>HG993126.1:58056384-59416679 GCA_905231855.2 Eristalis tenax | reverse complement strand
AAAGGGTGATTTTATAAAAACTATAGGAAGGTTTTAAAAAAAAAATAAAATTCAGAAAAATGCATGAAATATTTATTTGAATCGATAGTACGGTCCATATATATTTGACTGCGCCTCAAATGGTCCATCCGCTTAGTTCAATTTTGGCATACTCTTTCCAACATTTCGGCCGGTATCTCACGAATAAATGCTTCAAGGTTGTCTTCCAATGCGTCAATTGAATCGGGCTTGTCTGTATAGACATGAGCTTTAACATAACCCCACAAAAATAGTCTAAAGGCGTTAAATCGCAGGAACTAGGCGGCCAATTGACCGGTCCCGAACGTGAAATAAAATGTTCACCGAACTCGCCTCTCAATAAGTCCATTGATGCGAGTGCTGTGTGCCATGTGGCACCTTCTTGTTGAAACCACATGTCATGCAAGTCAAGCTCTTGCATTTTGAGCAAAAAAAAGTTGGATATCATCTCACGGTAGCGGTCACCATTCACAGTTACGTTACGATTCGCATCATCTTTGAAGAAGTACGGTCCAATGATGCCACCAGCCCTTAAACCGCACCAAACTGTGACTTTTTCTGGATGCATTGGTAGCTCTTGCACTGCTTCTGGCTGATATTCACTCCAAAATCGACAATTCAAAATGAGCTTCGTCTAAACTGACCATAAAATGGAAGAAGCGCGCGATGAAGTTTCTTAACAGAGCAAGCGTTGTTCGTTTGTAAGACGATTCATGGTTAAATTATAGACTGAACTGAAGATGTTTGACAGTGAAACAAAACACGAAACGTGCGTCAGCTGTTGCCAAAAAGATAATAGCTAAAAAATCACCCTTTATTTGGTTTGGCCTTATTGACCTTGAGATCAGTTCTTTTCGCCTGTTCTTCAATCGCTGTAAAAGCCTCAACTACGGAAAGTTGCGAACGCACGACGATGTCGATGTCATCTGCGTACCCCAAAAGTTGGACCGAAATGTAGAAGATAGTGTCTTCCGTGATTACAGCTGCCCGCCGCTCTATCTTCCCCAGTACCAGACTGAAGAAATCAGACGACAGCGCATCTCCATGGCGAAATCCGGAGCAGGTTTCAAGCGCCTCGGAAATTCTTGTTAGCGTGGTACGACACAATCGAATCGGTTTTCCGGGAAGCTGAATCCGGCCTTCGCATCGAATAGCTCATTGCTGTCGTATGCGGCTTTAAAATCGATGAAAAACTGGTGCATATCGATTTGAAACTCGCTGGTCTTCTCCAGGATTTGCCTTAGTGTGAATATTTGGTCTATAGTCGATATACCGTACGTATATGTATATGGTACGTGCCGATTAGGGGGGTGCAAAACGGCATTAGACATTCACACAGTACGCTGGACAGGCGACGTTGAGCAGGGTTATACCCCTACAGTTGGATCGCCTTTTTTGTGGATGGGGCATATGGAGCTGATATTCCAGTCGTCGGGCATGCTTTCGGTTTTTTTGATTCCCTATCACTCTCTCCCGGTCAGGCCCGCTAAGCAGCTGTCAGTAACAAGGTTACTCTCACAGGTTCCAAGAGCCTTGGTGCCTTTCCTAAAGCCAGTAGCAAGGCTTTGGGCTTTTTTTTTATAAAAGGCCCGTATTTGCTGTATGTCCCTAGACTCTTCGGTATCCTTGAATTGGGAGGTTACGAGAGACTTTTCTTCAGGCTTAGAAGCTTCTTCGCCTCCCGTCTTCTAGCCCGGTACTCCTCTTGCGCTGCTCTTTTTTTCCATTGCAGCGCCTTTTGGTATGCGTCGTCAGTGCTCAGGCGTCCAATGTGGCTGGTGCAGCTTTTTGACATTGGACAGTCGAGCTCAGAATATTGCTGCTACAAGGAAATGGTCAGAGTCCACATTTGCCCTCCTGAATGGTTGGCAGTGCTACCGTCCGGAGGTCGCCAGGTTGCTGTGTGGATTCCTCTCGAGGGAACCTCTTGCTGTTGCCTCAAAGTATACATGTTGCCTCAAAGTATATATTTATCTGTAGCATTATAGGAGGATTTTACGAATTTAATACTTGTTTTAAATAACTGTATAAGTTTCAACTGAACCAGATTTTACTCCTGTTCTGTAAGCTCAGAATATTTACCTACTTTACCCGTTTTATACAAACCTCCTAAATATATTCGTCAAAAAATCATTTCTATATCTTTCAAACTAACGTATATTTGTTTTTTGTCAAATACTCCACATTCCTTACTCTTATTATTTGTGTAAGGATTAATAGGTTCATAGATTATCTAATATTGGAAAATGAACAGCTTTTCCCTCCTCTTGAGAGTGGATTGTGTTGTCTAAAGCCATTGGATCATTTTCAAACATGTCCTCTTCCATTCGGTTGACCGTCTCCGTCGAATTAATTTCATCTCTGTCTGGGTTCATTCTACTTAAAAGGTCTGCTGCCGTATTATCCTTGCCCTTAATATAGTCTATGTTCTATTCTCCTAACTACAGGAGCCACCTTTGTAAGCGAGGATTTATATCCTTCCCTTTATGCTTGGTTTGTAATTATTTAAGGGGTTAATGGTCTGTCATTAAATCAAAATTTCTTCCGTAAAAATACGGCCGAAACTAATTTACAGCCCATACTAGTCCGCTAACGTAACGGTTTCTCTGTCGCTGAGTTTTTCCTTTCATGAGTATTTAAAGTTCAGGTAGCATAGCAGATTGGGTATTCGTCTTGAGACAAAACAGCACCTAAAGCGTAATCCGTGGTATTGTAAGCTAACTTGATTAAATAAATCTGGGTACCTACTGGTGTTTCGGTTAAAAGTCTTTTTAGTTTATCGAAGGCATAAATGTATTAGGTTTGACCTCAGTAGTCAAAATTTGACCCTAATATTCCGTCTCTCTGGCAAAAAAATTTACATTTGTCTATTTGGATTTTAAGATTATGTATCCTGAGTTTATTGAGAAATCCCCTTATGTTTTCAGCATGCTCATCAATGTTTGTACTGAATATTAGTATATCGTCCATATATACTACAGGGAGTTTACACTCTTAGGACTGAATTCATCAGACGCTGAAAAGTAGCCCCCAGATCATTTTGAAGACCGGAATTCGAATGAATTCTTAGTGCCCTAGTGGTGTAGAAAATGCTGTTTCGATCCTCACCTCTGATTAGTACCTGATGAAAGCCCTTGGCTAAGTCAAGAGTAGTAAAATATTGGGCTCTACCCAATTTTCCTAGGATATTCTCTATGTTTGGGATCGGGAATTTATCGTCAACTGTAACTTGGTTCAGTTTCAGGTAATCTATGACAATTCTCCACTTCTTTATCCCTGAATTATCCGATTTTATAGGTACCATCCAAAGAGGAGAGTTATAGGGTGAATGCTTTCTTTAATAGTTTTTTAATAATTCGTTTCCTAAATTTGCCTACTTATCTCCGGCTTATGAATTTGGAGATACCAATATATTTTTGAATAAACGGGACTACTACTATTTATGAAGAATCAAAAATACATGTCCTTTCGAACATGCTAGTAAATGGATTTAATTTTCCATATGAGGACATGAATTAAAAATCCTTATTTTACTTCCATTGACTTCCAAAATTGTTGCATCTACAACAATATTGCAGAGTCACTTGACTCGCTCGAACATTGACGTACCGTCTCATCTCTATCCGTATTTTATCGCTATTTTAACAAACGATGCCGAAGTGAGCTTGCCAACTGCATTCCTCCTCTCCATGAATTCACACGCAATACCCGTCTCACCAGGAATGCTCATCAGTTTACCCTTAAGCCTACTTTCGGGCGCACATTTAAATTTAGAGACTCGTTGATCAGCCGCACGACACGAATATGGAATGCTCTTCCCAGCCTAATATTTCCCCCAGAATACAATCCGCAGATATTTAAATCCAATGTGCACAGGTACCTCCTCTCCCTTTCTCCCTCTACACCTTCGGCCCGTGCAGTGTCTTGAACCCGGACACTTAAGGGTACTAACAATCACTTCTGAGCGCAAATTATAAAAAAATTAAAAAAGCAACACCTCGAAGGTAGTTCCTTATGACATAAAATACCATTTACCAATGGGTATACATGAGAAATACTTTTCCACTGAGACGTTTCCACGTCATGCGTTAACTTATTTAAAAATCATTTGCAAGGAGCTTACATCACAATGGAATATATCTGAGACACTCCGTCTTTAACTAAGTGCCCACATACTAAGCTTAACGACCACAAATTTCCAATAAATTCGATCGCAATGCAAAACCCAAGGCGACGACTGACGTTGTCAGTGTCATAAAAAAATCATATTTTTCATAGAATGTGCTCTTGGTGCGTTTCGTTACGTCGATGGTACGTTAATATATATTTTGCTTTTTCGAAGGCAGGATTTGAGCAATTCATAAAATATTTCTCGTTAGGATGCTCATCAAAAGTGGTGATAGAGCTTCAAAGAGCACATAACCAGATGATGTGTTGAGCAAGAAGCTTTTTCTAGACAGTTATACTCTTTGAGCATTGCGGGTGACTCGAGAGAGGTGGGCTGTAACATTATTTGTGGTTGTACCGGGAATAGAAGCTCAAGTGCGTAGAACCGAGCATGTTGATGTTATGAGCACATTATTGTTGGAAAAATACGTCATTCGCCACAGCAAGGGGATAGGGTTGGAAGGTAGGGAAGGTGGCTGCTAATGAATTCACCAGCCACTTAGACCACGATAGCCCATTGTGATACCCACAGTCAGACTACTACCACTGATCGACCACTCCCGTGATAGTGCCATTAATTTGATCCCAACCGCAAATAGTAACTGGACCAGATTGGAGACCAGATTAAAGCGTATTAACTTTGCTTTCTCTGGGATTCCAACCGGGACCGCACTAACTAAGGGCAGGCACTTAACCAACTGCGCCATCCAGTCGTTTACAGCAAGGGCATAATTTTAAGAGAACATGTGTTAATTGTTATTATATAGAGTTTATCTTGATACCGCTTACAATAAATCACTCAAGCTAACAAAGAATTTGTGAGGATTTTCGTGAAGCAATCCTGATCTACTTTTATACACAAGGCAACATATATATTATACACAAGACAAAGCTGAAGGGGCGACTCTTCGTTATTCAAAGAGGTCGCTTTCAGAGCAATTCACAATAAGTGTTGCTGGCTATTCGTAAGGCCTAATCCAACACCTACAATAATGTTTTCGCACACATGCGAAAACTCACGATCTAATCAATGTCTTCATTACGAAAAGTCATGCGAGATTTAAATATTGATCCACCGTCCTCTCCACCATGCACTCATTCTAGTGTACTTCCGTTCACTTCATTAGACCAACTATGCTACTCTCGCATGCAACCCACACCAAATAACTCACCCCAACGTGCAGTGCATACTGGTGACTAAAACGTTTGCAGGGAAGGGAGAGCCAACGAAGAAAAAAGTAATTTCACTACTTGCTAGTAGCAGTAGCACCCCTTGCAAGCTGTAAAACGGAACTTCCTTTTCGAAGTGTGCTGCTTCCCATTTGTAATTATTTTGAGTATCGTAACAATCACGAGTCGATAATCAAACACAACACACTGGCTCAACTTTCTGCACCAGCGGCGCTAGACACCGTCCTGTTGGTGGCGAATATCCCTCAACTCCATTGCATCTCTTTCCCTCTTTTCATTCAGTCCACCCTCGGACTTCACCCTCACAATATCACAGACGGAAAACTGAATTCTCTAAGGATAATAAATGCTTTCTCTCCCCGAATAAGGTGTGCTCATGTTAAGGAAAAACAATTTACTCAGTGAACAGTGTACGCCAAAAAACAAACAATCTGCGCGTCGTATAATGCAACAGTGCACAGCACCCTGTGGTGCCTGCACACAGCAGACACGTTTCTATCATTTGACAAGCAGCAGGGGCGGTCTTGAAGAACAGTGCAACCCATAAGGACGTTGGGCGATCCACCACCTTTCAGAAAACAGCAGAGGCAGTAGCAGAAGCAATAGTTGAAGAAATCTCAATAAAGATATCAGCTAAATGGGTAAGCATCGAGTTGTGCGGCTCTACTTGCTGGTAGCAACCCCAGAGAAGGAAGAATGCATCGGAACCACCCTTGACCGGCTCTTCGAGATCCGTGACCAATTTAAATGCTCGCTATTTCTCGATATCGCAAATTCACGACTCAACCGATGGTAGGTTTTTGTGCATCTCACTCGCACACCCTCTTTGATCGCATTTTAATCGTAGCCATCCTCTTTCAATTTTCCATGGAGTTTATACTTCCCTGAGAGCGGTGGACAATCAGAGGCTATTGGATAGTTCCCTGAAACAGTGTGTGCACCAAGCAGGTTCGACTCAGGAAGTAAGTTAATTAAATCGGTTCATATACCGCGTAAAGTAACATATAGTCGTAGTATTTTTAATTTTAATTAACATTCTATGAAAATTGAAGGTAATTTCAGTAACCAAGTGGGTAATTCATACATATATAGGCATTATGTAATTATTTTTTCTATACATTTTCTTACTTCAGCTTATCAACTTCAAGGAGTAAAAATTACAACAATTCAATTCGACCAATAAAAAAATTGGCATATTTTTACCAGCTGATTTCAAAGCAATTTTAAAAGTGCAGTTGAATGGGTTTTCTACCCCCGCATGGTCCACTGGCTAATTTTATCAGTCAGTGGTCAGACCCATTTATCCTATTGTATGGAGTCGCGATATAGTGGATTGCGATAGAAAAGAGCATCCAAGGTTTGGCAAATGTGTTGGATGGTATCATTATAAATGGTGATATTTTAGCTATTATCTTTTTGGCAACAGCTATTATCTTAAACAGCTGACGCACGTTTCGTGTTTTGTTTCACTGTCAAACATCTTCAGTTTGGTCTATAATTTAACCATGAATCGTCTTACAAACGAACAACGCTTGAAAATTATTGAATTTTATTATCAAAATGCGTGCTCTGTTAAGAAAGTTCATCGCGCGCTTCTTCCATTTTATGGTCAGTTTAGACGAAGCTCATTTTTGGCGTAAATAAGCAGAATTGTCGATTTTGGAGTGAATATCAGGTAGAAGCATTGCAAGAGCTACCAATGCATCCAGAAAAAGGCACAGTTTGGGTTGCGGTTTATGGGCTGGCATCATTGAACCGTACTTCTTCAAAAATGATGCGAATGTTGAGCGCTACCGTGAGATGATATCCCACTTTTTTTTGCCCAAAATGCAAGAGCTGGACTTGCATGACATGTGGTTTCAACAAGACGGTGCCACATGCCACACAGCACGCGCAACAATGGACTTATTGAGAGGCGAGTTCGGTGAATATTTTATTTCACGTTCGGGACCGGTCAATTGGCCGCCTGGGTCGTGCGATTTAACACCTTTAGACTCTTTTTTGTGGGGCTATGTTAAAACTCATGTCTATACAGACAAGCCCGATTCAATTGACGCATTGGAAGACAACATTGAAGCAATTTTTCGTGAGATACCGGCCGAAATATTGGAAGCGCAGTCGAGGTCAACAATTGCATGAAATTATCTTCAAACATTAAATTATATGAACCGTACTATCGATTCAAATAAAGATTTCATGCATGTTTCTGAATTTTATGTGTTTTTGTTTGAAAAACTTTCCTATAGCTTTTAAACAATTACCCTTTATTTTCTTGTTTGTGAAGAATTTGTTGTCAAGAATTTGCTAAAAACGAAGAAGTCTTAATTGTCTTTCTTTATTTATTTTGTTATTTAAAATTCACTTTTGAAATCAAATTTGAGGAGTTTGAACGCGCACCTTAAAGATAAACATACATATTACATGTCATTATTCTTGATTATGTGACAGTACTTGAAGAATATGCTTATATCTTGTGCGTGTGAGATGACTATTAGTCAGTTATTAGTCAGTAATTAGTCTCCCAGAGGTGCATAGGAAAGGCAGGATCATGTTTCTTTGAGAATTTTTAAGCGTATATCAAGTGCATCAATAAGTGTAAGAGTAATCAATTAGAACTTTGCCTGCAAAAGTAAATTTGATTACCCTAAAGATGTTTTCAATTTGAACTGTTAGTCATTTGTCCAGTTTGAGAATTGACATCGTATGTGTGTGCACCTTGCTTACGATTTTTGTACGCAGGATTGCTACTAACAGTAGCCTGATTTGCACTTTCACCCCGACAGAGGACTATGATCTCCTAGGTCATATGCTCAATACCCCAGCTGTCCACCGAGATCGTTTTAGGAGATCTTAACTCAAAGCTGAAAATAGCCTGGACGACACCATAATACATTAGGGAATAATGTTAGTTGATTTTGTCACGAGGCGGAACCTCTCCTCAGATCAATCAACCGTCAAACCAGACTGATCAACTTGCGATCGAGGCCAAGAACTCCTCCAGCAATCTTGATATGCACATCTTCCGGAGAACAGAGGAGTCGAGAAAGAACATCAAGTTTTGACGCTGGAAAGTTACAGCCCCAGCGACCTGCTAGGATCTTCGCCGATCGAGTGTCCCAGAAACTCATTATAAGTTCGGCGCATCGCCGCCTACACAAACAATCAAATAATATTAGAGGCGTTGTCAAGAAGCCGTAAAAGAAGCTAAGACTTATGTGCTGGGTTTTACAACGCCACCTATGAGAACCCATGCTTTGACAAAGACTGCGGGCAGGCAGTGAAGCTGGAAGTTCACAAGGAAAAGGTGCAATGAAGGGCTCTTCGAACAGAGACGAGCGACAGGGAAGGAATTAGGTCCATCTAGTCAGGATGTTTGCCAACAGATGTTGACAAAACCAGTTGCTAGGGATTCTGTATCGGATCTAAGCTAATATAGCGTTTGTGGAGTTTCTGAATTTCTTGTGTATGTAACTTACAGTGAAATTCAGATAAAACTTGGCGTGTTTTTTTTTTCTTGCAAGCGTATATGCGCTTAAATTTTAATTTGCATGTAAAATACACTAACAGCAAATCCTATATCTGTAGTAGTTACCCGAAATATTTATCAGCGCTTGTGAAATGCGAGCGGATAAAAACAATGCTTCCAATCAATATTTTCTATGTATTATCGATAATTTGCTTAGAAACGCCACAAAATTTATTCATGAACTCATTTATTAGACAACGAAAAAATAATAATTTGAAAAATGCAAAGGCTGTGAAAATGGCTGGGGAAGAAATTTACACGGGGAGATAGCATTCGGTTGATTGTGTTCGATTCAGATTTAATTGCAAATAGCCAATATAGAACATCAAATCACAATATTGAAAAACATTGATTTAAACGTTCGTATTTTTTTTTTTTCATTTTTTATCAACAATTTGAGTTTAAATGCGGATATAAATTAAACACATTTTCGTTTCCCTCTATGAGGGATTTTATTTACTTATTCTAATCGTTTGATGTCGTTGAACGATGGCCTTGATGTTATTTGGTCCCATGGTGGATGGTCGGCGACGCTCCCATGGTGGTGTCGGATTCTTTCCCTGCGCCTGGCATGCTCGGTTTAAAACGCTGAACTAGCGTCTGGCTGTTCACACACTTTGCAACTTTGAGAACGTGTTAATTTATATTTATATTAAAGAACAAATGTCTAGCTTTCAAATTCGGTATATTGTACTTTATTGTAAGTGTTGTCGTTGTTTTTAAATATTTTTTCCGTTATAAGGCCAGAAATGGATCCCACAGTAAAATATGTTGATTTTTAAGCCCTCTACAAAACACCGTTAACATTTCTTGGCGCTCATGCTCATAATCCTCTGAACTCGAACTCTGTCGCACATATATTTATATTATATATACAGTTGTATACAAAATAATAGTAGTGTGCCTAGTTATATTAGCTTTGTCGAATGACAACAACTTATTTTTGAATTTCATGTACATACAAAGTTTTTATTCTTAATTATAGATATAAAAGGTGTATTCTTAACAAAATAATTCATTCTTAATTGACAACATTTATAGCTTGGAAATTAAAAATATAAAGCAACAAAAAACTACAAACAGAATTTTCCTGTTCAAAATAATAGTAGTATTGATTGAAACTACAAACAAAAATTTTTAGACATCAAACAAAAAATTGGGTCTTAAACAAAAGATAACCTTATGACTTGGTTGTAAACCCCTTATTCTCCATGACTGATTTGCACCGACGTGGCATAGAGTCCACCAAATTCTTGCATCTCTTGGTTGTAATATCTTGCCACGCGCATTGCACTACTTGCCAAAGTTCTCTATTATTGGTTGGCTTTGCGTTCGCTACTGGTTTCTGTAAGTCACACCACAGTTTTCTATGGGGTTAAGGTCTGGTGACTGTGCTGGCCACACCATAACATTAACCCCATTGACCCGAAGCCATTATCTTGCTGAAGGACCCAGATTAAAGGCATTTCTTATTCTGCGTAAGGGAACATTACCCTTGCAAGAATATCAACATATACAGTCTGGTCCATGATCCCAGAAATAAGATGGATAGGCCCAACACCTTGGTAGGAAAAACAGCCCCAAGCCATTATTTTTGAACCGCCGTATTGAGGGCTATATTCCGTGTTTTGACGGGACCCACATGCCGCAAAAAGAACAATTCTGCTCTCATCAGTCCATAATAAAGTGTGATTTTTTAAAAGCTATAGGAAAGTTGTTCAAACAAAAACACATAAAATTCAGAAAAATGCATGAAATCTTTATTTGAATCGATAGTACGGTCCATATAATTTAATGTTTGAAGATTATTTCGTACATGGTATTTTCGTGTTGATCTTGTATTAGCCTCAAATGGTCCATCCGCTTAGTCCAATTTTGACATACACTTTCCAACATTTCGGCCGGTATCTCACGAATAAATGCTTCAATGTTGTCTTCCAATGCGTCAATTGAAGCGGGCTTGTCTGTCTGGACATGAGCTTTAACATAGCCCCACATAGCCAAATAGTCTAAAGGCGCTAAGTCGCACGATCTAGGCGGCCAATTGACCGGTCGCGAACGTGAAATACAATGTTCACTGAACTCGCCTCTCAATAAGTCCACTGTTGAGGTGCATGTGGCACCGCTTGAAATCAAGCTCTTGCATTTTGGGCAAAAAAAAGTTGGATAACATCTCACGGTAGTGCTCATCATTCACAGTTACGTTACGATTCGCATCATCTTTGCAGAAGTACGGTCCAATGATGCCACCAGCCTATAAACCGCACCAAACTGTGACTTTTTCTGGATGCATTGGTAGCTCTTGCAATGCTTCTGGCTGATATTCACTCCAAAATCGACAATTCTGCTTATTTACGTACCCATTGAGCCAAAAATGAGCTTCGTCCAAACTGACCATAAAATGGAAGAAGCGCGCGATGAACTTTCTTAACAGAGCACGCATTTTGATAATAAAATTCAATAATTTGCAAGCGTTGTTCGTTTGTAAGACGATTCATGGTTAAATTATAGACCAAACTGAAGATGTTTGACAGTGAAACAAAACGCGAAACGTGCGTCAGTTGTTTAAACCAGTGTTGTCAAAAAGATAATAGCTAAAAAATCACCCTTTATATACTCTAGTTTAAACCGATTTGTGTGATCCCTAGTGCAATAATTGTCCGCCCTTTTTCGCCTTTTTGGATTTGAGCAACGTACAGTGGCGAGCAAAGCTGGAAATTTGCTTTTATTTTTCATCAATAAAAATTGTTCCTTACGATGGATTTGATTGACATTCTTAGAGCAGTTTTATCGTTTAGTTACTAAAAAAGAGGGATCAGTGAAATAAATCTTACATTTACACAGCTGAAATATAATAAAATCCATGCGGTTCCCATGGTGGATACATTTTTGCACTCTAATAAAAATAAACACAAATTATAAGTAAAACTTTTGTTTGCTCCTAAGAAAGGTAAAATAGCCTTTAAACTTTATAAACAACTGTTTGGGAACAAATAAGGTAACTATGACAATAAAATAATATTTAATTTATTATTATTTCCAAACGATTTTCAATGCCCTTTTTTTCAATTCATTTCAACAGCTGACTGTCTCAAATGTCATAAATGTCGTCTGTGCTGCCAAATTTTTGTGATGAATTAATAAGCACCGATAATCGTTTTTTGTGCATTTTTGTACATGCAAAAAACACGCCTAATGCAGGGCGGGGTATATTTTTTTATAGGGTTCACTTCTTGTCAAACATACTGTTCGGTCCTCAAAAAATGCTCGAGCTCTGGATGCTCTAAAACAGAGAAAAATATCCTCGGTTCAATATTCGCTCATCGTATTGTTCCGTGTTAGCATGTGTGTATGTGTGTGCATATACTCGTATGCCACCTTGTACTAATCTCCACCACATAGTCAAGAGTACATATAATTTTGTTTGGTTGTATGACGTCATTTTCATTCGGAGGAAAACCAGCACAAAGTAATCTCCCTTGCTCGCGTTTGTCGATTTTAATTTCAAGGATAATAAATTATCCTTAAAGAGAATTGCAGCCAACTCGTAAATCTGTCAATAATAGTGACTCCAGCGTATTGATTTTGGTTTTTGCTATTCACATCCCTGTCATCGATGGTGGTGTAAGGACAAAGTCTGTAATGGGAGCGTGGTACAATGTGCAAGGATTCTCAAAGTACAGCAAAGCCACCGCACAGTTGGATGCCGGTTATTATCATCATCATTCCGTCGATACACTTTGCCATTACCACACGCCGCACACTTATTTATGCAATCAGAAGCGAGATCCTATTGAGTTGTCGCGCAGTTTCACAAGGATAATGCACTGCCAATAGTGCGAACAAAGGGATGACGCAACAATGACAAGAAAAGGAATTGAAAACAGCCCATTCTTCTCTTCGTAAAGAATTGAAATCATAGTTTTCAATTATTTATAAGAAGTAATTTTAAACACTCCGCCCGACTGAATCCTTTCTTGGGCTGTTGCAAGCTCTGGAAAACTCTTTTATTGGCATGGGCGCACACAAAGGGATAACGGTGGCATAGTGGCATGGACAAGTTCAATGCGCTTCCAAGGTCCGCAGCGCGCTAAGTGCATCTATGTGGGTATATGCCACATGCATACATATCTAACAGTTTATGGGTGTACTTAAGCGGGTGAAGAACGTTGATGGGATTCCACATTCTGTCACGGTTCCTTAGGTACACTTAAACACACACACAAATGACACAATCTGAGGTGGGTTGGGTGACAAGGCTGAAAGGACGAAAGAAACTGCAAATGCATCCGCATCCATAGTTGATGTTTTTATCTGCGATCCACATTCATTCGCCAGCTGTAAGGAACTGTGAAATTGCATTGAGGTGACGAGATGAGGCGAGTTGATGTCTCCAGCTACGTGGTGTGCCACGTTGCACGATGCTCCGTGCAAGGATATGATGCAATTGGAAATCATTCGCATGTGGCTGAGGATTCTGCAAGAGACCTATTGTGCTGTCAAATGGCATGGCCAAGGACCGAACGTGGATTGTGTCAAAATATTTATCAATGCATCAGGCAAATGGAAAATTATTTAACCAAACAGTGCCGGAGGACTCTGAGAGGAATGTTGTGGAAAAAGTATGCATACACGTATGTTCACTAGAGGACTGCGGTGTGCACACAGCATCAAAGGGTTTACCCGTCCTGAGTGCGTATTGCGGAAGAAAGGAAGTAACGCAAATAGCTATTGTAACGCGAATAGAATGTGGAAGCCAAACACTTGGTTAGGACGAAGAACTTCGAATGAATCCGTGATGACTGGAATGCATATGCTCTTAGGGGGAGTTGTTTTTAGTGGCGATGCATATTAATTAGAAGTTTGCGAAGGATCCACGAATTGGACCTGTGCACTGAGTTTTAAATGGGTGCGGTTGGACGACTGGAGTTTGCGTTGTATATGTTTAGTTATAGTTGTTTATATTTCCACATCGACACGAAGACATTACCTTTATTAATTCTCAATGGCAAACATTCGCTAGAAGTGGCAAACACAATACGAGTGCTTGCTGTAAAGGCTAGGTCCAGCTACTTATACAGCCAATGAACCACGCTAGGCGGTAGTCCTCTTTTGCTCCCGATTGCCCTTTGCTATTGTTCAGAACTAGTATGCTGAATATAACTAATTTCCCACGATCAGTACGGGATAATTTCTTAAAAAGAAGATTAAAAACATCTCCAAAATCACAAGGACAATCACAAGTGTCCAAGACTGTAAATTTATAAGCGATCAATAATCGCTATAAAACTCACACCAGTATCATCAATAAAGGTTTCCTCTCACCTAAAATCCAAGCACAATGTGTTCAAAGTGTAATTTATTGGCGCCCAAACAGGGACACTGATAAAAGTTTATTGAATTCAAAGTTCAAAACTGTTAGCTTTATTGCAAGAATAACGTGAAACCTCCCGCTTTTGTGACCTGATCTAATATTAAAATATTTTCAACAATGTTTGCATGTTAAAAAAATACCTCTGTAAGCAACGCGGGATACGGACTCAAATAAAAGTCGGTAGCAGACATGAGACACCTGTAGGCAACAGGATTGACAAGGAATCCACCTGATAAAAGTAAGTGTGATCACCAGTATCCGAGAAATGAGTTTTTAATTTCCAAAATAAAGTTATCGACACAAATAGCAGATCTCACAGGTCTGCACCTTCTCCTGGTGATGCTATCGAACCCTATGGAGATGTCACGATATATCCTACCATAGTAGGTGGAAAACAATTAGAAGTAGCAAAATCATTTCGATGTCAAGAATTATGTCTTTTGACAAGCGTAATGAAAGCCTCCGAGTCATGCAAGGGCGGTGCTAAGTACTGAAACACAAAGCTGGCGACGACAGGGCACCACTGACTGTTTTATCGCGATTTAGGACGACTAGACTAGATGCACAGTGATAAAAGACCTATATACAGGTTAGCAACAGAATTAAGCAGTATGCGAAAGGATAAGAAATCTTTACAAGAATTCTACAATGAGGTGACTAAGGTACGCGCACTAATTATTGATAAGACAATCATGTTTTACGGTCGAAGCCGAGTTTCTGAAAGATCGATCAAGACAGAATGCACTCAGAGTTTTCGTTACTGGTCTAAACCAACCAATCAGTAACACCGCGTTCGTGTTCAATCCCGGAGATCTTCCAAACGATCTAGCAAGGGCACAGGACAACCTAGAGGAATCTATGGACAACCGAATTAAAACATTAACGGAAAGACAGATCATTAAACAGACAATGTCAAAGGCACTGTCGCATCAACAAATCGGTAGACCACATTATTCTTCCCAAAGTATCTTTGAAAATAATCACCACCATCCAGTGAGAATGGACAAAATGAGTAAGCCACAGTATTTTAAAATATAGAATATAGAAATGCGAAGAATCGATTCAATAACGCGACTCGAGATAACGACCGAATAGCAATCATACGCAAATAAACACTGTTCTTCGTGTAACAACTTTAGAGAAAACTGCCATTTTTTAGACTAAGGCACGACTTACCTTGTATTACAACGGATAGTAAATCGGACAGAATTTACCTAAAGTAGGGCAACCTAAATGTAAGGAACTCGACAAACTTTTTCTCCCTTTTTTTTCTTTATTTTTTGTTTGTTTTTTTTTTTCAATGTACACCTTACAAATACCTTAACACTAAAACTGCCTTAATATGTGTAAGTCGACCATAGGATGCTGCGGATGGACATACGACTATACCCCATTCGGGGATATGCACCATCCCTTCTTCTCCAGGTCTAAAGAGTTCGACGAGGGAGTTCCCTTTCTCCGCACCCACCAGAACTTTCGATGTTGCAAAGCAACATCCCGTCACGAAACCGACGTGCTGAACCAGAGGAGACCCACCTCAGCTCGTTGTGCGACGGAACGGTAGTGGCTGAGTCGCCCATCCACAATTGGTCTGGCGATGTGGTAGATGAGCGGCACCGCATTTATATCTTGCATCAGTCCGTTTTCGTCTAGGTGCAGAAAGGCTTCTGGGGGAAGGAAACCGTTATGGCGTACCCTTTAGTAGTATTGTAAATTGTGGTAGTAAGCCCCCGAGATGAAGTTATCGGCCGAATTCATCACTCTGGCAGTATGACCTTGAACCAACTTCACTACGAAATTGTCCACTCTTATCAGGTTTGCCCTGTTGTATGAGATCTCATTGGAATAGAAATTTCTGTACTCAGACTCTGGAGTTCTATAAAGGCGAAGGCAAGCCCTCTCGAACAATCGAATCTTTTCCATCAAGCTTGCACTCACGTTGAACCACACGGGACAGCCATAGGTGAGCATCGACCGGAAGAGGGCCATGTGGCAGATAACCTTCACCCTCGCATCGAGATGGCTGTTGTAAAACAGTCTCTTTGTAAGGGCAAAAGCGCCTCGGGCCCTGGCAGCAGCATCTACATGTTTGTTAAAATACAGATACTGGTCTAGCCAGATCCCCAGGTATCTGACTACAGTCCTTTGCGCCAGTGGTTGCCCGTGTCGTCCAACAATTGAGAACTTTCGCCAATTCTTTTTCGTATCCGCAGAGGCCTTATGGTCTTATAGTCATCGCAATCTCTCATGAATGAACCGAAGTCACCCTGCACGAGAGTAGTTATATCCGCGATATTTTTGCCTAATCTTGTTGAACAGGATCGGGGAATTAACTGCACCCTGTTGGAGAGCATTTTTTACTTCAAAGAGGCATGTGGTGGTCACGTTGGCATTCTTGACACGAATCGTCTACCAGTAAGCATGTTTCACTGTAGGTACAGCAGTGGTTTGCTAATGCCCAGCCGATTCAGCTTGTAAAAAAGACCTTGTAACCATACGATGTCAAAGGTCTTCTCCAGGTCAATCAGGCAGGCACCCGTACATTGTTTCTGTCTTCGAAATGCACTGGGGATTAACCCCTTCGTCACCGATGGCATTATCTGCCATGTTATCATCATTACTCCCACCGTATGTGTGTAACCATTCCTGGTTGCTGCCTAGGCAGGAAAGGTACAGCGTACACAACACCAAGTGATGATCAGTTGACAGTTCAGCCCCTCTCATCACATGAACGTCACAAACCACCCGTTTTACACACGATGGTACCACAAAGAGATCTATCAACGACTTCCGTTGAAGACTGTGTGGAAGGAAGGTGTTCATTATAGACATGCCATTTGCACGGCAAAAATCCAACCACTTCACTTCGTTCCCGTTCTGGTGAGTTACATCCACACCCATGTGAGTATTGAAATCACCCATCAGGATGTAGGAATACATCTCCGCTACTCTATCAAGGGCAGCACCAACTTCATCCAGGAAAGCAGCGTACTCTGACTTTGGTGCATACACCTGCCCTAGAACCAAAGTTGACTTTTCAAGCTTAAGATCTCGACTCTCCCTCCTAATGGTATCCGCTTTAATACCCTTACTGCCAACCTGGGACTTGTGAGTCCCCCACTCCCGCCTGTGCTGACATTTGAAGTGTAACTGTGGTCGACAGTCCTTTGCTTTCTCGAAGAGATGCCCACGATATTCAAACGATACATGGAAGCCTCCTCAACTAGCTCGAGATCCTTTCCTGTAAGCGATGAGACGTTCCGCTTCGTTAGCCAGGCTTGTGCTGTATGAAAATAAACTCGTACGGATGGATTCTTCACATCTAAAGTTCGGGTAGAGTTTGAATTGCTGGTTCATCCCATCGACTGATATATCGATCAAAAATCCTTTTCAAATGAAGTTTGATTTCCATTTTTAATTCATCGGTTGAGAGTATCGTTTCAAAAATATTGCAAATTGGGCGGAAATAGTCTGAAAATACTGAATTTCTTCTTCAAAAAGTCGTGCCCACGGCGTAGAACCTTCGTCGCGAGAATACAACTCTCATTTGACCAGTTTTTTTTTGGGTTGTGTCTGACCTAAGCTACAATCATCAACGATTAAGTGACGCTACAAAAGTTACTTTTCAAAGATTATACGAGTTCATTTTTGAGAAAAATACAATAAGCCTCTTAACGCGACTTGAAGTCACTGTCATGGCAGCACAACCTTCAATTCGTTGTCATCGGGAGAAAGGATGCAATTCATCCCGCCTGCTAGTGAAAACCCAGCCACGACAAGAGCCACAACGTTGACGGCTTTTTGCTTTGACGTTTTGCTGAAGCAATTAATTATGACGAATGGAAACTTACAGACGCCAACGACAACGTCGACTTTGGAGACAACAACAATGATTGCTGCAACGACTGCGGATAAGTAAGAACGACACAGGACTCACGCGAAAACACAGCTGTAATTACACTATCATTGTACTACGGGGATTCGTTCCGTTCATAGTTTCCGACACAACACAAACAACAACAATAAAGAAAGAGTGTGTCAAGCCTTCTGGTAACAGGTGATGGATGTATTATGGATTTCATGTTTGACTGGTGTTAGTTAATTGCTTTTAGCGAAGGGAGGACGTACAAGTGATTTTAAATGTCGAACTTTAACTGAAGTGTTGGTGCTGGTTGATTTGATTTGACGGCTAAGTTTTTGAATTATGGGATGATGGTGACAACTTTGGCCTCAGTTAGTTTATAAATGCTTAGACAGAGGAACACACCTTGAATTGTTGTGTTTATATTTATATGCATAGATATGGCTTTCTTTGTTTGGTTCTACAGTTCGGGGTGGGGTCCAGGGGCCCCAACCACAAACTTTTATAACTAGCACGATCTCTGGTTAGCTGCCTCCTGTGTCGTAAGCCAATTTGGTTGAGATCCTCCTTCACCTGGGTGCGCAACCTTAAACGCGAGCGGCATCTGTTGCGTTCACCCACAGGTTCGGAGTCGAATACTCTTCGGGCGGGAGCTGAGCTGTCCATAGGCTCTTCATGGCCCATTCTGCCAATGTCAATGTCATCAGCGTATGCTGTATGCTAGCAATTGTAATGACTTTCAGAAGATCGTGCCTCTAGTTTTGGCGTTTGAGTCTTGCACGATCTTCTTCAGGCCAATGTTGAAGAAGTCACATGAAAGTTCGTCGCCTTGTTTAAATCCTTTTTTTACAATGAAGGTTTCTGTGAGTTCGTTTCCGACCTTGATGAGGCAGCGGAAGTTCTCTATCATCATGCTGCAGAATCTGACAAGTATAGCAGGAATTGCAGAAACTGTCACACACTGCCATATGCGGCTTGCAATCGATGAATAGGTTTTGGGTGTCGATCTGGAGTCTTTTCCAGGACCTCCAGTGTTGTGAATATCTGGGGGATGGTAGAGTTCCCCAGCCTGAAGTCACACTGATATGAACCATCATGTTTAGAAATGGCGAGTACACATTACAGAAGAGAAAATATTTAATGCGATGTTTAGGAAACTTGTCTCTCTGACAAGTCCGATCTTATAGCCAT
This sequence comes from Eristalis tenax, assembly GCA_905231855.2. Lineage (NCBI taxonomy): Eukaryota > Metazoa > Arthropoda > Insecta > Diptera > Syrphidae > Eristalis > Eristalis tenax. The sequence continues at coordinate 59,397,350 of HG993126.1, read as the reverse complement.
TGGGCCGTGGCACCTCTCCATCCCCTTTATAGCGTACTTTTTTCTTTATCCTCCTAAGGAGCCGGGTCTCTCCTCTTCGCCTCTTACCCTAAATCGGAAAATATTGTAAATCAGTTTTAATTATAAGTCACATTCTACTTTGAACTTAACCTGAAGCTACAAAAGGAATTTTCCAGACGGTTAGAAACAATCAGAATAATCTGGGTTTGCCCAGATTCTAATGACCAGATCTTGTAAATGTATTCAAAGAAAACTTTAAGGTCATCGTAAGGAATGAATGAAGCTCCACGTTTTTTCTCGTTCTCCTTCGTATGTTAATGTTAAGAGGTTCTTACGAAATATTGCAGCTTTCGTATGTGTCGACTTTCCAGCTACTTTAAAAGCAGCACCCAATTCCACGTTAGGGCGACTGTTCAGCAACCTGGTTCTCAAGTCGATAATATTGCTTTTCCAGATCGTGGATAGCCCTAACTTTTTCTGTTGCACACTTCCAGTTCAGTGCCACCATGGTTAACCGAGACCATGCTTCCTAAATAAAGAAAGCTGTTAAGTGTTTCGACATACTGTCCATCCGATGTTTAGTTGAGCGCGCGAGTTTTAATTGCTTCGACCTATTTTATTAGAGAAATAAGGAAATTCGTCCACACCTTTTTGTCACATGGAATAAGTGATCCGAAAGTCAGACTTCTCTGTTTAGAAACCCAGTCTTCAGAATTATTCTTTCACTTTCGTAGTCGCCGCCTTTCAGGGCAAACTTGAAAAGGTTTCGAAAAAGTGCTCTTTTACTCAATAGCGTCTTGAGCAAAAGCAAATACCGTTTGGCAAGAGTTATTTTCCCCCATAATTAATCTCGATACTGTTAGTACTATTAACAGCGTAGGGCCAGGTAGACGAAGATGCTGATTACCACTAAGCGGCTCATTGAAAGCTCTTTGTCCAAAATATCGATATCCTTCCATGAGAAGAGCATATACTTTGACCTTCCATCGTTCAACGTCAGATAAATGTTATCAGATTCATACACAATGTTACCAAACGAGGCTAATGCGGCTCGCCTTGATCTCTTGTGAAAAATTATGGTCAAGGTGAGCTCATTGTCGAAGTTAATATAGCTACTAGAATCCTTCATCGTCATACGCGGATATGGCGCATATTTCGTACAATCCGGTCAAGTGGTTTTTCCAAAATATCGACTGCCACTCTCTATTCTACCAATGTTCCATGTCGGCCCCGGCATTTTTCTGTTCGAACTTGATACCCATCGGACAATTATTGCACTCATTGGTAAATACCACAGGCATCGTTTGTGGCCATTATTCTCTCAATCAGCTTCTCTTTGTCATTTTTCCTTATGAGGTAAATGGTCACTTCACCTCGTCAGTCTCTCGTACTACCAACCCTTTCTGCAACCATTCTCGATTCGGTAATTCTCTCGATACCCGATCATCCAAGTCAATGTTGAATCGTCGGGTATCAAGAGTACTGGATAAGGAAACCGCTATGTACGTTTGTGGCTGAGGAGTGCAACCACGACCTATATACTTTTTCCATGTTCAATTATGTTTCACTTTACCTTTCTACACTTACCAAATGCAACAGTCATCAATGTTTATAACGATATTAACCTTCATCTCATCATTGCGTAGAAAACTACGCAAACACCACATTTTTCCTTATTTTTTCAAAACCCACTAATTGCGCACTTCTGGAATTCTCTGACTTTATTATACTCCTCATACGAACGAGAAACAATCGTGTGTCCCCATAATTAAAATTTGTATGGTGGTTGTTAATGTGAAAGTTAATTTGCGTAAATTTCTACGCATATGGACAATGAGTGCATTTAAAAAAAAGACATTTGTTCTTTTCGCAAGTGAACTTCATGGATAAATGCACATAAATTGTGAATTTAATAATAATAATAAAGCATAATATTTACATATTTACAAATAATAACAGGGTTGGCGCGCCAGTCCGAGACGGACCAGGGCCTAGCTTCTACAGCAACCACACGTGTTGTGCGCGCTATTGCTCTCTCACAAGTGGATGGGACCTACAGTTATAAGCCGTCTCCGAAGTCTTGAGACGCTTTTTCTAGACAGCAGTACTCTTGATAATTGTCAATGACTGGAAAGAGGGTGATTCTTGAACTATGAAAGTTGGTAAATTCAGCGATCGAACCTGGCGTATGAGTCGACGCACCAACTCACTACACCACTTCATTTGGAATACGGAGTTGTTGTATTTATTTTTTTTTATAGATCTATGCCTGGCCTATATTTTAACAAAGCTTGTGCAAGTTACTCCAAGGGATATGTGAGATACAGAGCTAAAGTGAGCCTTTCTTTTAGTTTTGAAATTCATGTATTTCTCGTAGTAACTCGTTCCACAAAGCTCCAACCAGTGGTTAACAGTTTTAGAACTCGATGGTATTGAACTTACTACTTTTGAAAGGATTGTGTGTGTCGCGGGACGCACATTTTTAGAAATTTATTTCGGTAAATCGGTTATAAAAAACATGGTTTTGACTTTAGTCATGTTACAAATGTTAAAATTTCTTGGCTAATAAAGTTTGAAAAGAATGAAACTATAAATTTTTAGAAAAAAAAAATATAAATCTCTAGCTTAAAAAAAATTAAGTAAATCCATATCTATACTATTCCATTCAAAATCCATTCTTATACTATAAACTTAATAAAACAAGCCTTTCCAGGGAGTGTGTATATGGGACTGTGACTTATGATGACTTATGATGACAATGACTTATGTTGACGGCAGTGATTCTGACCTTGAAGAGGACACGAGCGAATCAAATGAAACAAGCTAATAAGTCGCTCATATCAATCCATAGATCGTTTCGAGAGATGGTATAGTCAGACAATCTCAACCATTTCAACAACAAATTGGCAGATTGCGGAAAGAAAGAGGTCGTCCAGATATATAGTGTCCAATCATATCGAAGTTTGAATATATGAACAGAGTTATTCGGTCTGATGACGGAAACGATCTTCAGATAAGTTATTTGATAAATTGTCTATCTTATTGACAGATTATTACAATCCACATGAATGTGTTACAGTTGACAAGCAATTAATTCATTTTCCTGATGCCGTCGAAACTGGTAAAATATGGACTAAGAATTGGTTGATAGCATGTTCTTATAAAGGGTGGTTAAATGTTGAATGTGAACCTCACCTAAACGTCAAGTTTTTTTCTGCATTTTATTTGACATTTTTCAATTTCAGACTAACTCAATTTGAACCATGGAAAGATACACAATCGAGCAAAGCGCTAAAGTTATTCAGGCTTATTAAATTTTTTTAATCGTCCGTTATTAAATTTAATCGTCCAAATGTGCGTACAATCGGAAAAATCATGCAAAAATTTGAGCAAGCCGGGTCTGGAGGAGATGTGAAAACACCAGTGCATGCTCGTACAGCTCGTACTGCAGAAAATATTGCTGCTGTTCGCGATAGTGTGGCTGAAGAGCCGTCCACCTCAACTCGTCGTCGTGACCAACAATTGCACCTCTCACGCTCGTCGTTGATGAACATTATGCATAAAGACTTGCATTTACACGCTTACAAGGTGCAATTGACTCAAGAACTAAAGCCACTTGACCGTTTCAAGCGTCGTCAATGGTCAGAATGGTGGCAAGAAATGGTAACAGTGGATGATCAATTTTCGAAGAAAATCATCTTCAGTGATGAGGCACATTTTCACCTCAGTGGATTCGTCAATAAGCAGAATTGCCGCATTTGGGCCGAATGATAATCCAAGAGTGATTGTCGAAAAACCACCAATCCAATGCACCCACAAAGAGTGACTGTTTGGTGCGGTTTATGGGCTGGCAGCATCATTGGGCCGTATTTTTTCCAACATGAGGCCGGTCAGGCAGTTACTGTGAATGGTGTTCGCTGTGGTGAAATGATAACCAACTTTCTATGGCCCGAATTGGAAGATATGAATGTGGACGATATGTGGTTTCAACAGGACGGTGCCACTTGCCACACAGCTAACGAATGGCTCTTCTGCGCGTCAAATTCAATGGCTCATGTTATCTCACGTGGTGGCGATGTCAATTGGCCGCCAAGATCATGTGATTTGACACCGTTGGATTTTTTCTTTGGGGTTATTTGAAAGAAAGGGTGTTCGTCGATAAGCCAGCAACAATACAAGAGCTAAGGGATGAGATAATTCGGCATAGAACCTCAAATATGCTTCAGCGTCATCGAAACATCGGATGGAGGTGTGCCGCCGAGGTCGGAGCAGCCATTTGGCCGATATTTTGTTCCATGCATGATTGAACCATACCAATATTATTATAATAAAAAGAAGTGACAATAATTTCCTAAATAATTTGTGTTATATTCAAAACCAACATCGACCCTTAAAATTTAACCTAGTTAGGTAAGTTGTATGTTAGATATCCTTGGAAGATTCAACCACATTTGGGAGAAGCAATTGGTGTCTGCTCGTGTGAACAAATACAAGGCGAACGTGTTGTTTTGTATCTCGTTGATGGTTTGAAAGTTCACAACACAACGCAGGACAAATTCTTTCCTTAGTAGAAAGCATTCCAATTGATATCAGTATGAGAAAAAATAAAATAAGCAAAAAAGTATTCATTCGGTCTACATTTGCATTTACCGACAACACTGTCGTACATTGGAAGGAAAAATAAATTTACTGTATTGTAAAATACAACGCATAACTCTATTGAAATTGGATCTTGTGGAAAAAAGTTAACATCGATTATAGAAAAAAAAAAAAAACAAATTATAAATAACACACTAAAAATCCCATATGCGGATGCAAGGGTGGACAACGAATTGTTTTTTGAGGATGAGGTTAAGGTTAAGAATAAAACACATCGAGTATAGCTGATGATCTGATGTTTAGTTATAAGCTTTCACACTAAACCTTCAGTCGCCATTTCCATTATTTTTCAATTCAGTAAAACATTCATCAAGACTAATATGTCATACAATTAATAAAAGTGAAAAAGTGAAAATAATACAATTTTCGCAAATATTGGTACCCACATGAAATTGAATATGACTACGTAATTTCTGAATATGCTGAATTTTATATCATCGATGAACTCACACAACGATAGATATCATGCCAATCCGTACGTGCTCGCACTTTTCAATAATGCAAATATTTGCAAACTTCGGTGAATACAAGGGACATGAATCAACACAACTAATGACGGCATATGTACACACAATGTGTGTCATTGACGTTCGTGAATTCATTCCCAACAGAGTTTAAGTTCGTGTTCCCTCCTTTAATGCAGCTTAAAGAGCAAAAGAGGCTATAACCAGTATTTCAGTCAGCAATAATGTAGTCCTGGCTCATTTTATTCGAGCAGATAACACTTAAAGACCCAACGTCTACTGTTATGTTTGAAGCACAGCGCTTTTGACGATGTGATGACTAAAGCCAACAATCGCCACACCCCATAAAAATATCCGCTGAAAGTGAATACTCCACTTCCGCCAGTCGACAATGGCCCAATTAAAGGGGTTCACGTAATATTCAACGGTTTTGGCTTCCGTCCCCATCACCATCACCATTACTCGACGACGTATAACCCTTGCAATACTTTCCACTTTTAAGGTGTTAACGACAGTCGTAGCTAAGCCGTGAAATAACATATAAACATCATCACCGCGTTATGCAAATAGAAGTGCTGCTGCCACAGTCCCTCCTGCGCCATGAGATAATTTGGCAAACGATCTTTGAACGTCGCCGTCAGGAGATAAAGCAATCCAATGATGAGGAAAAAGTAAATTTTTTGTTCAGCAACTGCCGTCTTTATGACGTTTGACATCACCAGGGGTCACTGGATCTGCAAATAAACGGATTGATGGCATCAAGTGAAAATGGAAAGATTACTTTGGAGGGACAACAACAGTTAAACAGAAATTTAATCGAAGGGCTGAGAGGCGTCTAAAAGGCCAAACATGTGCCACTCACATCCACACAACTTGAAGGACACTCACATCTGCTGGCTGGTCGTTCGGAATAGGAAAACAAGTTTACAACAAGCTTGTCCCTGACCTTGTCGATAACCCATGTCACATGCTATCCTCTTTCGTAAAGAAACATACAATTTCTAAAGAAGTGTCAGAGACAAGTGGCAACAAACTGGTGTACATCTGTTTTAGCCGCCTGTATTTAGAAGCGAGTGGGACGTACTCTGTGGCGAAGAAGGCATTGGATTGGAACTAATTTGGTTGTCAGATTCAGTTGGGTAATTCTCTAGTGCACTCGCGTGACATGGGATTCATCTTTCAACTTTTCTCGTTCAGGATTGCTGAGGAGAAGGCGCTTGGCACTCGGTGATAGCAACGATGTGCAGTTGTGTGAAAGATAAGAAACCTTAATATATTAATTCTCGCAAAAGTTCCCTTATTTGCAACGGCGATACGAAATCCATTTAGGGAATTTTGTTGCATGGCTAGTGAAAGATATGTCTAGAGGAACATATACTGGTCTCCTGTCCAGTCAAGAGGTCGAAACTGATGTTCGAAAAGCTCATACCTGTCTGGAGGAATTGGTCATTTTGCAAGAGTTCTGCAACAACGATTCAATTCATTTGCATATATATACAATCATTGTTCCTTCAGTCATACCAAGACATCCTCGAGTGGAAGTGGAACGATAAAAATTACTCCATTTGTTGCGTCGAACATACTTTCAACAACCCTCCGCTTGATATATTTTGGTGTCTAGCTGCCGTATTGATGCTGGACGGTGTTCTTTACAGACGGGTCAATGATGGAAGAGGGAGGGGGCAATGATATCTACTCCGAGGAACTAAACTAATGTGCATCCTTTCTCCTCCCAACGCATTGTAGGGTATTTCAGGAAGAGAACATGGCAATTTAAGAAGCACTTTTCTGGCTTATTAACAGTCTCAAATAGAGATATGTTTGGACAGTCAGCCTGAAATCACATCTCCGGACAGGGTAACTTTTCACTCAAAGACCTGAGTGAACCGATGCGATACTGTCTTGAGTGTTTCCTACAAAAGAACATCACTAGAAACCAGAAACTGCAGACACTTAAAGATTAATATGACTAATACCATCAGTCTTAGGTTGTTGGGAAGTATTGGGTTCATAACTTAATTCGTGCGGTTTGCTAAGAGATGGCGTAACTTGTATTATTCTATTGGAACATGCGTTGGAAAGCTACTGTCATTCTACGTCATTTCAGTATATGTCATTCATTTGAAGTGTAAACAATAATTTTTTTTTTCTTTGCCTGAAAAAGTGTTTTTGCGGGGAGTTCCTTTATTACTTTAATGTGGAAAAAACTGCTGCCGAAAGTTATCGTATTATGGTGGAAGTTTATGGTGAACTTGCGCTGAGCGAACGTGCCAAAAGTGGTTTGCTCGTTTTAAAAGTGGTGATTTTCGCTTGGAAGACGATGAACGTCCTGGTCAGCCAAAAAATGATGAAGATGAAGAATTGGAAGCATTACTCTATGAAGATTGTTGCCAAACGCAAGTAGAGCTCACAGAATCTTATGGTGTCACTCAAGCAGCCATTTCAAAACGTTTAAAAGCGGCTGGATATATTCAAAAACAAGAGAATTGTGTTGCCCATGAACTCAAGCCGAGAGACGTCGAAATGCGGTTTTGTATGTCCGAAATGCTGCTGGAACGCCACAAAAGCAAGTCATTTTTGCATCGGATTGTTACTGGTGATGAAAATGGATCCATTACGACAACCCCAAGCGCAAAAAATCATATGTGGCCAACCAGCCAAACCAACGGCAAATCCGGCGAAATGGCGCGAAGGTTATGCTCTGTATTTGGTGTGATCAGAAGGGTACCGAACACAATTAATCCGTTTGAAATCCGAAAAACGCCCGGAATATGCGACCAGACACAAGGCAATAATTCTCCATCATGACAACGCTCAGCCCCACGTTGCTATTCCGGTTAAGAACTAAAGGGTGATTTTTTAGCTATTATCTCGTTGGCAACACTGGTTTAAACAGCTGACGCAAGTTTCGTGTTTTGTTTCGCTGTCCAATATCTTCAGTTTGGTCTATAATTTAACCATGAATCGTCTTACAAACGAACAAAATTATTTATGTATTATACGATACAAAATTATATAACAAAATTATTGAATTTTATTATCAAAATGCGTGCTCTGTTAAGAAAGTTCATCGCGCGCTTCTTCCATTTTATGGTCAGTTTAGACGAAGCTCATTTTTGGCTCAATGGGTACTTAAATAAGCAGAATTGTCGATTTTGGAGTGAATATCAGCCAGAACCATTGCAAGAGCTACCAATGCATCCAGAAAAGGTCACATTTAGGTGCGGTTTATGGGCTGGTGGCATCATTGGACCGTACTTCTTCAAAAATGATGCGAATGGTGAGCTCTACCGTGAGATGATATCCAACTTTTTTTTGCCCAAAATACAAGAGCTTGACTTGCATGACATGTGGTTTCAACAAGACGGTGCCACATGCCACACAGCACGCGCAACAATGGACTTATTGAGAGGCGAGTTCGGTGAACATTTTATTTCACGTTCGGGACCGCTTCAATTGACGCATTGAAAGACAACATTGAAGCATTTATTCGTGAGATACCGGCCGAAATGTTGGAAAGAGTATGCCAAAATTTGAATAAGCGGATGGACCATTTGAGGCGCAGTCAAGGTCAACATTTGCATGAAATAATCTTCAAACATTAAATTATATGGACCGTACTGTCGATTCAAATAAAGATTTCATGCATTTTTCTGAATTTTCTCTGTTTTTTTTTTTTTTAAAAGCTTTCCTATAGCTTTTAAAAAGTCACCCTTTATTAGGAAAACAGTGTATTGGAAGTTTTACCCCACACTCCTTATTGCCATGACCTTGCCCCTTCTGACGACCGTTTGTTCCGGTTGATGCAGAACGCCCTCACTGAAATACGGTTGACATCAGAGCAGAATATCTAAAATTGGCTTGATTCATTCTTGGCTGCCAAGCCGGCGCAGTTCTTTTGGGATGGGATCCACAAAGTGCCAGAAAGATGGGAAAAGGTCATAGCTTCAGATGGGCAATACTTTGAATAATACTATTGTACATGTTTTCCTTAAATAAACGATCCAAAAGAACGAGTCTCAGCATAAATCCGGACCTCAACCTCTGCCTAACTACCATTCACATCTCAGCTCAGTTTATTTTTTATTATGAGGAAGTGCAGAAATCAAATTTACGTAATGTATGTGAAGGCTTATTAGCTGGATTGAAAAAAGAAACAATTAAATAATTTAATTAAAAAAATTTGTTTGCTTAATTTACAAAAACTGCACGTAGATTGTTGTAAATTCATGCCAAACAAAAAATGTATTCATCGGAGGATTATCTGCAAAACCACATCTATGCCCTTGAAATTAATCTGCCGCGGTTTGTTTAGCTTCCTGTTGCGAGTGTATCAATACTTCCTATTGATTGTAAATGAAAACTCGATTTCGGATTTATTTGCAGCTTAGTTTGCGTACAACTCTGTAAATATGGTGTATATAGGGGGTATACTACATATACTTTGAATATGTACCACAAGTTAAAAATTGGAGAATGATCAATAGTATTACATGTTTCCAAGTGAGTAATTTTCAAATTGCAGTTGAACCCAGATAATAGAACAATCCGCTTAATGTCACATTATCCTGAAAGCAGTTGCCTCTTTTGTACAATTTGTGCTGCAGGAAAGCCCTTTAATAGCACATTGCTTAATGGTGCAACCAGCTTAAAATCACATACAAAATATGGCAAACAGTTCACATGGAATTCTGCCCGCTTTTTTCGCATCCCTCACAGATATATAATACACTTGATTTCCAAGAGGAACGTTTTATTTACTTTACACTGCATTTGACGTCCTACCTATCTTGGAAGTTTCGCTTGAGTACATGCTTGCTGGAATTTTGGAAAACTCGATTGTATTTATTATAAGCCTATCAATGACAATTCCGTTAACAGCTGCAAATAACAAATAATACCGATAAGATGCATCTTGTTATTTCCATCGTGGGCGTTACACTTTTCGATAGAGAAATTTGTACTACAACTACGTTCTTTCCTTTCGTAGAAGCGTTTTTAAAACAAAATGATCATGAGGGTAATAAAAGTTAAGTTAGGTTGTGTAAAAGTGGCTGACTGCAGATTGCAGTTACAATTAGGCCAAAGTGGGCTCATTTTGATACCACGTGGATTGATCAAATCTAAGCTGGGAAGCAGAATGGGCACAACGGTCGTTGTGACATACTTAGCAAGGAGGACATGGTAGGTATGTAGAAGTGGTGGTGGAATCCAGATGAGGGGGATTTTGAGCTGGTTTTCTAATGACGTTCGATCAGCTCGGCATTCCTGCACTAGCTTAGAGTGCGAAGCATAGGAGACAATAGCTTTGATGGCTGCTTGGCTATTAATGGCCATGGCATGATATGTGTGTATTTTGAGTTGACGACATGCAAGGAGCACATAATTAATAAGAATGCCGGCTCTTGGATTGGGTACCCCTGTGTCCTTTGACAGTTCCATTTAGGAGGTATGGCTCCTGAATAAGAACGGAGCCCAGATCTTCCTAGGAGAACATTCCGGCTATTACAGCAGATGCCGCTATAGCGTGGTGGATGTTCACTTGAGTCACCTTAAGTTTGTTTGGGCGGAGCCTGGAGCTATTGCTCTGTCATCACCACTGTGCCCATCACTACTGATCCATTCCACTGAGGTGTCCCAGATGGGGCATCAGTGGACAGTTGCCCCTTTTACTCGTTTTACTCGTCGCGTTGGTCAAAGAGGATTGTGGTGTCGCGGAGTTTTGAACTTGGTCTGCCTCGGTTTGCCTTCTCTCCCCTACTGCTTCAGCTAGAGGTTGGGAAGCTAGAGTTTTGCTCCCACTTACAGTGTTTTAAGTTTGCGTGCTTTTTCCTCATGGTTAGTTTTGGGTCTTTTGAGGCTTTCCGGCTGGCGCTGGGTTGCATCGTCCTTTCGCCATCCCCGCGGTTTACCTCAGACTTGGGACTTTGGTTTTTTCGTTGAGCGAACGCGGCTAACTGCAATATCAGACGTTACAACCTGAAGTGCTCTTAGCTCGCATTTTCTTTGTGGATCTTATTGTGCTCACACGAGCAGTATCAGACATTTAGGTAGCCACACCAGATCCTCGCATTAGAGTCGAAAGGACATTATTACTTCCCAAGGTGGCCCGGCATCGGAGAGCACCGTTATAAATCAGCCGCTACTACCCTTAACTGTGAACTGTCCAATAGGATGATGAGTTCACCTATCCCTCTGTCCAAGATGTAGCATTGCTCCTCCCGGTAGAGTCAACACTTCAGCAGGCTTGCAGGTCGGCTTAAGTGTTGCCGTTTAACGTAACGTTCCCACGGCAAAAAACATAATTTAACCAAAAGGGAATGTGATCGTCCAATTGTGATGACACAGCGCCTGCTCGACGTCCGGCTGCTATTTCGGATTCCCAAGAATCATCGCCTTGATCACATATGCAAGGGAAGCAGATTATATATGTCAGGTGAAATACCTTAGCAAGTTGAATAAGTTAGCAATCAATTCAAGCACAGTTGAATTGGAAGCTTAATAAAGAACGGACGAAAAGTCCAAGAACATTTTTTTTTATTTTGTTTCTCTATCAACCGAATATCGAAAGTCTTAAGCCGTACCACATCAAGGTGTCCATTTCGCAGACTTTACGAATACAGGGGCATATTTCTGTTTTTGTATTTAAATACAAAACATACAGATCTGTAGTGAGGAATATTTCTGAAAAAAAATCTGAACTTGTGTTGGACGAAGTATGTAAATTATTGGATGCTCCATAACTGAAACATTAAATAAATCGATCACAATATTTGTTCCCGTAATTAATCGACTTATCGATCTTCGATTGTAGTTGTATCTAGTCATAAAAAACATATCAAATCTAAGACGTCAATAATTGACATAACATGCGAAACGCTGAAAATAGTTAATGTAACATCTCCAACGTCCATAACACGAATGCCGTTTGATATGCAAGCCAAGCATTTAGATGTCAACGCAACGAGCCATTCTAATGCATACAGACTGGTTACGTGCGTCATTTATCAGAGCGCAATTGACTATTTACCTCGCTAGACAAATTGACGAGAAATAGCTCAGTGACGTAGAATTGCTAATTTGCACTCAAGCTTGATCTGGAGTACATTATGGGTGGTGTGAATAAATATTGGGGGACACTCCATCTTTTGAGGGAACACTTCACGTGGTGTAAATAAAGATGGAATGTAACGAGAGTTGACTTGTAGGTGTTGAGAGCATCGGTGGTGACTGAAAATACTGTTTTGGAAAAAGAAGACTTGGACTAATTCGTTTTTGCTGGAAAAAAGCCTAACCCCAGACATGAAAGTTGAGTTGAAAGCTAGAAAAGAACACATTAAAGAAATCTACGGCGTTAATTTGAACACCTCACAAATCAGAAAGAAAATTTAAAACATAAAAAAGGCCCTTGCGATTCAGGTACTCGTCACCATCTAAATGAGGCTTTACACATTAAAGAAATCTACGGCGTTAATTTGAACACCTCACAAATCAGAAAGAAAATTTAAAACATAAAAAAGGCCCTTGCGATTCAGGTACTCGTCACCATCTAAATGAGGCTTTAATATTTCAATATAAATATTTCAATTGCCCTGGGAAACTATGTAACTTCTCTCAAACCCTCGATCGAGAAATTTCATTCAAAGTTAGAGTCCTTACCAACTTTAACTTGTATAGGTTCTTGAAATTATCCCATCATCATCATATTCTGACAAGCGTGATCCACTAAAAGCGTCGTGGGGGTAAAGCCCCCAAGAGAGATCTCCAGGCAACTCGGTGCTCCTCTTTAACTCATCAGGAGTTATGCCCAAGTGAAACCTGTGTGTTCCCGAAATGCCATGAATTATAGTTCTTTACTTTTCGCGTTTGTATGTTTTCAAACCATTATTGTTTGTTATACATAACCAATAAACACAAACTTTAGACACCTCTGCACCCACCCTTAAGTTTTTGATGTAGTTTTCAAACATCAACTTAAGGGACCTACATTCTTGCTATTCACACCAAATTAGTGTTCCCTTAACCGATTCTTGCTATTCACACCAAATTAGTGTTCCCTTAACCGAAAACACTTTACTCATTTGTTCTGACTCGGAGTGTCCCCTCAATGCTTGAAATGTTCCACTCAATATGTCAGATCCCGGGCTGCAGTTTCAGATTTTCGCTGAGGAATAGTTGCAAGGTCAAGAGGGGAGTATTTTGCCCATGCAAAATAATATTTTGCAAAACTATTTTATTAAAATAATTTCTACAAAATTCAAAATTGAAATCTAACCATCAAATAGTTCAAAAAGTTTCAAAATATTTATGCAGCAGTTTATTCATATTAATAATAAAAAATTTTTGAAGGTGCCCATGAAGCGTGAAGCGTGCAAAATCAACACGCTTCATGGGCACATTCCTAGTTTTAGTCAGAATGAAAAAGAGAATGGAAAAATGCGGTCAGCATTCGCAGTACTGTGAGGTAACGAAATTGTTGAACTTACAAAATTTGTTAAATTCTTCGAAAATAGGCTCGCCAAGTCCATTTTTTAGTGCGGATACATTACAAACTCTTCCAAACTGCATTCCCTGTTGAACCAATTATTTTTAATTAAAAGCCTAAATTCCTAAAAGCCTACTAATTGCTCATCCAGCTTCTAAACATTATCATCTGTTATGAGATTTGGAAAAATCTTTATGGGAGCAGGGGATCAAATTAGTTTTTTGTTCTGTAATGTTTACTGCCATTAAGATAGCGTCGTTGAAATCGATCAGAGTGTTACATTTTTGGCATAGTTCACTGTAGTATTTGCGGTTGTAACTTAAAATTTGTTTAATTTCATCGTCTAAAAATTGATCAAATGTAAATAAAAGATTCGCTTTAACACCTACGTAAGTTTTTTCACAATAAATCTCTCAAAGTTAACTTTATTAAGGTCTGCGACATCAATAAAAAAGGTTTAATAAAACATTGTAATACCGTGTTGGAACAGAATATGAATACGCGGCTCTTTTGATTGATATTTAAAATATAAGAATGAAAGTAAAAATGAATTTTGTGTTTTAGTCTAGTTCAAAAGACAAGTGCTCGAATATTCGTTTGACTACTTGCTCCTAGCTAAAGAGGTTTTTGATCTTATGGAATTTTGCATCAAATTACTGTTGACTGAACTGCTAAAACTGATTCAGTTGTTTACAACTATGAAAGAATAATAAAAAATGGCGTCGTTGTTTGCAGCTGCACAAATGTAGCGAAGGATAAGTAAGCACATTCGATGACATAAATATTTGGAATATTCCGTTGAACAAAGTTTGCACCCCACTTCTATTCCAAATAATCGCTGATCCAGATCATTATCTGCTGCGAATTATGTTATCTATCGGGATGCCCATAGAATTAAAATAGTTGATATTCGTAACAAAGATTTTTTTATTATTTAATTAATCCGAATAATCGATGGGCGATTTTTGTTTCTTAAAAAATTACAAAATTTAGTGTCAAAAGAAATGTGCTTGTTGTTTGTACAGCTTTTGTTTTTAGCTGTTGCGGTAGATTGAATCAATAATATAAGTGGACTTATCAATATAAATGGAAGAACTCAGAGCTCTTTGTGGTGTTTCATTTGAAATATTTTTGTGGGACGTATTTTCAAGCAGAGGAGTACGGAAGTACCCTGAACACGCGGGTAGTACAAATACTCTCTTAGTAGTAATTCCGCCAGCGCTGGTCAGATCAGTTTAATAGAGTTTATGGGAAGTACAGAATGATTTGAATGTCCCTTGTAATTCGGATTTTTGAATGTAAATACTGAAATATTAAAAAATATATTTTGTGGATTTACCGCTCTAATAAAGGCACCGACACTGGTAACAGAACAAAAAACAAAGATGTAGGTTACCGGGACGAAAACTAAATCTATGAAAGCGGCAATTTCCATACAAGAATACATATGTTTTGTGCCTGGGAAGTCATTTCGGGCATTTTGGCTCTTATAATTTGTAGTTATTAAAATAGGTATGAGAAATTGATGGGTCGCACATCAGTAATAATAACAATAATGTGGGTGGCGTAACAGACAGGGCCTAGCTTCTGCAGGAACCCCTCATGTTGTGTGTGCTATTCTTCTCTCACGAGCGGAAGGGACCTACAGTTTAATGCCGACTCCGAACGGCGAATTTGAGAAGCATTTTCTAGACATGATAATCTTAGAGCATTGTCAGTGAGTCGAAAGGGCCATATAAAATGATGTTGGTCGTACCAGGAATTGTACCCACGCCGCGAAGTTTTGTTTAGTAGGAGTCGGCGAACTAACCCACAACGCCACGAAGACCCACATCAGTAGCATAGATCTAGTTATAGCTTTTTTTTTTGAAAAACGGATAGCGCACTTGGTTAAGTGCCTGCCCTTGGTTAGTAGGGTCCCCGGTTCGAATCTCAGTGAAAGCAAAGTTATTAATCGTCACCATTTGTCGTTGGGATCAGATTTTACGGCACTATCACTTGAGTGGGCAATCAGTGGTAGTAGTTTGACTACGCATATCACAATGGGCCAACATTGTCTAAGTGTGCTGGTGAATCAACTAGCAGCCACTCTTACCTAACCACAAAAGCTTAAATATATATCACACACATCAATTAATCAGTGGATTTTTCCTCCAGAATATGCAAGATGCACATGAAATGAACAGAAAAACAAACAGATTGAATGAAAGAGCAAAAGAGACAGCGAGCATGATTCGTTTGTAAACAGATGAATGAAATCATCGTACGTACTTTTGGCGAGGGTTTTATAAGAGAAACTTGCCTTAGGTAACAGCCGCAAGCCTTTACCCATCTATCCTAACTGAAGGAGGCGCTTTCAGAGTGCAGCACTGAGGTGCATTATTTTTTGGGAAAAAAAGCAGCGTTATTATAATTGCGAATGAGTTGTTTGAATGCAGTTTCGAGGAACGAGTATTATTATTGGCAAGACAGTTTTAAGAAATAGTATTCTTAAATTTTAAGGGCCAATGTTGAATGTGAACCACACCTAAACGTCAAGTTTTTTTCTGCATTTCATTTGACATTTCTCAACTCATACTAACTCAATTTGAACCATGGAAAGATACACAATCGAGCAACGCGTTAAAGTTATTCACGCTTATTATGAAAATGGGCGTTCAAATCAAAATGCATATCGTACACTTCCTGATATTTTCGGTCAATTTAATCGTCTAAATGTGCGTACAATCGGAAAAATCGTGCAAAAATATGAGCAAACCGGGTTTGTAGGAGATGTGAAAACACCAGTGCATGCTCGTACAGCTCGTACTGCAGAAAATATTGCTGCGAGCCGTCAACCTCACCTCGTCGTCGTGCCCAACAATTGCACCTCTCAGGCTCGTCGTTGATGAACATTATGCATAAAGACTTGCATTTACACGCTTACAAGGTGCAATTGACTCAAGAACTAAAGCCTCTTGACCATTTCAAGCGTCGTCAATGGTCAGAATGGTGGCAAGAAATGGCAACAGTGGATGATGAATTTTCGGAGAAAATCATCTTCAGTGATGCGGCACATTTTCATCTCAGTGGATTCGTCAATAAGCAGAATTTGGGCATTTGGGCGAATGATAATCCAAGAGGGATTGTCGAAAAAGCAATGCACCCACAAAGAGTGACTGTTTGGTGCGGTTATGGGCTGGCGGCATCATCATAATAAAAAAAATGACAATAATTTCCTAAATAATTTGTGTTTTTTTTAATTTAACCACCCTTTATATACTTGAAGACTATTTCTTAAAACTGACTTGCTAATAATAAAACTTGTTCCTCGAAACTGCATTCAAACAACATTCAAATAACTCTGATTTTTTCTGTGCTTCACTCGGAAAGCGCCTCCTTCAGTTAGGTTAGGTGGGTAATGGCTTGCGGCTGTTACATAAGGCAAGTTTCTCTATATATACATAAGAAACGAAAGAAATGATGAATAAAAATAAAAAAGGAAACAAGTGTCCGGAAATATGGCTCGCACATGTAAATGCCTACAAACCATGCCACTGTATTCGATTCGGGAATCATAGAGAGAACGATTTTCTTTATTTTTTAGAATGCATTCATGACAGACACACAAATTAGGTGAAGATGTGTATAAGAATTTATTCAAACTCAAATTCATAAACATTTTATTTGACATCACACTAAAATGGCTCATGTATATGAACTATTCTAAATATTTTACAATTCAATGAAATTCTCTTGTAGCATATGAGCCCATGTCATAAACTAAATATTACCCCTACTCAAACACAATCACTGTATCTAAAAATTCGGCAAGTTGCAAAACGAACACTCTGCCAGCAGACCGACTCCTCAAGCGCGTGCACTATGCATCTGCCATCCAAACAAAAGGACTGCTAGGCAAAAGTGTTTATCATAATCTCTTGCTTTCTCTCCACAACGCTCCATACGACGTACGTTCGACAAGTTTCTATAAAGAATTCTTCCCACCCGCCTTGATTGTAAAAGTTTCTGCCGAAACAACAATCAAAGTGGGTGGCACTGGCCGATTCTTAAGATGCCATAAGAACCATCAAAACGAACAGAAATTAAGCCAAAAACTAGATGGCTAACTGAAAAAAGCACCACGCAACTTTATCTAAGTTCCCCAGCAACTGGCCAAGAACCGGGACTTGCGATGGAATCTGAAGGGAGGAATGTGAAGCCGGTAAAGAAAAAATGTGATACGCCAGTGGCGTTCAAACTGAGACAGTGATTGCGAAAAGTTTTGCACACTAAATACATGAATAACTTTTGAGCCCGATGCCTGGAAGGAGCTGCACAATGCTGGGCGGGACGGGTAGAAATGGCACTCCCAAGCCCTAATGCCACGCCATCCATATATCCTGTTATTATGTATGAGGAAACTTTCATAATTTTTGGAACACTAGATAGTGCTTAGACACTAATGTAAGCTTGATGGCTTCTGTCCTTCTCAATGGTCCATTATGAGGGGATGAGAGGAGGAAGGACCTGCGTATGGGTATCGGTTGGATGTCTACTGGTTTGCTGTGGATTCCATGGTCTATTGTGTTGAACATTTTGAGTGGGAATAACGCTCGAAGGAATTCGCATTGACTGTAAACTGCTTTTGTTTAAAATATAATTTCAGGATGTCTTTGTATCTGTTCACATTAGGTAGGATAGAGTTTTCTGTCACAATGGGAAACAACAAAAAGGGATACTTTTGTGTTTTTATTGTGTTGTGGGACGCTGTTTCTATTCATGGTGTTTGGGTGCCTAGAGGCATTCCAAGAAATTATCACACGAAACTCAAAAATAAACACATCAGTGCTGTGTCTATATGCCACAGGAGTATGGCTGCATGTATTTTAGTTAAAGAAGTAACGTTCGCTGCGATCTGAGATTGAATTGCTATAATGAATATACGAAAATCTCTTTATAAAGCGCTATGCGTGTAAGTATGTAAGTGCACACACCTCATACACCACCTCACACCTACACCGAATATGAACCAAAGAAAATTCTTGGAAGTCAACGGGTCTGATGGCGGAGTGGGTTCGTGCAGGTTCTGTGTTCAAATATGGCTGGAGCCATATATTCAATACCGTTTTTTTTTGTCTGTCGTATGACTGTCTTTTCGACTAGTTATGGAATAAGTTTCTCGAGCTCCACAAGAAGAGCTCAATCCTAAAATTATATATTCAAAGAAAATCTTTTTTTGCAAAATACCTCCAAAATGTTTTAATAATTCGCACGTTGAAAACAAAAGTGGGCCTATTTTTACACTTTTAAGAACGACATCTAGATTTCGATATATACCACGGACGGACCATGACATGTACGTACTTAATACATATATACCACCACGTAATACAAGACCTTTCACATTTTTGTTTATCAATAGCTCGATCACAATGCTTTGAATAATGCACATTATCCGAAACATTAAAAAGCTGCGATTGTACAACCCAGGGGAAAAGATTCTTCGAATCCGTGCAACCTCCGAATGAATTTTTAGTTTAAGTCGAAAGACATAGGATAAGATTAAGTTTAGCTTATAGTGACCGCTGAGGGCCAGTAAGTTAGAAATAGGAACAATGTTCGTCCAACTAGCTTTATCAATAGCATGTTAATGGATTTGAATAGTTTACAGGGCAACAGGTTACATCGCCTCTTATAAGATCCCCTGCATTGTTTTCCTTATATTAGACAAACGATTTTTCATGCTCTTATTTATATATTTATTTAATTTATTTACTTATTTATTAGTTGCTAAGAGATGGCGTAACTTGTATTATTCCCTTGGAACATGCGTTGGAAAGCTACTGTCATTGTACGTAATTTCAGTATTTTCACTCGAATATGTCGAACTTTGTGCCTGAAAAAGTGTTTTGCGGGGAGCTTGTCTTCATTACTTTAACACAAAGAAGACTGCTGCCGAAAATCGTCGCATTTTGGTGGAAGTTTATGGTGAACATGCGCTAGCTGAGCGAAAGTTTCAAAAGTGGTTTCTTGATTTTGGCTTAGCCAACCAGCCAAAAATCCATGGCGCGAAGGTAATGCTCTGTATTTGGTAAGATATATGGTGTATTATGAGCTGCTAAAACCGGATGAAACCATCAATGGGCAACGCTACCGAACACAATTAATCCGTTTGAAGAGAGCAGTAACCGAAACACGTAATTATTGTACATGTTTTTCTTAAATAAACGTAACATTTTTGGAAAAAAACGCACGAATTAAGTTATGCACCCAATATTTTTTTTATTTTTTTACTTTTGTTATGTATGTTTTCATTTTGATACTGGTTATGTGTATAATATTATTTTTTGCAACAAGTGTATAACTACAGAAACACTATCCAGCTGTGTTATTATGTTTTTTTTTTAGATGAATGATTTTTTATGTAGCTTTTCCTTCATCAAATTTAATTCATTCAGTTCACTTAACTTGCATTCATTATAGTATTGTTCAAGAGAAAGGTAAAAAAATACCATATCTATGTACTTTTGCTTTAGTGTTATCAACGATTTAATCCCAGTTTTTGCTACAAATAAATAAATAATATGACAAAATATCATGTATAATTTGCTGACAAGTTCGAGTAGCATTACGAGTCGGCATTGTTGATCTTTCGACTATAGGCGTGTTTCATTGAGAATCTATACTCAGCTAATAATTGATACTCAATAAACCGCTTATTCAAACCATTTTTTTTTTATTCAAAAGTATGGTACTTGTGTTAAGTTCATGGTATTAGATGTCAAAACATTGTTACTTCCAAAGGAAAATAAAATCTAGTTCTCAAAATCAAAGAGCGTAAAAAACGTGAAATACTTTGCAAGAACATGAACGAAGAAAAAACCCTCAAAGTTATCGGGTACGTTGATTAATTGGGTTGGTGCGTTGCTCACGGTTTCTGTAGGTTCGGTGTTCAAATCTGGCTGATGCTATTCTTTTTTGAATAAACATTTCAATATTCTGTTTTCCGAAGAATTTTATTTCCAATGAATATAATGACATTTGTCATAGAAACAAAACGTGTATACATATGGCAGGGACGCATAACATGTTGCCTGTCTTACAGGCAGGCTTTTCTCCCATAAATAACACCTATCGATAATTAGGTCTTCATACAATTACTAGAATCATAGATGAGGATCCAATTCTTTCGGCCTGGTTTGTAGTAAATTTCGCAGAAAATCGGCTGAAATTCGAAGCCAAAAAGAAAGTACCGGATAAAATTGGTGCTACAGATTGTACATATATTGCTATAAAAGCTCCTAAGCTAAACAAAAAGTGTTACTACAGCCGCAAACAAAGCTCTACGATCATTTTGCAAGCCGTTGTTGACGCCGAACGAAAATTCATCAGCACATGTGTCGGCGAATCAGTATAGCATAGTTTTAAGGTCTGCATTGTACAAAAAAGAGCAAACCAATTACACTCGTTTAGTTTGCTTAGACGCATTCGTTTTGGGTACATCTGCGTATCATGCTAGGAACTGAATTGTACCACCTTATAAGGCTTACGGCAGAGAAACGAAGGTCTCAGATGCTTAAACAAATTTATTGAACAACGAAGTCTCCAATCAATAAAGATTACAATATATTCGTAATCAATAGTGATCAGTATACCATAACTGATCTATTTGAAATTCTTCTATTCCAAATTCCTTTCTCATCTTCAGAGCACAACGACGGTTCTGAGGTAAATCGCATCAACTTTTGTTTGATTACCTATGTGGGAATTGTAGAAATTAAGAATAATAAACTTTTTTCATAGGTCCAGACGATTTTATTAATTTTATCTTTTTGCATCGGCCTTTGCCTCCTAATTTTCATGCTATTGTTTTTCTGCTCGCGTTCCTTCTGTTCCAGTCTTTTCAGCATCGAAAGTGAAAACGACATCTGATGCAGTCAAGATGCAGGCCAAGGCGTTCCCAATCGGTTTCCAAATCCTATTTAAAACTGAAAATAAAAAAACTGCGAAAACTAAAAATGATTGCTTACCGCAAATAGACTCTCCTCACCAGCATGAAATGCCTCACCTTCCGAATACATAGGCTTGTGACCGAACATTTATTCAATGCGGTCCATCAACAGCGGTGGGCACAGAGACCTTCCTGTCCATTTGGCGTCCTTGACAGCCTTATACCCAGTCGTTCACAGACCTTCTCCCAGTGCAGACGTGTTTCGGCTTAGTGAGATAGAAGTAGTACTCAAGTGCTCAAGTGCATAAAGTGTCGCTGAAAACTATAACACCGAATAGCTTCGCGGGTGAGTCAGTGGTGCCGGGTTCAAATCCCGAAAAAACATTGAGATCTTTTTTTTTCAAATAAAAGTAAAAAAGACATTCAAGTGAAAAAAAAAATAGTATGGAGTCAGCTGAGCGACCCGAGCTCCATAAATCGGGTAATGTTGTACCGGTGGCTGGGACGTCAGACCACCAGTCAACACAAGACGGGAGGAAGAAAAGGAGGAAGAAGCTCCAACCACAACCGATCGTGTCGAAGCGCCGCTCCAGTGTCGACACCAAAACGGCCGTAAAAGCCACAAAAAAAACAGCAGTAACAATAACAACTGCAGCAGCCACATCAGCTGTATTGTACGACGACGTACAATACGAGTCCACAGAAGGCGAGGGGAGATTCTCCTACAGCGGAAGAGAGAACACCTTCTATGCTCTGACGTCATCCGAATCGGATGACGAAGAAGAACAAGACCGGGAGCAGCTGGTGAAGAGCCAGAGAGAGAGGGAGGAGCTGGACGCCCACATCCAAGCCCTCCAAATCAAATTAAGGGCCAGGAAAGCGGCCAAAGAGGCTGCACAACAACAGCAGCAGCAACAACAGCAACAACAAAAACAGCAACAACAGCAAGAGCAACAACAACTGCAGCAACAAGTGCAGTCCCCACAGTTGCCAAAGGGACAACGTTCGACAGCTGTCAAGAAACAACAGCAGCCACAGCAGCATCAACAACAGCAACAAAAACAACAAAAACAACAGCAACCGAAGCAGCCGCAGCAGAAGCAGACGCAGCAACAACAGCCCAGAAGGAGAGATGCCCGCCGATTAACGTGTTCGGACTGGATACGAACGACGTTGATAAACTATGTAAGTTGGCCACTAAAAATGCATATTATATAAAATATAAAGGGCCCTTAAGATTGTCTGTCCACTGCTCATCAGTGGCAGACTACCATGTCATTAAAGAAAGGCTAGCGGTGGCGGAGGCCGAGTTTTTCTCGTATACTCCAAAAGGGGAAAAGGTGCAGACCATGCTCCTTAAGGGCGTGGATCCTGACACTGATCCCAAGGAGATCCTCGCTAAACTGCGCCAAGCGCAGAGAGACGATATCCAGTTTGTCGGGGTTAAGCCCTTCTACACTGTGGTATCGAAAAGGGAGAACAGGAAACTTCCGTTCTTCCTAATCCAGGTCACCCCAGACACGAAAACAGACAGCCTAAAACGTATCAATCGTTTAGGCTCCATTTATGTCAAATGGGAGACACTAAAAAAGACAAGACACACACTCCAATGTGCTCGTTGTCAAAGGTATGGGCATGCCGCGGCGAACTGTAACATGCAGTCTCGCTGCGTCAAATGCGCAGGTACCCACATTGGAGGGGAATGCCCTTTAGGAACGGACAAAGTCGAAGACAGGAGCAAGCTGAAATGTGTACTCTGTAAGACCAGCGGGCACCCTGCAAACTATCGGGGATGCCCTAAGGTCCAAGAGATAAGAAAAAGCATAGAGGCCAAAAGGAAAGAAAAAATGGTAGAAGCGAGGCCAGTGCCACGTGCTCCAGCTACCACTGTTACACCGGCAGTTTCCTATGCCCAAATGGCATCAGGTAGGCGACCGGTACAACAGACAGCGCCGAAGGTGGCTGCGGTCCCAGTGGCCAGGCAACCTGAAGCCGACTTGGATCTGAAGACGGTCCTGCTCTCCATCCAGGGGCAGATCGCTCAGCTACAAACACAGTTCCTAGAGCAAGCAGCGCGATTAGACCTCATCTACTCTACGCTGTTCGCCGAGCCAAACGCCACATCGGTATGATGGTTGCGCAGGCAACTCGTAACCTTAAAATTCTAGCAGTGAATGTGAATTCACTGATCAACACAGAACGTAAAATGAACTTCGGTAACCTTCTGCAAATCCACAATCCAGACGTGTTGATGGTCAGCGAAACTAAGCTGAACCAAACGCGCAAACTCTGGTACAAGAATTACCACATAATTCGAAGAGACCGGCCCCAATCCTTGCAAGGGGGCGGGGTTGCTCTCTAATCAAAAAAGGCCTATGTCATAAGGTCCTGTATAGCAGTGAAGTGCGAAGATTTCAAGTGCTAGAAACGTGTATTGCACGCATTCCGCTACAGGGTGGAAAGCGGTTATATGTGATCGCGATCTATGCAGCTGACAATAGTTCCCTCAATCGGAACTTTATTTCAGAGCTCGATACTCTATTCACGAGCCTTCGACTTAGCGCGGCGGAAAACTATTCTATCATTGCCGGGGATTTGAACGCCAAACATAGGGAATGGGGTAATAGAGTGCATAATGACAGGGGAACCCCACTGTATAACTGGTTGGCAGAGCACAATATTGAGTTCAAGCTAGATTTGCTTGCAACCGATAGGCCATCGTATCCCAGAAGCGGGTCCTATCTGGATTTGTTGGTGATAGACAGACGACTGACTGTACTAGACGTGGAAAGACGCACGCGGAACTGTTTAACTGCGGTTGAGTACGAGAGTGATCCCTGCGGGCTCTTGGCGGTTATTCAGCTCCCGAACGAGGTGGAAGAACTGGAGGAGTATGTCCAGAGGCACCCTTATAATTATAATAAGGCCCGCTGGTCACGCTTCGCCAGGACTTTATCCACAGAACTACGTTCGAGTGGGATCAATCCTCCGACAAACAGAAACCTGACGAACGAAGAGGTTGACAGGTACCTCATTCAAATGGACGACGTAATCAAACGAACCATGGAGAAAACTATTCCGAAGGTAGTACAAATCGATGACAGCGATGTTTATCGAAATGCTACCATCGATGCACTCCACGTGCACAAAAGTAGACTGCTATCAAGACTTAAGCTCTTGTACAGGCGGTTTACAGATCCACAAAACTCGGAAGTAAGGGCACTGAAGTCGGAGATCAAGAACCTCCAACAATTAATACGAATAAACTACAGCCTAGCTATAAGCTTGCACTGGGGCAATAAAATCCGGGCTGTACGATCTAACAACCCGGGAATGTTTCCGCAAGTAAATAAAATTTTTAGAAGGAAAGATCAAAACGACATCCAGGCTGTTAGACTTCCCAGGACGACAAACAACGAACATTTACTGACATCAATTAGCATCGATCCAGATGGGGCAGTGCTAGACAATGACTTCTTCGTGGTTGAAGATCCCCAGGAGAAGGTGGCAGCTATTGGTGCTGTTTTCCAGCAAGTGTACACGGTCAACGAAGTAAGTAGGCCGAACCACGACCTAGAGAACGAAGCCTTGCTGAACCACACTAATCTTCGTAGTGAAATAATTCAATGGCGATCCGAGAATCCAGGTTTCACCTGGTTCAGCGACGATAATTTGGCACATAGTGCCGTCGCCAATGATGGAAATCACATCTTGATTTCTCAAGAAGATCTTCAGGGCATTTTTAACTCACTGAAGAAAAAAAGTCAATGGGAATCGATGGAATACTGAATATTGTGCTTCGCCAACTTCCCCCCGATATAGTACAGATTTACACAACACTGTTTAACAATATGCTAAGTAATGCATATTACCCAAAGCACTGGAAAACAGCTGTTGTGCAACCGATCCCTAAACGGGACAGAGACAAATCTATTCCGACAAATCTCCGTTCGATCAGTCTTCTTCCGTGCATAAGCAAGGTTTTCGAAAAGATAGTCATTCGAGTTCTGAAACAATGGGTAGAGGAAAATAAAATCATACCGGACAACCAATTCGGATTCAGGGCGGGGCATGAAACCACACATGCCGCGTCCAAACTGGTGTCCGACATTCAATGGAATAAAGGCAAAAAACAATGCACGGGTGCCTGCCTGATTGACTTGGAGAAAGCGTTCGACACCGTTTGGTTGGAGGGCCTCTTCCTCAAGCTGGTCAGGCTTGGTATAAGAAAACCATTGCTATACATAATCTATGACATGATAATAGGTAGAAAGTTCGTCGTGAAAAGTGGCGACGTAACTTCTACCACGGTCTTTGACATTAAAAATGGTCTGCAACAGGGGGCGATTGGTTCGCCGATCTTGTTCTCAATATTCACTGCAGAACTTATAGGTTCCATGCCGCACTTAATTGCGTACGCCGACGACGTAGTAGCGTACAGATCAGGTCCGAAGGTCGAGGTAATAAATAGCCTGTTGCAGCGTGACTTCGAACAAATTCAGCGATTTTGCGACGACTGGAAGTTGGTTATCAACTTCTTGAAGTGTGAAACTATCCTTTTCAGGACCCCGCTGTACACGGCTTCGCGGGATACTCGCCTAAACTGGCGCAAGTTCGGCATAGTTGACCCGCAAGGACAGCCGTTAGCTGTGAAAAGTGTAGTAAGATATCTTGGCATTTGGCTGGATCAATATCTGTATTTTGACAAACATATAGATATTGCTCTGACGAAAGCCAGAAACGCCTTTGCTGCGGCAAGGAGGTTATTTTTCAGTAGCCAACTTGATACCAGGGTGAAGGTAATCTGCTACATGGCTCTTATCAGGCCAATCATGGCGTACGGTTGTCCATTGTGGTTCAACGTGAGTCCTTCCCAGATGGAAAAGATGAGGCTGTTCGAGAGACAGTGTCTTCGGACCTGTCTCCGGTTGTATCGTACACCCGAGTCTGAGTACAAGAAGTACTATCCTAACGAAGTCCTGTACAACGAGGCAAACGTGAACAGGATAGATAATTTTATTATTAAGCTGATCAGAAGGCACATTGCACGAGCTATGACTTCTTCCAACAGTCTGATCTTCGGGGCTTACTACCCCAATATTATGTACCATGAAAGGGTGCGCCTTAACGGCTTTATTCCTCCCGAAGCATTCCTCTATTTAGACACGATTGGCCTAATACAGGATACAGACGGATGCCCTGTAATCTTCCATGTCGTACGCCGAACAGTGGACAGGCGACTCCAATACGAACCGGATGTCGCTCGCACCCACGAGGATCTTCTTCGGTTCAGTCGAGCGATCCCCGCTCGAGATAGGAAGCAGTCTGCCAAAGATCGGCAATTTTACTGGTGGTTACACCAAAATCAGTCTCCGCCACCGCTGGCCTTTTTAAACGACCCGGGAGTTGACCATGGTGGCCAGCTTACATAGGTTTTAAAGTAGTTAATAAGAAGAAAAAAAAAATATATGTAAAACAAAAAACAAAAAAAAGGTGCACCACGGCGTATAAATTATATATGTTAAGCATATATACATAACATATACGCCTTGGTGCACGCGTCCGTACTGTTACGGACATAATTAAGATAGTCCTAAGTTTTATGTTAGGGTAAGTTAGTATAAGGTAGGTTAAGTAGTTTTAGTGTAAGTTTAGCCAAGTTTTTTTATAAGTTTTCTTGGCACATAATAAATGAATCAAGTTTGTCAGGAAAGACTAAAAAAAAAAACAAGTAGATTAAGCCGAAAGGCACATTTATGATTTTAGATTATATTAGCTTAGAGTACCCGCATAGGGTCAGTAGGTTAGTATTAAGAACAATTCATGAATTGTTAAGTTAGTTAAGCTAGTTTTAAGTTCTTTTGTCTAGTATGTAAGTTACATTTAATACAATAAAAACAAAATTACACAAAAAAAAAAAAAAAAGAAAGAGAACAGCCTTATACCCCCTCATCAGGGTTGCCATCTTCACTGGAAAAGAACTAATTTCAATGTTTGGATGCTAAAAATTAAATACGATCTTGTTACATATTGATATACATATTTCAAGGATGCGTACGAAATCAGCCGAAATTAAATCTTCCAAGATATGCGCATGTGCCAATCACTTTTTGTGGTGGTTCACGAATTCTTGCTTGCGAGCTCCACCGTTTTGATCGTCAGAGATTTAAAGATATAGCATTATCTGTATACATGTTTTCAATTATCAATAATCAAATTTTGTTCACATTATTTTGTTGTCCCACAAAAGCCCAAATAAGAAACATGTACATAGAAAAAAAAATAACAGTTACAAGTATCAAATAATGTACAAAATAAAGCATGAAAGCAAGAGAGCCGGTGGGCAAATTTGAAATTCAGCGTTTTATTTGTAATCAGTCAAAAGCAATGAATGTTGTAAGATAAACCAAAAAACGTTAATATGATTATATTTTTGCTTAAAAATATTTGTTCACTGATTGATTACAATTTTTAAACAAATTTAAAAGAAATCAAAAATGTATTGTATGGGTCAAATGACCCTTGCCGTCTTTCTAGCATTAAGAATAAGTTTGTCTGGGCATTCTTTAGCGCCACCTTTGATTGAGATTCTTCACCACGCTCTTGTCAGTATTGATCACTCAGTCATGTTTCCACAGTAATTTGTTTCGTTGCTGCTTCGCCTGTAAAAGTAAAACTGAGCTGGGTATAGATTCTCAATAAAACACTCCTTTTATTTATTAAATCTAAGTCAACAGTAGTTAGGCTCATGTTCTTCAGTGGAAGTTGAACATAACTCAATGAATTTCGTGTTGAACTTGTGATTTTGTTTTTATTCACTCAGTTTCAATAATACTGAAGGTATGAAGAACAATGCTTTTCTTCATAGTGTTCCGGGGGACAATATAGTCAACAGAAACACGATCACTCGGTCACATAGCCAACACTATCAAACGAGACAGGAGTGTTTCAAGGCCCGCAGTTAACTTGAAAGGAAATGACTATCAAATAATTTGTACAAGACGGAGTACTGGAACCGAGTTATTTTTGTGATGAGTCAATCTGGAAATTCAACTCAGAAATATATTAAAGTACAATTTACTTCTTTATCTTAAATATCAATCAATGCAATTGAACTTACCATCGTGATACTTCCAGTTTTTGCATGATTCACTTGGTTATATAAAATCTTATAATATATAACATCTATATTTTGTCTATGGTATCATCATCATCTTCTCACCCGCATGCTCCATAAAATGGGTCGCGGGGGTAAACCACTCACGGAAGATCTACCCATCGACTCTAACTCATCAGGAGTTATGCACCAGCGTACCAGGAGAGTTTTTGGACTTGGTCCAACCATCTCGTCCAACCTGGTGGAATCGCATTCAACGCCCGCCTCGGAAGTCGTGATGAAGGGGACATTCGTGCCACTTGACCAACCCAACGAAGCATAGCCCTCTTCGTTCAAAGGAGCTGCTTCCTCAATGTTGAGTTCCACGCGAACTCCCCTATCCCGGCGAGTAATTCCCACAACAGCAAGAAGAAATCTCATGTCAGCAGCTTGTATTCGCGACCTTATTCTTTCGGTCATTATCCAAATTTCATGACCATGATTGACCCAGCCTGACCAATCCTACAGGAAATCTCAGCATTACTCCTTCCATCACTCATGAAAAAGACCCCGAGATACTTAAACTTTGTCTATGGTATTATTTATCTATTTATCACACAAATATTCTGTCAATTTCTGTTTGCTATGTTATTCTCAAAAAAATTCAGTTCACACGATGACAATTCTTAGCACAAACAAATTCAAGGTGTAAAAGCAAGTGGGGTTAGTAAGATAATATTAAGCACAGCAGTTAAGTTAAGCAGCTGTTAGTTAAGCTGCTTGAAAAACAGTCTAGTCTCAATGAAATACGTAATAAAAGTAATATTTAAAATATGCATTATGGTGCATTAGAAAACACTTGATATCCGTCCCACGTCTTCATTTTCATTTGAAAACATCCGAATCATTTTTATCGCAAAAGGGGCCAATGACTAATATCTAATAAAGATCTACGCAGCTAATAGAAATTAAGGCTATTGCTTTTTGAATATAAGAAATGATAGTCAAGTATCTACATTTCTACAGACAAAATGACACTGAGATAAAAAAACGCATTTTTAGAACCAAGGCAAATTGTTATATTATTGTTATTGCTGTATACATTTTTTAAAATCAGAAAAATTATGTTTAGTAAAAATAGTATGCCTTTTTTAGATACTTAAGCGTTGCGAAAATCGAGGAGTTGCATAAATCGAGGGTTGCATAAATCGAGTTCGTACTGTATGGCCTTATGACACTTTCACAATAGCCAACTGTAAAACAAATCTATGGGAAAGTGTTTATCTTGTGAAAAACAAAAACCTCTACCGTCTGAAAGACCATTGCTAGGTAGTTAGTTAGACAAAAAATGCGCACTTCGCAATCTTAGGCTTGGTTGCCTGGGTCATTAAAGGATTTGGAGAATGCGCGAGGTTCTGTGCACTCAAAGTTTCTTTTTATACATGTTTTTTTTTTCCATAGATCTTAACAAAATGTTCATACCTACTTAGAACCTAGCCTTACTCTAAGTCCTACAGTGACGCAGGCATGGTATCCAAACTAAAATAAATTGAAAGTTACAAGAGGCCATAATAGCCTTATGACGCTTTTGCATAGCCACTAGCACCTTTATCTAGAATATATTTGTGTTTATGTTATTGCGTAGTTCTTCTGAAATTCAGGACTGGCGCTAACATGGATGATGCTGACGCGATTGAGAGAATAAGTTTATTAGTAAACGTCAGAAAACAACTGTGGGGAGGGTCAACAAGTATGTAGTAAACTACTTCGCGACAGTTTATTAGAAAAAGAGCGACCGTAGACGAATTGTGGGCGTTATTTATAGAATCGCCAGCGCAGTCTATGGATTAGGGTAACGGGAGGATCTGCCGATCATGAGATGAGTTCTTCGAGACAATTACCATTATCTTTTAAATGAGTAATCATCTATGAAGTAAACAGAGTGTTGCACAAGTGCGATGACACTGTGTACCAAACTGTATATAAAATATTCTTCTACACAGTTTTAGTTCGCGAGTGCTCTAATAAGTTAACTCGCAAGTGAGTGGTATTTATGTTATTAGGTAAAACCCGTGTACTTGAAAATTTGCTAGTACTAGGTACACTGCTGTACCTTACGCCAGTCATCAATTTGCAATTCAAAAGCCACATAATCTTCATCACAGAGTACACAAAACACTACGTTCTCTAAGTGTTAACTCTCAGTATCGCTTTACACAGCAGATACTTGCTGCGCGACTAAGGATCATCTACCAATATTGCATCTCATAGATTACATCAAATAAACAGTATTAATTAAAGAATAGTGCATGGATAATTTTTTTAAACTGCAATCGAGACAAGCTAAGATCAATTTCGTTGCAAAGTTCATTAAAAGTGTTAATACACCTTGTAATAGGTTCATTACAACCATAGTTGGTTCTATGCCTTCTATCGTATAGAAAATTTCTCATCCGAAGAGATCTTTGGGGAGCATATATATTCATGAAAAAAGTAAATCTGGTGTATTTACACTGCAATTAATAATATCGCGGAGGAACATGGCTGACGC
This sequence comes from Eristalis tenax, assembly GCA_905231855.2. Classification (NCBI taxonomy): domain Eukaryota; kingdom Metazoa; phylum Arthropoda; class Insecta; order Diptera; family Syrphidae; genus Eristalis; species Eristalis tenax. Next base: position 59,366,162 of record HG993126.1, on the reverse strand, counting down.
TGCCTTACGCCTGAAACTTAAGGTTTGCATGCCTGTTATTTTACATCTATCGTCATATTTAGGGAGTTCTTCAAGGTATACAGCATATCTCGTGAAATGTTTTTGTACTATTTCGAATCTGAGTTCTTGTGCAATCCAAAATGATGGAAGAATATTCTAAATACGGTCTGACTAACGATCTTAGTACCCACATAGTCTAAAGTGCTCAATATATCTTCGAACCCAAAAATCTTCGACGTGGAAAAACACATGGCGATACGATCTTGGAATTAGGAGAATGACACTACTTAAGGTTCGAGTTTTACGAGATTTGTGGGCTGACAAAAAGATTCAACCCGGGTTAGTGAACGTTCAATGAAAAAGGGATAGTAAGAAGCAGCATTTAAGAGTGAAGTGTAAAGAGTGCAGAGTAATTCGTTGAGCATTCTCAATGAGGTGATAGGGTTATGTATAACAACTTGACTACTGTAGCAATTGTACCTCCTGACCGTTGTAATTGCTTGCAATATTTGGAGAATAGAAGCACTATTATAAATACCCGTTTATCAACAATTAGATTCATCAAGACTGACATCTTAGACATATATTGGAGAATATTTATTGGCAATGTGATGTGCACGATCATCTAGGCTAAGATAGACTTCCTACACAAGAGATTACTGAATGAAAAATCCTAATTTCTCTGGAAAGCAGTATGCATGTTTTCAAAGTAAAGTATGACACACATTACTAATTAACTCCCAGCTCCCGCAATTATGCATGTCATTGTGCAATAATTATTTTGCAATTTATTCACCAACACTTGCCACCTACACTTGCAGGCTACAATTAAAACTGCATTAAATGCCAGGCCCTCCTCCTTTGCCCCTGTGTCCATACGGGTCGTAACTCGTAATGATATAATAGCAACCCCATCACTTCGGTTATTGACCCAGTTAACAAGTGAACAAACTCCGCAAACTACCGATTGCCGGCAAGTGTGTTGTGCAAAAAAGTCTCCAGCGAGTCGGTATAAGGGTATCTATGACTTCACAACTGATTTTAATTGAATAATTGTTCCGATATCGGACAAACGATGTGCGTGTGTGTTTGTTCATACATACGCGACGCACATGTCGATGAGGAAGCAACATGGCCGGTAGGTGATGGTATTTCGGATCACAGATATAGCACGGGTCTGCTTGTGTCGCTTGTGTCAGGTCGGGTTTATTAATAGTTCGAGAACTAAATAAATTGTTGTTCTCCATGTGTTGCTGGATGACCTCAGTCCATAATGAGTTCATTTGCTCGTCCTCCGACCTGCATCTATATGGAGGTGAAGCCCACGAGTGATGCACCCGAGGACGTGAGTCTGATGTGAGTCCCGGCGCGTAGTTGGAAATAAATATATTCCTCGTTAATTGACGGAGAGTGTGTATGCGAGAAAAATCCATTTGTCATGTAATTAAATTACAAAGCTATACAAGGATTTGATTGATTTTGCAAAAATCGTTTTCAAAACGCGAGTAATGAGTTCGTAATTAGGTCGTACACGTGGATGGGGGATATTTCGTGCTGATGATGGGTGGCAAAGTGTGGATACGACACCCTTGTGATGATGAATGATGTACAGTGGGTTGCCAGAGTTTTAGAGCCTAGATCGAAAATTGAACCACCTTACTTAATCATTTACATTTATTCGCTATTCGAAGTTATTATTTAATTACGTATTAGGTACACGTAGAATGTGATATATAAATATTAAGGGCCGATGTTGAATGTGAACCACACCTAAACGTCAAGTTTTTTTCTGCATTTCATTTGACATTTCTCAACTCATACTAACTCAATTTGAGCCATGGAAAGATACACAATCGAGCAACGCGTTAAAGTTATTCACCCTTATTATGAAAATGGGCGTTCAAATCAAAATGCATATCGTACACTTCCTGATTTTTTCGGTCAATTTAATCGTCTAAATGTGCGTACAATCGGAAAAATCGTGCAAAAATTTGAGCAAACCGGGTTTGTAGGAGATGTGAAAACACCAGTGCATGCTCGTACAGCTCGTACTGTAGAGAACATTGCTGCTGTTCGCGATAGTATGGCTAAAGACCCGTCCACCTCAACCCGTCGTCGTGCCCAACAATTGCACCTCTCACGCTCGTCGTTGATGAACATTATACATAAAGATTTGCATTTACACGCTTACAAGGTGCAATTGACTCAAGAACTAAAGCCTCTTGACCATTTCAAGAGTCGTCAATGGTCAGAATGGTGGCAAGAAATGGCAACAGTGGATGATCAATTTTCGAAGAAAATCATCTTCAGTGATGAGGCACATTTTCACCTCAGTGGATTCGTCAATAAGCAGAATTGCCGCATTTGGGCGAATGATAATCCAAGAGTGATTATCGAAAAACCAATGCACCTACAAAGAGTGACTGTTTGGTGCGGTTTATGGGCTGGCGGCATCATCGGCCGTATTTTTTTTTCAAAATGAGGCCGGTCAGGCAGTTACTGTGAATGATGTTCGCTATCGTGAAATGATAACGAACTTTTTATGGCCCGAATTGGAAGATATGAATGTGGACGATATGTGGTTTCAACAGGACGGTGCCACTTGCCACACAGCTAACGAAACAATGGCTCTTTTGCGCGACAAATTCAATGACCGTGTTACCTCACGTGGTGGCGATGTCAATTGGCAGCCAAGATCATGTGATTTGACACCGTTGGATTTTTTTTTCGATTTTTTGGGGTTATTTGGAAGAAAAGGTGTACGTCGATAAGCCAGCAACAATTCAAGAGCTAAAGGATGAGATAATTCGGCACATTAACGGCATAGAACCTCAATTATACTTCAGCGTCATCGAAAATTTGGACCATCGGATGGAGGTGTGCGGCCGAGGTCGCGGCAGCCATTTGGCCGATATTTTGTCCCACACATAATTGAACCATACCAATATTATCATAATAAAAAGAAATGACAATAATTTCCTAAGTAATTTGTGTTTAATTCAAAATCAAAACATCGGACCTTAAAAATATATGAAGTATTTTTTACGCCGCTTCTATCGCTTTTGGAAAGCTGTGAAGTTACATTGTTATGGAACGTCAAAAGAAACCGTATGGGCTGTATAACTATCTATATAAGTGGTAACTCGTAAGTAGTTCGCATGCTACTTTCCCCAAGGACCTGTCTTTGGCCGCATACTATTATTAATCTATGTTAATTCAATCATTTGTTCGCAGGCAAGTTAAAGGCTTATACCGATGACTTTTCAACTTAGTTATTTACATTAATCATGACGTCCATTTATAGAGACTCTGGTTCGCGCATCATAAACTTATTGCAAGCAGTAAGACTAAATGAATGTTCTTAACATTAGGTTAGGTAGAGATGATTGACATAGTTGTCGCCGATATGACCCACTTAGATCCTGATATGATCCATTGTGATTTCACTGCCCGGTGGTTATCACCGGTACCAATTTTTTCCAAGGGACTACCCTAACGTTGCCTTTATTAATTCAGCTATGTCCTGAATCATGATGTGTGACATTTCTTCTACGCAGCTGAAAGAGTATCTAGTTGTTCTTTGTCTCACCTCAGTAGAAATCCCAGATGTTTACATTGCCTTCCATGCAGCTAGTTGTGATTTTGAAGGATTCGATATGATTGAATTATGGTGTGAAACCATTGATTGCACTGCTAACAGCCTTAAAATAGAAATGGTTGACAGCTACATTTTTCTTTTCAATGTAATCAGCCAGTGTCGTGAAAATTATACACTCCCAATTCTGTTTTCTCACGGTTTTATAATAACACGGTTTAGAAAAAAATATTCCATGTTTACACGATTCCAATCGATTTAGCATGAAATTTACTAACCGTAGTCTTTTAGAAATTTAGTTAGGAAATTTCCTTTTCTAATTTAATATAATTAATAATATTATACAACTAATAATATAAAAAAAAAATAATTTATAATTTTATGCATGTCTCTATGTTCCTCATGTCATTTTGTACACGATTTTTTCTGGAACGTATCACCGGTTTCAAAACAGAATTTGGTGTATTTTGGAGCATTCCATTCCATATTACAATATGGTATTATATGTTGGGGTGGTACTTGCGCCGATAAAATCCAACGCCAAGGTAATCGTCTTGCTGATACCAAAGTATTTTTTTCAAGAGGAGATTATCTGCAGGGTCCTAACAAACATAATTCTTCATACTTCAAGTTTTAGAAAGTTTTACTCTATTTTCACATAATAACTCTCTACACATAAATAACACACTCCTTGAGAACATCCTAGTCATTCGAGTTTTAAATGTTTTCTTAGCTCAAGTTAGATCGTAGCTTTTAGGCATTAATCTAATTAGAGTCAAATCTAGCCTTTACAAGTGTCATTAGCGAAATAAATAAAATAAAGACATGAATCAATTGAAACATAGTCCAACATTTACATGGAATAATCTTTAAGAAGTGAATGCATCCATTAAATTGCCATCTTAAATAAAAAGAGTACTTTTGAAATTTCCTTGATTTAAAAAAAAAATGTTTAAAAAATTGATCTTTCTACTATACAGATTTTGGGAGTTTATTAAATCGTTATTCAACATTTTTAGAAAGGAATATTCTTCATAGTCATTAAATTAATTAAATATAAATTTAGCTTTAACTCTAGTCATTTCAAATGCATTTACTAAAAAAGCTGTATCTGAATAATATCTAATTTATTAACTAATATCTACTCGGACTTAATCAATAAAAAAAAACAAGGTAAGAGGTAAGTTCAGACTGCTCATAAAATGCTTTTAGAAATAATGTATGGGATCGTATGTAACATATTCAAACTTGTGTGTGGATAAAAGTGTTATTACAAAGGCATTTTATTTAGTTAAATATATTCATATTTTAACGGTGATTCACTGTATCAGTTTTCAATTTTGCTGTTTGTGGGAAATATTTAAATAATTATCTTTTGAGTAGATATGTGCATACATACCTTTGCAAAACAATACGCTTGTGACATCGAGATATCATTACTTATAAATACCATTGTCTGCCGATTGCGTTGTTTTGGAAAATTGAAATTGATTGCTAAGCCTGTCAGCCAACCATAAATGATATTTTCAATCAATTTCAGCATTAAAAGCACTCATTAATAATTTCGATTAAAATGACCTTTTGCAATTAAGTATGTTAATTATGATTTCATAGAATTGTTTTTTTCCTACAACTAGGGGTGTTCTTTAACGTAAGTGTACATAACACACGAAAATCACGGTGCTGATGATTGTATTAGCTATAGGAGCGTCATTTTTACAATCACTGCTTCTGTTTCTGAAGAGAAATCATTTTAGTTTTTAATTAATTCAACAAAATAATAATTGCACCCCATTCTGATTGTTCCAAAGAATGTTTCAATAATGTGTGCTTGCGCTAGCTCATCAACCTATCTATAGATAGTATGTCTTTTTCAGTGCATCTCTTTAGTTTCACTGAAGTGAGAATCTTCCCGAACGTGTTCGTCTATGTCATCCTCTTCGAAGCATAGCCGTCATTCCATGCTCAGGCATAATGATGATTTCCTTGCAGGTGTAAGGGCTGATTAATCGCTTCTCAGACGTCAATGAAGTTAGCTCCGGCACGAAGAGCCTTCGACTCCGAACCTTTGGGTTAATGCAACAGAGGACGCCCGCGTTTAGGGTGGAGCACCCAGGTGGAGATAGACCTCAACCAACTGGGCGTACGGCACTGGTGTCAGCTAGCCAGAGATGGTGCTAGTTGGAGAGCCTTGTTGGTTGAGGCGCTCTTCCACCCCGGACTGTAGCACCACAAAAGAAGTATTTTGTATACTTGGAAAGTTGGTATAAAAACATTCAACCTGATCTGCTTTCAAACGACTTCCGAGAAGATGATTGAAAGCCGTTGACGATAAAAACAGTTTTGCAATGATACAAATTTGGTTCAATCTCTCTTGGAATAAGTGGCAACAGGGTGATATCGCCTTTAAATGTATGCACTGGTGGTCCTCAGGATGACGAAACGTTTACCGTCGCTAATCTATGTGGATTCAAATTATGTAGCAGGATAATAGGTGAACCAATCATTAACTGAAGATTGGGTGAGAGTACGATAACATTGGCGCAAAGAAATGCTAACTGATACATGTTAACCATAAATATGTACCAAAAAAGAAAAATTATTCACAAAAAAAAAAGTATTTTTTCTCGAAAACTGTACGACGTAAAACCATTCGATTTATTTTATTCGATTCAAAATTGATATAAGCATTGACCGCAAAAGCTAATATAGAATACCATTTCACAATTTTGAAAAATATTGGTTTAAACTTTTTTTTGGTTTAAACTTTTTTATCAACAATTTAAGTTTGAGTGTCAATTATTCAAAAAGAAAAAATGTCTAGCTTTCAAATTTTGTACAGTACTACATTGTAGGTGTTGCCGTTGTTTGTTTTAATATTTTTTCCGTTTTAAGTAAATATAATTTATTTTTCTAAAATTGCACTTAACTCATAAAGGGGCGAGAATTGCCGCCGCTCTGTAAAATACCGTCAACATATCTTGGCACCAAGCGGTAGAACTTCTGGTACAAGCAGAGATTTTAAAAAATCAGTTGGAAAATTTGCAGCTTCATTTCCATATAGTGTCGATTGGTGAAAGTCATCAGATAACTTGGCAACATTTCATCATATAGGATTTTGCTACCAAAATAGAGCGAATAGAGTCATTATGACTTTAGTAATCATTCGACATATTCGAAAACACGCTCAAAATGTTTGAGTAAATCATTTTCTTTTTTTTTTTGAAAACATACAGACATTTTCTGGCTATTTTATCTACTGTGTATTTTGATGTACTTCAATTTCACCATTTCCAATATCTGGCAAGTGCTTTGCAAATAATTCTGCCGATGAAACACTCTGCAATTGTACTCGCAAAGGTACATACAACTGTTTTGACACTTAAATCTTATCCGACATTACTAGGGCAGTACCACCAAAAAGATTATCGTTGCTGTTCAAATCGTCCATTTAAAACGTCATAGTCCAAATTAGTCCCAAATTATAATCGAACTCCTTTGCAATACTGCAACCATTCCGCTTTTTTTAAGGTTACGCATTGCATTTGGCTTGTTATGAATTTAGTCTGGTGGTTTTTGGCTGAATGAGCGGTTCGCCCACCGTTTACCAAAGTGGTGGCAATGCCATTGTCAAAAAAAAGATTGGTTTATATTTTGTAATTCATATCCGGCTTTATACGTTTTTGATAGCAATGGTGAGTATGCTACCACCCACTGATAGTCAATTTCATTGGTTTGTAGAATTTGAGATTCGCATTGCAATTGCGTGGCCACCATTCTGAGCGTTTTTGCGGCGATACAACGTACGTATATGTTAAAGAGTAGCATGTTGACTCTAAATATTCTTGTATCAAAACTTTCTTGAATATAAGCATATTTTTGAATCTTAGTCGACTGTCACCAGATCTTAGAATATCATATAATACTTGGCCAATTAAAGGGGCAGGAAATTCAGCTGAAATTATTTGATCAATTCCTTTTGGACGGATTTGAACTACAAGCTAAACCACCACTTGAGAATGAGGCAAACCTCGTTTTGGCACTCAATCGAACGTAGATAGCAACTTGTGTAACCGAATGCCTAATGTGTTAATGACTATTGTAAGTCACTGCGTCTTGTATATATTCCTGCGTGTTTCGTGGGCTGCTCATGTAGATTCAAGGTAAAAGAAATGCAATACTGAATCATTGGCATTTAAATTTCATCGATCGTAACTGGATGTATATGCTAGATCGTAATTTAGTTTAGGTGAACCTAATAAGTTGCAAACTTCGGCTTTGGAGCGTACATATCCAATACATATTATTCTATCTAACCATCAATCAGTGGGCGTAATGGTTCATTGAACTAAATTTTTTATTACTTGAAAAAGCAGCCGGCCAAAGGTTAAATCAACTTGGAAAACCGTATCCAGGCCATACAAATCAGAAGATAGATAGTTGCTCATGAAAAGTTGAAATTGCAAACTTTGCCACTGACCTAGTTTCATTTGAGGAACAGAACATTTAGAAGGTAGTGCTCTTCTTGCTTTCGCTTCAGTTGCGAAAACTGTTTACATAAGAAGTTGTACTGTACCATAAATTACCATGTAACGAAATGTTACTCCTCAATGAATATCGTTACTATTGTTACATCGATATTTTTGTTTACCTACATGTACTATTCACAGCCGAGATCGGTACATTCACTCTCGTATGTTATGCTCTCATGGACATACAAGCCAGACATACCACACACACATTGCACGGAAAGGGTACCATCAAACCATACCGATGCGAAGCGTGATGTGACGCAACTGAATACCATTGTGTGTTCTCTGTGTTTGATGCTTAGTTTACAGATTGCTGTTGGGACTATGTGTGTGCACAATGGCATTTAGTTGTGCTTCATCACGCATCGGTATGATTTGATGCCATATCCTTTCCGTGCTGTGTGTGTATGGTCATCAGCATGTCTCTCTTGAATGCGCAGAGAGTATTTAGAATATTGTGTGTGGAATACGATAACATGCATCTAGTATCCTCGTTAGTTGGGATGGTATAGTCCAAAATTATTGGTATAGTATCAGTAGATAGCTATGCGGCAGAGTAACGTTTCTAAACTATTTGTTTGGTATACGTTACTCTTGAAAATGCGAATATTTTGTGGACGCCTATTTTTATTGAGTAGAGTAATGTTCTACTAACAGAATGTATGATTAATGTTTGTACGAATTTTATGATCTTTCATTATTCAAGAAAACATTCGCATGTTCATAGCATGTCAATAACAAAAGAGTAGATATCACTCAAGCCTACATAAATAATTTATTCAGTTGAATACAATGTTCATATTTGAGGTTCTAAAAGCTAAAGTATCAATTTTAACATATGAATGAAAGTAACGAAAGTAACTAGTAACTAGTATTATTTTTATTTAGCCATTGCGGAAAATCCTCAAACGAGTGAGCATTTGATCGTATCAATTTAGTATATTTTAAAACGTACACCAAGTTAGACTCAAATGTTTTAGGTTGTTCCAATTTACCAAAGCACGTATACTCAATTACCACGGAGAGCGTACCTCGCCCATTGTATTGCATGACTTTCAACCATACATCTCGTCTCCTATCCCAGAAAATATCTAATGTCGGGAATCAACACACACATTCTTACAGGCAAAGGTCATTCGAATGAAACGACATATTGTCCCAAGAGTCTGTGAAAAGTTTCATAGACCAGCGTATTGTCATCCGGCCATGGGTAACAATGCAGATCTCGAGTAGATACAAGCCTCCTAAAAGTCGCCCAAGTTCACGACCCCGTCGCGCCGATGTGGTATAGCTGCATTGTCATCGAAAATTATTTATTGTGCAGCGTGAATGGACTCCTTTCGGTTGTGCTGCAACGGACCAATAAATATTCGTGTTACAAATCGCGATTTTCCCCGTCTGTATGTCTCGTGAACCAGTTCCATGACCACCGTGCTAAGGCACCACCACCAAAAGTACCAACAGCAGCACTAGCACCACCACTGGGGAATATTTTCTGAAATCATAAGATGCAGCTTACGTCCCATCGCCATCACCAACATCATCGTCGCCGTTGTGGTCGAATGTCGTCGTCGCGTCGTCATCGTCAGGGAAGCGGTGCAATATTTTATAATTCCGCTCTGCTTCAATGGCCATCTCTGTGCTAGGCTTCTGCAGGAAGATTCTCGCGGTATTGATACTCATAAATAGTTGGTTAGGTTGCGGCACAGATAGAACTAACACAATGTGTCTGGGCAGAACGATTCACTGAAATCCGGAAGAAGAACACAAAACTTTTGTCGAACGATGAATGCTCACGTTTTTGTGTGGCGTAGCCTTTGTTAATCGTTGTCAGCTTAGTCGCATTGTCGTGCAATTGAGTTAAGGAAAGAGCACAGACCTTTGAAACAAAACGAATTTAAGTTGGAAGAGAATTCACTGTTGCTGGACAGCGTTACCAGGCAAGGACGATCATGATGATTCAGTGCATTTTTGTTGTTAGAAGGAATAGAAGGAAACTAGTGTTAAGAGTCTTATATAAAATGTTAATATCCATACAACGTTCATGTTCTTCAATCATAAACCAGAGATTAAATTTGTATGTTGCTTCAAGTCGGTGAATTTTAGAAACATGCCGATAGTGTCCATATTTCGCTGGACGCGTGTAAAATAATAAAGATTCTTATTAGTTTTGGACAAATTGTACATGATGTCTGAAGCGCTTGCCCTTAGCACTAGATGTTAATTCTCCGAAATCTGTATAAAAGAATGTATTTTCCTGTATCTGGGTTTAAGAACGAAATTTTAGACTCTGTGTTCGCTAGAGAACCTCAAATATTACAAAGCTGCTGATTCGAGTGGCATTCCAGTTGAATTCTTCAAATAAGGTCTTGCGTCTGCCAACGCTTCTTCATAAAGTTATGAAGGGTGATCTTACTACAGACGAATGCACGGAGGCTGCTATATTTCCAATACAAAAAGGTTACATATTGGATGCAGCAAACTTATATATCCTATATACTATAGGAAATATTTTTTTCCTTAATGCAACAAAAGAGACTCAGGTTGCAGTGTGGAACGGAGTAGAACTCTCTGATTGATTTGCAACCATATTAGGGGTGAGGCAAGCTTACACATTGAGTCTTACATTATTTGCGAGCTTCATAGATGACCTCATCGATCGCCTTCCTAGTGGAGTTAATTTCGCTAGGATGTGTATCAAGGCAGTGCTGTTTACAAATGATATTGTTATTTTGAGCATTCTCCAAAAATAGTAAACAAATACTGTCGTCTGCCCGAAAGCAGACTTGTCCGGACAGTTGCTTTTAAAGCTATGCTATCCCAAAATGGAAGAATGTTAGCCGAAAGGGAGGACGTTTCACTTCATTGAAGGGTGTCCAACTCTTAAACGGGAAGAGCTAGCTACTTTTTTAACGGAGGATCAAGTTCCGACCATGTTGAACCAGGTGAACTGAACTGTGCGCTGAGATACAGAATAAGAATAAAACTGTGCATGGCCAGAAAATATGTATATCCGCAGTGGTGATTCGTATTAAGTATATAGTATAAGTTTGTTAATTCGGAATGGGTGGGGGGTCAGTCCGATTGAGGTTTTTTTGTATGCACTGATGCACAATGTGTGAGAAATTAAAGCTCAAAATTATTTTATTAACACAAATACTTATAAATGTGTATTGCCGAGATTCCCCAATACAAACTTCTTTTTATGGTTTTTTGCGACTTCTAAATGTGCTTTGCCAGGACTATATTTAATTAATTTAATTTTCGCTGATTTAATTTTTTACAAAAATAGAAATTTAAGTCGACTCTCATTTATTGGAAAAATCTGATTCATTTGTAAACTATTTTTTCCGAAAGTGCAGTAACTGAACAAATTAATTAGTAATCAAATCCGAAATTTACTTAATTTCTTCCCACACAACTGGGTACGTAAATTGAACGTGTTTGACAAAATTGACATGGACAAAATTCCTAGAAACTTTTAGATTACTCATAAATCTAATCCAGTGAAAAACTTTGAAAACGTGTTCATAAAAGATATTCCTACAATTTTCTACATTTATATATCCTTTCGTTTATATTTGAAATATCACAGATGATTCGAAATTCTCATCCGGTGCTTCATTTAAGACACTTGTAGGCTCCCCCATCCTAAGTTGCGTAATCAAAATACCATCGCACACCTGAGACATTGCGTAATGCAGCCCTATTTGCAACTCCTTCGGATGGTAACATTATTATTTTCGCCACTTTCCAGAACATATTTCTCTTTATCTTCTTTGCCCACTCGTATTAATTGGGGCCTTTCCATTTTCGCTGACAAGGCTTATATCTTATTTAGATTATTACTTAAACGGCTTAATTTTCGCCTTCAGAAGGTTAGGCAATTGGTTGAGGGGAGTTATATATTGTGGGGCACGTCTGCTGCCATTTCTTACAAGCTTTACGTTTCTCTCTTTCTAATTCTAGTATTCCGGTATCGAATTACTTGTTTTATCGTCGTAGAGAGAGCTAGTTCCATGCAGCGCACTGTGTTACTTCTAAAAATTTATAGAGTTCTATTTGTAAATCGTGTGGAGTTCTGAGCGGAACTCTAAGTTCGATATTATCTCGTAAGAGTAATGGTTTAGGTTCTTCAAGTTATGTACAATTTTCTGCCTGTTTGCGAGATTCATCTTGATCCACAGAAAGTGTGTTTCGCATTAAAATCTCCACCAATTACATAGTTACACTCCACCAAGAGTGTGAAGCATTCTTTTGACCTCGTCTTGAACATTTATTCTGAGCGGAATGAGGTTAAATAAATAATGTTTGTTTTTTACATGAACCGTACTTAACTATATAAAATTCTATACTATACGTATTCCTACTAATTGATCTTAATTATCGCGTATAAACATGAATGAACTGCCTCGTGGTAACCATGGTATCCTTTTAAGTTTACACAAGGTTGCGTCGTTAACTGTGTCTCAGAGATCAGACAAATAGCGATATATTTTTCTCTAATATATATAGTTCTAGTTTATTAAGTTTTTGCAATAGACCATTTAAAATTTTAATTGAAATATTCCTAACCTGATACGCTTGTTGTTAATCTTATGTTCGAGGTCGAGTAGCCTTTCGAAAATAAGCTTCTTCTTCTAAAATAACATAAGATATATTTGAAACAGGATTTGATTGTTATCAGCTGCTGCTGCAATTTGGAAGAAAGTTTTAGCTCCGACGTGCGAAGATATCACTTTAGCTGATAAATTTTTTCGATTGTTGGAAAGCTAGTTGAGCCTGCGCTTTTGTTTCAGCAGTTTTGATCGATTTGCTGCTGCCTTCGATACGGTTTTTACAACTACGTCCTTTGTTACAAATTTTGGTTGACAGAGTTTCGCTTTGATTGAATCTTATCTGAAGCTCTTTTGATTCTTAGCCGGATGCTTTCTTTTACTGTCAGTAAACAGGTGACTGGTATTTCTGACATTACTTCTGACTCTGGTTGAATCCCTGTCAACGTTTATTGAGGTATTGCGCTCGAGTTTTTGCGCAAGGCTTCAATTTAATTATTTAAACAGTCATATCAGAATTGATTTATAGGTCATATATTTTGCCTATGCTCAGGTTCTAATAATTAGCATGATACAAAGCATGCATAACCCGACACGTGTCACAATTTCGGAGCCTTTTAAGTTGTTTCCTATTTGATAATAAGTAAGCAGCGTCTGTTTTTAGAACTGCATGTTTTAAGTCCTCAATAATATCTTCTTTCGGACAAGACGCACGGAGACCCCTAGCTAGGACATGCTAGGACTGGATTTATTTCCATATATGCAGCATTGAAGTTTTTGCGCATTCATTTTTTGTGAAAGTAATCTATATCTGTCAGTGTTCTTGACATTTATCTTCCACGCACTGTTGTTGAAAGCTGTTACTTAATAGATACTCAGATCGTATTGTTGACTAAAATAGAATGTCAATTGCACGCTGTACACTGATATACCAAGTACGTTAATTGGCGAGACTATCCTTTGGTAAATAGTAAGTGTAATTTTTCTGTTTTTTTTTTTTTTTTTGTCAGCCCGGTGAGGAACGGGTTTTTCGTTTTTTGCCCGGTCACCTTTCTGTCACCCTTATGGTTTCACGAGCGAGCTCTTCCTCATCCGTACAATCCACAACGGTGGGCTTACTTTCTCGATTTGAATTGTTTTCTGTCCGTAATTAACTAAGTGAATTTTATTAGAATATTAGCGAGTCTTGTTTTAATTCCATTATTTCCTTTTCGAGGCTTTCGAACCTCGCAAGAGCCTGTCCCTCGCGTTTAGACGATGGTGAACACGTTGAGGTCTTAACAACTCGCTGTAGTTTTATTTGGCGGTAATACACGCATGTTTTCAATGTTAGATCCTGCTGGTGGTGATCTATTTGCCCTTGAACATTATTTGAAAGGGTTCAAATGAAAAGGCTTCTTCCCAGAATCCTTAGAGCCTAACTCCTAAGAGCGTGAATTTTCTAATGTGACGGGCATTCTGCTTATGGTAATAATTCCTTTGTTTTGACTCCTTGCAAATTCCTTATTTCTTGCTTGTACTAGAACAAACGGTTTAATCGCCTTTAAGATGAATGAATTATTTTTTACAGTTGCTTTTTAATAATTCCTAATAATACAAATTTAAAAAATTACCCACGCAACTTACTTACCACAAGAAGAGATGAGTTTTCAAACTGAATCATTATTTTTGAAAACATAAAGAATGAAGCATACATAAATGTATGCATCAGCAGAGTTGCACGACTCTGCGATGCACATTCTCAGAAAGAGTAATCTCAGTTCTATTACTTAGAATTGAGGAAGTACTGACGCTACTCGCGCATATCCATGTGTCAGGAATATTTCTCGCTTTTTTTTTTCTTTTTATTGTGAAAGAGAAAAAATGTCTCATGTTTTCAGTTTGTTTATATGTGTATGTATACGCATTATCAGCTGAATTGCCCATTTTTCATATTTTCCCTTTCATTTATCAAATTCGCATGTGCCTGGTGCGATTCAGAGCGCACTAGGTCATGTTCAACGAACCATTTGTATGGTTTGTGCACACAATATGCCAGCTGCAAAATTCGCATATGCTCAACGCAATTTTTGCAATATTTCATTAACGACATTATGTTTGAGCTTATAGGGGTGTGTGTATTCGCTCACCTACCCAGTCGCTTTTGACACTTGATCACGCTCGCTCCTGCGCATTTTATTTGGCCCTTTACTCATTGGGTCGGCTATTTGCGTTGCGTGAAGCAAATGTTGGCGAGACTACAATAACTTTGTACTTTCTAAAAAACTATAAAACATAGAATCATTCGGTTTTTGTGTTCGATCCAGAATTGACATTGGATTTGACTACAAAAATGTAGTATGGCACTACAGTTTTCACAATTTTGAATAAATTCGCCCTTGTGTTTTCATTTGCTCTGCCGTTGTCTTTCAACGCTAACAATTCAATGGCCATGCACAAAATATTGCGTCGACCTGCGCTAGTGGAAAATGCGAGACATGAGAGGATCGTAATAAAACATAAAACATAAGTCCATCGCACGTCGTTATCGAGAATGTCGATAAAATATTTGGAAAATATCGGCTATCGTTATCAATTTGTGCAAATTTTCAACGAGATTTAAACGCACGGAAGCAATGGATTCTATTTAGTGACCAGTTGTTCATCACACATGAAAATAAATGCCTACAATGCAATAACATTGTTGAGACACAATATCGGACAAACCATTTGCAAATGGAAGTCAAACCATGCAATTTCTTAAAAATCAGAAAATATTTTACTCAAATGTATGACATACTATATTACAAGACAAAAATATAATGGAATAAAGGCAAAAAACAATGACCTGGTGCATGCCTGATTGACTTGGAGAAAGCGTTCGACACCGTTTGGTTGGAGGGCCTCTTTCTCAAGCTGGTTATGCCGAGCCTATAAGTAAACCATTGCTATACATGATCATTGACATGATAACAGGCAGAAAGTTTATCGTGAAAAGTGGCGACGTAACTTCTACCACGGTCTTTGACATTAAAAATGGTCTGCAACAGGGGGCGATTGGTTCGCCGATCTTGTTCTCAATATTCACTGCAGAACTTATAGGTTCCATGCCGCACTTAATTACGTACGCCGACGACCTAGTAGCGTACAGATCAGGTCCGAAGGTCGAGGTGATAAATAGCTTGTTGCAGCGTGATTTCAGCGATTTTGCGACGACTGGAAGTTGGTTATCAACTTCCTGAAGTTGCCTTTCCGAACCCCGCAGTACATGGCTTCGCGGGATACTCGCCTAAACTGGAGCAAGTTCAGCATAGTTGACCCGCAAGGACGGCCGTTAGCTGTGAAAAGTGTAGTTAGATATAATGGCATTTGGCTGGATCAATTTCTGTATTTTGACAAACATATAGATATTGCTCTGACGAAAGCCAGAAAGGCCTTTGCTGCGGCAAGGAGGTTGTTTTTTAGTAGCCAACTTGATACCAGGGTGAAGGTAATCGAGAGACAGTGTCTTAGGTATCGTAAACCTGAGTCTGAGTATAAGAAGTACTATCCTAACGAGGTCTTGTTCAACTAGGCAAACGTGAGCAGGATAGATAATTTTATTATTAAGCTGATCAGAAGGCACTTCTTCCAAAAGTCTGATCTTCGGGGCTTACTACGCCAATATTATGTACCATGAAAGGGTACGCCTTAACGGTTTTATTCCTCCCGAAGCATTCCTCTATTTAGACACGGTTAGCCTAATACAGAATACAGACGGATGCCCTGTAATCTTCCATGTCGTACGCCGAACAGTGGACAAGCGACTCCAATACGAACCGGATGTCGCTCGCACCCACGAGGATCTTCTTCGGTTCAGTCGAGCGATCCCCGCTCGAGATAGGAAGCAGTCTGCCAAAGATCGGCAGTTTTACTGGTGGTTACACCAAAACCAGTCTCCGCCACCGCTGGCCTTTTGAAAAGATCCGGTAGTTGACCATGGTGACCAGCTTACATAGGTTTCTAAGGTTATTAAGAAAAAAAAATTATAAAACAAAAACCCAAAATAAAGGTGCACCACGTAAAACAAAAAAATCCAAAAAAATTATAAAACAAAAACCCAAAATAAAGGTGCACCACGGCGAATAAATTATATATGTTAAGCATATACACAACATATACGCCCTGGTGCACGCGTCCGTACTGTTACGGACATAATTAAGATAGTCCTAAGTTTTATGTTAGCGTAAGTTAGGAAGGTAGGTTAAGTAGTTAAGTTAAGTTTAGCCAAGTTTTTCTTATAAGTTTTCTTGGCACATAAACAAACTTGATTTGTCAGGAAAGACTAAAAAAAACAAAAAGTAGATTAAGCCGAAAGGCACATTTATAATTTTAGATTAGATTAACTTAGAGTACCCGCATAGGGTCAGTTGGTTAGTATTAAGAACAATTTATGAATTTTTAAGTTAGTTAAGAAAGTTTTAAGTTCTTTTGTCTAGCAGTAAGTTACATTTAATATAATAAAAACAAAATTACATCAAAAAAAAAAAAAACAAAAATATCTACCAAAAACCAAATTTTATTCTCAGATTGGGCCTCTATCAACATGACTCTCGCCAGCTGCCTTCAATTTTGCTCCAAATGCTCTACACTGCTTAACCATCTTGGGCGTTTGATCCGTAGATGCCTGGCTAGACTGCCATCAACGCAGGATGGTGATGATCAAGGTCTTATACAGAGTCAACTTAGTCTTCCCAAAGAGGGCTCTGTTACTCAATAGCCTCTTGCGCCCAATAGCCCCCACGTTTGATCTCGGTACTGATGCTGTTTGTACTGTTTACCGCGGAGTTGAGGTAGACGAAGTCCTTGTCCACCTCGAAGTTATAGTTGCGTATGGAGACGTTGTGCGTCGTTAGTTAGTTTTGCCCTCGTTCACTGTTTAACCAATTTTGAATGCCTCCGTTGCAATGCCATGTAACGCTTCATTGACGGCTCACTGTGTTCGACCAATCACGTCAATGTCGTCTGCGTATGTTAACAATTGTACAGACTTTTGGAAGATCATGTCTCTTACGTTGGCGAGTGAGTTTTGTACGATCTTCTGAATGATGATATCAAGGAAGTCACATGAGAGCGTATCGCCTTGTCTGAAACCTTTTTGGAAATTGAAGTTCTCAGAAAGTTCGTTTCTGAACTTGATGGAGTAGCGAGGATTATCCAGCGCCATCTAAATTGACGAGCTTAGCAGAAATGGCAAAAACTAGACATGGCACTGTATAGCTTGTCTCTATGTACGCTGTCATATGCAGCCTTCGGACGATGGTGGACTTCCTCGGCCTGAACCCGCACTGAGAATTAACTGTCAGGTTATTGACGAATAGTTTCAGGCGCTCATACAAAACCGCAGAGATTCTTGAGGATCTGACAAACAATACTGAGACTACTCGTGACATGAGCTGGTGCATGTACCCTACCAGCTCGTCGCCAGCTGCCTTAGAGAGTTCCACAGACAGTCCCTCTGCAGAAGGAGCTTTATTCGACTTTAGTCTCGATATCGCTATCTAGACTTCGTCTAGGTCGGGGTGACGGAATGCTCTTCTGTCATCGTCTATTGTGTGGAGTGGAACCTTGTGCCTGACAACAGTGTTAGTATACTCATCGCCGTTTAACAGTCTACAGAAGCCATCTTTCAGATTCTCAGTATCATTCAGTACTTAATATCCACTGGATTGCTGTTTCACCCTTTGGTAAGACTTTCGGACCTCATTTTTACCGTAACACCTCTCCATAACAACTAACGCGCGCTTCTCGTGCTCTTTCTTTTTCTTCCTGGCAGCTTCTCTTCGTTAGTGCTGACGTAAAAAAGAGAGAGATTACGGGAGACTCGATCGGCAAAGATCCTGGCAGTCTGTTACGATTGTAGCATTAAAGACGTCAAACCGTCAAACCGTGGAGTTCTCACCTTGGCTCCTCGGAACGTTCGGACATCAAGAATACAGGGGGAGCGTCTGACGTCGATTGCAACGTGATCAATCTGGTTGACGATTGACAGACAGGGACTGGCGGTCCCTTTCTGCATGTGGAGGAGTGGGAACCGCGTGCTAGCTACAGAGAGAGTACAAAGACATCAGCCGGAGTCCGTCTTCGGAGTTGATGTCATGCAAGCCGTACCTATGACTCTAGCAAAGATGTCATCTTTACCCAGATTAGAATTAAAATCTCCTTTGTTAGGGCATTGATCGTATGTTCTTTCTAGGAGATCATTGAAGTCATCTTTGTCCTCCGTTTAGGCATGGGGGCAGATGGCATGGCGGTGATATCTGCCTATAGTCTTCTAGAGCAGATTTCCGTCTGGGGTCGTCACCAGTAAATTCATCCGTATCCGTTGCTGGTTTGTTATCCTGATCTCGAAATTTTGTGAGTGGTGAGGGAGTTAATCACACGCACAACCTCCATCGCCTTTCAGTTAATCAGCTCCTCTGCCGCCATTCTATAAGGGAGATGAGCCCTGGCAGGCTCACTCTCGCCCCTCTCTCGTTTTGCCACGGGAAGGGGAGAGTAGGAGTTGGATGATAGAGTCCAAGTGCATGCGCTTGTGTATGCATGGTTCCCATTTCGACGGTTTTAAATCATAAAACCTGGCTCAGTGACCCCAATATCAGTGGTATGCTCAAATTGATGCATCTGGCTGAAGAAAACCATACAAAAAAGGCTGTCAAAAATTGTAAGGTTCAAGAGAGGTTGACTATCTCTATAATATTATATTTCTAATACACACTAATATAAAAATGTAGTATTGTCTATAAAAAAAGGTAACTCAAACAGATTGGAAACAGAAATAAAGAGACGTACAAAATTCACAAAATAACTCGAAGAAAAGCGGGTTATTTTTTTCGATAAGAAAACATGCACTAGACAGAGAGGAGTCAGGCTCAGTGAACGGTAAAGGAAAAACCAGAAAAGAATACCAAATTTGTGCTAACCAGACAGATATGTCATAACCCGACATTTTTCGGGTTACTATGCTTTGTTTTGCTTGCGTATGCAGGTGTAGGAAACACACAAATATTATATATATGTATATGCATATTATAGGATTCATGTTGCTTGTTATATTGATACATTGTTGAAAAGCATAATTTTAAAATTTAATCCGGTAGGAATCATTTCATATGGACGCTACTCCACTAATGTAGATTCATTCATTATAATAAATAAGCGTTTGCCTTCTCTGAATGTATACTAATATCTCGCGCCTTTCTCAAACAAAAGCACGAAACAAGAAACGGCCAATTGGTTTCAGGAAACTGGCAACGCTACAAATCGAGATTCAGATGCACTGCTGTTTTCCATTCTCCTTTCAAATCCGCGGGCATAAATCAAACGAAATATTCAAGCCTTTCGTGCTCCGCACGTTCCTCGATCACTTCATACCCATCTGCATTCGCCACGATGCTATAAATCGATCCATCCACTCCAATCGGGTGATTCCCTGCAGCAAGAATCGGTGTAACCACAAGGCCCTCGAAGCCACTGAAATATATCCAGATCAGGGACCAGCAGTTGTAATCAACTTTCTTTTCATTTGCGTTAGGCCATGACACTTTACAATCCATCCATCCATCCGCAACAATCTACAATCGACTGCACTGCAGCACGCTCCTACACAGCCGTAGCGCGTCCATCATCCATCGCCTAACCGTTTAACTATGTTCATGTAATGAAGAGATAGTCAATCTTGGAGAAGTGCTGCTGCTCGCGTTCTATTTTCTGCAACAGGGAAGCCGTTCGACTGCTATCCGTGCATTCTCCGACTAATTAGATACTTTTGGTATCTGCAGTTCCAGATGTGTGCGCAGCTCTTTAGTTCGTTTCAGTGGATTATTTATGACAGGGACACTGCTGCGCAGCTATATTTGACTCGTGTGCGAGTGCGGCTGCCATGGGGGACTACCGTAATGCCTTTTGAGGTGCGTCATTTCAGTCTAATTTTAGCCCGGACACCACCAACTGGCAGCTGGAATGATAAGTCGAAACGAGCCTCGAGAATGATTACGAGTATCTGGAATATCTACGTGGGTATCTTGCCGAATAATTGAGGTATTTTGATGAGCTCTCCCTGCTTCATCCTGGGAATAGTGTATAAGATACTGCGTAATGCAAGGAATTTAAATTGTGTAGGTGTTTGGAATGCAGGAGAATCATTACACTTAGGGAATACCCGCACTTCGCTCACACTTCTGAAGTGGGTGGGGAAGCTGGAATGTTTTGTTTTGGAATCACTTGGGATGTAATTAATTTACATGTAAACATTTTAAGTTGTGTAAATTGGAAAGCGAAGAAGCCAGAGGTGTTTAGGTTATTAAGTGCTCTTAAGACATTTAAAGGCCTTGAGGTGAATTCTCGGGGGATTGCTGAAATTGGTGGTGTTGCATTGTACACAAATAGAGCTATCATTAGGATTGTAATTGTTGGGCGGAACATAAATCCTGGTGTTTTTAGACGGTGAGTGGAAGGGATCAAGGTCTCACATTTATCCAAGCGAGTTTAGTTAGCTCTGTGGATGTTGAGGTGTTCCATGGAATCCTCTCGGATTGTTTATATGGCTATGTAGTCCCATCGAACCTGCCTGCCATCAACACCATTGAGTATATGAACGCAATAAGGTCTCCTAAAATATTAGAGTATGTTCACATTCAGCTGACACATATTTTAGACTCGGGTCCTACCTATTCACTTTCAGTCTTTATTTCTACTGGTTCCTTTCAACTCTTGCCATTACATAAACAGTACACCTAGGAAATTGCTTTTCCCGCTTAGATGCGTTCGAAATCAAACAAACTAAGAATGCCATACAAAATATATGGAACGTTACCCGTTTAACTGCATCCCGCTTATTTTCGTTTACCGGTAAATTGCACTAATATTTTATGGGACTTATTTTAAAACACATTAATTTCTTTATGGTTAAATGAATAAATGAAAGTCTTTAAAAATTTCAGGAAATGAGCAAAAGTATAGTTTATTCACCACGGTAGTTCTAAGTACAGCAATGTCACAGATCAATTAAAGTTATTGGGACTCTCGATGTATTTTCAGCTAAAAAACGTGGACTTGTAAGCACCGTCGGTATGCCAGAAGTGATTTTTTCTTAAAATTTTTATATAAAGTACTTTTTGTCGGCTGTTCGCATTATGTTTTTGAAAGATCAGGAGATTCTGGCCAAGCTTCAGAGAAGAATTACGTTTGGGCAGTAACGCAGATCTAGAATCTGAAGATGAAAAGGTTTTACTGACGGTACTTGAAGATCGGTGAGCTACTATCTTTTGTAGAAACAAATGTTCTTGTAGGAGTTGTTATTCCCGACAATGCAATCAAAACGATGGGGCAAAGGCTAGGTGGTCATTAGCCAAATTTTTGATTTTTGTTTGTATTATTTTTTGATTCTCCACGCCCACCGGTGGTACCACTTTCACATTTAGTCAGAAGTCCTTTGGAAATCCCAAAATAAGTCACACTTCTTAAGATAGCCTACAATTGAAAACTATCAGGAACATTTATAATTAATTAATAAAGTGTTCAAAAAGAGTTTTAGTTGAGGTTAACTTGCAATATATTAATTTGGCTGTTGGAAATGGATTAGAAGTGTGTTCACATTAAATTACATATTTTCCCTATACTTCTTAAAAATCCCGCATAATTCTGACGACTGAATTATGCGGAAAGTGCTTAGATCAGGACAGAACATCTTTGTTGAGTTCCAGTACTACTTGAGAATCTGAATTGTAAACAGTTAAAATATCTGTTCAAGATGTTACATTTCATGACGAGACTAGAGTTTTAGAAATAAGAAGTTGCAGATATTTAAAGATCGACTCTTGACTTTCTTAATATTTCTTCATGAGCATTTTTTACTTCTGTACAAAGTCCCACATTCTTTTATTCCTTTGAAATTGCTAGAAGTGTTCACGCTACGCAATTGGTTGCAATTTGGTTTGACAGTGAAAATTGGCTCGTTGTATGGGAGATTTCTCAATTTCTTCTATTGGAAATAAAGGGTGATTTTTTAGCTATTATCTTTTTGGCAACAGCTATTATCTTAAACAGCTGACGCACGTTTCGTGTTTTGTTTCACTGACAAACATCTTCAGTTTGGTCTATAATTTAACCATGAATCGTCTTACAAACGAACAACGCTAGCAAATTATTAAATTTTATTATCAAAATGCATGTTCTGTTAAGAAAGTTCATGGCGCGCTTTTACCGAAAAATTGGGTTCAGCGACGAAGCTCAATTTTGGCTCAATGGGTACGTAAATAAGAAGAACTGTCGATTTTGGAGTGAATATCAGCCAGAAGCATTGCAAGAGCTACCAAAGCATCCTAAAAAAGTCACAGTTTGGTGCGGTTTATGGGCTCGGTGGCATCATTGGACCGTACTTCTTCAAAGGTGGTGCGAATCGTAACGTAACTGTGAATGGTGAGCGCTACCGTGAGATGATATCCATTTTTTTTTTTGTCCAAAATGCAAGAGCTTGACTTGCATGACATGTGGTTTCAACAAGACGGTGCCACATGCCACACAGCACGCGCAACACTGGACTTATTGAGAGGCGAGTTCGGTGAAACTTTTATTTCACGTTCGGGACCGGTCAATTTGCCGCCTAGATCGTGCGATTTAACGCGTTTAGACTATTTCGCTATGTGGGGCTATGTTAAAGCTCATGTCTATACAGACAAGCCCGCTTCAATTGACGCATTGGAAGACAGCATTGAAGCATTTATTCATGAGATACCGGCCGAAATGTTGGAAAGAGTATGCCAAAATTGGACTAAGTGGATGGACCATTTGAGGCGCATTCAAGGTCAACATTTGCATGAAATAATCTTCAAACATTAAATTATATGGACCGTACTATCGGTTCAAATAAAGATTTCATGCATTTTTCTGAATTTTATGTGTTTTTTTTTTAAATCTTTCCTATAGCTTTTAAAAAATCACCCTTTACAAATGTTGCTGTACCTGAAAATACCACCAAGTTTATTGACATAAATACACATGTACATTGCTCAAATGTCGATCGTAGGTGGTGAACTGATAAAGGATGCCATATTACCAAACAAATTTGGCCTACGCTCTAACCTAAGAGATCGCTTAGTGTGATTAGATTGAGCAGGCTGAGTCCTAGAACTGTCATTGACGTTATAACAAGGCCTTGCGCCATTGGAACTAATTCTGGCTGATATTATTTATATTTTTTTCAATACCACTTTTATCGTTCTGTTTTGTATGAGTAAATATTTCGCATTCTGTTTTCGAATGTATTATATTTCCAATAAATATAATGAAATTTGTTGTAGAAACAAAATATGAATATGGCAGCGACGCATAACATTCTGCCTGTGGCGCTACAGACTTTTCTACTTGCATTATTGTAAACAACAATAACTCTTTCTATTTCTGCAGCCACTTCTACTTAGTTTTGGTGGTCTGCATAATCCATCTGTGTATGTTGTTGCTGGAAAAGATAATCCCCTTCCATTATTCCAACGTTCACATTCAACCTTATTTGAACGAATATGATGATCGCAACTCTGCGCCCTACGCGAAATTCTCTCAAAAGAGTGCTTAAGTTTACCCAAATGCATGCGTATTTTAAGCATTCAAATTATTGCCGCCAAACCGTGTATTTATTCAAACTGCGTATATATTTATTATTAAATCGCATATCAGATAAACGTTCTCTCTCTCTGGTGAACCCCAATTTTTTCAAAGTAGATCCCCGACGACTCCACTGGGGGAATCACTGTATTAGGCGATACATTGTAGCGAAGAATATTCTGTGAGGTATGTCATCTTCATACTCAAAATCGGGTCTTCTTCAAGTGACAGGACGTTCATCCAGAGTTTTTGCTGTCAAAGAAAACACTTTTCTACAAACAACCCAAATCTGTGTACTGTAACATACAGACATACCTAATCGTGCAAAATTGTTGCACAACACGATGAGTAGAACAGACGATAAATTTGGACTATTATATGGATACTGCCGACTGCACAACACGACTGAGTTTTCAGAGAAAATAAAAAAGCGTAGCTATATTTGTTTTGTACTGCATAGCCCGTATAAAATATTGTGTTTCACTATACTGGATTGTTGAAACACTTCCTCATCGAGTTCCATGCAAATTAATTTCATTTGGTATAATTCCAAATAAAAAATAGAAGCAACTATTCTTGCGTTAATTCAACTTAAAACTGATCTTAAAAACTGAACCAGGGAATAGCATCTAAAGATGGGTCATCGAGTTGCTATTCCTTGAAATATAAATACAAACAAATATTCTCTTAATCTAATCCAGCTAAAAACATTTCGTCTTAAATGATTGAGATACTTTTCCTGGAATGCTTGATTAATAAAGAGCATTACTCAGAATTGAGTATTCTAAACAATTGCTGAGTGCTTTAAGTGCTTTTTAATTGCTTACATATTATTGTTTATATACTTGGGTACTTAACTTGCAGTCGCGCTTCACTAGTTTCCCCGTTGAAAATCTCATTCCATATGATTCAATTCTGAAGCAAATGTGGGGTCGTGTTTGGTTTCCAAGATTACTACTAATTCAATCAAAGATAAAATCCACGTGGCTGTTTGACTTCATCGCATTAGCGAATTTTAAAATAATTCATATCCAATCATGGTGTTAATTGCCACGAAACAGTGTGAAACGCCGATGATGGCGTCGTAACAATGTCCACCGCTGTAACTTCGTAATGTTTAAATTCCTTGAAAACCGACTTATTTCAACATTTGCGCTTAATCCCATTAACCTGTGTACACCGTAGTCCGTGAAAGTTTAAGAATAAGATTTCCCCATGAAAACATCTGCCCCGCCCGTATCTATAGCCGGAGAAAGTAATTGGCCGCAGTACGATGAAAAGCTCTAGGAAAACACTTCAAAAATGTTCTTCCTCCATTGAATTCCCTCCTAGGGCTCTAAATGCCATGATCTTGATTCAATTTTCCCCGTCACTACATCGAGTGCTACGCGAAGGAGACTTTGAAATACCCTCCACACGCCATCGACACTCTACTCCGCATTGTCTCCGTGTTCTCCTCTTCCGCCCAGAAATGAATACCAGCTTCCGAATATGAACACACAAAATCGATACCGTTTTGCGATTTTACGAAATGGAACATGGATGTCGTTGATTTGACGGCCAGCAGGGCAGACAATACGGGAAACGAATAATAATAACAACAACAATCCGTGTAGTCCTGAGAAGCGTACATTGTCTGCCAAATATCAGGAGCACACACCTACGACTACTACACACTTGTAACTACGTTTAACACCATCCAGAGAATCCTTGGACGGTGGGTAGGGCATGGTAACCGCTGCCGGCAGCACTGACGACAGCGAAGACAACGACGATGTCTCGCAACGACTACGGAAGAGACAAAGTCACCATGCCTCCGGTGGTCCGTCCCTAGTTCACACAACCCCTGGCTGTGCCGGAGGATTACAACACGAGTATGTTATGAGGGGAATGAGAGCGTGGCTTGCTGCTGTAACAACTTCGACTCCTCTAAGGTCCCTTGGGTAAGATGTCAGCCACTTTGTTGCCACCAGTGGGCGATACGAAGGAGCAACTCTAGTTTGGGGGCACTGGAGAAGAATTAGTACAAGACGAAAGGAGGTATACCAGGGGTAAACGAATAATACTGTCAGGCGTGTCATCATCTACCATCGCGTATTTGACAAAAAGGATGCATGTATCGTTACAGACTCTGGGATCTTGGATATCTATTTGTCTATGTTCGTGTACAGCATTCCAGCAGGTCGGACGAATCGATACGGAAGAGCTTGAGACAATGCGGATTGACATTGAAAGTTTTCAGGAGGGCTGTAGTGTCTGCCTGTGTCATATTTATCCGGCCTTGAAATATTATCTAGCAACAGTAATCGATAGTTTGTCAAACTCTGTTCCAGAAGTTTGTTGCGCTACTCGTGTAGTGCTTCGTGTCGGATGGTTGTTTATTAGATTCGCCGATATCCTTCCGGGGAGGACATTTACAAGGAGGAACGAGACTATTGAATGATTTATGAATAATGGGACTAAATTTCAGTAGAATAGGGAAGCGAACATCAAATTGAAATTTCTGAGAATTTAGAAAATGGATGTTGTTGATTTTGCTTTCTGACAAATTGAAGCGTCTTCTTCAAACAGTAGTCTCTATTTTTATTTCAGCCTTATTATACAATCGATCATAATAACGACCTATTTTTTTGATGAAGTGAAAATTATGCATACTTGGCACTCAAGGAATTTTGTATTACACTGATTTAAAGAGAAATTGTGCTGACTGCGGGTCAGTTAAGAGCCATGAACAGAAAAGTTTGAAAAACCACGTTTTGACAGTGTATAGTGTTGGAATGGCATTGATATTTTGGACTGAGGAAAGTTCATTGATCGCTTTGAGAGGCCGTTACCACTGCGTTTCCAAAAAGTCATAAGCTTTCAATTTCCAATGGCCGGGAGAACAGCTACTTGTTAACAAAAGAGAGGTGGTTGTGGCTCTAGTGGCTGACTACCTTTAAACGGTAGCTACACTTAGGCCAAAAGTAAGCGCATTGTGCTACCACTACGACCTAGTCGAACCTAATCCGCCAACCATCTGGAGTTTTTAATGAAGTTATGAAGATGACTGATGCTAACACTATCTGTTTAGTTCTGTCCAGTAGAATTTTGGGGCGTCCAGGCGATTAAATCTGCGAGATGAGAGGGCACTCTAATCCCTGCAAGTTCTGCAACAATCTTTGTTCCAATGGCACAATGCCCGGTTGTGGCGCTGATGAGAGTTCTAAGAATTGGCTCACTCATTCTGAACAGGTTTTGGATCGACAGTAGGCCGTAATTGATTTGTGATGATGCACCTAGTGCCAAGAGGCCATATACTTTTGCTGTGAGTATGCGTTTCAAGATTTAGTAGATGTATTGAGTAGCGATATGCATGGACGGCAGTTGCCCGTCCGGAAAAAGTGCTGAGATGGTGGGCTTTCTGGGATGTCACTGTGTCCCGGCACCCACATAAGTTGGATGCTGAAATACTTGGCAATGTCCTTAAAAGATGGGCGAAAAGCGAGGGTCGTTTGAAGTTAAATGTGACTGCACTCAGAAATTTGATCGCTGCCTGGCTGCGAGATGATAATATCTGCTCCTAATATTGCATTGTTTTTTAGCCCTGACAGAACTTCTTTAATCGCTATAGTCTCTGCCTGAAAGACGCTACAGTGAGAGTCGGAATGATAGTAGAAAATTGAGATCCTTAGAGTGGACTCCCACACTTCACTCTCTTCATAACCCATTTTCTATCCAACTGTGAAAATTCGGAGATAACCGTCTAACTTCTGTTCCTTCAGTATGGAGTCCTAAGCTTAGATTATTTCGTGCTTGTATATAATACTTACTATTTTACTGTATGGTTTGGGGTTACTGCCAGTGTAAAGAGGTTGAAAAATTCCTAAGATATTTCCTGAAATGCATTTTCCGGTTACCAAAGTGTAATCCAAATGATTAGCTGCTTCAGTACCACCCCTATTTTTAGACACGCTTAAAATGCACCTTGAATATGTAACAGAAGTACTGGAGATGGAAGAGGAACGGTTGCCTAGACTAGTGCTCAGGAAAGCTATATCAACAAGGGGAAATAACATCAAACAGTGAGAGGGGTTGGGAAATAACATCGATGAAAATGTGCGCATTGTCACAGACATTGGCACTGCTGACTTAATTAAGATTTTTACAAAATTATTAGAAGCACAACTTTGTACGATTAATGTAAAACCGACGCAGTAAAAGTTTTTGATCAACTGAATTACAATCTTCAAGAACACACGTACTTCCTTCACCGCTCTCCGCTGATGATTAATTTAATATTTGGTGTGGTGAAATAATCAATTTAAATTATATCCCACACCATCCTGACCGGCCAATTCTATGGGACCTGTATAACCTACATGAAAGGCAGGATGTATACCATTTTATTGATAGATGCCCTATCTTAAGCGAGTTTCGTGTGAAATACTTTATGCAAACACAATGCATATGAATGATGTTCTGAACATTTTAAAGGGTGAACTTGGTTGGGAAGATTTTTATAGATACACGTCGACCGCACTTAATTACAGAACACGTAGTACTGACAATCTGTTCAGATTTCAATCTGTTCGTTTTTCACGAAGATTAGCTTAGGTGTCGTGAGGTCGGTATTTCCTGGTAGGGATTAAAATTGATCGACGTTGGTAGAATGTCCAGAGCTGTGCTCCTTCCGCATACGCAGAGATTCCAATCTTATCGCCGTGCTGGCAGCGACCCACCCGCCGAAGAGATTTATCGGCGGAAGGTTGAGGAGTGTTTTTTCTGCTAATTGCAAATGCTTGCCATCCGCTGCACCCTTTCAAGCGGTTTGCAGTCAAATCGCGACGCCTTATAATACTATGGGTCTGACTAGTGATACGAATAACCAGTGAAATACTCGCGGCAGTAAACCCCATTTGCAGCCTATAGCTTTTTTACAACAATATAGAGCCGTACAGGCTTTTTTTATGCGTTCCTGGATGTTGGGTTTCCAGCTTAGCTTCGAATGTAGAATGATGTCCAACAATTTGGCAGTGTTGTTGAGGTTTCGAGTGACTCCCCTGATATAAGGGGATTAATGACAAGGATTTTGTATTTCCTGGTAAAGAGGACTGGAGCTGTTTTCTTTGGACTAACACTTAAGCCGCAAAAATTAGTCAATTTTTTCTTTTGTGGATAAGAATTTCCCTGAGGCAGTGATGCCAACGTCATCATGTAGAGCTACAGAGCGGTTTTGAATTAGTTTGTATAAATCAGAAATTAAGTATCATAGAGACAGTCAACTTCTACCTCTCTTGCCCCTTAAAACTTTTGACAACCAGATTGAACAATCAGAGAACATTCATCACTATTTTGTCATTATTTTGTGAATAACCGTCAAAAAGGCTCTCAATCAGCTGTGAATTTGGCCACCTCTTCATTTCTGGTGTGCATAAACATTTCATATTCTGTTTTCCGAAGCATTCTACATACATATCTGCAATGAATATAAGGGAAATTATTATTATAAATACATTCTTCCTGTAGTACGACAGGCTTCTACTAGTTCAGGTATGAAGCAGATTGCGGTGCGTAACTTAAAGTAATTAAGTAATTATTGTTGTGGTTTAGATTCATTGTAAATTTTAACTTTAATGAGGTGTTAACTGTGTGGCGATTATCTTGGCAAATCCAATGAATTTAGGAATTCAGTTGGATAATTGATTACTTCTAGTCTTGAGGCGTGAATTCCAATGACACAATGTCCGGTTATAACGCCTATGAGAGTTCTAAATTTCGGTCTACTCATACTGTCAGGTCGAGTGATCGTTTTGAACCGATGGTAGGCCATAATTGCTTTGTGCAGAGGCATCCAGTGTCAGAAGACCGCCTACGTTTGGTGCGAGTAAGCGTCTCAAGCTTTAGTAAATGTCTTGTAGTAGCGATATGCACGGACGGCAGGTTCCCAGTTCGGAAAGAGTGTTGAGATGGTGCCCTTTCTAGCGAGTGAGTCTGCTTCGCAATTCTCTGGGATGTCACTGTGTCCTGGCACCCACATAAGTAGGATGTAGAAATACTCGTTAAGCGATTTGCTGTAATTGAGGGACGTGGAGTTAAATGTGACTGCGCTCAGAGAGCACTCTGCCTGGCTGTCCGAACTGATAACAATATCTTTAATAAAAATTACAGGCCAACACGTGCTTTTTCCCGGTTTCTTTATATTAAACGGGAACGGATATGATATAAGAAACACGTTTATGAGGAACGAACGGATGTAAGAAACAAACTCTCATTCACAATATCTAGTAAAAACAAAGGAAAATCCGTAAAAGAAACATGCATTTTTTGTAAAGGGTGGTTAAATTTTAAGGGCCGATTTTAAAGGCGACCTCGGCGGCACACCTCCATCCGATGGTCCAAATTTTCGATGACACTTAAGCATAATTGAGGTTCTATGCCGAATTATCTCATCCTTTAGCTCTTGAATTGATGCTGGCTTATCGACGCACACCTTTTCTTTCAAATAACCCCAAAGAAAAAAAATCCAACTGTGTCAAATCACATGATCTTGGCGGCCAATTGACATCGCCACCACGTGCGCTAACACGGCCGTTGAATTTGTTGCGCAAAAGAGCCACTGTTTCGTTAGCTGTGTGGCAAGTGGCACCGTCCTGTTGAAACCACATATCTTCAAATTCGGGTCATAAAAAGTTCGTTATGATTTCAGGATAGCGAACACCATTCACAGTAACTGCCTGACCGGCCTCATTTTGGAAAAAATACGGCCCGATGATGCCGCCAGCCCATAAACCGCACCAAACAGTCACTCTTTGTGGGTGCATTGGTTTTTCGACAATCACTCTTGGATTATCATTCGCCCAAATGCGGCAATTCTGCTTATTGACGAATCCACTGAGGTGAAAATGTGCCTCATCAGAAGATGTTTTTTTTTCGAAAATTGACTGTTGCCATTTTTTGGCACAATTCTGACCATTGACGACGCTTGAAATGGTCAAGAGGCTTTAGTTCTTGAGTCAATTGCACCTTGTAAGCGTGTAAATGCAAGTCTTTATGCATAATGTTCATCAACGACGAGCGTGAGAGGTGCAGTTGTTGGGCACGACGACGAGTTGAGGTGGACGGCTCTTCAGACACACTATCGCGAACAGCAGCAATATTTTCTGCAGTACGAGCTGTACGAGCATGCACTGGTGTTTTCACATCTACTACAGACGCGGTTTGCTCAAATTTTTGCACGATTTTTCCGATTGTACGCACATTTGGACGATTAAATTGACCGAAAAAATCACGAAGTGGACGATATGCATTTTGATTTGAACGCCCATTTTCATAATAAGGGTGAATAACTTTAACGCATTGCTCGATTGTGTATCTTTCCATGGTTCAAATTGAATTAGTCTGAAATTGAGAAATGTGGAATGAAATGCAGAAAAAAACTTGACGTTTAGGTGTGGTTCAATTTTGAGTAGTCGTTGCGTCAAGTCGTTGTAGTAGTTGGTAGTAGACAACATGAGCTATATGGCTCGTGGCATTGAGTCTTTAACTTAATTCGAGTGGTTTACTAAGAGATGGCGTAACAAGTATTATTCCATTGGAACATGCGTTGGAAAGCTACTGTCAGTGTACGTCATTTCAGTATATGTCATTCATTTGAAGCGTAAACAACAATTTTTTTTTTCACTCGATTATGTCGAACTGTGTGCCTGAAAAAGTGTTTTTGCGGGGAGTTCTTCTTCATTACTTTAATATGAAGAAAACTGCTGCCGAAAGTCATCGCATTTTGGTGGAAGTTTATGGTTAACATGCGCTAGCTGAGCGAACGTGCCAAAAGTGCTTTGCACGATTTAAAAGTGGTAGTGATTTTGGCTTGGCCAACCAGTCAAATCAACGGCAAAGCCGAATATACATGGCACAAAGGTAATGCTCTGTATTTGGTGGGACCAGAAGTTTGTGCTGTATTATGAGCTGCTAAAACCGGCTGAAACCATCAATGGACAACGCTACTGTACACAATTAATCCGTTTGAAGAGAACAGTAACCGAAAAACGCCCGGAATATGCGACCAGACGCGAGGCAATAATGCCATCGCAACGCTCGGCCTCACTTGCAATTCCGGTTAATAACTATTTGGAAAACAGTGGATGAGAAGTTTTACACCACCCGCCTTATAGCCCAGACCTTGCCTGCTTCTGACTACCATTTGTTCCGGTTGATGCAGAACGCCCTCACTGAAATACGGTTCACATCAGAGCAGAATATCAAAAATTGGCTTGATTCATTCTTGGCTGCCAAGATGGCGCAGTTCTTTTGGGATAGGTTCCAGAAATTGTCAAAAAGATGGGAAAACGTCATAGAACCTATGAGCAATACTTTAAATAATACTATTGTACATGTTTTTCTTAAATAAATGTTCAAATTTGAAAAAAAATAATAGACCCAATATTATTATTTTTGTTCACAGTTTTTAAGTCATCGCATGAGCTGGGATCACTGGGGAACACTTTGACTGAGGAGAAGGACTCTCATTTCAAATTTACTTATCAACCAAATAACACTAATATCAATCAAATGCTTATTTTGGTAATGCTATTAATGTTTCTATTATTTTTAAATCGGATGTCATTTTTGTTTGGTACTCAACATAACCACCATGGATTCTGAATTGGATTTATGTAAGAAAAAATATTATTGAAGGTCACTTACTAAACCTAAGGTGGCATATAAAAATATCAAAGGTACTGAAACTTAATATGCAAGCTTCTGCTACTCCTGTTAAGAAGGCGTCCGTCTCGAAAAGACGATTTACTTAACCCAAAAAGTGGCACTAAGATTTTAAGTCTTCTTAGTAATTACTTCCTATAAGCAAACTCCCAAACTTACTTACTTTTTCAAATGTTCAGATTAGTGCAGCATATTTTGAGGAGAACAAATATTGAGCATGCCTGGTTAAAACACCGTTTTCAATCTTGTTAGGTGGCTTGGGGTTCTACTGCTTACCAATAATGCTTACCAATTCCTAAAATTAGCGCTATTACCTTTGTTTTATTAGGGTGCGAGTTTTTCTATAGCCCCTATATGTAGAAGAGCCATCTTGATACTGCAACAATTCGGAATTTGTTCAACTTATTCAATTTGAATGCAATTGACACATATCACAATCTAATCGATATCCTAGGGCAATGCTTTCTGTTGGGTTCGTAAGAAGAAGAAATACAACCTAAACGTATTCTAGTTAAGTTTTCAGCTCAGCTTAAAATTTTCAATTCAATTCAAAGACGCTTATAACACTTGATTTCGATTGTGGGAAGTGTCCACGCGGCTGTCGATGGTTTAATTTGTATGGGAAGGGCGGTCAGAACTCAAAATTACATTTTAAATAATGTAAAATAAAACAAATAGTTGAAATTGTATATATTACAGTCCAATTTCTCTAACTCGAACTTTTCTTAAAGTTGAACTTTTATCTTGAACACTATTGTCCCTATTGCTATTTAAAATCCATATGCATACGTACCATGAAGTAGAAATTCTTTGTAAAAAAGGAGAAATGGTCGTGGGAAACCAAAAAAACCAAAACAACTTACAGAATTCCTTGGAGTAAACGAATATTTTTATTGGAACTTATTTCCTTGTCCATTCAAGTTCGACTGTATTTAATTTAATTGAAGGTTAAAGTAATATATTTTAAAATTATAAAAATTTTTAAAATATAATATAAAAATATTCTTAGACAATGTCGTTTTGTGTTTTTTTTTCAATATTTTCCGTTAGAAAGGGCGTGAGGTAAGAATTAGTCTATTCAATAAATCTCCTATGATATTTTTTCTCCCTTTTCGTGTAGTGTTCGATCGGGAAAATTCAACATCATTGTTTTTTTTCCTTGCCGCCTCTTCAGTAAATTGGCATACGGCGTGTTCCAGAATTTGTCTGCCGAATATAAGGTCTTTGTGTACTGAAGCTGCCAATGGGTACCAAGGGTATTCTCCAAAGAATTTCGTTGCGATTCTACAAGATTTTTTTAGATTTACAATAAGACTTAAGAGATTTATTATTGTACTTTTTCATAATTACAGGTTATGTTTTCGTTTTTTACATACATCGTAAGAGCATAGATTTACCGTCTGCTTGATTGACATTCATATATAATGCAAATTGTTGGAAATAAATTAACTTATAATTACCAAGTACGCTTTTAGTAAATGTTTAATTAATTCAAATAATAACTTGGATGCCTGGGCCCATAACCTTTGTTGGAAATAGATTAAAAGTCGGAACACATCCAATTCATACAATATATATGAGTGACTGAAAGCTGAATAATGTACAGAAATATGAAAACTTTATATATTGTAACATGCAATGTAATATATTTGTAAACTGTGTTGTCACTGTAGCAATAATTGTTGCTTATTGAAATACTAATAAAAATAAGATATGTTTGTATTCGAATAATAGAAAGGACAAAATCCATGGAAATTTGTATTGTTTCAAGCTCTGGGTAACAATCATGGTTCACATTTGGGACCTTAGCACAGCTTGAAAAAGGCTTTTGGTCTAACAAATATCTGATAGCTTGTTGCTGATGATTTGACAATTTGGTCTCAACCAAAAGTTTTCAGGTATCATTTGAATCAAGTATTTTGGTGCATAATAGTGTATAAAGTGTATAAAAGTGTAAAAAAGTGTATAAAAGCAAATAATAGGTATAAATCTGAGAAAAAAATGTATAAAAGTCAAACAAATGCATAAAGATCCTTAAAATAAGTAGGTGTTTGATAAATAAAACAATAAAAACATTTTGATTTTTAATACAACTCTGATATATTCGAGACCTTTATTTTGAGTGGATAGTAAATGTTAAGTAACAATTTGGACTTGTTGTTGCTGATATCTGTTTGTTGCTCTTGCTACTTTATACATACACCAGCAATATTTTTCAGATGTATAATACACCCTTTTATACACGTAAAAAAGTGTGTATAATACGTCAGCAAGCCTGGTCACAAGTCACAACTGCCTCAGAATAGAGATAAAAGGTATATAATTTTCTGATATATTTTTTAACTGCGACATAGTATGATTCTAAAGAATTTATGCGAATGAAGAATGTGAAAAGAGATCGAAAAGAACAACAATTTTTGACATGAAAACGAGTTCACCACACCATGGTAACAATTCTTCCGTGTTCACATGTGAGCTTTTTGCCTGAATACAAAATTGTTCAAACCTGCAAGCGAGCAGACATTTGAAAGTTGTGACCACAACCATATAACCCTTATTCCACATAGTTGTGATGTAGTGACAACTCCAAATGCCCTTTGCATGTGATGCTGACATTTCTTGTGATGCTCATATGATTTATGATGTTTTTTTTGCTCAGAATACGAAAACCACGCAATTTGTGACTCACATTTACATTACACGTCACATGTGCTTATTTTATTTAAAAGTGATAGCCACAGCATACTTGATGTACTACAGCTTGCTAAACTTATAATACTAAAATTATAATCGCCCCTGCGTGCGAACATCCTGGGTAAGGGGAATGATAGAGGTTCCGAGCCTGAAATATCGCTGCCTTCTATCGTTGAGCTGTATTGCGTCCGCGGTCTTCCTGTAGGTACCCTGATTTGAGAGGACCTCAAAATTGGGCCAAATATCTGAAATAAAATGTTAGGCCAAAATAGGCCCGTTTGTGTTACCACAAGATCTAATTGAACCTAATTCGCGAACCATTTGGGGCTCTAAATAAAGCGATGGACCTGAATGATGCTAATACTGATTAGATATGTCAAGTCGTAGAAATAAGTGAGAGTCTGCGAGATGAGGGGGCATTGCTATTGCAAAGAAGGTGTGAAATGGTTTCTTCTTCCTATTCATGCCTACAACTTCCGCAGAAGTCGTTATAGGGGAGTCTTGAGGCGTGAATTCCAATGGCACAATGCCCGGTTATAACGCCGATGAGAGTTCTAGTAACTAATAATGTGTTGTTTCAAGGAGAATTTAGTTCACCAATAGCTTACAATAATTGTTGTATAGTTGTGTATTCGCTTAAACCTAAGCGCAATGATTCCTTTTGTTTACTACTGAGTGTCTATGTTCAATGTTCCGATAATTATTAGCTTGATTGCAAATAAGTGGCACATTCCTTTTTAAAGAATATGCGAGTGTGTGCAATACCTAATATCGTATTAATGTATTTCTGGCCCATTTTTCTATAATCGTTTTTTTTGGACTAATGAGAATTCAGTTTGCGCCAAGGCGAAACATTTCAACAACACCATCATGAATGCCAATACAAATTGCATTGTTTGACCAAATAACTCTGAAGAAACAAGAAAATGCCAATCTATCGACTTACTGCGGGAAGCAAAACTGTCTGGGTGTTTTTGCATTTTTATGTTTACGGTGTCAACAAGAGTAATTCGTAATTATGTGTGTTATGTGCATGACACGAGTGTAGCGATAGTTCGAGGTGATTTAGCTTCTACAGGAGTCAATTACGTGGTGGGTGCTATTGTTCTATCACGAATGAATGGGATCTACAGTTTTATGCCCACTTCACAGGGTGAAGTGTGAGCTTTTTCTTTTCTCTTTACTTTTTGATCATCATCAGTGACACAAAAGAGGTGCAGATAGCCGTGAATTGCAGTCATTTGTTTTCCAATTCAGGGATTGAACCGAAAAGCCCATCGTAAGAGTCGACGCACCAACCAACTGTGTCACGGCCCCATTCAAAACGAGTAAGATCATATCAGTTTGAGAAATATTTCGGTTCACTCATTTTATCTTAGAATTAAGTAAAGACAACTGAAAAAACAACCTGAAACGTAAGAATAGTCAAAAAAAAAAAAAAAGCATATTCAGGCAGAGACTACGTTTTACATTTATTAGAAATTTCATCATATTTCTGCGAAAATGAGTAAGGTACATTTCATTAATTTAGATTTTTATTTCAACATAACCGGAAGAGGTTTGAGGCATGTATCAGAATGAGCAAGAAAAACATCCGCATCAGGCAGGCTTTCTAACAGCGCACAGTAGAAGCAGGGAGCACCTGATTAGAAACTTGGAAATTTATGAATTTTAGCTCAATAATCTCGGTAACAATTTTATGTTCAAAGCTCGTAAAAATGTGATAAATCTTGGAATCTGGCAGCGCCGCAAGCATTAGGAAGCATCAACAATAATAAAATAGTAATCTTCGAAAATCCAAATTTCATAAAGAAAAAATTAAATTTGGTAAAAGGTCTACAGATGTAATAACCGTAACATGAAAAAAGTGAACAAATTATTGAAATTTCGTACTATTTTAAGTACATTCTGGTGGATAACAGAACAACTCGAAGAAAAATTATTGAACACATTTTAAATTAAAGATAGAAGGAGAATTTGAAATAAACATAAAAATTTACCTCATTTCAATGAATATTGGATTAAAAATTGGTAAATGTCTTCGAATGAATTTCGCTTACAACATTATCTCATTCCTTACAAATATGCGAGAATTACTAAACAAACAAATTTACATACCTACATTTTTAGTTCTGAGTTCCATTGCCTATAAATATCTTAAACAACTACATCCCATGGCGTCTCGTTTTATTTGCGAGCAATTCAAAATATTCCACAAAATATTCCACTATTTACAAGACGACAATATATATATATAGTTAGTATATGTACCCATCGAGAGCGAAGACAGTTATAAAAGCATCCGATAACCGATTATGTCAGTAATCTGACCATCGCTGGCACAGTTAATTTGTTTTCTCTTAACAAAAGTCAATCCCTTTTAATGCAATGATACATTAATTAAATGTATTAAAAAATTATGTATTAAAAATCCTGAGTTTCAGAGCTTTCCATTTTATGAGAACGAAAATAATTAAAAATATATGAAATGACCTGCTCGCCTCGGTTGATATTTCGTATTTCATCACTTTCGGCCTTGAATGATGTTCATTCCATTTCCGTTGGTGTTGGAGCTGCATTCACGGTCTCAAGTGCATTCAACATCATTTCATCCCCACGGTTGAAAATCGTTAAAGTAGGTCAGAAGAAAATGGAACGTGTTTCCACTTAACGATAATGCTTCGGATTAAGTTATCCTCGCCGAAAAGGACATCTATCTCTCGCCATCCACAATTCACCGTGTTGTACTGTCACTCTCATCGTGATGGTTTTAATTTTCCCCATCACACTTGCTGCACATTCAGTGTGTTCCACCAAAGGATGCCGAGAACTGTTTGCACAGATGAGTGCAAGGAACGGTGTAAAGAGAGCGGAATCGACGCGGCTGCTATGTATAGCGGTGTTTGAGCCTTATAAGAATCTGGTGTTAATTTTTATTACGGTCGACAAGCATTCTCTAAAGAATCCATGCGGAAGTGCGCCATTTCCGCCGCGCCCTAGACTTCAAACTCCTCTGTCCTCCTCTAAATGGGATTTTTAATGCCTCAGACAATAATTAAAAATAAAATCCACGCCACGGGTGGACTTGAGGAGTCGAGAAGTTTTTGTCTGGATTTCCAGGGCGCCCATATACGCAAGTGTTGTCCATATGTATGCTAACAAGATGTGACTTGAAAGAATGTGATAGCAAGAGAGCCATAGATTCCAAGTGTACACATAGTTTGATCTTAAGCCAACTGAGCATCACATATTGTCCTTAATGAGATGATTAGCTATTTTTTTATCTACCGGATATCTCTGCGGGAAACAAAAGATGCCAATGAAAGATAAATTGGAGATTGTTGTACGTCGATGTCATATATTTTGCAAAAGAAAAATACAAGACTAGGGTGAACGGCTCTTGGTGAAAATCATTTTGCACTTCAGGTTGAATTTAGAGTATTAATTTTAGATTAAGTCTTCGATCCTTGAAATATTCGATCCTTGCACTTCATCAAATATAGCCACATTCCCAGAGTGTGTCATTCAGTGATTATAATCATGCCCTTTGGAAACAAAGTATTTACATGTTCATACAGAATTTTTTTTCATACACAAGTGTGATCTACCTTTGCCATAAAGTTCGATTCATCCGATCGTGTGATCTA
The DNA here is from genome assembly GCA_905231855.2 of Eristalis tenax. Lineage (NCBI taxonomy): Eukaryota > Metazoa > Arthropoda > Insecta > Diptera > Syrphidae > Eristalis > Eristalis tenax. The sequence continues at coordinate 59,326,816 of HG993126.1, read as the reverse complement.
CTCAAAACGGCAAAATTCCAATAAGTTCGTCATATAAATAATCTTATACTGTAGCTTACCCGTCTCTCCGTCTGTTAATAAAAGTCATCCGACAAACATAGAGCGGTTCGTGTGGTTTTTTTTTGTCCGCCCACTCCTCCTACATACATAAACTAACATACTGTGTTTATCAAACAACAAATGTTTACAAGCACATACTCATGATCGTTATGAAGCCACGTGACATCAATCATATTTAAAATGTGTAGGCTAATGTCGAGACAAGTTGGTTATCAAAATTCTCAAGAAAATGTAATTGCAACGAAAATTCCTTCTTAATAGATTGATTGATATAAGTTTGGTTTGGAAATAAAGGGTGTTTTTTTTTAAAGCTATAGGAAAATTTTTCAAAAAAAAAAAAAACACATAAAATTCAGAAAAATGCATGAAGTCTTTATTTGAATCGATAGTACGGTCCATATAATTTAATGTTTGAAGATTATTTCATGCAAATGTTGACCTTGACTGCGCCTCAAATGGTCCATCCGCTTAGTCCAATTTTGGCATACTCTTTCCAACATTTCGGCCGGTATCTCACGAATTAATTCTTCAATGTTGTCATCCAATGCGTCAATTGAAGCGGGCTTGTCTGTATAGACATGAGCTTTAACATAGAATGTGATGCAAGTCAAGCTCTTGCATTTTGGGCAAAAAAAGTTGGATATCATCTCACGGTAGCGCTCCCCATTCACAGTTACGTTACGATTCGCATCATCTTTGAAGAAGTACGGTCCGATGATGCCACCAGGCCATAAACCGCACCAAACTGTGACTTTTTCTGGATGCATTGGTAGCTCTTGCAATGTTTCTGGCTGATATTCACTCCAAAATCGACAATTCTGCTTGTTTACGTACCCATTGAGCCAAAAATGAGCTTCGTCTAATCTGACCATAAAATGGAAGAAGCGCGCGATGAACTTTCTTAACAGAGCACGCATTTTGATAATAAAATTCAATAATTTGCAAGCGTTGTTCGTTTGTAATACGATACATGGTTAAATTATAGACCAAACTGAAGACGTTTGACAGTGAAACAAAACACGAAACGTGCGACAGCTGTTTAAACCAGTGTTGCCAAAAAGATAATAGCTAAAAAATCACCCTTTATAAGAAATTTAATATCTCAGAGATCCGTGCATGGATTCATTTCATTGTTTTTTTTTTTTTTTTTAAAGGTTTAAAAGTTTGTCCTATCTGCATTCGATCCAACCATTATCAGCCAAGAAAAGATAACTTTGTCATCCAATGCGTCAATTGAAGCGGGCTTGTCTGTATAGACATGAGCTTTAACATAGAATGTGATGCAAGTCAAGCTCTTGCATTTTGGGCAAAAAAAAGTTGGATATCATCTCACGGTAGCGCTCACCATTCACAGTTACGTTACGATTCGCATCATCTTTGAAGAAGTACGGTCCAATGATGCCATCAGCCCATAAGCCGTTTGTGTTTGACAGTGAAACAAAACACGAAAAGTGCGTCAGCTGTTTAAACCAGTGTTGCCAAAAACCAGTGTTGCTAACAAATCACCCTTTATTATTCAATGAACACAATTTAGTGATCAATGCAGGATATACATACAATAATAAAAGCACAAAGACAATTGTACGGAGATGTGTTAAGTGGAGATGACATGTTTTTCATTATTTCCATTATCTCTTGGCTTTTCACCTACGTTTGCAACATGTTTCTGAATTGAGGGCATATCCCATGTAGAATTAAGCGTAAAAATCATCGATTTTTAAGTTCTTGAAGAATACAGTTCAATGGCGATATTCTCTCAATAAATATTTTCTTCTGACGAGTAATATGTTATGTGAAGTTACAATAAATAATATTGTATACATTGAATTGTGTAATTGAAAGACTGAAGAAGTAAGTGCAGTTATGAAGAGTATTGAAGGCACCAGCGCCCTCCACTCTAGGAGATAAAGATAAGTTTCTTTCGTCCCTGCTAATCACTCCGGCAAGGGAAAACGAAATTATATCCAATTCTTGTTCCTTTTCCAGTTCTTCCTCACTTTGTCCGCAATGATTATAAGAAATTATTGCGCGCAAAGATTTCACCCTTCTGATATATCCGCTGACAGGATAAGGGAATAGAAGTCATAAAAAAAAAAAAAAACCTTTCCCAGAAACACGGAAGAGCACCCTAGCACTATTCAGATGGATATCAAGTTGGAAAGTTTCGCACGTAAATAACACTCAGCCACACATATATCCGTATCCTTGTGCCAGAATGACAGGCTACACACGAAGGACCGGCAAACCGTGGACGCTGCGGAAGAAGGAATTGAAATGAAATGAGAAAATTTGGGTGACCAACTTTTTGGCGCACATCCGCTTCCAGTAATTGTATCTGAGCAAAGAAAAAGTGAAAAGATACGGACACATTTCTATGTAATGGCTGAAGTTAAGTATTTTCCCACCAAAATCATAAAAGTTGACCTCGAAAGCTTTGAGGAGAGATGAATGTGCTTATTCGACAGGGGGTAAGAGGTTGTGTAATATGATGTCCCGTCGACATAAGACTTACATGAACTTCGGGATGATAAAATGATTCAGCAAAGCGAATTGATTTTTAAAAGACTGCATTTTATTCCTGAGTTTTAAGGTATCTACTTCAAATGTGTTCCAGTGAGAGCAAGTTATGCACACACAAATTTGTTTGTGAGTTCACTGACGATCATATGCCTTCAAGGCTTTTGTTGCGAAAATATTGTACAATTTTAAATTACTTTCAAAAATTGCTACTAAATATATTGTTAATAATATGTTCAGAACAATCGTTGTGTGGGTCTAATCACATTAAGATTTGCCATTTAAATGTCGAAAACATTCAAGCAAAGTTTACAATCTTGCATCAAACGTTCTGTGCCTCTAAAATTGATGTGTTAATTGTCTCTGAATCTTGGCTTAATCGTGATATTTCGACTAAATTATCAGTTTTCTGCATGATAATAACATACTCTCGAAATGGCAATCTGGTTTTCGGAGTCAGCATAGCTTAGAATCTGCTGTCCTAAAAGTTTCTTCTGACGTTAGATCTGCTTTAAATAGAAATGAAATCTGTGTCGCAGTCCTAGTAGATTTCTCCAAGACTGCATTGACCATTCTCTTCTTCTTTCGAAAATGACAAATAACTTCAATTTTTCAATTTGTTTAGTGAATATCTGCAAAATAGGGTGCGGTCGAACATGGTCACTCTAATCCTAAAATTATACGAGCGGGGTTTTCCCAAGGCTCATTATTCCGTCCAGCGATTGTTGAAAACTGCAAAATACACATGTATGCCGATGATGTCATTATATACATTTCGTGTCCTATTGGCTTAATGGAAGATGGTACCGCCAGGTTAAATGAAGATCTTGTTAGCATTTCAAATTGGTCTAACGACAATAAATTGAAGCTGAATTCCATTAACGCTGTATCTATTGTTTTTTCACTCCACGGACTTTGTCTTAATGATTTGTCACCTATTATTCTTGATGGATCAATGCCATCAGTTCTGTAAAATATCTTGGGTTTCATATTAACTCCTCCCTTACATGCTGTGATGGAGTTAAGGATTCTTTACGGAAAGTTTATTGCGGACTGCGCAGATTGCGATATTCAGCGTACTATTTGAGTCCCATTGTCAAAACACTTATAATGCGTCTTCTTTTGTTTAATTGTTCTGTGCATCCGTACTTAGATTCTGTTAGCAAACATAGGTTAAGTGTTGCATTTAATGACAGTGTTTGTTTTATTTACAATATTCCCCGATGGAGCAGTGTGTCCCACTTGTCATCGTCTATATTTGGTATGAGGTTAGATCTATATTTTAACTTTCGGAATATCTTAAAAGTCTTCAAGGTAATTAATAGTAAATCTCCAAAATACCTCTTCGAAATGATAAGATTTGCACAATCTAGTAGAGATAAAAAAAAAACGTATAATCCCCTCTTTCACGCATTATATTGGTGAACGATCCTTTCTTGTATATTCGTGCCTGAAGCAATCTTCCGCATGACTTGCAGATATTTTTCTTATACCGCATTTCAGAAAAAAAAACTATTCATATTCTTAAACGATAGCCGCATCATAAACTGAATTTAAATTATAACAATTTCATGTTTTTTTTTATTATAAAGCTGTAAAAATTGAAATCCATACTTCCAAAAGACGAATTGTCTTGTAGTATTGTATTGCTAAAATAAATAAAATAAAAATAAAAAAAACAAAATTAGGCAAAGAAAGAGTATCCGACAAATGTCTCCTACATAATCTGTCGCAAATCGAAAGTATATGATGTTAGTGGATACAAAAAAAATCTAAATGCTCCAATATAACACTCAGTTTCCATAAAAGATTTGATGTTTGGTGTCAGTCCAATTCTCAGTTTGGACTGACAGCTGGAGGTACAAAGTGTCCATATTGCAGAATGGAAATAATAGACATTTCTAAAAATATTTTGATCAAGTTTTTTTTTTCCTGCCATTACAATTAGAATATACGACACGTTGCATGCCGGTTACACATTCCTCGTGTACTTAAAGTACGAGTAGGAACCAACCACAACCCCAAACAAAGTGGTTCACCATACCCTATATAGTGAATTTTGTCGATTTAATGGTCAGGAATGGACAGAAACAGCATTTTATAAAACCGTTAGCTAAGTTGCTTTAGTTCTTCCCAAAATTGGATTTTGAATATTCAGATCAATTGGTGTGTGATTTACCCCCCACGATCTTAGCGGATATTTTTGGTCAGAAAATTATGATGATAGATCAATTGGTTTTCTTGTTCCATCATTGGTTTCTACCCTGGAGTATGATTGTAAATCTTGCTGATAAATAACGTCAAAAAGGTCGATTCACTCTGTCTGTGCAACACGCTTTGAATGCCTGCAAACCATTCGAGTGTAACCGCATTGCAAGCACCACGGATACAGCACAAAACTATACGTGTACAGCATTCAAATGTTGGCCACCAACAATTCAAGCAATATAACTCTTCAAGGAGACCTGATTATAAATCATTTTGACCTCATAACCAGTGCTGAACATTGAATTTCGGCTTCGTAGCGCAAACCAGTTCGGGCACTTCAAATTAAGAAAATTGTATCTACGCGCTCGCGGTACTTTGTCAACGACTCTGGAGTTGTCATTAGAATACCATGTTCGCACCATGTTCTCATGAGGAGGACAGACAAAGCGGCCGCATTCCGATTCGCATAATTCATGCGATAGTATGCGGCTCTCCGGCGTTGCATCTTTCTGCCCTTCATCATCGCAGGGTACGTTGCCGTCATCACCGTCACCACAGCTGGAACGGACGCGATTTAATGACGAGGAATTTCCGACAATGCAGCATGACGCGACATTTGAAGGTATGCCAGAGCGACGGCGCTGCAAGGGACTCTAGAAACAGGCAAAGCAAATCGCTTCTCTGTTGCCGCAATGTAATGAGAATTACTGCAATGGCACTCTGCGCTAGCATTTTCCTGATGTGACAGGGGATGGGGCTGATACTTGGGCATATGTGTGCTCTTGGACTATCGTCGTCATTTTCTGGCGTGTCGTTGCTGTTCCTGCCTTTCTGCCCGTCGATCTTCAATGATGGCATCACGAGTTGAACTCTTAAGTGTGTGATGAGCATCTTTTGTTCCTCGGTTTATTTTGAAGAGGTTGAGGTTCCTATGTTCTCTTCTTTAGATGTTGTGCCGTCTTTGACAGTGGGTCCCATCAGTGTGGATAACCAGAATGACTTATGACGTCTTTTAGCAATCAATCGATTTAATAATTGAATATTAAAGTTTTGACCTCGACATGGACTCTCGAACTGATAATGTGCCCTAAATGGTCCCCGTGTCGTAGTGATTTGCGTTGACTCCTACTACCTCTTTTCGATCTAAAAAGTTTAAGTAAATATTGGATTCAAACAACTGCGGTGGCCATGATATATCAGTACAATAGACAGCTCGAAAGTGAATGCTTGGAAGCTGCACAGGTTCTCGGAAAACCCCATCTCGAAGCTGGAGTGGTGCAGAGTTTGTAAGAACACAACTGTGTTAAATTTATGTGTCACAAATGCCCAATTCCGCTAAGCCCCGTTGCTTCAGAGGCATCACACTTAATTTTATTTCATACGTATTGTCTGAAATATGGGACTATCAACTATCAAGAAATATCTTGAATCGCGGAAGCTTATTAATGATCGACAGTACAGTTTCCGCAGCAACACTAGTGATCTGATAACTTATCTGATCGAAAAGTGGAACTGATCTTTGCAGGTGAAAGCCAGATCGTTGCACTTGATATTTCTAAGGCATTTGACAGTGCTTGGCATCAGTTGTTGGGGAAAGAACAACCGCTCTCTTGTCGAAAATGCGAGCCCGTGGTATCGATGAATCTCTTGTTCTATGGATTAGAAATTACCTTTCGAGCCGTTCAATTCAAGTTGTTTTGGATGGGTTTGAGTCTGATATCCACTAATGCTCTGTTCTGTCCCGACATTGTTTTTAATTTTTATAAATGATCTCTTGTCTGCTACTTCTAATCCAATCCATTCCTTCGCTGATGACCGCGCCCTCAGCTTTTCCAGACCCACGACTCCGCCTTTTGGCCGTAGAATTGGAGCATTGAGTTCCGATCTTGACAGAATAATTAATTGGGGAAAGAACAAAAAAAAACTTCAAAAAAACAATGCCGTCTGCTGTCCTTTCAATAAGGATTTCGAATTTTAAGCTTTTCTAGGATTTTTTCTCATTTTATTTTCTAGTGAGGTTATTTAGTGGGGCGTGGGGAAATATAAGCGGGACATAAATACCCGAACCGTATTTTTAGGTGTCCCTGCAGTACTGTAAGAGAGAAATTAAAGAAAACAATAAAATTCTTTATGACTTCATTTTATTTGAAAAGAAAACAAGAACTTCAAAAAACTTTAGTGAACAAATAAATCTTATTTCATATGATAGGGTGTGAAACAAGCTTTGCATAAGGGCGCCTGACACTCCATGCAAATTGTCTTTGTACGGCTTTTGACTTTATTTGCTGCACATGATACACATCTACTGCGGTTTTCAATTTGAGTGGGCAAATGCATGCTAACATTTCCCGGTACTTTTCTTTTTATTAGTCGTCGACCAGACCTTGTAGATCTAGTAACCGTTGCAATTTGCTTCCCATCTTCAACTATTTGTGCCGAAAGAAACATCAAAAAAGTTATGAAAGGAATCTTCTTCTTTTTCAATTCTTTGAATATGATCCACGCGTTGACAGCAGTTAACATGAATAACCTTGGAAATATTTTCTTTACAAAAGGCCATTATTGTTCTGAGATTTTAATTTTCTATAAGATTTTACAGTTTGATACGCAAAAAAAAATGTGCCTTTTGATTCGAAAACTTCTATTTTCAATCGAAAAAATCACTCAACTAAAATTCACCAAATCACTTCACTGAAAAGTCCAAATTGCAAACAAAAAAAAAAAAGAAACACGCGCAATCACGTTTGACAGCAAAAACCGTTATTTAAGTATTATAATTACGAAATGGGACATTTTTAGACGTTTTACAGGGTACAGTTTAGAATTTCGGGACTTAAATGTCCCCGCAGTAGTAATCCCCGGAAGGGTTAAACGAACCCTTGTTAGTCAGCCATTATCCGTGAATGGCGCTTGTGTCGATGAAACCGGGAAACTTTCCATCCTTGGTATGTGTATCAACACAACACTTAGTTTTAACAATTACATATTTGCGGTCGCCAAAAAATGCTGCGAATTATTTAGGCTTCCTTAATCGGTGCTGACCCCCTCTGATTAGGCGTTAAATTATAAGGCTTATATCCGCCCCAATCTTGAGTACAACGCTCATTTCTGGTCTGGTGTCGCCAAGACCACTCTGCACCTACTAGAAAGAATTCAAAAGCGAGCGATAAAACTTACAGTAGACATAGTTATTAGACTCGGTCGAACTTTGTCCGTATTTTATCGTTATTTTAACAAACAATGATCAAGTGAGTTAGCCAACTGCATTCCTCCTCCCCATGAATTGCATCGCCAGGAATGCTCATCAGTATACCCATGAGCCTATTTTCGGACACACAGTTAAATTTAGAGACTCGTTTTTCAGCCGCACCACACGAATATAGAATGCTCTAATATTTCCCCCAGACTACAGATATTTAAGACCAATGTGCACAGGTCCCTCCTCTCCCTTTATCACTCTATACCATCCTGTACTGTACTGTGTCCCGACCCCGGACACTTAAGGGTATTAACAATCAGGAGTGCGCGCGCAAAGTTTTCTAAATCTAAACCAAGCAAAATATTTCTAAAATAAACACTAAATAAAATGGTAATGAATTCAAATTTTGAAGATTTTCTGAATATTTGTACCTATTAGTGGTCCTAAATGGGCTAATACATATATATCTCCAAACTGACTGACTTTACATATGTCTTAAGCTTTGGGAATCCCCTTTTTACAACAAAAGCAAAAATAATAAAAACGCAAGCCGAAATAATGTCGACGCAACTTCGAAAACAACACAATTCTGTGAACGACGCAAACGATGGAGCTGGGAAGTAGCTATAATTTTCAAACGACGCAGACCGAGATTTTGGAAATTTCCCGTCTAGAAAAAGCTTCTCAACTGTGCCATTTGGAGTCGGCATAAAATTGTAGGCCCACCGATATTATTATTTTAATATTATTAAGTACCACTTAATTCAAAGAGACTGATTGATGAATAAAATGTCTTTGTACTCCCAACATTGGTCAGCTCTTTATTAACCATCCATTCATGTCTGGCTTGCCACTATTTTGGTTCATTACGAGGTGGACATGTGCATAGATCCGAACGACTAAGTTTGACCGTTGTAGGTGACCCGTGGTATTGTCGTATAAATGTATTTTAGACTTCAGATTCTGTAGACGCACATCTGAAGGAGTCATTTATTCACAACGCAACGGCGCATTGGTCATTTCCAATACATTGAGAAGCCTCTCACACTTGTTGACAGAATATGCACCGCCTCAACAGCATACAACATTTTCCCACTATAAACAACTTCACTTCATATCTCCACCAGATCAGCTCCAGCATATAATGCGGTTACTACTCTACTACTACGCTACTAATCTGCTCTCAAACTTCATCTCAAATGCATTCACTTTTGTCCTCGTTTTGATCGCACAGTTTCTCATACAAAATACATACAACTTCCCAATGACTCTATACATATTCTGGCCTCAAGCCTCAGCACGAACATCTTGCGAAATTCCACTACACAGAATATCTAGAATTGTTTCACTTGTAATGAGGCATGAAGCGCGACGGACGATATCGGCGTCACACTTTTCATGCGACACGCAGTTCAACGGTTCCATTAATTTTCACAAACTCTTCCTGGTTCTGCCATATCCATTGGCGACATAATTGCGACAAATATTCATTCGACGCTATTCCCCAGTCTCCAGTCATTGGGTGGCCAATGATGGGCGGTTGTCCCTATTTCTCGAAACTAATTTCCAGAGTAGATGCCAAAGATTCAAGATTCGATGAGAAGATCACGCTGGATCGAAGCAATTATGAGACAGCGAATCTATGAGATATACATCTCTGGCTGGTTACCATCACGAATCAGTCTGCGCTCCGTTGTGGAATTCCAGAGGTCGTAACGAGCGTCACGACTCTTTATTGGATCATTTCGCAATTGCATGGATTTCCAGGTCTTTTCGGATGTGAATCGGAGTCATTGTTATGATTTCTAGTTGTATGTTGTTGCAGAGCCGGTAATTTGGTTTAATTGCGTGGTGCGCTAGCGATCGGCGCGGCGCTCTGGCGTTTGTGGCCTACTTTGCCGTAAATTGGTGTACCTTGTGAATAGAGTGGATATTTACATAGAGCAGATTTGAGTGAGGATTGGAGTGACGCAAATTTGAAAGTCATCTCTGGTGAAGCAGAATCATTGAATATGTACACATGGAGCGAGCGAATGACTTTGGACTTAGAGTTACTTTCGGTTTGGTAAGGGCAGAGTTCTTTGCTTTTGATGGAATATTTTGGACTTTCCCACGGAGTTGATGTCATTTGTTCTAATTGTTCTGTCCAGACTTATTGAATGGATGTGTTGTTGATATGAATAGTTTATTCTTTACTCGAAGATCTAGTTGGAAAAACTTAGTTAGTCATTTTTGAAATAGGTACACATATAAATGTTTAGTTTATTTATTAAAAAAAAAACGTTTTGTAATTTGTTAATTTATTTTTTATTTATCCGTAAATTAGCCTTCGTGCTAGCATTAGCTTGCATAGATATATTTATGGTTTCATTCATAGTATGAATAATACTAATAATAATATGGGTGACACTACAGCCAGTAAAGGGCCAGGGTCTCAGCAACCACGAGTGTTGTGCGTGCTATTCTTCTTTCACTAGTGAAAGGGACCTACAGTTATATGCCGACTCTGAACGGGTAATTTGAGAAGCTTTTTTCTATACGGTTATACTCTTTGAGCATTGTCACTGACTCGAAAAGGAATGGGACCGTGAATATGAATCGTGGTCCTAAGGGGCGGAGAATCGAACCGGGCCAGGCAGCGAGGCAAAAATAATGGAGGGTAGAGATATCCATCTTCTACTTCCCTTGCCTCTTGATTTCATCTGACAGCGTCTTCTATACGATTTTTGTCCCCTGTCTGTGAATACGTGTGAGCTCTTGAGAACAGCTGATACCCTTCCCCAAGCTAATAGAGAGGTGAATTAGAGTTCTTATTTGAAAATACGCTCGTTACTTGGAAGTTATTTCAAATTTTGCTGTTAAATGTTCAACACAGTATGGAGGGGTAAACGAACAAACAAAGCTCGTCGATTCATTAAGCTCCCATTTGAGCAAATTTATAGTCCGAGATACCAGGATAAAATTAATAAATGCACTACATATTATGTGTATTTTTGTACATTCACATTCACACTATAATAGTAACTAATAAAAGCAAACATTATGGAAACGCTTGCAAGAATCACTTTGGAAAAAAAAGTTTCCATTTTGCAAAGATATTGGCCCCGATTGTGAGTGTCGATTGTCGACTGAATCGATAGTCGACAAATCTATCGCTTGAAATCTATTTTGGTATAGTGTAACTCAGTCGACTGAGAATCGTATTATTGTGAATTAAAAACGTGCATATGACAAATTTTATACGTCTGACAGTTGAGGGTGTCAAATTTCTTAATTCAAGTTCACATGGACGTGGGAAGCACAGGAATATTAGATAGAGAGGGTGTGTGAGATTCCATGAGTTAGAGAGAGGGATGTGGGCTTCGCCGGTAGAGTGTAAACAGGCACTCGTACGCGTATCAAGCCGCGTATCAAGACAAATCGTGCGTGCAAATACTTGAATGAAATAATACATTTCTGGACATTTTTTATTCGTTGATTTGTTCGATTTTTTATGTGCAACTCTCTTTGGTTGAAATTGAAGTTGCAATATATATGTTTTAAGGACACAACAGACAATTGCAACACGAAAATAAAGTTTATTTCATGATTCTTTGCTGCACGAAAACCGGCGATTAGAAATTTGTGAACAGCAAACATTGAAGGGAAAATCGAATAATATCGATCATAATCGACATTCATAATACCAAAGCGAAAAATCGCCATGATAACCGACACTCGCAATCTGGGCCATTGAAATTTTGACAACCATTTTTCTACATTAGTTTTAATGCAATATCTTGTCATTGCTCTTATCGAATTATGTAATTTGAATTTATGAGTTTTCAGAAGCCATGAATTAATTTCTTGCGACAATTTGTGAGATATGATTTATGATTAATTTAAGGTCAACTAGTTCCAGTTCAATGGACATTGCATTACATATTTATTCACGAAAGCCCACATAACAATACATAAATGCTCTTAAAAATACTTCTCAACTCTTGAACATCCTCCGCAAAACAACACATGCATCGTGGGCAAATTCAGCGAGGTTCGTTTGCGTTGATTTCGATCCACACCACCACAACGTCGGTATAAACACTGCGACGAAAAAATAGCACATTTACATTTTTTGTGTTTACATTACTTGCGTAAAATAAAATGACATGACGCACAAATGTTGTTTATTTAAGGAATAAAATACTAATTCAAGAATACAAAAACGAAAACAAGTATTCCATACAAGGTATAAACACTTTAAGTGGTACGGCAAAAATATAGCACATTTTCGAATATATAAGAAATTAGGTTATAGAAGTTACAGTAATCATAAAAAATTAGTTGACCCGCCTTGCTCCGTCATTCGCTGTGGAAGCGATTTAAATAACTTTTTAATATATTTTCTTGGCATTGCTCCCCATTTTTCTCCAATGCTCCTTTTGAGATCCCCAACTGTGTCGTACTGTCTATATTCGGCGTAAACTTCTCTAGCAAGATATTCCCAACAATTGTCAATGATAAGATCAGGGGAACGCCATTCCAATTCCTTTTTCGCGAAAAAATTCTTTCACAACCCTGGCAGTGTGGACGGCTGCATTGTCCTACTGGAAAATCATGGGACATTTAGTCAATTCTTGCCCCGAATTAGTTACCATATCCCCAATCAATTCCAGGTAGCCTAGCCTGTTCATTCTTGATGGTACGAACTTTATTTCAGTTCTCCCGTAATACCCTGTACCGGCCCAAATCATTACGCTTCCGCCTCCATGCTGACGACTACTGAGAACTTCCTGGTCTATTCGCAAATCATGATAATAATATGACCAACCATCTGGGCCATCGAAATTAATTTTTTTTTGTCAGGTCCTCTGACGCCATCTTTTTGTCCATTTAATGTGTCGTTCAGCAAACTTGAGTCTTTCTTCTCTATGTTTTTCTCTATGTTTCAATTTGAATGCAAAATTGAAAATTTAATGCATCTTTTGTTGCAAATAACGGTAAATATCTTCAATTCCTTTCACCCCTATGCACTCAAAGAAGCGTTCAAATTCATTGCTAACTGTATTTTTTGAAAAATATGCGAATGTGCTATATATTTCTGTCGTGTGTCAATTTATATGAAAATACGTTTTTTTTTTCACTGCTTGCAGATCTGCTTTGGCGAACACACCACCATAGAAGCAACATCTGAATATCTATCATAAAATAATCTATATCGTATTGACGTCTGCTATCATACACAAAGAGAATTTTGGCGAAAAAAGTAACAGTTTTCGAGAACACTTACCATGAAGTTATACTTGCGATGACACTGGTTTTATTTTCTGGGGTTTCTCTTAAGTCGCTTTACACTTCGTACAACAATAGTTGTAATACTAGGGATAAATTCTGTATTTTTTTATTCGTCTAAGACGTTTAATCAAGAAACCTAGGCTTATGGCTACCATAGTGAAAAGCGAAGATTAGTTCAACGTTAGACTTCATAGATTCGAAGCATAACTTCAGTGAACGTAGAATATACTTAGCCATCTAGGGTTAAGAAAAATGTATTCAGAGTGCGTGGGGCGTACTTTAAAAACTAGCTCAGTCGGGAATGGTGTGCCGGTTCCACCTGGCGACCAGTGTTGTTCGACTTTTTTACTTTATGTTCTTACGTAGTTGTATCTGTGCGGTATCTAAAAAATAATCCGGTTTTTATCTTCTAAAATTATTGAAAAACATTCGGGGTACTTAGTTTCGTTTTCTGCAGTTTTTTTGCAAAGAACTTTTAAGAATGGTTAAAAAATAGTTTAATAATATCTATTCCTATTTCTTCTTATAAGAATTTAAAGAATATTTGACCTTACATTTTTTTAAATTACAATTTATAATATCTTTTTGCATTTTAAAAGTGGGGCATGGCTTGCTTTGCGCTATACGACACTCTGAGTTATTGCGCCTGCATTTAAAGAGTTATAAGAACGTTGTCAAGAGATTTTGTAGCAAAATAAAAAATAATCCATACTATATACACATAACAAAAACAGGCAATTTTTAATTCCAAAAAATGTTTATATTTATAGCAAAACATAAAATAATATTTAAATTGTAGTTCAAATTGTATCGAATTGAAGTTTTCATGTATACGTATTATAATTATTATACATACATTATTATTAATATAATATATATTATATATTATTATATATGTTTTAAATAAACTAAACTAAAAAAAAACTATTTATTGAAAAAGTCATGTTTATTTATTCAAAAAGCTCAATTGCCGAGAAAATTCCCCCATCTTTTTTGGAGCTTGAATGGAACCAAAAACAACCGTACACGAGTTAGCAGTTAACTCATCCCTTGGAAAGTGGATTTCCAAAGTTTCAAGGATTTTTCCATCGATTTTCTCTTTGCATTAGGGACAAAGTAACGCCTAAGGTATAAAAAAACCCATATTATAATTTTGTTTAAAAATAACGGAGTATTTTTTTTAGCTAAAATTAGTAGTAAGGTAATACTAAAGCTAGAATACTTATATAAATTTTCGCTGGAACCGATGTACACACTAAACTCTCTACTATAGAAAACACGCACATAATTAGACACAGGATTGCACGTCAACTGCTTTTCACCCACTAAAGGTATACGATGTATGTATGTGTTCCCTCGGCGATGTGGACACCTTGGAGTGGTGCGGGCGCTTAAGCCGACCCGCAGGCTGATGGGGTGACTCTGCCAGGCAAGGCAATGAATGCCACAGCTTCGGACAGAGGTGCTCCAATCAGGAGGATGGGGTGTTCGGCGAACTAAGTTCATCATCCCTAAAATCCGGGAAGATAAGTGAACCGTGCCCATTGGATATTTCCCTAATGCGAGGCTTTAGCGTGACCGACCTTAATTTCAAAATTTCCCCTCGAAAAGTGGGAACAAAATAGATATCAAAAACAAAATAAGAACAAAAATAATAGGCGAGCTAGGAACACTTCGGGGGGGTTACCTCTGATGTTGGAGTGAGCCGCGTTGAGCACAGACTGCAAAAACCCAAAGCCCACCAAAAAGTAAGATCACGCAAATTGAAGAAAGGGTAAGCGGGGCAAAGCTCTAGCTTGCCAACCTTCAACTGAAGCAGTAGGGGAAAGAAGGAAATCGGAGGCGAAATATGTTCAAAACTCCAAGACCCCGCAATCCTCTTTGCACAAGGCGACGATTGTCCACTGACAACCCGATGGAATGGATCCTCCACTCGAAAAGCGTATGGTGGTGCTGACACTACGTGGACACCGGGACTCTAGCGTCTAATGAGCAATAGCTCCATGCTCCACCAAAACAAACTTAAGGTGGCCCAGTTGAACATCCACCACGCTAAAGAGGCATCTCCTATAACAGTAAGGATGTTCACCACGGGAGATCTCGGCTGTTCTAATTTAGGAGCTATACATCCTGAAATTAACAGTGAAAGGACTGACGTGCAGGAATTCAAAAGCAATTCGGGACACTAGGGTACACAATCCAAGAGCTTTAATAACAATTGTAATGGTATGCTTCTTGCAGAGTATGCCACAAGGGATGAGTGCCCATTCTGGAGACATGAGCCTTGGCAGGAGGTGGGCAGCAAACCGTCGTCCTGGTATCGGGGTACTGTGCTGGAGATTGGCCGGCAGTACCAGCACCACGCTTCAACTGTTGGAGCGCTGCAACAGTCTCCAACTACCAATATTTATTAAATGTGATGCCAATGCCCAAAATACCATCTGGGGGAGCACCGACACAAACCACAGAGGATAGTACCTGATACAATTTATTGTAAGCTCATCACTCGCCATATTCAATGTCGGTAATGTTCTCACTTTTGTTACGAGGGTTAGAGAGCAGGTATTAAACCTCACCATATGCTGCTACAGGCTTAGCAACCTTCTTAGACTCCGGGAAGTATCCAACGACCCATGATAGTATCATAAGGTTCGATTTGGATTTGGATCAGGATCAGGTAAAACTGTAAGTCATCCGAGGAAAACAGACTGGGATCTTTTAAAATCGAATCGCGCCAATTCACAAACAGATATAAAACAAATTTGCCAAGTACAAAGGTCATCAAATGGGGACTAACAATAACTAAGTTATGGTACTTGTCGGCTGGCAAAAGCCACCATAGTACATTTAACAAACAAAAAAAAGAAAACCCGAACGACTGAAACTAGTAAGTCTGCAGAGCACAATACTGACTCCAGTAAATAAAGTTAAATATTTAGGAGTTATCTTGGACAGCAAACACACGTGCTCTAATGATTTCTCAGAGCTTGGCTGGCAAGTCCTGGGTGGATGTACATTGTTAGACTAACAATTGCATACGGTGCAATATGATGGTCCAGAATAACTAACCTGATCAGTGCAAGAGAGACACTTAATAAAGTTCAAAGGGTGGCATGCCTCTGTATTACAGCGGCCATGAGAACTTGCCCAACTGCTGTCATGAAGGTGCTATTGGAGCTGACTCCCTTGCATCTAGAGGTTGCAGAATGTGCAAGCAAAATAATCATGGGAAGAGGCAAAAGAAGGGATAGGAAAAGAGAGGTGCGCTGCATCGACAAAATTCGATGCACTAGTCAAAATGCTACCACCACTTTTCCATTATGAAGGATGCCGGTATTTGGAAAATTAATTTTCAAAAGGAGTTTACCATTAAGGGCGGCATCAAAAATAACTGGAGCAATGATTCCATAGCCCACACACTGAGCTGCAATAGGGTAAAATGGTATGCAGATGGATAAAGAACTGATGGAGGAACAGGGGCAGGAGTTTTTGGACCCGGACAAAGTACTTCGAATCCAGGGGCAAATGCACGTAAATCAAAAAAAAAAATCAAGTAAAAGTCCATGCCATAGACAGATGCATTCAAATCCTTTCAAGGAACTATACCAACTGTGACATACCAATATTGTCGGACAGTCGTTCCGCAATCTTGGCACTAGACTCCTCTATCATCAAATCCAAGTTTGTGCTTGGAATGCCTACCGAAGCTTAAAAGCTGAGCAGGATTAAAAGAGTAAAACTGCTAGATACTCGTACCTGGCCGTACTAGGATAGAAGGCAATGAAATGGCTCCCTCGATAGGAAAGGATCATTGGAACCTTTTATAGGCCCCGAACCATTCTGCGCTGTAGGGGACCATGTCCTCAGGGAAGAATTCAGGAAATAAGGATTGGGCAGATATCTGAAACAACTCTCATGAAAGCAGGCCAGGAAATTCTTGACGGATGCTCGCATCAGAAACTGCTGACGGCATGTCTACGAGGAACATTCCACGAATGCACATGATCCGCGGTGCTGGGCGTGAGTTGGTGGCTGGGCGTAGCTGGTTAGTTCTTAAGTAAAGCTCGAGTGGAGCAGACCGAATAAAAACAATAAAAATATTTTTTTTTATAACAAAACTAAGTATTAACTTTTGACTTATATCAGGATGAGCAAGAACAACCACTGCACTGTAGACTCAGGGAGCACCTAAGGAAACTAGGAGTATTGGAACAAGGTCTCTGCTGAGAATCTAACGAAATTCACGAACATATACTGGCATTTTGTGAGCAAGCACATAATATTAGAGGAAGAATTGACGTCACTAGAACCAGCTCACATTCTGATATTCCTAAATGAAATTGGTTTAGAGAGAATACTCTAGAATAAATCTCTTGTGCCTTCGCCGAACATGAGCCTATAACCCTGTGAGGGGAACTCTTAAGAACGCATGTCTGGCAGCGAAAAAATATACAAACTCTTTTTATTAGTGGCGCAAGGCTGTGGATGCCGCAATGCTGCTGTGGAAAGTAACCCCGATTTGCGTATGGTAATGCCAGCAATGAACTTTTCACCAATGAAACTTTTTCATCTGTTTCACAAGTCAAAAAAAGATCGGGTTAATAAAATAGGAATTCTTGAATGTATGTGTCATGTCTATTAAACGACTGACATAGTCCTCATATTGCCAGCATCTCCCGATAGGTGCTGGTCCGCTTAATAAGGAGAAGGAGCCACTGCAACCGAAAACCTAGCAAGTTTGTTAGTAAGCCCTACTCCCATCTCCTCGTAATGCCGCCTGGGAATTTATCCACAAATTTCTAATGGGAGAGGTGCTTCCTGCGTCAGAATCAGTCTCGTTTGGTCTGGGGCCTAGCGAACTTCTATCGTAAAAAAAGAACTGCTCCGAAACGGAAAACAAGACCTCGGATACGGATGGGAAATTTTATGACGACCTTAGATATCGTAAACGAACAAAGATTGCATTATGGAACGTTAGGCTCTTCTTGGACTCTCTTCAGGAAAGGCCACAAAACGCCAGATTCCCACAAATGGAACGCAAGTTCGTCCGGTATAAACTGAGTATGATAAGGTGGTGCTGGCGAATTCATCTCGCCAACTAATGCAATGCTCTACTCTAATAAAACAGCGGGTAGTGCGAGCAGATTTGAAGTAGGACTAGTGTGTACTCCGGCCGCACGAAGTAGTCTCATGTCCGGCCTTGGAGATCGCAATGAAAACGGTGAACGGTTTGTGGACTTCTGCAACGCCAACAGCCTTGTCATTGGGTTACGTTGCTTAGGCATAATATCCGCCACAGTATCAGCCTGGCCAACACATTAGGGCCCATCTTGCCTTAGAAGCAGAAGTAATCAGCAGCTCAAGAGAGGATAGCGTGGATGACCATTGGTAAGCTATGAAAAATGCTTTTGAGACGGGGGCAAGCACAGGTACACCATTGTACATGGCTTACAGCTATTACCTGGAGACGGATCGATGAGCATATAGCAATAAAAGCTCGAATTGGAGCGGTCTCAGCAGTAGAGAAGGGCGAAGAAGAAAGAAGTACATCGTAGTGTAAGACGAGACACACGTCAGTATATTGAGACACTGGCTTCTAGGGCTGAAAAAGCAGCGAATAGGTGAGACAGCAGGATCGTTTAACTTATTGGGTGTCTGAGCTCCAAACAACACCCGATGAAGAGTCTAAACCTTCTGATTTCGGAAGAAGATCATCTCACTAGATGGATAGAAACGTTGCTAATGTCTTAAACCACCTAGACGATGGCTGCATTTTTTCGACCTCCAATGAGTACTCTGTGCTACAAACCGGACCTTCCAGCAAAAGTGAAATAATAGCAACAATCAAGTCGCTCAAGAAAAACAAAGCGGTATATATTGATGGCGTAATGATGGCGTATAAAATATATTTGGAGCAGACCAAAAACCAATAAAAATATTTTTTTTATATTGAAACTAAGTATTAGTTTTAAACTTACTCAGGAGACTTACTACATCCGGTGATATTGAAAACTTGGGATAACAAACTATTCCCGCTGGATTGGAAAATATAATGGTAAGTTGTCAGAGGAGTTTGAGGTCGAAAGTTCATCAAGGGTGCGTACTGTCACCACTATTGTTTCTGGTGGTTATCAGTGATGTACTCCGTGCAGCATTGATGGACAGAAATTATGGAATTCGATGGACTAAGACGTCTTACTTTAAACACCTAGACAACGCTGAGAATGTTTGCCAACTTTCGCATCTTATATTGGATCTTCACTTGATGGCCCATACTATAGAAGCTGAGGCAAACAAAGTGGGGCTCGAAATAAATACTGCCCAACTGAATGTTGCCGGACAGGAAGTCGAAGAAAGTTAACAGCTTTCTAGTGCGGTCTCGGACAATCACAGTGGCACCGAACTGGCTGTGAGCAGGAAAATCGGTAAAGCAATGCCATCAGCTTAAGAACTAAGCTGCGACTGTTTCGCTCCAATGTGGAGTCTGTTCTGCTATATGGCTGCAGTACGCAGGAAGTGGACTACCATTTCCACACGAAAGCATCAATCTTTCGTAAACAGATGTTTAATAAACATCATTATGATTTTTTGGACGAACAGTACCTCCGAAGATTGTACCTGAGGACGGGCCAGGAACCTATAACCATCACAATACGAAGGATAAAGTTGCAGATTGGTCACACCCTACGGCACGAAGACAACTCCATTGCGAAGTACCATTGCTAATCCGCTTACCCAGGCAGACAGAACAGCGGGACGTCCTTGGCACACGTGGGGCAGAACAGTTGAAGAGGAATCGAGTTCTTTAGGAATAAGTTGGAGACAGTTCAAACGCGTTGCAGAACTTCGAAGGGGATGGTGCGCAGGCGCGGTTGTCGCCCTATGTCCCTCGAGGGGTTAAAGGACATAAGTAAGTAAGAATGTATCATGTGTGTTTGTGACCCTGTTCAAAACCGTATAGAATATAACGCATTCTGATGACCACAAAATCATTATCAGAGAGCGAGATTGTGGAATCACGAGATATTGTTCTCAAGCGTCGGGATGGTGGACAATTGGGCGTGTACGAGGCTCATAGTTCATATTAAGCACTTCAATGTCGTGGAAATTATGGCTATCATCAATTATCAATTATGGCTTCCTTATATTCTGCAACTAAGCTGGAATCCATATTTCAGAAGAAGAAACAAATACGAAGGTCAGCTCAATAAATTTTTATGCGTACTGATTGACAATTCGGCAAGATGTTGACAACCATCTGTTGAGATATCGCCGGTTGTTCAACATTACTGTTGCGACATGTACCACAAAGTCGAAACGGAGCGTCTCAATTAAATTCTTTTAAATCAGTCGAAGTTTCGATCAGACGAGTACATCCACTTCCGTGACGCCGTTGCTACTGAAGGAGACGCGGCTAACATCGGTTGCCTCACCATTCTTCAAGCTACTTATGTTCGAAGCCCGCGCCACCTGCCTGAGTACTCTCCAAATTCGATGACGTACTTGCGGAATTACGGACGCACGAATATATTCATTACGTTCACTTGCCAACAAGACAAACATCCAGCGATTGACGTGACATCATTGCACTTGTAACAAAACAAAAGATCAGACTACTCATGGATTACATCGTTAATATGAGGGTTTTTGGCGTACTCCGTTCTTGGATGTACTCGGTTGAAAGCGTTCTGCTTTGGATGTTCGACAAGATCCGACCATATGATAATGAATCGATACTTTCCGCGAAATGCCAGATCTAGAAACTGATCCAGAGTTGCATTCCGTTGTGACAACAAACATGGCCCTTGCGGAGTCTACAACACTGACAGCAAGCAACACGTTTTCTCGTGCGTCGGTGGCACATTCAGTGGAATCGACGGACATTCATTATTTCGATGTGTCGGTCTCCAGATGACAATGGCAGATTAATCGTGATGAAAGTGACAAGGGCGAGATGGCTGACGACATTGTACAGAGAGTTCTCCCGACAACTTCGAATTAACGACGAGCTGCGCAACGAAGCGTTAGTTCCGAGGAATCTTCTAATGGTTGACAAGACAAAGTGCACGAATTTGATGCGATAACGCAAAATCATCATTTAGGATGAATGCACGATGGCGCTTTGAAAGCAGATGACCGAACGATAAAGGATTTACGTGGTGATTCGAAACTATTTGGTGGGGCTATGATATTGCTCGTAAAACGCGTTCGTCACCCCGAAATCTACCGCTGCCGATGAACTTAAGGCATGCGTGAAATCGTCGTATTTGCGGCTGCTCTTCAATAAGCTGAAATCGGCCATGAACTTGAGAGTCGCGTTGCAGAACGATCCATCGCCTGTTGAATTCTCAAGAAACCTGCACGCGTTTGGGAACTGCTGTTTCCACGGTGGAGGAACTCATCACCACACTGTTCCCCGGTATTGCACAAAATCATAAAAATCTGGATTGGATTAGTGAAAGGACAATACTAGCCGCGAAGAATAAGGATGGCGATAGCTCGAATTTCAGTATTCAAAGTCAAATCCCTGAAGAACTGCAAATCAGCGTGACCGACGAGGTAACTGACGGATTTTTTGAAGTCGCTTGATATGCCAGGAACTCCAACTGATCTTCTTCCATTCTTTCCTGTTTTTCGCATGGCCAGCTGTACGTGGCCTGTTCCCGTGTTGGCAAACCGTCTTCGTTGATTGTTTTCGCGCTCGTTATTTCACAAAATGTTTTATGAAATAACTGGGAATCTAGGCCCTGGACTTCTGCGGGGTGTAGCCACCCATATTATTATATATTTATGAAACAACGGTGATTCACCGCCCGCCATGGAGGAAAACTCCATCCGGGAACAGTCCTCACCTCAGTGTATGTACGTATGTTGTAAATACATACGGTGTTGCTTTTTTTTTATTTAGCCCAGCTTTTGTGCGATTGATTTCAATGTTTTTACTGTAGAGGGCAATATTAGTTATACTGGAATGGACCAATTGTTGATTTTACTCTTTTTATGATAATCTGAGTTTTTTTTCGATACCTCTACATCCCCAGTCTCAAAGGTGCTGTAGTGGGGGGGCAACAACACTATACATGAAGCGCATTAAATCGTTCACGAAAATGTCAGTAGTTCCTGAAATAAAAGTCCAGTCGCTTCATTATTGATGAGCGTGTGATATTGAGGCAAGTACTGGTGAGACAACAAATGGATTACACGTTTCAGGCTTGAGCACTACTGAACACTACTGTATCTATCGCATTGTAAATATGCTTTAAACCGGTTGAATTTATAGATAAGCTGTTCGGGGGAACAGAGGAGTGGTTCTCGGATTATATCCTAGGTTGTTTGGCACGAAGCGTCCAGATTTCGGATAAATGTACGCACTCAGGTTGCTATTACTCATCTTGGTGACAACAAATTGAAGATTCTAACATCCATCGTATGGTTCTCAACATTGAAACAGCACTATTTTGGTTATACCTTCACACACAAAATATGCTGTGGGCGCTTAGTCTGCTATGTTTCTTGGAGAGCTTCCTAATAAATCGAAAATAAACCCGAGGTATTTGGCAGCATCTGAGAACTTTCGGATGGTCACGTATATATAAGGATGTCGATATATTCGATTAAAACATTCGTCATCACCTTTCGGTCAGCATGTTCCACCAAAGAGCTCGCGGGCGTAAACCACTCACGAGAGATTTCCAGGCAACTCGATTTTCCTCCATCGACTTTAACTCAACATCCAAGTGTAACCGGCGAGTTTTTAGTTTTGGTCGAACAACCTCGTCCTGGGTCTGCCAAGCTGTCGCCTATGCGATAGAATCGCACTCAACGCCCGCCTCAGAGGTCGTGATGAAGGGGTCATTCATGGCATGTGACCAAATCAAAACATTTAAAAAAAAATTACAATTTCTGTTTTGTGTGCATTTAATTAAATTTTTAATGCCCGTGTATGCATGTATAAAATGGATAAACACAAGTTTTGAGTGCTCTAGATTTATCTTAACAAATTGACATTTCGCTGTTCGTCTCTTTAATTTCTTTAACATCCACTCTTCCGATATGTGAACTTTGCCCTGACAAGACCACAAGGGTAGAAAACCATTAATGAACCCTACTAATTGATGATGAGTCTCATCCATCAGAAATCGGATTACAAAACCTTCTTGAATGTTCGTGAGACCAAAGAACAACCCCTATCTCAAGCAGCCTTCACCTTTATTACTGATCTTCAATTTCCTGGCGAATAACCTTGTTTCGGAATAATGCTTGCAACAAGATTGCCGCTGTATATCTTTTTTTCCATTTTCACTTGTGTCGAAATTTAATCCACAAGCTCGCCAAAAACACACTGCCTACACTTTCCATGTCGTCCCCCAAAAAACGGTCAAGGGCTCCGACAAAAGATTTATGGAAAAGGGAAGCAGCTGTACATCAGACGACTTAGAGAGGGTGGCCAGACCCTCATTCCAACCCCAACCTAAGCCAAAAACGAACTGAAAAAGTTGCAAAAGGTTCGCATTTTACCTTCTATCCTCTTTCCCTCTCACCCAAATCTATTGTTCGGGGATTTATTGTGGTCTACATTTGATGATGAAAATTGAAGAAAAGAAATCAGCAAATAAAAGTTTTTCGTCATTGCCGTCATACTCGTAGACCTGGAAGGCGATATTCGGCAGCAGGGGCCATGTTGAGAGGAAAGCAATTCCTCGAGGGAGCCAGCCATAAAAATGTATCCACAACTTTAGCTGCATGCGATTTTATTGTGTTTAGGATTTCTTTTTGCTATCTTGTTGTTTATCCTTCGTCCTGTGGACGTGTTGGCTTTGTTGTTGTTTTTGTTTTTCCTTCTCACCGTTGACCGATGACAGGGGAGCGATGCTTGGGGCGTGTGCGTGGAGAGGTGGTTATGAAGGAAATGACATTTGGACTGATTTCGTGTGGCGAAATATGTTTCGGGTTCTAATTAAGTGGCAGAGGACTGCTTCTGGATGGATCAGCGAGCACAATAGAATGCAAACTTTTTTTCAGAATTAATGGCAAAGGCAGGTTTATTCATGTGGGACGGTTGGAATTTTCTCAAATTAAATGAAAACAAACTTTGGGTTAATATTTTAAGCGGCAATCACACTGTTGAAGACGAATGGCCTGCGCTTGGTAGTAACAAACACATTTTTTGATTCAATGAAATGCGTTTGCAATGAAAACTAAAGTCCATGTAGTCCCAGTAGTCCCTTTTCATTCTATTACATAATTTCCTTCATAAATACACTGCTCTTGTCTCTTTTACACAAAAATCCGTAGTGTTGGATTCCTTTTCTTTCTGTACAATTCGTATAGATGAAGTGTTTATTTGCATTTAAGTGTTTTTGTTATATATTATTCGCCTAAATGATCCCGCCATTCTGTTCCTGTGCACTAGCTTTTGGCAGTCAATAAAAAATCTTCGAATCAGAGTGTTTTATTTGCCATCCTCCCAAATGTGCGTACATTTCTTACCTGTTGTGAAATCACGTATAGTTCCTGCAGAATTCTAAATCCCTCTTATCATTTAACTCGCAATCATTCATTTTGCTCTTGCATTTTAATTTTTTCGTTTCTCACAAATTCTACGTTGAACCAGAAATTAAGTATGATAGAGATGCCCAACTTCTACCTCTCTTGCCCCTTAAAATATTTGACAACCATTTTTTATAACGCTTTCTAAAGCCAAATTTATGTTATTTCGTGAATAACTGTCAAAAATTCATGAACAACTGTCAAAAAGCCTGTGAAATTCGTCGATAGACTAGAGGTCAATCAGCTGTGAAGTTGGGCATCTCTATCATACTTCATTTCTGTTTTGAACTCTCAGTATAATACTTGTCAACAAGCTTACTCATAAGCTTTCTATGTTCTCTTCATGTTGACAGCTGTATTCTCATTAGATATGATAAAGTCCATGTTAATTCTCTCTGTTAGTTGATCCTGATACAGACAGTTCTCAATTCAATGTTCTCAATTGATTGTTCTTAGTAATTGTACGAGACTTCTTGGTAAATTTGGAATACGATTCGTCCTATCTTGGATCTGGACCGCCAAAGGAGGTATTATTAATAAAGGAAGAAATTTATAACTTGGTAAGCACTTTTGCCTGAGTCATTGTATTCGTCGTCGCACCATCGTTGGAATTATTTTCTTCGCTTTTTTCTACAACATTACCATTGTCTTCGTACGACAACGGTGTCTATTGACTTTTAAGTAAATATTCCTCACTTTGAGTGCTGGCTTGAAATACTTTAAGTTGATAGACTAGTTTACTGAGCCAATCGTGATTCATATAAATAATTTTAATTTAACTTTTTTAGGAATTAATTTTTCGATCAGTTCCTCCTTCAATGTGCCTAAATTGCAAAAATGATAAGGCAATGATAATCGTTTTGATGAACTTTTCGTTCCCAATGTCGATTAACTAAAGTGAGAATACCATTGCTGATTGAGTTCCGAAACCGTATGCCTTTGTCAACAATGTAAGTATGCCGCCCCCCGGCAGCTGACTTCCTAGTGGTGTATGGGCGGGCAACAGGTTTGAGGTGTAGGAGTTTATTTTCATACATCCCAAGCTGGCTAATGAAGCGTAACCCCCAAATGAAAAGAAGAACACGATTGGCCTCGGATATTACCTACACTGGTGTGCCATAAGCGAGCGTCTGGTGGTCGGTCTTAGCCCGAAGGAACTACGAGCAACCCAGCAGTGGCCTCGTGAGCCGCTATGGGAGTGGGGGGGAAGTCACGCTACAAACCAGTGCGTAAGGGGAGCAAAAGGCAACGGACAAGGGCATCGAATTAGGATCGGCACATGGAACGTGACATCGCTTTCAGGAAAGGCTCTCGAGCTAGAGGAGGCTGCCAGGTATCGTTTCGATATCTCCTCGACGAAGCAAGGGGGATCTAGAACTGTGGACCTTTTGAAGGAAGGCATCTATAAATACACATGGTACCGTCAGAGCCTTCAACAGAAGTCGTTGATAGATCTCTTTGTGGTGACATCGTGTGTGAAACGGGTGGTTTGTGATTTTCGTGTGATGAGAGTGGCTGAATTGTCAACTGATCATCACTTGGTGTTGTGTACGCTGTTCCTCACTGATAAAGTACCTCTCCTGCCAAGGGGGAAACCAAGAGTGGTTACACGCATACGGTGGGAGAAACTACAGAACAGTGATTTGAGGCTAAATTTTGCGCGGCACATATCTGAAAGGTTTGTCGGACTTCCAACTGTTCCATAGCGTGTACAGGAAGAATGGCGACTGTTCACAACAGCTGTCAAAGCCTCTGAAGGGAGTGGCGACTAGTGGTGAGAAAAGAACTAAGTGGTTTAAACGGCCGGGTCCAAGAATCCATCAGAGATAAGGGGATTCTGCTTCTCGTGACCGGAGCGAAGAACTTGCAAGTTGGCTGTGCGAGCAGCTAAAGAACAGTCTTGGAAGGAGTTCGGCGAGCAGTCAGAAAGCGACCATAGATCTGTGGAAAAGGTGTTCAGGCTAACCATTCGCCGAGTCAGAGGAAGGAAGAGTCAAATCCAAAGAAGGTGTGTTGCCTTCCAGTGAGGTGAACATTTTCGGAGCTGCTCAATCCCGAAAGGGCACTGAGGGTGGCAGACCCGTAGTCTTGAGTGTTGTGGAGAAAAGTCCAACGGTGGAGGAAGTCATTTTGGCGATTGAATCGCTTTTTTGGCAAATTGCCGGTGTGGATGAAATCCTGCCAGAAATGCTTAAGACAATGGGTAAAGAGGGAGTTTTAATGCTCTCTCGTGTCATTAAAGTGGCTTGGGAACGTGGTGAGATACCTGACGATTGGCAAACGGGCGTAGGATTGTCCCACTTTTCAAGAAGGTTGATAAAAGAGATTGCTCCAACTACAGGGACATATCTCTTTTAAGACTCCCAGGGAAAGTCTGCGCTAAGGCGTTGGAAGTGCGGCTTTAGTCACGGTAGAAGTACAACCAACCTGCTTTTCACTTTAAGTATGGTACTAGAGATGGCTTGGGAGTCTGTCTATTTGCAGATGACTTAGTGATCCTCACATCTTGCCAGACGGAACTCCAGCGTGCATTCGAAAGGTTTGTGGCCGTATGTGCCGATGCTGGAATGAAGATCAAAGTGGACAAATTGCAGGTTATGGTCATCTCCAGAACGCCTGTTCAATGCACTGTATAGGGTAGTGGAGGCCCATTCAAGCAGGTGGAGAAGTTTAAGTATCTCGGAGTGTTTTTCTTTCTTTTAGAGTTATGGAAGGAGTAATGCTTAACTTTCCTGTAGGATTGGCCAAGCTCAGTCAATTTTAAAACAGCTTGGTAGATCTGTAATCAGGAAAGTCGAGTTTGGTGTCAAAGCCAAGTTAGTGGTTTTCAACTCAATATTTGATCCAACTCTCACCTACTGTCATGAAATTTGGGTAATGATCGAAAGAATAAGATCGCGAATACAAGCTGCTGGGATGGGATTTCTCTCTCAGTCTCTGTTGTTGTGGGAATTACTCGCGGGATAGGGTGAGATACACGGCAGTGCGAGAGGAACTCAACATTTAGAAGCTGCTTCTTCGAATGGAGAGGGCTATGCTTCGTTGGCTTGGTCACGTGGCACGAATGTCCCCTTCATAACGACCTCCGAGGCGGGCGTTGAATACGATACCATCAGGTAGGCGACCGCTTAGCAGACCCAGGACGAGGTATTTGTACCTAGTCCAAAAACTCGCCTGGTTACGATTGGGCAAACTCCTTATGAGTTAGATTCTCATAAGGATCGAGTTGCCTGTAGAGCTCTCGTGCGTGGTTTACCCCCGCCACCCCATTTGTGGAGCATACGGGTCAGAAGATGATGATGATGATGATGATGTTAGTATGCCTCGCCGCAATTTCAAATATTTGAGGTATTAGCTAATTAATGTGTTCACGTTTAGTGTTGAAATAACAACAAATCTACAAGTTGAGTGCCTGGTATCTTTGTACAAGGCTTGTAACCAGATTTGTTTTAACAAGGTGAGGAAACTAGTTTTTTTTTTATTGTAAGGTACTTTATACTAAAAAACAGCAATAATTATCGCATGAAAAATTTATCGTGTCTGAAATTGTAGAGACGTGAATTATTGAGAAATCGAGAGTGTTTTCTTAGAAAGGGTCATGTTAATGTAATAAGTCGACAAAATTCGTTAATATAATAGATAAATAATGCACTCTATTTATACTCAGCAATGAGCGAGCATTCGTTATGAAAAAGTTTGTGACAATTGCATTAGCGCTTAGCGAATGTTCTTGGGGATTTCGAAAAAATGTGTGAATATTGAGCTCGTTACATTAAGGTTACACTCTATTTTTGAGCGCCAAGCGGAAAGAATACGTCGTTACTAAAATTTAATGCTGGTTTATTTCTTTTTATGGAGTTACGATAGTAGGTGGTTTCTTCCATAACAAAGTGTGTCTCCAATTTTTCATATAATTTTAAGATGACTATGCTGATCCATCTAGCTGACAATTGGTAGCTGAGACCCAGAGCGCCAATGGCAGAAGGCGTTGAAATTTACAATAAAAATTCAATTTGGGAGGGAGACTTAATTTAAACTTTAGTATGTATTTAATTCTGCTTAAGTCATACCTATAAGTTAATTTCGGTTCTTACTTTCGGTATACGAAGGCGTACACGCGTACTTATGTATGTAGAATACCTTCCTCGTCATACTCGAGAGCATCGGGAGTGGAAAAATAATGTATTTTCCTTTTTAAATAATTATGTATGTTCCGGCGAAGTTCAACACTCCCGCCAGAGCAGGATCATAACTGTCTCGTTCGCTTTAGTTCTTTGCAACAGCACTTCGCACCATAGCTCCCACCATGAAGTGCAATTTTCTTCCATTAAATGTGTTCAAATAGACTTAAGTTCAAGCAAACAGCGTCTAATTAAAGGCTTTCTCGCAAAGCAGAGTGCATCCGCATTAAGTTACCGCACACACAGGGTAAGCACGAATTAAAATTCACTTTACCCGAAGGACCCTCCAAGGAGAACATGCTGGATGGCTTCATCTTTCATAAATTTTTGCTCTTCATCGAGATAGGTAAACAACACACTCCCATTCGTATCTGATGGCACCCACATTTTCATCCCCCATTCCCGCACACTGTAACAATTCACTGCCATTGCCTACAAAAAGAAAGACTTGAAGATAACTCAACTGAAAGTCTCGGCAAAAACAAATGCGCTCTTTCCATAACGTCGGCACATATGAAAGTAGCTGCTGCATGCTGCTAACTCCTGTCCTTCAAGGACGTTGCTTCCCAAGCTGAACTTACAAATGAAATGTCATCATTTTCATTTCTTCGCCCGCTAAGCGTCGAGTACATCCTCCTTTCTTTCATTTACTTTTATCTAATTTTCGTTTTTGCAATTTGAATGCAAGAGATTGCTGTGCTCGTCGGCGTTATCCTGGAGTTCCGTGCGGCATCTTTTGTCTGTTTTCTTTGTGCGGGGCAAACATACAGTCACGGCAACGCATGAGGTTGGATGTTATTTCTTTGCATGGAAATTGGAGATTCTAAAGAAATTGCATAAACCCCATTCCAAGGTTTTAATAGCAATCGATGGGTACCACAATAAATGGCTTCGCTAGAGGCAGATTTTGATGCATTACCGACTGTTGAGTCCACCCTCGACACACACGCAATTGAAGTTGGCAATTTGTTGGTTTTATGTAATCAAATGCTTACCAAAACACAAACAATAATTCTTTTTCTCTGTTGAAACTGAAGGCTTAATGGGCTGCACACAGTGTGTTTGGCAAGATTTTGCCGGGAAATGTATCCGCAGAGTACATAACGGTGTTGTTTTTGCCTGAAGTAGCCTGGGTTTGCGTTAGTTCACAGAGTTCAATAGGATGGTTCTGCTGAAACTGTAGTCCCAGTAACAGTTTATATCTGACACACATAGGTAGTAAAGACATGTACACTGAACATGTACAATGAATACCAGTTAATAATTTTCTTCTTACGTTACTTTAGCAAGATGACGCTAAGAGAGTATTAAGCATGTGGCTTCAACCCTCATCTATTCTCATTACGACAAGGATTTCGAAAGGCAACATTTAACTCTTGTTGCTCATGTCGATGGTGTTCTAAGGATAATATAAACTTTAAGTCGGTGCGAGAAAATACAATAGAACCTTTAAATTGTTTGAATGTGATTCAGCTGGCATACACTTTATCTATTATCCCTTCAACAGACTCTTATTGTCACCATCACTGTCCACTAGATCCAGTAGCTTGTATTCGCGATCTTAATCTTTCGGCCATTACTTAAATTTCAT
The DNA here is from genome assembly GCA_905231855.2 of Eristalis tenax. Taxonomy (NCBI): domain Eukaryota; kingdom Metazoa; phylum Arthropoda; class Insecta; order Diptera; family Syrphidae; genus Eristalis; species Eristalis tenax. Next base: position 59,296,236 of record HG993126.1, on the reverse strand, counting down.
GACTATAGCTGAGAATTAGCACAAATAATGAGTTGAAAACCGCTGACTTGGTTTTGATGATGTCTCAAAATTGACCCAGCTTGACCAATCATTCAGGAAAGTTGAACATTATTCCTCCGATCACTCGTGAAAAAGACCCAGAGATACTTAAACTTCTCCAACTGTTTCAATGAATTCCCATTGACTAACCTGTAGAGTGTATTGAACAGGCGTTCTGCAAATTAGCATAACCTCCATAACCAAAAAATTTGACTTACCGTCAACTCACCCAGTGTGAAACAACAACATTTATTGCAAGCATGTTTTTTTTTTACGCTTAAATTTCAATTTACACAATTACAAGAAATCTTATCCCCGCTTAAGTTACTCGGGATATTTATCGGATAAAAACAATGCTTCCGATCATTATCTTCTGTCACTTCATTCCTGATTGTATTGTTTCATTGATTAGGTTGGTGTATGTGACTAACGATATTACGATATTACACGCCATTTATAGGTGTGGTTAATGCATTAGATAATTTTGCATACTTGTTGCATTTTTGATTCGTGTCTATGCTCTACTCTCATTTATGAAAAAATGTGTTTAAATTAATTATACTTAATTATTTATTTGTTTATTTATAAGTTTATTGTCATATTCACGCAATGATTTTCTCAATATTTTATACACAATTTTAACATGAAACATATTAAATTTAGGTTTTTGATAATAGTTTTCCTTCAAATAAGTTAAAAATTACTTCGCAAAATGTTATTTCCAATTCGTGAAATATAATGTTTCAGTTGCAAGATATAAATTATGTATCAAATCTCTGTGCGAGCTGGGTATTTTCCGAAATATATATAAAAATTGTAACTATGAATTTCAATAAAGTATCTATCTTAATAATGCTTAAATGTTTCTGCATTTAAAGTGATGGTCAAGCTTTACTATCGCAAACCGATGATTGCGCCCATTTCACGATTCCACCCCTGACTGCCGTGCAAATGTCATTAACATCGTCGGTGCTGCCAAGATTATATGATGAATTCTTAAGTGCCGATGATCTTTTTCCTGTGCACTTATAATTTTAGCGTATATACGCTGCAACATCCAGTCCATATATACAATGAAAGGGATAGGTGGCAAGACGCACGAAGTTGGCGCCGTTAACGCCTTAGCGCCGTTAACGCGAACACATGTGGTACAGTTTGTGCATAGACACTGAATGGCCCTCAGATGGGGACCATCAATCCCATACTCCTACAGAACACTCCAGAGTTAACCTGGATGGTCTCGGTCGTATGCATTTTCCAAATCAACAAAACAACTGTAGATGGGCTTGGCATACTCCCAAGCCATCTCTAGTACAATTCTTAGAGTGAAAAGCTGGTCGGTTGTACTTCTACCGGGACTAAAGCCGCACTGTTCATCCCCCATCCTGGGCTCGACCATAGCTCTAGAACGCGCTTCCAACACCTTAGCATAGACTTTCCTGGAAGACCTTAAAGGTATATGCCCCTGTAGTTGGAACAATCTTCTTTGTCCCCTCCTTGAAAAGTGGGACAATCACCCAAGCTTGCCAATCCCCAAGTGTCTCACCAATTTCCCAGGCCACTTTAATGACAGGAGAGGGCCATAAAACTCCTTTTTACCCATCGCTTTAAGCATTTCTAGGCGGATTTCATCAACTCCGTCAGATTTGCCAACTTTTGGCGATTCAATCGCTAAAATGACTTCTTCAACCTTTGGAATATTCTCCGCCCCACTCAAGACTACGGGTCTGCCATCCTCAGAGCCCTGTTCGGGATTGAGCAGCTCCGAAAAGTGCTCGCTCCATCTGCGTAAGATGTTCACCTCAATGGAAGGCAACACAACTTCTTTGGATTTGACTCCTTCGATGATGTTCAATTTCCTTCCTCTGACTCGGCGAATGGTTTGTCAGAACACCTTTTTCGCAGATTTATCTATGGTCGCTTTCGAACTTCTCGCCGAACTCCTTCCAAGACTGCTCTTTAGCTGCTCGCACAGTTAATTTGCAAGTTCTTCGCTCCTAAGTATACCGGTCACGAGAAGCAGACTCCCCCTAAGAGAATCCAGTCTCTGTAGGTATTCTCCTTCTCTCTGATGGCTTCTTGGACTCCGGCCGTTTAAACCGCTCAGTTCTTTTCTCACCACTAGTCGCCACTCCCTTCAGAGGCTTTGATAGCTGTTTAAAACAGCTGCCATTCTTTCTCTACATTCTTCTCTACATCTACATGAGCATTGAAGTCAACCGTCAGGATACAGGAATCCATCTCCGCTACCCTATCAATGGCAGCATCAGCATCATCCAGGAAAGCAGCGTACTCAGACTCTAGATTTGGTGTATGCATTAAGTTTGATAAAAGACTCAAATACTTGCTTGGTTGTTTGGAATAGTTAAGACACGCCGATACAGCACCACTTTTAATATTTGCATTTGTTCACACGTTACTGAAGCAAATCTCACTTGCCAGACTTTAGAAACTTGACCACATTTTTATTCTTTCCAATGCCCGCAAGTCCTAATCATAAAACGGCAAATATGCTGCTCAATATGCTGCATGCGCACAGATGATCGCGATTCCAGGAATCGCAACCAAGCTGCAGGCACTCCCTACCTGATTCACCTGTCACAACACAAAACAACCAAAATTAGCAAGTCATCAGATTGCATCGTCACGTTCACGTGTACTTTGAAATAAAACATTTTTGCGTCAAGATGATTCGGAATTGCATGCAAGATTAAGTTCCAAATCACTCTTGATGTATTGTGATATGATGATTATGAAAATATGTAAATGCCAAAGAGTATGCACGTTTTAAACTGGTCGTATTCTTACTCATTTTATAAATGCGGCATAGAAGGTGGATGGATTTTGATGAAATTTGGTATGTAGTTAGCTTATGGTCTGGATTATATATAGGCTATATATATTTTCATCGTAATAGTAGAAGTTTGACTTCAGCTTGCATAGTGTGATCATTAAAACAAATAACAAGCACAATTTTTTGAGGTCTACCTAAATCGCCGATCATGCTGTGTGACGTTGTTGTTGTGCACGCAGGTAGGGGTTGAAATGGATTCAAAAATACCCAGACGTCGCAAGCCCCGTCTCTATCATCTACACTGATGGCTTATGGTGTCATATGAAATTGTTGTTGTACAGATAGGGATATGATCGTAGAACCATCTTCCAGAGGTTGATATAAACATGTCAACGCTAGCCCGAAAGGTTACTCTTCTAGCCACCCCGTGATATAGAGATGCTTTAGATGACGATGCGGTCATTTGATCGCTAAATGAAGCGATAACTGAGATAGATAAAGATAAGGAAGGAAACTAACCATTTCAGCTCAGGGTGCGTTAATGGATGGACTTTTTGAAACAATCGTAGCAAGACTATTTAGGCATCCATCTTGATTCCAAATTAACATTCCAGGAACGCATCTCACAGACTGTTAATAAGGTTAATATTGCAACGAGAGTTCTTTATCCATTTATAAACAGAAGATCATCACTTTCTCTGCCGAAGAAAATAATTACATTTAAAGTTGTATTTCAAGCTGTTCTTTGTTCAGTTTGGGGAAACTCCGCCCATTGCCACTTAAAAAAATTACAAGTAGCTCAGAATAAAGTTCTAAAGTTAATATTAAACTTACCATGGGATTATCCTACTTTACACCTTCATAAAAGAGCGGGCGTTGAATTTGTGTCAGAGAGAATATACAAAATCACTGTAAAGTGTATGAATTCCCTACTTTATGATCTATCAAAATGTATGATTTATTTATTTATTTATTAACTTTTTTAATTTGTTTATTTTTGTATTTTCATTTTAATTATTTGTTTACTTGTTTATTAACTTATTTATTAATTAATTTATTTATTTATAATTATATTATTATAATTATAATTGTTATTATCTTTTTCCAACTTACATTGAAGGTTTTGTCGTGTTTCCTCGAAAATTCTAATTCTTGTGTAAAAAGAAAACTTCCCTTTTAAAATTTTTAGAATAAATTCTCAGAAGAAAGATATATAATGAAAATATCAAATCTCTGTAATTAGTAGTATATTGCGCAATAACAAAGCCATTGTAAATTTATAACGAAATAAAGCTATCTATCTATCAGAGCAAGTCCTGGAAGTAATGTTAACAGTGGAAAAATAATTGATCAGTCGTAGGGCTTATCTGCGATATTCGCGAAATGATGCGGTTGTTGATAATTTTAATTGCAGAATTGCCATTTGCCAGTATTCTATTGCTAAATAGTAAAGGCTGTAGATATGAGTGGTCTGTCAGTGGTAGCAGTCCGACTGTGATACCCACAATGGACCAATAGGGTATAAGTGGGCTGGTGAATTCACTAGCAGTGCCCTTCGCTACGCAACATAACCTACTATGCAATACAGGCCAATGCTATCAGAGTTGGAGAAAATGTGATCCAGGGAATATCTATCGTTCTTTCTCCTAAAATTATCTTAAATATGAATGTTTCGATGACTGATTCTGAATAAGTCCCAACAGATTTGAATGGGTAATATCATATATACATCACATGTATGCCCCAAAACAGCTACGTTTCAGTCTTGTTAACTTTCCGAGGATGTACATACATAATCGAAATTTTCACATCGAGATTCAGAAGCGTTACCAAACACAGTCGTATGGTCGATTTGTTTAACCAAACGTAACCAATACACTATCATGATCAATTGTTTTTTGTCGAATGGCCAGATTCGAATGAGAACCATATAAAAAGTTGGAAAAAAATTAAATTTGTCTTGAAGATTAGTATTAAAACTAGAGCTCTTGAAACCCGAATAACCGGGAACCCATCCCGGTATCAGTTGGGTACCAAAATATTAGTTTGGTACCAGCAATATTTCGCGTATCCGTGAATTTAGACAAAATGAATCTGGTACTTACAACGAATTCAATTGCATTTCATACTCAATGCATTCATAAAAAATCATTATACTTCTATTACTTTTGGGGGTACATCACCAATTACTCATGGTTCCATCGGTTTTTTCCCTTTCTCTGGTGTGGTTTAATATTCACAAATAAAGGTGTACCATTTTTGTATTGAATTAGCGGATCTGTTGCTGATGATGACGGGTATCCGGTAGCCGAAATTCATCAATCGAAATTAGTTGTCGAAACGGGTATTACCAGAGTAAGGTCAGAGCACTTAACTGGTACTACTATATTTTAAACTATTTCGAAGAAAAAATGTTCGAAAAATGTCCGAAATGCTTAGAAGCTACGACAGACTTACTCGAAATTGTTCATATAACTTCATTTAATCCATCCAGAGTATAAGTCTACTTAAGCCACATAAACGTAACAAAGTATCGAAGTCGCGGGAACAGCTGGTACATTGAATATTTACTGTGATTTGTTCAGAAGGATGTCCAAATCAAAGAGAGAGAGAGAGAAAAAAAAGAATGAAAATTATTAACGACACAAAGTGGGTTTACTTAGATTTAACGATAAATATTATGTCAGGGTAGTGGTTAGTGACTAAAAATAGATATTCTCGCTTTCGTTCGTTTCAAAAGAGCGGTAGCAGCTCCGATTTTGCCCAACGCAATGGCTTCTACTCGCTTGAAATTCTGTTATGCAATGGACTGCTCCCAAGATCGGTACACAAACTCACAATGGTGACCTGGAGTATCCTGGAGAGTTGTCGCTGACAGTTATGCCGATGATACCCCAGAGTACCTTAGATTCTAATAACTCAACAGAAAGATGCTATAACGAATAAATTATGAGACCAATCATACGCCATTTTGTGATACAGTGAATGACGGTAGATTTTTATTATATAGTAAAGGAAACTTAACTTCGTATCAAATCAACCAAACATTTTTAGAAGTGAAACAAAGGTTTTTTTTTCACATTTTAATGAACGGTTTAAAGTCACGCATCGGACAAAAGAAAGGTTCTTAAGTAAATATTCGCAATGACTTAAAGGGAACTTTTGAGTGAATTTTGTAAAAAAAAATTATGCTAACCAAGTAAAACCTTTGAAGAAAGCTGTGAAAAGTCAAAAAAAGAAAGTCCAAACATTTAAATCCTCAACATCAAATACTTCTGTTGAGCTAAATCGATCAGTTTCAGTCCTGACGAAGCCTTGGCTTTAATAAGAAATCGAGAGGCTCTAAAATTAGGAATTTCACCCTTGCACACTCGCATCGGTTTTATGGAATACATGCTACCTGTAGGCTACAATTTGCAGTTTAAAGCTTGGAGAACAACACAAACGACACTGAAACGACAACACGGACTCAGACAAAAAATGGATATTAAGGTAGATATAATAAAGCAAGGATTTGACACAACCGACGACGGGAACACATCTCAAAGATTTTTCAAAGACCCATTATCAACGACAGAAATAACTGAAATAGACGTGCAACTAATAAAAAAGGTTCAGTTTTATCCTGGAAACTATATGTAGCAACTTTTGGATTGACCCCGACAAATTTGGAGCTTATGCCCAGGAAACAGCAATGGCTACAAATTTATATCCCTGGTATTATATACCAGAAACAGGGCATAAAGTTCTGTTCCACCGAGCAGAAATAATATGATCAGCAGCTTTGCTCGTCGGATCATTGTCAGAGGAGGCCCAGGGAAGTCTGAATAAATATTACATGTACTATCGAATTAATAACAGTAGACAATTGTTTCGTTCGGCAACCAATAAAGATGTTATTTATCAAATGTGATTATGATCCGATCCCTGGATTGCGTATTTCAGACCTGAACGGAAGACAAAAGATTCGCATTCACTTAGTAATAAAGCACAAGCCTTATACTAAATTTGTTCGGCTTCTTTAATTTTAAGCAAAAATAAGTGAGTTTTTTTTTATTTTTTTAACTTAAGATTACTCCGTTACCCGATGAGCTATAGCAACCATTTTTGAAGCATAACATAAGCTCAATTTTACTATGTTTCAAATTTCATTAATCGCTCGGTCCACGGGATCAGAAGATACATATTTTATTAACTATCCCTTATAACGGGACCACTGTGCTACGGTTGCAGCACTGTTTTGCAGCTAAGGGAGTTTTCCGCCCTCGGGTATTGTCCGTCTAAGACAGTTGTCCGTAATAGGAGTTTCCACCGTAGTATTGAAAGGAGTCCGATTCATGCAACCCTATTACGAAAGTTGTTTTATAGATAGATAGAGAGAAATAATTAATTTCGGTAATTCTCTTAACAATTCAATTTAAATAACTTAATAGTAACATATAGCATGTCGAACAATTAGCTTTTTAAAACGAACAATGTTTGTTTCATTCTTAATATTTGGATGTAAATTGTTAAGCAATTGAGTTCCTTTATATATAATATCGTTCTGCGATCTTTCCTGCCTATACAAGGGTAAACGAAAATCTCCTACATATCTTAAATTGTAATAATTTCCTACATATTGCAGATTCCTTTGTTAATATGTAGGATAAAGTCTATTTTTTAATTTAATTCATTTTTTAATATTTAAATATTTACTTTAATTCATTAAGTATGTTAATACTATGCACTCTAAATCCAAATTTTAGAATACATCTCATCGCTCTGTTTTGGAGAATTTGAAGATTATAAATTTTAGTTGAATTACATAATTTCTTATTGATGGCAGTATATTCAATATGAGGTAGCACAATTGAATTATATTTTATTGCACGAATTTTCGAAATCTTATTTCTTATTCTTAAAATTAAGTTATTTTTTTAGCTATGTTGCCACATATATAATCAGCATGGGTATTAAACGAAAGTTTGTTTTTTTGATATTTGGTTTGTGTTACACACTCAATATTATTTTCGTTTATTTTTACATTTATGGAATTTATTTCACATCAATCTGTTTTTACACAATCGTACACATAATATAAATTTTAAGGACAAATTATTTAGGAAATTATTGTCATTTCTTTTTATTATGATAATATTAGTATGGTTCAATTATGCATGGAACAAAATATCGGCCAAATGCCGTCGCGACCATGGATCCATCCAATAATCCAAATTTTCGATGACGCTGAAGCATAATTGAGGTTCTATGCTGTTAATGTGCCGAATTATCTCATCCTTTAGCTCTTGAATTGTTGATGGCTTATCGACGTACACATTTTCTTTCAAATAACCCCAAAGAAGAAAATCCAACGGTGTCAAATCACATGATCTTGGCAGCTTGGCAAAATACGGTCCGATGATGCCGCCAGCCCATAAACCGCACCAAACAGTCACTCCTTGTGAGTGCATTGGTTTTTCGACAATCAATCTTGGATTATCGTTCTCGCAAATGCGGCAATTCTGCTTATTGACGGATTTACTGAGTTGAAAATGTGCCTCACCACTGAAGATGATTTTCTTCGAAAATTGATCATCCACTGTTACCATTTCTTGCCACCATTCTGACCATTGACGACGCTTGAAATGGTCAAGAGGCTTTAGTTCTTGAGTCAATTGCACCTTGTAAGCGTGTAAATACAAGTCTTTATGCATAATGTTCATCAACGACGAGCGTGAGAGGTGCAATTGTTGGGCTCGACGACGGGTTGAGGTGGACGGGTCTTTAGCCACACTATCGCGAACAGCAGCAATATTTTCTGCAGTACGAGCTGTACGAGCATGCACTGGTGTTTTCACATCTCCTACAGACCCGGTTTGCTCAAATTTTTGCACGATTTTTCCGATTGTACGCACATTTGGACGACTGAATTGACCGAAAAAATCACGATATGCATTTTGATTTGAACGCCCATTTTCATAATAAACCTGAATAACTTTAACGCTTGTGTAACTTTCCATGGTTCAAATTTAGTAAGTCTGAAATTGAAAAATGTCAAATTAAATGCAGAAAAAAACTTGACGTTTATGTGTGGTTCACATTCAACATCAAAATGTAACCACCCTTTACATATATAAGCACATCGTCGGCAAAAAGCGACACTCTTGGAACTTTTAGGCACTTCACTAAATCATTTACACAAATTAAAAATAGTAATACCCCAAGAATTGTTCTGTGGGGTACGCCCAAATCCACTTCCTTCGAACTAGAGAACACTTCGCCAAACTCCATATTTTGTGTCCTCGAAGAGAGAAATGATTAAAACCAAGAAAATTCTTAGTCTCTAATTCCATATTTGAGTAATTTCTGTACCAGAATGTTTCTTTCCACCGTTTTAAATGATCTCTTCAGGTCGAGGAAAATTGCGAATACTAGGTTCCCTGCGTCTAGTTCTCTTTTCCATTCGTGCAAAATGCAAGCCAAAGCAGTTTTTGTTGAATGACCTTTTGATTGAAACCAGATTGATTTTCGCAGAGCGTTCCAGATTCAGTTAAAAATTTCACCGGCTGGATACATACCCCTATCCCAGAATTTTTTTTGTATAGAGCCATCATATAAATGGGTCGGAACATCTCAGGTTTTTTTGCATTTGTTTGGACTACCATCGATTCCTTTCGAGAACTCGGGGGGATACCTTTGGTTTATCAAACCGACACAAGCCGGTTTGAGAGTCGGGTCACACATAGGGGTTCGATTATCTGGACTACGAACTTTAATCGAGTCGAGATTTTGTTCCACATAGGGTAGGGTAGGGAAGAGGGCTGTTCGTGAATTCACCACCACATTTCGACCATATTGGTCCATTGTGGTTCCCATATTCAGACTACTACCACTGACCACTCCAGTGATATTGCCGTTCATTGGATCCCAACAGCAAACGGTGACTGGACCAGATTAAAAAAACCAGATAAAAGCGTATTAACTTTGCTTTCACTGGGATTCGAACCGGGGACTCCACTAACTAAGGGCAGGCACTTAACCAACTGCACCATCCAGTCGTCTTATTTTGCGCATAAAAAAATATTCAAATGTATGTTCTGTTAGATAATATATAATTATTAATTATTTATTGTTTTATATTGCTTAAATAAATATGGACAACATCGCTATGGGAAAAGATTGGAGTAGTGATGAGGACGACGATCAAGAGTTTCGTAAATACCCAAATAATAAGTATTAAATTAAACTGCAATCGTTATTGAGGGAATTACTCGCCGGGATGGGGTAAGAAACACGGCATTGCGCGAGGAACTGAACATTGAGCAGCTGCTTCTTCGAACAGAAAGGGCTACGCTTCGGTGGTTTGCTCACGTGTCACGAATGTCCCCTTCATCACGACTTCCGAGCAGGGCGTGGAATGCTATTCCATCAGGTAGGGGACCGCTTGGCAAAAAACCGATGGCCAAAAACTCACTATCTATTAAAAATACACACAATCAACAGCACTAATCGTAAATGGCTAGAAGGCACCACATGTCTTAAAACAAAGGAAATATGGCCATCGCTTATTATCAAACGAAAAATTCCACTCAATCTGCTTAGACCCAGCAGATCTTCACTCAGGACGCTTACCGGTGTGATAACAGGGCACTGCACAATTGGCAACCATGCTCGTAGGTTGGGGGTCCCCTATAATGACTTCTGTAGAAGCTGCATGGATGAAAAGGAGGTTGAAACTCTAGATCACCTGCTGGCTCTGGCAGGTCGTAGATACTTACACCTAGGGGCCTATGAGCTAAAAAGCGTCAGTATTAGCTAGATAAATCGCTTTGTCACAAGCACCAACTGGTTTTAATTGTTAGGGGAATAAATCCGCGTGGTATCACGATGGATCTACTTTGGCCGAAGTGTGACTGCCTTCAACAGCCAGCCACTATAACCTAAGCTAATCTAAGTCCAGAAACTCACCTGGTTATGCTTGGGCATACCTCCTGAATACCTTACCCCCACGGCCCCCTTTGTGGAGCACGCGGGTCAGAAGAAAATAATGATGATGATGATGATCAAACTGCAATACATTTGATGTACCAGGTGCTAAGTATAAAGCGTTTTCATCCCATACGAACCCTAAACTTTTCAGAATTACTGCTGCCTTCGTCCAACCAGGTTTGGTTGCATATGTTTGAGGAACACCATTGAAATGTCTTGCTAAATTCATGCTTTGCTCCATCAGTTCAACATTGGTGTATTTGACTTTACACCATTCCTGTGAACACCCAAAGAAAAAACCCATTTTTACATGCTTTTCCATTTGACGCAATAGAGTTCTTTTATCATTTCAACCACCTATCAGAATACCGATACACGACCAAAGTGGTTAGTCGCCAGATGTCGTCTTATGACTTATATTGACTTCCTTGATGACATTAAACTACTTTCGAAACTGGTGTGATTAACTCCGTTCGTTTCATCGAAGATAAGTTCAAGTTCATTGCTTATTTATTTCTTGAAATGCATTTTCAGTTACAATAATACTGAACTACAGTCGTTACAACTATGCAGAAATGGCCTGTATTGCAAACGAACGGAGGTATCCACATCTGAAATGTTCCACATTACTTTAAATGGGTTCTTTGCTGAACACACTGTTACAGAGGAACATATATTCTTCCGTACATTCCCTCACATAAGGTAATGTACGTCCCCAAACTAAAGAAGGATAAGAAAATCCTTAAATTGCTCACGAGAGATATGAAGACGACCACTTGAAGAATTTGAATGGAAATTACAATTTGTTTCCACTTGAGTTGTTGTGATGCAATTTCGCCTTGGTCCCCATCTCATCTGGTATCATGTGGAGCACCCTCCGCTGTCTTGACGCAGTGCATACGGCATCTGTGGAAAGTTCCACCCTCACACATGCTATGAGGATCTTTTGCAGCCCAAGAAAATTAAATTTAGTTGAAATGAGAAAATTACCAAAAAGGGTACATAGCTTGGTTAGCGGCAAGGACTCGTTCGAGGGACCCACCGTGTTTCAATATTTAAAAATTAAATCTTCAAATTGAAATATACATCGCAAGGATATGAGCCGGATTAATTTGGCTCGGTGTGACTGAGCAAAAGTGGGCGGGGTGATGGGTGATTAATGGAAAAAGAAAAAGGCTCACATACGAATTCTATTCGTCGAGGCCTGGAAATTCTGGATAAAAGTTCAAATTGGCAGTTTTGTTGGAAAACTGTTGGCAGAACTCGCATATGGAGTACTCTTCAGGTAAACTCTTTTCAAAACGATGGTGCAGCCTACGGAGAGCAGCTTAAATTTCCATCCGGCAATCGTTCGGAGGTAGTCATGGTTTGTTGGTAATTATTGACCGACGTCGTTGGCTGGGTGCATGGTGGTGGTATGGAAGTTGGTGGGCAGGTGGTGGGAGGATGGGGAATGGCATTCCTGCTGGCCTAGATATTTAGTTTAAATGGATTTTCTGAAAAAGCTCGCCAATGAATTTTTTTTCCATGAAAGAGCACCGTAAGTGGGTCACATTTTAGGGACTCTCTTCTGTGATTGAGTTGTGGGCCTAGGAGGAGAGGATTTGTTTTGCATGGAGTCATTCATCAAATATGCATGGTCAGTATGAATAGGGAACTAAAACCTAATGCTGTGGATCCAAGGGCGATTGCGGCTATGTAATCGGTTTTGAGGAATGAGCTTAACCCAAAAGGAAGTTCTAACTATTACGTCAACCTTCGGGTACAATTTATGATTGTGGGGATTATTAAAGCGAAAAGAAGTTCAACGTACATTAGCAAGTGACATTGGAGGGCATGAGCAAACTTTTTTGATTGCTCTCAACTTGGCGGTCCCTGTAAATGCACAGGTCAAGTTGGCATATAGACTCCTCGAGGTACCCTGGATCTTGAGCATGTGCGACGCTGGATGCCACCAGGGACACATCAAGCTTGTATCCTTCACATTCCAAAGGATAGCCATTAGTAGACTGGGTGAGGTGTGGAGGGATGCATAGCTCATGGTGTTAGCAAGTGATCAAATCCTTACACAACAGCCGCGGAGCGCCACGGATATCGATACCATTATAAGATTCAGAGCAGATAATGAAGGCGTATCTCCTCCAACTGTCATGTGGCAAGCTTGAAACCCTTCAAGCCAGTAGGACCTGACGGCATCTTCCCTGAGCTCCAAAGAACACGAATTTTGTCATGTAATGGCTTCTAAACATTTTCAGAGGTTGCATGATTCTAGGTCATAATCCCATCTTTTGGAAGAGGGTAAAAGTTTCCCAAAAGTGGGGAAATGCTCTTATAACTAATCGCATGTATATAATAATAATATAACTCATAATATAACTCAAAAACATTCCTTAATTGCAAGATGTCTCTTAACGAGATGGCTGAGCATTTTAACATACATTTCATGTGCCTGGACATTGTGACATACCGGGCAATTGCAAGTTCGGGGAGCTCGCTAAGTTCGGCACATCCTTCTCCCTAACAGTAGGAGGTATTCCACCTTCCATGCCAAACGCTACTCATGACACACACAAGCAATACAACCAAACGTAAATGGCTAGAACGCATAACAGACATTAAAACAAAGGAAATATGGCCATCACTTAATCAAAAAACGATCGCTCAATCTACTTAGACATAGCAGATTTTAACTCATTACGATCACCGGTGTCATAACCAGACTGTGCACAATTGGCACTCATTCCCACGGAATGGGTGTACCCTGTAATGACTTTTGTAAAAGCTGAATGGATGAAGAGGTACTTACACCTAGGAGCCTACTACTTCAATAAGTTTAAAGAGTAAAAAGCATCATCATTAGCCTGCTATAACTGCTTCGTCATAAGCACCAATTGGTTATAATTGTTTAGGAAACTCAATCCGCATGGTTTCCTAACGTGCTTCCTTGGACCTAAGTGTGACTAAGTCTGCCACTGCAACCTAACCAAGCCTAACTTATTCGCGATCTTCTAGAACAGTTTGGAATGATAGAACAACAACACCCCTTGTTCCAGATACCATAAAATACGAAAATTGTTACCAATGCACAAAGGTGGCCCAAAGCAGTAAGACATTGACATGGTTCATTGACATATTTACGTACCTGGCCAGATATAATACATTCAGTATTTAAGTTAGTGCAGTTTAACTCGGATACTCATGGCGAATGCTTGAATGCTGCAAAGCATTTAATAAGATATTTAGACGCAACTCTTAATTTTAAATCTAGCTACTTTCCGATTGGCGGCGAGTTGAAGGGATTAGTACAATCATTCGAAGCACATCGACATTTACGCATACTACTTTCGTGAAGTGACAGAGAAAGGGCTGATTTTACTTAAGTACACATCAACAAGGTCGCTGATGTCTTCCCAAAAAATATGAAGAATGTAAAGCATAGTAAGTTTACTAACGTGGTAGGACTACAAACATAATGCAAACAACTAGTAAATGAATTATTATTGTTCAATTGCCATTTTTGAGGTAAGCTTTGATAGTATTATTAAGTTAAGTATAAGATCAACAGTCTCTTTTTTTACTAAAAAATTAAAAGGCAAAACTGAGAACTCTCTTTAAGTTCTTTAATAAAAGTGAATTTGAAGTGAGGCACTTTTCGTGCGTGTTTTTACTTCTATAAGGTTTGTCCTAATAGAAGAATTCACTTAGACACCTTCTACTTTCCATGGAAAAAAGTAGCATTAGCAATGGTGATCTTCACCGAATTATCAAAGCGTTAACTGGTTTTCGGAATAGTATCAATTAGAATTTTTTCTCTTCCATTTTTATTTTATTTAATTTAATTTTCCTTAAATTCTGGACAAAAATATTGAAAATTAGCTTCACTACTTTAACAAAAGTTTTTGTATTTAACCTACTGACCCAATAAGGGTACTCAAAGCTTATCAAAAGCTTACTCTATATTTTGCCGCTCTGGTTGAACTATGTTTTTTTCTTCATGGACAATCTTTACTTGTATTGTTTTGTCTGGGAAAGAAAACTGGTAAAAAACTCTGGCTCTGCTTATCTAATTTAACTTAAACTATATTAACCTTATATAAAATATAAAACACTTAACGATGCCTGTAACAGTATGGACGCGTGCACCAGGTCGTATGTGTTATGCTTAAGCCTGACACATATATTTTATGAGTAGTGGTACATTTTTTTTCTGATATACTTTTATTCTACATATTCTTCTTCGATTTTTTTCGATCTTTTTCGATCTTTTTTTTATATATTTTTTATTGTTTTTTTTTTAGATCCACCTTAAGCTAGCGAGTGCAATGACCGGCCTTGCTGTAACCACCAGTAAAATTACAGTTCTTTTGCAGAGCCTTTCCTGTCTCGAGCAGAAATCGCTTTACTGCGAGCGACATCCCGTTCGTATTGGAATCACTTGTCCAGTGTTCGGCTTACGACATGGAAGATGACAGGACATCCTTGTGGATCCAATCGTGTCTAGATAATGGAATGCTTCGGGAGGAATAAAGCCGTTAAGTCGCACCCATTGACCAGTATTGGGGTAGTAAGCCCCAAAGATCAGACTGCTGTAAGAAGTTATAGCTCGTGCAATATGCCTTCTGATCAGCTTAATTATAAAATTATCTAGTTTGTCTATTGTAAGGCCTGGATTGCGCAGCTGAGAAAATTCCATGTGAATGAATTCATATGAGCTGCAAACAGCGAACGTTCAAAAACATCCAATTTCCAGAAAATATAAGCAAAACATTCAACTTGCTATGCAAAAACATGTGGATTGAATTATCGAGTTTTTTTATCCACTAAAATCTCGCCAATAGTTAGTTTAAGTAACGAATCAATTCTATTTGCGAACTGTCAATCTGAGTTCGCAATACACACTGGAGGCAAATGCGATCCACAAATTGACTACGAAATATTCGCGATGGAGTGTCTGTATTGCTCTCTGCGAAAGAGAAAACTGCGTGTGAATGAACTGTTAAATGCCATTACGTTTCGCAAAATTATGAAGATTCTGAGACCGGGAAATCACCAAATAATCCAGATAGTAATCAGCAAATCCAAATAGCCTCAGCAACTTTAATAAAATTTTAGAAAACGTAGTAAAAGTAAAATTCTTGGATTCTCTTGAATCTGTCATTGTTGTTCCAAATCTTAATTTGGACTCATTCAAGGTCATAGCACTACATTTAAATTTTTAAGAATCTGCAGACATATAAAGAAACGAATGAGGGTAAATCATGTCCCTTCGGATGTTGAAAAGACAGATACTATCTGGCATCAGTGTTTCCTTCATAAACTTAAGTTATTTGATTGCTCTTTATATTGTATAATGAAAAGTTGTCTTGAAAACAGGCAGATTCGAGTAAATAAAAGTAACTTAACTTCGTGCTTAAAGATCATTAAATACAAAAAAAATAAAAAAACATATCTTGGGTGTTTCCCAGTATTGGGTCTATTTTTATACATAATATATGTCGCTGATTTTCCAGAAATATGGAATTGCGAAATAGCAATGTTTGAGTATGACACAGCTATTCACAGAATCTGGTCAAATCATTGAAAAGGACTTGCAACAGGCTATAAAAAGAGTTTTACTTTCTCAAAGCTTGGAAAATTAGACCTGACGCTGACAAAGCCCAGACCAAAAAAAGGAAGCATGTTTGTCAAGGCATGCAATTGTCTTTGTCATACAATTTGACTGGCTCAAACCCTTTAATAACTCATCGTTTAAATTCACTACCCGGTTAATATCACATCAAAATTATGACAAAAGAAACAACCTTGCCCACTTATTGTCACATCCTACAAATCCATAATTGATGTGAGTTCCAAGGGAAAGGTTTTTTTTCTGAAATTGACATAATTTTTACGGATTATACTTTGCACTTTATTTGACTTCCTACTTATCCTGGAAGAGTCCCACCATTTTTTTTACATGTATGCGAATTTACTGGTTTTTGGGAAACATATCCTCGTATTGTATTTTTCGCATTTTTAAATTGATTGTATGTCAGGTCGGTTCAAGGCTTAACCCGCTTAATGTGCTATTATCCTCCTACTTAATGACCAAATCTAATAAAATTTTAATATTCAAAGTTATTTTTTAAGCCGTAGTACGTTAAGCATGTCCAGTGTGGGTTACAAAATCACATATAAAAAAAATTACATGTTTCCCAAGACAAAACATTAAAAATAATAATTTATTTGCCTGGGCTTTATTCCACCCAACTTTTACATGGACAAACTGGAGTACTACAAGTTGCGAGGAAATTTGAAATTCTCAACCAAAGACAAATATTATGCTTATGCATGTATTGAGATTCATGTTGGTTGTTGTACAAATTATATAAATAAGAATATATAAAATTATGATTTACTTTTCGTTATTATGATAATACTCGGAACTATTTCCTTTGTGAAACGTAGTGTAATATTACACTTTGAACATTGCACAGTGGAATATCCATTCTTGCGATACCTACATCTGCCTTGCTTTTCTGAATATTGGGGCCAATGCCCGATTTGATCCAACTGAATATCACCAATTAGATCGTAAGAGACCACATTTTTCGTCTTGTCTGGAACAGGTGCATCGTTCAAAGGCCTTCCCTTCTTTTTAGTTGTGGTTTTTCAAGTCATCATAAGTCCCTTGCAATTTCTAGGTGGAAGTCTAGTAATGTGGTTTTTCTGCTGCTATTTACTTGTTTTGGGTGTCTTCGGTACAGGAGCCAACCATTAACAAGAGATATATTAAGGCACTAGTAGCCGATCCTCGTGTACCACTTACTAGATTTGATGTCGATTATTAACTCTCTACCACCCATGTAAGTCGACACCTGTTTATTGTATAGTGCAACGACCGAAGGTCTACATACTTCTTCGCGCTCCTTTCTTTTGTTGTTCCAGCGTGGAGATTATTAAGACCCCTTTCCGAAGAAGCCAACTTAACAAAGCTATATTGAGATCTGTTTTAAACACCCCAATCAAAAGCACCACGTCCTTTATTTTTTAACCAAAGAAAACCTGTAGTTCCTTCCGCTGGGTAAAGACGAAGTGAGTTCCAAAACAATGTCCCTACGGAAGCCAAGCCTTCTGTTTTTACATGTATCAGCTCCTGTATATATTGCAAGATCGTGCATGATTCCCGATACACCTGCTAATGTAAAAACTTTAAAGCCCCAGTGATGAGACTTATTCATTTTAATAGACTGCTTGAAACTTGACCTTCCTTTGAATGAAATCAATTGTTTCGTCAACCAAATTTAGTTCTTCTGGTGCAATACATTTAAAAATTGTTCGGTAATGGGCAAGTAATGGGTGAACTTTGAAAAGCTTGTCAAAACATGGATCAAATTTGTCTTTCATCAATGAACTATCATTTGTTCGAATCTGGTCCTGGGCATTGATTTGTAGACTATACGATATTGTCCTTCTTTACCCCAATACATTCTACACTGTGGCATTCGGATAATAGTCATGTATAGTAAAATACCAAAGTATATTTCGATCTCATCCACCGTGATTTAGAGTTCAAGCCGGTCCGTCTGCACTGCATACTTGTTCGTTTCTTCGCGAACCGGTAAAAATACTTCAGTTGGATCTGGAAAATCAATCTTAACTTGAAGAGCTTCGTCAAGTTAGTTGACAACGACTTCATATTGATTGAGACCTTGATCCTCACAAGTAACGTCTTGCTCCTCACCTACCACCATTTGATTAATTAGTTCATTTTCATCGATATTTCCCAACTCAACTAGCTTTTCCCAACCATTCTCAAAGATTTTATTTATACCCGTTTCGCAGATATCGTCGGTAGCTGTATCATCATCGTCAGATTTATCCCACTCAATTTCGAAGGCCATCTTTATCTGGGCATCTGTAAGTCCTCTACACCGATGAACAATCATTTTGCCGAAGAAATTGTTTCTGATAAGTGCCTGGTGTTGTACACAATCGACATTGGAGTGGTCGATCGGTGGTAACAGGCGACGTGGATATCTGTGCTGGCGAATTCACTAGCCGCCCATTTTCCTATCCTACCCTGTACACAAACGACATATCAAAAATTTCGAGAAGCTCCATAGATGCCTGATTTTGTTTCTAAACAACTTGAACTTTTATTGATGAATTCCAACATAGATTTTTAAATGCCCTTATAAGGTTTCATATAAAATAACAGCTAATTAACGTCTTTTATCAGACTTACAAGAAAAACGTTTTCTATTGAGTATGTTCTTCACCTAAACAAAAGTAACTGATTCGGAATTCAATTTTTCTATTTTGCAGGGAGCAGGGAATCAGAGTACGGAGTCAGGAGAAGGGAGGAAAAAAGGATTCTGTGTATGAAGAAATGAGTCTCGCGGTTGTTTTTAAGAAGAGCCATCTGCTGGCCTTAAACCCGATACGATGGGTGAAGGAAACAAAGTCACCGAAGCCCAAGGAATAGTAGATGTGCTCGTATTTCAGTAGCATTTTCAGAAGCTTCTTAATGGCCATCAAGTAAAGAGAGTGATAGTGCAGGAGGAGAACCCAACCTGTAAATGAAGAAGCCACCCGCTTCCAGCTTTGAAGAGGTCATCTGGGCCATCAAAAAACTAAAGAAACAACAATAGTCTCAAAGTGGAGCGTTTCGGACATGGTGGTGATGCGTTGGTAGGCTGCATGCACCAAATAGTCAATAGAATTCACTATCTTCAACAAAACTGATTAGTTTGCTGGGCTACGCAGACGACGTTGACATTATAGTCAACGACTTCTTGCGAGTCGTTATAGAAGCGTTCATGGCCATCGGAACGATGATGCGAGTTGGCCTTGAAGTAAATAAGGACAAACCAAATATCTATTGGCAACAAACAAAGAATTATAGGTCCACCGACTAGAAAAGAACGTTGCTGTTGGAAACAATAACGAGGTGTTTAAGGAGTTTACATGCCCCGGAGTAAATTCAACTCCACGAATGACACCCTAGTGGATATTCGGCGAAGACTTACCCTAGGAAACCGCTGCTACTTCGGTTTGGGGAAACAAAAGGGTTCAAAACCCTAACTCGAAATACAAAATGCATGCTTTACAAAATTCTAATATTTTGGAGTCGACTGTTGGAAGATAAGAAGGAAAGCAGATCACATTTTGGGTACATTTGAGAGAAAAATTCTCCGTCGAATTTTCGGTTCTGTATGCGAGGCGGGCGAATGGAGAAGAACCGCGAACTTTAAGAGTCTGTTCACCAAGTTGTGGATGTACGAAGTCCAAAAAGAAAAAAAATGACTTTACAGATTCGGTCACATCGAACGATTGGGCAATAACGCTCTAGTAAAGAGGATTGGAAGCAGAGTGCCCAGGCAGATACCCTTTATGAGTCGGGAGCCCGTTAAGTAAGTGAAAGCAGTAAAGGGAGAAATTCCTGAGGTGAAGGTGTTGGTTTCCTCAGTTCTCTGTGGTTCCAGGGTGTACGTTTGTTTTTGTAAGTGTGGTTTGTGCTGTTGATGATTTACTCCAGTACAAAATCAATGCCACCACCAGAGTAAGTTGATGTTTATGTCCAAGCATAAAGGTAGTGCTCCCAAACGGTACAGAAATATCAACAGTATCTTGGCGTTAACTTCACGAAAGGTTGAAGTTCAACAGTCATACTAAACTGAGCCCTAAGAAGGCCAACCTAGGCTTCCATCCCGTCTATCCCTTGATGCGCAAGCAAAATGGATTAAGGCAGGGGACAAAACTGCTTCTATACAAGCAGCTTATACGACCGATCTTATGGCACGGCTTCCCAATATGGCACACCATCCCTAAGACCAGCATGACGAAGCTCGCAATTTTCGAAAGAAAAATACTGCGAATATGTATCCGACTGACCTTCGATAGGGACCGTCAAAGGCACCACAACAACAATGGGCTTTACGACCAAGCACGCATCATCCCCCTGCAACAGTACATGGTGACACTGTTCAGAAAGCAGCTACTAAACATCCTAACGAGGAAATCAGGAACTTGAGAAACACAATCCCCGGACAGCGTTTCTTCAACGCGATAAATATGCTAAATGAGCAGAACTTTCCAACGACGTCGAACGACGAGCTGCATGGATTCTACCAGAGCAGCGATAGCAATCACCATCGAGGCTAAGCCGGCTACAACATCACCCCATCACAAAAGGTCCACAATGGAAACACGGACTTGAACCACCCGATGTAAGCACCAGACATTCTAGGACATAAGAAACAATAAACCGACAATAATAATCAACATTAAATTAAACAAAGTACTCCAGTTGGGCCCCTATTGTTGAACCAACAACCTAACCTTTAGTTTGTAAACTCAATTGTAAAAATAATTCCGTTCAAATACACTTTTAAATGGTTTTTTAAATCGCCAGTTGATGGTTTGCTCACTTGCTCTAGTATCCTCGATAATGTGGCGGTGATGGTTTGCTCCCGTTGACTAGAGGGCACTATTGGGAGGAAGTCCATGCTAGACAGGGACCAAGGCTAAGGATCCTATTGGACGATATGATATATTTCTTCTGATTGGAATATCCAATTGGGATGTAGTGTTCTGGTTTCCTATCTCATTAGGATTGGATTAGTAGTCTGAACAATGTGGTTCATATGTATGTGTCAATATATATATTCAGGTGAGTATGTGTTGATCTGATTGGCCGATCGTGCGGTTGCACTCCTTTTATATACACGATATATTTTATGTCATTTAAATTGAAGTATGTTAAATTATATGCAGCATGTCTTCCTTACCCAACTTTGCGTTGAAATCTCCATTTTTTCTGCTCTCACTCGCCATCATACAGCGGGTTCCTTGTTGTTGGGGATATTTTCAGGTATCCAGTTTCCGCTTCCTCTTTGATGGCCGAGTGGCAATGAAACCACTTCTCTGGGCATAAGTCTATCACTTAGTTGCTCTTCGTAGGCTCTGGCAATCTCCGGTGCGCTAAGGCGTCCTTCATTGCTCCTAGTTGTTGGTAGGTGCAGCTATCTGACATTGGATAGTCGAGCTCTGAATACTGCTGCTACGAGGAAATGGTCAGAGTCGAGGAAAAATTCGCACATCCATTACTAGATTTATATAAAGATGATGTGAAAGTGGTGGCTGGATGCAGTGGGAATCGCGTGAGAAGTGATTTTCATCAGTTTGGCGATGCGCAGTGATTGTTACTCTTCTTACACATAAACAGTGCTTTTTTTTATTTCCATGTGGTAGTCATAGCTGGTTGTTACTGATGAAACGAAATAAGGACAAGGATCTTCGAATCAGTTTGTGGAGCGTAAGGACCCTAAATAAGCCTCGTGCAACCGAACAATTAGCGGAAGCCATAGCAAGCAGATATCACCGCCAGACAGAAGGTCGTCGCTTCGAAACTAATGTTTATGTTCCTGTTAAAACCCTGTCCACGTTCCCGTTAACCCTGTCCGTTCTTTTGTTTGGATGTGGGTCTGTTGTTCAAGACAGACTTAAGCAAAAGGTCTTCGGCTTTTTTCCGTAAAGGAGCGCCTCATAGTAATCTAAGTCAAGGCTTCGGGAACATCGGTCGGATTTACGCACAGGCCCCGGAAAAGGACTTCCAACGATCTCCTGAAACAGACATTCACCCAAATCCCCATCGCTCTAGGAGATTTCATCGCAAAGATGGGCTTGCTAGAATCATTGAAAAACAGCCTGCATTATACCATATCCGATAACGGACACAGGCTGTTGAATTTCGTGACAAGGCAAAATATATCTGTCCCAGTACGCAGTTCCTTCATCTCAGCATTCACTAGGGGACCTTGCGGTCCCTAGATACATGCCCGTCAACCTTTGCCAGCATGATCGCCCGATATAATCATCAAGGACTTCTTTTTTTGGAGCTACTTGAAGTCGCAGGTATATGCCAAACAAATCGCCTTAGAACATTCAACACCAAATATGTACATCAAGTGGCACTGGCGGCAGCCACTTGATGAATATTGTTACCCGTTCGTCAGTTAAGAACCAAAAAAACGAGTTAAACTCACGGATTATTTACAATTTCTTGTTTCTTTATCTGGAATTTTACTCGGCTGAGTAGCAGCCACAAAACTTAAAAAGGAGAAAAAAGAACAGAAACAAAAATGTCAAGAGTGACATAATAATGGCTTGAGACTGTTTTACCGACACTAATGCGATGTTCACAGTCCGACTTTCGCAACACTATTTCCCTCTTAATAAGACGGCTGTCCCCAGCCACTAGTTATACCTTTGGTCTCTATGTACCACTAGCGATCTCCTGTTTTCTTCCTTCTTTACTTGGTAAAGCACATCCCCCAGACGCTGCAGTACTTCATGCCAATCGTTTTGAAGTTTTGGGCAGAAACCCTTTTTTCCTAGAAGCATAAACCACACCTTGTCTCCTTGACTTGGCAAGTCCTCGATGTAATGTGAACTGACACCCAGTTCAGAGCTCAGGTGGTAAGCGAAGCTCACGACCAAAGCTTAAAAATGCAGGAGTTTCTTTGGTGGCCTCATGGAATGCGTTTCTGTACGCTAACAGAAGAAGAGGCAATTGTTAGTCCCAATCTCTTTGATTTTCATCTTCCTATTTCGCGAGGTAATTGAGGAGTGTGCGATTGAAGCGCTCAACCATACCATCGTGGGTGCAAGGCAGTGGTGCATGTTTTGTCGACTCCAAAATTTTCCATCACATTAGCGAACACGGCCCACTTGAAGTTCCTTCCCTGGTCCAAATGAAGCTGATGAGGAACCCCAAATCGAGAGAAAACATGGACTATGAGAGCTTTCGCCACCGTTTCAGCCGTCTGGTCTGGCACAGGAATGGCTTCTGGCCACTTTGGAAACTAATCGCAAAACACCAGTATGTTCTTATTGTCATGTTGCGTTACTGGTAATGGCCTAAGGATGTCGATCGCCACACTTCGAAGGGTGCTTCCGCGTGAACTATTTGCAGTGGTGCTCGAGATGTTTTACAACTTCGCCTTTGGCATGTAACACATGCCGTGCAGAACTCTCAACAGCCTTGAAACATCCAACCCAATAATAACGTTGTTTGAGTTTGGATAGGGTCCTGTTGGACTGTCATGCATTGCCTTCATAATCTCCATTTGCAAAGAAGTAGATATAATTATTTGATAGCTCTTACCATTGGCTGTGTTTATGCGTCGGAGTAATGTGTCGTCCCGGCATTCCAACAAATCGTACATTCCCCAGTATGCTTTATTGTTGGAGCTTAGACTACGAATTCCATCGATATTTGGTCGTTAATTTTCTTGCACCCATTTTTTTACTATGGACAAGTCTCGATCTGCCGATTGCTGTTCTGTTATCGCCAACAATGCTTGCATTTATTCCCCGCCCTGTGTACCACTGACGCTCCAGCCAACGTCCCATCTAGCCTTCTGGTTCCTAAAAATTGATTAGCCACCGCAGCGAACTATGATCTGTCCTTAATAATTTTTAATTGCTTTGATCACGGCTCAGAGTTCCTTCCTTGTAACGCAATAATTTATCTCGGGCTTGGTGAGCATCGTGCTGTAGTATTCTATGACTTTCTCCTGTCCGTCTTGAAGGTATGTCAAGATTGCTCCACAAGCAAAGTAACTCGCATCCGTGTCCAAGATAAATTTGTCTTCCTCCGTTGGTTGTACCAAAATTGGTGTGTGGACTAAGTTGTGTTTCAATTCAGCGAACGCTTGTTCACAAGATGCGTTCCATTCGAAGTGCCTTCTTTTCTCCGTCAACTGGGTGAGTAGCCTCGCTATAGCGGAGAAGTTATAGATGAACTGACGGTAATAAGACAGAGTCCTAAAAGGGACGGAATTTCAGTCTTGTTGTGTGGTGTCGGCCACTCCTGTACGGCGGATATCCACAGCAGTACCAGCAGACACAATGTGTCCCTAAAACGTGACCTCTCGTTTCCACAGGCAGCACATTTGAAGATGCAAGCAAAGCCCAGAGTCTTTGGGACGTTGGAACACGACTTCTAAATGTCTTTATAGCTCAGCGAATGTTCTGCCTTGAATGATAACCTCATCAAGGTATACCAAACACATCGTATGCTTAAGTCCATATAGTACCCCATCCATCAGCCGTTGGAACGTGGCAGGAGCATTTGTCAAACCAAACGGCATGACGTTAAATTCATACAGACCAGTCCCGATGGTAAACGCTGTCTTCTCTCTATCTTGTGCGCTCATCTCAACTTGCCACTAGCCTGAGGGCAAGTCCAAGGTAGCAAACCAAGATGATCCCCCAAGTGCTTCTAGTGTCAGATCGATTCGAGGTAATGAAGCAAAAGCGGGTTGATCCATCCTTCTTCTGTCCGAGGATTACTGGCGAACACCAAGGGTTCGAGAGTGCTGGATAATGTTTTGCAATTTCATTGTTAATTAGTTGTTTGATTTGTGTCGCATAAAGAGTTAGAGTGGTTATTTCTAGTGACTTGGAAAAAATATCAACATTTTTTAAAACTAAAGCAATCAGACTTTCTTTTTACGTCGCTGTTAGGTGGGAGGTGGATTCATCCACTAGAACTTTCAGATCACTGGACAACTCGGTCTCTGCAGCATTTTCAACGGGGGCAACATAACAGCTTCGGTAGAGTCTCGAACTGTACTATCAAGTCGACTTCTTCAAACACAAGCTCGTGGCCGAGGTGTTGGTCATCCGCACTGAAATCTCTCCTCTGGACACTTGGCAAAACCATCGAAACTTGTTGGTTGGGGCACAATATGGTAACGTAGAGAACTTCAACTTCGGGTATCGATGTAGCTACACGCAGCCAACAATCGGGGGAAAATGGTAGTTGTCCGGACTTTCAGATCCCTGCAACGGAATGATTTCGTCCTCCAGTTGTAAGGGCCTATTCTGAAGATCAATTTCGGTAGGAAAAAGTCACAGCTTGGTGCGGTTTATGGGCTGGTGGCATCATTGGACCGTACTTCTTCAAAGATGATGCGAATCGTAACGTAACTGTGAATGGTGAGCGCTACCGTGAGATGATATCCAACTTTTTTTTGCCCAAAATGCAAGAACTGGACTTGCATGACATGTGGTTTCAACAAGACGGTGCCACATGCCACACAGCACGCACACCAATGGACTTATTGAGAGGCGAGTTCGGTGAACATTTTATTTTACGTTCGGGACAGGTCAATTGGCCGCATAGATCGTGCGATTCAACGCCTTTAGATTATTTTTTGTGGAGCTATGTTAAAGCCCATGTCTATACAGACAAGCCTGCTTCAATTGACGCATTGGAAGACAACATTGAAACATTTATTCGTGAGATACCGGCCGAAATGTTGGAAAGAGTATGCCAAAATTGGACTAAGCGGATGGACCATTTGAGGCGCAGTCAACGTCAACATTTGCATGAAATAATCTCCAAACATTAAATTATATGGACCGATCGACCGATCGATTCAAATAAAGATTTCATGCATTTTTCTTAACTTTATGTGTTTTTTTTTTTGAAAAACTTTCCTATAGCTTTTAAAAAATCACCCTTTAGTAGCACCCGTGTCGAGGATACCTAGACAGGAGACACTATCGATGTTGACGGGTAAGAGCAAGTCGCTTAAATATTTGGTCGAGCGAATAAATAGCATTTTTGATGGAGAGGCTCTCATTGACTTCCCTTACTTCAACCCTTGAAAGGTAGGGGTTGTTAGTTTTCCGGTGGTCCTGCACGGACTTCTTGCCGTAGGTTGGGGGCTCTACGAAATTCACTTTGTGGTACATGCGGCACTCGCATGTATAGTAAGTTTGTAAGTTTGGAGGAAATAATGTCCATACGATACTTCAGCCAAACTGTCCCAGACCTGAAGTCATCAAATATATTGAAAACTAACACCGATCACGACTCAATCTGGCCGCGGAAATGAACTCGGTGTGTGAAACACCTGAGTAAGCAATTTCCGCGAACTGCAGTTTGTCTGAATGAGAATAAGTAATGAATGAAGAAGTTTTTCTTCAAGCTTCGGACGGGACGGTTCTCCTAAGAGAAGATAATAACAACAAAGTGCTCTTAAGAATTTACTTTCTTTTTTAAAAAGATTAACGAAACAGGTAACTCGCGTACCGCCATGGACAACGCATGTTCCAACGACTCGGACGCTGAATCGCGCAAACGTTGTTGAATGTCACTGTCAAAGATCCCATCGATGAACTGACCCAATACAATTCGGAAACGCCAAGTCCACCAAACGCTAAAGATCCGTCACTAATTCACCGAGAGCTTCCCTGGTTTTTGGACTCGTCCTCGAAGTTGGGAGTGTGCAGTCGCCTGTACAAATTCGTCACCGAACCTTCGTCGTTTTGCGGCCTCTAAACGGGCGATGTCATCTCTGACGTCAGTAGGTAGTGTTTCGAAGTAGGATCCCGTAGGAATGGAGCCAAATAGAGTGCTTTTGAATCCCCGTTCCATCCAGTGACTCTGGCCAGGGAATTTTTCCATCGTACTCTCGACGCTTTGTGGATACATGCGGCGAAATTAGTGTACTTGCGACTAATGGATATGGTGCTTGAAACTTGGCTCTTCGTCTCGGAATTGAGTTGACGTGTGTCGAATGCATTACAGGTACCTTAATATATGTCCAGGTACCTTAATATGGTCCACCTCTGGAGGAATAGCGTCATTTGATGGGCAAACCTCGACATCGTGGCCTACAGGAGAAGAGAGGTTAGCATGTATGTGGATGGGTTTGAAGTAATTTCTGGTGAGTAGTTTCAAGTTTTCCGACATCAGCAATCGATTGATGTAAAACTTCAATGTTCGTTACTTGAGAAGCCAATCTCATCTGCTCAGCGTCCATGAGGTTGTGTGGAAATTTGTTATAATTTTTTTTTATAGAGCCTCTGTTGTGGAGTTGGTCGAGACCCCACATCTGACACCAATTGTTACCCGTTCGGGAATTTCTCAGCGACTCAGCCACAAAACCAATAAAAGGAGGAAAAAAGAACAGAACCAAAAATGTCAAAAGTGACATAATAATGGCTTGAAACTGTTTTACCATCACTAATGCGATTTTCACAGTCCTTTTCCACTTAACAGAAAAAATTGTAAATGTCCAAATAAAGATTTCCATCCATTTTTTTTTCAATTAAAAAGTAATTCAAAAACAAAATTGGATGATTAATTTTGTCGGACGCACAAGGCACGACATCTGCCAGGTAATGAAGGACTTTGTTTACCTCGGCTCCCAAGAAACAGTACTAATACCACCAGCACCGAGATTAAACGCAGAATAACTCTTGCCAATCGTTGTTGTCGCCCTGACCATCGCTTAATGAGTCTATGGCGAAGACGTTCTTAAAAACAGATGAAGAAGCCCTTGGTTTTTTCGAGAGAAAAGTTCTGCGTTCAATCTTTGCTTCTTATTGTTTTGATGGTTTTTGGAGAAAAATATTCAGCTATGAACTACACAACCATGAACATCGATATGAGCGTAACCAGCCATCTACGAATTTAACGCCTAAGATGCGCCATGACTAGGCCATGTAGAGCGCATGGATAACCGGCACCTACTAGAATAAAAAAGCGAACAATAAAACTTTTATAGGAGACAACAATATTGCAGAGTCATTAGAACCGCTCGAACAACAACGTACCGTCTCTTCTTTGTCCCTATTTATATCGCTATTTTAACAAACAATGCTCAAGTGAGCTATCTAACTGCATTCCTCCTTCCACGCAGTACCCGCCTCGCCAGGAGTGCTCATCAGTTTACCCTCAAGCCTACTTTCGGACGCACAGTTAAATTTAGAGACTTAGAGACGGTCTTTCAGCCGCACCACACGAATATGGAATGCTCTTTCCGGCCTAATATCCCACAGACTACAATCCGCAGATATTTAAGACTCTCCCTTTATCCCTCTATACCTTCTGCCCGTGCGTTGTATTGACCCCGGACACTTAACAATCCCTTGTGCGAACACAAATTACAAAAAAAGAAGAGTTTTCAAATCCTGGGACAACACAACAGAGTACTCGATCATGTATGTGCGAAGTATATGCTGTCAATGAAGCTATCAACTCAGGCTCAACGACTCTAGGGCTGGATGAAACGGAGAATAACACTAGTCAATCGCTGGCCTAGTACGGTCTGCAATTAATTTCCAAGAATGGCAACTGGATGACCCTAACGTCAACATATGCAATTAATGTGATTCCGCCATATTATCTGCTACCAAAAGATATTCAAATAAATGCAATTCTATACCATCATATATTTTTGTTTACATATTTTGAAAATAGCGTTAATTCGATCATATCTGGACAGGGTCCTAGCCTGTTGGTCCTAATGCCCCAGGTGGTCCGATGGGACCGATGCGTCCGATTGGCCCAATCGGACCGATATCTCCTGGTGGTCCACGATTTCCGCGGCTACCTGGTGGTCCGGGTTGGCCAGGTGATCCAGGCTGACCACGTGGTCCACGAGGTCCAATTGGTCCGCGTGGACCTGGAACTCCTGGCAGACCATCGTAGCCTCGTTCACCTTTGTTGCCTTGCTGACCATTTCCTCCCTGCACTCCAGGCGTTCCTGGTGGTCCTGGTTGACAGAAGCAATTGTTCTGTCGAGCAATGTAGTCAGAATCTCGACTGGCAAAGATTCGACTCCTAGAAGCTTCCCCATCCGACGCTGTGGCCATGGTGACAATTCCTGAAAAGATTGTAATTTGTTAGCCGGGATAAAAGTGGCATGTTTCTTCATGTCTAACCAAGAAAGATAACTGTTGCTAGCTTCATGATTGATTGACTTATACTTCTGCTTCAGTGGCTACGACGTGAATTTATATTAATCCATGCGCGAATAAGTGGAAGACTTTTAGGACTTGCCAGCATAGGCAAGTGATCAGATTACTTAGCAAATGTGTGAGTTTATCGCCAATCTGGTTCTTGGTTCTGTGCGCCAACATACTGACCCGATTTTCTTCGTAAAGTAATGAGCCAAGATGTCATATCTATTCAACTGCAGATTTGTGTAAAACAACTGAAGAAGTTCCATCAAACACATCGATTTCATTGAATTCTAAGAATACGATGCTCAAACGATAATTTTATGTAGGTGGAGAAGAATGGTAAACTTCAAGGGCTTTACAGTTTACATAATATCCGCGAGATGACCGATAATGTTCAATCTTGAGTTCGATGGACTTGATTAGGCCTTTTAGAAAGGTATTCGCTGTTCGCGAAAACTAGCTGAAGACATTGTGATTAATGCAGATACCGAGATGTGTTGAACTCTTCATTAGGCTAATTGCATAAAGGGAAAACGGAGTCAAGACCCGTGGCACGTCTTGAAAGTCGCTAGAGAAATGTTGGACTTCAAAGATGAAGAACTTGATATGATGTTTACTACTCTTACTGTTTACTACTTCATTGTAGGATATGTGCTATACATTGCTCAATAGCCTTAGTTATTGCTGTGATGTGAAATGAGAAATTTCGACTTCCCTTTCCAACGTCCCCGTACCTGCCCTAAGCAATACAAATCTTGGCAAGTCTTTAGTTTACAATAAATAGCCACTATCGTCTACCAATGGCCCCATACATGAACTTTTGCACAAGAAATCTTACACAATATTTTGGATAAAGGCTCAAACCCAGAGAATGCATTGTATTCGTTGCGTTTATAATCCACAACTACCGGATTGCAGAAAGGTGCGAAAAACGACACAGAAACGTAGCTTCAGACCATGAAAAATTAAAAAAAAATTGAATTTACGCACACGGCTGCTGCAGACATGCATACAACGACAAAGACAACAACAAAATATATTGATCTGCAGCGACGTGTCTGTGTCGTGTATGGGCCCTATTACTGCGAGTGTCATGGCTCACACTGTCATTGAGCACGTCAACACTCCAATGGGACAAATTCATTTTAGAACTTGTGCAGTTGCAAGGGTCCTTCGAGATCTTGACGTGCACAAATCCTTCGACCCTTATAATATACCCGCTTTTGAACTTAAGAAGTGTTCTACGTCCCTAGCAAAGACGCTGCGTAAAGGCGAATCCTCCTCTCCCGCCAACTTTAGAGATTGCGAACGAAAGCTTCTCAATGACTGGCAATATGGCTTAGATCTACTGGTGATTTGATGTCTTATCTTATTGAACAATGGAACAAATCCTTACATGGGCCCAGATTGTCGATTATCAATCGATAGTCGATACACACCGATTGACGGTTGTCGATTTGTCGCTTTGGTATTATGAATGTCGATTATGATCGATATTATACTTTTTTTTTTTAATATTTATATTTTTTTTTATATTTTCCCTTCAATGTTTGCCGTTCACAAATTTCTAATCGCCGGTTTTCGTGCGGCAAAGAATCAATGTAATTTAATTTATTCTGTTGTGTCCTTAAAATATTTATATTGTTACTTCAATTTCAAGAGCGTTGCCCATAAAAAATCGAACAAATCAACGAATAAAAAATGTCCAGAAATGTATTATTTCATTCAAGTATTTGCACGCACGATTTGTTTTGATACGCACCCAAGTGCCTGTTTACACCCTACCGGCGAAGCCCACATCCCTCTCTCTAACTCATGGAATCTCACACACCCTCTCTATCTAATATTCCTGTGCTTCACACGTCCATGTGAACTTGAATTAAGAAATTTGACACCCTCAACTGTCAGACGTTTACAAATTTGTCATATGCACCTTTTTAATTCACAATAATACGATTCTCAGTCGACTGAGTTACACTATACCAAAATAGATTTCAAGCGATAGATTTGTCGATTCAGTCGACAATCGACACTCGCAATCGGGGTCATGGTTTTGGTGAAAGTAAGATCATTGCTCTCGATATTTCAAAGGATCGTTGATGGAGTTAAATCTGACACCTATGAAATAAACACGGATGTGCCCCAGGGTTCAGTTTTGTCTCCAATCATCTGAGCAACAGTTTCATTAATGATCTGCTTAACGAAACAACTAACCCACTTAGTTGTTTTGCGGACGACAGCACCCTCAGTTTTTCATACTACTTCACAGATACACGGCCTCAACCTGGGAATGTGGACCATCAACGACAATGTATGATTAATTCATTAAATTCAGATCTCGATAGAATCATGCATTGGAGGACTAAGAAGCGTGTTGAATTTAATGCTTCCAAAACCCAATACTGTCTTCTCTCATTAAAGCGAAACCTACCCTTGCTGTCACTGTCCATGAGTGACGGTTTTATAGAAGAAACTAAACAGCTTTCCATTCTCTCTCAATTTTGGACGAACAGATAAATACAGAGATTCTTTCTTTAGCCATACCACACGGATGTAGAGTGCTTTATCCAACTCTATCTTTCCCTCTCAGTATGATGCACAGAGACTTAAAACTAATGTGAGTCGGTATCTCCTTTGTAATCCTCTCCTATTTTCTCACTGTGTTTATCATTTAAAGGCAACGGCATTCACACTATTTCTTGAATGACCAAAAATTCATAAATTACTATCAAAAAACATCTCAAATTCGTCGATTGGCTAGGTGGCAATCAGCTGTAAATTTGGCCATCTATACAGTACTTCATTTCTGGTTAGGTTAGATTAGGTTGAAGTTAGGCTTACTGCTGCGCAGAACGACAGCAGACATTTGGGCCAAATTTCAACTCAATCGTTAGGGTTACTACTGTAAAGAACAAAAGGTCGACTGATAAGAGAAGGACCTAGTATGAGGCACTCGGTAAGAGGACCTACAAGTGACAGCGCGTGAAGCAAGTATGCAAGTACCAGCAGCGCGGAATAACTCTACGTTCAAGATAACGAGCTCCCAGGATAAGCCCACAAGACGCCAAAAGAGGCTATGAGTATTGATGCAGTGAACCGAACCCTCAGAGAACTCTAACTACGTTTACTGATGCCGGATGACACGCTGAACTCGGTTGCATCGACACACTGCAGTGAGGGGAAATACAATCTGTAATAACATGCACAGGATATCATAAATGTCGCGTCAGCATTCTACAACATATACGCAATGATTGGTTTGCACTTACAAGTTCAGTTCAATAACCTTTGAACATCACTGATGACCCCGTCTTGTTATTTGTGGCCGTCGTGTTTTGGTTTTCGAGAAGTATTTTTTTTTTAATAAAGTAACTGCGAAGGAAAAAGAATATATTTATTTAAGAA
Organism: Eristalis tenax; assembly: GCA_905231855.2. Lineage (NCBI taxonomy): Eukaryota > Metazoa > Arthropoda > Insecta > Diptera > Syrphidae > Eristalis > Eristalis tenax. The sequence continues at coordinate 59,263,277 of HG993126.1, read as the reverse complement.
ATACACAAAATGACTAGAATTACTTACGCCATCAAATCCATGCTTGTGGTGGATTTTGGAATGCCTAAAGAAGCTCATCATAGGTACATAACTAAAATAACTGGTCATACGGTTATAGAAGGCAATGAAACAGCCGACGCGGAAATGCTAGGGGAGGTGCATCAGAACTTTTCTCTGGCCAGACTCATTATGCGCTATAGAGGACGATGTCCTCAGAGAAAAATTTGTTGAACTAGAAAGCAGGAACCGGACAGAAAACTAGAACAGTCAAAAACTCTTGGGTCAATATAACCAAAAACGGATTGTGGTTTATTTAAAAATGAGCAGGAAACACCTCCGTATCCTGACAAGGCATTGCATATTCAGGGTGGAGATATGGAACCTTGAATGTATCATTAGAAGGTGTCTGCTGATTTTGTGAAGAATCTAATGAAATTCCAGAACATTTACTGGGATATTGTGAGGCACTAGCCCATAAGAGACATGAAATATCACTACAAAATATCACACTTCTTTGTTAGAAAATGACAAAAATATAAGAATCGTACTTACAGAACAGAATTTTCAGAGTTAGCAACGGATAAGAATTCTGTGATTTTAAAAAAATCGCCGCACACACAAAAATTTACTCTGATGTTGCAGTTACTCTGATAAATCGAAACCATTCACGTTTGACGAAGTAAACTTCTGTTAATTGTTGCCAACGGGAAAATTGAACAGATTGTGATACATTCAAAATCAAATCAGTTTGAAATTAACATGGACAAAGGAAAACACAAACTCGATGACAGCAAATTCCTGGTCGTCGTCTCGTCATCCTATAATAAAGTGGGCGCTGCTCACTGCTCACTTTTTTGTGCAGATTGTGTGTTCAAATTTGGCTGGAGCTATCCCTCTTTTCATTTTTTATAGGCATACTTTTTTTTGTATGAATAAACGTCACCCCATGGATAATATAGTTACATAGTATAACAACAAATGGCTGTTGCATCAATTCGGTGTCAAGTTCTGTAGTCATGGATAAACACATTTTTCATACACACAATTTTTCATATTTCATTTTGCTGCCACCATTTTATTTTGGTTTACGTCTTAATCGATCTTGCATAATACAATCGACTGAATGGGTCAACAAACGAGTACGAAACAATAAGCATTTTCGCCCTCTTCTTATTGTCTCATACCCAATGTGGGCACACTTACCGCCACACCTATACTCGAAATAATCGGGTTCTTTGGTGGCGATGATTGGTGGGTTGCTTATTAGATCGTGTGTTCAAATCTGGCTGGAGGCATTGTTTATTTTTTGTTTCGTTTTGTATGAATACACATTTCATAGTCTGTTTTCCGAAGTATTATATTTGCAAGAAACATTTTGTCGTCGAAACAAAATGTACAGTGTTGCATAAGTTCGGAAAATGTAACAGCTTTAAAGGGAGCTTCCGTTATTTTGCATCAGAGATGGTATCAGCTTTCAAGAGAGCTTTCGCCCTTTTCCTTTCATGTCTATTATATACAAATTTCTTTCTTGACTTTGTTTTCTTATTGGCGATCGGGCTATTCTTAACAATTATAGAAAGGCAATGAATAAAGTCTTCCTTATTATTAAGCACATTCCAATTGCAAATTTCACTGAATTTCACTCAAATGGCGATAACTGGTGGCAATTGATGCTAGAAATTTGACTTGTTAAATGAGACCAATGGCAGCGTCGCAAAAGCAGAATCAAACCCGAGAGAATAGCGACTTCAAAACACAATCTTCCGCAAATGATCAGGGTAAAAAAAAAATGTGTATATATATACAATACAATTATGTAATAAATCTCTATGGATGTTTGTAAGAATGTCACACCAATACCAAATGTGAACAAAAAAACAACTTTGAAAGTTGCAACGCTTTCTGCAAGTTCTATGTTCAAATCTGACTGATATTTTTTTCATATGCTTTACCACTATTTCTTGTTTTGTTTTATATGAATAAATATTTCAGAATCTGTTGTCCAAAGCACAGTGCAAGCGCGATTTACGCAACTATTAGAAATTAAGGCAGTTGCATTAATCGAGGTTGTTGCACTTACCGGGTCACATTTTTTATATAAGAAATGTATACATTTCTACGGGGGAAATGACACTGAGATAAAAAAAAATCGCCAAGGCAAATCGTTATTGCTGAATACATTTTTTTTAATCTTGCACCGCTTTTTGATTTTCTTGAAGAGCTTACGTGCACTACCTCGAACATACGAAGTACTTTGCGGCAATCTGAACTGCAATTTGTTGGACAAATCCGAATCAGCGAATTTAATTGATACCATGAAATCTTTAAGTCTGTCTGCAGTTAAATTCACTACCCCCACACATTTCTCCAAACAATCTTTTACACTGTTAGATGTCTTTTTTGTTGGTGACATTTCGAAAAAGATTTTAGCTTTCTGCACCTGGTTTTTCTAAGTGTGACTTAGTTTAGCATTAACATTTCGTTTCAACTACTCGTATGTATCCCACAATATCGTCCATAAGTTTAGGGATTTCAAAACACGAAGATCTACTCTCCGATGTAAATCGAATTCCATGGGATCAGATCTATTGCATGCAGTCTGTTAATGAGCAAGTAGCCCTTTTTCCAACAACAAGTATCCCTCCTATACGACAAGCATGTCCCTTTAAAAACTATAGCTTGTAAATCTCTTTCCCCTCCATGGTTGAACTCGGCCATTTTCTGGCTCTGAAATGGAAAAAGTATGGCATTGATGAGTTTCTGACTACCTACCGGTTACGTAGGAACAGAGTTGTCTATAAAATTGGAGCAGTTAAATCCACTCATTAGCAAGCTGAACTTATCTGTTTCAAGTTACTTACTATGGAAGCAGCTCCGCAATCTTGGTCTCTGTAAGGACAGCCCTAGAATCGCTGATGATCTTGACTGCGATAAGCTGAATGTTGATTTTATCACTGCATCGGGTGCCCCATCAGCTGAGCATCTTATTGTGCTAAGTGAAATCTTAAATACTGAGGATGGTTTTCGTTTCAATAGAGTATATCCAGAAGATGTTGTCGAAGCCATTCTATCTATTAAGTATAATGCCACTGGTCTCGATAATCTAAAACTTTTACTGCCATTCACGCTAAAATATATTACGCATATCCTTAATAGTTGTTTAACTACTTCAACCTTTTCCTCAGAGTCAAGATTATCCCCATTCCAAAAAATAAGTCGAGAAATACCACCGAATTCGGACCTATCGCTATTCTCCCTTCTTATCAAAAGTTTTTGAGAAGTTAGTATTGCGTCAAATGCGAAATTACCTAATTAGTAATAGCCTTCTTAGTAATGGTCAGTCGGGTTTTCGAACTAGAAGGAGCTGTAATACTGCTCTTATATTAGTGGTTGAAGAAATTCGACAGTCTTTGGATGATAAGATTCTAACACTCCTTGACTGCTCTAAGGTATTGGACACAGTCAACCATTCTATACTGTTCTGTCATGAGGCGAGCATGTTCGAATTGCTTTTACACTCTTCGAGCAAATCGGGACACAATTTACATATCAAGTTCCATAAAAAAAAAGTTCTTTCATTAAGTTTTTTTGTAAACAATTTTTCTTAATACTTAAATGTACAGTTAAGATAATTAGACTTAATCATATGAATTTTTAGTTTAAGTCGAAAGACATAGGATAAGTTTAAGTTTAGCTTAGAGTGCCCGCGGAGGGCCAGTAAGTTAGAAATAGTAACACTGTTCGTCCAACTAGTTTAAAGCATTTTTGTCTAGTATGTAAGTTTATCGGATTATTGAAATAAAAATTAATTAAAAAAAAAAAACATTCTATACTGTGTAGAAAGGTGGGACATAACTTTATGTTTTCCTCTTCATCCATTAAACTCATCTCATCGTATCTGAGTGGAAGGCAACAAGGCGTAATCGCTGGTGATAGATCTTCACGTTTTATTGACGTGGTAAGTGGAGTTCCGCAAGGGTCTATTCTTGGTTCCACGTTATTTTTACTACATGTAAATGACTTGCCTGAAATCGTTAAGTACTGCAAAATTCACATGTAGATTAAGAGAAGACCTGCGTCTTAATCCGAAGAAGTCGAAGTTAGTTGCTGTATATAACAAGGCTTTCGACCTTACTTGTTTACCACGTGTTTTTCTTAATGGTATCCCCATTGAGTGGGCTACTACTGCAAAAAATCTTGGAATAATCTTCAATCGTACACTATCTTGGGACAATCATATTAATGCAACTATTGCTAAAGTTTACGTTGGACTTCGTAGGCTCTGGGTCATGCAGCATTTTCTGCCAATGAAGATAAAGTTGTTGTTAGCACAATCCCTACTTCTACCGGTATTGTTATATGGCTGTGAGATATTCTGCAAGTCTGATTATAAGAGTATGAAAAAACTAATTGTAGCTTACAATAATATCGCTAGGTTCATCTTCAATTTAAGAAAAAGAGACCATGTTTCAAGATTTAATGGATATTCCTTCGAAAACTTATTAAAAATCAGAACGCTTTGCTTTCTAAACAACCTAATACGAACTGGGCAGCCTGAATATCTGTTCGAAAAGATTACATTCTTGCAGTCACCAAGATCTTTAATGATAATCCAACGCTGTGTGGCTGTGGAATTCTCTACCAGCGCATTTGAGACGGATCACTAGTGCGAGCAGATTCGAAGCCTCTGTCTCTGCTTACTTGGCCATATAATTCAAACAAATGGTTGTTTCTTTTCCTTATTTTGAATGTTATTATTGTTATTGTTATTATTATTAAATTTCTGAATTCATTTACGCTCTAAACGTCTAATGTGCGCTATGTTAAGACGCAGATATGTTTATATTTTTATCCCCGCTTAAGTTTTTTTTAAAGCTTGTAATTATTTTATAAGATTTCTATAGTCTTCCTATTGTAAGTAATACTGGTTAAATAAATATGAAAATATGAAATAAGAAAAAAAAAAAAAAAAACAAAATCGATATCGTACGGCCGGCTTTTCTTCTAGTTAACAATAATGACTATGTGACCTTGTGTTCTTGATGTCTGATGTTTTCGTATCGAGCCAAGATATAAAATATATAATTCCAAGAATGTAGAATTTCTTTTATTTCCCAGAAAATGGAAAGATACCAATATATTTCCAATTCTGTCTCTCTCTAATGTTCGCTCATTAAACTATAAATATGGCCCATTTCATCCCACAGAAATTGATGCTATATAATCTACACTTCGACAAGAAGCTATTAAGTATCAGTGGCTAGGGATATAAATAAGTTAATGAACAATAGCAACCGCATTGATTACTTCGTCACCACTTCTGCCCATACGATTACTCCAAACGCTAGTACGTTGCTCCATTCAGAGTCAGCATTCCGCAGTTTCAGCAATCCTGCACACAACATATTCCGTCCCAAAAGAATCACCTCACCTTTCATGTGTCTCATTGGTTGTTGTTACCGTAGGTTACGTTATGCCAATATATAGAAAATAAAGGCAGTCAATAGTAGACTGAAAAATAAAACACAAGTATTTTCACTTGTATGCTATTAGATATATTCTCGTTATGAATTAACCCTAAATTTCCAGATCTCAATGCCCTCCTAGAATGAGTTTCAAAATATAGACGATCAATTCTCAATTCAATAGAAACTAAATATTATTTGCTATGCTGCATTTTACTTGCTATGCTTATTTGCTTTATATTTTGCCCATGCAACTACACACGTATAGTATAGTCCTGAAGTTAATTTTGCACTTTATTGATCACTCCAGGCATTGCAAGCATATCAGTTGAACTGCTCCAATCCTTTCAATTTGAAAATTTCCAATGAAATCTCAAGAACGGTTCAATGCACATATGTGCATTCAACGCAACTAGGTCAGCCGGGATTATTAATAAAAAAGGAAACAAATGCTTTCACTTGGCAAGACGAATCCTTTCAATTAATTTGCAACCACCTACCCTGCCGAAGCAAATGCAGGACTTGTGCCCCCCTCAATTGATATTTAATACGAACGTTCGTAGAACAAAGAATGGGATACCAGGCACCCCCGATATAAAGCGATTTAAGCGATATCTGGCATATCAACTAAGGTCCATCGACCACACACAAGGGCGAGTGTGTGTGTGAAATAGCTACTATACATGCGTGGTGTGAACGCTGCACCGATGCCAACGTCCTATAATTGAAATGGCAAGTGGGTGGTGGGCAGATGGATAGCTTTTCTTTGGGAAGAATAAAAAACGCAACTACTATCCGTTCTCGAAAACAATGAGAGTATTTCCCACACATTCACATGCAACCTATATCCAGAAATATGGCAGCGGACATGCAGCGCACGTCTGATAGATGCATTCGTCTGGATGAGAATAAGAATAATTATTAATGACACACGGAGTTCATTGTGCCGAGGAATGACAATAACGGGAACGATATTACATCAACGAGTGAATGGAAGGATGCAATGCAATCGAAGCACCATCAACCAAAGATATTTGCCTGGCATCGTGCATCAACGTCGTGCAGATTTTTTCTCTATTCAGTATTCCTTTCCTCTCGTAGATTGTCAACGAAGAACAGACCACCGACAGAGCTCGAAAGGCATGTACTCCGTTGCTTGGAGCTGGGATACAGGTTCAACTGTGTCGCGAAACTGGATCTGTGCCGTTTTGCTGCAATATTTCGCTGCTAAACCAATGGGACTCTCTAATTATCTGTGATCGTGAATATTCGCCGATCGCCAGCGTGCACATCCTCTGTGGATGTTGTCGCGTTTTATGAAAAAGTGGCTCTCAATTTCGAACCCGGCAATGAGGCGGTATGTCTTTGTCGTCATCTCTAACAGATAATAGTACTTGCTTATGTCAGTGCGATGATGCAATAATTGATTCGTCGACTGTACAGCTAATCAATGAAATGAGTGTCGATATCGAGGCAGGTTAGGCCTCAAGCGATGTGCAAAATAACGAGCGATTTCATGTGATAACCATAGCAAAGTTAGTATGATTCTTTATGATATGGGTGGCGCTACAGAGCGTAGAGGGCCAGGCCTAGCTTCTCAGCCCCCACTCGAACCGTCAAGTTCGAGAACATTTTTCTAGACACTTTGAGCATTGTCAGCGACTCGAAAGAAGTAATATTCTGTTCGTACCGAGTATCGAACCCGGGTAAAGTAGGCTCCTTCATTATTAATCTCATTATGTTTCAGTAACCATGCATAGTCGCTAATAGTATTATGTAGTCTTTCTACGTCAGAATTGGATGTGTGATTATTATTTGATGAGAAGTGTACCTGAATGAGTTCGAGTCCGTTAAAAATTGCTTAAGCGGTATAGCTTTGAAACCAAGTTCATTATCGACGATTATTTTGTCTATTCTTCCAAAAAAGCTTCTTTAGGTAGATAGAGCCCTTTTGAACTAACCAGGATCTTCCCAGTACTTTGGCTGCAAACGCATGCTTCGATTTTTTTTATAAATGTAAGAAACAAGGTTTTCTGCAAGCTATAGAAAACATCTATGTGCACAATTTTACGCGGTCCAGTGGGTGTTTCTGTTATTTTAAATAATGATTTTGTTAAATGCAATCTCTTAATTTAGGACTGTAATAGTTCGAAATTAGTTCTTTAAAAACTTCGTCAATTCCGCGATGATTATTCCTCATATGTTCAGCTTCTATTGTAAAGGGTGGTATATAGGAAATTATTGTTATTTCTTTTTATTATGATAGTATTGGTACGGTTCAATTATGTATGGAACAAAATATAGGCCAAATGGTCCAAATTTTCGATGACGCTGAAGCATAATTGAGGTTCTATGCCGTTAATGTGCCAAATTATCTCATCCTTCAGCTCTTGCATTGTTGCTGGCTTATCGACGTACACCTTTTCTTTTAAATAACACCAAAGAAAAAATCAAACGGTGTCAAATCCCATGATCTTGGCGGCACCACGTGAGATAACACTGCCATTGAATTTGTCGCGCAAAAGAGCCATTGTTTCGTTAGCTGTGAGGCAAGTGGCACCGTCCTGTTGAAACCACATATCGTCCACATTCATATCTTCCAATTCGGGCCATAAAAAGTTAGTTATCATTTCACGATAGCGAACACCATTCACAGTAACTGCCTGACCGGCCTCATTTTGGAAAAAATACGGCCCGATGATGCCGCCAGTCCATAAACCGCACCAAACAGTCGCTCTTTGTGGGTGCTTATTGACGAATCCACTGAGGTGAAAATGTGCCTCATCACTGAAGATGATTTTCTTCGAAAATTGATCATCCACTGTTGATATTTCTTGCCACCATTCTGACCATTGACGACGCTTGAAATTGTAAAGAGGCTTTAGTTCTTGAGTTTGCAACTTGTAAGCGTGTAAATACAAGTCTTTATGCATAATGTTCATCAACGACGAGCGTGAGAGGTGCAATTGTTGGGCACGACGACGGGTTGAGGTGGACGGGTCTTTAGCCACACTATCGCGAACAGCAGCAATATTTTCTGCAGTAGGAGCTATACGAGCATGTACTGATGTTTTCAGATCTCCAACAGACCCGGTTTGCTAAAATTTTTGCACGATTTTTCAGATTGTACGCACATTTGGACGATTGAATTGACCGAAAAAATCACGAAGTGCACGATATGCATTTTGACTTGAACGCCCGTTTTCATAATAAGCCTGAATAACTTTAACGCGTTGCTCGATTGTGTATCTTTTCATGGTTCAAATTGAGTTAGTCTGAAATTGAGAAAAGTCAAATGAAATGCAGAAAAAAACTTGACGTTTAGGTGTGGTTCACATTCAATATCGACCCTGATAACTTTCAGATTATTTCTGAAACGTTTATCAAATATGTTTTTAATTGTTTGAAAAAAAAATTCTTCATCTTCTACAAATAGCATTTAGAGTATTGGAGTTAAAATGGTTTTTTACTAGAGTGATGGTAGTGGACTCATCTAATGTCTTAGTTTGAGCATTTATCCTGGTTTTGTTAAAATATTTTTGTGCTTTTAATTCTAAGAGAGCCTGATTGAGATGTTCTTGTAATAATTTGCCCTTTGCAGACATTTGTACAGGATTTGCTGATGGGAATGCTTACTTCATTTTCGCTTAGATTCGTGTCTATATTCTGTATTCTTGAAAGGGTATTTGCGTTAATTTTAAAATTCTCGCTATTGACTGGTTGAGAGGCTATGGAGTTTGATGTTGGTATTTTATTGCCATTAACAGAATTTTGCTCTGGCAAATATTCTCGGCCATCTCGGTGGGGTATTCTAATTTAATTCTTTTTTTTTCATTAAAATGTTTCCTTATAATCCAACCAAATGAGAGTCGAAAGGATATCGCCAAGTTCCTCAAATAAATGTATCACCGCTGTATGTGTGATTTGCACAGGTGGGCTTGAGGTGGGTGCATTTTTTCTGCTGAACACAGATTTGGATTCAATATTGAATGTGTTGCTCCAGTGTGAACAATAAATTTAAGGTAGTCTTGCAGTGAGGCAACTAATAGAAAGAATTTCTGCGTTGTCAACAGGACTTGCATTAAATGCGCGACTATTTGAACCGCCTACATTTTGATTATTTTGTCGTAAACGTAAACTGCTGTCTAATTTTAAATTGTTGTCTGTTGTGACTATTATTATTTCTGTATTGGTTTTGTGTGTTTAGAAATAAATTTTCTAATGTGGTGTGGACTGTTGTGGCGAAGTAAGATGAATTCGTGTTTCATGGTGGTTTTTCTTTGGTTTTCGTTTCTTTGAATGCCAGTCCCCATGAGTTCTATAGGTGCCTGATAATATGGATTGCAGGGGGTTACTGATGTTTTAAAGGATCGCGACGATCCGTGTGCATTACAGTTTTATCAGATTTTATTACAGTTGCTACTTATATAGCAGGATACTGTAACATCTAGCCCCAAACGTAACAGCGGCTTGCCATTTGGCTGGCAGAGCTCGCACTAAGGCATCTAGCACGGAACGATCTTGGCGACTACCTAACCTTAGGCAACATGTGTTGGGCGCTATGGAGTCTAGCTTCAAAAGCTCACAGAGGCTTTTTGCTGCAGCACAAAGGCAACGACCATGTAGATCTGCTTTCAATTATGATTACAATATGATAATACTCAGGAAAGCACAGTGACAATTGGAGCAATGAGTAAAACTTGCCTTACCTCTTGCCCGCCCCCACCATGAGGAGGACAGCTGCCGGTGATGCTAGCATGAAGGTCAACGTGGACAAATCGGAGGATATGGTCATCCCCAGAACGCCTGTTCAATGCACTGTATAGGGTAGTGGAGCCCCATTGAACCAGGTGGAGAAGTTTAAATATCTCCGTGTCTTTTACCCGAGTGATGGAAGGAGTAATGCTGAGCTTTCCTGTATGATTGGTTAAGCTGGGTTAATTTTGAAACAACTTGGTAGATTTGTAATTAGGAAAGCCGAGCTTGGTGTCAAAGCCAATTTGGGTAATGACCGAAGATCGCGAATACAAGCTGCTGAGATGAGATTTCTCCTTGCTGTTGTGGGAACTCTTCGCCGGGATAGGGTGAGAAACACGGCAGTGCGCGAGGAACTCAACATTGAGGGGCTACTTCTTCGAACGGAAAGTGGTATGCTTCGGTGGTTTGGTCACTTGGCACGAATGTCCCCTTCATCACGACTTATGAGGGCGTTGAATGCGGTTCCATCAGGTAGGCGACCGCTTGGCAGACCCAGGACCAGGTGGTTGGACCAAGTCCAAAAACTCGCCTGGCTACACTTGGGCATAACTCCCGATGAGTTCGAGTTGATGGCGGAGGATCGAGTTGCCTGGAGATCACTCGTGCGTGGCTTACCCCGGAGACCCTTTTAGTGGAGCATGCGGATCAGAAGATGATGATGATGATATTTAATTCTTATGAGGACCAACTTATTTTAAAACATATACACACCTTAAAAACAGACTCAATGAACGAGTTGCGGAGCGTATTAAACTGCCACAAAAAAAGGTTCAAATAAAATTCGTAAAATACTCGATCGAACAAGTTATTAATTCATGTCGAGCGCTGACCAGTAAATCAACAACAAACGAAGTTGCTGTCCTGTTAGTAGGAGAATTGAAAGAAGCAAGGACGCAGGATTCCATGTTTTTGGAAGGAGAACAATTTTATTATCTCACAACAAGGTTCAGCAAGAAACAGAGCAGTTTTGTATATGCAGTTTTATGCATACAAACTAATGGTCAAAAATAAGTGTTTTAATACTTTTTTTTGGAAAGTTTGAATTATATATTGAGAATCGAACACCTATTCAGAGCAGAGATATTTAAGAGATCCTTTAGATCGATGGTTAAGTACCTGCCCTTGGTTAGTGGGGTCTCCGATTCGAATCTCAGTGAAAGCAAAGTTAAAACGCTTTTTCCAGACACCATTTGCAGTTGGGATAAAAACTAACGGCACTTTCATTGGATTGGTCGTTCGCTGGTAGTATACTGTGGGTATCACAATGGACTAATATGGTCCAAAAATATACGCACCTCACTCTTAAGGTCGCACCTCATCCTCAAACGCTCCTCATCCTCAAACCGGGGGGATAATTCTTGAAGGCGAGATGTTGATAATGGCGGTCGGATAGCTAGCTTGATTATTCTAGGATGGAGAGTTACCATAGATAACACACATAACACACAAATGGAAGTACTTCCATTCCGTTCAATCTATAAAATATATTTCTGGTAGGTAGTTAGTTGGTAAGTGGCTTTGGTGCACTAAGGCCATAGTAGGCCCGTTGTACTGCCACGTGGCTTTACTGAAAGGAAGGTTTCGGGAGGCGGCGTAATTAGTGCGACAGCCAGCTAGATTTGTCAGTGAAATCCATTTCTAAATACACATATAAGCAAATTGTCATATCAGGCACAGTTCGGTGTCAGAAAATACTCATGATGATGTCAAAGATTGTGTATTTGAACAAGTACATCGGAAGCGGTATGGAAATTGTTGAAGTTCCCGATACATGACAGACAGAAAACGGCTAAAGGGTGTACCGTGATAAAGGGAGTACCGTGCGATTTTCAACAGATAGCAGAAAACACTCCAAAGACAGTTCTGTCTGCATTTTTTGATCTGTGCGAATTGGATGACTATATTGACATATGGCAGAAACTACTCGTATTGCTATATGACGAAATGAGAATTTGATCACAAAGAAATGCATCGAATGTAATACTGACGCGTTAAGGAGAAGAATGTGTTGTCAGGTTTTGTCGACTAGAATTTACCAAAATTAGTGACAGATGAAGCTTATTGGTTGTGTGGTAAATAACAGGGGTTAAATATTTTTTCTTGACGCCCCAGGAGGCCCTGTTAAAACATTTCTCACAAATTCGGCATTGGAGAGGAAACAGAGGAAAAATGCGCTAGCCGTTGTGTCTTCTGGAATTATAGCAACTCTATTAAATGATGAGAAAACAGCGCTCTCCACTCTCAACCTACATCCGACAGTATGTTTAGAACAACAGTCCGTATGTTACATACGTAAAAATGTAACACTTGGCAAACTTTTAAAAGATTCATCATTGCTCATATGGGATGAGTGTAACATGAGTCATACAGATAATGTCGAAGCAGTAAACCGAACGATCCAAGACCTTCGAAACTCAGATGACGTCAAGGGTGGTGCTACTTTTGTGTTTGCGGCCGATTTTGGCCACACACTGCGTGTAATTACAGACTATTACCAAATGAATGGAAAATTGAGAGCAATATTCATTGGTTCGGAGAAAAAATGTTTGCTGTTCGTGTTGACGATTGCTTAGTGACCGACAAACTGACCATTGTAGATGCTTTTAACACTTATTTTACAAACACAGCAGAAAGTGTCGAAAATGTCTGGTTTACATTTTTAATGACCTTGTTCGAATTTGGTATTATATGAAGAAAAAACATATTTCAATAATAGAATGCTTAGCTTTCTTAAGACGAGGTGGACAGGTCCAGACTCGTAGAGTAAAATCACTCAGACAATCCTTACTGAGCAACCGGTACGAGAAGACTTACTGCCTCTATGGGGCGTCTACTTTACAACGATAGCTACAGTGAGCTTGTTCAATGGAATATTTGCACTATCTTGAGTCTTGCGTACGTGTGTATTTGGCCAAAGTAAGCGACGATTATTCCTTCCCTCCCACCCTAAAACTTCATATCTCTCCCCTTCCATCCGGTGGGCTGGATCAAGATGTAATATGAACCGTGCCGAAGATAAGCTTGGCTGGAAGCCCACTTGAAAAACTATCTCAGTCGCGAACTGAGTATTCGGGCTCCCGGCAAACTCCCTGATTAATCCCTGCCTGAGCTGTGTAATGCACAGCCCGACCCTTCCTTACTCCACTCATGAACAACGCAAAAGCAAAACACAACCAAATCAAAATCAACAAAAATGAGACTGGTGCTCACTCACCGGTTGGAACATCTTCCAGAAATGCTTCAGCTCCTGAAGCGCTGACGGCCAATGCAACGAGAAACCCTGCACGGACCATGCAACCCCTCCCCGCAGAGTTGTATTTTCCTTGATGGCCATATGATCGGGTTCTGGAACGCCTACAAGGCATTCCCACGGAGAAGCTGACGGAGGCCAATAAACACACTACGCAGGACACCACGTCTCAATGCGCCAGATTGCTTGAGGCGTCACCCTCGGAACCTAAAAAACAGAAACCAACATTGCCAATAGGCGTTATAGACTGTATAGTGACGTGCTGACGCCGTTTTAGATAGCGCTGACTGACGCTTACTGCACATCTCCTTATTAAATTGAAAGAAGGTGGAGTCGGAGATAAATGACATCTACCTCAGCCTGGTGTCAGAAAATGGAGACCTGCCTCCTGTCGATCGCGACTCTGGATGGCATCAAGGACATATCAAGTCAGCTGGTCATTTCAAAAAAGCCATCTGTAGAATAGGAGATGTGTGGAAGCGTGTGTGGCTGGAGGTGCTAATGAGTGATCAAATCCCCAGTTAACCTACACATACCTTCCGCGGAATCCCTCCGATCACGAAACCATCATAAAGTTCCTGCTCGTAATTGGAGAGTCGCAAAGCTGAAAGAACTAAAAGTAGAAACCAGGTCTGCGGTGATTGTGGTCAATAAAGAATCACTGGTTCCACTAGTCAAGTCGGAAGAGGTCATTCACTACGGCTTTAGGACGATTACCTTAAATATAAAAATATGGGCAGATGACTACAGGCCCAGTTTCGCAGAACCATAAATATTTATCATTACGTCCTTTAAATGCAACATACTTATTCATACTCGTAATTACTTTATTAACTAGTATATTCTATTATAACTGGTATTCGCGCCCTAGGGGCCATATTTACCAGAGAATGTAATAACAGAAATGTCAAATGTATGTTAAAAAAGATGGAGAATGAAAAGTAGAAACGCGTTTTACAAAAAATATGGTGACATTATTCATGGCGCCCGAGCAGGGACGTATTTACGGTAACAAATTAAAAAAAGAAAAAGGATCAAGCAAAATTACAAGATACACATAGTGAATACATAGTGATATACAGATATACAAGTAAATATATATATATTGGGTATATAACTTAATTCTTGCTGTTTGCTAAGAGATGACGTAACTTGTATTATTCCATTGAAACATGCGTTGGAAAGCTGCTGTCATTGTACGCCACTTCAGTACATGTCATTCACTTGAAGCGTAAACAACAATAATTTTTTTTCACTCAAATATGTCGAACTTTGTGCCTTAATATGAAGAAAACAGCTGTCGAAACTCATCGTGTTTAGGTGGAAGTTTATGGTGAGCATACGCTGGTTGAACGAACGTGCCAAAAGTGCACGTTTGGTGCTTTTGGCTTGGCCAACCAGCCAAATCAACGACAAAGCCGAATACCCATGGCGCGCAGAGAATGCTCGGTATTTGGTGGGATCAGAAGGGTGTGCTGTATTATGAGCTGCCAAAAACGGGTGAAACCATCGATGAACAACGCTACCGAACACAATTAATCCGTTTGAAGAGAGCAGTAGCCGAAAAACGCCCGGAATATGCTACCAGACACGATGCAATAATTTTCCATCATGACAACGCTTGGCCCTATTAAAAACTATTTGGGAAACAGTGGATGGGATATAGCCTTATAGCCCATACCTTTCCCCTTCTGACTACCATTTGTTCCGGTCGATGCAGAACGCCCTCACTAAAATACGGTTCACATCAGAGCAGAATATCAAGAATTGGCTTGATTCATTCTTGGCAGCCAAGCCGGCGCAGTTCTTTTGGGATGGGATCCACAAATTGCCAGAAAGATTGGAATATGTCATAGCTTCAGATACTTTGAATAATACTATTGTACATGTTTTTCTTAAATAAAGGTTAAAATTTTGAAAAAAATTTGCGGCTTTTTCCCGCTTTTTTATTTTTTTTTTTTTAAGAAACGACGGTATTGGGTACGTCCCTCTGTTGATTATTGGCTAACAAAAGGAATATTTTATACATCAATTAAAAAACATGTATTTCTATGTCTCGGAAGTAACACTAAACATTTCTGAAAACCTTTTTATCTTTCTCTATCGCCATTCTTTTCTCGTGGGGATTAGAGCCTTGTGCTTTATTTAGACGTCCATGAAAGGCATCAGTTAATCAGTTTCTTTAGGAATGTTGGAATTTTGTTGTAATACTGTGCCCTTTTCCTTGGGTTTTGTCCCATCGGTTACCTTCTGTTAGTCTTATGGCTGCATACATACCATATGTATTCATGGGAAAGATATGTAAAGTAATTTCTGGGCTCTGTCTAGGCGTTCTAGGCGGCTGTCCCCCGATATACAGATGTTTCTGATCTCTGTTAATTGTAAACTAGACTAAGATGCCATAAATCAGTATTGGTCGTACAGCGGTGTACAACCGTATGCAGAATGTGCAATCGCTCCTTTCCTGATGCGTTCTTGTACGTTGCGTTTCAAGCGCAATTGCTGTAGACTTTGCATGATCAGTCACTTCTTTCCCTTTTAGCTTCGGTGGGGCTATACAAGGGATTTTCTATCTACTAGTGAACAGTACTAGTTCCGTTTTGGATGGTTTCACTCTTCCGATATCTTCTGTCCATTTTGCACCACTTTGAGAGAGGATTCCATCAAAGCTCTGATATTTCTGGGGAATTTTCGAGTGGCGGCTATTTTGATACCATCGGCATATGAGTAAACTGTCAACTACTAAGATCCAGAGCAGAGAAGATATGACCTCCCTATTGGTGTGCCTCTATACTCTTCTTTCCGCCAATATTTTCCTCTCCGTGCTACCACGGTGCATTCTTTGTTTTCGAGAAATTTTCTTGACTGAAGTGTTTCCGTTAAGTAACCTGAGCGATATCCTTGCTGGTTCGGAGATATGAGTTTAAATAGAGTTTTTCTATTTTGTTTGAAATGTTTATGACTGCTATGATGCGCTTTCCCACAATTGTTCTCGTGTTGCAGTTCTCCTGGGCTAATACCATCAGTCCTGGAGACTTTTTTTTTCGAGGGTTTTTGTTTAATTTGATATTTTTTTCCGTAAAGTGTGTGTCCATTAAAAGCTGCAGAGTCTCTTCACTAGAGTCATTGTATACTCCTGGGGAATTTTGTATGTAAGAAGCCATTGTCGGAGTTTTGGACGGTAGTAGTATTCAACGACACTCCCTTGTGCTTTTAATTATACAATGCTTTTCAGGATACTTCTTGAATCTTATTAATTCCATACTGTACAGGTTTTACGGCTTTGTTTATACAGTGGTAGCCGTGGCGTTGTGGGTATGGGCGTCGACACCTACGCAACTGAAAGTCGCTGCCTGCCATATTATTATTATTATTATTATTATTATTATTATTATTATTATTATTATTATTATTATTATTATTATTATTATTATTATTATTATTATTATTATTATTATTATTATTATTATTATTATTATTATTATTATTATTATTATTATTATTATTATTATTATTATTATTATTATTATTATTATTATTATTATTATTATTATTATTATTATTATTATTATTATTATTATTATTATTATTATTATTATTATTATTATTATTATTATTATTATATTACTATAGTTCTCCTCAGGAGCAGATATTTCTCCTCGCCAGCCACTAGTACAGCCAGGGGCTTGAAGTACTGACCTTATTAGCATCTTTTACTTCTTCCACTTGGTCCTCGGTATTTATACCAAGGTTACCCAGCGACGTGGCCAAACTCGATATGAGTAGCTTGTCATCCTGAACTTTGAGGTTGATCAGTGTTGCCCCAAAGTTCAGTTGGAATCCTTAATCTTTCAGAAACGATATCTATTCCTGATTGATAAGGAAAGAAACCAGCCTACTCGTCACTATTCAGGACCTTCCAGTTAT
This sequence comes from Eristalis tenax, assembly GCA_905231855.2. NCBI lineage: Eukaryota > Metazoa > Arthropoda > Insecta > Diptera > Syrphidae > Eristalis > Eristalis tenax. The sequence continues at coordinate 59,245,877 of HG993126.1, read as the reverse complement.
CCATAGGGACGTCTGGGTTGTGTGCCCCTAGTAGAACAGCGATATTTTCGGTTCCATCAAGACCTGTAGGCATCCAGGGTGTGACACGAGGTCTTCTTCTTATTTCAGGAACTCTTCTGATTTCTGATTATAGCACTTCAGGAGCTTAGCCACATGGGATAGCCAACCAAACTCGCTGGAAGTTGGTACCGTCTCTGATGTTGAAGGTTCCTTCATGACGTACTCTAAGATCGGCTTCGTAAGTGGTCCCATAAAGGTCCCGGTGTTTTTGCGTCTTCTTTTGCTTATGACCTCCTTGAAAAGTCGGTACTCCATTGCGCTATTTCTCATCTTCTTCGGATTCTTGTGGGTCTCGTTATGGGACTTCGGTCTTTTAAACCTAAGGTTGCTGAGGACTTCTTCCTCCTGCACCCCCCTTACGGGTTTGAGTTTCGGCTTGCAAACCGTCCTGTTTTTACTAATCAGCCTCCTGGAATATGGGCTGGTACTTAGTTCATCTGGGCGTTTGTTGGTCTGGTTCAATCTGCCGACATCAGCGGAACTACAATTTCCTTCTGTTGCACCCACTTAAGGTTTGCCCTCAGCCTCCAGAGTTTTACTCTCCAAGCGATATATATTATTATCTTTGTCCGTCCAGCTTTCTTTCGACATTTTGCTTATGCGATTCAGCCGGAACTTGACATTTATTATGGCCCTTAACTTAATAGCCGAATGCGTTTTCTTTTTTTTTTTTTGCGAAAAGGCCGAATTGTCCACAGAACTGCTGACTGATATGTTATCCGAGTCGGATAGCAGATCGATGCAAGTATCTCTGTAGTCAAGGTTAGGTTAGGTCGTCGATGTTGATAGCGTTGTTGTTGAAATTGTTTTCGTATCTGTCGCGTTCGTAACTGTGAATTAGTAAACTGGATTTTTTAAACGCAACCTAGTTGACATCGATTTCAAATGTCATATTCGTATTTTTAATGTGTGAATGACCATCGATGGCGCCAATCGCTGATGGGAACGATGCTACTGGAAATAAATATTTCTTTGCATTTGCAGTCCTCGTTGGTTTTCTATGTTGCTTTAAAAGGGGTGCTATCGCGTTCGAAACTCTCACAACATTGTGCGACAACCTCGAAATGTGTGTTCCTCTAAAATCAGCAAAGCTCTCCAAATCAGATCCATTCGCGTACAACTTTATTGTAACAAGTACATAGTTGATTGATAGGTGCCATCGAATTTTTTTTTTTTTATAAATTTAAGTTCATTAAAATGTTGCGTTCGGAAATGGTGAGGAAAACCGTTGAAAACAAAAGTGTCCCTAAAAAAAACCGTACAATTTTGAGTTAGAGCGACATCTACGTTCGGATATATTCCACGCACCAAAATATGTATATACCACCACGATATGTAGATACAATACAACGTATATATAAAATACCAGCAATATAAAACATTTACAAATTTTTTTTAGAGCTATTGACCATATAATTGAGGACAAAACTCTAATCGGTTTTATAAAATTAGGGTTTTTGTTTAGTGCCACTTTTGTTTTCAGTGTGTGATCTGTTGCAATGACATTACGAAGTAATGTGCGTAAGTGTTTTTTCAGTAAGTAAGTGTTTAGTGTAAGTGTAAGTAAGTGCGTTTTTTTGCTAGCGTATATTTGCTTAATTTCATTTTGCATGTAAAGTTCTCTAACAGCAAATAGGATTTGTTTTGACATCCGCTTAAGTTAATCGGGATAATTATCGCCGATTTGGAATAAGATAAAAACAATGCGTACAATAACTTTCTATGTGTTAAAGATTTCACAAAATTCATTCATGAATTACTTTTGGCAACGAGTAATTTTATTAATTTTTGACACCCAAAGCTGAGGATAAAAAGGCAATAAAGAAAGAAAAATTGCAGTACTCACTAGAAAGTGGGTGGCGCTACTACTTGTAGAGGGCCAGGGCCTACCTTCTCAGCAACCACTAGTGTTGTGCATATCATGCCGACTACGACTACGGCCAATTTGAGAAGCCTTTTCTAGACATATACTCTTTGAGCATTGTGAGTGACTCGAAAGAGGTGGAGTCGTGAGGTTGTGTAGGCTCAAGTGCGAAGGGCTCGAAGCAACAAACCCTAACTCCACCGGTGACATGCCGTGAAAGGGATTTGAGCCACGGAAGTATACAAAATTTAAGACCCACTTTGCTGAGACTCATTAAAAGTAATATTGCATAATATAACCTCCTACTGCATTGGCAAAGGAGGGGTTGCATGTCATTTCTGTCTGATCCTGTATATGTGGGTAATCTTAAAATATAACCACTCTTTCTTCTGTATTCAAAATAGGTGAGCTAGGAGTAATTCATTCTAAAAACATAACTATCAATTGTTGGGTATGTATTTTTAGTTTCAACTTGCTCCATTAAGTCAGGTTGTTGGTATTGACGATAGTTGACAGATTCTTCCTTACCTTCGCTTACATTTTCGGTCAGGGTTTGATCATACTTATTGTCTTAATTTCCCATTGATTGTTCATATTCGTTCATTCCCGTACGCGGTGACATGTTACGGGTGTTAGTAAAGAATGTTCTTTGAATTTTGTTTGGAATGGGATTTTGTTGGGACACTAGAATGTGTATTTAGGACCTTTGCTGGGGACGGTTTTGATAATTAACATACCAAGACTGAATGGGTATGTGCATAGGTCTGTCTGGGTTGGAATTTGTTAAATGGATCAAATTGATTACCTTGAGGATGGTAATTTCATGGGAAAATGTGTTGGAATTGGTTAGTACGATTATTAAATGTATTCTGATTGTGTTCAAAGTTTCGAGGTTGATTAAATGGTTGTGTTAAAGGTTAAGGGAGCCATACATTGATTTGGGATGGAATGGAGTGTTGGGTGAGGAACGGTAAGTTAATTTTGAATTGGAGGAATCGGTATACTACTATCGTATTTTCGCGTATTCACATGAGTATGGTTGGCATCGATGAGTTGTTATTACGTTCATAGCATCATTTCATATCCACGGATGAAATTTCGTTTAAAATAAGGGATAAACCAATTGACAAAATTCTTGTATGGTTTGGTGACCTTGAATTAGTCCAGTCATTTGGTGTTCTAGATTACCGATGTTCAGTTTTCGGCATAATACTCCACAAGAAGGACAACATTAGTTTGTCGAATAATCTCTATCTGAGTGCCATTCGTGATATCTATCAAAATATCTTCTAGTTCTTCCTGTCGTTTTATATAGAATGAGGATGCGGTCTACGTTCTTTTTCCAGGAATTATATTCTCCCGCTTGGTCTGACAATTCTCTCTACTCTGACACTACTCTCTACAACATCTAGTATTTTATCCACTCGGGATAAATTGCCTATTTGTTCCTCATTTTTACCTTGATTTCTATAGAAACGTGAACAAATTTAAAGAATAAAGCTTATAACGAATTCATTTGTATTGTTAATTTGTGATATGATTTATATGATATGATTATAATGTAACTTTAATGAATTTTTTAATGCATTTACAAGTTTTTAATTTCAGAATAATTAATATTATACATTAAGGTGGGTTGTCGACCTGGAAAGCGGCTGCCAATCATTGTTCCCCCCATTTTGCTTTTGCTACTAAGGGACTACAAGTAGGTGTAGTCATTATGGTGTATTTTCTTGACTTTTATTTTTTTTGTTCTTTGATATTTTGTGTAACAATTTCTTTTATATTTTTCACTTAACATTTTTTTATATTCTTTCTTATATTTTTCAAATACTTATCTTTTCTTATTTATTTTCACTTTCAATATTAATTTGTTTAATTCCACTTTCATTTAATTTCACTTTTACTTATTTTCTTCCATTTAATTAATTTCAAATAAAATATTTTTTGAATCGATTTGGATATTACTTTAACAACCTCTTTTTGTTTCGTTTATTTACTTTATTTTAATTCGATTGTACCGCACTTCGACGTATGTTTTGTTGAGGACTCATTGCACAAGAATATCGAGAATACTTTTTGTCGTGACTTATTTTTTTTCTTTATTTGGCGCTACAGTTCGCAGTGGTCCTGGGCCTCAACCAAAAAGCCTCTCCCACTAGCACGAGCTCTGGCTAGCTGCCTCCTGTGTCGCACGAAAAATTGGTTCAGGTCCTTCTCCACCTGAGTGCCACGTTAGTCGCGGGCGTCCTCTGTTGCGTTGTACCACCGGTTTAGAGCCAAGACTCTACGGGCTGGAGTTGAGTTGTCCATAAGTAGGCATCTGAATAGGCTTCTCTTCCAAAAACCGTTGACGCAAGGTCCAAAGATCGCACGCAGAATTTTTCTCTCGAAGATACCAAGCAATTCCTCCTCCGCTTTTGAGATTTTCCGTACCCCTGTGCCGTACAGCAGGACTGGAATGATCAAGGCTTGGTCTTCGAGAGAAGCCTCTCTGACCCAATTGCAAGATTTACTCTGCGTTTGATCTCGGTTCTGATGTTGTTCGTATTATTTACTGCAAAGCCGGTTTAGACGAAGTCCTTGGTCAACTCAAAGTTATAGCTTTCCATTGTGACGTTCTGTCCACGAATTCGATGTTGTATGTCCTTTCTTGAGGATAGCATATACCTCATTTTGCCCTCGTTCACCGATAGAACCGCCGCTTCCGTGTCAATGCCAGCAAATGCCTCACTGACGGCTCGCACTGTTCTGGAAATCACTTCGCTGTCATCCGCGAATGCTAACAGTTGTACGCACCTCAGGAGGATAGTGCTTCTAGTGTTGGCGTGTAATTTTGTGTTCTCTTCTCCAGGACGGTGTTAACGAAGTCACTTGACAGCGCTTCGCCTTGTCTAAATCCTTTTTTGACATTCAAGGTCTCGGTGAGTTCATAACCGACCTTGATGGAGCAAAGAGAATTGTCTATCGTCATCCTGCACACCCTGACGAGTTTGGCAGGGTTGTCAAAACTATACATCCCTGCTCGTTTTTATGCACGCTGTCACATACGGGCTTGAAATCGACAAATAAGTGGTGGGTGTCGATCTCCAGCTCTTAGTTTTTTCCAGGATCTTCCGTAATACGAAGATTTTGTCGAAGGTGGATTTTCCCGTCCTCAAACCGCACTGAAATGGACCTGTCAGGTTATTGACGAAACGTTTCAGGCGCTCACACAAAACTACAGAGAATGTCTTATATGCAATGTTTATGAGACTTATTCTTCGGTAGTTGGTGCAATTGAAGGGGTCTCCTTTCTATTGGATCGGGCAAACGATATTAAGGATCCACTCGTCGACTATATCTTGCAGATGAGCTGGTGCATTTATACACCGGGTGGACGGAATTATATTTTACCCTCGTCCGTTATGTGGGGCATAACATTCTGGTTGACAGCGGTATTGGTGTCTTCCTCTCATTTCTCTTCTTCTTTGTGCCATCTAATGTGACTCTGCTACGACTTGTCCATCTTCATCCCTAAAGGCTTCTTGCCGATTGAATGAGTCTTAATCCACTCCTTGTCAAACCAGGGGTTTTTCGTGTGTGGCGTTTTAAGACCCAAAACATAAGAGGCAGCCTCCTCGCATGGCGATATGACAACGGCTCCATTGTTAGTCGATTGTTTCGCCTGGCAGGGTTGGACTCTCTGAAAGCTTCAGGGAGACTCTGTCTGCAAAGTTCCTTTCATTAAATTGCGATTGTAGATTTCCGACGTCAAACTGCTGTGGTCTTGCTCTACTCCGTTGTCCTTTAGATAATCGCGTTCTTACCCTGGCGACAACAAGGAAATAATCCGAGTCGATGTTGGCTCCTCGGAATGTTCGGACATTGAGAATACTGGAGATACTACATCGATCGCAATGTGAGCAATCTGGTTGACGGTTTATTGTTCAGGTGACCGCCAGGTCCCTTTGTGAAGTGACGAAACCGCGTACTTTCTACAGAGAGTTTCGACGCGTCATGAAGTCCAGCAGCCTGCGTCCGTCCTCGGACGTGTTGTCATTCAGGCTGTATTTTTAGATTATGCCTTTCTGGTTCAGCTTTGCTTTGAAATCTCCTAGGACGTAGCTGGGGCCTTGTCGTATGAACTTTCTAGGAAATCATAATAGTCATCCTATCTATCATCATCTTCATAACCCGTAGGGGCGTGGGGGCAGATTAGGTACCAAGAGCACCACGCCGAGATTGTATGTTAACTTGACCTGGGCATCTAAAGGAATCGTTGCTGGCAATGTGGAGAGCAATCAATTAATTTGCCCTGGATGCCATCGCTAATGTACGACGCATTTCAAGAGTTAAAACGCAAAACCCATAACGATTCCGAAGGAAACGGTTCAAATAAACTGTTATGATGCGAAATGGAAATACGCAAGTACCTGCTGCATCAAGTATTACTTATACTAAATAAATGAAAAACTTAAGCTAAATACGAAAGTCTGAATATGAACAAAACTAAAGCAGTAATTTTTAGAAAAAACTAGATAGTTTTTAAACCTTCTGCAAAATACCGTTAACATATCTGGTCGCCAAAGTTATCCCCGTTGATTCTGTTACAAACCTAGTCCAAGCTGCAATTTCTCGGATCAGTCATTTCTTTAGGGAACATAAACCAGTTTCATCCTTGTTATGACACCTAGCTTACGGTGAAGACATTCATGAAAAACGTCATTCAAGCAAGGATCTTGAAAGGGAAGTACAAAAGCGAAGACGTTTTGATTACAAGCCTGCCTGTGATTCCAGTCCAGGTTTGTATTTGCAATGTCAATCTCAAGAGCAGTCGCATCAATCTTGAAAATCCAAGGCTCCGCGTGATCAATTGTATGCCGCTCGTGTGGAAAAAAATCTACATTAATTATTTACTTGCCAGAAAATAAAGCAGACAATCTTGTGTACCAAAAACCCTTACAGTAAAAAATATGTTTCTGTGTCCTTTCCGATTGGAATGGCTTATTAAAAGTGTTCATAAGTTCGACAAGTGCCGGTCAATATGCGAAACGTTATTTGACAATGTTTTTTTTGGCACAGCTTACAATATGCCGAACCTAATTCGGCCTTTAGCCATGAACGCATGAATATGCCAGGTAGATTTGCATTTTTGTAAGTACTTGGTTTTCTTGGCAGCTTTTCCTTCTCCGGAAGCTGGTAGTGTTGTCAGTTGTTGCATAGGTAAAAATTACGCTGATGGCAATGGTGATGGAGATGGCGGTTTCAGGTGTTCTGATGAGGGTGGTGATTGATAAAGTTTCATTTCTTCAAGCAAAAATGTATTTAGTATTCATTTTTAAAATTCGAGTTTTCTTTTGTAGAATTAGGTATCTTTCCATTTTTGCTGGGAATCACTTATTGAATCGCTTATTGAAGAAAAGTAAGCATATTTTTTGTTGTAATTGCGTTTGGACTCGCTGGTGGTAGCTCTACCGTTTATTATTTCCCGTTGATAGCCAGAGTTTGTCATTGATTCCACTCCTACTGTCGCAGGTCTACTCCCATGTTTCCTCAGATGGTCATTGTAAGTCAGGTAAGGTAAGGCAGGTTCAAATGAATCAATATAATTCATCTTCAATGAAATTTTGTTCATGTAATTTTAGGAATATGTGCAAAAATACAGTGGATTCTCTCTAAATCGCCATATTCTAGGCTTTCACTTAATTTTCGATACAAAAACACTCTCTATGAAACAATAGGGACTTCAGGGGCTTTCAGGGGCAAACAAATCAATGTCATCCTTTTCCTTTTGGTGTTCGTTGGACTCAAAACAGTTTTTACTGTAAAGCAATTTTATTCTATCTAGCAATTTGTTTAATAAAACCATGTTCATGTGATCCATACACCGGGTATTTGTTCCTTTTTCCGGAATTCCCACAGACAAGCTCATGCACCACCACTTCAAACAACTTTCCAAAGGGATCTAATTCTTTGTTGACATTTCCCTCCTCGACTGGTATTCAATTCGAATTTTTCCAAAACTCCTACTAACTCGAACCAATGATAGTAGGTATCTCGTTAAAATTCGACTTGGAGAGTCTTCTGCATATACGTTCTTGAACTCCCATATTAATTGTCTCCATAAAGTGACATTTCTTTGCATGGATGTGCATTCTCGTACTGAATAGATTTGCGCCAATTCCAACATCAGTCTTGAGAATTCGAAGCCACTTAAAAGTCAAACCGGAAATGGTCGTTTAAAATGTTCACTTTAGTGAAGTGAATTTTATCCACACATTGTATCAACCGATTTACACATTTCTTAAAAGGAAGTCCCTGTGTTAACAAATACGCATCGGTTCGTCCAGACTTACTACTCCACACATGTGCCGGTTAAGTCATCACTAGAATCTTGAATTCATTGTGATTTAAATTCTCTATCGAAAATGTGGATTTCACACAATCAATTGGGTATGTGGAACATTGGTCCACTCCCATGAAAAATCGAAACCACATCAAGCCCCACTTCCATTCGTTTAGTTCTTAGTACGCGATTTCCAACCAATTCTCTCAAGCTCTATCATTCTAAACAATTTTAAATTACAGTTATTTGTGTATGACTTGAATCCTCGCAGACACAAAACTGTAACACAAAAACCCGCCCATAGGCGAAGCAACGGAACAATGTATCTATCGACTCCGCAGTTTGGCCAACACTTTTCATAGCCCAGTGTCAGGTTGGCAAAGGAATGTCGCCCATCGATCCACGTCTTCCCAACTCTCTATCTGCGCGTCCACAGCCACAGCCTCAGCTTCAGGGAAGACCACGAGTGCAACGAAATGAATCGCTCATACTATTCACACACACAACAGTTCTGTTCAACATTTTTGCCTTGTATCTGGAGCAGCTTCATTGAGCTCCGTCCAAGACTCTGAGAACGCCTTTTGCCCAGAGAAATGTTATCATTATCCAATTAAAAATTATTACTGCGGATTGTAAATGGTCGACTGGTCTTCGCTATGATTGCGGGGTTTCACGCCATCAGCGGATGAGTGGTGGTGAACCGAATGGCGTGGAATGAAAGTCTGGTCATGAATCTTCTGACTTTGAACTGAAACCCCCTTTGTGTTGGAGCGCGCAAGCGCAATGCTAGTAGACTGCAGATATCGTGCAAAAGAGTGTGCAGAGGAAAAGAGGGAAAAAAGTATATTTTATAGATTCCGCGTGATGATGATGATGATGGTTGTATCGCTTGACCGACGCCCGACGGCAGCTATTCCAGTTTCAAGTAGACCGCATAGTGCTTCCAACTCGTTGTTTCCACGGCTATTGTGTGGAAGAGAAGCCGCCGCAAGATCAGTGGGACGTGCAGATCCGGTTTGGGTTTGATTCTGTGTGACTGGACCTAGGGACTAGCGATGTTGTGTTTAGCAATATACTCGCGGTTAGTTGTTTGTTACAGTTATTTATGAACGCTCTCGCGGTTGGGGCTTTCAACTGGTCCGGTGAGCAACTATTATGTGGATTTGCTGGTGAATTTGTTTCGAGTGAGAAACGAAATGTAAATTGTTTTATCAATGATTCTAACTTGTTTAGGTGGCATGAAAAACTTCTTCTAAAAACGATAACTAGCATAACATTCGCAATGAAAATATTTTTTGGTTTTTACCTAATCTGAATAGCAGACTGTATTCTATGATTTAGAGTTCTTTGTTTTATTGTAATTTCGTTACTAATAGTGACGATCATTTAATAGTGACATCAATTAATACAAATTTAAAACATCTTTATTATTGTTGCATAGTGCTGCGAAGTTGGACACACAGCGTACACACTTAAGGACAGTTCACAAGGCGCTGAAACGGAAGCTTCCATACTGAAAATCCGAGCTAAAAGGGTGTGCCCAACGCCGCTGTAGTTGACGAAATCCGAAAAACAATTAAAAAAGCGTTCTCATAGTGCAATTCAAAAACCAAACCTTGTGTTCCCTGCGTGATATATCAAAAAAGGTCGATGATGGAAATATAACTGAATTTAGTAGTCCTGTAGACATCGACCACAAACTGCCAATTCGTGACGATTAATTGCCCGATATGTGCCCCAATATTATCGAAAAAATGCAATATCTCCCATGAATAACTGATGTATATATTCCATCCATGGAAGACCTAAACAATGTTTTCTAAATCTATCGATAAATAGTTTTAATCAGTTATACCCAAACGCAAAGGCTCAATCATAGTGGACGAACGTGCAGTTGTCCACAATTGCTTGCGGGAGTTTAAGCAAAATGCCAATACTTTCCATTTCGCCCCTCTATCAATTTTGCTGTGGAACTTGTATTAGTTTTGGTCCAAGGAAAAATGGATTTTTTTATTGTTTGAATACTATGCTGAATGTTCTAAATCTATTTCTTAAACATCACGAGGTTATAAATGCATACATGTATAAAATGAAAAAAAAAGTGCGTGAAAAGCGGCCCATCTTGATTCGGTTCAGGGACATTAAATGTCGTAACTACGGGCATTCATAATGGGTCATCGCATGGGTGCGTTTTAATTCAATCACTGGTCGGCCAAGTAAGCCCTAAGCACAAGCAATTATTTGGCCTAAGATACAACAAACAATTCAAGTTTCTGACCGCAGAACTATTTAAAAGTTACTGGCCCTAAAGGGTAGAATATCATGATTCGTTTCAGAGTAAATTACTTTGAAGGTGGACACTTTGTGCTCGTAATGGAAAGTCACGTTGAAGGAGTAATTAGTTAATCCAAGAATAGTAACGACTACTGAGTTCGCAGAAATTGTACGTCTTGCTGCTCCTACTTATATTTTGATACTTAATTAGAATCAAAACCTCACAATACGAAGTTAGAATGTAAATTGAAATAGTGCTCAAGGACTTAAAAAAAAAATAAAGTTTATTACAAGTTCTCCCAAGGGAAAATGTTTCAATATTATACATTGTCCAATCTACCAAATTTTTATGGACAAATATAGAGCTTTTTTTTGTGCGTCTGCCAACTCTCCTTGTCATTGTATAAATGGACAGGATGTTGCAGTGCAGCCGAGGTGATTAATGTTTCAGATTGGGAGAGTTGCTAGTTGAGAGGGAGAGTTGAGTGTAAGTCATATTCTTTTTGCAGATGACTTAGTTATCCTCACATATTCCTCGACGGAACTCCAGCGCGCACTCGTAAGGTTTGTGGCCGTATGTGCTGATGCTGGAATGAAGGTCAACGTGGACAAATCAGAGGTTATGGTCATCTCCAGAACGCCTGTTCAATGCACTCTACAAGTGAGTGGAGTCCCATTGAAGCAGGTGGAGAAGTTTAAGCATCTCGGAGTCTTTTACACGAGTGATGGAAGGAGTAATGCTGAGTTTTCCGGTAGGATTGGTCAATATGGGTAAATTTTTAAACAGCTTGGTAGATCTGTAATCATTAAGGCCGGGTTTGGTGTCAAAGCCAAGTTATCGGGTTTCAACTCAGAATTTTTTACAACTCTCACCTATGCAATTTGGGTAATGACCGAAAGAATAAGATCGCGAATACAAGCTGCTGAGATGTGAATTCTCCTTGCTGTTGTCGGAATTACTCGCAGGGACAGGGTGAGAAACACGGCAGTGCGAGAGGAACTCAACATTGAGGAGCTGCTTCTTCTAACGGATAGGGCTATGATTCGTTGGTTTGGTCACATGGCAAGCATGTCCCCTACATCACGACTTCCGAGGCGTGCGTTGAATGTGGTTCCATCAGGTAAGTGACCGCTTGGCAAACCCAGGAAGAGATGGTTGGACCAAGTCCAAAAACTCGCCTGGTTACGCTTGGGCACAACTCCTGATTAACTCATCTCATCGATGGCGGAGGATCGAGTTGCCTGCGACCCCTTTAGTGGAGCATGCGGGTCAGAAAATGATGATGATCGAGATGAAGCTTTTGTGTATATTGTGTCTAATAAAATTAATACATATTTCCGGAATAAGCCGCAGAAGTTTTTTCAGATATCGTTAAGTTACTTTTTTAATTATTTACATAGCTTACAAACAAAATGAGAGACGTGTGGCTTTATATTTGTATTACTTTTTTTATTTTTTAATCTGTGGATCCTTCAGCTCCGATCGGAGAACTCTCTACAACTAAACTGCATCAGCAAACCCACAACCATTCATGCCCCCTTAGATGTTCTCCCCGATACGTGATGGAATGTGCTTACACAGCATTTGTGCAACAATCTGCATTCGCTCTTGGAATAAACAAATGTATTGCAGAAATGCTGATACAGCTGTTGCAACATTGTGCGCAGCTATCCATCACGCCGGATCGAGACAATCCCGAATGCAGTGTTGGGGATCTATGATAATGGGGGAATTTATGTTCTGTTATGGATTTAGGGTGAGGGGGAGTTTATATGTGACTTTATTCTATTGTAATTAAAATTCTCATGCCGTATCAACTAATAGAGGAAGGTCATGTACTTTGGACCGGAATTCACTATTTTTGCTGCAGCTTTTGTTCAACAAGTGTATTATTATGGAAGAATTTACTGTATGCCTTAAAAATGCATTTTCGCCAGGAAACCTTAAACGGTCCGATGTACATACACTGAATGTACCTTGGACTGTTAGTGTATGTACCTTGGACCGCTGTCATGGCTATCATATATGACAACCAGTGATGTTTCCCACTTTACCAAGACTATCACATATGATAGCCGCCTATAATTTCTGGCACCCCACTATAGTGTGAATGTTATTGCTTTGATCAAGTAAGCAAGTAATGTTCTATCTCGTCGAGATTCTATTGGCATCCCCTCTTATGAAAAAAAAAAATGAAATTTCAAATTTAAAAAGATTTGGATGGCCCTACAGCCTGTAGAAGGTCAGGGCCTAGCTTCTCAGCAACCACTCGTGTTGTGTGTGCTGCTATTCTTTCCCAGGTAGCGGGGACCTACAGTTTGTAATTTTTATCATGTTGTTTTTGTTTTTTTGTAAGTCCTTGTTATGTGGCAAACAAGCATAAACTATAATGAGTCTCATCTCAAATCAACTGGAAAATGTGTAAAAAAAATCTTGTCGCAAGATGTTTAGCACTCGGCCCAAGGTGCAATTGGTCTAAGGCACATGACCTTCCTCTATATATGCGATCAATATACTCGCAGATATCACACTGTAGTTCTTTGTTGAAATCTGCAAATCTGTGTCTTCGCAGCAGTAGTAAATTCAATCGATATCTGTGTTTTTTATGAACAAATTATATATTTACACAATTCGTCGCTCTAAACATGGGTCTCAATGTGCCATATTTATGCTTATGGATCAAAGAATGTTTACTTTAGAAATTAAATATATTTTTATCGAAATTACGTCGGTACTCTTCAATCGTACATGGGTCAGAAAATAACACTATTGTAAAAATACTTCCACGAATAAGTAAACGAGTTTTATTTATTAAAAGTATGTGATTTTATTAAATCGTAACCTTGGGTTTACAATTCTCTTATTTGACATGATCACTCTGCTCGTACATTGTGCCAATTGCTAAAGGAATCCCCTTATTCATTTGTCACTTGCACGACGATCGTGTGTCACGTTTCATGAGAAAGTGATATAGAAGGTGAGAGAATTTGTAGCTTGCATGCTGATAGTAATAAAAGTTGACTGATATGTTCACGTTTAGTGTTAAAATAACAACAAACCAGCATTGTGCCTGGTCGCTATAATAGAGGACAATTTCAATCACACCCAGAAATCCAATTTTTTTTGGAAAGCGAAAGGTCCTTTGTTTACTTTAATGTTTATTATTATTGTCGGTTTATTGTTTATTTTGTATGTCCCACAATGGTTGGGGCTTACATCGGGTTGTTCAGGTCCGTGTGTCCATGGTGGTTCTTCTGGGATGGGGTGGTGATGTGTTAGCCGACTTAGCCTCGATGGTGATTGCTGTCGCTGCTCTGGTAGAATCCATGCAGCTTGTTGTTCGACGTCGTTTGAAAGTTCTGTTGAGGAATCGTTGCCCGAGAGTCGTGCTTCTCAACTCTCTGATGTCCAAATGTGGATGGTTTCCAATGCCTGGAACAGTGTTACCAAGTATTACTGTAGCATTCCCCTACAACAATGCGAGCTTCTTCGTAAAGTCTCCTGTTGCTGGAATACTTCTGACGGTCTCCGTCATAGGTGAGACCGGTGCATATTCGGCGTATCTTCCTTTCGAAGACCGAAAGCTTCTCCATGCTGGTCTTGGAGATGGTATGCCGAATGGCCGAATGAGTTGCTTGTAGAGTAGCAACTTCGTCTTCTGGCTTAGTCCATTTTGTTTTCGCATCAGGGGATAGATACGATGAAATCCAAAGTTGGCCTTCCGAAGAGTCAACTTCGAACGGTTGTTGAATTTTAGTCTGCCGAGTCAACATACGTTCAATATATTCTCGGTATCGGGGTGAAGCTGTGGTTGTATATATAAATTGACTTATTTATCAAGTAATACTATTATTTTACTGCACTTATGTAAAATTTCATATAAATGTGGTTATTAATTCGCGTTTTATCTCTAGTTAAACAGAATCATAATGCCAACTGAGACGATGATGGTGAAAATTGAGCATCGCGCTGTAATTAAGTTTCTCACTAAGCAAGGAAAACGTCAAAAAACTATTCATGAAGAGATGGTGGCTGTTTACCAGGGTTTCGCACCTTCATTATCAACTGTGCGAAAGTGGTCAAGTGAGTTCAAGAGAGGCTGAGAGAGCACTGAAGACGACCTCCGCTCCGGCGCTCCGGCTACTGCTTGTACGGGAGAAAGCATCAAAGAAGTCGAAAAACTTGTTCTTGAGGATGCCCGAATAAAGGTGAAAATGATGGCAGAGATCACCAAGCTTTCAATTGGTACCATTCACACCATTCTTCATGACCATCTCAACCTTTCAAAGGTCAGTGCAAGGTGGGTGCCACGAATGCTCACAGCGCCTCAGAAAAAAGTGAGAATCGCATGCTGTAGAGAGCTTTTGGAGATGTGTAGTGAGAACGCGGACGGTGTTATGGATCGAATTGTTACTGGTGACGAAACATGGGTCCACCACTATGACCCTGAAAGCAAACAAGAGTCCATGCAGTGGCATAAAAAAGGAACAGACCCCCCGAAGTAGTTCAAAGTCACTCCGTCTGCCGGGAAGTTCATGGCCACAGTTTTTTGGGACTCAAAGGGAATCTTGCTCATTGAGCCACATATTACGCTTCCACTTTGCATAATTTGCGGGAGGAAATTAAAAAGAAAAGACGGGATAAACTCCCAGCGGGGGTGTTGCTTCTTCATGACAACGCTCCTGTTCACCCGGCGCGAGTTTCCAAGGCTGCTGCGCGAGATTGTGGTTTCGAAGAAATCCAACAAACACCCTATAGTCCAGACCTTGCCCCTAGTGATTATTTCCTGTTTCCGGATTTGAAAAAATGTCTTCGTGGAAAAAGATTTTCGGATGATGAAGAACTCAAGTCGGCAATAAATGGAGAAAGAGGAAATTTATTTTTTTGAAGGTTTAAAAAAGCTTATCTGTTGAAACAAAGTGAGCTTATTGTCGCCAAAGTATATTTGATACTCGCCGAGTCGGAACAGAGGTGGCAAAAGAGTGTCACAGCTGGAATCTAATTCCTCCGTCACTGAAAGCCTTCGGAAGGAAATAATCGCTCTCAAACGAAAACTTTATATACATTAGAACAAAGCTATTGCCGCCGATGCCCTTCTCTACGGAGTTCCTACTATGGAAAGCTAAGATCTGCTGTTTTTTTTTATCTTTGTCAAGCTATCAATGTGAACACCCGAGCTCTACGCAATATCTATCGCATAAGTCCTCTGCAAAAAAAACCCCAGTACAAGCACCTGCCATCATGTTGAAATTTAACTCTGCATATGATAAAAACTTTATTCTGAAGTCAATATCATCTAAAAGTAAACAAAGTGCAGAGGGGGGTCCTCTGACTTCGTGATATTGGCATACCATCAGACTCTCGTATAAATGTTCATGAAGCTCTAGCCAAGCATAATCATATGGTTCTTCAGCATGCTCTTCGTTACAAAAAGCTAAAGAAATTGGTTGCGTTGTATTCTTCGCGGGGACTTGTGTGTGTCATCAAGAATGCAAAAAGCAAAGTTCGTGTTGTCAAAAGCTTAGATGATCTTCATGATGTGATCAATGGAAGCGAAACAGAAAGCTCTGATGCTTGATCCACATGATACAGTAGCGGCCAACTTTTTTACTTTTTTTCTTTTTCTTTTCTAAAAATTTATTTTTTTTGTATTTGTTGTTCGTTTTTTTTAATTATACTGTTGTAATTACATTTATCACTTTTAATTTTCTTCTGTATTCTTAAATCTTATTTATCTTATCTCTTTTGTTTTTAATTAACTTAATACTACTCTATAAGTTTATATACTCATGTAATATTAAAGTTGTATGTAAATCCAAGGGTACTTGTCCTATCGACTACTTGTTTATAGAGCTATCTACTGCCAATGACTAAATTCTTCTTGGGGTGGCTTATAGACCTAATAAAAGTATTAATTTATGTCAACTTACATCGCTACTCGAAGACATTTCCCTAATAGCCCCGAATTTTATTTTGTGTGGTGACTGAAACGTGACGTACGTGACATGGACGTGACGTACGTCAGTGAGTCATCTGCGAAAACACAGCATTTGACTATGTCGGCTAGAGTTTGAAGGTCTGCCGTATAGTTTGGGTCCCAGGGATCACCATGAGCAACTCCTGCTTCGATGTTCCACTCTCTTGACCGGTTGTCTTCTACCTGGACGTAAAACTTCCTTGGATGATAAGCACTTTATAACAATTTAAGTGTCTTAATGAAATTTCTAGGCTTTTGAATAGTGGAAAACTAATTGTTCTGCGATTTACCTCAGTCATAATTCTTAGGACACGCTTTTGTTTGATTAATAAAGGTTTTATTATGGAATAAGACCAAAAGATCTGAAGAACAGTCATAATATTCTCAACAAGAATCAATTTGCGTTTCGTAAAAAAAAAAATATAATATGAATTTCCACGACTACTTGGAGATTTTGCAAACAAAATGTAAAAAAGTTTGGACAAAACCCGTAGTTCTGTTTATTGACTTTAAGAAAGCCTTCGACACTTTGAATCACAGACAAATCTTGAAGCAGCTGGAAACGATTGGTGTACGGGGTCACATCTTAATATGGCTTGCAAGCTAATAATGCTCAACATAAGCCAAATATACAACTTAGAAATCTTGGCCAACTTCGGTGACGCAACACATACAGGATCCAGACACAGCAGATGGTGAACACTAGAGGACGACAGCAGCAGCTATGTGAAGTTCCGAGGTACTGGAATGAATATGGCCGAAGGACATTTAAAGTCGCAATTCCGATCATCATCAACGAACTCCCAAGGGAAATTCGCAATCTACCAAAATGAGAAAGTATTAAAAAAGCAAAGTGAAGACACATATCGTAATCTATTGAATTGTTGTGTGTAATGAAATATTGAAATAACGTTTAATTGATAATTGTAATGTTTCATAATTTTGTAACTGTAATTGATTTTACTTGAATTTCAACATTTATAATTGTAAAATGTTTTTGTGATTAGGCATCTGCAGACAAGCTATTCAGGCTTTGCAGATAAACAAGTGTAAAAGTTTTCTTTCTGTAATAAATAAATAATAAAATAAAATAATTGCTGAATTAAGGGTTACAATTATTTAAATAAACTAGCATACAAAATGAGGACTTACTGTCTCGGATGGTTAAAATAAATTGCGATACAATTTTGGGAAATCATTATTTGAACTAAATAAAATGTTACACGTCCTGCCCGGCTGTCTTCTAAATCAAAAAGACAGAAACAATACAAAAAAGAAATTAGCTACTCTTGTCTCCAAGGTAACGGGGACGCGCCTGCTTATTATTGCTAAGGCGCGCGCATGATTACTCGCAACAATAATCATGTTACTGAAATACGCACCACCCCAGCAAAAATTACAATACTGCAACTCAGATTATAAACCATTTCTAGAGCTTGAATATTGCAATAGAGGCTGGCACAATGACACATTTGCCTGACTACCCTATTAAAATACTGTTTTAGGTATTGCGCGTGATCCTTCCAATTGCAACACGGTATCCAATATGATAACTTTCAATATGGAAACAATCTTTACTAGAATTCATATTTGCATTAAGGTAACATGACCTCGAGCAGTTGAATCAACTAAGCAAAAACTTAGGCAATTCTCATTTATTGAATTTTTGAGATTAAATATCATAAACTTTGTTTAACTGCTGATTACCCGTTCATGTTTCTAAAACCATAACGTCCAGATGTAAATTTACGTAGTTACCGCTTGAATACAAAAGTGTAGTATCATCAGCAAATGCTGTGATTCTGCCTTTAAATGGTTGCATGAATAATGTGTTAATATACTCGTACATAAGGAACAATAAAGGACCCAAGACTGAGTCTTGCGGGACTCCAATATTCATGTATCTTATAGAACTGAAAGCATTATTAATTTTTACTATTTGATTCCGGTTTCCAAGGTTAGAAGTAAACATTGGAAAAAATAAATATATAATAAAAAAATAAACATTGAAACCTCTGAATCCAGTATTAAAAAGTTTATTTAAAATAATGATATGGTTTACAGTAGCAAAAGACTTGGTTATGTCAATGAATAGGCAAGATGAAATTTGAGAAGTATTCAAGCTTTTATATATCTCCCCAGTCAGTCTTAATAACGCACTTTCGGTGGACCTACCTCTTCTGAAGCCAAACATGGAATTCGCTAAAGAACTGAGTTTAGTCTAAGAAAAAAATCATTCTTAATTTCATTCCTCTTTCAAAAACTTTAGAGAAAACCGATAACAACGATAATTGTTTCAGGACATAGTAGTGCCTTTTTGTGAAGGGGTATTACGAGTGCAGTTTTTAGGGAATCAAGGAAAACAACATTATGCACAAAAGATTTAAAGATGTAGCACAGAACGTCTGAGATCTAAAAAGATTTTTTTCAAAAGAGAGCTTGATATCTTTTTCAATCCAGTTGAATTTGATGTTTTAAGTGAAGAGATTATTTTATGAATTTCAATTGGAGTAAATTCGTTAAGGTAGAACTTTCGGGTTGAAATGTGTCTTCTATTATGCTATCACCATTATACAAAGTTGGATTAACATTATTTGTTACTCTAAGAAATGAGCCTACATTGGAAATCGTTGTCGTTAAATAAGTTGGCTACTTCCAATGGTCAGAAATCGTAGAATTGTTGTTATTAAGTACAATATCACAGCAAGGTGTGTTTTTGTTTAAAATATCGTTAAAAACTTGCAATTCATTTCTGAGGTTACACATATTGTCAGCTAGCTTTCTACGGTAAGGCATTTCTGTCTTTAGCTAATGACAAATTCAATTATAAAATGTTTTTACTTTTGCATAGTTAAGGTGTTTTTTAAAGAGTGAGCAAAGCTTTTTTTGATTTTCTTTAATAGTGGAGAGAACATCCATTACTTCAGAGATTTAAATTTTTTAAGAATCAGCTCTGATCTTCTTTTGACAACAGATCGAAACATTATATTGAAGCTTACTTAGAAATACATCAAATGCTAACGACGGATTAGAAGATGTATAGACATCATCCTAGAATTCATAATTCAGATGGTTTCCTAAGGCAGTGAAATTTTAGATGTTTCCCTTGCTGTAGGTATGTTTAAACGAGTAACTTGACAACAAAATTTAATGGCTGTTAAGTAATGGTCTGTATCCTTAGATCGTAGGCCATGGTTTTATAGTTCACTTGACTATTTCGATGTTGCCTTATAAAGATATGGTCTAAACAAGAATTAAGACGAGCAGGTTGATTAAGAGTCAATATAATACTAAACCAAGACAGGGCAGACAAGAAGCAGTCCGAATCAGAAGATTCATAGAGGATATTAATGTTAAATCACCTATCAATACGACATTTATAAATTTCTGACGTTCTAAAAGCACTATAAATTTTTCCAAGAAGCATTTAGCTGAGAACTTATGAAGTCTGTAGATGCAAATAAAACAACAATTTACACCACAAATTTCACAATTAACACTGATAACATCAGAACTCTCCAACGTATAGTTATTAATAACAAAATCTTTTATACTATTCCTATAATATACCGCAACTCCATCGGCTGCATAGGAGTCGTTACAGGTAGCATCAAAGGTAGCAAATTAGGGATAACATTATAATCTGGCAGATGTTCTAAAGATATAAGGTAAGACAAAAATGTATTAAAATTAGTTGTTATGCTACGAATATTTTGATGAACACTAGAAACATCAGATGAGAGATCATTGGTTAAATGCTGAAAACAAAAACATCTCGAATCAGAAATCATCAGGAATTGAAGAAGGCAACCTAGTACCGATACTATTATTTATATTTGAAGGAGAATTAATTAGATTATTACTAATATCAAACATAGTCTTCAAATGAAATTTTTGACTTTATGAATGTCGTCAAATGAATTAGTTTTAGTAGCTCTACCTCCTTCGTTTACCCTGACAAATATACATCAATTCCTGACCCCAACAAATTTACATAACTGTTTGTCTTCAAGCTCTCTAGCCATCGTTAGCAACGTTCTAGATTACCTCGTGAGACAGTCTTTGATGTAAATTGTGTTGTTCATGATGTTGCTGCTTCTGTGGTTGTTGCTGCCGATTTTGCTGATGCCGGTGTTGGTGTTGCTGTTGTCACCAATGTTTTTATGTTGAGAACCAAGCCAGTCATGTATGTTTCTCCTCGCACGCATCTTCTTGATGCGGTTGATAACTTTACATACGCGATGTTAGGCGATCTCTTATTTGATGCACTAGGTTCGATTTCCTTAACGAAGCACGAGACAATGTCATTCTCACTGATCTCATCTCCAGTGGCATTTGTTACTAGCTCTTTGATCCTTTTTTTCACATTAACATTGTTTACATTGTCAAAGCCAACAATGTCGCCTGCACATCGATTCTTTCGAAGTTCGAAAGCATTTAATTTTATTTCTAAGAAATCAACTCGCAAGCGCTTTGGTTCTACTGAGCATTGCGTCCTTCAGCTGCACAAATTCACTATACGGCATTTCCAATGTTATTGCTGGCTGTTTTCAAATCCTTCCATAGGTTGGTCGATTCGGTCGAATTTAAATCACGCGAAAATCAATGAAATCGATATGTTTAGTGTGGAAATTCACATCGCGTGACACTACAAAAAAAAAATTAAATTGATTTCGACAAAAGTGAACTCCAAATTTCATTTTGCACCGATTTCTATTTCATTTCGAGTGAAAGTGAAATGTAGAACCCAACTTAAAGTACTATCCGAAATAATCAAAAAATATAATGAAATTATAAGTTATTCGGACTTACAAAAAATTAAAAATAATTTCAGATATTTTCATATCACGGCTTAACCCATTCATCATTGCCGCGAGCTGGGGATCCAAAATCCATTTTATTTTGCTGATTAATTTATTTGCAACATTCAAAAAACTTGTAGGAAAACCGTTGTAAACTACATATCCATCACAAATCCGGTGCAATGTTACTTTTTAACACTTGTAGTAAACCAGCTTTTTTTTCACAACCTTTTTGCATTCTTATCGAATGACAAATTTGTCCACTACATATTTGAAACAGAAAACGGGGCTAAGTTATCATGGGATTTATTTTTTAATTTCGTCGTCAAGAAATCGATTCAGCGAACGTATACATATTTTGCATTCTATTCTGATGACAGCGTATACAGTAGACTTGTGCATTAAGTTGTCAATACAGAGAGCGCTCAATTTAGTTCAAATCTGTTCATTGAACTAGTTAACTCTTGTAGTTAATTTAGTTCAATGTAAGTCACTGCTCAGGAAATTGAGTTTTTGCGTCAAAATCAGTCATAATTTTTGCAATTTTGTTTAAGGAATCAATGATAGGGTTGTAGTTCTCAAACAAATTTTCGTTCCTCTCTTATGACTTACTTGCGTCAGCGTCTGCGATACTTTGACAGATACATAAAAAACATACATTTTTATTTGAGGTGACACATAGACCAACACTGACACTGACGCGATGCAGTTGCTCAACTTTTAACTTATCTCTCTCCTTCAGCGTTGCATTCGTTAATAATAGTACATTGTTTTGTAGCTTATTCATGATCTTCTCACATTTAAGTGGAACATTGACGACAGCGGTGGAGATCCCTTAGGGAGCGTTATGTGAGGGAAACATCGAAGAAGCTGGCCTCTGGATTCATTTGATTCCACATGGATTTATTTTGTTTCAATGGAATTTTTAAGGAGGCATGTATTTTTATATTTTGCTAAGAACACTATTTTTATTTACTATTTATTTATCACTTTTTTTCACTTTTTCTTATTTTTCGTGGGAAACAGAAGGCAGCTCCCATACCGATGAATACATCGAAGAACCTGGAATCTCCAAAGTGGATAGTGAACGTTCTTTTACATTTGAAACAAGCAGCATCCTCGTCCCAGTCTTTCGTAAGCACCGCCACTAAAACTCACCAAAACACCAAAAACAGCAGCTAGTATCGATAAGCTCGATAAGTTCGATTTTGTCGAGCAGATAATAGGAGCTCGCCATCAAAAAGAGGACCCCAAATGCAAAATGTACAATTTGGTGTATGAAAACATAAAGGAAGTGCCTTAGATCTTAAGTTTTAAGCACGAATGTTTTGTTGAAGTTTTAGGATGAATGTTATTTTGTTGAAGTTATTTTATAAGTTTTAAGTATGAAAGTTTGAATGTTTTTTAAGTTTATGATTTTTGTACCAATGAATAAAAAACAAATGTTTGTGCTGAATTCATAATTTTAATAGTTATTATCGCAAAACCGAATTACAAATTTCTTGTCTTGTAATACGTCTCTTAATTTCAATGCATTTCTTGATGCATTGTTTGAAAACATGCTCTTTGTTTTTGTTAAAGGAGTTTTGTCTTTTCTCCATAGACCGGGAACTACGTGGTCGTTCTCAAAACGATCTGCATAGTAAAATAGTACGTAAATCGGATCATGGACCTTCACGAATTTATGGAGCCATACCGCAGCTTTCACAATTCTTTCTGCAGATTGTGGACTCATGTTTAATTGACCCAGCAATACTCTCCATTTTGCTGCTAATATGCCAAAGGCATTCTCGATAACCCTCTAGCTCGTGAACGTTTATTAAACTGCTCTTTATCTGGCGTCAAGTCTTACCATGTGCATTAGACATGTTGAGATAATACATTACTTGAGGCAGCATTAAGTTTCTTTTCAATGGAAAGGCTGCATCACTAACGAAATAATGCGGGAACTCGACGTTCGTGTTGGGCAAGTAGTCATCCTACGGCAGCCGCAGTTTGTCTTGAAAAAGACACTAACCAAATTCAGAATTCCAGAGAACACCCCCATCATTTGGAGACCCGTATGCACCTTTATCTATGCCCGTAAATGTGTAATTAGCATCACAGACTTCCAGTAAAACAATTGAATGTTGCCCCTTATAATTATAAAATAGAGAGCCTGTAAGCCTTAAATAAAGTAGGGATTGTTATAATTTATCTGTTCATATAAACATACCTGAGTTATTTAGACATATGATATTTATATGTTTTCCGTCAATAGCACCAACGCAGTTTGGAAGATTCCATATTGTATTTCAAGTCTCGTGTTAGGAGATTAACGGTTCTGTGGAGTTTGCAGCTCACAAGGGAATTGGTCCAAGGGTATCCCAAAGCACACCTCGCACGTTTCTTAAACATTTTTTTTACTGTTGTCAGGCCCATCTTGAATTCCATTTGCAAGCAATTGTTTGCTTCCTCCATGTGCTAAATAGCTGGATAAAAAGAAATTTATTTTCGGCATTGTATCATGAAAATTACCAATTATTTTACTTACACTAGAGTTCGGACTGCATGTTGGAGATATTGACGGCCTGTTAGAATGTGTTGTTAGATCTTGAAATACTAGTAAATCAAAGACTTCTTTCTTCATTCCCACAACATTAAAAAGTGTTTCCGGATTGGCATTAAAAAGTTTTTGTAAGTTTAGCTAAAAAAACCGTGCACATCTCGATCCATGTTTTAAGGCCGAACCCAAAATTTGCACTGGTTTCTCTTTCTTTAATACGTTCTTTCAGTTCGAGAAGTATTAGGCACATTAAAACTCCAATAACTCGTCTGGTGACATTTTTACAAGATAAGTTCAAACCGCTCTAAAAGACAACCAAAACAAATTGAAATTGACCAACTGTCAAATGATATCAGCTGTGCGTTGAAGTATTCATTGTGTCATCCGCTGCGTCGGGTGCTTCACCGTCAATGGATTCTTTGGCGCTTAAGCAAGTAAAGTATTCTATGTACCGGAGCCTTAAAGTTTCCATGCTATCCTCCATTTATACTAACAAGTACAGGACAGTACTTACATTTAGCCTTCTTGTCATTCTCTTCACTCAAATCAGCCTTAAGTTATTCCTGAGTTTGAACTACTGAACTAAAGAAAATAAGATAAAGTGAACTAAAATAAAAAGATATTGTGACCATAGCTCACTTGTAAGGTCTTTTTTTTAGCTAGTTCTTTCCTGAACTACAGAAGCCTAAGATATAAATGCAAACTCGATAGCTATATAAACCTGAAGGAAATTAGAAAATATTCAGGAAACCAAGTAATTCGCTACAATGAGGCTCGTTATATAGAGGTTGGGTTGGACTACAATTTGTTTTAACACAGCAATCTCAACATTGCGTGGGTTTTGATCTGGTTTCCACTAATAAACGAAATCACTTTCTACTGACAAATCAAACAGCTGTGTCTACATTGCTAAGAGTACAACAACAACGGTTGTCTTACGAAAAACTAAACGTGTACGAACCAGTTGAGATATGAATTATCGTGGAATTGAGTGCCACATATCGATAAGATTCGTATTGTAAAGCTTATAAGTTAACGAAATTTGTTAAATGGACGTGAACAATTCTGCAAAAATATTCTGAAAATTGCTATTAAGTGGTTTTATATTGAGGTCCGTCATATCAAGGTTGCACTGTATTATGTTTAGACGTATTCGTTTTGGGTACCTACTATACTGCGGAAACGTCTTGTTGCACTCTCATTATTTTTCCTCTTAACCGTAATAACGTCATTATGTCAAGATAACAAACACTCATTCAGGGAACTTTCATTTCAGGACATTCTATAAAACGAGATCAATCGAACGTCGGATGCCTGTCGTCGTTCCAATCTATAAATTGAAATTGCATTGAAATTGAAGTTGTATATATCTTGTAACTTGATAACGTCGTGCAATAGGAACAACTCAATTAAACTTCAAATTCAAGATTTGCCTTCCAATCCATGCATTTCACATTCAGAGTATCTGCACGACCGAAGCTAAGTCCACCTTGTATGTCCTCAAACTCGTCGATGACATTTGAATCTCTCTCTGTCCCGCTCTCTATTGATCTATCCTCAGTTGCAACTCAACAACTAATTTCCATAATCCGTGCCACGATTTTTCCCATTAACTTGTCCACCTAATGCCGGATAGAACATCGCAACATAAACCAAAAACTTATGATAAACTATTGAATGGAAAAACCCACATTCCACCTCCAGGTGCAGACTAAAAAACCAGCCATCCCCAACCGACAACCCAACAAACCAACCAACCGCCCAACCACATCCGATGATGATGAGGACGCCGACGCCGTCGCTTAACCCGAGCCGAGATCTCGATCTTCCAGATTGTGGAACACATTTACATTGAATGTGCCGACCAACTGCAGCGACGTACCACACAAAAACTCGATCACAACTCGAGGTGCTGGAGAAACCGCAAAAAACCATGGACTTGGTAATGATATCCCAAGCTCCCAGCCCACCATCCCACCGTCCGACCGCTATCTATTGAGTTGCATTCCTGGCCGTGCTGTGAAGCACAGAGTGGTTTAAACCACAAACAATATCTAAGGCGTTGAGTCTATTACCTCACATATACACACTTCGAGGCAGCTGGCAATCGCCTCACAGACCGAGACAGACTCAGGTCGGGTCGGCACGAAGCGTTTAACAACTCGCGGAAAAGGTGCAATTCTCTGCGCTCCAATTAACTTGGACTTGGACTTGAGATGATGTCCCTGGCATGTCGTGCAGAGATGGAAGGGAATCGGCAGAAGTGTTTGCATTTTCTATGAATCCAATGCGCGGCTCAACTCAGTTCACCTCTGCGGTGCTGTGCTCCACCCAGGACGCTTCAACCTGGTGCGGTCCGGCCTTTTTCTTTGACCAACACATGCGACATGTGAATGGATCACAATTATGTGTCACAGTCCAGCGGTTGTTGGCAGTTAAGTGTCTCTGTTGCTGCATCTAATTCACCGCCAGCTTCGTCGTTGGGCACTCAGGCGGCTGGCTGGTCTATGGGAACAGCGCAGTCGCAAAAGGAAAATATGTTAATGACTCCAGCGACAGCAACTACTCTAAAGACGTTTCTGGATTGAATGCTGTCATGTGTGTACCTGTGTGGTGCGGACCGTCGCCAAGGGATTAGTGGTGGTTAATCTGCGGATTGATCGTGGTCGCCTTTGATCCTTTGGCGGCGTTGCCCGTTGGCACATGTGTCAAGTGGCGGAAAATTTGATTCTAATCGGAGATGGAAGAGCGTTTTTGCTCGAAATACTGCAGGTGCAGTAGATGATTACTCGCAACGAACGCTACATATGGCGACAGAATATAAAAGCGGGCAAGGAATAGACGTGTTTTGTTTCAGTTATCGCACAGCAAATGCGTGGATTTAGTTGGCTTGTATGTCAAAACGTAAAAGTGTGTGACAACCTTACAGCATACCTTTAACGAGACTGACTTGAAACGGACGGGATAACTTGACTCCTTGTATTCTCCCTCCTGTGGCATGACAACATTGACACAGGTGAGCTATGACACAAGAAATATCTTTAAAATGGCCAGCTAAGCAATAAGCAAAAGAGACATGTAATTGAAAGAGCTAACTACTCCTTCCAGGAGACGTTATCAAAAACATTGCAATAAAGTATGCCAGAAAACTAAAGGTGGTCATAAACGTGGACTACATTATATGACAACGTGTGATATGATAAACGAAGATGTTTCTGACAGTAGAACAGAGTGCAAATGGGCTAAGAAAGCCATTTCGTCACAGAGAAGTAATACAGTGGCTTCGTTCGGATCCAGAAATGAAGCACCAGATCAATCTCATATGAGTTCAGGAATTTTAATCCACCTTCATCATTTAAAATTGATGAAAAAGTCTTGTTTTCAACCACGACTATGTCGGTATGATTAAATTTTGTGTTTGAATTTAATAAATATAATTTATGTTAAAATGTGGATTTGGTTCTATCTGTGGTCGTCCCTGTGGTCAAAAAGCCAAGGCATTGAAGGGTTTCGGTGTAGAATGCGTTCGGTCCGTTCCCTCTCGCCCCTTTCCAACACACGCAACTGCTGCGCATTCTCGTTCACAACTCCCGTTTATTTCCACCAGGCGGGCTGAGACAATGACTGAGAGAGCGTAGCATCTGATGTAGCGGATTTTAGAGGTATGAATTCGTTGGTGGACCAACTGGAATCGATGTATGGGCATAACACCTTCACCCATTGATGTTGGGAAGCTGATTCACTTCTCAATTATGCTAATCCACTCGCTGTCGGAGTTGGTAGTACGATAACTTTGGCGCCTAGAAATGTTAAAAGTATTTTGAAGAGGGATTAAATACTAGATTTTTTTTTACTATGCGAGGCGGGTACATCATTGTAAGTGCTTCCGTTGGTTTTTTTAACTTTAATATCTCACTGGTACCGCCAGGAAACAACCGAAAATAATTAAAAATTTGTTAAAGGATTTTTTTAAACTTTCCGCTGATACTTAAAAAATATATCCTGGTAGAAGCGCCACCATTTACGAACATCGCCACTTGAAACCGACATTATTTGACTCATGTGTATGTTCAGTAAGGTGTCACAACCTCGAAAAAAAACTTGTGCGAAATTGCTTACTTCCAAAATATATTTTTGTGTTAAATACGTTAAAGTTAAGCTTGAACAAATTTCCGTGATCGTAATAGTGCCTAGAAGCTATTGTGAGTGTTTAAAATACTTTTTTTTTTTTATTTAAGTGAATTTTTGGTCTTGCGGAACCGTCAGGCACCGGGAGTTCGAAATATAAAATTATATAGCAAAGTTTTTGTTATGTTTTTTTTTTTTTGTTTCAATTTGATGATTAGAAACGTCGCGAAGAATTCGTGATTTTAGAACAGGAGAAGAGTTATCCAAGTTTGTCAATTCTGCTGCGTGGTCGGAAAGTGAGACTGATGGTGGTTTTTCTTCTGACGACAGTGATTATGTCCCAGATCTCGATTTTGATGCTGTCCGTAACGAAAATATTGAAAATGATGATCCAATAGAACATTTCGAAATGGATAATGCCAAAGTCCCAGTTATTGTTGGTGATCGTTCCTTATGGGGCGATTATGCAACAATGATTGAAGGCGTTTCGATTGATTATTGGTTGTAACTATTTTGTATTCTCTGAATCAAATACATATGTTGATTTTTGTCAAAAAAAAAACTCTTTGGGGTTAACATCTATCATACTCTTTAGGTCTCTTTCTGAGCAGATGAAAAACAGCATTTGTCCAGCTCGTCCCTAAAAAGGGCGCTTGATATTTCTATGGCATTCGACAGAGCTGGGCATCAAGCTCTCGTGTCGAAAATGCGTGCCTATGATATGGATGAAACTCTTCTTCTATGGATTAGAAATTACCTTTCGAATCGTTCAATTCAAGTTGTTTTCGATTGGTTCAAGTCCGAAATCCATCAAATAAATTCTGATGTTCCCTAAGGTTCTGTTCTGTCTCCGGCACTCTTTCTCATTTTTACAAATGATTTCTTGTAGTAGCCGTAGATTTGGAACAGCAGCGACAGAGCTGGGCATCAAGCTCTCGTGTCGAAAATGCGTGCCTATGATATGGATGAAACTCTTCTTCTATGGATTAGAAATTACCTTTCGAATCGTTCAAATCAAGTTGTTTTCGATTGGTTCAAGTCCGAAATCCATCAAATAAATTCTGATGTTCCCTAAGGTTCTGTTCTGTCTCCGGCACTCTTTCTCATTTTTACAAATGATTTCTTGTAGTAGCCGTAGATTTGGAACAGCAGCGTAAGTTGAATTCTGATTTTGACAGCATAATTATCGAACAGCAAATGTGTCGATGAAAACGGAAAACCTTCCATCCTTGGTATGTGTATCAACACAACACTTAGTTGGAACGATCACATATTTGAGGTTGCCAAAAATGCTGCGAAATGTTTGGACTTCCTTAATCGATGCAAGTAATATTTCACACCCTCTGATTTGACTTTGATTTATAAGGCGTATATCCGCCCCAAGCTTGAGACCAACGCTCATGTCTAGTATGGTGCCCCAAGACCACCCGGTACCTCCTCTCCATGAATTCACTTTCACACAGGAATGCCATTATTTCACCAGGTACGCAGGAATGCCAGGAATGCTCATCAGTTTACCCTCAAGTCTGGTTTTCATCGCACTACCCGAATATGGAATTCTCTTCCCAGCCCAATATTTCCCACAGACTACAATCCGCAGATATTTAAGCCAATGTGCACACAGGTACCTCCTCTCGCTTTCTCCCTCTATACCTGCGACCCGTGCTGTGTCTTGACCGGGGACACTTAAGGGTATTAGTAACACCTTCTACACGCACAAATTATAAAAGAAAAATACATCTGACCCCTGCATATTATATATATGCAGGGGTATATATATAATATGCAGGGGTATATAATATATAAGGATATTCCTTATCCTTAATAATATATTTCTTAGATATGCGAATGGATTGATTTTATAAAGCTCGTGAATTTGCCAACGTTAAGCAAACCCTTATTCTGTAATCGTATGTTTGCTTGGCAAAGGAATAATCAGTACAGCCTAAGGTGACAGCTCACAAAATGCTATAGAATCAAAGGACACCCCTCAGAGCGCAGTTATCTTAAATCTTCTTTTGGTGATAATCATTAAAGAATTCCTAGAATAGGGCAAATATTTGCTGTTGACGTGATATGCAGCCCGTGGAAAATTTCTCCACACAATTAGTAAACTAGTAACGCAATAAAAACCCCACTCAGTTGGCTGAAATTTGTGGTCTAGAAATAAATTCGTCAACTTACCAACAAAAGGGGCATTGCGCAATTTAGATTTCCGGCGGATATTGCGATCACATCCCTCACTCTGACTGATACCTTGGAATAATCATAGATAAGAAAATCAATTGATAACTAACTTAATTGAAACATGTATCTATTCGAAATATTCACGACCTAAGGTTTTTCAATAAATCTGGAACCAATCTCCGAAACAATCCTGTGGATTTACACCTTCTATGGACTTTGTAGCACTACTCTCGCTTGGATTTATATTAGACTTTAAGAGAAAATCCTACTACAGTTGTGGCCATCTTCTCCGAAACATCCACTACTATCTATCAGAATCAGAACAATAGCAGTATTTCTCAAGCTGAGGTCAACACTACAATAACAAGAAGTTTAATACCTCAACTCGGATGCTCTAACTAAGTTGAACAGTGCAAACACACACACTTCAATGCAACAAAAAGTTGCTATGGTAGTTGGAGCACCATATGGCCATATCATATATAATAGTGTAAACGTCTTTCAATACCTTGCTTCGGACTTGTAAAATTACGTCTGCAGGGTGAAGACTTTTCTGACCTCGACCATGGCCATTCGAAATTGCCTACGAAAGCCCTCGCTCTGGCTCAGGCCACAGGCCTTTTTTAGTAAGTGTTTATTTAAGTAAGTGTAGGTACCGCGAAGACTGAGAAATATTTGTATCCTAACTGCTGCTTATTTTGGTAAGCTGTTTAATGCGTATGCAAAATCATTCGTCAAGTTTCTATAAGCTTGACAGATAATTTTTTTTGCGAGATAATAATTCAATTATTTACAACCTCCTCAGATTCATACTAGGCGTGAGAGAACTCCGCTACTAACTACTAACTACTACTGAACCAATTTCGAAAATTCGTTCATCAGTAGAAAGCTGTGAGTGATGTGTGAGCATGTGATTTGGTTTTTTATTAGATGTATTTTTCATATGAGACAATGAAACTGTTCACGTTTCGATCGTTCACGTCGAAATGGATGTTGAGGAAATATGAATTGATTAAATGGGACATTATCTTGTTTAAAAAGTTCTTATCAGAACTGCTGCTTTGTCGTTCCAATCAAGAGGTCTTCTTAGAACAAACACTATATAGACATATTGTACATCCCAGACAAGAGCGGCAAGAGTACCTCAAGAGACCCCCTCTGAAAATGCGCAGCATAGTTTTGCATACAGTAAACATCGCAAGCAAGTGCAATAGAATCTAGCGCCGATCGTTCGCAGAGGATAGGAAGCCAAAGAGAAATTACATCTGCAGGTCGAGATACGAGTCTAGGTCCGAAAAGTCACAGCGACCGACGACTGTCAGGTATACATGCTAGAAAGTTTAACTATAATAATACTTAACGCAAGGTTGATGGTGACAATGATGACTTCAACGAATAGCTGATTTCATTTGGAAGTCTAATGTTTCAATTGCAATTTTAAGTGGTTTTGGTTTTGATGGTATATTGCTTTTGATTGATTAAATATTCAAGTGGTTTGATTAAAAAATTATTTTTAACTTTGCTTCGACAGGTACCAACTATAGACTTTAATTTCGAATGCATCCTATTGAAGTGTCACAATGTGACGATTGTAAACGCTGAAGGAGAGAGAAAAGTCAAGCAAGTACATCCGTTGCGACAGTGTCAGCGTTTGCCCTGTGTGCCACCTCCCATAAGAACAAATATATTTTAAGTATCTGTCAAGGTATCGGTGAGGCTGACGCAAATAAGTATTCTGTGTGCCGGAGCCGTTTTTTGTTGCAGAGACAACGAACATGTAGGTCTTATTATTTAACCTTCTGTGCTGCAGGTAAAATAATTCTTCCCGATAATAGCCACCACAACCTATAAAAAGTCTCTGTACAGGTGATAGTCCATAAACTACGCAGTTTTTGAACAATATTAGAAAATTATATGCCTACATTTAAGAAAAAGGGTCAGACTGGTAGTCTTCTTCTACCTTCAGGTGTGGGCCAACTTCTTTTGCCATCAAACAAAGCCCCATCTTAAAAACAGATTTCATCAATGAGCTGCAGATTGCCACAATGCATGGGTTTGGAGTTTCAAATATAATTTAGGAAGCAACTGTTCATCGGACAGCTTAAAGTTAATATTTCACGTCGATTGTACACCAGTAATTCCAAGAAAAGACTGTCCGAATTGTATTGCGTTTGCGATCCCTTGCAGTATCCTTAAGTGTTTGCGGAAGGGGAAGTTGGTCATTATCTGACTATACATCCAGAAGGTTCAGCAAGAAAGAAAGCTCAAAGACAACTGTTTAAATACTTCACAGCAATACCGACATTTGTTTGGTCACACCTGCGTCGATTTGACATCTAAAATGATATCGGAAAGATTAAATTACATATATATTGAGAAAACAAAAATTGAGCTGACGGATATATGTAAGTTAACAAAATTCTATATACAATTCTAACAATAATAACACCTCATCAAATTTTTGCACTTGCACATAATCACTTGCAGTGAATTCCAAATACTAAGTTCCACATTCCTGTTCCACAATAGAGAGAGAGAGAGTATTCATGCTGCTGATTTTGCGTCTGGAGTCAACAAGTGAATATATGATTTCCTTCATTTTCTCATATTCTCTCTCTCCCATATTTTCTGCTGCATAGTTTAAGATAGGTGATAAGTTTATTACATTTGTTTTGTCAAGTTAGTCTTAAGAGGAAAATTTGTGGAATAAAGTTGCTTCACCTCCAAAAAAATAAAAATAAACATTATTTTTTTTTACGAAAATTATAAAGTATATTTTTAATTTGTATATGTACATTTAAAAGATCCTTTAAATCGGGATGCTAATGTATTAAAAGCTGCAAATATTGGTCAACACGTTATCCCGCGGACGCACCGCAATACGCGTGAAAGACCACAAAACGACTTATTTGAAACCTTCACATGCAACCCTGATTGAGAAGAAGTAACCCATATCTGGCCAGCGATCATTCGACCGACAAGACATTATTACAAGTGTTTTTCATTTCAAAATGAAGACATTCCAAAAACGATTTACAAAGGAAGTGCTTTTCCGAAACTTCCCTGGCCATTTGGGACAGTGTCGAGTGGCGAAAACTGGCGCTACCACATTGACACAAATTGTTTTAGCTAGAAAATAAAATCCTACCTGCAGAAATTGCTAAAAGCTGCTGCACTACCCGATACAGAATATGATCCGGCATTGTTTGACATTGTGACTAAAAATATGCTGGTATGGTCATAAAACAACATCCAGCATCACCATGTATGAATGTTCCAGCATATTGTCCAGAACATTTCGGCGCCTATTTGTCTGTTTAACTGCCTTACTCCTAAACATGGCGAGATGGACCCCCTCATATAAAAAAATGCTAGTGAAAACTCACAAGTAGATGTATTAATTTGGTTATAATATTCTCTATTTTGCGTCAATGCGCTCGCTTCAAAAGTTTGACAACCAAAGAGAAAGAGTCTTTGTATTTAAGTTTTAGGATTCAATGTGCGTTGTGAATTCGTACAAAATATTTTAGTTAGTCGGGAATTTCAAATATTCTATGTTTTCTTTGTTATTTCAACTCTCTTATGTATTTACTACATATATGTTACATTAGCTAATGCTTTGGTGCCAACAGCTACTTTTTAACCTTTCTACAATATACCTTTATCAATTCCTGGCGCCAAAGTTATTTTACTCGTGTCCTGTCATTCCATTCAAACTATAAAATATATTATGAGGTCGATGATTATTTAAACGTACATCAGATCTAGATGGTTCTGTCAAGTGGAAGTCAATATTGCATACTTATTCGGAAATGCGAAAAATCCCATCGATTCAAAAAATAATAACAATAATAAATAAATGAAATAATTGATACACAGACGTGTAAATAAATAAATAAATGAGTTTATACGAGTATAAATATAAGTACAAAAAACATATACAAATAAATAAATAATAAAATAATAAATACTTGGCCTGTTAACTTTCATTTGTCCACTAGACAGAAAACAATCTTTTCTTTTCCTGGTAAAAACGATAGCTTATATTTTATCCTCATTTAATTTAATTTTCAATTTGCTCAAATAAATTTCTCAAACATTCTCAATCCATTATCAAAATTCCTCTCAACGTCGAGAGAGAATTCGTGAGAAGAGAATATTGCCGTATCATCAGCAAATGTAGCTATTTCGCAATTGGGTACTGAGGACAAATCAGACGTAAACACATTATACAAAATATGTGAAAGGACAGAGCTCTGGGGAACACCGGAGTGAAAGTAGATAATATTGGAAACATCATTATTAACGTGCATTATAAAACGACGGTTTGACAAGAAACTACTGACAATTTTGCAGAGATGGGAAGAATGATTTTGTTTTGTTTTATGTTTGAGAGTAGTTTATATCGAGTGTTAAGTATCTTGGCATGTATCTAGACAAGCGACTTACATTCAATCTTCATGTTCAAGAAGTTATTAGAAATGTTAATACGCCAATAAGAGTGCTCTACCCATTTATATGCCGGAATTCGAAATTCAGTGACGCCAACAAATTATTAATCTTCAAAGCAATATTCCAATCGTGTTTTACGGTTCTCCTGTATGGGGTAAGTGTGCAAAAAGCCATCTGCGCAAGCTGCAATTAGCACAAAACAAATTGCTCAAAATGATACTCAATCTTCCCTGGTTTTTCTCAACAAAGGAACTACATAAAAGTTTTATTAGTGTGAAATCAAGTGTTGAAACCGCTTCTTTCTTCCCCCTGCGGACTTGTTATGTTTTAATCAAGGTTTTTAGTGGATTTTCCTTCGAATTGCATATTAATCTGTGATATTATATTTAATAAAAATTGTACAAATATTGTAGTAGTAAGGTACCAAATCTCTGTACCCCAAAAATTGTATCCAAAAATTGTAACTTCTTGCCACAGTAAAATATAAAACAAAACAAAACTGACAATTTTGCAGAGATGGGAAGAATGATTATGATTGATCATTTTGTATATAAGTCCGCCATGCCAAACAGAATCGAAGGCTTTTCGATTCGATGTCAAGTAATATCATGCCTGTTGACTTACATATTGAACTCGAAGACGTAACATGTTTGTAGATTCTTAGGACTTGATGAGACATACTGTGATAGCGCCTATAGCCAAATTGCTCGTTAGGAAGAATATTAGTTCCTTGATATGCTTCGAAATTGTCTCCTTATGAACCTTTTCATAGGTTCTACTAAGGCTGCTTAGCAAACTAATTGTTCTAAAACTACTAGTGAAATTGGGGGGCTTACCAGCTTCAGGTATATGCACAGCATTAGTAATTTTCCATATGTTTGGAAAGTATTCCATTCGCCAGGCATGTGTTAAAAACGCTCAAAATCAGATTAGGCATCTCTTTAATGTAAATATTTTCATTTTGGTCAATTCCTTCGGCTTTTTCTGCACTCCCAAACTATTTGGCCAATACATACTACTCACCAATGAGAAGTAAATAAACACAAAACACTCAGCACTAAGAACCAAACAAGATAATTTCATAAAATTCCCTCAGCACGGCACGGGTGAACTAGGAAAAAAAAAACAAAAAAAACCTCACTTAAGTAAAACACAAAACAAAAAAAAAATATAATAATAAAACGTATATCCAAACATAAACCGGACACTATAAATAAATGAAATTAAATTATTAAATTAATTAATGCAGACAAAAATAGATATAATAGAATAAATAATACATAAGTAAATTAAGAAATAAATATAAATAAACAAATAAATAAATAAATAAAAAAAAAAATCAATAAATCAGTACATAAACAAATACATAAATAAATATAAATTAATAAATAAGTAATATAAAAATATATAAACGGATAAACAATCTGTTTCTTATACATATAACTGAATTGAAATTGCTTGGGGATATTGCAACAACGACGACTAGGAAAATAGAGCTTTGACTAAAGTGTTGTCAGACTGTCTGCATCGGACTTCAAATTTTGCCATCAGGGTGTTTATTCTTTCAGATATCAATTCAACTAGCCCTTTTATGTAAAACCTTCGTAGAGAAATACAGGCTTAGCATAATTTTTAAGAGTTTATTTGGTGCTCTCCGTAACTTTGCTATATGGCTTTCGCAATTACCCCAAACCTGGCATCCATATAGAATTATGGCTTGAAATATAACCTTGTGCAACATCATTTTGTTTTCAATTGATAACAGTGACTTTTTGTTTATAAGCGGATATAAAAGTTTTGTACTTATATTTATTTTTTTCAGCGCTTGCCTCACATGTTGATTAAAAAGTAATTTCGAATCAAGATGAGTTTTAGACAAAATAGTATCGTTTCAAACATATCACATCAAGTTAGTTTTAACTTGCTTTACTTACATACGGCGGACCTACAATCTGAAGTGGACGTAGGACTCAACCAACAATCTGGTTAAGGTCCAGGGTGAGGTTCTCTTACGAGGTGAGGTTCCCCTCGCGGTCTTCTTCTACTGCGCCGTCCCTCTGGGTGGCTTTGAAGATTTTCCGAGCCGGAGCATTGGCATTGTCTCTACATGACCTACCCATCACAGTCGTTGGATGTTCACTTTTCTGGCTAAGTCGACGTCGCTTAGCAGCTCGTACACCTCGTTGTTATATCTTCCCCTCCACTCACCATCCATAGGGGTAAGGAAAATCACCCGAAGATTTTTTTCTCAAAGAAGCCAAGAGTAACTTGGTCCGCTTTTGACAAAGTCCACGCCCCTGCGCCATATAGCAAGGCAGGCCGATTAAGTCTCACAGAGCAGCGGTTCTGAAATATATCAAGCGGTGGCACCCTAAACAAGGCCCAGATACATTTCGGAACCCCAACGATATAAGAAATGAAAAACAACAAATTTTCAGTTTTTTTATATAAAATTTTTTCATTGTGAAGAATGAAAATGTTTCATTATTTCATCGTCCATCATCATCTTCTCACCCGCATGCTTCACACACTAGAGACCTCGAAGCAACTCGAACTTCCGCCAACGACTCTAAGTCATCAGAAATTATGCCCAAGCGTAACCAGGCAAGTTTTTGGACTTGGTCCAATCATCTCGTCCTGGCTAAGCAATCGCCTACCTGATGGAATCGCATTCAACGCCCGCGGAAGTCGCATTATTTTTATCACA
The DNA here is from genome assembly GCA_905231855.2 of Eristalis tenax. Taxonomy (NCBI): domain Eukaryota; kingdom Metazoa; phylum Arthropoda; class Insecta; order Diptera; family Syrphidae; genus Eristalis; species Eristalis tenax. Next base: position 59,208,552 of record HG993126.1, on the reverse strand, counting down.
AGAGCATAACCATGAAAAATGCAATGACTGTCACCTCCTGGTGCTTCCTGCTGGTCATTTCCAAAGGGGTGCAGATAAGCAAATCGTCTTGAATAAATGTAAGTATTGAAAGGCCGGCAACATCCATGTTTTTATCCAGTTGCCATGCAAACGTATCACAATCATTGAATCTGCGAACGAGTTCATGCTCAATGTGGTCAGATATTTGCGAATCCGATTATATACAGTGCTGTTTGAACATTGAACTGCTGCAAATTTTGTTTACAAAAAGGTGTAGCTAAACACTGCAATAGTAGTGCGGCTCTCCTGATCGGGCTGTCCTGGAGCTATATTCAAACTGGACACTGTGGACTCAGGCATGTCTTCTTGTTTTTAAGGAAGCTGATGGTTTTTTCCTCGGAACTAGTTTTGTTGGCGAGAGAGAACTATTAACTATTAACTTTTTTGCAAAAATGTGTAATACATCAGTTTCTTCGGAACTGCTCACAGATATAAATCCAGAGAAATAAAGTCATCGTATAGCCGCTTTGATTCTTTTTTGGGTGAAGTATTCCTTCGTTTAATTGTTTATATTTTGGTGAAGTTGAAAGCGCAGTTTTTACATTCTAAAATTGAATAATGAAGAAAATATTTGGTTGAGTAATTATTTCCATTGACAGTATTGCATGCAAAATAATATTATGAAAGTTATTTGAAAGAATCATAGAAAAAAACACGAACGGTACCCCTTCTCCGCTTCCGGCAAACATTGTACCAACATTACAGATGCTTGCGCAGTTGGTGTGGAGTCGGTACTTGTGATGCATCTATAGAACGCACTCAAAAAAATGATAATGAAAAGATTAAAAATTTGGATGAAAATTCAAATTGAAATATTAAAAATAACCACACAACAATAAAAACCAAACCCACAAAAAGTAAAATAACATGAATTTAATATACTTGTTTGGATTAATCTAACATAAGTAAGTCATAATCACTAGTATACAAATAGATTATTTACTCACCAAACAGCCACCATAAATGTTTTCTATATTTTCTGGTAACTTTGCTGCTCCTCATCATCAGCAACTGATTTTGATACTTGCTGCGAAAGGCGCCAGTTATCCGTTATAATTTGTTTAGGGAGAATATGGTCGATATGTTTTCTATGAAGTAGAACTCAGAACAAAATTCTTAAATCAACCCTAGTGTGTGTGATGAGTGCAGAGTTGCAGATAACACCCAATCCTTCCGAAAACCGTTTCTCTTAGAACATCGGTTACAAATTGTAATCTGTAATCTATCCCTAAATAAAAGGTAATCAGTTTTATCACGGTTATAAATGAAATCTGTATTTTTTTGTAGTGCAAAATGGCAACTTATCAAAAGCGTAAACAGGCAACAAAACTAGGGTATGCGTATCCGACCCAAGGCACGTTCATCTAATTACTTATTATATGTGTTTTAATATCCTTTTTAAGTACCTTTGTCACAGGGGTTCTGTGAGCGGACACATACGCCACGGATATTGAGTAATCGAACGAGGTACTGTGACTGACGAACGTGTTACGTAATACAAATAATTAAATATTACCAATAGCAGGGGAACTGGAGATATTGCAAAGATAATACTTGTATATTTAGGCAATGTTAAGTCATGCGTACTTCATGGATTGTTCAGAGCAATTTTCTTTGGAGAAATGGATTACAGGTCCGTTTTTGTGTATTGCTTTCTTAGCCCAAAGTAGCAGAGATTGGCAAGAGTTTCTTTGTTTGATTTCAGCGCTTGCGTCGTTGTCTGAATTGAAAGTGATTCCTAGGTAGACAAAGTTTTTGACTACCTCAAATGTATATCTGCCTGCTGATACCTGTCGGTGTTGCATACAGTCTCGGATCTGTCCGAGACGTCGGTATTGGGTGTTCTTTTCCGTTAACGGCTTATGTTTAATCTTGCCCTCATTTTATGCTAAACACATCTTCGCGGCCTCCTCCTCAAGTTTTGAACAGTTCTTGCAAGAATGAAGACATGACAGTGCGTCGCTTTGATGTTCCTGCATCTTTTTTTTTTTCAAAAATTTGGCCGTAGTCTATGGTGGATTTTCCTGCCTTAAAGCGCGTTCACACAACACGACAGATAATAACTTGTAGACTACGCCTCTATAGTTGGAGCAATTCAGAGGGTCTCCTATTTTGTGGATCTGGTAAACAATTATGAGGGTCCCTTCATGGTATGGATGAGTTGGTGCATGCTGCCAACCATGTTATAGCCTGCGCTTTAAAACATCGCCCCTTTTATTTGGGTGGAATGGTTCATTCTGCTGACAGCGGGATTTGGTTTTCGTCAACGTTATACAATCTGCATAAACGATTCCTCCACAGCATTGACTGCGATTCTACATCATCTTACATGCTTGAGTTCGGTCTTTATAAACCTGACTGGTTAACTTTACTCTTTGATAAATTTTTTTACCTAATTCCTGCAGTACCATATCTCTACCCGTCCAGTACACCTATAATATGGGTTCATCTGTAGAAACAGCCCTGCACTCCTTGATAGGAACATTTGAAAAATTCCATACACCCTTGTGGCATTTCTTGACATCGAAATTACATGCAACACATCGAACCAAAAGCAACCACATTTGCGCTTAACAACCTCGTAAAGTCCTTCGTGGGTGCTTTGATAACTGAAGGACGTTGGATGCAATGTTATTGCCTACGCTAATGATGTTGCCATAGCGGTATCTGGCAAATTCTTCTTCACAGTCCCTCAGCTTGACACTCGCACGCTGTGCGACACCACTGTACAACAAACCGAAATTTTATTTGTTTCATCATGACAAGTTGAAAACTCAACATCCAGGAGTGGGTTAGGATGGCTTCTTCTGCTCTTTTCAGCTGTAGAAAAGCTATAGGATGCAAAAGGGTAGACAACAACTGGGTTGGCATTGACTGGGTTCTCACCTCATTTGCCAGACGGACACTTCTGGGGGGTCTGAGTATGGTGGAAACCACTAACAAAGCTGTCAACGATACTTACGCGGGTACAGAGACTGGACTGCATGTACACTGATGAGAACTTCGTCAGATGCACTTACTGTACTCCTCCACATTCCACCACTGATAATCTTCATAGAGCAGGTCACGAGACTCACAACACTCCGATTGTGGTGCGAACTCAACTTCGGCCACTCAACCCTTCTTAACTCATATAACTTCGAAAAGTATTTCTCTACACAATTTCCCTCTAGATCGGATTGGATACCTGATAACCAGACGCTAGCTGTTCTCATTTCAAAGATGTTAGTACTACTATCTCCGGCCGACGAGGCATTGTAACATGCCGGGAAATTGCCGATGAACTCGATAGGTGTGGTACATCCCCCTCCCCAACACTAGGAGGAGCTCCACTAGCTAGTCAATCGCTACAGCCTACCACCTACTTAAGATACACACAATCACCACTACCAATCGTTTATCTCAAACGGTCGCTCAATCTGAACAGACCAGTTCTTTATTCAGTTCTGACACTGCAAATTTGGCATTCATCCCTGCTCCCTGCAGGATGGAATTTGTGGATGAAGAAGAGGTGGAAACCATATATCACCTAATCTGCTCGTGTAGGGCTCTGGCAAGTAGTAGGTACTTACACAGAGAGTTCTTTTAATTCTTATTTTTCTTGTCTTTTTTGGATATGTTTGTAACCAACTCGTACGCATTACAACATAGGAGAATGAGAGAACTAGAAAAAAGAAGTGAAGAGAGCATAGATGCAGATGTTGCTTGGCAAATGTAAGGGCTACCAACTTGTAACTTGAGTGGCCTATCTTCAGTAACCTTAATCATCTAAAGAGCTTTAATAGTATCCAGGTAAGCCGCTTCGACATGAGCACCAACTTATTCTATCTGTTAGGAGAAATTAATCCGCTTGGTATTACAACAGGCCTACTGGGACTGCCGTCTGCAGTCAGCCTAGAACTTAGCCTAACCTTCTCATGCCGCTTATTTTTCATCCTGAGAAGCCGGTGTTTGTCTTTCCTCTTCGAGTCGTAGGGGACGTGAGCAGATATTGTCCTCATTTGAATTGGAGCTTTATATGACTCTTGTTCAATTGCATTCGCTTGCCGACACTCGTTTTCAAACCAGAGGTTTTATTGTGGTGGTCGAGTAAAACCCAGCATCTCTGATGGTTTTTTTTGGCCACTTGGCTACAACAAGGTGGTGGTACGTGTCAATGTCGGCACCTCGAAATGTTCGGACATTCATAATACTGGGTGAGTGCTTTGCGTCGATCGCTTGTGATCATCTGGTTGACGGTTAATTTATGGAGGAGATCTTCATGTTCATGTATATTGAGATGAGGGAACCGTGTATTGGCTATCCTACATTTCCCCTGCGCTACCTTTAATTCAGCTCTTGTCAGGGCCCTGGATTTTGGTCTCTCGAGTCAGGAGTATTGATCCCAGTTATTTGGACAAACCGAAGTGGCACCAGTGGCTTTGACTTTTGCATCTTTGTATCTAAGAAAACCGAAATGATGGGAAGTTGCAACTAAATGCTAGCTGATTGTAGAAACCATCATAGTTGAATAATAACGTTCTGTGTTCTTTGTTTATGGTAAATTTCAATCGCAATGATTTATGCCCACCATCAAGTCCTTGGCAGACCAGAGGTATGGACTTTGTTAAAAGCGGACGAGGTTGCTCTTGACTGTTCTGAGAGGAAAATTCTTCGGGCTACACAGATGCTGGGTGGAGGAGGAGATGTAACATTTGTGCCTGGTGGTACATCTGACTTAGTACGTGCTACAATTTATTTCTAAGACTGGCAAAAGGATGAACCTAGCGTTATCATATCGCACGTTGAAAACAAGTGTCACTGTACAAAATTGTTGAATGTTGAGTTAGAGCGACATCTATGTTCCGATATGTACCACGCACAGTAATATATACCAACACGATATGTAGACACCATCTATATATCCACCACGCAACACAAAAGTTTTAATAATTTTGGGTTTAGGGTTTTTGTTTAGTGTCACTATTGTTTTTCGAGTGTGATGTGTATCTAATGTGATTCCGTCAAATTAACTGTTACCAAAAGAAAGCCAATACTTGAGTCTGACCATATCATATATTTGTATTTGCTTATTTTAAGAATTGTGTTCATTCGTTCGAATCCTGTCGGCTTAGCCTACTGGTCCTACTGCTCCAGGTGGTCCGATGGGTCCAATGGGTCCGATTGGCCCAATCGGACCGATATCTCCTGGTGGTCCACGATTTCCGCGGCTACCTGGTGGTCCGGGTTGGCCAGGTGATCCAGGCTGTCCGCGTGGTCCTCGAGGTCCAATTGGTCCGGGTGGACCTGGAACTCCTGGCAGACCATCATAGCCTCGTTCTCCTTTGTCGCCTTGCTGACCATTTCCTCCCTGCACTCCAGGCATTCCTGGTGGTCCTGGCTGACAGAAGCAACTGTTCTGCCGAGCAATGGTTTCAGAACCTCGATTGACAAAGATTCTACTCTTAGAAGCTTCCCCATCGGACGCTGTGGCCATGGTGACAATTCCTGAAAAGAGTGTAATTTGTTAACCGAGATAAAAGCGTTATGTTCCCTCAGGTCTAACCAAGTAAGATAACTGTTGCTAGCTTCATGATCGATTGATCTCTACTTGCTGCTTCGGTGACTACGACTATTTATATTAACCAAAGCGACATGAACATCACGAAACAGTGGAAGTCTATTCGGACTTGCCGGCAAGCCAAATGATCAGATTACTTAGCAAATGTGTGAGTTTATTACCCAGTCGTTTCTGAGCGCCATACTGACCAACATACTGACCCGATTTGGTTGGCAAAATAATTAGATGTCATATCTATTCAACTGGTTTAAACTACAGATTTGTGAAAAACAGCTGAAGAACTTCCATCAGATATATTTATAAGAGGTCATTGAATTCTAAGAATATGATGCTCAAATGATACTTTTATGTGGGTGGAGAAGAATGGAAAATTTCCAGCGGTTTGTTTACAGAATATCCGCGAGATGACCGATTATGTCTACTCTTGAGTTCGATGGACTTGATTAGGGCTTTTAGAAAGGCGATTGTGATGTATGCAGATACTGAGATGTGTTGAACTGATCACTGGACTATTAGCATAAAGGATAACGGGGTCGTACAAGACTCGTGGCATGTCTTGAAAGCCGTTTAAGAATGTTGGACTTTCGAAGATGAAGAATTTGATACGAAGTTAATTAAGCTCTCCCGAGCACTCACTAACATTCATTGTGGTCAATTGTAAATACATGCGCTGTACTCAGGCCAGTAACCTTTGTCGTAGTGGTGCTATCACGTTCGGCTTCATTTCGCTTTATAAAACGTATGGACCAATATGACCATCATTGCATGATTTTAATATTGTTTTTAGAAGAAAATCTGTCCTCTAATAAGTAACTTGCGGCTATTTTTCAGAGCTAGCAAATGTCTGAATAAGTCTGAATGTCGCGATAACATGCGCACTTCGTGGCATCCTTCTCTAATGGCCGGTACTGCGAACAGGATCCTCTGCTGGTAACCAGTGAGTATGGGGGTAGTGTTAGCTGAGATTGAGTGGCTGACTGCTGTGCGGAAAGACAGCAGCCACACTTTTGCCAACATAGACCCATTGTGTTACAACACGGATCTATGGAGCAAACTAATTAGTGCTTTTAATAAAGCGCAGGAGGTACCTGATTATTGTGCTGCTTAGTTCTGGTAGGTTATCAAAGGAGTGCGCCTACATAAGTCTAAATCTGCGGGTTCAATGCTTCCTTCATCATCCTCGTCCCTGCAGCTTCTGCAGAAGTCGTTGTAAGGCAGACCTAAGTGAGTTCGAATTGTACAATGCCCTAATGTAACACTAATGAGAGTTATAATCAGGTTAAGTGGCCACTTAGGGTCGATCGTAGACCAGTGTTGCTTTGTAATTAAGAGCATCTTGTACCTGATGTCCATCTGCGATTCATTTCAGCAAGTGTTTGGACCTTTAGCTGACTTTTTATAGTAGCGATAGGTGTGGAGGATTTCTCCTCACCTGGAAGGAGTAAACAAATTGTGCCCTTCCTAAAGAGTTCGTCTGGTTTGTAATTCTCTGGAATGTCGCAATGCCCCTGCACCCACATAAGATGGATGTTAAACTTGTCCATATCGCTAAGAGCTAGACGGAAATTAAGAGAAATTTTGCAGTTGAAAGAGACTCAGAGATTTGATTGCTGCCTGGCCATCGGAACAAATGGCCATGTCTGTGATTGATATTTTGTTGATTTCTAGCCAGGACAGTGCTTCCTAAGCCGCTATAGTTTCTGACTGAAAACGCTGCAGTGATTCGGTTATCGGAAAGATGCCTTGGAGTAGGCGCCAGCATCCAAACCCGTATCCATCTGTGAAGATTCGCTGTGGATCATCCAGCGTCTGGTGTTCAGATTTCCAGTAAAACCTGGGGTATGCTTCTCGACGAGGAGTGCAGGTACAGTGGGGTATGTATCAATTGGTATTAAACTATGTTGAGGGTCGAGTTCCCAGACCGAAGTTCAAGTGCAAATTTCTCAATCTGATAGCCATATTAACAGCTGTCTGAATGCCAACTAGTTCTACCGGTTCCAAGTTAAGGAGTATGTTTAGATCTTAGGAGGAGGTGGTTCTCAATGCTCCTCTGGTATAGACGCACACATCCTCTGCACTCTGAGGAGTCGGTTGATGTCTTCCCGATTGCAGTCCACCAAATTACGCCGCTATGCAGCAGTATGGGTCTGGATACTGAAAAAAACTAGGGTTGTAGTCCCGATTTGCACTCCATGTCCTTTTTACCGCAGTAGAGATCCGTGGAGACCTCCTCGTTTCTGGATTTTAAGCTTCATGTCTAATTATAAAATCTATCATTAAGCTTTGAGGGGTCGAAGGGTCGGTGAAAGTCGAAGTTAGGGATTTAGTACTTTCTAACAAAAAGGACTAGGTCCGTTTTTTGTTTGTAGACACCACAACATTATTGGTTGAAACTTCAGTTCATCGCTCTATTCGGTTTCACAATTTCATTTAAAATTTGATCTGAGATAAATTTTTAGTTTGAATTTGAACGCGAGTGTACTCCCGCTTAAACCTAGGTTCAACAGCGCAGCTGCAGTTTGTTTGAGAGCGAGAGAATTTTGCTCTCAATACAACTGATGTTAGTTAATGGAATTCATCCCTTCCTCATTATTCTGAGGGATGGATTGTCTGAAGTGGTTTTGTATGCTTATGTTCCTTGTTAGTAATCTACCTCCCTTTACCGATAACAGTACAGACGCTCTACAAAAGCAACCAAATTACGCCGCTATGCAGCAGTATGGGTCTAGATACTGAAACTAATATGGTTGTAGTCCCTACAAAGTATATCAAATATATCAAATAGAAGTTTAGATTTCACTGTGACACTCAGCACCTGTTTATAGGTTGCAATGTCGAATATGGCAGCCTGCATAGAGGCACGATACATGCACATACTATAGGCAAGTAACAAACTCAGGATGGTGGTTGAGGTATAGTGGCAGAAAATTCGGATCTACTTATGACCGTCCAGCGTCTGGTGTTCAGACGTCTAGTAAGATCTGGGGGGTATGCTGGTTGAGAATTTGTGGGTGGAAATTTATGCAGAATGTTAGAGTTTCCGGAGTTTCCATATACGCAGCGATTTCAATCTAATCGCCATGATGACAGCGACCTCCCCGCCGAAGGGATCTTTCGGCCTGAGGTTGAGGAGTGTATTTAACTGGGGAAGGGGCAGTTCGCATTGCTCCGCTGATGCAGATGCATGCCATTCGCATCATACTGTCTGCGTATGGGTCTGATTACTGATACCGATAGCCAGTGAACCACTCGCGGCTGTAGACCTCATTTGCACCCTATAGCTTTTTTTCAACGTTGTAGAGCTGTACAGGCTTGACGTGTTCCTGGATGATGGGTTTCCATGCCAATACATGCCAATAAGCGAGTGAAGTTCGGTTTCTGCAGACTCGCCGTTGGCATGCTGCGAGATGGGTATAATATTCACAGACACTGTGCTTCTGACGTGTAAATCGATACATTTTTCTAGAGTTTTGAGCAGGAAGAGTGATAGACTGATTGATCTTAGATCATTCGCATTAACGTGAGAGCTTTTCCATACATTCGATATAAAGACAACGGTGGCCATCCTCCATAGTCTAGGTACGTGTCCTAGATTAAGACTTCTCTGGAATATGGTAGCTCCGCAGGAAAGATGAAATCGATTCCTCCTTTTTTGTATGGTTTGAAAGTGTTAATGTCCCAAATGACACTGTCGATCGTCACGGGTTTTTTACCTTACTTTACTGATGGGACAGGAATTGATCAAATCTTGATTCATGACCTCGGTTTGTTTGTCCACTGTTTACCACATCTCTACACTTATAGAAAGAAAAATTTGTTTGTGATGTTTTTGGCATATGCTTAAAAAAATATCACATGCATGAATAGTTTCTTATCTTACCTATCCACCAACATTCATTTAAGTGCTCCATCAATACCGAGCGCTGTAAAGAGCACATTTCACGTACACCCCGACCAGCAGCAGTAGCTGTGAAAGGCCTTTTTCATATGTTGGTCTATTGAGCACTCCTCGACGTGGAGTCGTTGGACCCCAATTTTAAAATTATTATTGCGTAAGGCCGAAGATTTGAAAAATTATCTAGATATGCAATCCCCAGAGACTTAAACGAACATTCTTGGAGTCCAAGAGACATCGCCGAAAATTGATGAAGTCACAAAGAATTTAAGTGAATGCCGGGGACTTCAGGTGGATCGTGGATACCTCAGGGTGACTCCAATGAATGCAATATCAAGCAAGCCTTTCGCTTTAAAATTAATGCAATCTTAAGAATGCTCCCAAGGATCCAATCAAAAACTTAAAAAAGAATGGCGATTTCTGTGCCCAAGTCCAAAAGTCCTAAATGAAGTCAATTGATTGAATCACAAAAACAAAAACAGACAAATAATTCTATGAATTCAGAGATTGCATTCTCAAAAAACTGTAGTCTTTTAGAACTTATCGATAAAACGTGACATTGGGCAGCTGTAACTTGTAAGTAGCCAGGGACTCCGGCTACCTAGGGTCCGCAATGAACAGTACTAAAAATGGCAATACTGAACTAAACGCAGAGTCAATCCTGAGAAGCATGCTCAAGAAGTAATACTTTTGCTAATTTCCGCAGAAGAGAAATGACCTCATCTAACTCTAAGTAGACAACTTCAAGTATCTACCCCGAGATCGCTCTTGATCGATAATTTTATTGGTTGAGGCCTTGGTCCACCACTGAAGGAAGGATTATAACAATCAACTGAAAATCGAATGCCGTCGTGTTTACCGTATTTTTGACAAGTCTTTTTGGTAATTTTCACCCAAACATTATCTTCATACATTTTTAGGAAATAATTTTAAATCAGCAAAAATTGATTTCAGTGTACTCAATTCAATATTCAGTAGATATTCCATTCGCTATGACCATTTTAAAGGAAAAAAATTACATAAGATGTCATTCTTTAAGTTTTTATTGTATTTATTTATGAATCAATCATCCAAGTTAACCATTTATCTGCGCCTCCGGCTTAACCAACTGGTCCAATGGGTCCCATTGGTCCAAGTGGTCCAATAGGACCAATGGGTCCAGCTGGACCAATAGGTCCTGGGAATCCCTGTGCGCCACGTCTTCCTGGGGCTCCTGGCGGTCCAGGCAAACCATCTGGACCAGCGGCTCCAATTGGCCCAGCTGGTCCTGCTGGTCCAGGCAAGCCGTCTCTGCCAACATTTCCTGGATCGCCACGCTCACCCTGTGTTCCTGCAAGTCCAGCTGGTCCCGGCTGACCAGGTGGACCTGGGGGACAAACACACTGCTGTTGCGATCCAATATACACTGGATCAGCCGACAAACCACCGAATGCACGTGAATCCCCATTCTCATTAGTTGAATCATCGTTTGATGCCATGGCGGCAGTAGCTAGGGAAAGGATAACATTAGTTGTTAAGTTAAAAATTCTCAAACACTTCTCTTGAATGAGTTCTTACCCAGAAGAACAACTAGAAGGCGAAACATTGCGAAAACTATTGTGATGATTCCATGACACAGTGTGCCATTATATACACAAAACTCCGACGAAAACAGAACGGTGCTGTTTGTACATATGCCATTCTAATAAATTCGAAGTACCCTATATCTCTACGTCAGATAGAATCATAATCAGATAAAAAGCGCCTACTTAAATTTATTTATATGCTTCTTGTATTGCGATTTTATTAGGTATCTACATAGTTTGGGGGAGAATTTCGAATTCAGATTGCTTATCATTTTTACGATGAAAGTTAAAACGAAACATTATCTTAACTGGTGGGAGTATTAGTAAATGCCTTTGGCCTGCGAAGTGTGTGGTCAGTGAAGGGAGCTCCCAGAGTTGAGTGACCAAATCAGATAACCAACTATTTGGCTATGTTTTAACAGAGTAGTGTTAAAACAGGTATAAGCTGTTGGGCGCCGGTGGGTCTTTAAGGAAAAACATTCTCCAGGTGATTGACTTTTAAGTAGTTTTAACTTGTACAGTTTTAACGGCATTAATGTCTGCTTTCACAACAATGATAGGGATTAATCAGGTCATTGCCAATAAACCTTTGAGTCCATGAGTTGGTATTGAGTCCATGGTTTCAGGTGAAGGATTTATCATTCAATGAGCTGCGGGGTAGGACGCCTTTGGCACCGTTAATGTCCTGAGGCGAGCTCTGCGTATTGTAACATGGTTAATTCAATACAAAAACAACTGGAAGCATTTTTATCCTCCATTCAATGATTGTCAATTTTAAGTCAGCAGCTACTATGATTGGAATGAATAGTTATAATTTATTAATAAAATGTTTATGATAACATAATTGTGAAAATGCATTACTTCCCTTATTTGCCTCAGCTAATTTGACGGAATCACGTCAAATTCAGTGCTCGGTATTATATTTTTTTAATAATACATGTTTCGAAAAGTTTATTTTTGGATTGACCTGAAAAATGAATACATTTGTGACAGAGAGTAATGAGGCACCCTGTCACATATCGTAGCACCAACCTTAAACGATAAACATAGAAACGATTATTTGTACCCCACCAAAGAGTAGTTGGTCCAGTCTATTGCATATTGTGAGGAAGCCAATCGGGGAATTGCGTCTCTATGGGGACTATCATGCTTTGAACGCAAGAACTATCCTGGATAGAAAAAGTATTTTTTCGAGATATGATTTACACCGCGCTTTTCACCAGATATCTATTCATTCCGCAGATTTTCGAAAATGGCGATAACGACTCCATTTGAGTTTTTTGAGTTCCAATATATAGCGTTTGGACTAAGGAATGCTGCCCAAACGTTTCAGAGATATATGCATTAAGTCTTACGCGATCTTGACTTTACTTTTCCATATAATGATGACATATTTATCCCATCAGATAGCATCAAGCAACACGAACAACAGCTGCGGGCCTTTAACGAGCGTTTACGATTACACGGACTTGTCCTAAACCCATCCAAATGCCACTTTGCGAAGGAAGAGAACATTTTCGTCGGCCATGCGACATCGAAGGATAGAATTAGACTTACAAATGAAATGACTCGGATAATACAGGAGTTTTAAAAGCTCAACACCTTTCGCGAACTAAAGCGATTCTTGGCGATGATCAATTTTTATCGTCGATTTCTCCCCAACGCTGTAAGTAATCAGATGTTGCTCCAGGACCTGCTAGGTAACAAAAACTGAAAAACGACACTACTGCAACAGACTTGGATATGGATATAATCGGTTATTGCGTTCGAAAGCTGTAAACATGAATCCGTCGATGCCACATCCCTGGCTCATCCTTCTCTATCGAAGGTCGTCTAATAACTTGGCGTTGATATGTCAGATGCTGTATCTGGCGCAGCGCTGCACCAAATAGTGGACGGTCAGCCCCAACAACGGTGCCACAGCAACGTTACAGCACATATGACAGGAAGCTCCTTGTAATGCATGGAGCTGTCAAACATTTGCGTCATACTCTGGAAGGAAGGACATTTTGCATTTTGATGGACCATAAACCTCTGACATATGCATTTCGACAGAAGCTGGATTTATCCACTCAGCCCACGTCAGGTTCTCAAGTTATTTTTTATATGTACTGACAAAAGCGTTGCTGATACGCTCTGCCAGATGAACAGTGTGCAGCTAAACAAAATCGACTACAAAGATTTGGCTCAAAAGCAAGAAGCTGCTTTTAAGACCATCATAGAGTCAGGTAAGTCCTCGACGATTTCATTAATAATAAAGCCTTTCCCAGTTCCAGATACACAAGCAACTACTTTTTGCTACGTTCCCACTAAAAATATTCGTCCTTGGGTGCCCAATTCACAGATAAAAGATGTGGTATCGCATTTTCAACAGCTAGCCTATCCCAGAGTTCAAGGAATTTTAGCACTGATCGCAGAAAGGTTTGTTAGGACCAACATGAGGAGGGATGTTTCAACGTTCGTAAGGCAGTGTATAGTGCGTCAGCGATTTTACCGACATAACCGCACGTCATTAAGTCATTATAGCCATGCAATTGATCGGCTTGAATATGTATGTTAATATAGCCATTGTAGGACTATTGCCACCATCCCAAGGTTATCGTTACATTTTGACCTGCATCGATCGATTCACCAAATGGACTGAAACTATCCTAGTTACAGACATTACAGCCAAAACTGGCATTCGTTCTTTTTTTAGCGGATTTCACGATATGGCGTACCCGCGTAGGGCACGCCTGACAAGAGGCGGCAGTTGAATTTCATCTCTTTCAGAGATTTGGTTCCAAACCTTGGGCTTCAAGAACATAACGACAACGTCTTATCACCTGCAAGCCAACGGCATCGTCGAATGATGGCACATTACCTTAAAAACGGCGCTGAAGTGCCGACAAATTGGACTGACAGTTTGCCCATCACCTTTGTGGGCAGTGTTGAAGCGTTCACAGCTACCCCTTTGAATTTGGTATTTTGCAAATATTGGAAATATGGAGAAACTCACACCGAAACCAGTTTCATGCCACAGTCGGTCATATGTTTTCATGCAGACTGAACTTAAAGACTGTACTCATGTTTTCGTAAGAAATGATTCCGTCAGATCGCAGTTTCAGCCAACTTATGATTGTCCATTCGAGGTGGTAAACAAGCAGCAGAAGTATTTTATAATATAAGTTAAACAAAGGACCACCAACATTTCCATTGACATTCTTAAAGTATGCCTTTTGATGGAAAGTCGTCAAGAAAAATATATTCAGCCGGAGGTTGATCGGTGAACGGACCCAGTCAAAACAACCCGTTCGGGTTATTGAAGTATTGAGTATATAGTATATTGAAACTACCAGATCGTTATCACTAAGGGGGAACTAATGAGGCACCCTGTCACAAATCGTAGTGCCAAACATAAACTATAAACAGGAACGATTGACAAAAATAAAAACGTCAAATGTGACATACACGCGGACTCGTCTTTCTCTTTTGGTCTGATTAACCCACGACAGCTTTCCTAAATTCATTTTACATAAATCAGTTATATTTTAAGTTTGTATTTTTCTCTGAAATGAAACAATACACGATTGTATCATATTTGCAGCAGCAAGCGACAATGTGCTGCTAACACGCGTTTCGATTAAGATCCCTCTATTTTGACACGAAAAATTTGATTTGCTCAAATACAGACGCATTTTCAGGTGACCGGTATCTGCCCATACTTTTCGAAATTTAACACAATTGTCAGTGCAATAGAATCAAATGTGCTGGCACAGGTCTTCGCTGTTACTTTACATCCACGAGAAGCAAGTAAATACGACCACTTTAAAAAAACCACCTGCTCGAACGATTCGGTGATAGTGATCAAAGGAAAATAAAAAAAATTAACTTTCCAAAATTCAACTCGGAGACAAACGGCCTATGCAATTGTTGAATGAAAATTCCAAAGTCTCGGTGGGTCGAAACTCGAAGAAGATATCACTCAGCTGCAACAACTCAAGGAGTTTCACGAACAATTCAAAGAAAAGGCGAGAAATTGCCATGCACCCTTAATAATCCGTGGCTTTTACGTTATACGTATTTACTTTATATAAACCATTCTTGTTGGGGTTTGTCATCTGTCTGATTGACATTTAATTGGATCGAACAAAACTATTATTTTTAATATTATTTATAATCAGGAAAAAAAACAAAGAAAAACTAATACAAATATATATATATATGTAATTCGGTCAACACTGGCTATTAGAAAGCTCCTGTATTTAATAGGTGTTCTTAAATAATTGAAGAGGCTTAAAGTATCACTTAAGCAATTTAGGAGCGCTAAAACTTCGGTTACTTTCAAAACATCAACCAGGAAGTTTCTCCTCACTTGCTTTAGAACCATCTGTCCAATGAAGTCTATGACGTCTTCTCTTACAGAGATGTTACATAGATTGCAATATATCGGCAAATCGGCATGATGTGGAGTATAGTTGAGTTTAAAAAGTCCACCCTTTAGTTGAATAGTTAAAATAGGTTCCAACGAATTCGTGTTGTTGAAATAATTGCGCTCATACAAATTATGCTGAAGAAGACTATATGCTGCTCTATGAGCAGACGTTTTGGCACAGTCGGTTCCTTAATTTCGTCCACCTTGGAAATAGCCTTTTTTGAAAATTGGTTGGTATCATTTTACAACTGAAAGTCGGTTTCGCAGTATGAAGCGAGGGTCTCCAAGTCTTTGGACCAAAGGCTTTTCCGTCTAATTGTGTACATTTTTGGAAGTCTTTCATCTAGCATTTTTAACACTTTCATCAAATAATCCAGAGTTTTGACAAATAAAGTTGGTAAGCTTGTTTCAATATGTAGCATATAATTGGGTCTATTGCGAGGTAGATGAAAGCATCTATTTACGTAGTTCTTTAGAAGCTTTTCTGCAGTTTTCTACAGTTTGCCAGTCGAGCCGATTTATCATACGCTATAACGCTGTACGTGAGTAAGTGAAAATTAAGATAATCTGCAAATAGAAAGGCCTGTATTGAGACTCCTGCCTTTTCTATTCATATAACATAACAAAGCAAAGAGATTCGGGCTCAGAGCATCCTTGTCTTACGCCCACATTCGACTCAAACCAATATGAAATAACATAATCCAATCTGAACCAATCTGAATAAACTTTCGAACTGACCTGTCCAGCCAGAAAACCCCCTGCAGATCACCGGTTCCATGGTGGAACGCAGAACTTCAGAGTATTTTCAAGGAAACCAGAACGCTTCTACGAGTAAGTAGGTCCTTCTGGTTAAGTTCTGGACTGGTTAAAGTTCTTAAAATGGACGAACCGGCCTGGCTGGAAACTCCCAGAAAAAACGATTGTACTTACACTGAGTCAAAAACTGAGACCCTAAGCCTCATTCTTGGAACTCATTTTCCAGCAAAGGAGGTCACAATCACCTCACACCCAGCTCCCATCCCTGGAACTGGAGATGAGCCGATAAATATCACGCGCCGATGCTGGTATCGTTCATTACTGGTAGTAACGGATGAGGCTATCAGGTACGCAGTTGCGTCCTTTGATAGTTTCAAGTCTCCAGATACCGATGGCATATACCCAGCTCTGCTGCAAAAAGGCATTGACCAGTTTAACTCGGCCAGAGAACACTTTGTCGATGAATCATTTGTGTTGTGGATCAAGGCAATGCTAATGAATAGTGCTGAATCTGCGGAAGCGGTCTGTGGCCAATATGTAAGGGCGGTGGAAATTGGCTGCCCGCAAGGCGGTGTCCTGTCTCCTCTGCTATGGTGCATGCTGGTTGCCTCTCTGCTTGCTGCTCTCAATGGCTCAAACATCTACGCCCAGCCCTATGTGGATGACGTAGCCGTACAGTCTGTCGAATCGTGCCTAGCGGATGCGTGTTCAATAGAGCAGGCAGCTCTAGACGTGATCGACGACTGGTGTATCAGTAGTTGTTCTCTTCACGAGGAGGAGGAAGTTAACTGGTCTGACTCAACTGAAACTGAAAGGCGTCTCCACCTCTTTCTCCGATGAAGCCAAACATCTGGGTGTTACTCTAGATAGAAAACTTCTCTGGAAAAAACTCATCTACAATCGCCAAGCTGTCAGTTTTCTAGCGGTGTAAGAGGATTCTCGCGTGAGTCTCTTGGTCTATCTGGTGATAGAAAATATCCATCTGGATCCATACGGCTATGATAAGGCCACTTCTCTCCTACGCATCATTCGTTTGGTGGAATTTCTTTCAAATAATTTACACATACATACATTTCATACATTACATCCATACATACATTACATTTCAAAGTAAATGATATTTTGAGTCAGTAAAAAAATAGAGCTTTGGTTTGTATTAAGATTAAAAATTAATTCAGTACCGCAAAAACATTACGAATCAGTGACATTATACAGACATCTCGTTTACTACGCTCATTTTTCAAAATTACCGAAAAGAAACACGGCCCTCTGTCGCAGAGCTATGTACATCTGTACTCCTTATTTCCCAAAAAGACTCAACCCCGTTCTTCAAAGTACCATGCTATCCAGGAAACCCACGTTAAACGTGGGTGAGACATTTCAAAGGAAAATCCCTTACACGCAAATTCACTTTAATAAATGAAAATTTAATTTCCCCGACACCCTGACACCCCAGCACCCACCGTGGTGCCACCCATTAGTTCCGCCATTATCATTACCCCGTTACGTGTAACAGTGACAATTTTAAATCCCATTCTGCTACACCTACGCCGAGTACAGTGAATGTGGCGGGTGCACACACCTCCTGCACCCGCACAAGTACGAGTTAAGCCCGGCCAACGCTGAAGCAGCTTCTCCGGGACTTAAAGCCTGCCACTCCTGCCCCGTAAAATTACAATAAAATGCGATTGCACATCTTAATAAATGTCAGTTCACTTCAGGACAGCGCTAAGCCGAAAGGGCGACCACTCACACTCATCCACTTAAATATATAGACACATACACTCATGTAGAAGTTCGAGTTAAGCGAAAGGAACAGCAAAAGGGATCTAAAAACCCCTAACACCGCATAGCCAAGGGTAAATCTGTAGGTGATTTATGCAGGATGCTAAAGTAGTCATTTCACCCCATCTCACATATTGCGAGTGTTGAGAAAGTAAAAACTCCAATCACAAACACCACTACACAAGTACATCCTTCTGCAATCCGTTTTTCGGGTTCTCGTTCCGATCTCATTAACTTAGTTAAAAGCTCGTTCATTCATTCTCCCATAGACATTGAAATTAGGGCTCATTTGAAAAACCACGTTCGCAACCGTTGCAGAGTAAAAGTGGGTGGGCCACGGCCGAACGAAAGTAGACCAAGGGATGAGTATAATGATGACGGTGTTGTTGCGAGGGGCGGACGGTAAATGGGAGGCGCCTTAAAAATCACACACAGTGCCATAATTTTGCTCTTTTCACGTCACCCCCTTGAAGCAACGAGACACGGCGTAGTAGTTGGTGCTGTCCATGTGGCGTAGTGTTCCGTTGTAGTTGTTCGCTTCTTTGTTGTTTTTATATTTTTCTTTTCGCCTTTTTGAGCCCCGTCCTTACACGGTGCCAAAAGGATTTGTTTTGTTTTGCGATGAATTAAAAATGAGGAGACAATGAATCGCAGTGGTTTTTGTTCGGTCTTTTCTCTTGCATCGGACATTGGCCCCAGTGGTATAGCCTGTGGGCGGTGGTGTTCTGTGGGCACTTGGCGCTACTTAGCAGTGAATGTTCACTTTCAGATGTTGTCCGGTGGTTGAATATGGTTTTGTTCGTTTTGTATGATGAGCTGAAATGAAATGGGTGTAAAAGGGTGTGTTGAAAATCTCGCGTTTTTTACGATATCGTAACTTTTCATATAGACAGAAACGTGATAATTGCAATATCTCGATAAAGTAATTGTATTAAAGTCGTGACTAGTTGTTGCTGATATTATTTGTTGTTCTAGAAGCTAGAGTTTCCGTATACAGAAATAAAGGGTGATTTTTTACAAGCTATAGAAAAGTTTTTCAAAAAGAATAATACACATAAAATTCAGAAAAATGCATGAAATCTTTATTTGAGTCGATAGTATGGTCCATATAATTTAATGTTTGAAGATTATTTCATGCAAGTGTTGACCTTGACTGCGCCTCAAATGGTCCATCCGCTTAGTCCAATTTTGGCATACTCTTTCCAACATTTAGGCCGGTATCTCACGAATGAATGCTTTAATGCTGTCTTCCAATGCGTCAATTGAAAGGCGTTAAATCGCACGATCTAGGCGGCCAATTGACCGGTCCCGAACGTGAAATAAAATGTTCACCGAACTCGCCTCTCAATAAGTCCATTGTTGCGCGTACTGTGTGTCATGTGGCACTGTCTTGTTGAAACCACATGTCGTGCAAATCAAGCTCTTGCATATTGGGCAAAAAAAAAAGTTGGATATGATCTCAGGGTAGCGCTCACCATTCACAGTTACGTTACGATTCGCATCATCTTTGAAGAAGTACGGTCCAATGATGCCACCAGCCCATAAACCGCACCAAACTGTGACTTTTTCTGGATGCATTGGTAGCTCTTGAAATGGTTCTGGCTGATATTCATTCCAAAATCGACAATTCTGCTTTTTTTAAGTACCCATTGAGCCGAAAATGAGCCTTGTCGCTGAACACAAGAAGCGCGCGATGAACTTTCTTAACAGAGCATGCGTTTTGATAATAAAATTCAATAATTTGCAAGCGTTGTTCGTTTGTAAGACGATTCATGGATAAATTATAGACCAAACTGAAGATGTTTGACAGTGAAACAAAACACGAAACGTGCGTCAGCTGTTTAAACCAGTGTTGCCAAAAAGATAATAGCTAAAAATCACCCTTTATATCATTATTTTAAAAATAGCTTGGGTATATTAGGACTTCCGTGGTTACGCAGTTTTGTAGATCTCGACGGTATACGAACAAAATATAAGGTTCCAAAGTTCTAGTTCTTGCCTAGTTTAGGAGATACCAAGGTTTAATCTGGACATTAATGATCGCTAATCACGACAATAAAAGTGTGCTCAGTAAATCTGAATAGAAGAAATAATAGCATCTTACGCTGATGTTGACATTGGCGGCGAAGGCAAACAATTCAAATCGACGAAACCTTTCTTACAAAAAGGAAATATCACAAAGGCCGTATAACAGAACAAATAACAATATTAGTGTTGGGGTTATATTGTAAAGAAGATAAGGTCGGAGGGATGAGAATCAGAATAAACTTCTGAGAAAATCATTTTTTTTTTGCCGCAATACAACACAACACCTTCGACATATGGGAGCCTATGTAACCATGGAGTTTTTACTAGACGTAAATAAAATCTACGCAGTTTTTATCTGAGGTAAACAGTAAACAACAACTTCGACCCTCCCACCGTTCACAATGAGCACTTAGAGGATATTTTACCGCGAAGATAACCTTGGCTCCTCATCATCAACGACGAACTCAACGAACTCGACAGTAACACCAGTACGGCCGATGACTTCATTGACTTCATTGAACATTTAATTGACTACTTTAACTAACTCCTAACTTACATCACAAAAGGCTGACTGCGACGCAGAATGCAATGCAAGTCTACCTCCACGTGGTGAATTCTGGGTAACACTAAATGACTTGCTGTACTTTACTTACAAAGATGAATCTATCATCAGTATAAATCCTCAAAGTGAGATCACCATAAGTCCCAAAAAAAAGATCATTATAAAAAATAGTTGAGGTAAATTTCAATATTCTCAAAAACTGAAAGATATATAGCCATGCGGTTTTTTGTGTTCGATTGAGAATTGCCGATATAGCATATAATGGTTTTCTTTTCTTCGTTTGTTCCCAACAATTTGAGTTCGAATGCGAATTATTAAAAAACTATTCACACCAATAATTTGATATCAACCTTAAATTAAAGAACAAATTTCTGCTTTTAAATTTGGTATAGTACTTTACTTTGTTATTTTTATCTAAAACTGTCCCTAGAGATGGACCACCCTCTTCATCAGTTATCATTTCTTGGCGCCAAACTTATCGTACTCTCCCCATTTTCCAGTTCTTCATGTATTAGCAAAACAGAAAACAGAGCATGGTCAGCCATTATATTCGAATACTTCGAAGTTTCTGGAAAAACTGAAGTCTGTTGACATTTTTTATGTATGAACGATAAGCATCAATTTGTCACCAATCAAATCGTAACGACAAATTGCTGTGTCTGAATGCCGCTAATCAACACCATACTTTACTGTGTCCAATTGGCCACAGTGCCACGGAACCTGTATACTCATCGTACTCGGATGTAAGTTGGGTGCTGTATTGTATTGTTGTGACCGCACCTTGGAAAAGAAAGCAAGTCAACAAGTTGATATGACAATTAAACATACGGAAGAGTAACAGAAGAGGAGGCCTCATGGTTGGACGAAATCTGATACCAAGTAATGGGTAGAGCTTAGCTGAAAGGTAATATTATTTGATGGTAATCTGGAATATGCAGTTGACACTCCCCAAAGTACTTTCGACTAGCGCCAGCATAATATTAAATATGCGAAAGGAATTGACGAAGTGAAGCAGTAGATTTGCAGTGGATCTTGCCGTGATATTCTTCATAATACAAGGAAACATGTCATGAGTTGAAATATAATTTAACGGTCAAATGAAGCCGATTCTTCTTGACAGATGAACGAAATTGCTTGGAGAACTGAAAAATTTTTAAGTTTTGGGTAAGTCGATGATCGATAATTGTTCATCACACGAAAGCTGAAAGCAAGCTGATCGGTGATCAGACCAAAACTTTGTGAATGGATAAGTTAAGTATTGTAATTTATTTAATTTTTTATTTAACTTTTTATAACTTATTAACTAATTATAATAATAATTTTTTATTTCTGTGTGTTTTGTTGAAACTGCAATATACAAACGAATACGATCATTATCCAATCTTATTTCGATTGATACATTTCAGTTATTTCCTAGCATGTCATGTAGATACTCATGCCGGTCACGGTACTAAAAATTTGCTACTAAAAAATAATTATAAAGAATTGTGAGTTGCTAAAACCAGTCACAAATAGGTATATTTCGTCACAATAGAATAAGTAATGGACTTTGCTTGTAACTAATTTAACGCGCTACTATCGAAACGGTCGCAATCAATCAAATTGATTGTGTGATTGTATATTGCAAGGAACACGTCCTTACACGTCTTCTGTACACATATGCAGCAAGGCCAGCATTTTATCTAATTTTGACTATAGTTAGAAGGAACTCTCAATAAGAAGATTGCAATGTTCAACTGACATTTGCCTTTCCTGCCCAATCGGTATAACTGGTTAGTAGTTTTATGTAGAGGTAGAGACAGCCTCAATGGGATGTATTGATTTTCCAGAAACTTCATATACTTAAACCAAAAGCTCAGCTGGAGACAAAATTTATTGCGTTTCATGTACGTCTTGTTTTTGAAAGACGCCTCCAGATTTCATCAAAAAACGTCGAAACGGGAGCCGACTTATGATACGTCAGAAAAAGTGGTGAAATTGTAAGGTGCAGAAGTTGCCTTGGAATCACTCCACGCACTGATGAGTCTATGGACAAGATACTCCACAGCTCTTGGTGAATATGACTTCAAACTGCAGACCTCGGTCTCAACGTTTCCCCAGGTTAATTTTAACCGAATGTTAATAAGCAGTACTATTGATCTAATAAATGTTTTGAACATAAAAAAAGAAGGTCAGGAAAAACGACTCAAAACGAGAATTTTCAAAGAAAATTGGCATGGACTGGCTTTGTGTAGCACTGTGTGCTAAATCAGATTGTTGATTTTTTCGCGAAATGGTCTTGAAACGCAAACACAAACAATTTAGACTTTTTAGCAGCAGAAAAGATTTGACTTTTTCTGAGGCACAAGACATATCCAAATTGATCTGGACTGGTCCAAAGGAAATGTAAGTATAAGCTAGGTTTCAAACAAACAATCAATATTCGATGTATTCGATTAAAGAGTCCTTACTCTTGGATTTCCTAAAAGTATTCTTCATCATCATTGGTGAACAGGGTGATTTCGCCGCACAGGGACGTCTTTATCGCTTTCTAGCCCTTCATTTTTGTTACGACAACTACACTGACAAAGTAAACAACATTTTATGTGACTTCCTTCTCAACAAAATCGGACAAGTCACTAAATTAAAATAAAACAAATGTTTCAGCATCAGTGACAATGCCACCAAGCCAAAAATAGCCCGTGTATTTTAAAATTGAAATGTAACCTTATTGTTTTATCACAGTTTATTTATTTATTTGATATGTTATTCCTCATGTTCATTATGTTCAAAAATGGAATATGGAAAATATGGAACTTAATTTCAACAGCTGGGACTACGTAGAAATAACTAGGTTCCACTGCAGTCATCCATCTTGTGCG
Organism: Eristalis tenax; assembly: GCA_905231855.2. NCBI lineage: Eukaryota > Metazoa > Arthropoda > Insecta > Diptera > Syrphidae > Eristalis > Eristalis tenax. The sequence continues at coordinate 59,185,066 of HG993126.1, read as the reverse complement.
AAAATAGTTGAAGGCGATTGCAGAGTTGATTAGAGCAATACCCACAATGAATTTTGTCACATGCTAAACGATGCAAAGAAGTGTCTACAGTGTCACCGGTTTTAATGTCACCAGTGCTGAGCACCCAAGCATTTGGCCTTACTAGCTAAATGTTAATTTATTGATGGGACAAAATTTCCCTTGCTTCGAGGAATTCAAGCAAACTTTTATTTGTTTTGCATTTAATAGTATGCTAGTACACTTTACAAAATTATTAATGTGAGGATTTGCTGTTTTTTTGCATGGTAACTTCCGTTCTTCTTTAGCACATCTAAGAACCCATAGTCTAGATGACTGCCTAATTCAATCATGTCACTTGAAGCCAGAGAGGCATATAGAATTAATATGAAAAGGAAGATTTTTGTGAAATGCTTGTGAATCTTTATTTTGTGAATCATAGATATAGTAAAAGTGTCAGCTGTCGTCAGCACCCTTCATTAAGCCGCTGGTGGTCCAATTGCTCCAATTGGTCCCATAAGTCCAGTGGGACCTGGTGGTCCTATAGGGCCTGGTGGTCCTGGAAAACCTCGAGTGCCTGATGATCCCGGATTTCCTCGAATGCCCGGGAAACCTGGTCTCCCATCTGGTCCCTGTTCGCCGGGTGGCCCTATGGGACCTGCTGGACCGGGACGTCCTTCTACTCCACGCTCACCACGTTGGCCAGTTGGTCCTTTTGGTCCTGGGGGTCCAGGGGGACCTGGTGGTCCTGGGGGACCAACTCCCGTCTGTTGTGATCCACTATAGACAACTGGACGACTAATAGTTCCAAAGGAACGCTCGTCCGAAGCGTATGCCAAGCTGGCACCTAGGGCAAAAGGTAATCGATTAATATATGTTTACAAATTCAGGATGAGTTTTGGTTGCTTACAAAAGAGGATTGATAGAATAAGACGCATCGTTGAGGAGGATATGATGCCAAAATGTTTTTCGCAAGCCATTTTATATCAATGCCTCGACCAGAATTGAACCAATAGATTGAAATCTGCCAGAGTGAGAGCCTACAAAAAACTAGGTTAAGAAATCAATATCCGTATCACACAACAATCTCCTAGAATAACAACCGCAACAAGAAGAACCCTTTCTCAAACGCTGAAATTCACTGCAAAGTCCAGAGTCGCTCTCAAGTGTTGCGTAATTGCTCCCGGTCAATGGAATCATCAAAATGTCTTCACTACCTCTTCGCGTAATCAGGGTAATCTACACGCGTTCCACTTCGAATTAGTCATTGCCGAGACTCCGCTTCAAATTCTCATTAAATCCATCAGATACCTGATTTGAGGCACCCACCCATTTCCAGCCAACCAAACCCAGACCTAACATTACGACTTCAGCTTGATGATCGGTCGTTTCATCGCACGCACACATGTCTTGGGCGCACACATGTGTGTACAGATCGGTTGTGGCATTGTCGGTTTCGGCGGGTGTGCAGAGTGAGCACTCATCAATTTGAGATCATCCGTTGGAGCAATTAAGGTGAAACTCGGCGCTGGCCGGGAAGTTCTTAGTCTGCTCCGTTATATTGAACTTCAGTGAACAGACAGTTGCTGGAATAGGTAATACGAGAGGTTCACTTCTCACCCTCTATCGGCCGGGTCACATTATTGAGTTCTACATGCGAGCAGTCAACAGAGAGCGACAGAGGGAAAGAAACATATTCTCCGGTCATTTTCTTGGGGAGAACAATGCTAAAACAGTTTATGCTGCAAGTTACGAGTAGGTGTAGTTCTGAAATTGCATTCAAAAACGAAGACAAAATCCAAGTATAACTTTTATGAACTGTGTTGCTGTTTCAAATTGAGGTATTGATTTCTTGCACCTAGTATTGTCGACAACAATTGTGAATATTGTGATCAAATGGAATAATGACGTTGATCTGAACGTCAAACAGCCATATTCTGGTTATAATATATTGCTTATTAACAACTTAATTTAGATTGTTGTGGCTACTTTAAAGATAGAAGCAGGACCAGTGCGGGCTGCAGCGCCACCAACATTTTTATTATTGTTATTGATGTGAACGTTATGCTTCCTCGAATCACGATATCAGTCTTTGAACTCGTCTTCGCTTTACACTATGTTAGCCTTGAACCTATTTTTAATTTAATGTCTATGGCGGTTTGTCGATCATAGCCAAGTAACACTTCAACCTAGTGTTAAACTATATATAATTCGTTGCTCGTAAATGTTTAGTTTGGACTTACTACGATACGGTTTTTTAAATGCAACCAATTGCTTTAATTGCAAAAGACATTTACTTTATTTTTAATTCGTGAATGTGAATTTGAATGTGGATCCCATAGATGATACGAGTTTGAAATAAACGTTTCTTGGCATTTGCAATTTCGATAGGAGTCTTCGGTAATTCTATATGTTGCTTAGGGACATAAACAACGTGTAACAACTGAATAAGAAAAAAAAATGAAAGGATTCTAAATTCGATTATCCGCGCTTTTACGTGGAGTCAGTTTGAAAAATTGGTATTACAGATGGCGAATCGAGAACTTTTGATTCAACTTAAATGTCAAACATTTCTAGAAGTTTGATCTCACCCATTGTGATTGTTGAATGTTCGCCAAGTCGTGCTTCATTTGTGTTATTATTTGTCGAATGTCAAAAATTGTTTGAGAGAATATGAAAAGGTTCCATGTTCTTATGTTTTTGTTATGTTTATGAATGAATGATACACATTACTTATTTATTTTTAAATATTATGATTTATTCATTAGTTTTATATTTTGGATCTTAGGCATTTGTTGTTCAATGATATTTTGAGTCACACGCCCGAACACTATGCATTAAAAACCAAAAGAACTAAAACACAAGGAAACAAAAACTTTTTAGATAGAGCTTAAACTGTAATATCAGTTTCTGTTTAGGTATTGATTAAAATCATCCAGCTTCCCCTTCCAGCTTCTTTTGAAAACAAGTAGTTTCGGGCGCTTCGATTTTCATCCGGAGATATATATTTCTCCATTGATCTGGGTTGGACACAATTTGTCTTCAACTGCAAAATAACTCCTTTCATTTCCTAGGAAAAAACCGAGTTCTGTGACAGAAGTCAAAATCGTTTCCTACGATCTTAGGGCACGAGCTGATTTCAGTATAGCAGGAATTGGAGGATGTGCCTGAATTTTGAAATTGATGATTCAATTTGCTTGAGAAGTCAAATACAGTAGTCAAAATAACCTAAAACTTAAAAAATTTGAAGCATTCTTACTTTTATACCGTAAATTTCATTTTCAAACAAATCTTGTCGCTTATCATTTTTGTAAATTTTATAATATTATTTACCAAGGAAATTATCAATTATTGAACTCAATTCAAATTAAAATTCAAATGCTCATGATTTGACGCATATTTATTCCTATTTGTGTAATTGTTTTCATGACCGCACTGACTTTCGAACTCACATTGTGAAGTTCGCCAACCGAAATAGGTCGAAAGTGTTCGCCAATGGGAACAACTTACATCGAACGTTCGATTGGCCAACCGTAATAGTGGAGTATATCTGCTGAAGTAAGAATAATGTAGTCAGAGTAAGAATAATGTTTGCACTGACATACATACGTACTCGTACATTCAAGCGGATTTTTCTACACATTTTTTTGCGAACAAACTTTGAGAAAATTGTGAAAAAGGCAACAACAATATAAAAAGGCAAAAAACGGTAAAATAAAATACATATATTTGAACCCGTAGCACATTAAACGTATCGGTATAACGACGATACTATCCTTCGATTAACCAGTAAAAAGAAGAAAGAAAAAAAGTTGACAAAATTCAATCCTTGCTGATGAAATAAAAGGTGATTTTTTAAAAGCTATAGGAATGTTTTTCAAAAAAAAAAAACACATAAAATTCAGAAAAATGCATGAAATCTTTATTTGAATCGATAGTATGGTCCATATAATTTAATGTTTGAAGATTATTTCATCCAAATGTTGACCTTGACTGCGCCTCAAATGGTCTATAAGTTTAGTCCAATTTTAGCGTACTCTTTCCAACATTTCGGCCGGTATCTCACGAAAAAATGCTTCAATGTTGTCTTCCAAAGCGGCAATTTAAGCGAGCTTGTCTGTATAGACATGAGCTTTAACATAGCCCCACAAAAAATAGTCTAAAGGCGTTAAATCGCACGATCTAGGCGGCCAATTGACCAGTCCCGAACGTGAAATAAAATGTTCACCGAACTCGCCTCTCAATAAGTCTTGTTGAAACCACATGTCATGCAAGTCCAGCTCTTGCATTTTGGGCAAAAAAAAGTTGGATATCATCTCACGGTAGCGCTCACTATTCACAGTTACGTTACGATTCGTAACATCTTTGAAGAAGTACGGGCCAATGATGCTGTGACTTTTTCTGGATGCATTGGTAGCTCTTGCAATGCTTCTGGCTGATATTCACTCCAAAATCGACAGTTCTGCTTATTTACGTACCCATTGAGCCAAAAATGAGCTTCCTCACTGAACACAATCTTTCGCGCGATGAACTTTCTTAACAGAGCATGCATTTTGATAATAAAATTCAATAATTTGCAAGCGTTTTTCGTTTGTAAGACGATTCATGGTTAAATTATAGACCAAACTGAAGATGTTTGACAGTGAAACAAAACACGAAACGTGCGTCAGCTGTTTAAACCAGTGTTGCCAAAAAGATAATAGCTAAAAAATCACCCTTTATATTTTAGTTTGCATGGTATTAATAGTTATCGAGCCCAGTATTATAGATTTAATAGATTGAATGGCTTCAACACTAGATATGCTCTATCGAAAAGAAAACCATCCTCTTGATTTGAGATTGCACTTATCTCATTAGGATGATCCGATAATGGGCCACCAGAAGTTGTGATAAAATCAGTATTCACCTTATCGCAGTCAAGATGATCAACGATTCTCCAAGGAAACCAAGTTTGCAGACCTATTTCAATAGCGTTCTACTTGATGCACATATCTTCAGCTTCTTGGTATAATAAATAAAAGCTGTACCCCCGACTTCGTATATAGGCATTAGAATTTCATCACGTTATGTCTTATTGTGTTAATTTTTATGTGGCATAACTTGACTTATACTCCATACTCCATTAGATTGGATTAAATATAAATATAAATGAAAGATTTCCAGTAAGTTCAGATAAAAGGCTTTATTTTCCATAATATTACAATACAAAAATAATAGTTAAAACAAAGAAATAAGTATGTACATAGATACATTTGACAGAGATACATTGAAAAGTCTGTGTTTGAATCGTTCTATAAGGCGATAGATAGACCTTTCTTTTTCCATAGATAATGTGATAGACTAAGTTTCAAGGGCGACGTATATCCATGAGAAAAGCATTGGCTGCCCATATTCACCGGAAATTATGGTCTATTAAATTGAAAGGCATATTATTTCGTATTATAGGGATGTGAGGACTTAATACGTTTTCTCCTTTGGCTATTCCGGTGATAATGGCTTTGATCACATTTCGCACCAACAGCATAAGAGCATCAACTTTTAGCTCCAGCTTATGATTTAGCTCTCCGCACAGCTCTAATTGTTGGTAGTAAGTGGGCGGCGTGTTTACTACAACAGCCAACCAGATTTGTCAGTTTATGAAAGAAGTAGGAGACTACAGTGGCCTTCCTAGCTATGACGAGTGCAAGGCAGTTACAGAAAAAACTACTTTTGAGTTTATAGAGAACTATGTTAGGGACTTAATTGCTTCCTGGCTGACCTTAAATATGCAAATATCGCGGGCGGATATCACGTCCCAAGTCAGCCAGGAGAGGGTTTCGCTGATATTTCCGTTTGGAAGACACTGCAATGATTAGGTAAACGAATTGATTTGTTACGGTTAAGATATCCAGAGAATACACAACTTCCTACTCCGGCATCGATCCATCTGTGCAGAAATATATAGCGTTACCAAATGGTTATTAACGTCATGTATGTCTCTTTCCTCAGGCTCTGGAGAAGTTTTTTTCTGAGAAGTATACAGGTGAGATGTAATCCAGATTAATAGAGGTAATTCCTTGTCTGAATATGCAGTCTTGCCATTGGAGGATGTCCTTAATCGGATTGCACAGTCGGTTTCTAATAGCTTACCAAGAATATCTATGTTTTGTATGGTCTTGCATCGGTGGGAGTTGTTCTCAAGGCTCCACTTATACAGATGCCGGCTTACCTTTGTTCCTTTCTTAGAATGTTGAGATGTGTGCCGAATTTGATTGACCATACTCCCGTACAAGGGGATGGGTCTGATCACAGCAGTAAAATGCAAAAGAAAATAAATAATCATAGACAATAAATGAGCTAGGATTTGATTAACATGAAGTCCTACAGCTACGATGTCGTAGTTAAAAGTTATCTCGGTATACAAATCTCATGCCACAGTCTGAAAGTTCTTTTCTGGTTATTGAAATTATTTTGTCCTCGAGTAAATTAAGCGTCTCATTGAAAATTAAATCACCATTAGCCTAGTCGATTCATTGGAACCTGTGCCAAATACATATCTTCCGAAAAAGCTTCCTTGTATTTTTCCCACCATTGGATCGGGTTGGACAGCCCGCAAGTGCTAATAAATATACTAAGGAGTTTTTTCAACTTTTGCGATGAGCGACACTTCTCTGTACGGAGGTTGTTCTCGTCCATCGATGGTTTTAAGTTCTTGGAAGCTGATTGAACCCACGCAAAAGCATTTGATGCTTTTAGTGTGCACTGGGAACGTGAACATCCGGCCGAGTGCTTCACCTGCCTTAACGCCTGGCTAATTTTCGATAGGTGTTCTTTGTACACGGCACGTCCATTGTTTTCTAAGTACGTTCCACATGTAGTACCACGTAGAGCAAAGTCTTTGCGAAATTATTCGTTTGACATACACCGACGGCTGTCAACGTTATCCTCGGAGGGGTTACTACAGATTACACAAATGTATCATACTAGTGTACTGGTAACAATTGGTTAAGAGAAAGGACCATACAACAACCAAAAAATGTGTTTGGTAATGCAGTTTTATGGATCTCGATGTGAAAATTACGATTATGAATGTTGACATAGACTAAAAAATCGCTGTTCTGAGACATACGTGTATATATGTGTATATTACTCATTTAAATCTGTTTAGCGTGATTGAGCAGCAGTCATACTAACTTCTTTCCCTTTTTTCCCTAGATCACATTTTTCCCAACTCTGATGCGCACTCTGTTAGTATTGAACTGCATTGTTTAGCAAAACATAAGCTCATTTTCGAGGCTAACATCATGACACAAATCCACAAATCCTGATGAAGAAAATCGTCTTTTCTATTTTGCAAAAGAATACTGGGAAACGTTCATTCTGCAATAAAATTATCATAGAACCTACCACCGCATCGTTTCACCAATATCTTATAGCCTGCAGTTAAGTGCGACGTCTGCGAGTTTGGGGGATATTACGATTCTAGCGGTAACGTGTTTTGAAAACGTAGTCTTGTACATCGCGATGATATAAGAACACACAAAATTAAGCACCAACAATTTCGTTTTTGTCTGGTTTAAGAGATATGTAGATTTAAATATTAATTTTCTCTTACAAAAATCCGAGTAGAAAATTTCGTAAAATGTGGAAAAAAAGAAACACAAAACCTAGCACCAACACCCAATCCTTGATTGCTTGCATGATATTTTACATACCTGATCAATTATTTGTCCACTGTTCTGATTTCTTCCATGCCTTGCCACGATTGATTTCTGAATCCGCATCTCATCCCTTTCATGATCCTTATGAATTGTTATCCACTATCTATCCTTTCATTAACAATCAATAATAAATATGGCAAATAAGAATAACTAACTGTGTGGACCCGCTCTGCTGGGTCATTTTGTTATAAAGTACCTAATATTACAGTGTTGAGCAAAATGTAATCTGTAATCTGATTACTTTACATAATTATTACAAAATAATCTATATTACTAGTAGTGAGTAATCAGGATTTCATGAACAGCTGATCACTGCCCAGAAAATTCGTGGTACTATGTTGCACAAACACGCAGTCGCTAGATTCTTTAATATATTTGTGAAACGATGCGGTTGTAGGTTGTATATATACCTTATTTATGTATATTTCCTTGCATGATGGTAGTTCCTTAAGGAACGTCTGCCAAAATTCTATTGTAAGTTAGGAAAGGGGGCATAGGGATAATGACAAAAGATTATCTTTTGCCATGCTGGTACACGAAAAACGAGCTTATGTTTTGCTATGCAATACGGTCCGATACTACCACGATGCGCATCAGAGTTGGCAAAAATGTGATCCAAGAAACCAAATGTCCTCATTACAACTAACCATAAGCCAATTCGGTGCCTCTAGATACGTTCTTCCTTAGTCATATTAAATAAATTTCACTATGGAAGATGCTACTTCATTAGATGACTGCTACTCACTCACGCTAAACTAAAATGGCTGATTATAATAAAATAAAAGAAATCTTGGGGATGAGTACTGTTAGATTAGAGAATTAAAATTTTTTACCCAAATTTTAAAATCGATTCTGTAGGCACGACGAACTCATATACAAAATGTTACAGTTTAATTTTCCTCTGTTTCTATGTAAAATCTATAAAAGTTTCGTCACAGATGGATACTTTAAAGTCTACATTAAGAGTGGGCTTTCTAATCTCGTTAGCGCCATTGCTGGTGTTCCACAAGGCTCAGTCCTTAATCCAGTTCTGTATAATATGTTTACGTCTGATTTTCCTACTCTAACTTACTGTGATACAGCCATATATGCCGATGATACAGCAATTTTGTCTTCGCATGAGTTCTCTCTCTATTAGTTAATAAATGCGGTTAAATGGTTATTCGAATATTTTTTAAAATGGAAAATAAAAATTAATTTCGATAAGATTCAAGCTTTATTTTTTAGCAGAAAAAGAAAGTATTGCTTCCTACCTTCAAATAACCTAAATATCTTATCGATCTTAATATTATGGAAAAATTCGATAAAATATCTAGGCATATATCTTGATAAAAAACTGACATTTAACGAACCATACTCACAAGTTCTTAAAAAGTATAACATTGCTTTAAAAACATTATACTCTTTTATTAAAAGAAGGTCTTCACATTCAAATGAAAACAAGATACTCATATTCAAAGCCGTATTCCAAGCAACTCTTTTGTATGGGTGTCAAGTCTGGCCAAATTGTGCCAAGTGCTATATACAAAAAATGCAAATATCACACAACAAGATCTTAAAAGTGATGCTGAATCTTCCTTGGCATCAATCTACTATGAACTTACATTGTAAGGCGAATGTTGAATTGATCTCTCACAAAATACATAAACTCTCTGAATCTTTCAAAATCAGGTGCGGCATCCCTGATAATCCTCGTAATGGAAATGTAATGGAATGTTTTGTTTATTATTTGTATGAATATACTATAATAAGAAAATATTGTTACTATCATAACATGTTTTATTTATATTTATATTTAAATGCTGAAATTTGTATTTGTTGCATTCATAGTGTTATATTTTTTTATTTTTAATTTTATTTATTTATTTAATTATTTATTTTTTATATTTTTTTCTTTTTCGTAGTTTCCTCAATATATACAGTCGAACTTTCCTATAGTGAACTCCTATATAATGAAGTTCTGCGTATAATGAACTAATTTCAAACACACTGGTTCTGTTTTAAGTGTATTTTTCTCTCCGTATAATGAATTTTTATACAGTGAATTTTTCTGTACAGTGAATAAATTTTCTAGTTTGAAATTTTATTTTCGTACGTTTTCTGTCTCCTTATAATGCATTTTTTTCATACCACTTTCTCATGTCCAAATGTTTTAACATCTGCACAAATATCGACCGTAACTGTAATTTTACCCGTTAGTTTTTTGTTTGTTCGATGTCTCCTTGACTGTTTCATCCATTTTGAATGCACACAAATATCTTAAACTTCGACGGTGAGTGATTATAGTAAAAATGTCGCAGCGAAATAGTATTTATCTTGAAAAAAAGGTAAGTAACAAGAAAGAAAGATATTGCCAAGGAGTTTGGAATTCTTCCCAGTTCATTGTCAAACATTCTAAAAAGTGCAGAAGATGGGCAATTCAGTGCTAAATGCAAAAGACTTCATTTGAAGACTACGTTAAAAACCAAAGAAAACCCATCCGATAAAGATATAAAGATATCTTAGTAGTGTTTTGGAAAATCGTGGAGTTCAGGATTCCCAAGGTTTTTCTTGAAAAATAAATGTTTGACAAAAATTACATTAACATTACATTACCTTAACAAATTCAGAAATTGATGAAGATTTGGCCAGTGAGTAGGACGAGTTTCTTCATCTCTTAATGAACTTCGAACCTTCGTCGAGATGAAAAGCAATATACCGAATAATGTGTTTAAGTCTTTAAATATATTAGAAAACTTTGTTGAGGAAGAAAAATGGAAAAGTGTAATGCAAACTAAAATACCTCATTATTTTAAATAAAATTATATATGTATATAATTTCTGTATAATGAAACTTCTATATAGTGAAGTTTTTTTTTTGGTCCAAACAAGCATTTATTTTACGAAAGGGCTCTGCGTTAATTTAAGTAAAAACAAGAAGATATAAACTATTTGTAGGAAAAACTGTAAAACGATTGTTTTTTACCTTACATTAATGCGATCTGCCTAGCGAAGCAGGCACAGGGTCCGCTAGTTAATTCATAAAACATACCATATTAATTTTCATATAATTTACTCGCCCTCATCTTGTCAAACATAAGAATATCCAAACCGCACCTCAAGGAATAATGTTTTCTGGTAGCATCAATATGAGGGCTTGCCAAAATAAGATCACTCGCGGTCCAAAATGAGAACCGTCAAACATACATATCAGTTACAAATATATGTCCAATCTGCTTCCCATTTACACAGAAGTAAATGATTATTGTGAATGAAAATGCGTTTCTTACATCCAAATGTTTCTTATATCAGCTCCTTCCGTATTTTTAGAGAAAAAAAGTCGTTTCCTATTGACCTAGTCAGCTCCCATTAAAATAATCGTACGAATACATATTGGTTTACATTCTGTGAGAATACAGTACATCAATGATGCATGTAAGGAAGTCAGTAGTAGTTCATCAAATGGAATTGTATAGATGTTGCCGTCAGGCAACAAATATACTAAAAGGTTTAATTTTAAAAGCTATACCGTCCAAGTTGGAAAATATAAATCATAAATAACACACAAATGAACTTCCCTTGCAACAAAGGCTGTATTAATGCATGGTCTCCGGGTTAGATGTAATCAACCGAACAACCTTTAGGTGCCATTGTCATTGAACACTGGTTGTGAGGTGCTTCCACCTTGTCTGATGATAATGACTATGCTGCTTATGGGTATGTTGATGACCATGATAATGGAAGGAATACCAAGTAAAGGAAACGTCTGTTGCTCTCTTCGCGTCTGATGAGCGCTGCCGACATTGGGTGTCGAGAGATGAGTTCCTCTTTTGATTGTAGTTTTTGTTAACCTTGATCCTGATCTTCTCGTTATATGGTTTCTCGTCCCTCTATTTCTTCGTCTTCGTCTTATGGTGAAGTCATTAGGCATTGCGGCGTATTGTTGTCACAATGATTAATGGACGGGATATGACCGAGGTATTAGATAATTTGAAAAGAGTTCTGAGCGCGTTCCTAATGGGTGCACATTGATCTGGATTTCTTGCTTCGTTGGGTACTGTGTACTATCCGGGAAGTCAACTCTTAGTCCCGTCTAATGAGGGATCACATAAATTCTTCGTGTGATGAGCTATTAATGACAAACTCTGAACGACTCTCGCGGGGAGTAAGCGTGTAATCATTACCCGGAAACAAATGGGGTTTATAGACTGCCTGTTTGTTGGCAAGGTTTGCAAAAGTGTCTAAGGTAGGTTGGCGAATTATCGATGTGATCCGGGAAATGAGAAACCGGCATTCGTATGCCGATGTTATTCCACTGCAAACAACTTAGTTTGGCCTTGAGAAAATGTAACCTGACAATGAAATTCTGTGTGGATGCTTGGGCTTAGGAATGAAGGGTGAATGGTTTCTCGCGAAATTGATTAGATATGGTATTTCGTCTTAGTAAATGATAAAGTGGGATTTATGAAACGTCTGCGCCGTATAACATTTGAATCCTTTCAAACATCCTCGTGGCTAAACGCTTCTAGGGCCCAAATGAACACCGGATCCCGGCAGTAAGTTGCCTAACTAAAAACGCAGGCAGAATCAAACACATTTACGGGAAGGAGTAAATGCGTCCAGCGAAGCACAAAGGAAACAAAATTAAGCTCAAAATACCCTGGTCGGTCGAAATTAAAGACCTCGACAAAGTCACCACTAAGAGGGCATAGCACAACACTGAGATCAGCAAAACAGACATGCTTAGTCTTTGGAAAGCCTACGGTGTCACACAGATCGCGTCATCAGGATTATTGGCAGAAAAACCAAAAAATATGCTGGATTTTCTTTGCCGGAAAATACTGGACACGTATCTGGTAGCAGCAAGTGTCCGGTATTCAAGAAGGATGAATATTGTATCTTGTATGAATATATACCAGATTAACCTAAATTAATGCTAAGCGGCAGAGGATCTCCTGGCCTGAATGATGAGAGAAGAGAAGATCGACATAGCGTTGTTAACATGCTACTGGTGGACCGATGGGATCAACAGCCTGAGAGCGCAATTAATATACGACGCAGATCCCAGAGATCCAGAGGCGGACCTGATTTCGAGAAACGGCCTAACACCTTGAAGAGACGGGAACTGAAAAGGAGAGCAAGTTATTAAGGAGAGTAAGTCAAAGTGCTTAAGGCAGCTCTGCGACGAAGCTGACTCCTGCCCCTGGGGTATGGCATATATAGTAGAGGATCAAAGGCAGCAGGTCTCCACAACTTACCTGCGCAAGAATGATGAGAACCGTAGAAGAGCATCTATTCCCCACAGACGAACTGCCATTGTTCCCATTACTAGGTAGACAACCACGCAGAACATCTCGGCAATCACTACTAGGCGCATACCCTGCATACCTAACAGGCACGAGCTCTTAGACATAATTCTTGTCGTAGACCATATATCGGATGATATTAGAGAAAGAAGAGTCTCAAAAGCACACTCCATCTCTGATCACCGATATATTACTTTCAACGTAGCACGAACACCCAACAATAAGTCATTTCCGAAACATATGGAAAACTAATTGGGTTAAGTGTAGGGAGTGGTAAATAATCTTCTACTCAACTTTTCAAATCAACAAACCAATTCAGAACTTCCTTAGTGGAGAAAATCACCGAGGTCAGACCATTTCCTATCCCATAAGTAAAGTAAGCTGGAAAACCCAAACCCCCTGGTGGCGATCAGATTTAGACTAACTTCGAAATGGTTGCAGAGAGCTCTTTAAACCAAATGCACCCGCAATAATGCCGACTGGGACCTTCAAAATTGAGCTGAGGAAAGCAAAGTATCGATGTCAAGTCATCTTGGGACTCTTCTGTAGAAAGGTTGAGGAAGTCTCCGAGAACTCTAGACTCAGGAAGGTATTGGCATCAGCCCAGAAAATGCCCTGCCTTATTCATAGGGAAATCACTGGGAGTAATCATTCCAATCCTTCACGCAGCCCAATCAGCCATTAACACTTTCAAGCCATACAAAATGGCAGGAACCGGTATCATCCTTCCTGCGGAGCTACAACAGGTCGTTGACCTATCCTCACAACGACTGGTCACCATATTCCAAAGAAGAAGAGGGCACGTAGTAGGGATGACCACGTTTGTCATTATACCAAATGCGAAGGATTAGATCCAATAACACTATTAGTCTTCCTATTTAATGGGGGAATAGCAACAGCGCGTTGGTGCGGTCTGTCTTTGACAGACGTTGCTAGGCGTTTCATTGAGAATGTTGTGTCAAAAAGTCGCAGGCTTTCGAAGAAAAGATATGAACTTACTGTCTCAGTTTCCCAAAAATTCAAACTAAGAAAAAATTCAAAAACATTGTTTTTCAATTTTCAAAACGCCGGAGTGACTGGGGAGTAGTTCTACCTAGAAATGTGTGCTCACGCTTAATATTACGATCTGTAAACTCCGAATTATACAAATCATTTACGTATATCCAACTAAAAATGCCAGTGAAAACGCAACGTTGCGATATTGGCATAAAACTCGAAAAATGTATCGAATTACGAGTTACAAGCTCAGTCATGGGCTACAACCTACTACAAGGGCAAGTCTCTAGAAACAGCCCTCCGCTTGTTGGCATTATAGAAAAGCTAAGCATTTAAGGATTTTTTAATCTTTTATTCACCAACCTGTCAACACTAGAGTTATTTGCTCCAAGCTTGAAAATACCACGATCTGCAGAGCGGTTAATACAGGAACTCTACAAGATGGAGTGCTCTCTCTTCTCCTATGGAACGTAGGACCACCAACATTTGAAAGGACAGGGTTCAAGAAAGCGCCCAAACCATACGATGACCCAAACGATGGTTTCGAAAAAGTCCTGACGAGTATGGTCGTAGATTAGTAGGCATATGTCGTTAACTACCATTGGCGACTAGAGTCCGACTGATCATTGGCTTGGGGTTCTGCCACCTTCGGCTAAAAATATTATCTTCGGGAAAAAATTGAATTTAGCCAAATGAGATCGAATATTTTGGTAAATGTTGAATTTTCTGTTTTTCCGTAAAAATACAATTGAATTCCGATATTTTTTTTGCAGGATATAGTTGTCTATGTCGAGTTGCAAAGAACGGTGTATTTTTTTGTTTTGTTAATTTTATTTTTTTGTATTCTGAAAGTTCGATTGTTTACTGTTGTTTCGCCGTGTAGTCTCGTGAAATGAATTGCCCTTTTCTTTCTAGTTGTACAGGCAGATGTACTGCATTTCTGAACTGCTAGTGAATAAGAGCCTTTCTTTTCGATTTGTTTCATATTAAATTTCATAGTGTTTTGTTTCTTGTATGTTCCTGCAGAATTCACAACAGTATGTTTCAATGTAGAATGATGATATTGGAATATTTGAATTTAAAAGAATAGTTTCAACAGACTATGCTTATATTCAGTTCTGCAAGACAGACAGAGGTGAAAACCGCTAACTTGGCTTTGACACCAAGCTCGGCCTTCCTGATTACAGATCTACCAAACTGTTTCAAAATTGACCCAGCTTGACCAATCCTACAGGAAAGCTCAACATTACTCCTTCCATCACTCTAAAAGAAAGACTCCGAGATACTTATACATCTCCAAAAACTCTATACAATGAAAAGGAGAGGTGATCCTTGGCGAAGTCCAACGCTCACAGTGAAAGATGTTGATCTAGCTCCGTTAACACGAACACAGCTTCTAGAGTTTATGTATAGAGACTGAAACACTCCAGAGTTTACCCCGAGGAACTTGGTCATATGCCTTTTTTAAATCTATAAAACAACTGTAGAGATTCCCAAGCAATTTTGACGCTTGAGAGCCATAAAACTTCCTCTTGATCCCTTGCCTTAAGCATTCCTGGCCATAAGCATTTTCCGCAGATCTATGGTCGCTTTCCAACTTCTCGCCGAACTCCTTCCAAGACTGCTATTTTGCTGATCGCACAGCCAATTTGGAAGTTCTTAGCGCCTCAGTGTACCGAGCACGAGAATCAGAGTCCCCCAAGAGAATCTCTGTAGGTCTTCCTTTTCTCTCTGATGGCTTCTTCTTCTCTTCAGTTCTTTTCTCACCACCAGCCGCCACTCCAAGCCGCTTCTGACAAGCTGCTGAAAACAGTCGCCATTCTTTCTCTACAGGTGGTGGAGAAGTTGGAATTCGCTCAAACCTTTCAGATATGTGCCGCGCAAAATTTAGCCGCAACTCACTGTTCTGTAGTTTCTTCCACCGTAAGCTTGAGGTACAGCGTACACAGCACCAAGTGATGATCAGTTGACAGTTCAGCCCTCTCATTACATGATGGGTGGCGGGCAACATCCCCCCAAATGACAAGAAGAACACGATTGGCCTCGGATGCTGCCTACCCATGTGTGCCAGGCCTGAATGGTGGCCGGTCTGTCCCGCTCGGCAGACGGTCGGGCTTAGCCTGACGGAACTAAGAGCAACCCAGCAGTGGCCTCGTGAGCCGCTATTGGGGTGGGGGGAAGTCACGCCATGCACACACCAGTGCGTACGGGGAGCAAAAGGCAACGGACAAGTCATCGTCACATCGAAGTTAAATTAATTTAAAATAAAATAGAGGATCCTTCATAAATTATTTATGTTCCTATCTCACCTGTAACTATCCCTGAAAAGCTCTCCTATCTAGTGAAGCAGCTCCTTCCGCGAGATACTTACGGGATGAGGACCAACACGGAGAATATTCCATCAATTACTCTGGAGCAATTACCCTACTGTTATGACTAGACCTTCAGGTACATTATGGGAAAATGCTTGCGACCCTCTTAGATGGAGCTTTTGTGCAAGTGCTCTCGAAGTGGCCGAACCAGTGCAGTCGGCGGATGTTTACCTTCCGGACTACATCCACATCCTGCTCTTGGAGTTCGCGGTTCTGTCTTTTCCTCCCTTCGCCTTCATCGCCTACGGGACCATATATCCGACGTAGAATTTTTATTTCTAAGGCACCAAAGGCACACCTCTGCAGTTTTGCTTATCGTCCAGCTTTCGTCTCCATATAGCAGGACTAGCAAAATAAGAGTTATGTGATACATGATCTACGTCGGACGTCATAGAATTGTTCTAATTATGAAGCTTCTTATGTTTTGCGGTCTCATAAAATGCATTTGTTGTTGCCCAAACGAATAGTTTTCTGACTTTGGGGTATCCACAATTACTGTACGATTACTAAAACATTGAATATTTCAGTATGAAGATGAAGTTATGCTTTGGATCATTGTCAGAGGAGGCCCAGGGAAGTCGGAATAAAAATTACTGGTGCGCATATGTGATGGATTAAATTTCAATGACAGCCCAAGAATAAAGGCAATGCAAGCGTTTTGTTTTCTAAAAAATATAATATCTGGGTGTGTATGGAATTATCTTCTATTAACGCTAGTATGCACTCAAATTGTTAGTTTGTTGTTATTTTAACACTAAACATATTAATCAACTTTTATTCCAATCAATACAAAATTTGGGTTAAAACTTAATATTTATCTTATATCTTGGCGTCACCCACAAAAATGTAAACGATAAAATCTAGGTGTCACTTTCTCAAGACATGTGTCTAAGGGAGCGATCGACAAATGTCACATGAAGTGGCTAAGTGAATAGAAATTTGTCCAAGTGACACATATTTTTGGGTGACATGACTAAGAGAATAAGTGGGACTATTGGTATTATCTTAATAATAATAGAACATTTTCTAGGACGGCAACAAACGAAGATGTTGGTCATCAAATGTTGGTATCGTCTGTTTCCTGGATGGAGTATTTAAGGCGTACAAACATTTAAGGAGTATAATTATTAACCAGGCCTATCAGAGGCAGCTTCTCTGATGGCATTTTGACAATGTGCATGACAATTGTCATATCGATATTTGTGTTCTTACCGAACGGAATATCAAGAATACTGGAGGAGTTTCTTACGTCGATCAATCTGTTTGACGGTTTATCGACCAGGGGACCGTCAGGGCCTTTTATAAATGGTGCCATGAGCGAACCGTTTACTGACTACACAGGGTGTTAACGAAGTTCAACAGCACGGGTCTGTTCTCGGATGTGTTGTCACGCAGGGAATGCTTTCCGATGGCCCTAGCAAAGACGTCTTCCATACCCAGCTTTGCGTTGAAATATCATATACCGACCTTGGTGCCGTAGTTTGGGCATTTCTAGGAGATCATAAAAGTCATCCTTGCTATCGTCGTCCTTATCCTCCCTTTGGGAAGTGTGCGCAGATTAAGTTGATGTTGTCGAGCGTAGCCTTGATGCGGATTGTTATGAGACTCTCGCTTTTGTATTAAAATCTGAAAGCCTCTTACCTAACTCTACCTCGAACAACAAATCCCCAAACAAACAAGCGCTGACTTTGCTCTTTGTAGCAAACGCTCTCTGGAAACATAATTAATTTATTTGCCATTTAATTAATTATTATCGGTTATTATATACTGTATTATTTATAATGTTCCTTATTTATCTATTTACATATTTAATAATTAAGTAATTAAATTATTTATCTATTTATTTATTTATTTGTACTCGTTATTTGTTTAGCATTCTTGTGTAAATTGTATATATTTATACTTTTCCCTTTGGCAATATTTATAATAACAATTTATAATCTGTAGCTAAATATAATTCAGTTGAAAGTGGTATGTTGCTCTAAAATTTGCTGTAAAATTTTAAGAACAAAACAAAAAATTCGTTTGAGAAATAAGTAACATCGAGTCTAAGATCATGAAGATGATATATGAAAAATAAAAAATCTTGGTCAGAATTGTCTAACTAATTTTATGTATTAATTTCATTTGCATTCTAAAAAACAAGCATATTATAAGAACACTTTTTTGGCCATTACAAAGGGTAAATTGTTCCTAAACTTTATAAACAACTGCTTTTCATAATGATAAGGTAATTAAGACAAAAAATGAATTTGGGTCGCCTGTTTGATGCTTGCTATATACCAGGGCATGCAACATTTTCGATATCTGCTAGAAGGAAGACATTTTCCATTTTTACAGACCATAAGCCTTTGTCTTACGCTTTTATTCAGTACTCCAACAAAGCACGGCTGCGACAGTTAGATTATAAAAGCCAACAATCGTAACCAGCTGTTGCGAGTGGCAACGATCGAAGGCCGTACATTAGTTCCGTACAAAATTACATCTGATCGATTTATTTTTCTGAGGTCATATTCCCCACAGTGCAGAATGGTCCGGGGCCTATGAAAGGTTGTGATGTTCCTTTCCTAGCGAGAGAGTCGGTCATGTTATCGCATTTAAAACCTTTGTGGCCATATATACAGAGGTATACTGAGTTTTAGAATTCCTTAAGCTTATGTAGTCAATTCCACATAAAATTGGATTTGCTGAGTCACTGGAACCATCTATCATTCTCAGATACCGACAGAAAATTGGTTTAGAGAGCATACTCTGGAATAAATTTCTTCCACCTTCCTTGTGGATGTATCTGCGGGGGCCTAAGCCGACCCACAAGCCTGCTGAAGGGGTGATTTTACCAAGAGGAGCAATGCTACTTCTTGGACAGAGGCGCTCCAATGAGTAGAATTGGGTGATCGGGGAACTAAGTCTATTAACACCAAAACTCAGTGGTGTGAGCAAATCGCAACCCGCTGAAAGGCTGAATGGTTGAGGGGCTAGTCAACTGCTAACGAGCCCCTTCAGGCCCATTGGCCAGTGCCTGTCGTAAGTGTTTACTGTTGCCATAGTACACCCGGCTATGCTATGGTGGCTACACGTTTTCACTGGCTTGATCGTATGACCTAAAATTAATAACTTAAAAAAACACTAACAACGGACAAAAACAACTCTGACAAAGACAACAGCAACGACATCTGGTATGCAATGTACTCTTTACTACAGGGATACCTGTATCGATCTGTTATCCGATTCGGACAACAGATCAGTCTGCAGCTCTGTGGACAACTCGGCTGTCACGGCCAAAAAGAAGAAAACTCCGTCAGCCATTAGGTTCCAGCTGGATCGCATAAAAATGCCAAAAGAAAGCTTGACAGACAAAGAAAGAAAGATATTTCGTTTAGATATCAAACCCGAAATGGTTGCACCCTCTCTAAAAAGGGGAAAGGGGAATTCGGCCAATGTCGGCAGAGCAAGCCGGACCAACAAACGTCCAGATGAACCTAGTCCCAGCGACTCTGCTAGAGGGCTGTCAAGTAAAAATAGGACGGGTGGCAGGCCAAAACACAAACCCGTAATGGGGGTGCAGGAGGCAGAAGCCCATAAGAATTTCACGTGCAAAAGACCGAGGTCCCGCATGTCATGATGAAGCCCTCAACTTCGGCGACTTTTCCAACTTTCAGCGAGGCCGGTTGGGTTTCGAATGGGACCAAGCTGTACCACACTTAGAGTTCATTAGAGTTCCTGAAATAAGTTGTAGCTAAACTCAAGGAACCCTGGCCCAATGCGAGACTGGTGGTAAACCACTGTTCTCAGATTCCGGTCGGGTTTCGTATCAGAGCCTGGATACCACCGGGTCTTGACGAAACCGACCATAATGTGGTTCTCTTAAGAGCACATAACCCAGATGTCCCTTTGGACAACTTGAAGTTCCTAAGAGCAGACAAACAAGAGGATTCAGGTAATCAAGTTTCATTCCTTATCAATCAGGAATAGATGCCAATTTTAAAAGATTTGGCTTTTAACTTTGATTGATTTGGACTTAACTTTGGGAACACGCAAGTCAGCCTAAAGGTTCAGGATACGAACAACTCATATCGAGTATGGATGATAATCTACTAGCATGTTCTAGTTTAGAAACGTTAGAGAACATAAAACAGAAGATCTTCCGACTTCCGATGCAACACCGCTTGTTCCAGTTACCAGTTTCATAAAGAGCAAAGATTGTTCCCAATGCAAGTTAACACACCGCAACACTCGAATGGCAAAAAAGCTCATATTGAATTTTATCCATCGATCGGCGACATTCCCTCCCATTAGAGAGAATAAGCAAATCCATCACACATCCAGCAGCAAATGATATGTATAAACAAGGTAAACTTTAGATAGAATTAAGTTCAGTTTGAAATTAGCTACCGAACCGAAAAGTTTTTTAAAACTCCTCCTGAAAAGGAGAAATAATAATTAGCACACAGGTGGACCCAAAGCATTATCAGTCATTGATTGGTTCGCTGACATATTTAAGTATATGGACCCGCCCAGATATAAAGCATTCAGGATGTAAGTGCAGTTTAACACGGACAGAACACTTAAGCGCTGCATAGCATTTACTAAGGCAAGTCATTATTTAAAATTTAGCTTCTTTCAGACTGGCGACAAGTTGGAAGGATTAGTAATCGGGATAGTAATCGTGTCCACCGGAAGTCTTACACTGGGTTCGCATTCATCACATCAACTGATGACATAGCAAGTTTACTAACATACTAGAACTTCAAAATTAATACAAACAAGTTGTAAATGAATTATTATTGTTTTGAGGAAAGGTTTGATAGTATTTTTAAGTATATAAGATCAACAGTTTCTTGCTTTACTAATACACATTCAGACACATCATTATAAAAGGCAAGACTGTCAACTCTGTTTAATGTAATTATAATATGGGTGGCGTTACAGACAGGAGAGGACCAGGGCCTAGGTTCTCAGCAACCACTCGTGTTATGCTATTGTTCTATCACAAGTGTAAGGGACCTAGAGTTTTACGCCGACTCTGAATGCCCAATTCGAGAAGCTTTCACTCTTTGAGAATTGACAGCGAATCGAAAGAGGTGATGCCGTGAAAAGTATTTTGGTAGTCCCGGGAATCGAACCCAAAAACTCACAAACCCACAACGCTACGGCTGCGTTAACCCATTTTAAAAAAAGTGAATCTGACCTGAAGTTCTTTCCGCGGGCGTTTCTACTTTTAGGTGGTTTCTCCCAACATTTTCATGCAACGTCTTAAAAATTAATATTTTTAAAAGATATTTATTAATATGCAAAAGTGATTGTTATCCAATTTGTCATACAGAAGGGTTGTATGTAAGATCCTAGTGCGGAAACGTATTGCTACCAATAATATTCCTATGTTAAGATTTTTGTGAAGAACTGTCAAAATGTAGAATTCAACTAACTAAAATCTGTAAAAC
Source organism: Eristalis tenax (assembly GCA_905231855.2). Taxonomy (NCBI): domain Eukaryota; kingdom Metazoa; phylum Arthropoda; class Insecta; order Diptera; family Syrphidae; genus Eristalis; species Eristalis tenax. The sequence goes on along the minus strand of HG993126.1, from coordinate 59,163,275 downwards.
TCGCGTATCTTATCAACACTGCCACCTCGAACTGTATGTGAAGGGAAATCTGAAGAGAACAATGGCATTAAAAGGAAGCACAATAGATCTTAAGGTGGCGGTGCACTACAACAATAATAGAACAGTGTACTCTCTCCTAATGGACACCTTTCACAACCTTACAGATTTAAGAGATCGTTTTTTTTATACAACTAATTCTCTCTTAAACGGACTCTCTTATAACCGGAAGCGGACACCAGCTTTCATTACGGCAATAGAATTTTCTTCAAATTATACTCCCTCTTAAACGGACAAAACTCGTAAGATGCACATTTCGTCACCTTCATTTTGTTTGCGCTCATTACAAAAGAAAAACTTTATAGAATGTAAACAAAGTACATAGTCTGCGACGAAAATCGTGAGGTATTTTTTTCCACTGGGCGGCGGCCATCTGTTGAGTATCCCGTTGCACAATACGTATGTTTGTGTTTAATGTATGCAAAAATTATCTAAAATCATTTGACAGGTATTGTGCACCAATCTAAAATTTCATATGACTTGATACAATCAAGATTTTTTTTAAATACCTACTCAAAGTATCATTTGCATATGTACATACACAAAAGTCTGAAGGAAGGTACAAATTAATTTAAAAGGCTTGGTTTTGTTTATGTTTTGTTATTATCCTCTTTCTCCAAAGTTATTGGTACCGTCAGTGTCCACTTACGACGGAGACCACTGTAATGCCTGATATCCATCATATTCTGAATCAATAACTCCTATCACCTCTGAATAAACCTTCCACAAATTTATAAATTTCCATTTGTGCATCAACATCCTTCAACCGTTACCACTCATGCCTTTAGCACCCATTGGAATTCCATTTAGCTATTCGCAGGACCTACCCATTGAATATTCTCCTGCAAGAAGAATCAGATTTTAAAATTCTTTGCGAAATCTCTTTCAATAAATTTACCGAAACAACCAGCGCAACGAACTAATGCCATGAAACGCCAGAACGTCACAACAGCAACAAAATATAATACAGCCGAGAGGTATATCCTTTGGAAATGCTTAAATAAAAAATGTCTTTCTATCGTTCTATTTCTAAAGTTGTTAGGGCTGCAATAGTGTTGCCAACAGTATCCACACTGAATGTCGGTGACAGACAGAGAGAAAAAAAAAACGATTTTTTTCCTTGCCTGCAAAACCATACCACGCGGCATGGAGCCGCTCATTCTTCACTTGCCTTCTGCTTCGAGGCGAAAAAATATTCATAGCATAAGGACGTAACACGAAGAAGGAGAAAAATACTTTCCCAAGCTGTTTGTACACCTGTCTGCTGTGGAAATTGTCACGTGAAAGAAAATCTCACTCCATGTTCCGCTCTCGTCTCTGCCATGACGATGCAATGGAAAAGGAAAAGCTTCCAAGGATTTATAAGGACATATTATAAGACAATGTTTTTCTTGTTGTGTACTTACGTACTACGAATTTGTCTTTCACGGTTATTTATGCATAGAAACCCAGCGAAACACCAGCTCCAAGTCCTCACATCCGCGCCGACAGACGATCCAAGTATGACAGTGTTCAGAACTGCGATAGCAACAGCAGGAGCACTAGCAACTCTGCCGCAGTGAAATGAATAGACGGCACACGGCGTACGCAATGCTAGGGAAGTAGTAACAATGTCACTATCGAAGGATAAACCCGATAAGCGCACGAGTGGAAATTGTTTTCGGGGGGAGACACTCGATGGAGTGAAGTTTTTTATTGAATACAATTTTTCCCGAAAATTGGAACTGAAAGAGGGCCGCGCCATCCAAAGTAAGTCACAGCGCGACAGTCTCCACCTATCATACCACCACCCGATAGAAGATGGGTTTCCTTTTCCTCGCGAGGAGACCTGATGATTTGCTCGCGAGTATCTTCCGCCGAAAATTTGTCAGAGCCCTCGGATAAATGGAATTTGGGAGGAAATGGTTTTCTATTTTCTCTTAACGGTTTCCATAGGTTATCCCATCAGATGCGGGGTAGTGAAAAAATTGCGCAATTCTGTGCCATTAAGTTTTAAAGATTTTCGCTTTTCGACCGATTTTGTGTTCGTTTCTTGTTTGTGTTCTTTCCGACACGTGCTGAAGTATATCGCCCAGGACGACTATAGTTTTGGAATAAAATGCTGAGTTGAAGCACTTTAAATGGAGCCTCTAAAAGGAGGAATGACGGAAGCAAAATTCCCAGTAAATATAAATGATATTTGCAAAAATATCTTTACATATTTATATATGCATAAACTTATTATTCTAGCTGTAAGCATATAAACAATTTGAATATCTTATGATTAGCCTTAAGCAGCAAGCAATTTTTTTGGTAATCTAATAGCGAGTTTTCGATGTAAACACTGTACGGACGCACAATCATCAATACGCGTCATATATAAATCCATTTTTTCCATCAATTCATTGCATGCATGAAAGGGAGCAGTTCCGAGATCAACTTCTTCATGAAAAAAATCCTCCAGTGTGAGTGGCTCCGACTCTTATTTATTGACGTAAAATTCCGCGGTTTACCCCCTAGGAATGTTTCTTTACACCAATTTCACTCTACATGCAGTACGTTGTTGACTAACGCAACTCTCGGTCTACGCAACTCCTCGATTTTCGCAACAGCTGAATTGAATTTGTTGAACATTATTGACGCAGTAATCGCAATGTTTCATATAGACAGAAACTCGATAGTTGCAACTACCCCAGTTACTCTTAGTTGCGATAGTCGAGAACGCACTGTACTTCTCAAACTTCGACGTTTGTAGTCGGCATACAACTGTAAGTCATGTTTACTCGTGATAGAACAATAGTACGTACGACACACACATTTTGGAAGGATGTTTTTTGGCAGTCAAAGACTTTCTTCTTCGTTGGCCGGCGCTACAGTCCGGCATGACCTGGGTCTCAACTAATACGCCTCTGTATATAGCATGGTCTTGTGCTAGTTGCTTCCAGCGTAAAAGTGCTTGAGGTCCCTTTCCAGCTCCGTGTGTCACCGGAAGCGTGGTCTACCTTTACCGCGTGATTGAACTTTTTTCATAGACATCATAATTTGTCTTATCCTCATTGATCCGAAGACCAATTTTACCCGCTTTCTTCTCGATGCTCACAAACGCTCCACTGAAAGCCCGTTGTGTCAATGTCATCGGCATATATGAGCAGTTGCACAGATTTATATCGTGACTCTGCGGCTGACTTTTGAGTTATGTAGGATCGTCTCGAGGGTGATGCTAAAATGAGAGCGTCTGTCGCATTGCCAAATCCTAGCCTGCAGGCGTGAATAAACGTTATTGGAAATTCGCGACATTGGAAAGCGACGACAAAAATCTATAAAATCAAACCGGTGTACCGATATGAATGAAACATAAAACAAGTGCTATGAGTTCGTTCCATGGCCCAAAAATTTAAATATGAAATCTATGCGAACAATTTTTATTTAAATGCCAAAAATATTCGATTTTATTATTTCGTTTTAATCTCATCTATGATGTCTGATTACGTCTTGCAATTGATAAATATGTCTATTATATTATATTTTACATACATTCTGTATTTATTTTTCAACAAAACGATTGAATATACATTTTATTCTATTCTATTTTATTAAAGTAGCATAAGCCCTACGTTTCATTGTTCAATGATTTTGTTTTTAGTGGCCTTAAATTCGTAATCTGGAGTTCCGATAACATCAGCATTTCATTTCATCATCTTGCACGTTGATGCAGCTGAAACTTGTACAGTTGTTTAGGTAGGACACTAAAGGCGATTTATTTTAAAAACTCATAGATGCTTCACGAAGAAGAAAATCAAAATTAGGAAAACGTTTTTTGATTTTGGCAAACTACAGTAGACCAGAACAATCGAGCTCCAAATAGCACCACTTTAACTCAAGTTTTAAAATATTCTTTGAGTCATATTTAAACAACTGTACAACTGTTAGCTACATCAACTAGTGTTGTATTACTCAGACAAGACGCACTACAAATGCCCCATACAAAACTACAGAAATGTCCCAACACCGTCAAAGTGTCACAGTCAGAGATAATTTCTCCCTTTGAGTAGACGAAGTATCAGCAAAAATCAATGTGTGCGCTGGTTCATTGACTACATATGTGATATTAATTTTTAGTTGGTACATTTTTTTTTCTTTTTCTGCTGTGATTTATGGGACAAAATAATTGTGTAATCGAAGTCAGGAAACAAAAATGTTGCACATTTAATTGGCGACTTATTGTGAAAATAGAAAAAAAATCCCAAATTATTTAAATTTTTCAATGTTATAATGTGGGACATTGTACCACTTCACTTTCTGAAATGATTACCTCATACGAACTCATTTCATGTACGGGTCCTACTCAACAATAGCATCAATCTGCCCCTTCGCCGCCAATTTGAATTTCCCTCATTTGATCGCTATTGTTATTTCGAACTAGTAAGTGTACTAGTATATAACTCACTATGGAAAATATACAGTTGACCAATCGCGAAGTAGTAGAAATAATTTTAGCCTGTGGACATGACATTGGAGAAAGTGGAAACTGATTTCCCTTACCTAACACCAGCTTACATGTAGTAAATACTAAGTTATTTACGCAAGGTATGTATATCTCACTTTAACAGAAGATGGAACGAAGCAAATCCAAACAAAGAGCGTTTATTTATATACGCGTTATATATTTTTTTATCGAATTTATATATTATTTATATCGAACTCGTTCACACTTGTTTTATAATTTTCCGTCAAAGACTTTTGAAGAGAGTTGTTTAAGAAGCCAACAAATGAAAATTAAAAATCTAAAAGATAACGTCCCTAAGCAACTTCAAGTCAGTTCAACTCCTAGAGGACTGGCATTCCGGATTCAGTGCTGAGGAAGCGTATATTCATATAACTAATAGCGACTGCCTCTCTGTCAAAGAACCAGTACGAAATTTTGAGGAAGTCGACAAACGATGAGGATTTGACATTGTTCCTTCGTACCAAAAAGTGTTGGAAGCTAAAGTAGTGTGGTATCCTGAAAATTTAGAAGTCTCTGAAAGTTAGGTGAAAATGCCCTTATAATCATTGCTAAGAGGGTTTTGATGTCCAAAACTGAAATCCAATTAGATTCTTTAGCCATAAGCTTACCTTAGTTTGTCAATTGGGCTGCGTACCTTTGGAAATTGTTAAAAAGTTATTGTAATTTAACTGACTGGAAAAATCCAAGGCCAGCGTCAATCAGTTGTAGTGATGGTTTATGCACCAAATCCAGGGTCAGAGTACGCGACTTTCCTGGATGAAGTTGACGCTGCCCTCGATAGCCCTGGAGATCCTCACCAGAACTCGAACAGAGAGAAGTTGCAGGACTTGGACTCTTTCAGTCTTCAACAGAAGACGTTGACAGATCTCTTTGTGGTACCAAAATGTGTTAAACGGATGGTTTGTGATGTTCGTGGAATGAGAGGGGCTGAACTGTCAACAGATCATCACTTGGTGCTGTGTATGTTGTACGTGAACTGATAAATTACCTCTTCTGTCAAGGCGAAAACCAAGTGTGGTAACACGCACGCGATTTGAGAAACTGCAGAACAGTGAGTTGCGGCTAAATTTTGCACGGCACATATCTGAAAGATTTGAGCAAATTCCAACTTCTCCATCACATGTAGAGAAAGAATGACGACTGTTTTCAGCAGCTGGCATTCCCTCTGCACGGGATGTTTGTCGAGTGAAGCGGCTTGGAGTGGTGGTTGGTGGTGAGAAAAAACTGCGTGGTTCAAAATGCCAGAAGTACTTGAGGTACTGCGAACAGCTTATGAGCAATCATGGAAGGAGTAGTAAAAGCACTTGTGTTTTTGCAAAAAATTCTCCGACGCAGAGTCAAATCCAAAGATGGTGTGTTACATTCTAATGGGGTGGACGTCTTACGCACGTGGAGCAAGCATTTTTCGGAGATGCTCAGTCCCTAACAAGGCACTGAGGATTGCAGCCCTGTAGTCTTGAGTGTTGTGGCGAATAGTCCAACGGCGGAGGAAGTCAATTTGGCGATTGAATCGCTAAAAGTTGGCAAATTCGCTGATGTAGATGAACTGCGATCAGAAATACTTAAGGCGAAGGGTTAAGAGGGCCTTTATGGCTCTTTCGTTTCATAAAAGTGGTCTGGGAACGTAATGAGACACCTGGTGATTGGCAAACGGGGGCAGGACTGTCCCACTTTTCAAGAACGGGGGCAAAAGAGATTGGTTCAACTGCAGGGGCATATCTCTCTTAAGTCTCAGGATGTTGGATGAACAGTGCGGCTTTCGTCTCGGTGGAAGTACTACCGACCAGCTTTTCGCTCTAAGAATGGTACTTGAGAAGGCTTGGAAGTATACCAAACTCATCTACAGTGGTTTTGTAGATTTGGAAAAGGCGTATCACCGAGTCCTTCGAGGAAAACTCTGGGTTGTTCTGTGGACAAATCGGAGGTTATGGTAATCTCCAGATCGCCTGTTCAGTGCACTCTACATTTTAGTGGAGCCCCATAGAAGCAGATGGAGAAGTTCAAGCATCTCGGGGTTTTTTTCGCGAGTGATGGGAGGAGTAATGATGAGCTTTTCGAGTTTCCAAGTTAGCGGTTTTCAGTATTTATTCCAACTCGCACCTATGGTAATGTCTTTTTTGGTAATGTCCGAAAATAGCGAACACAAGTTGCTGAGATGAGATTTCTTCGTGATGATGAGATTTCTCGTGTTGTGTGAGAAACAAGTGCGCGAGGAACTCAACATTCTTCGAACGGAAAGGTCTATGCTTCTTTGGTTTAGTCAGGTTGCGTTGAATGCGATTCCATCATTACGACTCCCGAGGCTTTTCAGACCCAGGACAAAAACTCGCCTCTTTACGCTTGGGCATAACTCCTGATAAGTTAGAGTCGATGACGGAGGATTAAGTTGTCTGGGGGCATCTCTTTCGTGGTTTATCCCTTTAGTGGAGCATGCGGGTCTGAAGATGATGATGATGAGGAAAAGAAAGAGTAACGACATCATTATTTGGAAAATGGTTTTGGATATGCTGCCTTTACACTTCCCTTAAGACTGAGCTATAAATAGTCTTGGCTCTAAGTAAATTACTATTCTGCGGGTGGCCCAGAGGACGAATCAGCAGCTTTTCCGTGGGAGCGATGCTTGTTTAACTTAAGATCACGTGGAACATTGATGGGAGAATATGATGAATGCTTCTCAGTTAACTTGCACAACAGACGCTTCAAATAACCCACCAAAAATACCCTTAGGCACACGATGGAAAGTCGTGGAGAGAGGTGGCAATGTGCGAAATGTATCAAGTGGGTGGGGATGGTCGTATTTTCTTTGCGATTTTTTTTTTGTCGAATTTCTCGAACTCGCGCCGCTCTTCACGCAATCATTAAATCGTGTTTTTTTCGACTCACTTCCAGGAATCCTGCCAAGCTTATTTAGCTCTGATGGAGCTGTTACGTGGCAGAAAACTGCAGTCATAAAATCAGTTCAAATATTTACCGCATTGGAGCTGTGCCTTTGCAATGAAAACAATGTTCGGCATAATTCAAATGGAGTGCGTTTTATGGAGGGACTACGGTTATACGAAAAGTGGGGGTGATCCTTAAATCGATCCATGGTGGAAGTCGATGGATGATTGAACTAGGGAACAAATTCTAGAGGTATTTGGGATTATATTCAAGATGTACCTGACATGTGAAAACGGCTATACAATCTAAAATAATAACAGAAATAGTTGACGGCAAAAGTATTGACAATCTTCTTCAATCGCATTTTCGTTAAAGCCGCAAGATAGAACTGCCCATGGGAAAAACATTCCTTTCTCAAGTCAATGCCCACCAGAGATAACCTGGGACCTTGACCCTGGGACTTATTAATCGTGAGTCCAAATGAAACTTTGATTGGAATCTGCAGACATTTGAACGAAGTTGCGGAATATATATATCACCCCACAAGGATTGCCGCCACGGTTATATTGTCCCGAAAATCTATTATGGATAGCCTTGTGCCATTATACATGGCACTCCACACATGTCCATAAGGAAAGTAAGAAAGCTCGATTGCATTCTTATAATTTCCTTGTCGTGGCAGAGGGTTTAGTTATACGAATAAGGCCTTCTGTATCACTTGGATTGCCTTAGACCATCCCCATTGGCCCTGTGGTCTAGGCGGTTGTTTTTTATTGGTTAATTAGCCTTGTAGCTGCTGTTCAATTGACATAACGGTGCGTTTCATAACTTATAAACTCAGATTCGGAGCCAACCCTGGCGAGCTCATTTTCAGATTGGATGCTTGCAACCGTTGTTTCCAGGGCCCCAACCGAGCTTCACATTTTTGTGTCCGGCAAGGAAGTGTACTGTTTTAGAGTCCATTAGGTTGGATAATAATACCTTAAATGAGGATGTGGCAAGACAACTCGCATTTTTGCAACTCGACTGAACGAACCAAGCCAAACCGATGCTTAACAATAAAAACTGTCAGTTATTTTACATTTTTTTACTGCAAATTGTTAGCACTGGTATTTTGAAATTTCTGTCCACAGTCCACACGTGAACCTAATTAGCAACAACCAAATTAACAGAGTGACGTACATACGGATGCGACATCTGACGCATATGTTTTTACGCATATGTGGCGGATCGCCGAAGTACACAGAATTGATGAAAATGCAGCTCACCATTCTCATCAATTCAGTGTACTTCGACGAAAAGAAGGAAAAAGCTTAAAAAATAGAGATTTTCTAAAATCTGTAACAGATAATGGAAAAAAAATGATTGGCTGATGCGCGATGAATATATATATAAGTACCTACAGTATCGGACAAATCATGCATGGAAGTGAAACCATGCAATTTCTTCAAAATCAAAAAAAAAAAAATCATTTACAAACTACATTGGATAGCATAACGAAAATAGATTTGCAACTGAAGCGACACCAACGTCTAACGGCACTTTCTAAGTTACAATGCAGTATTAGTTGCGTAGAGATTTGATTTAAATTTGCGGTTAAATAGATTTTATGAAGAAAAAGTTAATAATGGCTCCAAATGAATTTGGCTACCTATGTGTTACGACAAACCACTTGAGATAATTTGGATTCTGGCATTTCACAAAAACATATTTACTGGTGCAATGTTGATAAACAGTTGGCTTCACGAGTTTTATACCGATATTGCAAGCAACACTGCGATCGATCACGTAAAATAAGACTAGACGCTATGTTGGTTAGACTTTACCAAAATTTCTTCAAGAGTTCAAACTTACAGTAAGTATTAGAAAGGTATCTTGTATAAATTCTAAACGAAATTTATAAAAAGTAATATTCTTGGCAAAAAAGCATAACATCGGCACTGACTTTAGAAGACCACCTGTCAAGCAACTTACTATTTTAGTTATTATTTGTTTATTAAGTTGTTAAGTTAAATAATTAACTTCAAAATAGTAACATGATGTATAAAAATTGCTAAGCATGGTGGGGGTTGTTCTCTTGCTGCTAACTTGGTTCTATTGCGTACGTAAACAGAAAAATGGAGCAGTGGCAATACCAAAACTTCTTGGAGGGTGTTATGGGGCCCTATACTTAATGTGAAATGCCGATAAGTTAAGTTTTCCAGCAGGACATTTACCCAATGCTCACATCTAAAACACGTCAGTGACCACCATAAATCAGTGTTATCAATAGACGTTTGGTTGATCGTCAAGCGAAAAATTAATAGGGAAAATATTAAGAGTGTGCTCGAGGAGGTTTGAATTTCTCTTCAATATTATACAAAATTTCTGTTATTCGCGTCCAAATTAGAGGTTTCATTATACTATCCAATGTAGTCTGCTTTTGTCTTCCTTAAACTCACACCTTTGAAAGTCTATACAATCTTCTACTTTTACTAATATTATAAATGCGAAAGTATCTCTGTCTGTCTGTTACCTTTTCGCGCCGAAACCAATTAACCGACGCCGAAAGACAGTCACGAAGGAGACGTGCATTTACACGTAGTTACTACGACGTTTCAAGATGCTGTTTTTGATGACCCTGTGATCGAATGTAACCATCCATTATGGCTGTATGACACTACGTTGTTTCCGTATATTTCTTGAACTCAAAAATAAGTTAGAGCAGTACGAAAATTTCACTATTGAAATTGTCATTAAGTGTGAGCGGGTAGGTACTATGACGTTAATCACAATTGTTTGAAAATTTAACCCAATCTATATTTCTCAGCCGTTGCCAATTCGTTTATTGACATGTCTTCATTTTTCTCTGTTTGAAAAACAAATCCATATATAACACGGTACAGATAATACACATATATACATGTACCTTGCACACAAACAGTGTATGATCCTTCGCAATACAATTGCTGCCTCTTTCCAAAAAAGATTTGTTGTCCAATCTACAATTACGCATTAGTTCTCATAGGGCGAATGGATAAAAAATGTATACATAGTGACGCACTTAAATGAAAAGATGAAACACCGGGTATGTCTTGTTCTGGTGGTAAAGTTTCATTTGCACCTCTTGGCTAGCGGGAAGAACCGCTAAATTCTTTACTGTCATCGAGCATTCAAATGCCTGAAAATCATCCCTTATTATTACGCCATCTAGTTTTCGAAATAATGGCGCAAATTCATAGTCAGCTCATTAATAGTGCCTAAAGTCGACTTTAGTTATAGCCGACTCTAAATCAAAAAGCCGACTTTAACTTTTCGTTATTCATAGACATATATATGCCTGTGCATATCTAGTATCTGCTTAAAAGCGTTATTGTAAAGTGATTTCATCGAAGAAACCCAAATGTCAAAATATTTCACGAGAAATCTATTACTTTCAAGTGTTTTTGTCTTTCCCAAGAAAAAAGTAATTGAAACTAATACAATGGATTCAAAACATGAAATAAAGGTATTACGGGTTAATTATTTAAGATTTATCATAAGTAAGACTTTTTAATTGCAGACAAAACCGAGACAGATCGCATAATTGGGACCCCATAGAAAAGGAAATGCTGCGGCAATTTGTGGAACAGAATTTGGAGGTGGTTGAAAACAGAGGCAACGATATAAAAATGATACGGAGAAAAACAGCTGCCTGGGAGTCAATTGCTACAAGTATGCGTGCTGCTGGCTATCAAAGGCGGGTGGATAAATTGAAGCAGCAATGGGTGCGAATGAAAATGGTCGCAAAAAAGTCCGCTACCGCTGTTAAGAAAGCAGTAACGGCTACTGGAAACTGCGTTACCGTACCAATTGTCGATGCTTCAGATGTCCTTGTACAAGCCATGATTGCTGATGACTTGGAAGATGATAACATCCTCATCGACAGCAATACGGTTGGAAGGATTTCTGATTGGTGTTAGCAAAATATTTGAACAAGGGTAGCCTACATCACCAAGCAAAATACCTTGATGACTATTTACAGTTGATTCTAGTTTATATTTTAAGATGTAACTATTCCATATGCTAGAGTCATGCTTGGAACCACGGGACCTTGCAACGATATCAATAATCTTGCATTGGGCGTCGCAAACGATTTGTACATTAAGAGAATAATAACCCTTTTGATTAATGTGATGGCCAGGCATTACAGGTCCCACAACCTTAGCAGGGCGTTTAATTTGCACATGCGTACAATCTATCGCTCCAATAACCTTTGGAAAGCTCCAATAACCTATAAAATGTCTGTTTTGTTTCATTTAACTCTGCCGCTGTGAACGGAAATTTAATGCGGAAATAAATGCGTTCCATTTTGAATTTTTTTTTATAATTCTGCCCACTGTTGGTTGGGAAATTCCTTGCAAGGCTCCTGAAAGTACAAACGTGCAGTGTTACATGTCAATAAAAAGCTACCAGTTCACTTGTTAGTAATTCTTACCTCACATTGGTGGACATTTCTTCCAAAAAAATGCAATGCTATCAGCAGCTGTAGATCTGTTGGAATCGGCAGTCCACGATTCGTTCGCGTTTCTTACACATCCAGCACTTCAAACAAAAATTTTACCGTAATTTTATCGAAACGCGAATAAAATTCTTCCTCCTCTAGCTCTTCAAATGGACTCGAACGCTGCTTGTATATTTTTGGCTGTGAAATTAATTCAAAATCTTCAAATATGTCCAAATCTTGATCCTCCGGAAACATTTTGAAAAAAAAAAAAACAGCAAACAACTTCAAGAAATCGAATCTGACAATCGATTTAGAGCCAACTTTATTTTCTTAAAATCACGTTGGACTCGTTTTAAATTTAAAGTCGACTTTAAGCTTATAGCCTACTACAAGATGACTATGAATACAAAAAGTCTACTTTAAGTTATGTAGGTGAATAAATTCTTTTAAAATCGACTTTAAATGACTATGAATTTGCGCCAATGAACATAACTACCTAGGTTAAGAAACTTTGTTGAGTATGGATTTAGTTTTTGAATGTTTATTTATATTACCGTAAGAATTCCTGTTAAAAAATTGAATTAGTTTATAGCGCCATTGTGAAGCAAATAGGAGTATCTCACCGATGTACGTATCCTTTCAAATTTGTTCTTGAAATAGAATTACCTTTCCATAACTTGGTGTGTTTTCCTTTGATTTGGAATTCTGTGGATTGTTCAGGCAATATTTATGTCTGCGATATTTCTACGATGCAAAAACTTTTGCTGTTGAACGAAAGCAATAAATCGCGGATGTAAATAATGAGATTATTATATTTATCACAGGATTGGCCCTACACTGAATGCAGATGATCAACCAAAATTTATTTTATCGGAGATGCAACAGTGAAGTTGACCGCAAGTGTCAAAATATTCAAGCTGTTGAAAGAAATACTGTTGTGAAAATTCCGACAATGTTGCTCCACCATAACAACCTCATTAAAACTTTCAAAGCAGCTTTAGATAGAATGCCGGGAGAAGATTACAAGTTAGTTATGCACCCAAACGCCAAATGAGGTACATGAAAGACGGTATAATGCACCATTAATTAACGCAGTCGCAGCCGTGTTCTCTGGCGAACAATTTGCTTCCCGACAAACACAACTCGTGCGACGCATTGCAATATCCGCTAATGTTTAGCAAGGGGCAAATACCGCAAATCAAAATGATTTTAATATAATATCACGATGCACACAATTATCCAATCAGTATTATGTTGACGTGTACGGTGAAGTTGAAAGCGAACGTATTTTTGAATTAAAATAAAAAATAAAAGCGAAGAACTACATCCATCTTCAAGATGCTGTAGCAAATGACGCTAACGTTAACCCTAACAATTTAGGTAAAATGGTTATTTTAGCGTCTTCAATTGTAAACAGCCCGAACAATGTACATGAATACACACAGTATACGCCTGCTTATTTGCGCTACACAATGTAGTTCAGCGCAAACGACTAGAGAGCTTTTCGGTATATTAATAGCGACATGTGGGCTTTCAAACCCTCAACAGTACAAAAATGATATGGCGGATGCTATTTTACACAGATTACAAAGATAGATAGGTAGATATCTTTATTTCTTTTCATATTACAATTATTTATTGCACAATTTACATTATTTGCACAGAGCTATGATTAACATAATATAATCTTACTACTGAAGAAGAGTGTTTTAACATGTTAAAGTGTTTTTTCTTGACGAGGTAGATATACATATACGAGGGGCGTTCAATATATTCTCGGTATCCGGGTGAAGCTGTGGTTGTATATATAAATTGACTTATTTATCTAGTAATGCTATTATTTTAGTGCATTCACGTAAAATTTCATATAAATGCGATTATTAACTCTCGTTTTATCTCTAGTTAAACAGAGCAGACGAAAATTACCAGGGTTCCGCACCTTCATTATCAACTGTGCAAAAGTGGTCAAGTGAGTTCAAGAGAATCAGAGAGAGCATTGAATACGACCCCCGCCCCGGCGCCCCGGCTACTGCATGTACGGGAGAAAGCATCAAAGAATTCGAAAACTTGTTCTTGAGGATGCCCGAATAAAGGTGAAAATGATAGATGATGATGATATGATGATGATGATACCGTTCACACCATTCTTCATGACCATCTTAACCTTTCAAAGGTCAGTGTAAGGTGGGTGCCACGAATGCTCACAGCGCCTCAGAAAAAAGTGAGAATCGCATGCTGTAGAGAGCTTTTCGAGATGTGTAGTAAGAACGCGGACGGTGTTATGGATCGAATTGTTACTAGTGACGAAACATGGGTCCACCACTATGACCCTGAATACAAACAAGAGCCCATGCAGTGGCATAAAAAAGGAACAGGCCCCCCGAAAAAGTTCAAAGTCACTCCGTCTGCCGGGAAGCTCATGGCCACAGTTTTTTGGGACTCAAATGGAATCTTGCTCATTGAGTACAAAAAAAAAATCGGTGAAACCATCAACGCCGCATACTACGCTTCCACTTTGCATAATTTGCGGGAGGAAATTAAAAAGAAAAGACGGGGTAAACTCGCAGCGGGTGTGTTGCTTCTTCATGACAACGCTCCTGTTCACCCGGCGCGAGTTTCCAAGGCTGCTGCGCGAGATTGTGGTTTCGAAGAAATCCAACACCCACCCTATAGTCCAGACCTTGCCCCTAGTGATTATTTCCTGTTTCCGGATTTGAAAAAATATCTTCGCGGAAAAAGATTTTCGGATGATGAAGAACTCAAGTCAGCAATAAATGGGTATTTTGCAGAGAAAGAGGAAATTTATTTTTTTGAGGGTTTAAAAAAGCTTATCTCAAGATGTAAAATGCATTTTACATGCATTGATGTTAGCGGAGATTATATTGAAAAATAAAAATAATTTAAATTGAATTCATATCGATGCCGAGAATATATTGAACGCCCCTCGTATATATTGAGGAAACTACGAAAAAAAAAACCTCATACAAAGAGAAAAAAATTAAGAAAAATAAATAAATAAGTAAATAACTCTATGAATGCAACAAATACAAATTTCAGCATTTTTATATAAATATGTATAAAACATGTTATGGTGCTAGCAATACTTTTTTAATTGTAGTGTATTCATACATACATTGTAAACAAAACATTCCATTACGTAAAATTAGGTAAAGAGCTCGTTTAAAAGAGGATTATAAGGGATGCCGCATTGACTGATTTTGAAAGATTTAGAGAGTTTATGTATTTTGTGAGAAATCAATTCAACATTAGCCTTACAATGTAAGTTCATAGTAGATTGATGCCAAGGAAGATTCACCATCAATTTTAAGACCTTGTTGTGTGATATTTGCATTTTTTGTTTATAGCACTTGGCACAATTTGGCCAGACTTGACACCCATACGTAAGAATTGTTACGTAAGATCTGTGACAAAACTTTTAACGATTTTACATAGAAATAGAGGGAAATTAAACTGTAGCGTTATGTATATGAGTCGGTCATGCCATACAGAATCGAACGCTTTTTCGATATCGAGCAAGATCTTACCTGTAGATTTCCCTACTGCACCACTGGCTTTTATGATATGGTATATCCTTAGAACTTGTTGTGAAGTACCATGATGCCGCCAAAAGCCAAATTGTTGATTTGGGTAAATCTTGTGAGCATCGATAAAGGATAGTAGCTTTTCTTTTATTATGTATTCACAAATTTTACTTAAGGTACTTAGTAGGCTAATTGATCTATAACTCTCAGTTCTGTCGGAGGGTTTGCCCACTTTGGGTATTGCAACTACTTTTGCTAATTTCTATGCAATCGGAAAGTACTGAACGTTAAGACATGAATTGATAATTTAAGTAAGATACTTTATACCCATTTTGAGGATATTTTTGAGGTAAACGTCTTTAATGTTTCATGATTAGATGAATTGTACGGTAGAAGTTGTGCTGGCGTTTCCAAGGTGATTTTTTGCAAAATTTTAAGCTAGTGCTAGGTGTATTTACACCGGTCTTTAATCATGGGATATCCTTGTATTTATTTTTTACAATTTTACACTCCTAACCTACATATTTTTGAAAGAACCAATTATGGTCTGAGCTGAGCTCATTTATAGCGATTGGTTCAGATATCAGTCTAGAGACGTTTGTTATAAGGGACGTGGGTAAAACTAGGTGGGAATTTAATGGAAACGGGTAACAAAGAAGACAAATCAGACAATATGTTACCCCAGGAATTTGCTCCAGCACATCCCCAAGCCTGCAATTTAAATCACCCCTACTAAAAACATCCAATTCGTACTAAAGAGCTTTCTTAGATCCTTCCTAAATGCATGACATCTTTGCTCACGAGTAAGATTTCTTCTCATTTTACCGGGGAAATGTACACAAAAAATCGTTAACTGATTACAAGAACATAATACGAATGCTTCTTCAATAATTTAATTTACAATGACGCCGTAACAAAGGTTGAAGACCAAGTGATAACTATTACTGGAAAAAAAGACCACAACGAATTGGGGAAGTAAGTACTGACTTAATTCTAAAACTAGATTACGATACTGATTCTTTAAAGCATCAAATAAGGCCGCTACCACTTTTGAACCCAGGACAAAGAATATTCTTTGATAAGGTTATTCCTAAAATTCGATGGTCTTTTTGGATGTTCCAGGAGGCGCTGGCTACTACTAGTCAGAAAAGAAAACAAAAATTGCTGTTTCAGTAGCTTCATCTGGAAATGCTGCTATCCTGGTCAGTGGGGACTAACCGCGCACTAAGTTATTAAATTGCCATTGAACTTAGCTCTTGACGAAATACCAGTTTGTAACATCAAAAAAATCCAGTGAGTGTTGATGATATATTAAGAGCAACCAGAGTATTATGGGAGGTTTGGTGGTACTTTTATCTGGTGATATTGATAGACCCTGCCGGTGATTACCAGGGGCACATCAGCAGATAAAAAAGCAAATAAATATGACCAATCGATAATGGTTGGTAAAGTGTAATTTTTGCGCAGACAAATAGGGGATGTTGTCGAGTCTCTCTCGGAAGGCAATTATCAGAGAATTATCAGGAGTGCCTTCTCATAAGTTAAAAGTTGGTGTCCCGGTCCTGTTAATGAGAAACCTTGATGCAGCGAGTCTATGTAATGGTACACGTCTACAAATTACTCAAATTGGACGCAATATCATAAAAGCAATGATTATGACTGGAAAGCAAAATGAGACAATATTTTAAATCCCCGTATTCCAATAATTCGGACTGATTTGCCATTTCAGTTTAAAAGAGTACAATTTTCCCTAAAAGCAGCATTTGCAATGACAATAAATAAAGCTCAAGGACAAACGCTTAATAGAAACCCTATTTTCCCATTTGCAACTCTATGTGGCGTGCTCACTAGTATCGAGCCCGCAAAATCTTTATGTTTTAGAAGAGGATGGAAAAACCAAAATTGCAATTTATAAAATGCGTTAAAATAAGATCTTTACACCAAATCACGGTAGTTTGTATTTAGTATGAATTTGTATAATTTGCAAAATTAGTATCCTGTTGGTTTGGGATGTAACCATTCTACGCGGCCGACGTCGCGGGTAAAATCTAGTACATATATCATATGTACATATACTGATCTATCCTATATGATGATCCTATATGAAAAGGAAGTTTTGAAAAATTTAGTGGAAATATACAATTGGTGTAGTCGCTTTTTGCGATGAAGCGCAAAAATTAATCAATACAATACATTTAAAATGAAATGGAATCTTGAGTGTGCGATAAAAGTAAGTAAACCGGAGTAGAAATAATTTGCTACGTAGCAGATGCATAAGATATACATTCTGCAGACATTATAAAATAACTCACCAGCAGTAAATCATAGTTAAGAAAAAAAGTCTTTACCTTTTATTCGACAAGTTTATTGTGTAGCACGTCATTTCTGATCAATGGATCGCATAGAAGAGAACGAGAACAAAAATAAAAATAAAAAGGAAATTATGGTGGCAATAGTATCTTGAATAGCAGCTGAATATACAGCGCGCTGAAGTAATTTTTTGTAGAGCCATCTATTTTTCAACATTTTGTGTATTTTTGTCAGCATTTATGACAGAATATATTCCTCTTAGCCGAATTTCGTCTGTTCAACCTGATAAATGTAACCAATAAAATCAAAAAGACTTAGTAAATATCGGCGTCGTAGCCATTTAAAAAAAAATAAAACCGCTTTAGAGAGATCCAACAGATCAGAGATTATCCAATTTTATTATTTGTAATTTATATACGGAAATCTACGTATTCCGTATATACATTTTATATTTACAAGAATTATTGAAGCACTGAAGTTGAACTGTTCAATCATATAGCCTCTTAATTTACAACTCACATCCCTCCCGAAGCCTTGCAATATTTTCATTGCAATAGTTCGACATCACTCATTCAGATAAAACAAGCGGGATGCTTGTGTGAGAGGGGACTCTCTTAAAAAAAAACTATGAACCCGTTTGATGGAAAGATAAAAGAAAATCGCTTTAGTTGCATGAAAAAACTTATCTTATGCTATATCCAAGAAACTAACATCAGCTATCCCTTGGTGGTTGAATACCATTCTAGGCTGATGACACAATTATACACTGAGCACTGCAGCAGCATCGTCATGCGTCATCAGTTTAGATTCCTATTTTGTAAAATGAAGTTGTATTGGTACGCAATTTCGAAGTCCTGGTGACGCGCTTGATCTTAGCCACAACACACGTCTTGCGATCACCTTTGCGTCTGTGGTCATCTGAGCAAGGGCCAAACAGATATGTGCCTCGTAGCGAAGGACTTCAGGTAACATAAACTTAGCCGCACAGCAAACAACATTCACCGAACTGGCCTTCATGATGATCCGCTTGTGGTTGATCAGCAGACCCTCGAGAGGCTTCACCACCATCCTCAACATTGATTCATCCTTGTGATTCTCATATGTGATTCTCCTCAAGTACTTATCATCGTGAATATGCCAACACGTTCAGACTGTATTCCAGAGCTTACACGACGCAGCTCTATCATTTGCCCGCCGACATCAAGTACTAGACCCAAATGCACACACCTTGTACCACTATACGAGCTAGCCTAGCAGCTAAGCCAAGAAACACCCATATTGGAGCTCTCATATTCAACAGTTTACTGTCGTACATAGTACGCACACGCAGTTGTCGCTTCACGGGCGAGATCAACGGAGGAGAGCTCCGCGCAACTTCTCCAAGCCTTGGACGACTTTAGTGACCGACTCGAGTGAAGCGTGTAGCTTGAAGAAATGAATTGGTAAAAATCTTCTATGAATTATAAAAAAAACTTAAAAAATGGATGAATGGAATCAAGGAAGTCGTTCTCCCGATATCGCGTCGCCAAGGGAAACAGGGATTCATTTGCTATACACTGATGGACAAAAGTATTCGGCATATGGGTGTAGTTGGCTTAGAACGTCAATCAAATCCAAAATAAATAAAACACCACAACCGATGTCGAACCTATTTTATCCAGCTCTCATAATGTAATTCCAGAAAGATACAAATTTCAAATCTTAATCAACTCCAATTCCAAATGGACAAAATTATTCAACAGAAACTAAAAACACCCAATGCGTCTTCAAAGCAATACTGTAAATACTGTAATATCCACAGAAAATGAGCAAAGTTGTTGAAACTGTTGTTAAATTAACATATACATATATATCTCTGTACATATACAAATTGAGCCTCAAATGCTTGTCGCCGATTCACGCCTTAAGGCATTTACCGATTTCAACCAAACTTTCACAGATCCTTCGTAGTGCCATATGGACATATGGTTTGGATGATGTTTGGTTAACATCAGTAAACGTATGTGTGCCGTATTTATGTTAGCCGTATTTTATGCATCTGTATATGCAGAAATGAAGTACGATATAGACGCCCAACTTCTATCTCTCTTGCCCCTTAAATTTTTTGACAACCATTTTGTATTTCGTTTTCTAAAGCCAAATTGACCAATCAGAGAACGGCATTTACGTTATTTCGTGAATAACCGTCAAAAATTCATGAATAACTGGTAAAAAGTCTCTGAAATTCTTCGATGGACTTGGAGTCAATCAGCTGTGAAGGTGGGCATCTCTATAACACTTCATTTCTGGTCAAGATTAACGAAAATTATTTTTTTTTAAACTGCTTGCTGATCATCGCCTGCTGCTTTCGAGGAACAACACATTATAGATAGCGGCGTAGACTACACCACGTTAACGACGCAACATGTCGACAGTAGTTCAATCAGTAATTACAACAACATGTAGAAAGTTTATTTATTTATTTATACAATATATTTATTTATTTACCCATGGATTGTTAGTTAAATTATTTATTTTTGTATCTGTCTTTTGCACATATGCGTTAATTTATCTATAAATTCTTAATTTTTTAAACAAAAACATATTACTCAAAAGCCTTGCTTCTTCTTCATCAATAAGGTCGTCGTTGATTCTGAGGGAATAAATGTGCAACAGTTTCTTTGATTTTTCACCAGTTTCTGAGACGAACTTCAGGGCTTAAGGATTTTTTGGAAATATTGCAACGCGCTGCGTGTTTATAATTATAAAGGGTGATTTTTAAAAGCTATAGGAAACTTTAAAAAAAAAAAAAAAAGACATAAAATTCAGAAAAATACATGAAATCTTTATTTGAATCGATAGTACTGTGCATATAATTAAATGTTTGAAGATTATTTCATGCAAATGTTGACCTTGACCTGCGCCTCAAATGGTCCATCCGCTTAGTCCAATTTTGGGATACTCTTTCCAACATTTCGGCCGGTATCTCACGAAAAAAGCTTCAATGTTGTCTTCCAATGCGTAAATTGAAGCGGGCTTGTCTATATAGACATGAGCTTTAACACAAAAAATAGTCTAAAGGCGCTAAATCGCACGATCTAGGCGGCCAATTGACCGGACCGGAACGTGAAATAAAATGTTCACCGAACTCGCCTCTCAATAAGTCCATTGTTTCGCGTGCTGTGTGGCATGTGGCACCTTGACTTGTTGAAACCACATGTCATGCAAGTCAAGCTCTTGCATTTTGGGCAAAAAAAAGTTGGATATCATCTCACGGTAGCGCTCACCATTCACAGTTACGTTACGATTCGCATCATCTTTGAAGAAGTACGGTCCAATGATGCCACCAGCCCATAAACCGCTCTTTGACTTTTTCTGGATGCATTGGTAGCTCTTGCAATGCTTCTGGCTGATATTCACTCCAAAATCGACAATTCTGCTTATTTACGTACCCATTGAGCCAAAAATGAGCTTCGATTAAACTGACCATAAAATGGAAGAAGCGCGCATTTTGATAATAAAATTCAATAATTTGCAAGCGTTGTTCGTTTGCAAGACGATTCATGGTTAAAAAACAAAATACGAAGCGTGCGTCAGCTGTTTAAACCAGAGTTGCCAAAAAGATAATAGCTAAAAAATCACCCTTTATTTCTTATCCAGTTCATACCCATATGCTGTCTTTTTTTGATGTGTAGACATTAAATTTTAATCATTACTCCCCTCTGGTGTTGTTCCATGACGTGTCATCAGAGCCATCAGAGAGAAGAAGAAGACCTACGGAGACTGGATTCTCTTGGGGGACTCTGCTTCTCGTGACCGGTACACTGAGGCGCGAAGAACTTGCAAATTGGCTGTGTGAGCAGCTAAAGAGCAGCCTTGGAAGGAATTCGGCGAGAACCTGGAAAGCGACCATAGATCTGCGAAAAAGGTGTTCTCGCAAACCATTTGCCGACTCAGTGGAAGGAGATTCAACATCATCGAAGGAGTCAAATCCAAAGATGGTGTATTGCTTTCCAATGAGGTGGACATCTTACGCAGATGGAGCGAGCACTTTTCGGAGCTGCTCAATCCCGAACAGGGCACTGAGGATGACAGACCTGTAGTCTTGAGTGGGGAGGAGAATAGTGCCACTGTGGGGGAAGTCAGTTTAGCGATTGAATCAGTAAAAGTTGGCAAATCCGCCGGTGTGGGTGAAATCCGGCCAGAAATGCCTTAAGGCAATGGGTAAAGAGGGAGTTTTATGGCTCTTTCATGTCAAAGTGGCCTGGGAATCTCTACAGTTGTTATGTAGATATAAAAGGCATATGACCGAGTCTCTCGAGGTAAACTCTGGAGTGTTCTGCAGGACTATGGGATTGATGGTCCTCTTCTGAGGGCTATTCAGTCTCTATACACAAACTGTGGCAGCTATGTTGTGCTTTCACGCGTTGGACTTCGGCAAGGGTGCGTTTTGTCACCTCTCTTATTCAATGTAAATATGTATGTCGCAGCGCAGCCAAGGCGAGGAATGTTTCACATTTGGAAAATTTTTGTTGTTGAAAGCCGAAATTTCCGATACAAGAAAGTCCATTGTTAGTTAGTGAGACTATGTTATTTCGAAAAAAGTGAATGCTTACAATATTTATTATTATTATTCATTGTATACGGTTTGGACTAGGTTTACCAGGATGCCATTAAAAAGAAAAAATTACGTTAAATACACATAAAAATTTAAAATTGATGATGTTGGTATGCTCTAGTTAAATTAAAAACTTTGTTCAATTATGCAGTTCCTGTAGCACAATGCGTTGACTGCGTAGTTGTAGAGTAGGTCCCAACCTCTGCTACCGTTCAAGATATTCATTGTATTTTCCAACTTAAGTGTCTGAGCGCCAAAGAAATTGTTGAGGAACGCCTTAAGTATAGGGTATTTTGCGGTGAAGTGCAACACATCCTCACACTCTCTGGGATTATACAGGTCTATAAAATTGTAAGCTCCGGGCGATGCGGTATGAAATAGAGCTTAAACAGTTCATCTCTTCATTTAAAAATTGTGCTTATTTTTCTATTGAGTAGGTGTCAAAAAATGCGTCCTTTCTTGTATTAGATTGTAATTTATTTTGCTGCAGTAAGCTCTGTATTGGTATGACTGAGCTTTATTTACAAATCCGTCAAAAATTCTGTGGCCTGTTTTCTCGGGCAAGATTCTGCTGCTCACTTTGTGTAAAATTAAAGTTATAACTGCATTCTGATCCTAGTAATTCTCATGCTTGAACACACTTTACCTCATATTTTTGAGTTGAGTTTTGGCATATGTCAAAGTGTTCGTTTGTTGGTAGAGCTCTTAACGAAAAAATTAAATTAAAAATGGATTATAACAATAAAAATATTGTATTTTAGTTTAAAGTGAATTCCATAAACACAGTTCACCACTCTTAAGTAAAATCTGAGTAAGTTATAGTAGTTAAGACTCTTAATACTATTCCGGTGAAAAATAACCTCACGTATGAACAAAGAGTACTATAAGATACCTCCCCCAATTTCTTAGTCAGAAGCGTCGGACCAATCAATCGTCTACTGTTATGTTGAAGGACACAATAAGTGTCCAAGATTTCCAATTGATAAGAGCTGAAATGTCCTGAAAACGGAACCTTCAGTTTTGCCATGCTACTCTTCGAAACTTGTCCTCGCCGCTAACATAAATGGGCCCAATAGCATCAATAAAATTTCCTGGATCGGTGTAAATGGTGTATTGCAAATTTCCAATTTTGGCACAATTTAGTCTTGCAGTCCATGCACATCCTAGGTAATCTAAGTTTTTTAATAAAATATGAATCTTCAAGATCGAAATTTACTAGCTGTAGAATCGTTTCTGGACGACTTATTACATCTAAATGAAAGTCAATAATATAGATTTCAAAAATATAATATAAAGTCATGTTTAATGTACCAAAAACCAAACTGACCAAAATTTATAAATATTTATGAAAGAAACAGCAGT
This sequence comes from Eristalis tenax, assembly GCA_905231855.2. Classification (NCBI taxonomy): domain Eukaryota; kingdom Metazoa; phylum Arthropoda; class Insecta; order Diptera; family Syrphidae; genus Eristalis; species Eristalis tenax. The sequence continues at coordinate 59,139,576 of HG993126.1, read as the reverse complement.
AAGCTACGCAGCAATGGGCATGTTTTTAAATTAAACGAATTGGAATCTTAAAACACGACGTAACAACACGCGTAACGAAGAGAAACGGGCACTCATTCTTCAATACAATCTACAAACCGATATTTAATGAACCAGACAGAGAACATATTGATACATAGTTGTGACATATGTATGTACATAATCACAATAGCCGTGTGTTTTTTTTTTTTTTTTTTTTTCAAATATCTGTGAATAGTGAAATAGGATTTTGCAAGGAAAACACATACAACAACCCACTACCTATCACTGCTAATATATCGGTTATGAAAAGTTACTGCCTATAAATTTCTTCGATTTCTTCATATGTTTTGACATATAAAAAAGCAAAGCATCTGCGAATCGTTTTTTTTTATCGCACTTCACTTCGCTATCTATATCGATGAAAAACACAGAAAATGTCAATCAATCTCTAATAATTTTCTTTATCGGGTAGTTCAGCAACTATTATGTTGTCAATTTTGTCACCGTGTATTTTAACATTTGTGACATTTAACAATGTGTGACAGTGTTTTATGAGTGTCTTAATTTTTACATGAAAAACCCGTGCTATAATGTCATATCGTTCGAAAGACCGCTCGACAGAGTCGCACGTGAAGTCAGGCCTTTAGTAATTTCGCGCATATGTTATCGTGTTTTGCGGCGAGCAAGTGAAGGATGGGGGTAAGATAACGCGTTGGCCAATATTTGCAACATTTACATTAGCATTCTGATTTGAAGCATCTCTTAAAGGTATATATTCGCCAGCTCTGAATTTTTGTAGGTTTCTCAATATACATACATACATACATATAATTCAATATTTGCAATATTATCTTAGCCGTCATTCAGTTTTGATTAAACCAATTTCGGTAATCATGTAATCTAATGAAACAGTTATATTTGACCATTAGTTTGTATGCATAAAACTGCATACACGAAACTGCTTTGTTTCTTGCTAAACCTTGTTGATGTGTGCTCGGATACGCGATAGTAAGCGCGATGCAATTCGGACACTCTTTTTTCTGGCCATCTGGCGTGAATTATTAACTTTAAGATGTCCGATGAGGGGTTGCTTTTTGAATTTTATTGAAACTGCGAATCTATGCATTACTGCCTGCAGGTGTGGGCGAGTTTGTCTTCTTCAAAAATGAAATATATTTGTAAGCATTTCGGTGGACGAAAACTGCAAATCAAATGATAAATCTTAAATAGGTATATATCAACAATATGCCAAAATATATTGTTCAAAAGTGAATTTTGTTGACACATATTGTCTAAGGGTAGGTAGTCGCCGTGATCGTTCCACGCTTGATGCCTTAGTGCGAGCTTGTTAAATTATAATATTTTGGCTGGCAAGCCGCTGCGAACGTCCTGTGTCAGACGTCCAGACACGTATATTTGACATATACAGTCTATGGTTAGCCAGTATCTGTGAACTGTAGTCAGTGCTAGATTCTCTAGATAGTTGGGATTTTCATTTGGATATACTCTTGTTATTTAGAAAAGATAAAAACGGTTATTTGGGTTTTAATGACAACTGTTGATCGGAAGAATACAAAACAGTAGCTCCGACAAGAACTTTCTATGGAAATGAAAAAGAAATTAGTTCTGTTAAGAACTTTTTAAGCAAAGCAATGTCCGGAAAATTGCCCTTACTGAACGTAAGCAATCGTCAGCCAAATGGGCGGCATTTTCACTGCCTCGTATGAAAAATACATCTAAAAACCATTTATTTTTTTAAATTTATGTCATTTCTTCTAAAAATATGAACTGTGGTTCTTGCGTATTTAGACGGCTGGATGGACAGCTGGTTAAATTTCAAGTGAAAGCAAAGTTAATACACTTTTATATAGTTTTCAAATCTGGTCCAGTCACCATTTGCCGTTGGGACTAAATTAACGGCACTATCACTGGAGTGGTCGGTTGATTATTTGATTGATTGGTTTTACTGAATTGATTGACAAATATTGTTATTTCACATTAAAATATATTACTAATCACTATCAAACATATGACACGGAAAAATAGTAAATCTTACTACTGGTGCAATACAGAGAGAGAACAGAGAAAAACAATCGAACTCACAAACTTTACCTCTTTGTATAATAGTGTAGATGACTACAACTTAGTGAAGGACTTAACCAGTTGTTTGTATTTCATGATTTAGATACGATTAACAGGCAACTCTCTAATGAAAGTTTGCCTTTACAGCCCAACAAATCGCAGGTGTAGACTATCGCACGAGATCCTTTGAAGTCGGTGCAAGACATTAGTTTCCGCAAGGTTGGGATAAACTGCAGAGCTCTTCCTGGCGGAGCTTATGTTGATAGGCAAAGTCCTTAATTTCATCTTGAACTGGCAAAGTTCCAAAATCTCTTGTGGATATCGTCTTCAAAGTTGTACATCATACGTCCATAAAGTTTTTAGGTTTATTTCTTTTCACCGGGCTCCTAAGACTATTTGGACACGATTTAGTAAGACTGGCAAGTTTTTAACGTGCTTATAAGAAAAAATTAACCCTTGAGGCAACAGCCAAAAAATTATACATTAACATACACCCAACGTACATTATTTCGTTATTGTAAAGGATCTTTATCTTAATTTGAATCGATAGTACGGTCCATATAATTTAATGTTTGAAGATTATTTCATGCAAATGTTGACCTTGACTGCGTCTCAACCTTGACCTTGACTGCTTAGTACAATTTTGGCATACTCTTTCCAACATTTCGGCAAGTAAATAGGCCAATGACCGGTTCCGAACGTGACCGGTCCCGAAATGAGAAATGAAAATTCAATAATTTGCAAGCGTTGTTCGTTTGTAAGACGATTCATGGTTAAATTATAGACCAAACTGAAGATGTTTGACAGTGAAACAAAACACGAAACGTGCGTCAGCTGTTTAAACCAGTGTTGCCAAAAAGATAATAGCTAAAAAAACCACCCTTTATGTACACAGGAGTGGGAAGGAGTCGGTTGTAGTTGGACCCTTTAATTTTTCATGCAACAATATTTCATATAGAGTCCTTTTAAGTTATTTAAGATATTTATATGTCTGTAATCAATTGCGATATCACCAAGCGCTAGATACATAGACTTCTCCACCTGCTTCAATGGGACTCCACTAGCATGAAGAGTGCATTTAAAAGGAATTCACCAGCTTTTAGTTCCAGTCCAAGAACAAATTTCAACTGGTATGTTACATTTGAATCAAGATGAACGTGTACTCGAATCATCGTATGTAAAACTTTATTTACATTGGCTTTTACTTTGATGTCTGACTACAATTTGTTAATATTGGGAACTGTAAACGGAAGACATAAATTTGTACTAGCCGAATTTCCTAATCCAAAAGGAATGGCAGTGGAATTTTGGAATCAGCAGCAACATAAGTATGTGCTCATATATTCCAAACAAGAACAAATCGGTTGTGGTTCTTTCCACTTCCCATTATGGTTTAGAAATTGGAGGTTCTAGATGAAAGCCAAAAATGATTCTCTATTACAGCAGATGCAAAGGAGGTGTTGACAATATGGACAAGTTCCTTAGTTAATACGTTCCGAAGAGAAGAACGAAGAGATGGCCTTTGGCGTTTTTTCTATAAATTGTCTTGCAGCATAAGTGATATACATGGAATATTATTTGCACTTGAAGACATCAACAAACCGTAAATCCTTGTTCCGATAACAATTTTGTGAACAACTAGCCATGTTAGAAATCCAGGATCGTTCACAAAATGCCATGCAAAATTTAGTATTTTTCTTTGTGTCAAAACAAAATAGAAAATAATGGCAAATGAATAAAATATATGAACTTGCAATAAAATGCAAGTGCTCTTCTGCATTTCTACTAACAATTTACATTCATTTTTCTAAGCAGACGAGGGTGTGTTGCTTGTAAATTTTGACCCAAAAATAAACATTTACTTTTTTTGGAATATAATGTTTTATAAAATAAAAATATATAATATATATAATATAAAACAATATTTTAGAAGGCTATTGAAAATCCCAAGCCGATATGGCACCTACAACTCAAAATGAATTAATTTGAGAATGAAAACCAGTAACAGGTATGTGGGTTGACACAAGGGTTAATACCGATTTGCCTTTATTAGGGACAATTCACCAGAACTTGATCCATTCGTTATCTGACCTAGAGCACGTTGTAGTTTTGCTGCAGACTTTTCAACCGTTTTGGCTGTTGCCAGAATGGCGGTGTTGTCAGCAAATGTGCTATACCACTAGTATACAGCAAGAACACTGTCTGGCGGTACACCAACATTTATATTTTAAACGCAGAATATTCATGTTTCGTTAAACTACTATACAATTTCCCGGATAAAGATCGGCAATGTTTATATCAGAAATGAAGTATAATAGAGATGCCCAACTTCTACCTCTCTTACCCCTTAAGATTTTTGACAAGCATTTTTATATCGTTTTCTAAAGCCATATTGCACAATCAGTGACCGGCACTCACGTTATTTTGTGAATAACCGTCAAAAATTCATGAATAACTGCCAAAAAGCTTCTGAAATTCGTCGATGGACTAGGGGCCAATCAGCTGTGAATTTGGGCAACTCTATAGTACTTCATTTCTGGTGTATGTATCAGTCCTTCATGCCAAACATTGTTAAGGACTTGAGAAACACCAAGAAATGCGACTGAACAAAGAATCTTTTATTCAAGTGCTTCTCCTATTACATCAGTTATGCGATGGTCAATAGTTGAGTGTTTGAAACCAAATTGGTGATTTGGAATGAGCAGCTTTTCAAATACTTACCTTAGACATTATTGGGAGTAGTGAAATTGGTCTATAGGACTTCTTATCCGGTAGTAGTTCCCCGGGGTTTGGTATCATTCTGCCACTTACCATTGACTAGGGGCATGGTCTGGTCAAAGCACGGCATTAATAAGTAGATAATATAGTATACAAGATATTATACAATAAGAGCGGCTTCCTTAGGCATTCCTGCTCCTGTAATTAATTCGTAACCAAGAGCTTTTTTCGGTTTGAGCTTTTTTAGTTCTTCATTGAGCTCTGTCAAGGTAGCACTACTCATTACATAATTTTCATCATACCCAGTCGACAAATAAGTCTGTCCTCTCTGATAGTTGTCTCACGTTTCATTCTTTTCGAGTTCTTCGTGACACTTGTGTTGTTATAGACCTCAATTGCACCATACACAATCTTTTAAGAACACATCCACTCTTTAAGGACAGAATCCATAGAAGCCTTTTCCTGGCAGTATTTCTGGATTATAAGCCTCCTTAATTCTGGTGTACAACTCTTATTTTTGCCCATTAATATTTGATAATATTTTCTAAATAATGAAAGTAAAATAACTCAACAGAACAAATACACTAAACTTAATTATTACTGTCAAATAATACAACTTTTTCAATATTATCTCAATGTTTCTAGTTAATTTTACACATTTCAGATACCCTAGATCTTATTGATACCAGAGTGTTTTGGGAAATGTTCTCGGTTCGACACATTTCAATGATAAATGCAAAATACAAAAAAGTTGCAAAGGCGGCTGTCAGATAACGGGAAAGTACAGGTGCAGTTTTCTTGGGCGTACGGTCTGTTTGGCACAAATGAAAAGAATATCTGTTCAGTATTTACGGTGTTTCTAATTAATTTCCTACCACTGTATGTTCGCCAGGTCTATTGTAGCTGACAGGGAGCGTTTGCCCGTCGCATGGTTTAAACGTCCTCCAGGTAATTTGCGAAGATTATATATCGTCTTTCGCCCATTCGTCTCAATTCCTCCGGAGTGACGTGTTGTTTCATATCGGTTTTGTACAGAGTTCTGTGTTTTTGGTAGATACCTTTAGATCCCCAAAAAGAATGCTTCGCATTGAAATCGCCACCGGTTAAAAAGTTTGGATCGAAAAGAAGAAATGTTAACCCGAATCGTCCTATTATTATATTATATACTATATTAGTACGCGGTTGGATTGAAATGGACGACATGTTATATGAACACTGTTTAAGTACGCGAACTGTACATAATTGCTTTGTATGCGAATCTATCTTTAATCCTACCAAGTGTTCGATGTTATCTCAATTAAAAAATGATGACCCGCCTCTTGATCTTTCCGAATGGTGATAGGCATATCATACCCACAGTAACCTTTTAAACTTAAACTAAATTCCTCCGTTCAATGTTCATATTCAATATTCTAATTTGACCAGTAATCGAGAATTGAGAGTCTCTCAAATATAAAATAAATGACTAATTCCTTAGATTAATGCGTTAGGCTTCAGTTTTAACATTGCTGGTTCATTGCAGATTTCCGATTGAAAGCAATCATTTTTCATAGTGACCGTGAACCGATGAAACAAACCAAGTGATAAATGACACATTTTTCTGTCTCATTTCGGTCTGGAACAACTGGTCCCCGCCTTGACTGACGTACTGACGTATCCATGTCAATAATTATAGATCACATCACCCCACTTACCAGCTATTAGCCTTGGTTAACAGTAACACCTTAAGAGAAAATTGTTTTGTGCGGATTCCTAACGAAACCAATTTCTAGAATGGGACGCAGTCCACGAATACTACAGGAGTATCTGTTCCGGTTATTAGTATCCATCGCCTCGATAAAGTATTTTCATTGCATGACTACGATGAGTGCAATATAATTGCATAGACTACTAACTAATAGCTGCCCTGGCGGCTTGACCCACATTGGCGTGGAAAAACGCGGGTGATAGTGGTGCCGCATTCTCATCTAATCCCACCCCTTTTCCCCATAGAAGGCGTTAACATCGTTCAATTTGAATTAAACATTGCAACTGGCTTCAGGCCTGTGGAAAAATGTTTTCCTTGTGTACATTTTTAATCGCTTACCATAGTCGTTAAAATTGCAAGATGCAAAAGCAAACTTTGCCGAAAGAACCACTCAGGGGAGATTACAGTAACACTTGACCGGTGTATTAGTTCCCAGAAATTTGCTGTGACTCTCAACTGGAGCTCTGATTCCTGGAAATAGCTTGGGCTAGACTTATGACTTATTCACTGTTGACATGAGGAGAGGTAGCCACGCTGTGGTGCCAATTTGCCGGGTCTTAGAAATGAAGCCATACATGGAACTGGACAGGACTGATAACGCCTTTTGCTATATTGAAACTTTTAAAATCATAGACTTCGTGTAAGTTTGTGCAATTTTGTGGGCGTTCAAAGAGAACTGCAACAGGTGTAGTTGATTAATCAAGCAATACATACTTAGGACTTCGTTTGGATTTCAATTACGGACGGATGAATTTTAAATTGGGATACAGTTTGTGTTATATTCACTTTGACGATGCATAGTCAAAAATGATTTATATGTGAATTCCCTCTTTCCTCTTATTATAAGGTTCATATTATTATTTTGCCATTTGGAATTTCATTTTGGCATTCAAAAAAAACAGGACTAAAATGCAATGCAATTATCATAAACATTCAGTAAATGTGTAGATTGTTAAACGGCGAAGAGGACACCAATACGGCTGTCAGGCAGAATATTCCACTCCACACAATGGACGATGACAGAAGAGAATCCCGTCTCCCCGACCTATACGAAGTCAGATAGCAATATCGAGACTACAAAAACGTTTTAATCGAATAAATTTGCTGTCTGCAGAACTCTTTGCGATCTCCACTGCCCTTTTATGTCAGCACCAGAAACCATTCGCTAATAATCAGTGCGGTTTCAGGTCAGGGATGTTCTTCACCCTACGGGAGATCCTGGAAAAGACACAAAAAAATGCAGATCGACACCCATCACATATTAGTTAATTTCAAGGCCGCATATAACAAAGTGCATAGATACGAGCTAAACAACGCCTTTTCTAGTTTTCACATTCCTGCCATACTCGTCAGGTTGTGCAAGATAACGATAAATTCTTGCTGCTCCATCGAGGTTGGTAACTAGACCTACAATGTCAGAAAAAGATTTAGAAAAAGGAGGCGCGCTGCCATGTGACTTATTATCATCCTTGAGGTGATAGTTCAAAATTCACTGGCCGACACAAGAGGCACGATCTTATAAAAGTTTGACAGTTGTCGGAATACGCGGACGACATTAAAGTGACTGGACGAATACACCGAGACGTGAATGAGGCGTCGATTGGCATTGAAACGGAAGGGGTTTACATTAGCCTGGCGCTAAACGAGTGCAAAAAAAGTGCATTATGTCATCATCGACGACTCGGCCTAGAAATAATATCTTCTCTTATTGGTATCTCTTTTAGCCCAATAGAGAATGAAAAGAAATTGACTCAAATTTCGACAAAATTCGAACATTTTTCGAACGACAAAGCCTACTAGTAAAATTTAACAGAAAGAAAAATATAAATATTTTTTATGCAATTGACAAATATATTTATGAATATTTTGTTAAAGTTAACTCATCAGGAGTTAGACCCAAGCGTAACCAGGCGAGTAAAATCGTCCTAGGTCTGCCAAACGGTCGCCTATCTGATGGAATCGCATTCAACGCCCGCCCGGAAGTGGTGATGATGGGGATATTCGTGCCAAGTGACCAAATCACCAAAGCATATCCCTTTCCGTTCGAAGAAGCAGCTCCTCAACGTTGAGTTCCTCGCGCACTGCTGTGTTTCTCAACCTATCCCGGCAAGTAATGCCCACAACAGCCCGGTGAAATCTCATCCCAGCAGCTTGTATTCGCGGTCTTAGTCTTCCGGTCATAACCTAAATTTTATGACCATAGATGAGAATTGGGCAAAATACTGAGTTGAAAACCGCTAACTTGGCTTTGACACCAAGCTCGGCCTTCCTGATTATAGATCTACCAAGCTGTTTCTAAATTGACCCAGCTTAACCAATTGTACAGGAAAGCTCAGCATTAGACCTTCCATCACTCGTGAAAAATACCCCGAGATAGTTAAACTCCATCTGCTTCAATGGGACTCCACTAACGTGTAGAGTGCATTGACAAGGCGTTGATATTTCCAGCTCATTTCAGTATCAGCACATACGGCCACAAAACCAATCGAGTGCGTGCTGGAGTTCCGTCAAGGAAGATGTGAGGATCACTAAATCATCTGCCACGGCTTCGCTTCAACATCCAGTCCATATAGTCAATGGAAAGGAGAGGTAACAAGACGCACCCTTGGCGAAGTCCAACGCCCACAATGAAAAGTGTTGATTTAGCACCGGTAACCCGTACACAGCTATTACAGTTTGTGTATAGAGACTGAAGAGCCAGCAGAAGAGGACCTTCAATCCTACACTCCTGCAGAACACCCTAGAGTTTACCTCCAGCAACTCGGTCGTGTGCCTTTTCCAAATCTACAAAACAACTGTAGATGAGCTAGGCATACTCCCAAGCCTTCTCAATTACCATTTTTAGAGTGAAAATCTGGTTAGTTGTACTTCTACCGGGACGAAAGCCGCACTGTTCATCCCCCATCGTGGGGTCGACCATAGCTCTAAAAGGCGCTTCCAACACCTTAGCGTAGACTTTACCAGGGAAACATATATCTCTCCCCTGCAGTTGGAGCAATCTCTTTAGTTCCCTTCTTGAAAAGTGGACAATCACCCCAGTTTGCCAATCGCCAGGTGTCTCACCATGTTCTCAGGACATTTACATGACACGAGGGAGCCATAAAACTCTCTCTTTACCCATTGCCTCGAGCATTTCTGGCAGGAATTCATCCACACCGGCGGAGAGCGAGAAGCAGGGCCCCCAAGAGAATCCAGGCTCTGTAGGTCTTCTCATCACAAGCCGCCACGCCACCGTATGCTTGTAGCCACTCATGTTTTCCACCTTGGCAGGAGAGGTACTTTATCAGAGAGGTACAGTGTACGCAACACTAAGTGATGATCAATTGACAGTTCAGCCCCTCTCATCACACGAACATCAAACAGCATCCGTTTCACACATGATGGTACCACAAAGAGACTTCTGTTGCAGACTCTGACGGTATCATGTGTATTTATGGATGCCTTTGGGTGGAAAGAAGGTGTTCATTATGGACATGTCATTTGCACAGCAAAAGTCCAACAACTTCTATCCGTTCGCGTTCTGGTGAGGATCACCGTTTTCCTGTACCACGTGAGCATTGAAATCACCCATCTGCATAAAGGAATCCATTTCCGTTACCCATTCCAGGGCAGCATCAACTTCATCCAGAAAAGCCGTGTACTCTGAGTCTATATTTATTGCATACACCTGCACTAGAGAAAAAAATATGACCTTCCAAGATTGAGCTTTAAGATCCCGACTCTCCTTCCTAATGGTATCCACTCCAATACCCTCCCTGCCAACCTGGCACTTGTGAGTATCGCCACTCCCGCCTGTGCAGACATTTGATGTGCTGTGAATTTTCAATTGTTGGCATTTACTAAACTGAGAATGTTATTTTTGTTGTTCTCTTTTTTATAACGGTTTCAGATGGACACCCTAGCCCAGGCCTAGTCCAGGCTGTAGCGCCAAAAGAAGAAGAATACAAAAATATTTTGTAAGAAGTTGCACATTTCATTGCATTTGAACTCACTTCGAATTCTTCATTGAATACATACACAATACATGCTAGTTTGTGTGAATCTATATTTGCTTTTGCTTTTATAATTTGCGCGCTCACAAGGGATTGTTAATACCCTTAAGTGACCGGTGACAAGACAGTGCACGGGAGGAGGGTGTAGAGGGAAAGAGAGAGAAAGCAAGCGGATTAACCGACTACCGTTGATTATGCTCCATTAAATAGAAATTAGTTAAACGTTGGAGATCCGAAATCGTAGCAACAAAACCGTCCATTTGCTGGGTTACCGTTAGTCGGTTACATAATCATAGGATACAATCAGAGGGAAAAGCGGAGTTAAAATATAAGCGTTATTGAAATAAATTATGAAGTTTTTGAAGTCTTGCAATGACATGTACATGCGAGTGGTACAGTTGGTTTACTTTGAAGTTGATACTGAAATACATAATTTGAACTAAAGGGTGATTTTACTTGGTTCAAACAGCTGACGCACGTTTCGTGTTTTGTTTCACTGTCAAACATCTTCAGTTTGGTCTATAATTTAACCATGAATCGTCTTACAAACGAACAACGCTTGCAAATTATTGAATCTTATTATCAAAATGCGTGCTCTGTTAAAAAAGTTCAACGCGCGCTTCTTCCATTTTATGGTCAGTTTAGACGAAGCTCATTTTTGGGTCAATGGATACGTAAAGAAGCAGAATTGTCGATTTTGGAGTGAATATCAGCCAGAAGCATTGCAAGAGCTACCAATGAATCCACATGCATCACAGTTTGGTGCAGTTTATGGGCCGGTATTGGACCGTACTTCTTCAAAGATGATGCGAATCGTAACGTAACTGTGAATGGTGAGCGCTACCGTGAGATGATATTCAACTTTTTTTTGCCCAAAATGCAAGAGCTTGACTTGCATGACATGTGGTTTCGACAAGCTGGTGCCACATGCCACACAGCACGCGCAACAATGGACTTATTGAGAGGCGAGTTCGGTGAACATTTTATTTCACGTTCGGGACCGGTCAATTGGCCGCCTAGATCGAGCGATTTAACGCCTTTAGACTATTTATATAGCTCATGTCTATACAGACAAGCCCGCTTCAATTTACGCATTGGAAGACAACATTGAAGCATTTATTCGTGAGATACCGGCCGAAATGTTGGAAAGAGTATGTCAAAATTGGACTAAGCGGATGGACCATTTGAGGCGCAGTCAAAGTCAACATTTGCAATGAAATAATCTTCGAACATTAAATTATATGAACCGTACTATCGATTCAAATATGTGTGCTTATTTTGAAAAACTTTCCTATAGCTTTAAAAAAATCACCCTTTACATACTTGATAAAGTGAATTGGTTTTCTTAGGAATGACATGTTTGATTTGGATCCAAGAAAAGGATGTAAGATGTATGAAAGGTACATAGATCGGATTTATTACACTTTTTTCCAAGTAATAACATGACCAGTCTAGCTGCTCCGACTGGCAATGTAAAAGTTAATAAATGTTTTCTTTAAAAAAAAATTTTTGAAATTGAAATGAAAGAAAAAAATTGTGAACTGCAGTCGATCACTGACTCCATGCTTAAAATTATAATCTTTTGGGTGATGTGGTGTGGTCACTCCTGGTTCCCAGGGTCGGATCACTTGATTGACTCCCATTATGGCTGGACGCCATAAAGGCGATTTTTCCGCTTAGTCGTTTTGGTCCAGCGTTAAATGAAGGGTCTGCTCGTTGGTGGGTACTTAGTTTATTTCGGCGAATTCTTTTGGTGTCATATGCAAATGTCGCACTGGTTGACAATTAGATTTGGATGCTATTGGATGTTTGGATTCCGATGTTTGGTTATCGGTGATGTCGGCGTTTGTTTAGCTTTTGGTCATATTTTTACTTATACAAGGAGTTAAGTTATAGTTTTTCTTACATAAAATCCTGTTCATAATCATCCTAGTTCATTAGAACAATAAGAAACATTGTTGGTAGGAATAAGTCCCCACATTAATCACCGCCCATAGAACACATGCTTTACAACATGAACGTCTTCCTATGTATTTGTTCCCATCTCCCTCAGCAGAGATTAACAAAGTTTTCGATTACTCCCAGAACTTTAATTTGACGAAAGGACGCCCAGAAGCCTATTGGGTATGATCCGTAAAAGAGTCGCTCTTCCAATTAAGCGTCGAAACTAATTTCGTTCGCTCATCAAACTACCGCTGCTGTCGCCTCTCATTTGCATTTACAATTAACTATCCCGGAGGACAACATCGGAATAAATTTCCACATCATCGTTCCCCATTCGCAGGACATTTTGCGGTGCGGTCTAATTAAAATGCAAAAATCTGGCCGGTCTCAAATCGCCATTGCCTTCAGTCCAAAAGCAGTGGCTGCGGCCCATCCACGATCGGCCCTCAGGTCGCATTAATTGCGTTAAAATTGTCAATTAACAAAGTAATCTGCATTCAATTAAAATATCTAACGACAAATATGAAAATGTAATACCAGCCCTGTCGGTGTCCGTACAGAAGGGAAAAAAGGATTTACAGTTGCCTACCGCCGCCAGTGGCCTGCTTCCATGTGTAAGTGCCTCCTACGCCGAAATTTAACCAGTCCTTGTTTTAATTATTCAGCGAGAATAAGATACAAATATCCAATTTTGGCTGAAAGGAATTTTTCTTTCGTCATAACAACGAGGAGCAGAAGAGTGGAAATCTTTCGAAAAATGGGACAACTTTAACGATTCTGATGTCTCCCCACTGACTAGGAGGTATCACCCTGCTGTGCGAACAAGATAAATTTGAGAATTAGTCAAAAATATGCCATTTTAGAGAGGAAGGGGCAGGACTGTATGGAAATTAAAATATCCTTCTCTCGCTGGTATCCGTTGATTCACCACTAGGTGGGTGGGTTGGTTGCTTCCGTGAAACTGCGACTGTTTCCGAAAGATACGAAAGCACGCTATACATTTGATAGAAATGTGAGCGCGCAGTTAACAGTCGACTGCCGAAGCATGTTTTTTTCATCCTTTTCCACGTTGAGAAAGGGAATGAATAGATAAACTAAATTCAGTATCTTGACAGATTCTTGGGAGCGAAAGTTGTTGCTGTCAGCTTCAGAGTTTTGTGTGACCTCGTCCTTGAATATATACCAGTGTACGAGATGATGACGGAAGGGTTGTCAGAATGGAGTTTTATGACTTATTCTACATTATATCATAGTAATATGTGTAAGATGAGTAACAAGGAACATCCGTATCATTAGGTTCAAAAATGTTGTGAGAATTATCACATATAAAGATAATGGCTGCCCATTTTTCACTATATGTAGAAGGATTAGTCATAATTTACGACATCTTCCTTCATAAACTGTCTAAAGAGTAGCACTCCAAAAGCAAGACCCTTTCAATCTAATATATTTTTTTAATTTTTATTCTATTTCAATCTAATAAAATTATCTATTATAATTTTTTGTAATTCATTGGCGAAGTGCTCTCCCGCCTGTTGTATCAGCCTTCACATCCATTCGACTTAAGGCACATGTGGACAGAAGTTCGGATAGAGAAATAATGCGTCAATGTAGTAAAGTGCTTTCGAGGGATCGAGCTAGCCATAAAAATAGGAGGTTGTTTAATTGAAACCAAAACAGTAACAATGTCAGGAATTATTCACCCTGACATTGAGATGGAGCTCAACACTAGAAAGACGGGTAGGGGAATTTGACTCATTTTGAAGATTAGCGTTTTATTTGCATTTAGTCAAAAGCAATTGGTGTAGTAAGATTTCTTACTTAAAAAGCTAAGACAAAATGTACATTTGTATTGTTTGGTTAAAATGATCCTTACCGTCTTTCTATTGTTAACTTAATGACACATTTTGCACTTCTATCTGAACAACAGCTAATCAACTCTCCCCTAAGTTCAAAAGTATCCTCCCATTCATTGGAAATGATAGAGAGGCTGAAACACCACTCTGATAGCGATGCGGAAACATGGATTTTGTTTTTGCCACAACTAAGAAATCCTCTCAGCTCTGGTATCGCCCTCGAACCGAAGGAGTAGACCTCTTATCACTTTGGGCTTCATATTTCTAACTCGGCTTTCATAATTCCTGTCACCACTCACTTGCATAATTCGTCCATTCTATTAATATTCCGAAACGGGAATTAATTTCAAGAACATTGAGTGTGGTCGAATTGAAAATTTACTTTAGGCACGTGCACGGATGCAATAAAACACTTAAACCCCAGATGGTAAGAATCTCTCTCCCCAACTTCATGCGAAAGCCATATATCTCGTAAGAAAACCTCCAAAAGGCAACCCCTACACTGGGTCTGGAATGGCTATAAATCTCCTCCCACTACTCCCGTTCACAGATGTTTAAATTCTCGTCCTGGATCAGTATATCACAAAGCTAGAATATTGTGGAACTGCTGGTAACACCCCCTTTGAATCCGAACACAGCTCTGGTTGAGAGAGTTATACGTTTCCTTGAGGTGGGTAAAACGGATTTTTCCCAAGGGATTACTTGACTTTAGTTGCAGTACCACCCATTGAGGTGGGTTTGCAGTACCAAAGTGCAGCTTAATTTCGTGGTAATTATGGCCTCTTGGATAGCATTTTTAGAAAATAACATCAAGATCGAGGAACTTTATAGGAAGGCCCTTGCGGGTATTGCATCGACTCAACTTTATATGGAAATCTGTTCATGATTTGTGGAGAATAAAATAATGCAAGTATCTCTAGGAAAGTTAATCTATTAGGCCACTACAAACGTATTCTCCGAAGTCTGCCCAGCAGAAAAAAGTAAGGCAAGGTAAGGCTTAAATGATCCTTACTTTAAGACAACTTATACCTTAGGTATACGACTTGTCAGCTTTGCATTCAAGATTCTTTATTTTGTTCTCTATTCTAACATGGGCTCATGCCCCACCCGATCAAGTATACTCGTAGATAACTTATATTATAAATACGGCTATTCAATAAGGCATTTATGACCAGATTTTTCTTTTTACCTTAATTTTTTCTTAATATAAGCCTTACATAGAACTTCTTTTTAGACTTATCATTTTGAAAAAGGCGTGATTTTTAGTCGATATCAATATTTCTATTTTATTCTTTAACTTTTATTTGTTATAAATATTTAATTTAATATTTAAATATTTAAAATTTAAAGGATTTGTGGTTACGGCGCAGTGGGAATAATTACCCAAAGCGACATATTTTTCTAGGCCAAAAGCATATACCATGTTTTTGTTGACTTATTATGATCCGTTTGGCTGTAATGTTAGCTCAAAGTTGGAACTTTGAAATTTACAAAAATATACGTATTTTTTAAGAATTTTAATGTGGCTTATTTTCTAGAATTATCTACTTTGAAATCTAAAGTAATATTTTTAAGGGGCATACATTTGCATTTTCATTTTTTTCATATTGCTCACCTAGTTTTTAAACTAGGCTCTTAAGTAAAGCCACCTGTTGGGGAGGCATTTCAATGTTTGATGACTATAACAAAACCCATCCAAGAGTCTCCAACGGGGACTAACTTTTTCTGAAAGCTATAAGTATTATTTATCGATGCTGTAAAAACTAGAACTAAACACTTTTAGCACACTTTGGGAGAACGAGGCGTTTAAGCGGAGTAATGTTGCGCATTTTTCGTCATTTTCAAACGATTTCCCTTACAGTACATGTATTGTGTAAATGCCATGCGAGAGGCCGAGGAAGTGTTTATTTTTGTGAATTGGAATACTTTAGGTCATAAAATTGTTATAATTATGAAAATAATTGTTCTATCTTGTTTTCTTTGCGGTGTCATAAATTGTCCGGTTTACATGTCACAATGGGCATAAAAGTTAGCAGTTAGGGTGCTGTTGGTGGAAAAAATCGATTTCCGACTTTGGGGGATAGGCTATTAGTTCATGACTACAATATTGAACATTTCAATTAGGAAGCTAAAATTTAGCATTATATAGATAACGGGAATATTTTCAAAATTCCAGTTGCATTTCAGGATTTGTTGGGAAAATTTTAAGTTTTTCGCGATGGCAAGTATTGTTTTGGAATATATATTCCTGTGTAATTACTATTTTGATGGAAATATTTTCAACTTCGGTAGCTTTTTATTAAACAGTTACGGTAACTTAGCATCGTGTCTAATCATTCAAATAGTTTTAGAAGTACCGAAAAATGTTTTGCCACATTTTAATGAACGGTGTAAAGTAGTGCAGTACACAAAAGAAAAGTTTTTAATTAAATATTCAGAATAGATTAAAGGAAAGTTTTCAGTGAATTTACTAAAAATGTGGCAATGTGCTATCGGAAAATGTGGTAACTTGGGATAAAAGAGGAAGACCAAATGAAGACTTTGAAAAATGCTGTGATAAATCCAAAAAAAAGTCCAAGAATTGAAATTCCCCACATCGCAAAACTTAGTAAATGCTGCCGCTGATGCTCCAACGTGATCCCACAGATCGGTTTTCAGTCCTGATGAAGCACTGGCTTTGATAATTCAAACAAAAAAAGTATCAGAAACTGAAGCCCAAGTCCCACTTCAGAAAATTCTTAATCAGACTGCAACCAGAATCATTGAGGCTGTAGATTGTGGCGTTTTCCAATCACAACGAAATTTCAGTTTTACCCTTTGGTTGGTCCCGAAGAATCATCGGGACACAGTAAATTCGAACAAACGTTTTCAAACTTGGATTCAGTGTCGTATTTATTCATGGCATCATTGGTACCGCTGCAGTTGATAGAATCGAATGAATGTAGTGAAGTTTGGAAAAATACTCGACCTTTCTCAACACGTTACTGTAGGCACGTGAAGAAGCTACAACTTTAAAAAGAAAGTATGGGCCTTATACGAGTGAAATCGACTGTTTTTAAAGATAACAGATGGCAAAGTAGCACAGGCTGCAACAATTACGTCTTCTGGGAGTTCATGTGTTATATGTGGCGTGAAACCATCCGAAGTTTAAAGCTTAGAGAACAACAAAAACGACACTAACCATACATCAAGCAAGAGTCAAATTCAGCAGAAGCTTATACAAAAAATGGGTACTAGTGTATATATAACAAAACAAGGATTTTGCACAACCAACGATGGGAACAAATCGACTTTTTTCGAAGACCCACTATCAACGGCAGAAGTAACTGAAATAGTTGTGCAACTAATAAAAAGATTCAGTGTTATCCTGGAAACAAGATGTAGCAACTTTTGGATTGACCCTGACATGTGGAGCGTATGCACAGGAAACCGCTACAGTGGCTACAATTTTATATCCCTGGTATTATATGCATACAGTGCATGAAATGCTGTTGCACGGAGCAGAAATAATATCATCAGCAGCTTTGACCGTCAGGTCAGTATCAGATGAGGCTCAATATAGATTACAGGTACTATCGGAATAATAACAGTAGAACCATCGTTCGGCAACCAATGAAGATGTTATTCATCAAAAGTGATTATGATCTGATCCCTGGATTGCGTATTTAAGGCCTGAAGCAAAAACAAAAGATTCGCTTACACTTAGGACTGAAGCGCAAGCCATGTTATACTAAATTGCTTAGTTTGCTGTGCATTTTAATTTATTTTTATAAATATTGGTTACAACTATGTTTTAAGCCCCAATTTAGAGTCGTTGACAGTAAGAAATATTTAGTGATGAAGTTAACACACACACGCTGCAACCTTGCACCCCTGTCGACGATCGTATTGCACCAGACGCTGCGGTTGCATTTTATTTGCACACGCTCGGACCTGCCCGTGGGAATATGAACGCACTTGCTCAAAGACAAAGACCAACTGAGCTTAGTTGAATAAGTATTAAATTTTGTGACATCATTCTGATTGTGACTACGGACGAAATACACTAATTTTTATTACGTCTAAAATCCGGGGTTTCATTTAAAGTGGTTGCGCGTGGAGTAATCCACGCAAAATTATTTTTTGAATTAAAATTAATAAAGGACTGTAACTGATGACTATTACCGATAAATTAATAATAATAATAATGTCTAGCATCTTCTGTACAATGTTCTCTGGCGTGATGTCAGCAATGCTGCTCACCAGATCTCGACGGTCGGTTTCCTATCTGCCGCAGGCGAAAAAAGTGGGATGGATATCATCTGTTGCAGAGTCTCCGTATTGACAGGCTGGACTATTATTTTTGCCGATCTTGTGGAGAATGTATTGAAGTAACCACGGTGAGAAACTGAGTGATGTAGTAGTGTACCTCACTCAATCGGCTACGTTCATGATCAGCCTTGCTGTCCAACGCCCCTGCTTTCCGAGCTCCAGCGCTCTCGGCTTCCTCGGTTACCGCCTCTAATCCAATTTCAACCTTTTTGCCGTAGACGTACTTTCTTTCTGCCGCAAGGAGATCTATTGGAGTCACTCCTGCAACCGCAAGGACGGCTGGTTCTGAAACTGTTCGGTATGAGCTCACTACTCGTAGGGCTCCGCGTCTTTGTACGGCCGCCATCTGTTTTCGGTACTTAGCTTGTTTTTGTGAGTCTGCCCAGATTTCACTTCCATACAGCAGAACGGCGTGAGTTGTGGACATGTGTAACTTTGACTTGCCGGCAGTCGGTTCACATATGTTCGCCATCAGTCTGCTGAGTGAAGTAGTTTTTTTTGAGGCTGTTTCCGTTGCAGTCTTTATTTGTTGCCAGAAAGTTAGCTTTGTGTCGAGCCTCAATCAAAAGTACTTCACCGCAACGCTGCTTAGTATCACTTTCGTACCGACTTAGAACCGGATTTGAGTGGGAATCCTTTTCTTCGTCAAAATGACTATCTGCGTTTTCTCGGTTGGCAGGCTTAGCCGGTGGTCACTCATCAGTGTCTCTTGCAGTTATCACTGCCGCGATATCATCAGCGTAGCCAACCAGAAAGGTGTCTTCAGCCATATCCATGCGGAGGATATCATCGTAGGAGATGTCAGGTCAGATCCTAAGATTGATCCTTGCGCTGCACCTGATGTTACCTCTTTTCTCCGCGGGATTTCTGTGGTCTTACAGATCAACACTTGATCCCTGAGATAGTCCTTCACTATTCGTATGAGATACGCGGGTGTATGAAATCTTCATTCGAGCGCGTTGAGGATATCGATGTACCTGGCCGAGTTGAAGGCATTTCGTACGTCCAGGGTTGTTAGCAAGGCAATCTTCTTGGAGTAGTGCTATCCTTGTTGAGCAATTTGGGTGGCGTGCACTACTTAATGTAAAATACGATCTGCTGCTTGTATTGCCGCTATCAGGCGTGGTTTCAGTAGCTTTTCAAAGAGTTTGCCCGCGGTGTACAACATGCACAGAGGCCTGTATTTGCTGATCAGCACCAGATCTCCGGGAACACGCCTTCCTTGAGACAACTGTTGAACATGTTCAACATCAGATGAGAACATGTTTGGGCGGTCATTTTCAGCACTCCTGCAGGGATTCTGTTCGGGCCGGGGGCGTTTGGGATGGTGCTTCTATGTCTTCCTGAAAGTTAGGATGTCTCCCACATTAATTGCGTTAAGTCCCCGCCTCGCAGCCATCTCGAGTATTTGCCTTCCTCGAGAATATGTAGTTGGCATCCCCCCATTTGAGCTCTAGCGTTACAGTCGCCAGCAACCAGTATTTCTCCTTCTGTGTTAGACATGAAGTCTTCCCGGTCCTCAGGCAGAACTCATCGATCCTGTCGTTCGGGCTAAGATATGTTATTCTTATTGTGAGTTACTCGGCTTTCACCCAGACAAAACCCAGACAAAGCCTGAGTCTGATGTCCAGTTTTGTTGTTTCCCTTGCATTTTCCTGGTCATTTTGAGGAAGGGTTCTTTGCTAGTGCGAGTGCCTGCCGGAACACTTGACACAGATGGAGTGAGCACTTTTCGGAGCTGCTCAATCCCGAACAAAGCACTGAGGATGACAGACCTGTAGTCTTGAGTGGGGCGAAGAATAGTCTATATATATACAGCTAAAAGTTGGCTAATCCACCAGTGTGGATTAAATTCGGCCAGAAATGCTTAAGCCAATGTAAAGACGGTGTTTTATGGCTCTCTCGTGTCGTTAAAGTGGCCTGGGAACGTGTTGAGACACCTGGAAATCGGCAAACTGGGATGATTGTCCCACTCTTCATATATCTTTTAAGTCTCCCCGGCAAAGTCTACGCTAAGGTTTTGGAAGCGCGCTCCAGAGCTATGGTCGAGCCCAGGATGGGGGATGAACAGTTCGGTTTTCGTCCCGGTAGAAGTACAAGCGACCAGCTTTTCACTCTGAGGATGGTACTTGAGAAGGCTTGGGGGTATGCTGAGTTGTTTTGTAGATTTGGAAAAGGGGGAGTGTTCTGTAGGAGTATGGGACTGATGGTCTTCTTCTTAGTCCTATTCAGTCTCTATACAAAAAACTGTACTGTCTGTGTACAGTTTAACTGCGCTATTTCAACACCTTTCACAGTGAGTGTTGGACTTCGCCAAGGGTACGTCTCTCGTGCAGCGCAGCCGAGGCGAAGAATGTTTGACATTGGGAGAGTAGACGGTAAGTCATATTCTTTTTGCAGATGAGATTAGTTATCCTCAGTGGAGTCCCATTGAAGCAGATGGAGAAGTTCAAGTGTCTCGGGGTAATTTTCGCTAGGTGTAACTCTGAGCTTGTCGAGCTTCCAAGTTAGCTGTTTCGACTCCGTATTTATTCCAACTCTGGCGTATGGTCATAAAATTAGGATAAGTTCCGAAAATAGCGAATACAAGGTGCTGAGATCAGATTTCTTCGTGCTGTTGTGGGAATTAATTGCCGGGATAGGGTGAGAAACACGGCAGTGGACGAGCAACTCAACATTGAGGAGCTGCTTCTTCGAACGGAGAGGGCTATGCTTCGGTGGTTTGGTCACGTGACACGAATTTCCCCTCATCACGACTTCAGAGAGGGGTTAAATGGCAGACCCAGGACGAGATGGTTGGACCAAGTCCAAAAACTCGCCTGGTTACGCTTGGGCATAACTCCTGATGAGTTAGAGTCGATGGCGGAGGAGATCTCTCGTGAGTGGTTTACCCCCGCGACCCTTTTAGTGGATATGTATAAAATTATTCACGGGATGTGCACAGATTACCTTCATTACATTCAACTAATGGCAGAGGTTTAACTTTACCACGATTCACACATCGCATTGGAGAACAATCCGTCCTCGTGTATTTAACTCCGCATGAATTGCAGACAATAAGCACAATCACCGAACTTCAAGGAAAACTTCTTATCCATTTTTCTGAAAACCATACCATGAATCAGAATCTACAAGTTACATAAATCACTATTCCTTTTCTAAATCAGTATAAGTCAGTGGTCTTTTCGTAAAAACTTCACATTTCAAGTCCTTACTCTTACTGTGTGGTTATTATTATTCTTTTTCTTCTCTCCCTCTTTATTTAATTTTGTTTTTGTAATTTAATTTCAATTTTTCTTGCTTTTAAGATACCTCACTGTCTTGCAGCACATTGTCAAACCTGATTATCAAAATGAATATTCATTACATATGCCTAACTATTTATATCTTACAATATGGCTTGCTTCAGAGTTACTGTGCGAATTCCCTAAGACTTACAATTATGTGTATGCCTTGGGTGTTATCTCATGAACATAACTCCAAATAAAAAGTAAAGGAAATGCAACCACTTCATTTGAACGTCCTGTTTATTTTTCCAATAATTATATATATTATATTCCAAAAATTCAATTCAGGTTACCAATTACCGCCGGATCAGACTTGACCAGATAACATAACAAGGAACCGCCTATAAAGATGGATAGGGTTCTATGCCGCATTCCATAGTAACGAACGCCGTCTACATGGCGTCACAGCGAAAGAAACGCAAGTTATTGAACTGCAATGAAACAACTGAAAGCTTGAGACAACAAATCTCGGAACGTAAATGTACAACGTCTACTTTGATCTGCTACTTTGATTGCAACAGATAGAGGCGCTAACTTGCGTATAGATTTGTTGTTCAAGCCAAACTTAGGCAAAATGTCTTAAGCTTTGTTTATAAAAACCAACGTCTCATAACAATCCGCATCAAATCAAAATCGGATACATCAGCCTGATTTGCTCCCACGCGCCTACAGAGGACTAAGATGACAACAGCAAGGTTGACTTCTATGATCTCCTAAGAAGAACATACGATGAGCGCTAGAGTCATCGTGAAGCCTGCACGACATCACGGAAAAATTCCATCACCCTGACTTAGACTAGGTCAAGACAGCAATATCAAGACTGAAGTCTTACAAAGCTGCCGGTGCTCAAGACCTGCTTGCTGAAATCTTTAAGGCAGCTGAAGATGATCTGGTTGAATTCAAGGCCGCATATGACAGCGTGCATAGAGTTGAGCTCTACATTACCATGTCCCGATGAACGCGATCGGGAACACTTAAGAGAACAGATGCTGTCTAGCTTCTATACCCGATGTTGAAGACAAAATCGACCTATTAGTGGTCGCTTTCTACTTCACAAAGTTAGACCTTGAAAATGGTTACCTCCACGTCACCGTAGAAGAGTAAAGTAGAAAGTTCACATCATTCGTAAGTCAAAGTGGGCAGTATGAGTTTCTAAAAGTGCCTTTTGGGCTATGCAACTCTCTAAGCATTATTCAAAAGTACATTAACTAGGGCTTTAGAGAAGGGTTTGTAATAGTCCACATCAAAAAGATGGAATGGTGGTATAACAAATCTTAAGAAGGTGGTGGATGTGGCTGTCGCTAATGGATGATTTACTGCAAAAACGAAGGCCGTTGTGAATTTCCCAACACCAACAACTGTTAAGCAAATGCAAAGCAATCTTGGTTTAGCCGGGTACTTTCGCAAGTACATACATCGCTGATAGGACGGAGCTGGTTAAGAAAGTTTAAAGACGTGCCGTTTTTCTAAGTATGAACCTGCTGCTGTGAATACAATTTTTTTAATATGGTGTGACTACCAAGCTGCTTACGGATACCAGTAGATTTGAGTACGGCGGTGTGTAGCTGCAACGTGACGCTGATGACAATGCACTATTATGCTAAAAAAATATTCCAGCTACGAGTTTAAGCAGAAAGGGCAAATAGATTCTAGGAAAGAGTTACTTCTTCCCAACCTTGATCAACGAATTAAACGATGCATTTCGGATTGCGTAAAATGCATCTCAGCCGAACGGAAGTATGGAAAAGCATATGGTCTGCAGAACACGAATAAAGTCTACCGGTATAAGCTGCCCATCGTTGATGCTTTTACGAAGTTTTACTGGATTTTTTCTACTAAGACCCATGGTTCCGAAGAAGCAATTCAAAAGCTGGAGGTTATTTCAGACACCTTTGGCCACCCCTATAATATCATTTCCTATAGAGGATGTGCGTTCATATCCATCAGCTTCTAAGAGCATTGTACAATTCACGACATTAAGCTGAACTTGATTACTGTTGGTGTGCTGCAAGAAAATGCTTAAGTTGAGAGCCTCCACTCAACCGTCATTTGTTGCGTAACTAAATTCTTGATGGACAGTCCCAAGAAATGGTTTCAAAGGTAAAGATTTTCATTTGATAAAAATTATTGAGGAAGAATTTTATAACCAATTTGACGAGTCTAGGACAGATCATCGGAATGCAGCTAGGGAAGCAATAGCAAGAACAGCACCAAGAACTTTTCAACACAAGGCGGTTACAAGCGACCACATATTCAGTATGTGACCTTGTGGCTATCCAGTTTGGATCTGGTTTGAAAATGCGTGCGACATTTTTGTGAACATAGCTGGACTGATAAAGGTTCGAGCGCTACGACTAGTGGAAGGTAGGAGAATACAAACGACCAAAATTACACTAAGTACCATTCAGTGAAGACAAAATGAAACCGTAGACAAACGATTACGTCTCCAGTGCTGAGGTCCACTATATTGAAGGTGATTGTGATTCCACTTATGGGCACTCCTCTAGGTTAGTGGAGTAATTTGGATGACTGAGTGTGGTGGTGTACAACTTTTGACAGTGGTGAGCAACGTGGACGTAAAACTCCGATTGTTCCCTTTTAAATCAACGTTAATTATTATTTTGTTAAAACGTCAATTATTACTTATCGAATACAACATGTACATTCTTTGAAAATTATCGTCATGATAAATTGTAATCTATACTTTTCTTCATTCATTAATCTCATAAAATAATAAAATTATTTGTTACACTTGAAGAAAACTTTCTTACATGTACTCGTGCGTCTGGCTACATCAAATTCTACTTCAAAACTCACCCTTGAGCTCATACTTAGTCGTGTTTCATAATTTGCTAAAACGTAAGCTCAACCCACCATTTCGACATTCATCTCCCGCTGCGCACTACCAATAATTCTGTGAACACCACCTCAATGAAAAACTTGAAACATCTACGGGGGACCGTAGACGAAGGCGCATCCAGTCAACCGCAATTTAATACATAGCCAAAGTGGGCTAAAGTCACTAAAGTCGCAAGGCGTTAAGTGCGTCCCTTGCCTACCACATCCACCCTACTTCCTACAAACGCTTTCTATATTTAAATCTATTCGTGGGTGTATCTGGCGAAATGTGGTTTAGTAGGTACAAGGACACACGTCGCTCTATGACGGCGTCATCATCATCGCCCTAGTCATCCCCTTCCAACCGGCCCAGACACAATCATCAACAGTACGGGCATCAGCACCGGTTACAGGGCACAAGCACCAACCCAGTACGGGCCAATTGCAAGATTGTTATGTGTATCGTACGCCATACAAAACGGAGCTCCGCCACCGAAAACGATGTAACGATGGCAACTGTGTGACTGGCTGCCATTTCGCCTAAGAACCGAATCTAGCAGGTCTCCCTGCCGGGTGTAGTTAGTATCCTGGTATTGCTAACCGACAAAACAACTTGTCTCACAGAAATGACTACGACAGATCTCATGGCTGGGTTACGACAACGATAAGGGGCAGAGCGAGTGAGAGATCCCTACTCTGCGTGACAATGAGAACGACGTCGACGACGACAGCGACGATGGCGATGACAATGGCGACGAGCAGAAATCCTTTCCAGTACGAAAGGATGATAGCGTTTGATTGGAATGAACACACGCAGTGCCAGTGCTGGTTTGTTCGTAGGTTGCTCTGGTTGGTGTATGCAAATTCCAACCCGAGAAACTCGTCACGTTTGCGGTTTTGTGAACTGCTCGGATGACCCTCTTTACTCGGCGGGTGCTTGTGGCTTAGTTGTTATTGTTGAAAGCGCCTTCTTTTGGGTCGAGTTGTAAAACAATGATTCTGCGGTATGGCGTGGCGTAGTGTTGGAAACACATTCTGATATGAGCATCTTTTCCTGCTGGTGAAAGTCGCTAATGGGAGACTTGCAAGAATTGGATCAGCTTCCTGGTTGTGAACGGGTATGGAAGTGTCCAGTGCATGCGAGTTACATCAATTTAAGATGACGGATTCTCATTGTTTGAGTAGTCTCCATTACTATATTCTGTTTGTTGACAAAGCCATTTGGCCGTTTAGTTTTGATTTAGTTTCATATAAAATGTTATTATAGAACTCTATTTTATAGCAACCTGTACAACAACCCCCGTTTCGGGCACGGTCTTCGGAATAATGGTGCCTCACCTGAGGTTTGGATAGCGACATAAGCGCTAGGTGGAACGTGGTGGTTGACTAAGTTGTGGTTTGTGGTACGTATGTATGTAAGTTGTGTAAAATGTTTGAAATGCTTAAATGTACTGAGTAATTAAATTGAACAACGAAGAAGAGTAAATGGAACAAAAACTTGAATGAATATTATGATCAATAAAGGAACTATGGCTAGTGCAAATAGATAAATGATTACGTTACAGAGTCATAAGAGAGAAAACCAGAGATGACTGGACTGGAGTGTGGTTAGAAGCAGTGTGCGTACCGATTAGATAAATAGGATTATAAGAGAAAGGAGTTGAACAGAAAGGAACTCTTTAGAATGTAGGGGAATGATATCGGACTTTACCCAGTTGGGATGTGTTTTGAAAGATCTAATTGGTTTTCAGTTGGTAATTGTAGTTGTTATCGTTAGTCAGTTATAAATATGCAGAGGCGCGACTGTAACCATACATTTCCTCCGAATTATTAAACATGCATCAGACTACTTGACTAAGCAGTGTTCGGAGCGAAGGTCCTGGCGGTCAAAGATAGCACTTGCCCGGAAAGGGGTCGAAACCGACCCATCCCATGCAATCCCATGGTTTTATCCACCTCCAGCTGATATAATGTGGATCATAAAATGTGGACAATAAAATCTTGGAGCTAATGAAAAGTGTTAGGAAAGTTCACACCTGTGAGACCTCTCAAATATTATGGTCTAGGTACAATAGCGCACCGATAAACTTCTCTAATGCAGCAAATAGCTGCTGTAGTAGTCATAGCGATAACTGGTCATAATCACCTGAGAAACCACGAACAAACAAATTGACTTGGGGATGAAGAGGAAATTGAGGACACTCCTCAATACCTTTGTCAATGCCCCAGTCTTTGCCTACTGAGACAAAGAACACTGGAAGAATTCTTCTCCCAAAACCCTCAAGATACAGTAGATACGCTCTACCATCTATTTTCAGTGTTGTAAAGATTTTTGGATGGCTGGACGGGACAGTACAACAACAACATCTACGGCAACATATATAACGCCCGAGTAGGACAGTGGAAAGGTTACCATTCACCTATACCCATCACAATAGGTCCAACTAAGCGAGAAGTGGCCCCACCTCGTCTAACCTAGGCATCAATCATAATTCTAAAGACCGAGTGGGTAAATTACGTCATTTGAGTAAAGTGGGGAAAATGCTAAACAAATATTTCGAGCCTTACACAGTAATGCAAATGTAATGCACTTGCAGCGCAGTAGACTTATAAACTAACCACAACTTCACTACTATCGCAAAGCTGTTTGGATGGAAAATCGATTCCTGAAAGATTATAGTATGACACCTGAATTGTTTTGTTATTAAAAATATTATTTAGCGTCATCCAACCAAACATCAACTTTAATAAAATTCCTCTTTTGTTCTAGGACTCATTAACTCTTTAGTTAAGTTGCAGACAATGAATTTAATGTTTATTTATACCCCTGCTTTGAAAATGAAATGACATTACTAATTTTTTCGCTCTTAAACTATAGTGCGTTGTTGCGTTCACTCCAACGCTTGAGGTGCCAGGTTCAATCCCTCATTTACGAGTCAGCCTTTTTCGATTCACTGACAGCCCCCAAAGAGTATTATTTCTATAATGCTATAATGTTTTTCAATATTCGCTGGTCGAAGTTGGTATCGCTCATAACCCTGGTAGGTTTTTATTGTTATGCCCAGTGGCCACTGTAGTGTAGCCTGGAGTTAGCGCTGTCAGGTCGTTAGGATCGCCCTTGCATTTTAAATTGTTTCGATTCCCGTCAATACTGTCTCCAGTTCTTCATATGTCAAGGAATATGATATGCTTCTCTGCAGTGGATGTTTTGCTGATTTTACTGCTGCTTCCCATAGGCCTCCGAAGTGTGAAGCTCGGGGGGGGGAATAAAATTGGACTTCATGGACCTGTTACAACATTCATTGATTATTGTTGAGCGGTCCCTTCCAGAGAAAATTACATTTTCCAATTCCAACAGCTGGTTGTTGCCTCCCGCAAAATTGGTAGCATTGTGGCAGTAAAGATTTTGAGAGTGGCCCTTTCTATCAATAAATCTTCTTAATGCGCAGAAAAATAATTCAGTAGTTAAGTCTGTGACCAATTTTATGTGTACAGCCTTGGTTGTACGAATCAGCAAGATATGGACACATATAAACCACCTAAGGTATTTTACCACGAATCTTGTAATGGATCCAGAATGATCCACAGAAATCCACTCCTGCTTTAATAAACGGTCGTGCTGGTGTAATTCTTGTTGAATGCTGGTTCCGCATTATTTGCTTTAGTATTTGAGTCCCCGCCATTTCTGTACCATGCAGGCTGTACTGATTTTGGCAGAAAGAAGTAGCCAAGCCGATGCTATGTGCTTGTGATGATCCAACCACGATCCTAAGCATAGGCACCGTGACGTTGTTGTGCATTTGATCAAGACCGGTAAAACCAAGCCAAGCCACAATCCCATCCCAGCCAAACACGCTGTTGCTATGCAAGAAGATGCTGCTGATCTCATGCTATCTTATATTCGTTGTATTTAAGCTAGTGCCCGACAACACGCTTTGCTTACAACTTGACATGTTGTGGTGTCTGTAACAAGTTCCTATTTTTCTTTCTTTTGTACTTTTAAGATTATTGGATGAGCTAGTTAATTTCATGTTAAGCTAGTTTTACTCACTCGATGTTTGGACTCAAGTCGATAAAAACCTGTTATAACTATCAATATTGGTGCTTAATTTTTCTGGGGACCATGGCTGGCCTCCACTCGTACAACTCCGGGTGCATCTTACACATTGTTGCACAATTAACCTTGTCATTATCTTCCCCTTCACTGGCTTGAATCCTTTACTCATATGGGCCAGCGGGGTCTGTGAACAACAATGCATATTTTGTTCGTGAATTTCTTGCATCATTCATTGTGCTAAGGGGTTGTTGTACGGTATGGGAATGTTCAGCGTCAAGTGGATGACTTCCTGATAGTAACCGTCCTCCAACTGGAATGAGTCCCCTATCATCTAAGAAAGGGAGAAAGACTTGAGAAATGACTCTTTTGTTTCAGTTCTCTGAAATGTCTCATGTCTCAAATTTCTTCTTTGAAGTCGAATGTTGGAATAGCTCGAATCGTAACAACAAGGGGATTTTTCAATTCGTTTCATCACATTCCAAGTCTTCGCACGTCTGACTTTTTCTCTCCCTGGAATGGTTACTTAAAATTAGCAATTTTATTATCAAAATGCGTGCTCTGTTAAGAAAGTTCGTCGCGCGCTTCTTCCATTTTATGGTCAGTTTAGACGAAGCTCATTTTTGGCTCAATGGGTACGTATTTAAGCAGAATTGTCAATTTTGGAGTGAATATCAGCCATAAGCATTGCAAGAGCTACCAATGTATCCAGAAAAAGTCACAGTTTGGAGCGGTTTATAGGCTGGTGGCATCATTGGTCTATACTTCTTCAAAGATGATGCGAATCGTAACGTAACTGTGAATGGTGAGCGCTACCGTGAGATGAAATCCAACTTTTTTTTGCCCAAAATGCAAGAGCTTGACTTGCATGACATGTGGTTTCAACAAGACGGTGCCACATGCCACACAGCACGCGCAACAATGGACTTATTGAAAGGCGAGTTTGGTGAACATTTTATTTCACGTTCGGGACCGGTCAATTGACCGCCTAGATCGTGCGATTTAACGTCTTTAGACTATTTTTGTCCATACAGACAAGCCCGCTACAATTGACGCATTGGAAAACAACATTGAAGCATTTATTCGTGAGATACCGCCCGAAATGTTGGAAAGAGTATGCCAAAATTGGACCAAGCGAATGGACCATTTGAGGCGCAGTCAAGGTCAACATTTGCATGAAATAATCTTCAAACATTAAATTATATGGACCGTACTATCGATTCAAATAAAGATTTCATACATTTTTCTGAATTTTATGTGTTTTTTTTTTTAAACTTTCCTATAGCTTTTAAAAAATCACCCTTATTATAGACCCAATATCTATAACTGAACTTATTTAAGAAAAACATGTACAATTGTATTATTCAAAGTAATGCCTATCTCAAGCTATGACTTTTTCCCATCTTTCTGGCAATTTGTGGATCCCATCCCAAAAGAACTGCGCCGGCTTAGCAGCCAAGAATGAATCAAGCCAATTTTTGATATTATGCTCTGCTGTGAACCCTATTTCAGTGAGGGCGTTCTGCATCGACCGGAGCAAACGGTAGTCAGAAGGAGCGAGGTCTGGGCTATAAGGCGGGTGGGGTAAATCTTTCCATCCACTTTTACTTCTATCACTTTTTCAAAATAGTTCTTAACCGGAATAACAAAGTGGGGCCAAGCGTTGTAATGATGGAAATTATTGCCTCGTGTTTGGTCGCATATTCCGAGCTCTCTTCAAACGAATTAATTTTGTTCGGTAGCGTTTCATCCGGTTTTAGCAGCTCATAATACAGCACCCTTCTGATCCCACCAAATACAGAGCATTACGTTCGCGCCATCAATATCCGGCTTTGCCGTTGATTTGGCTGGTTGGCCAAGCCAAAATCACGTGCAAACCACTAGCACTTGGCACGTTCGCTCAACTAGCGCATGTTCACCATAAACTTAAACCAAAATACGATGACTTTCGTCAGTAGTTTTCTTCAAATTAAAGGAATGAAGAAGAACTTCCCGCAAAAACACTTTTTCAGGCACAAAGTTCGACATATTTGGGTGAAAAATATTATTGTTGTTTACGCTTCAAATGAATGACATATGCTGAATGAATGACAATGACAGTAGCTTTCCAACGCATGTTCCAATTTAATAATACAAGTTACGCCATCTTTTAGCAACCCGCACGAATTAAGTTATAGACCCAGTATATGTATGTACATGATGTCATTCAGTGATACTTGTGATAATGTTTTTGAAGAATCAGCATGCACGATTCTCAGTTTTGTAGCACGATTTTCGGCTCTAAGTAAGCTGTGATGGGGGACGAAGTAGATTGGTGATGTTAAGTCTGTGATATCTATTTGAGGCATTTGTCCTAATTCCTTAAATTCATCCATGAATTGTGTATTGTTTCTTCATATCCTTGTTCCGTTACAACCGTCGTTCTAGAAACAGGTTGGGAGCTATTTCCTAAGAATCGCCTAGATTTTTTTCCTCTCTCGAAATTGTATTTTCAAAATAAACAGGCCTTCGTTATGTTTCAATGTATTTTGTGAGAATTGGGCTTCGCACAGTTCTTCGTTTTTGATAGTTCGCGTTGAGTGGGGCTGACTTCTTCGAGGATCTAAAACTGTACTACAATTTGATGAATTTTCATCACCGTAGGTGGAGATATAACATGTTACTAATATATATATGTTACTCGTCCAGCAACTACCCACTCAAAAACTGTGTTTTGCATAATGTCTAAGTGGATTTGCCAGATCGAGAGCAATTGGAGATTTAATTCAGCTCCAAGCAAGACATCTACAATTTGAGGTAACTTAAAGTGGGGGCCAGCTAATGATATATTCTTTGAAATTTGCCTGGATACCACGTTGATGTATTGCGAAGGTTATAGTGAAGCTTCTGGGTGAGAGGTGACGTCACTTTTTTTTTTTTTTGATTTGTAATTAGATTTAATTGTGAGCATGAGTCCAAAATGGCTCGGCATTTTAAGATTTGTCCATTCCTTGCAGTACGCGGGGCGGGTTTTTCGGGCAATTTGTGCAATGCTGGTGTTTGTATACCGCTAGCATTCTTTCTAGGGGCATTCTTTCTAATGGATGTACTCCATTATCACAAACCTTCTTCTTCTCTGTTTTGAATTGCTGTAAAAGAAGCACTGACCTTTGATATTGGATCCGTTTTCTTTGACCAATAGATTCCAAAGACTGTAACCGGTGTTCTGGAAATTATAGGAATTCAACCATGGATCTCTTTCGGTTGTTGTAATGACTGCTTGTACAAAATTCTTGTAGCCTGAGTTTGCTCACTAATAGATGTAGCTGCAGTGGGTCCCATGTTGATGTATCATCACGAGTTTTTGATATTTCAGATCTTCAGGAAACTCGATCCTTCGCCATCGAATCTAACTGGTCAGGAGTTATGCCCAAGCGTAACCAGGCGAGTTTTTGGAATTGGTACAAGCACCTCGTTCTGACCAAGCGTCCTGGACTTCCACGCAAAGCCTTACTCGGAAGTCGTGATAATGGGGACATTTGTGCTACGTGATCAAACCACCGAAGCATACTCCTTTCCGTCTGAGGAAGCAACTGCTCAATGTTGAGTTAGTCGTGCATCTCATCTCACTCATCTCAGCAGCTTATATCCGCGAATTTATTCTTTCGGTCATTACACAAATTTCATAACCATTTCTGACAGTTGGAATAAATTACTGAATTGATGTATCCACACCAATATTGTGAACTGGCATTAAGCACTCCTGCATTGAGTCGTGAAGCCCCTTAAGAGCTACTGCCTTTGATTGATGTTGGGTCGCTTGTCCAATTATCCGTTGCAGGAGAGTTGAAGTACGTGTTCTAATGTTGTAGTATCTGTTGTTATCTTCTGTCAATGCTAGAGCTAGATTGAGATTTCCTGCCCCTCTGCCGAAGAATTGCCCCCATTATAAATAGTCACAGTCCAATTTGGGGATCGTGAGGTTAGGGAAGCTCACTGGACTAAGTGATGCGATAATTGTTGCATTATTTTTCTTAGAATGCTCCATGCATTGTGATCTTATTCTGGATGCTATAGCAATAGTGATCTCCTGGACTTATATTTCTATGGCAATGTAGTCACTTTCGGTACATGCGGCTGTTTTTAGGTTGTTACTTAATTCCCATATGGTGGAATTACTAGTTTCTACTTGTTGCTAGAGCTTAAATTGGTACTTTATTTTATTTAAAATTTGAAGCCTAACATGAATTTTATCAAAATACATATAAAGCTTAAAATTTGAGTGAAATAATTAGGATCATTCTATTGTCAAAGAGAAGAGGCAAATGAACTATTAAGATTTAAATCATTTTTTAATAAATTGATGGGGCTCAATACGTGAAGCTGAAGATAATTTACAATTTTCGGTATAGTTTGTACAATAAATTAAAATTGAGACTAATATATTTAATTATGAATCTATTTCTTCAAAATTTAAGGAAAATAGGAGTGATTCAATTTATTCAGAAAAATCGCCTTATGTCTCTCGCATCTCAGATTAACAGGTAAAGTATTAAATAAAAATTGACACGTGAATGATGGGACTCATACAGTATTGAAGAGACCAGACCAGACCTAGTGTGTGTCTTAAAGTAAGTACTTAAATGCTCCTTAATAATTCAAAACAGCGCGCTCTGCGATTAACTTTGCAAATGATACGTATCGCAGCTTTTGCTTAGTAATCAGTGGATACCTTTTATTAGAATGAGTACCACCCCAACAAGTAAGGCTATATTGTAGCTTTGATTTAAATAACCCATTATAAACTAGTTATAAGATATATTGACTACAGTAGAGGCTAATTGATCTCAAAACGTTAGTCAAATATTTGGACAAATGAGTGGTGTGAACTTTCCAACTTAATCTTCTGCCCAAAAATAAGGCTATCACTAGACCATTTAATCGTTGAACAAAAAGTGAGTTCACAAATATTAAAAATAGGATCGTGCTGAACCTTGTGAAGTTTATTGTTTTTCAAGAACCAAGCCAATGACGAAAGGAATTTTAACTTTTTGTTTGGGATCTCTTAGAAAAGATACAAACCAGTCATAAACAGTTCCACGAAAACGTACTTTATACAGCTTTTGTAACAAAATATTGTCCACCATGTCAAAGGACTTGGTAATATAGAGTAATAGTAGGTAGAGTCGTTGTAGTGATTCATTCAGACTATCAGAGATTCAGACTGTGATAAAGCTCACTACAGAGTTTCAAAACTCCTTCTTCTGTGGATTTAGCTTTTCTTAACCGAAATTGGGAATCGCTAAGGGTCTTTTTCAAAAACTTTAGCGAATACTGATAAAAGCGAGATTAGACTTGTAGATTCACCTTTTTTTGTGCAGGGGAATCAAATTGCTACCTTAAGTTCATCTGGAAATACTCCTTTTTGCAAACTAAGATTAAATATCTTTAATACATCAGAGAGACATTAAGACATCAGAGACGTTATTTTTTAAATTTTTCTGGAAATCATGCCATTACATGCTGAATTAGAAGTTTTGAGAGACATTATAATATTATAAATTTCCGATGAAGAAACGTTTTCAAAGAAAAAGCTATCGGCGTTAAATGGATCTTTGATTATATCATCTGAACATTGGCAATAACTCAACAACACATTTTTTGAGCCTGATGTTGCTAGGATTCTTTTCAACTTTAACAAGACGTTTGTTTAGATTTTTTTTAACAGTGTTACATTCATCCACTCTTTTAATGGTATTAGCCTTTTATTATGGTTGCAAACTGACTGCTAATTGAAACACGGTACTGAATTTTTTTTCAGACAGTTATCAAACGCAGTAGATGAATTTTGTATATTGTATGCATCCTCCCAAGATTCATAGGTCAAAGCAGTATTATGTGCAGAAAAATCTTTCGAAGAGAATTTGCTCAAGATGGTTTATTAATTTCAACAGAACACTCAAGCTGAACAGTGGTTGAGCTGTGATCCGTTATTTTAAGATCGAATACTACTGTTTTGAAGCTAATAGCATTGTTCCTACGTAACTGAATATATGACCGCCAGAAAGTTATCAGCATCATAGGAATTCGACAATGTATCTATATTAAAAACCCCCAAGACAATTTCATTTTTACACCTTAGAGTGTCCAAAAACTCAGAGGATTCCATCAAAAAGTTGTAATATGAAATTTGGAAACTTCTCAATAGTTCGATTTTTAATTTCGAAGTATTGCCATGGATTGTCTCTGTGAACTTATGACTGCCCATTCCAGAACTTCATTAAATGCTTCTCCTTCTGTGACCGCTGTTGTTGTGCACTGCATACCTTCTTGTCTACAGAGTTTATTTCCTCTTCTGGACGAAGCGTTAAAGTTTTGGTTAAAGACGATATATCCGAGAAATACTCCGTGACAAAATAGTCATCATCGTGACATCATAGTCAGTCAGCCAATTGCTTTAAAGATACCCACTTCGGTTTCTACTTCGTCTATATTCTAGACTTCAATTGTTAAATTGGGTCAGTGTTTTGACGTCTGCGTCTTTTCCCAGATTTCCCCAGTTATACCCTTAAATTAGTCGGTTATTCCTTCTGATTCTTTTAGCTGGAGGAGAAGGTGTGCATCGGATTTCTGCCGAGCGGATCAGTTTTGTCTTTTCGCAGTATTTCCGTATAGGACAAGTCACCCTTCGCTGCTATGCTACCACTATTGCGTCCGGTCTTGTTTTTTGCTTTATTCTCCTCGAAGAATCCTTCACATTTTCTGTTTCCTTCGACGAGTTATTTGTTCGTCGTCTGTCAGCTAGTTCAGCTTTCGGCTTTGTAGGAATTTTTTTTTTGCTGTGGACTTCCGCGTTCTCTCTTCCTTCTACCTTGTGAGAGATGCGTTCTTTTCGGTATTTTCCCGTCGCTTCTAGGACGTGTTAAAGTGATGACGGTTAATTTGGTTCCTCCGAAGCATGGCTTTCGGACTCCCATAGGATTGTTGGTTGAAGTTCTGCCATTTGATGAACTGAACAATTCCTTCAAACAATTCATACAAAATTTGGTCCTACTTCACTCCAACTACTTTCAGATCGCCTTGATTATGAGGCTATTTCTCTTTCATTCATCCATCGAAATGCTAAATCTGTCGTGTGTGCCTCTCCAAGATCTCGAATTGTCACACACTTCCCGAAAACAACTCAGCTAATGACTCTCACAAGCGAATAATTACCCGAAAACATATTCAATACCATACTAATAAATCAGACGATTTCATCATGACTGGCTGAGCTTTATAGGCATACCACGTACCACCCCCTCTCTCACTCATTCACCAGCACTCCGACACAGTGGCAAAAGCTGAAAATTATTACCCTCCATTGCCATCGGCCCCGAGGACTTGCCGCCACAACCATAAGGAAGCCAAGAGACTTTACCGGAAAACGAGAACACCAAGCAAAACCATTGACAGGCAAAAACGTCTTAACAGGAAATTTCCCTAGACAACGATTTGTCTCCGAGTGAGCTGGAGTGGGCCTGCCACAGTGGCTCCTTCGCTCCTCTGCTCCATTGTTTTGTGTGTTTTTTCTCTTCCTCATCGTCCATAGTCAGAAGGGCGATATGACCTAGAATTATAGGCACATCCTTGATGAATATAATAAAGCACAGCGCAAGTGAACCACGCTGACACCCATAGCTGACTTCGCCGGCTCGAAATACAGCCGCCTCTCGCCCGCAGCAGGGACCTTTGCCACCGCATGCCGGGGGCAATGTTCTGTTTGGTTTAATTCGATGACATCATTTTTTATTTCGACAACGTTTTATTAACCGTCATAAAGCCTTCATGCCATCCCACCCGCCGTCGCGTGTTATCCAAGGGATATCCTTGTATCATCAGAAAAGTTTTTTCTTGTATTTTTTTGCTCAGGGCTTGGTCTTGAACCATACTTTTGAGAATGACAACGTCGGGCAGGGGAGACTGATGAGAGCGAGGGGACAGGACACGCAACTTTGTTTGTTTGTCGTCCAGCCAACACGAGATACGACGTAGTGTATGGGTGATGGTAGTACGGCAATGTTCTGGACACGAGGGACTTAAATTTTGCGGAAGTAACATGGGGAATTGGTATTTCTGTTTGCCAGCCATTACACTTGGTTCGCTCTGGGAGTGCGGGGAAGTGGCAAGTGTGGTGGGGACAGAGTGGTATATATTCGTTTTGTTGATTCGGTTTTCGGATGGGCATGCGGGTGTGATATCCTCAGGGCAAAAGGGAAGGCAACAAGAAGGAAAAAATTGTTAATTATGCAAACTTTGCCCAGCAACTGAATCTGTTTCCATTTAATTTTTTTTTTTTTTGCAATGGGCAATTGTTTGGGGGTGGTAAAAGGATATTTTTCTACTGTTTGCGAGTTCTCGTTCACCGCCATCGTCAGAGCGACCCGATCTAAGTTGCGAGCATTAAAGGACATTATGCTTGCGTTAATGGCTTTGGGAATGAGTTCCTGGTTTCCTTTTTGTTTGGCCAATACCTCTTCTTTCCCGGGGAGTTACACTGGAACCATTTGAAATGTTCTAAAATTGAATTTTATTGGGCATTTAGTAATCGCTGAGTGGCTTGGGTTGGGATGGCACCATCGGCTGTCGTAAAAGAGCTCTGATAGCGGGAGGAGATAATTAAAATAAATCGCACTCTTAATGGCACATAAACACCCTCGGACGTGATTAACTATGAACGCATTTGGTGTAGGTTGTTGAAGGTGAGACATACGTTGAATGGGTGTTGTTTGAGCGGATAAGGATCCCGTTCAAAGGCGATCTTTCAGGAGATCTGTTTTAAATGAAGTTGGACTCTTTGTATTAGGTAGGTGGGTATCAGATGAAGGTTGAGACGATATCCGAAATTGACTTTGGAGCTATTGGCGTTATTCTTCGTCTATCGTTCCAGAAATGTCATTTGCCGTTGAACTGGAGTAAACCTTCCTAAATTATGTGCTTGGCGTGCCTAAAATTGGCAATCTGAAACTTCAACAAGCATACTAAGCATGTAACGCTCATGTTCCATATGATGATCCATTCAGATCTTCATCTCTGCACTATCATCTTCTCACCTATCTACTCTCACTATTCGCTGAGATGATAGGAAATAATACAACACTGGTTTTTGATGTTGTCCAATTAGCGAATGTCACCGTCGTTGATTTCAAATTAAATGTCACGACTATGACATCACGAACAAACATTTGGCTGGGATTCTATTTGCAGAATCTAATCCTCGATAAGACTGCACAGATATGCGACAGGATGTCTACTCTGTTCATTTTCTAAAATCTACTTTTATATATTTGAATGTTTATGTTCGTAAATCTGCATCCATTGCATAAACGCCGCAGACGCCCGTGCCGTGCTTCTCGCACACATGGACAGTCACCAACCGTATTTATTCCGACTGAATGTGGGTCATCGTTCGCGGATAACATTTCCGCGTCTGCATTCCTCCCTTACTGGTTTATCGTTTATGGAACTGTACATAGCCAATGGGTGGGGTGCTGTAGCGATGAATATCGTTATATTGCTCATACAACGACTATCCCATTCTTTGAACGAAGAGCAACAACGACAACAACAACAAAACAGAAACAATAACAACAACAAAAGGAAACAACAGCTAAGCACAATATGGCGAAATGAAAAAAGGACTTAGGACAACAAAAGCCACGGAATAAAAAGCTTTTTATGTGCCATCTGTCATACCTTCTCATATCCTTTGCGTTTGTTAAAAGTTTCCTCTTGTTTCCTCCTTCTCCTTGCTCCTCGCTTTGTCACCATTACCCTCTTTTTTCACGCCGTCCATCCAACACAGAATGAGGGGCATGTTAATGCACACAACGTGGGTGTGATGAATTCCAGTACGGTCGGGTGTATGATCATAATGGTGTGTGGCTTGTGAGGATTCTCTTTCTTTTATTTTGTTCTATTAAGCTGAAAGCATAATGCATCCTCTGTGCATGATGAGTCTGCATAGGGGTGCAAAGTTTCTGCTTCTGTTGCTTTAGATTGGATTTCGCAATCTAGCATGTGTAGGGTTTTGAGCAGGAATAGTTCGAAATAGTGTTTGAAGGATAATAAACTTTTTCGTTTCATTTCAATTTTTACGGGTGAAAAGTGATGTTTTTTAGACTGACTTCAACATCATTTAATTTTAAAATCGACTGTTAACAGGGTTAAGAAACCAATCAATAATATCTAAAGGCAGCTTATCCATGGTAGTGTTAACATTTCAGAAGTCTCAGAGAAACTTGAACGAACTGAACATCATTTTATAGTAGAAAAATAAATCATAAACGTACTCGTAGTTTCCATGCCGAAAATCTGAATACCATCTAACAGAAAACCATGGGAAGGTAAACTAGTGTTTATACAAAGAAAAACATACAAAAACGAATTCAGCGTTAATTGCCTGCACTAAGACGGAAAAGATTGAAAGAGAAACAGAATGCATACTATATGGTCCCACCATTAATGACATAAACACTGATTTTCTGTACACTGAACAGTTCTGACAGCATCAACATCGATATCAAACGCGGATTAAATCCTGCCAATCGATGTTTGTTTTGATCTTAAGTGTAATTGAGCTATTGTATGATCATCTCATTTTATTGAACTAAGAATTACACTGGCTGTACAGCGACATAAGTCTAGCCACAAGTCGAGGAAACCAACGCATAACGGCATAGTGGCTGTGCCAAATAGGGCACGTGGACAACTTGGCTCCGACCTGAATAGTCTTTGATTCGGAAATTCTTCGTCAACACTATGGTGGCGCATACGAAAGAAAACTAAACAAAGCGCAATATTAAGTTATCGCATTTAACTTAACTTAAAATTTTTGTGAAACGCTCTGAATTGGCAGATTACATATACAGCTCAAGAAAGGCACAAGATATGTCTGTAGCTAAAATTTAATTTACTTACTTCAAATAGTTTGTACAAAATCATCATGTGGAATATTTCGCAGAAATGCTAGTATCACATCGTTATTTTGCACAGCAAGATCAATATTTGTACAGCGTAACCGCCATTCTGCGAAACAACGTCTTGACTGATTTGGAATAAACCACTTAAATTATTACTCGCACAATCTGGGGAGAACCATACATTTTTAAGCATCCTAACAGAACAATGAAAACCCAGCCTTGAACATTTTCAATCACCTGGACTACTTCCTTTTCTTTATTGTTTTAGATACTCTCCCAGCTCGATCATTGCTTTCAGTATCTACGCCGATTAGCATCCCCTTAAGACACATTACGTACAAAGTCGTTAAGCAAAAACAATCAAGAGGCAATCTAGTCCAGGATTTGGTAAGCATCCCGTAGATGCGTAGGAGAAATGCGTTTCTTTTCGTAATCTCTTCACATCAGTTAGTTGGAGTGACCTTTTGGGATAATAAAATTAATTGGAGTGTGCTTCAATGATACTGGAATGTAGGAGGAATGCGTGCACAATGCGTATGAGAAAGTCTTGACGGAAGATATATTTTATGACAAAAGAGAGTCAAGATGGCCGTTGAAGCACTTCATTGTGATTGACTTTGTTTATGACCTTGCATGTTAAGAAAATGTGGTATAATTTTGGCCAAGACCAGATTTATAGTAAACATTTCTGTTAACACATACTGCATTGCAGAAAAGTAATCGAATTTTTTCATAGGAAAATGGACAGAATCGGCGACATCGGCTTTGTTCGAGATGCAATTATAACTTCGCACCATTCTTGGACAACGTTTCCTTATCAACGCAATGGAATCCTTATTGCACACGACGGCGTCTGCCCTGCACTGACCACATTCTCGCAGTCACTGGGAAACATCAATCATCAATTGCGCCACTAGTGGGCCATCTTCTCATCAACCGCCACTAGATTGCATAATAACACACCTGACGCATGCGCAACATTCCACAGCGAAACCACGACAATCGCCACCGACATGGTGACTCTGGCGCTCTGCACATACAGCAGATTCACGCCAACGGCGATCATCTTTAGTGTGTGTGTGGTATTCGCGGAACAATCATGTCACACGTCAATTCCTACACAGAACCATCGGGTCGTTCCTCCGAGCAAGCCTGCAACTCTGTAATCATCTTCCACCGCGCAGAGAACAAGCAAAACTCCTGTAAAAGTATAACCAACCCGAGTCCCTACTCGCACTTGTGGACTTATCGGGTGACAACCAAATGCGCGCCTGAATGCACAAATGCGGCTCATAACTCGTCATGACCGTCGCCATCCAGTGGAGCCAAAGAAACCATGTTCACTGAGATTAAGTTCGTTGATTCCGCTGTGTGGCCGGGGAGCGGCGTGCGTTCCCATAGATGGAACTGCTCAGCCGCTATAGATCCCATGCGGTAGACAAAGAAAATTAATCGATCCCAATTGATATTATTAATTACTGTCACTGTGCTCGGCTCAGCTTCCAGGGGCAGCTCGAGTGTGTGTGTGTCGGTTACCCGCACGTCGAGTGGAGAGGGTTGGTATGTAAATCTTCGCAATAATTGCTTGGGTGTTGGGAAGCGAACAGAGACTCTCGGTGGACCTGTGGCGCTGCATGTTCGACCGCTTGGTGCGGGTTCGGGGGTATGTCTTGTTATGTGTGATGATTATTACGCAATCGCAGTGAAGGCAATACAGCTAAGTGATCATGGCTTGAAATATGTCTTTTGTCGTCTCGAACATGATTAAATTTGACAGCTTCATGTATGACGATAAGAACTTAACGGCTTAAAGGTTGAAGCTTTTAGAAATGAATAGACTAAGGGTCATTTTGTTCACACCACTCTGGGATTCTTTTCTTCAACTTCTGGATTTACTTTCATTCACTCAAATTACTTAAACTTTCAATTTACAACTCGTGAGTTTAGCAACTCCTCATTTTTTTAATTAAGGGATGGGAGGAAATCAGGGATTTTTCTCTCTCTTCTTCCATTTTCGTAAATGCCTGCTCACGGGTCTATAGAAGATGGAGTAATTGTGATTCGATTTATGGTTTTCGTTTCTCAATGGCTATAAAAATAATGGTGCTCGAACTCATACAGGAATCATTGCAGTGCAATGAGGAAAAGTACTCTCTTTTCCATTTGATATGAAGTAATGGAGTATTTGATACATTCTTTTTCCTTTACAGACCCCGGGAATACGCTCGTATCAATTAAATAGTCGCTTACGCTGTTCTCCAGCACCTGAAAACCAGAGATAATGGAGTACAGAGATATGCAACCGTTCGCTCTCAATTTTCTTTCTCATATCGCACACGTTATATTAATCCAAACACCAGCAATCTTTGTACACTACCTTTATTATTCTGCTAATGGCAAACGACTCGCCGCAAGATATCCGATTTACTGCAGTCGACCACGACTGCACCAAGCGAATTTGCTAACAACCTAATATTGTTTCAATGAAAAATAAATATTGTGTCAGCATGTTTCGCTTATGGACTGTCGAAGCTTTGGATTTCCGGCCGGACGTTTCGAATGGGTGTAAGGTTACATTCAGATGTAACTCATCCCTTCCTTAACTCAGGCATTTCCTGCATTCTGTAAACAATTTTTATGTTAATTTTCTTTAGCTTACAATAAAGATATCCAACAACTATAACTAAAAGTACGGGAAGTAAATATAATACTAATGCTTCCAATAATGTAACTAATGACATCCTTTAAAAAATTAACTTCTTTCAAATTTGTCTCTTGATGCACAATAAACTCTTCAAATGTAAATGTATCAATATTGGGACTTGTTGGTTCATCTCAATTCTTAGGGTATAGAATTGCTTAATGACTTTACGCAATTTATTGCTGAATTGTTTGTCAATTTCTACAGAACAGTGGTGAAAGTTAATAAAATAAATTCCCGTTTAACATACAATTTCATGCATCGCAGTTACTCTCAAAGTTATTATTCTTAACATTATTTAAAGTTAGAAGATAATAACTAAGTGCTATAATTTCCTCAAGTAACTTACTTACAAAGTTACAATTTTTCTGACGAACACAATGTTTACTCAATTTTAATTCTTGTAAGCTTAAATTAAGTACATACGAAGTACTCGTATATGTTTTATTTTCCATTTCAGAGTTAATTTGTTTATTATTGGAATTTACAATTTGTATTAATTATTTCTTATTTGCCTTTATAATTGATGTTGGGATTTTTATTACGAAAAGAACATTTTCATTTTCGAATTTCGCTATTCCAACGTTCGTACTACCGAGGTTTTTAATACCAATTTCATATTTTTTCGCTGCTTAAAATATTTGGATGAACTAATCCTAATCTTCCCAAAATTATGTTATCTTGTATAAGATTAATTTTCTCTTTTAGAATATTAATTCTCATCTGTTGCTCTTCTCTGAACATTATGTCCTTAATTATAAGTTCGTTGTTATTCAGTCTCTCTTAAAGTTTATTTCTGTCCGATTGCAAGACATTTTCAAGAAAGTAATTAACTTGATGAGTTAATTGATGAGTTATTGTTTATTTTA
This sequence comes from Eristalis tenax, assembly GCA_905231855.2. Taxonomy (NCBI): domain Eukaryota; kingdom Metazoa; phylum Arthropoda; class Insecta; order Diptera; family Syrphidae; genus Eristalis; species Eristalis tenax. The sequence continues at coordinate 59,096,237 of HG993126.1, read as the reverse complement.
ATCTGTTGATTTATTGCTCAAATCAAGACACTATTTGTATCTTCGTAATTGTTAAATTGGCTTTCGATCTCGTATTTGTCATCCTCATCTAACGCGCCAACTTAATTCTTTTCCTTCCACATTAATCAAATCATGATATTTGATTCAGTTTCTAAAAATTGCTTCCTTGGTTTGGGTAAAATTTCAATGTTTCTCTAAAATATGTACCAAATTGAGTATTTCTGTTGCATTAATAGTATGTAATATAATGTCAAATTTGTTAACTATTTCTACTTCATTAATTTTTATATCTGCGTAACTAACTTCTGCCGTAATCTTTTCAATCGTGAGGGCTGTTTGAGTGGTGGGGCAGATATTAACAATAAAATTGCTCTGGTGATTGTTTGGTTTTGTTATCTGAAAATCGATACCTTCCTTGTTACGAAATTCTTCAATATTTTTAGATCTGAATTCGTTGTCAAAAGTAAAACTTTTTACTTTTCTACGAATAGTGATAAAATGCTTTAATTTATCGACAATAGTTAAACTATTTCTATTTAAGAGATTAATCTCTAAATTTGGAAAATTGATCAATAAAAACTATGAACGAATGTTTACTTTTTACATATGCGTCAACATAGGCAATCTCGTTCAATGTTGAAGGAGTTTTTGTAAGAAAGAACTTATTTCGTATAGGCTTTGTAGCATGCTTCGCAGAAGAACAAAGTTCACAATTATTAATTAATTCATGAATTACTGTTATAAAATTTCGATGATAAATTTGTTGTTTGATTCTCCGTTTTTTTTAGAGACTCGTCGTCTTCAGTATCCTCTGCAATTTAACTGCACTTAACGAATTTTAACTATTGTCTATCAATAATTATTGCTGAAGTTTATTATACTCAGCATCACTATTGCCTAATAATACTCTGACATTCTGTTCGTCAGTGTTCTGTTCGAAGTGTCTCTTGTCTTCTTAATGTACAGCCATACAAATTATATCATATTAAATGAAATGAAAATGAAACGTTGGACAACATCTGGATACTAAATTTCAGACTGCAAGAGAACGTGAACAGAATCTTTTGAACTCGCTGGTTAAAGCACGAGTTACGACCAACTCCGAATGCGGTCAACTCCAAGTTTCCGGCAAGTTGAACAATAGTGAACAAAATTACCCTAAAAGTCTGTCATAGGAGCGGCTATTTGACAAGTGGATGTAGAGATGTTTGCAAGTGAGACCTATAGCGCGTGAAAATAATATAGTTTCAGAGACCATTCGTATTCCGCTTTTAAACCTTACGCATTACAATAATATAATGATAATAATCTTAGTAGCACTTCAGTATGAAGTGGATCAGGCTAGCTACTACAGCAACCACTATTGTTATTTAACGAATTGAACGAAGTTTAATAAGCTTTTTCAAGACAATAAAGTTCGAGTCACTAACTTTGAAACTTTGATCGTTAGTGGCTCGAAAGAGATTTGCACAGTGGTCTCATTGTACGGGAGTGACAAATTTGCAACAATTGAACCTGTAGACGGATCTTAATGAAATTTTAAACACAGTACAAATGCCACGAGATGTTTTTTTTTGGCCAATTCATAAGGAGGGTACATTTTAGCTAAAAAAATTAAGCATAAGTCTTTTTGTTTTTGTTTCAATGCATCAAATAATTTATTATTATAAATTTCTCTAAATTGTTGCTTAAAACATAGCTGTAGTCTCTATGTACACAAATAAATCAAATTCTATTACATGAATTAGTAATATACAGTTTTTTGAAAATAAATAAAACAAAGTAAATAAGCTTGCATTATATCAGCAAGTGGTTTCAACACCACATGCCACACAGCACGCGCAACAATGGACTTATTGAGAGGCGAGTTCGGTGAACATTTTATTTCACGTTCGGGACCGGTCAATTGGCCCCCTAGATCGTGCGATTTAACGTCTTTAGACTATTTTTTGTGGGGCTATGTTAAAACTCATGTCCATACAGACAAGCCCGCTTCAATTGACGCATTGGAAGACAACATTAAAGCATTTATTCGTGAGATACCGGAAGAGTTGGAAAGAGTATGCCAAACTTGAACTAAGCGGATGGACCATTTGAGGCGCAGTCAAGGTCAACATTTGCATGAAATAATCTTCAAACATTAAATTATATGGACCGTACTATCGATTAAAATAAAGAGTTTATGCATTTTTCTAAATTTTATGTGTGTTTTTTTTTTTTGAAAAACTTTCCTATAGCTTTTAAAAAATCATCCTTTATATGAATTCAAACAAAAATATCACTTTGTGCGACTCATGGAGCTTGCACAACAAAAATCGGCTTAAACCATGGATAAATAATTAATTTCTAATACTACCTCCAACAAAACTTACATACTACATATAACTTAAATAATAATTTGTTACTTTGAATTACATCTAATCTTCAATATCATTTTACGAGTAAGTATACACTGCCAGCATTATCACCACACATCAATCTAACTGAGTAACAGCTATTATAACACTTCATATAAAACGTATTATATGTTATATGTCCGATTTGTGCCTATCTGTCCCAATTGCTGTGTTATACCCATCTGGTCCAACATACAATCCCAGTTCCATATAGTTTTCCATCAGTACTTCACCTATTTGTGTCTAATATCCCATCTTCGATTAACGACCTAAATTCAGATCATTACCCTGCATTTTGCCAGCTTCTAGAATCTAGAGTTCGGAAAGAGTACTATATAAGTTAGATGTTGTCACCTCCCCTGATAATGTTGACTTTCTGTTCATAATAATTAAAAGTGGAACACGAAATTAAGTTCTCTTAATATAAATTCGAAACCTTTTTGGAACATAATGAAAGTGATCAAAAATAAAACAGACAAATTCTCCACTCCCACATAATTAGGAAACAAAATGTGCACGTATCTTGAAAAAAACAAATGCAATTGCTTTTAACTTTGCAAAAAATCATGAGGTATCTTCTAACTCAGGAGATGTTGCAACAACCGTGCTAGGGGATCGAACTATCCAAAACTTTTCGACCAGTTTGATAAAATGTTGATCAATAACAAATGTGGATGATATTGTGTCTTTCGTCAGCGGGCTAAGTGCTCAAAAAGAGGAAGGAATTGCTTAGATTAAAAATATTTACATTAAAGAGATGCCTAAATCTGGTTTTGTGCCTTTGTCATTAATTTTTAATGCTAAGGCATGCAATGGAATACACCGAACTAAATATTCTTCGTCTATTTATTCAAATGGAAAATTAAATTAAATGAAGATAAATACAAGCTATAAATTTAAAACTTATTTATTAAGTTTTTTTTTTAAAAAAATATTTTTTGTTTATTTATAGGTTGCCCTTACACTTGATTACAGACCGAATATGAATTTATCTTAACACTACTTTAAATACTTATTCTACTTGCTCCGGAGTGGTGTTGAATATAGGCATGTGCAATGGGATGTCCACATGCCGTCCGTGATGGAATGTGAGATGATCTCCATGTCTCGGATGTCTCAGAGGACGAGTCAGCAGTTTTCCATAGGAGCGATGCATGTCGAAGTGACGATTTCGTGTAACTTTGAGGAGGAAATATGGTCAATGTTTCTGTTGTTAACTTATATTTCTTAAAAGGTAAAGAAAGGCTTTTTTTCTCGCTAGTGGGAAAGTTAACGGGACAAGTATAAGATGGTAACCCTCTATTAAATACCCTGGAAGTTATTTGGATACCAAGCTAACCTTTAGTGTTCACATAACAAATATGTTAAGAAAAATTGGTATAGCTATGAAACTGTTATATCCAATCATTAATCGTAGATTAATGCTGTCCAATGAGGTTTGGGGTAATTGCGATAAAATTCATCATAAGAAATTACAAATTTAACTAAAAATGATACTCAACTTACCATGGTATTACCTTTGGTGAATATCCAAAGGGCAAATGGTGAACTAATCTTCGATAGAATTCAGGAACTAAATCAACGTTTTTTAGCTCACTGTGCTTTTGTGGAAAATCCCTTAGCCAAAAGAATAAATGACAACAAGGTTTGAGATTGAGACTTTCAACACTTGTTTTGTTTATATTTAGTTATTTATTTATGTTTTTATGTTTTGTTTTTTTTTTACTTATATGTATACATCTATAAACTTATTTATTTATTTAGTGATTTGTTTATTTACACATCTGTGTATCAATTACTTCATTTATTTACTTATTATTCGATTATTATTTTTTTTTTATTTAAATTTAAGGGTTTTTTCGCATTTCGCTCTATTGACTCCTATTTGTTATATCATAATTTTACAGTTGAGATACTAGTTATCACATCTCTGAATTGTAAAAAGTGTCGTACTAGAGACATGTAAATGTTTTATGCTCAATAAAGAACTATCTATCTATCTATGTTGTATGTATATAAATACTATAAGTACTAAATAAGCAATTCGTCTTGTCGAAATTGTTTCTCGGTCACTTGGGATATAATAACTAGCACGTTAATATATATAACTAGCACGAAAGGTGTTTGATATAAATAATCAACTATAGTTGTTGATTTAACTAATTTGCTCCATTGCTACAGAGAAACAAAACATTTTTTTTCTGACAGACAGCTATAGCTTGTTAATCATATCCTCTGGTTTCGGCTTTGGTTCCTGTGAATACAATAGATCTATGGCCGCGAAGGCACTAACAGTCGACCCGTGAGCCACAAATTAATTCATAATGTAGAATGCGAGGCAGAACGTATATGACTAGACCCGTTTTACCCAAGGGGAGGCAGCTCCCTCAGAGTGACCAACAGAACTGTCATATGGGCTAATAAATCGTTCACACTCTATGAAATGGCAATGCCAGATGGAAGAGCTTCAAAATGTTGCGAATCTCATCTCTACCTGGTTGGTCAACATTTTTCAAGGATGCCTGAATTTTGGTCACGTACCCAGGATCTGGAGAACGACCAGCGTTGTCGAAGGAATTTACCCATACTGCTTTTTTTAATATTGAGGGTGCTTTTAATAGAGCATTACGCAATAGCTTCAGCACGCAACAGGCACAACAGAGGTATTAGCTCGAAACTTGGTCTATGATCCGCAAATCTGTTAACAGAGGTACGCCACAAGGCGGTGTACTCTCTCCTCAAATATGCAACTTAATGGTGAACGGGCGACGCTGGTGACTGGGTGTAAGTAATTGCTTATGTGGATGATATTGCCATTGCATTATCTATTAAATTGGTATCCACGATTACAGATATTACGCAAACTGCTCTCTCTAAGCTAGTGAGACTGGACTAGAGGACTAGAGACTGAGGCCTAGCCGCCAACCCTAAAAAACGGGCGGTACTAGGAAATACAAAATACCTAACTGACCTTCTCTCATTATGTGGGGGTCGCACGTAATGTAAAATAATAAATACTTTAATAATAAATACTTAGGAAATTCTTATCCACGATTAGGGATATAATGCAGATATTTTCATCTGTTTAGACAGCCAGGCAGCGATCAAATCTCTGAGCGCAGTGACTTTCAACACCAAGACTTCCCTTAATTGTCGCCTATTTCTTAACGAGATGCCCAAGTATTTTAACACAGGATGTCTCATTACAAAACAACTGTGGCCTACAGGGCATTTCGACATTAGAATTCACGACTTTAGACTAGGCCTTCCTCTCAATGACTTCTGCAGAAGCTGTAGGACGAGAATGAGGAAGAAACCATTGTGGTCTTTCTTCCCGCAGATTCAAACATCTGCATCATCATAAAGTCAGCCATCTCCTTCGATTTATGGAAAGCACTAATTGGTTTGCGGAACAGGTATACACAGATCCGGATGGTAGCACAATGGGGATATGTTGGTCTAGGTGTGGCTGCCACGTCAACTAAACTAACCTAAAGCATCTCCTGTTGACTTTAAGTAGCTTAGCTAGATCTGAATTCCACCAACGTGGCTTTTTCCTTTCTCTCTGTCTTCTCAGGGGGCAGATCGCATTGAAAGCAGACTACATAGATGTTGTGAGATCCTGCACTAAATTGTCAATATCATTCTTTATGCTTGGTTCTGCACAGGTCTTTAGCTTTGCTTGGAGTCATAAAGTTGTTGGCCGCTGGCATAGAGTGTTCCAAAAAGAAATCGATGTACCGATCATCAGAGAAGGATACATGCTTAGATACTGCTCATTTGACGGATATGACGGATTGACGGATATGTCTGGACTATAGTGACCAATAGTCAACCACCCCCAGTTTTCATATATTAACGATGTAGTACAATTAGGCTCTGAGCCGACATTACACACATTCTACATTCTACTAAGTACTCGAAAAGTTAATTACCTCTGCTGTTAGTGCCACTGCTGCCCTGCAGTGTATGGTAATACATTGGCTTCCGCATATTTTGCAAACACTGCCTTGTGGTGTTGTTCATTTATTTACACCACTTTCATCGCGTCAGATTAGGAGCAGGTCTTCCTTCTCGCCCCCCACTAGGGTTTCGAAGTATTACTTAGGTGCTGCCAAGGTTACCCAGAGGCCACACTCGATATGAGTAGCTCTTCCACATCCTGAAATTTGAGGTCTCCTACAACGACTTTTGCAAAAGCTGCAGAGATGGGAATAATGCAGAAACCATTTTACACTGCAGTTCTCTCTCATCCCGCAGATTTAGACTTCTAGGAGTGTACTATTTTGACATCCTGGCTGAACTAAGTAATATAAGAGTCAGCCACCTTCTTCGCTATGCTTTTCTAAGTGCGGCTGTTGTCTTTAAATACAGCAGTCAGCTACTTGAACCTAACCAATCCAACCTAACGACGAGTTATCAAACCCTATCATAAGATTTGATAGATAGAGTGTCTTCAATAACATACAATAGATATACTCTATTGAAATGAAAACCTTACCCGTGATTTGGGATTGCTTATCATCCTACTTATCTCAGTAGGATGATTAGCTGAAAGGGCACCAGAAGTAGTGATATAATCAGTGCTCAGCTTATCGCAGTCAAGATGATCAGCGAGTATACAATGTCCTTCTTAAGGGGTACATGTTATGGTAGATTGAAGTCGTTCGTTATAATTTCTGAATAATTATTTTTGTTAAACGTCATAATTCGTTACTACTCAATTGCCTTCTCTAAGAAACAGCGATTGGCAAGAGTTTTTAGCAGAGCCAAGGTAGGTACCTCAAAGTTAAAGCTGTCGATTGTGACGTTCTGTCCAATTCGTCGATGTTGTGCATCCTTTCTTGTCGACAGCATGTACTTGGTTTTGCCCTCATTTACTACTAAACCCATTTTACCAGATTTCGTTTCGATACTAGCGAACGCACCAATGACAGTCCGCTATGTTCGGCCAATTATAGCGATGTCGTCGGCGTACGCCGTTGTACTGATTTTTGAACGATTGTGACTCCGGTGTTGTCGTTTCCCACAATTCGTTTAAGTATGATGTTAAAGGAATCACGTGACAGACCGTCACCTTTTCTAAGTAAGGAGGAGCAAACACCTTGTGCAAAATGTCAAGTAGGACTGATGGTAAAAAAATATTCTTGTTATTATTATATTATTTTATGTACGGAGTTTAACGAGATTATACGCATTTCCACAGCATACGCAGTAAAAAGATATAATAATAATAATATGGGTCCAAGTTGCACCATTTTAGCGATTTATATTATTCGAGAAAAAGTCATGGATGAAAGTTATGCTATGAAATATTCATCTGTTTTCTAAGGAGATAATCCAATTAAGACGCAACTTGTCTTTTGAACCATTTCATGACATAGTAAAGTGTCCATTTATAACGAACACCATATTACAATGCAATGTGCATTCCATCGAGGGACATAGATACAGAATGAGATATTTGAGGGCATACTGATTCGAAATATTCCCCAATCCTCTGAAGAAATCCAAAATTGAATTTGATTTGACTTCGTAACCAAAAATAACGCATTGCACATCATCAGGGACCGGATTTTGTTGACTTAAAAAAGTAAAAAAAGGCAAACCAAAGCACTTAAATTGGCAAAGTTCATTGCAAGGCATTTGCGCAGCAATGAACTATCAAGAGTTTTTTAAAATTCTCTGGCAATAATCTTCTCCGGTTGTCTCTTAGAAGCGCCTTGAAAGAGCTAAATGAGCTGAAATAAGTGGAGCCCATTTAAAGCTTTCAACATTATACACATCAATGTTTTCTGGAAGTTTGGAGTTCACGTCGCAGAATTTCAATAGTTTTCAGTCCCCTATTTGCATTGAAAACCGAAGTAAACTTCTTCATGACATCCTTTACAATCGGCCCCCTTTGCCATTTTCAAGTTTTCTTGAATGTTGTTCAAAACCAGCAACACTTCGCCAATAGATGTTCCTTGATGAGAATAAAGTTAGCTAAAAATAAAAGAAGAGACTACTCAAAATACGCTTAAGTTCATCTCGCCACAGCAACCGCATTGAATCGTCCAACAGCTGGGCAATGGTTGTTGAGCTTACTCTCCTCGGCTATTTACTCGCAAGGGCCCAACAATTACATTTGGTACACAGCGCCCTGCTTTGTCCGTCGTTTCATCGATGGATACAAAAATATTTTCGTCACCAACTTCAGCTCGGATTTTGTGGAGCACTTCAAGGTAGCAATCTCCAATATTTTTTCTTAGTATCGACTCATCTGGCACCTTTTTTGGGCGTACTTCTCTATGAAATTCTGGAACTCGGGATTATTGATTTTATCCAACGGTATGTCACATGCTAACAACATTTTTGTCATATTGCCGTAAAATTTTTCTCAGTTCCAGTAACGATAGTTGCAATTGTTTGAGTTTTTTTTTATTTTCCTTGAAGACATTGCTTGCTGATGCTTTGATCTCTTGATATGCTGTTCAATAAAATATTTTTTTTTCATAGTTAACTTTATACCACACAATTTGCATAAAAGCACTTTTCCGTCCGAGGAAAAATAATCTGGTGAAAATTTAAATACAAAAATGTTCACTTTTGTTTCCTCTTTGCAAGCCATATTTTTAAACAAAAAAAAAAGCTCCGAGATATTAAGCCGACGGCGGAAAACTCCAAACTAAATTCTTAACTCCTTTCTGGCTTACAAATAACCAACGCTACATCTGTTTAAAGAATGCAGCTTTGCAGATAACGAGGGTGCCTTGATTGAACAATGCTTCCGGTCCCTTGATGTCTTCATTAATCTCCAAAATTGTCGCATTCAGGGTTCAGAAAACCCACGAGTAATTGCTGAGTACAAGTGCATCCACATCGCGTGACTGTTTGGTGCAAATCCGGGCTGGAGGACTTGTATGCGCCGTGGGTGACAGGTTCGAGCCCCGAAATTATTAGTCCTCATTTTTTTGGTTTTTTTTTATGCGTACATGACTTTAGGTATGCGTATTACGTAGTGTGAGTAAGATTGAATGACATGCATTAACGCAAACTTGGATTTTTCTAGAATCTTTTTTAGCGAACAAGCTTTGAGATGAGTTCAATACTAGCAAAAAGTTAGCAGAATCCTATAACTGCTCATCATACATTATATGTGTATTATGTTATGTGGGCAGCTTAAAGGTGCTGAATGTATTAGATACGTTTAAGGATATCATTTAGTGAAGGATTATCTTACAATCTAACAAATTATTTAAATTTCAAACATTTTTTAAGTTTGTCAAACAAGCCCTACCAAAGAAGATGCCCTCTTCACGAGTAGCACATGGACATCAAGTGCAATTTAGCTAGGCTTTGTATTATATACAGTCGCTGTAGGAGTCCCTAGGAGTGTCCTTAATTGAATGTAATCATGACAATTTGTTGCACGCATGTGCTCTTCATCAGCACACTTTCTTGAAGCTGCACTCATGAACTTATGTTAATTTCATCAAAAAACAACTTTTTGTTTTCATCATATAACGATAGGCATCCTGCCAACCATTTCATGAATTGATACACTCTACACGGAACAATATTGTACTTCCTCAGGGGTGATGGTTCCTCGGCAATGAGGCCAACTTCAATCCAATTGATGTTTTCCAATTGTTCGACTGTACATTACTGTGTATTCCATTACCAATCAAACAGAAATAACGAAACGAAGTGATTTAAGAAAACACTCGGGCGCCAAAGACGGAGTCAGCACCGAGGCCGACGAAAGACATCATCGTCCCCATAGTTGGCGGTCGCGTCCTCACTTAACGGCACGAGAAAATCCACGAAAGCAAATGTATTCGCTGAAATCTGTGAAAATCTGAATCCTTGGTAATTCAATTTTCATTCAGAATCCCTTTCTACCCAAAGTCTTCTTCCGCTTCCGCAGGACATCAGTTCGAGACGTAAGTGGTCGCACCCGGTTAAGAGCTGAAACGCTCTGTTTGCTTGAGTGGGGGAATGGCGCGAACCCCTTGCATATGTTCAGCCTCCGGGGTTCCATCTGACAGAGGTTCACCGGTATCCTTAGGTGGAGGTTCGGCACGAACGATGGTTGCTTGAATGGGTGAGGCAAAGGGGGTGTATTAGTCCTTAGATGTCTTCATTGAGAATGCCAACAGCAAGAGTTTCTCTATTCTTCTTCAGAGTCGTTTTTATTTTTCTTTTTGCTTTGTTTCTTCGAAAGCAGACGATGCGTGGTAGTGTGGTATGGCGTGGGCTTTGTGTGCCATTGGTATTCCCTGGGGTGCTTGTATTTATGGACATTTCGTGTGCTGTGTTTGTGTTTTGGAAATTTTTGTAAACATATTGGCAGGATACGCAAATCGCTATTTCGACAAATAGGAGCCAAACGAGAGTTGCGTACGTCTCGACCTCTCGGATTTTCGACAGACAAGAGCGAATGCAAGTTCTACTAATTGTTATTTTTGGTGGAAAAAGCGTGTTGGGAGTGAAATCATAATACTTAGCCTATGTGTCGTAATACATTAAAGTCGACATTGTGTTTGTCCAAAACTGTCCTCTTACTTTCGATCTTATTAAGTTCAGACACTAGACTGGAGCCGTTGCGTAGCTTGGAATATCACTTCGGCTGAAACGCACCACACGTTAAGCTGTTATTTGTACTCTTACAGTACTGGAAAAGTTAATGTTAATGTGTCAAGAATCTGAATAGACACTGTATTGAGAAATTCTATTGCATTTCATAAACTTCTGCTCAAGTGCTTTGTTTCCTGAAGTGCAAGTGCAAAAGTGCGTGAAATAAAAAAAACATACGAAATGCCAAATGTGACTAGAGCTCCTCCAGATAAACCAGGCAAACTCAATAACTGCAAACAGCAGACGAAATGCATACGATGACTGTCGTTAACCGCTCTCGAGCCAATAACTGGAATTATGAGCTTGAACTAGAACTAAGAGTTAACTAGACTTTATAAAAGATGAGTGAAATTACAAATTCACTTATCTTCTCTAAGTGCGAGCTTGAATTGCTCATTGCATCCTCAAAAAATACGTTGTCTACCCTTTTGCGCAGACTTTTACGCATAAGGGATTTTAAAGAGAAAAAATTCAGCGACTTCGACGCAGAGAGGTGAAAGCGTGTACGCTCGAGAACAGCCACAGAAACAGCAACAACATCAAGTGCCAAAAAAGCAGCACCAAAATAAGAAGCTTAAGCATCAGAAAACGAAGCAGGTTGCCTTACTGCTAAACGAGTAGCAAAAACAACCTGCAGCAACCAGCAGCTAATCATCCATAGCAGCCAGTAAAGCAGGAAATGCTAGCAGTACAGGCAACACATCAACAACAGCGGGGAGCAGACAATAAACAAACAGCAGCAGCAGAAGAACGAGAAGGTGCCACCAATCAATGTGTACTCAGAGCACATTGAACGAACTGCGAATGTGTGTAAGGGGGATAAAGGTGCAGGTAATTACTATATTAGTAAAAGCAAAGGTACTCATAAGTATGCAATCCACTGCAAGACAGTAGATGGCTATAATGAATTGATGGAATATTTAAAAATCTCGTAGTTGGAGTTCTTTTCTCTCACAAAAAAGGCGAAAAACGCCAGTACTGCCTGTTGAGGACCACCCTTCTGCTTTATCCGGAGAAGTTCTTCCAACTGCTCAATGAGCAAGTGTGAGGGAATCGCGTTCGTCGGGGTTAAGCCTTTCTCCACAGTTAAAGCAAGGAGAGAGGGGCGCAAACTACCCCTATATATCGTTCAGTTTTCACCCAATAGCAAACTGAAAGTAATATTCTTAGATGGTTGGGAATGCAAATGGGACAGCATAAGACGGCGCGATGGTATTGCATAGTGCTTCCGTTGCCAAAGGTTCACGCACGCTGCTTCGAACTGTCAAATGAAGCCTCGTTGCGTAAAGTGCGGAGAGAACCCCAGTTGGGAAAAGTTTTCTGGGGGAAAGAGGAAGCAGATGACAAGAGTCAGCTCCGTGAAAGCTAAACTCCGGGCCTCTCAAATGATCTACGCCCAACTGTCGTATTACCAGAGGAACACGTAAATACAGCAACTACCGAAAGTGGTGCCGTAGTCTTCAGTGCCACGAGCACACGATCCAACGCCAGATTGGAAATCTGGCGTATGGATCGGAAAGGCGTATGGATCGGTTAGAGGAGCGGGTAAACCAAATTCTGGCGCTCCTGAAGAGCAACCACGTCGGTTGTTTGAGATGGCTTGTCTTCGCCTTTATCGAACTCCAGAGTCCCTATACAGAAAATTATATTCCAATGGGGTGTTGTACAACAGGTTTAACTTGTTAAGAGTGAACAATTTCCTGCTGAAGTTGATTCGAGGTCATACGGACAGAGCGATGAACTCGGTCAATAACCTGATCTCGGGGGCTTACTGCCTAAATACGCTATAACATGAAAGGGTCCCCCCCGAAGCATTCCTATACTTTGATTCGAACGGTCTAATACAAGACATAAATGGAACAAAGGAACGGTACCCTCTTTCATACCGCCCGCTCAACTGTGGATGGACGACTCAACCACGAACAACGAGCAAAGGAAGACTTCCCCCGGTTCAGTACGGTGGTATCAATTCGGGATGTGCGAGATGTTGCAATGCATCATCGGAAATTCTGGTGGCTGGGGAGCGAAAGAACTCCCTCGTCGAACCCTTTAGACCCTGGGTGGAAGGAGTAATGCGTATCCCCGCATGGGAGCAGTAGTCGGTCACTTTCTTGCAGCTGCCAGGTTGGTCGCCTTACATAGTCTAATAGTTTAAGGTGCTTTGTTAGGGTGGAATAAAAAAGGAAGAATAGTGTACACACTCGTACACAGGTGTGTATCTATGTGCATACATTTTACCTCATTATATACACATACGCTTGTGTATGTAGCTTAGCTAAGGTTAGTTTAAGTTATTTTTAATGTAGTATGTATATTAGTATTAATAAAAAAATATATATATATATATATAAAAAATATAACTGAACTGCGACAGTTATTAAGTTTTTGCAATTTTTCAGTATATTCTGATACATGCTAGATATCCTTGGAAGGTTCAGCCGTATTTGGGAGAAGCTTTCCTTCCAAGTGCTGTGTTGTCGGTACATGCGAATGTGCTGATCGTATGTTTTGACTGCATGTTTTGACGAAACATATCGTCCACGAAAATCAAGTAATTGCTAGGCACCTGTAACATATTCATGTCGATTGTAATAATCTGTCAATAAGATAGACCATTTATCAAATAATTTATCTTATAGCATCATCAAACCGAATAACTCGGTTCATAAATTCAAACGTTTTTTCGATATGATTGGACACTTTATATGAAGGAACTTTTTCAATCCGCAATCTGCCAATTTGTTGTTGAAATGGTTGTGGTTGTGACACAATACCGTCTTTCGAAGCGAGCTATGGATTTTCACTTTCAGCAACTGATGCGTTTGTTTCATTTGATCCACTTGTTTCTTCTTCAATGTCAGAATCACTGCAGTAAATATAAGTCATCGTAAAAATCAACATTTTCTTTAGGTAAAAATTCGTCATCATTTCTCCAGAAATATATCTATAATTACCATCACTTTCATTCAATAATGCTTACGTGTCTTCAAATATTAGATATCTTGGTCTCGACTTATTATTAATTGTGTTATATACATATACAAATATAAGTATTGAAGAAGGGTCATCGTGGAATAGTGGGTTGGTGCGTCGACTCCATACGCAAGAAGTGTCAGGTTCGATCGCCGAATTTACGAACTTTCATAATTCACGGCTCCACCTCCTTCGAGTCATTGACAATGTCCGAAGAATACTGCTGTCTAGAAAAGGCAGCTCAGTCCTCGCTGTTCAGAGCCGGCATACAACTGTAGATCCCATCTACTTGTAGAGGGCAATAGCAGACACAACACGAGCGTTTGCTGTAGAAGCCAGGTCGTCGTCCGTCTCGGACTGCGGCGCCACCCATATTACTACTATTTATATATATATAAATATTATGGTTTGTTGTGATTATTATTAAATTCACAACATATGCACTTATATCCATAAAGTTCACTTGCCAAAAGACTAGAAGTCAGAAAATTCGAGAAGTGTGCAATTAGTAGTTTTTGGAAAAATAAGAAGACATTTTTTTCGCAAGTTTTCTACGCAAGAATTATTATTAATCTTGAACAGTCAAGTGGCTGTTCATACATGTCAATATTTATCTAATAAATCACCCATAATTTATACATCATAACATGCTGTTTAAATATGGAAAATATGATGAATGAATTTTCACGGGATACCATAATTTGTTCGAGTTAGAGAGAGTCCCACCACATTTCCGAACCTACTTCTGTTCCGCCACACTTGTGCAGAAACTCGTTAAATCACCCTCGAGTTCATCCATCCGTGAGAGGTTGTGAACTCGGATAAGCCTACAGCGTGAATGATTTTGGAATTCCAACTGGAATATCGTTAAACAAAATCTTTTTTCCATGTCTATATGATGTCCATGGCATTAAAATAAAAACTAACATGGTTTTGTTTACCATCGAAAGCGGCCCTTTTTGTATAAAGCCCGACACAGACAAAACAGAGAAGTTGTATACTTTTAGTACAGATAATAAACTACCCAGATGTCTCATCCGTATGGGAAGAGGTGAAACGAAATGCACAAAAAAGCTTCAAATTAAAATCAGATTCAGAGAGGGGAAAGCTCTTTCTGTTCGATCACCCTTCACCAAACGTATACAAAACAAACATTGTTGTCCTTTTCTTATCTTCTCATACCCACAAACACAGCTATGGAGGTGGACACAAAACATCGACCTCTTTCACACACACGGCTCACAACGAACATCAGAATAAATGAAGATAATACAGAAAATCCCAAGCCAGTTCCGAGCACATGAGACGTGGGGTAGCTTAGCACCTCTCTTGCCTTCAAACATTGTAAATTCGACGTGCGCGTGTGAAAGCGGCCTTATATGACAACACACGATCAAACAGAAAGAAAAAAAGAGGTTTTCCCATACGAGCGAACGGAGTGAGGAAAATTTAAAAGCTTTATTTGTTGTACTTATTCTGAAAGCTCTTTGTCTGCCAGGACCTTGTCTGCTACGAAAAAAATATGCATCATAATTTTATATGGGAGTGCGACATCTGGGTAGTTTATTATTTGTGCTTCGACTTAAGGGCACTGTTGCCTTTTTGGTACTTTTTTTGACGTGGAGACTTTTGATAATTTTGTAGTTCTTATCTCATTTTGGTAGTTTTAGTAAATAAAAAACGAATTAAAAATTATCAGTAGTCGGTTTTTATAATTATGCTGTGTACAAAAAATGGATAAGTAAGCAAATAATATGTTTGGTTTGTTAGGTAATGTTTTGAAATATAGTTACAACTTTTCTTAAAGGTTTGTTAAAAGAAGGGCAATTAGGGCTCCTAAAAGCTGTAATTTTGCGATCGTTTAAAGAGACATATAAATAATGATGTATCCATATTGGTGCCCTAAATGAAGACACAAAAAATAAACCTCGAGATAACACCGAAAGAAAATTTCGACAAGAGTGGTTAAACGATTTTTACTGGTTTCAAGAAAAGGATAATAAGAGCTTTTGAGTTGTCTGTGCAAAATAACTAATTAAGAATCTATCGCACATAAAATCAAGACAAAAAGAAGCTCATATCAAAAATTCAAATATTTTATAAATATAAAATTTCAAATACATAAATTCAAAAATTCAAATATATAAAATTAAAAATTGATAGTTGTTCGGAGTAGGTTGGTTTCAAAAAAAATGCATAAGCATTACCGACAACCTCTCATTTTTGTTGATGGATTACTTTTTAGTGGAATGCTGTCCGAACTCACAAGTGGCGAAATTAATAAAATTTGACAGGACCAAGGCGACTCAATTCGCTGGAACTAAGGCTTATTTATATATTTGTCTTTTTTAATAACGTTAATTTGAAATGTGAGTATTAATATGAATTGTGATTTTGAATTTAAACTTGAAGACTTGTATTTTAAAATAAGAAATATAAGTTATAAAAATTCTTACTTTAAATAAAAAAATAAACTGAAATTATTTTAATTTTAAACCCACACTTTATGTTTGCTTTTTCACCATCAACAGCTAAAGTTTTTAATAAATCTCATAAATCAGATAAGTGTCGCAATCAAAGCGAAGTGCATAATTTTTTTTTTATATTTATATAATTGGTAATTACTTCATTTGGTAACTTTTTTTTTCAATTTTGGTAGCAAATTTTTTTTTCGTAAGTGGCAACCATGCATAATGCCTGTAAAAAAAGAATCGAAAGAATGTGTACGATTTAGAGGGAGTTTCGACTTAAGGAGACTGTCTTTGTATGAAAATGTAGGGAAATGCTGAGTTAGGGAAAAATTGGGAGAGTCCACCCTATATCATGACTATAGTATTATATTAACACACCATCTATGAATTTGTTAAAAATATGCACTAAATTTTGTACTTCCGCGGTCGGATCCTCTATTTCCAAGTCCTTCGCCGTTATCTTAATTTTAGTACGCATCATCTTTTTAGTTCCAACCTTAGCTTTCGAATAAATCCACTGCTACTCTGTTCTCGTTAATTTCTGAGACTTCTGATGGCTCCGCGGGGACAAATATACCTGTCTAGTAAGAATTTATTCTACCGATTATTATTAAGATATTCCAACCACAGTAACAATGAGCCTGTAGAACGAAATAAATTGCTAAGTCGATAAATCCGTCGAAACCATCTACAAAAAACTGATGATAGCATTTAGATCGATTAACTTTTTCATTGTTTCATAGCAATTGTTGGAAGGCCTTTTGATATTCGTGTATATACTTATTCAATCTCCATGACGATGATGCATTAGAACTGCCGTTCCTAGAGTCAACTGCCGCTAATCAGATAAAGACATGCAAAACGTCTTTTGAACCAAGATTTATATTTTGCATAGAAATGCTTGCATAGCTGAATTTTTTCCACCGATTATAAGGCACGAAATTATAACTCATTATCAAAGTCTCTGAGCGGAAGTCGTTCTTTATAAAATAGTTAGCTGAATAGTATAGCTTTATAAAACTGTTAAGTGTACCTCAAGGGAAAGAATAATTAAATATAATATTTATAATAGTAATAATATGGGTGGCGCTACAGCCCGTAGAGGGCCGGGGCCTGGGTTCTCTCTCTTGTGCAAGCTATTGTCCTCTCACAAGTGAAAAGATCCTACAGTTTTATGCCGATTCCAAACGGCTTTTTTAAGAAGCTTTTTCTCATTACTCCTTGAGCATTGTCAGTGATTCGAAAGAGTCGTGATAATTAATTTTGGTCCTACCGGCTGGGAAACAAACCTAGGCAGCGAGTTTCACTTGAGTAGGGGTCGACGAACAGACCCACATCGCCACGGCCGCCACAAAATATAATGTTTATTAAATAAAATAGTGCCAAGCTAAAAGACTCAAATTGTTTTTATTTTATTATGTTGGAATCTTAAGTAATATCGTATTTTTGTATTTATTAAAGAAATTTGTTTTTGACAAGCATATAAAAATGTTTTCACACCAAAGAGAAAATAAATTAATTTCAATACTAAGAGGAAGGATAACTTTAGAGCTCTGTATCACTCAGAAGAAGATCATTATATACAAATAAAAAAATAATAAAATAACATAACATAAACACCTCCATATGCTGAATTTAATTTTTGATATTTTTCTCCACTTTTGAGCCAATGTGCGGGCAATTCCTATTTACTCCAGCCTTACCGGATTTATAGTTCTGTTCATAAGCATTGCTTTGAACCTCAAAACTCAATGAAAATTAAATGCCCAAAGAGTACTTTTCCTCTCGACTGTAGACTCAATTCTGCCAAAGAGGTTTTGAGGTACGAGTTTGTGGCGAGTGAGTAGTTCCCCTTATCAATTTTTGGTATGAAGTCGCCCGGGGGTCGAGATATTGACCAGTGTCAGACTGGGAGTGAAAATTCTTTACAACACCGGAAGTAATTGGTCAATGCCTTTTTGCAGCAGAGGTGGGTATATGCCATTTAAACTATCATAGAAGCCACATCCGTCATGAAGCTGAGTGTAAGGTGATTGCGACCTGGTTACCTGGAACCTGTCTGAGTTTTCGACTCAGGGTAGGTACCATCGGGTTTTCTGAGATTTTGGTTTTCTGTTTTCCAGCCGGTTTGCATTTTTAAGTACGGTAACCAGACTGCTGATTTCACTGACTATTTCGAACTTTCATCCCTAAGCCGTATCCAGTTGATTTTTCTGGGATGGTTCTTGAATGGATGTTATGTAAAGCTTTGTTTTCATCATGGAAAGTCGGCTACATATGGAATAATGAAGGTAAATGTGTTAGCACAGCTTGGAAATGAAGCGGAAATTAATCCTTACAAGATGCAAATAAGGACGGGATTCAAATTTGGAACGTATGGTCTCAACCGAAGCTTATAGGACCACAATGAGAGACTAGATGTACTTATTTTCCGGATTCCTACTCTCCTCGTCGGAGTAAATTTTCCACTTCGTTGTGTCGAGCCCAGGGTTTTGGATATGTAGACGCACCAGCGGTTTTCCTGACTTGCCCCGGGATCCAGCAGACGCTATTTTTGGTACTCTAAAAACCGCAAAAGTTGTGGTTTCCGGGGGATGGATTTTCGGTACAAGAGAAGAAAAATCAGTAAGGGGATTTTCATTTGCGAGCTAGCTGTAAAGGAGGTGGATCCTGTCGACTGGGCGGTTTTAGTTGAAGTGATCTCTGCCGACCTGACTCTGAGCGCTTGTGCCAATTTCCTTCGAATCTTATCTGAGGAGTGTGATTGTCGCTCACCTTCTTTTATTCTTTAGTTGGCTTTTAGTTAGAGGCCCTTTAGATACTACCGCGTTTGGAGCCTTTTTAACCTTTCCGGTTTCTCGAGTCCTGCCATAAAAAACAGTAGTCTCATCAGCTACCAGATTATGGGATTGGAGATTATGCGTAACAGGCAGAGCATCTCGGCTACTTACCCCCTCCTTCCAGACTAAACTGCCACTGAGTGGCAGGAATCCACGGCGATTCCTTGGTCAGCGCTGCTGTTGACAAGGGGGATCTTTGCCTTTTAAGCCCTCCCGCTACGGCAACGCATCCAGCACTCTTTTTAGAAGGATCGTTTTAGTGATTAGTGGTGCCCGTTTCCAACGTTAAAGTGAAAACGACATGACATATCTTGCCTACGAAAAAAAAAACGAGTATGGCTGTTCAGATTGCGGTGGTGATGTTGAACAGCAATAAGAACAGTGGGGACGGTATGTGATTAAGAAATCCAAATAATGACCAATCAATTTTCAAATTTAAACCCAATTTTTAGTTTTCAATTCTAATTTAATTTAGTGAGGTCTGGAACCCGTAATTCAGGCACTTACGATTTACACATTCGCCACATCCAACTTGGCTTCAATTTCTAAGAAGCTTTATCCTGAAGACATCTACAGCAATTCTTCCTGGAACTACCTTCCGCGAGTATCGCTGAAGCAACAACTTCTCGCATTGATGTTAACTTCTTGAGGGACTTTGCCAGGATACTAAAGCGCTCAGTCAACACATAATTCTGTGAAGTGTTGATTTTTTTTTAAGTTCAAACAAATTCATTGTCTAGCAGACTAATCACCAATTACTACTTCTTCAATTCTATATATCCACAGTGTCTTATTCACATATCTTTGTGAAAAAAGCGACCGCTGCTTGTCCTCCACAAAATACAAAATAATTAAGCATTCACCACAAATCCGCATTATAGAACGTTATTAAAACTACTTTTCAGAGGCTGTAACAACCCCACCAACGCCCGAAACGTCCTTCACAACTTTTCGAAATGTAATTTTCACCTCCACCCCAATACAGTTAACTCGATTAAGTTGCCAAAATTGCTTTGTAACTCAATTAAAAAGTCCAACTTGTCGTATCCGTTCTTTTAGATTCTGGTTCGGCCTCCCACTCATTTAGAGCGCACAGAAAGGAAATTACAACTTCTCGCCCTTTACAAAAGGGGAACGACAAACAGAACATACATAAGCAGATACAGAAAATAATCATGGTTTCTGACAATAACAACCGTATTGGCATTGAAATTGCAGAAGATTCATAAATTGCAAAAAGTCTCCACACCCCCCTTGTTCCAGTAACAGAAAGGCAGAAAGGGTCAACTGTCGGCATGTGCACCCTCGTTCCACAGTTTAAAAAGTCAAACTATTAACGGAAAGTCATACTGCTTGCAGTGCCATAATTCACCACCCTTCTAGCGACGGAGGTGGTACAATCTGTCGAGGATTTTGCATTAATTTTTTCAACTTATGTCGTGCAACTCCTCCCACCACGTATTCCTCCTTCATCCCTTAGGCAGACGTAATCGTAATTCCTTAGTCGTGCACTGAGTCGACGATCCCGTGCCTGTCTATTTTTATTGACCGACTTAGGGTGGAAATTCCCTTAGCTGCCTCCTTCGGCTGGATCACAATAGGATTTGAATATCAATTCATGGTGCGTCCTGGATCCTGTATTTTAAACTGCTATACACCCCAATCGAGCCTGCTCGCCAGAAAGTTTTAAGAGCTGGTAATCTGCAACTATGCAAGGACAACCCAAGGCAGTGCCGTATGTTTGTCCAAACATGTGCATGAATCCTTAATTTCATATTGTCAGGAAAAGAGAAGGAAAGTACATCACGTAATCCTGAAAATGTGTCGCGTCTTCATTATTCTCAAGGATTCGTTGGTGTGAGGTGATGATGGGTGGTGGTTTTTCCAAAAAATAAATTGCAATATTTTGAAGCGTTTATGCGTACGCCATCCGAACGAGCCCTGAAGGATTTGCGAGCCATTAATCTTCTTACAAGTGGGAAGGATATGGTGGGGCTTCCATTGCATGTACAAGCATACTAGTGTAGCTACCACACTGCAAGGGGAGTGTGCAAACAGCAACCAAAAATATTTCACCATAAGAGGCTGCCTGGCGGGATATTTTACACCTATTTATCCGGGTGAAGCGTGTGCGAGGGAACAAAGAATTGTGGACCTTATGAGGAATCGTGGATGAAAATTCCTTGATTCCTGCTGACTTCTCTCATCCTCCAAGTCATTTAATCAGCGTATACCGAATTGAATTTTGAGCGAAAATTCGGTTCGTTTGAGTGCTGCAAGGCTTAGAACATATTGCTTGAATTGCTTTTCCTGGAAGTGAATGTATTACTTGTTAGGTCCTTTATTCAATTTGAGGGCATAATCCCGCAACATCCAAACGTAACGGGATGTCAAACGAAGCCCTTTATTTGGGTGACCCTGAGAGTCGTTGAAATAGCTCGCATACTTGAAGTTAAGAAACTCAAATGTTAGATGATGCTTTCTTTAAAGATACATATGCATTCGCTTCCCATTAAGCTGATTAGTATCGCAGTTCAGGCTTCGAAATAAGCGACTCTCAGAGCTGAGTGCATCTTCAGTCGTCATTATTTTAATTTATGGCTTCATAGCGTCAAAGACAACCCCGGTACCATATATATGACTAGGACTACGGTAATTGTGTGATGTACTCCCAACGTATGGACAAACCTTGGACAAGCAACCCCATTACACCGTACAATGAGTACTGTTAACTGGGTTCGTACAATGATCTCTATCAGCAATCTAGACTAAGCCTCATCTAACGATTTAACACACCTCTCGATGAGTTTGTGGTTCTGCTATTATCAGGAGCTCTTATATTCCCTGCACTTCTCCCCAATTGATTGCACAGACTGTGCTGCCCTTGTCCTTCACACTGTTTCTGCTCAGACTACACCAACTCTTACTTACTTGGCTCATTCATTATTCATGAGCACAACCATTTCGTTTACGTAAACACCGAACCTATTCGCACATGAATATGCATAAAAGCCTATCTACCCCAAAACTAAATTAATTCAAGATAAAACGCTCCCAACACAAATATCTAAATTGTTTTATTCCAACCCTCCAATCCCCTCAACATCCTCACTTTCATGCAATAGAGACTAGAGCATCTGACTGATGGCCGCCACTCATCATCACCCCCCATCTACTCAACTGCAAAATCATTTGATAAACGTCCCTACGGCTTTTCAATGAGCTTCAATTGGAATTCTGTAAAAAAAAAATAAATTACTTTGCCCATTCAAAACATACATAATTGCGTGTATTTTCCAATTCACCCACACCCCTCCACGCTTAAGATGACCGATGCCGACCGAACACACACACACCGAAGCGGTACTGCCTGAAGGGGTGCAAAGCGTTCCATCAACCAGCAAGGGTTTACTTCAATATTTATGTTCCGTTATTCTAATTTCGTAATTTGCATTTGTAATGTAATCCTGCGCGTGTGTGCAGCCGCCCGACCACCACCCCATTGCTTCCAGAACGCGCATGCAAATAGAAATAACGACCCCAATAGTGTCCTTCACCATTTCGTTTCGAGTAATGAGTTAATTGGGTATGAGGAATGCCACCGGTTGGGAAGAGGGCGGTGCTGGGTGGTGCTTGCCGACATCAAAACCGTAGCTACCCGATGTTAACCTATCGCGAAGTGACAAGGTGACTCAATCAAAGGACCTTTTGCTATTTTTCTTTTGACAGTCTCGGACAGGATGCAAGTTCCAGAGGCTTTTTTCACGTTTGAATGTTAGGGTACTGCATGTTCTTCAATGAATCAAAATCCACCATTCAGCAGCCAACTAGAATGCTCCAACTTGCGCGATGACACTTTCCAGCAATATGTCGTTCACTGAAGCGTTTATGACTGTGCGCCATCTATTTAGAGCGAAAGAAAAAGCTAGGCAGCTCTAAAAGGGCAGTGGTAGTAGCTGCTGGCTGCTCCCTGTGAGTGTGATGACAGTTTGCACATTTAACGATTTTCTTTCGAGGAAATGTCCCTTTTTCGAGGCGACGGGACGTGGAGCTAGGTAATGGAAAAATTGCGCGAAAGGATGAAAAAACGTCGAAAGTCGTCAACTAGTTAACTTCGTCCTTGATGATGGTAGGACGGCCGGGATAGGAAGGCGAGTAAGTGTGTGTTTGTTTTAGGTTGCCAGCACTCTGGGTGATGAACATATTTTCCAGAGATGGTTTTTCTGGCATGTCTGACATATGATTTTTATTGCGGAGCATTGCCGGTCCCTTTTTGAATGGTTTTATGGCCATCCTTTATAATGGCGCACATCATTGCAGTGACATAAGCTTTTGTTGGTGGTACGTCCGTAGGTTAAGTGGAGTGTAGAGAGGTCATATACGATGCAGTTAATGGAGCACAGTATTGTGTAGCGGTGTAACCATGTGGGGTCACTCTAAAGCCGAACGCAGTACATGCTTGAGCTTTTAAAATTATAACTCTGTTGTGCACCACAGAACAGTGTATAGGTCAAGAAATATTAATTGGTAACCCCTTAAAGATAAACTAAGCTTAAGTTCCTTATTGTAGCCAAGGTAAAATATCTAGATATCAAAACCTTCGAAGAAAAAACTTCGAAACGGATATCTGAGTTCTGTGCCGATCGAGTCTCCCAGAAACTCTATGTAAGTTCAATGACACCTGCACAAACAATCGATGAAGGTTGGAGGAGTTGCGTTGACGCTAAAAAGCTGGCTCCGATGTGCTGTGCTTTACTGCACCATCGACGAGAAACCCGAGGTTTGAACACGAGTGCAGGCATGCACTTGCAGCGAATTTGAAAGCCTACCTAGCGCACGATCGATTAATGATCGAACATTTTACCAAAGCGTAACACAATTATCCACATTACCTTGAGACGAATTGCAGGACACCAATAACGCTGTCAGGCATAATGTTCTACTCGAAATGAAAGATAATAAACAAGAATTCCATTCCCCCGGTATCTACATTAAAGTCTAACAAACCGGCTGGTCATTTGAAACCTTATCGGCTACTGGAGATGATCTGGTTGGGCGCATATCATTTGTATGTAGGATAGACCAGATTTTCACACTACGGCAGATCCCGGAAAACACCCAAGATATTCAAATCGACGTTCACTACATATTCGGCGTTTGCTGGGAATGAGATGGAAGAGGCTAAAACAGGTCTGGTTTTAAATGAGGAAAAAAACGAAGTACTTCTCAAGAATAGACATACAACATCGACGTCTTGGACAGAGCGTCACAATGAACAAATATAATTTTGAGGTACCTAGTCAGAGAGGATCAAACTCAAAATCTCTCTCTTGTCAACCCTTGCTTCTTTGGACTTAAACGGCAATTGCGTAGTGCAGCCGTCTCTCAAAGCTGACTGAAATGAGACATTGATCATCACACTTCCGCAGTAGGGAGGTGCGTTTCAGGGGAATGGAATCAGGAAAATGTTTAAGGAAATTCTTGGACTTTTCAAGAAGAAATTTCCGCAGACCACCATCCTAATGGACACAACGTCATCGAAAGTCGCCGTCACATCATCCATGAAGATGTCATTTATTAAGCAATTTGAAGAGCGGGGAAATTACGATATGCTGTTGAGTCTCGTTTGTTTCAGGACGCTCGGTGCCAGAAATGCCGCAGACGCTGCTCCATACATCACCGTTAAGGGAGCGCAATCACGAAGCGAGCTTCATCCAATGTCTTTGGAAATTTTATAGTGCAGGTAAACAAATCGTTTTGGATAGTAGGGCCGACGAGCAGATAATCGTTGAAAGAAAAGCCATTTGTTGACATTGACGACATTAAGACTACCCGCAGCTTGGTTGTAGTACCATCGGGTTTAATCACTGCCTGGTGCTGCAAATTTTGAGGTACGAGTGCCATATGACCAATAATTGCTCCATTGCATAGACGATTCTCAGCGCTGTTCCCCGGAATTACAGAATTCGACCGGAGTTTTACTAAGCGGCAATCTGACCACGAATCTTCGTTCAGCATAAGTGCAATGAGTTGCCGGCAATCGCCCAACCGAAAATAGTGTTTTGGTCTGTAGGGGAACCATAGGTGTATCCGATTCTGCCGTGAGTGAGTAATTTCCGCGCCGAGCAGAATATCGATTTTTAATTGGGCAAAGGCAACATTCGTCCGCCAATACTAACTCTTCGAAATACGATAGATTTGAGTTCGGAATTTACGTTGGCTGGTCATTTACTAAATGCGATAGCATGCATGCCTGATTCGTGATGATGGAAACTACTGCTAGCTAAAAAAAGAAAAACTACAATGCCTCCAGCTAGACTTGAACAGGATCTGCAGAAACCTACATGGATGCTGTGTTTGTGTGTACATCCATAGATAGATTGGATATGGGAAAATAAGAAAAGGGCGAAAATGTTTACTGTTTGTAGTCGCTTTGTTCGTATGTGTTTGTTTGCAAGATCGATTGTGACGATAACCAAAATAGTTCCATGACTACACAACTTGAAAAGGTTTGATACCGGATTGATGCAACATTTATTTTAGGTATACAAAACATAAAAAGAAAAAACTGGATAGCTCTAACCAGATTTTAACACAGGACCTGCGCGAAGAGTGAGCAACGTACCACCAAGGGACTCTTTAGATTTCTGTACTCTGCCACTTAGTTCCAGGGAGAACCGTAGACTGTCCGTATACGTCACCAAATCTTAGTTTTACTTGAACGCCCTCTGGACAAATGCAATCATCTCTAATGCCAGCTCCGTATTTGCAAGATATGGACCAAGATAGAAAGAAAATTCACGATTCTGAATTTTGATCTTCTGTAGCTGTCGAATGAATTTATTTCATAGTTCTCTTTCGCCGCATCAGCACATTCAGATGTGGACAACGAACGCTTATCTTGTGGTAAATTATCTTTTTACTAGCGGGTGGTACTTCGGATGTTGATAGTGGAATACCGGCATTTTGATCTGTGGTAGTAGAAGCTAAAGCCTGTAATCGGGTAGTAAACACTAGCCGTGCTTAGATAACATATTTCAAACTTTTACCTTTACATCAATTGGTCAAGAACACTTTCTAAGCAAAACAAGTAATTTCTAAGAAAAAAAAACTACCTAAGCGCGAAGAGTTCGCGGTTATGTCTTCTCCTTTATTCACCTTCCTGTCAGACACCACATACCAGCTCCGCAGTTTTGCTTACCATCTTTCGGATCCATATAGAAGTAACCATTCTACACAAGAAGCAGTTTGAATTTATTTGTTTTCCAACCGTTTTACATAATTAAAATTAAATCTTCGGGGATAGTAATTTATGTTTCAGAAAATGGATGTTAACCAAACAAATTAAGTTGTCCGTACCAACGAATCTACATCTTACAACCATTTAATACTGCACTTAAATCTACTTCATAGCCAAGTTACTCTTAAGCCTTATGTCCAACTTAGTTGATCATAAATATTGAAGTCTTTGCAACCAACTTCACTTCGATTTTAAATGTCAATTTCGGTATTTAGTGTTAAGATGATTGAATTTTTTGATCCATAGATGACGCCAATCAATGATGGAAACGAGGCTATTCGAAAGAAGTATTTCTTGGCATTTTCCACAGATGTCTTCGGTAATTTTTTGTGTTTGCTTCAGATTTTCCCCCAAAAGAATCCTCTGTAAATAATTTCATATCACATAATATCACAATAGTTGATTGATGGGTGCTATCGACATAACTCTTGAAGACGTGTCACTCTTTTTTTAAAATTTGCTTTAGGAAATAAATATAGAAATCAGTACCCGTTGAAAATCTGTTGTAAAGCAATTACCCCATACCCACCCCATTCTATAATATTCAAATTCAGTATTCCTTTCGTATGCATAAATGTATGCAAGATTTTATGTCACTGTTTCACTATTTCTTCCACTGAGTTTAAGTTATAAATACTTAGTCGAATTTATTCTCTTCTTTTCAATTCGTACAAACCGATAAGTTCATCGTACCTTGTTAAGTGAAACTTAAATCGCTGAGTTGAGTATCAGCAAACGGCCCTTAGTCAAAACGTACGAAAAACTTCACGGTCTTGCCGATGCTAAATATTATAAGGATTATAGACAAAAACGTTGTTCTCAACGCACATTCTTATTTAATTTCAGCCAACTTGTGAAAAACTGTTTTTTATTTTTCAGATCCATTAAAGTTCTGGTAAGACTCACATGATTGTCAAAAAGGCCACTTTGTTACCAAATACATAACACTCTGCACTCCACTGTAACATTCTAAAACTAAATATTCGAATTCAGTCTATTGGGTCGACTCGCTAAACAAAGTCATTTCTCAAGAATATAATATGTACAGGGATTTGAAGGACCGCCCATTCGGCCATTCGACATCAAGGCTGTAGTATCCTAAAATTCATGATTGACTTTGCTCCTATCCGAAATGTACACAATCCCGTCTCACACAGTAAATGAAGCCCTTACAATGGGGCTCTATATTCACCTCTCAATAGCACGTCAAACACGATCCCAGTTGGAGAATCCCTTTGTCTGTGTGAAGGCAATATAAACAAACTTTTGATCCTTTCACTCAGATACGAGTATTCTCGTACTCCTTAATCATAACTATCTTGAGGAGAAATTAAATAAGCTCCATACATACAAACACCAAGTTCAGCCACTGAGCGTAATTTCGTTTCCTTGGACAATTATTAAAGCAAATTAAGTTTACTCCAAACAGAGACTTCTGGTTGAATGTGTACCAGGGGAGTGGGCCAATGTTTGTGTATCTCCGAGTGTAATGTACCATATCACAAGCATCGTAAAGGACATGGCACACAAGAAAGGACCTAAGCCCAAAATGGGACTGCTTGCGCTGGTGAAATGTCAAGTCATCCTGTGGCATGTGGCGAGTTCCGCCCAAAAGCCAGATCTGAGAGTGTCACCAGCCGACAGAGTCAAGATGTCGTCCGAGTACCAAGTACACTTGATGTATCCTTAATTTTTATTGGTTTCTGCATTACTTTTGTTTTATTACTTCTGTTTCGTCTTTTCCTTTGTTTTATTGGCCTCAGGTTCTGTAACTTTGTCTGACATTGTGGTTGTGTCTCTAGCTGGGGGGTACAATTGCCATTGCGGATTAGTCCAAGCCAAGAGTAAGAGGTGGGGTGGAAGGTTACAGTGTGAAGGGAATTGAATTGAATGATTAATCCATAAATTGACGAACAGTGTGTTATTTTGCGAACCTAGCGAAAATTAGTTCAAAAATCAAAATCGTCCGTATGACAAAAGTTGAGTAGCAAACGATAGGTATATCCCCATGCATTAATCTTCTGCAAAAACAAACAGGAAACCGTTTTTTGTCAAATTAAACCTTGTCCGACCTTGGTAGTAATGTGGTTTTGCTTGAATGCCTTGAAATTATCTGGTTTTTACATTTCAAAATGTATCCACCTTGAGGTCTTATTTAATACGTCCTGCAGACTATATTATGTACTTCCAGAATAAGACATTTTCTGCCCTTTTTTGCGAGTTAACATTTGTAAGCTCTATGAGTTGCAAGATACATTCAAGATGAAGGGAGGAAACAAAGAAAGCGAGATATGCTACACGACTTTCGAAGGCATTTAGCGAATGTACACCCAAAGTTCAATAGCTAGAACTAGAAACTGATATGCACTAAAACGATGAGTGCAATAAGTTATTGGCGGAGAAATGTCTTTAACAATCTCAAGAGGGATGCAGCAAATGTTGTAAGTGAGCTTGTATTTAGTTCTCCTACCGAAGGGCAACCAATCTGAAAAACCTCAGTCAAGTCAAGAAAAGCATAATCATTAGATTACTGCGTAAGAAGCTCTTTTGCTAATGGTTCACTTAAAATAAATTACTTTTCGGTACAAAAGTATGCAGAAGCAGCTAAAACATAAATTCGAGTGTGTATGGATGTATTTATATATAATAATAGTACAAAAGGAGTCACGCTACATCCCGTAAAGGGCCAGGGCCTAGCTTCTCAGCAACCACTCGTGTTGTGCGCGCTATTGTTCTCTCACGAGTGGAACAGTCTTATGTCGACTCCGAACGGCCAATTTAAGAAGCCTTTTCTACACAGTCATTACTCTTTTAGCATTGTCAGTGACGCGGTAGAAATGTTATACACTTTGTATTGAAGGAAAAAAATATTAAACTTTATTTCAAACGACTTAAACTACTTGGACGGGGGAGCGAACTACGTACCATTCACCTTCGGTTACCTGTATATATTCTGCTCTGAATGCTTATTCAGCGATCGGTTTGAAGAATCGATCGCACAATCAACTGCAGACTTTATGTCAGCATATTTTGTTGACCCACTTTGGTCAAGTGCTCGTGTCACTTTTGTGCTGATGCACTCATTTGGATTTGTTTAATAAATTCGTCAATTGAATCCGTTGCTGAGTGATACGTAACTCGGTCGAGGTGGAGTCGTGAAAATTAGTTTCGGTCGTATTGGCCGGGAATTGAACCCAGGCAGCGAGTTTTAGTTGCTTAGGGGTCGATGCACATACCCGCAACGCCACGGCCGTCACATGGATGTATTAAACAGATTTTTAATTCCATCCAATCCATATTTGAGTATTTGCATCAAAAATTAACCCACTTCCTTAAGAAAGTATTGCACTCTTAAAGGCCCCCGAAGAATTTTTTCCCGAAATAATTTCATTTTTTTTCTTTTAGTTAAGAGAGATATTTGTATCCATGACGTTTATGGAAGATTGATGGCGACACCCTCTACCACATATTATCGTACGTTTTAAAAACTTGATAGCATTGCCTTTATTCTGTCACCGAATAGGAAAATCCATAGTTCAGCTATACTAAGCCCAACAAGAATAAAGTTCCTCTAGATGTGCAAAATAACACGCTGTGCGACGACGAGAACTTTGATGATGAAGCAGGAGGAATTCAATCAAGGCATGTATGTACGAGTGGAACCCTGTCGCTAGTTTCCCGCGATTTCCTAAACATGTTTGGACAGATAATCTAAATAACAGAAGAGCATCAGGGGCAGCCCTCTGGAAACTTCAAACAGAAGTCAACAACTCTGCTGCTTCTGTTGCTGATGGAGATCGGGTTGCGATATACAATCGTCGATTTATGGTAAACAATTGCAGACCCTGTTGGCATCTCCTGGCTTCAGCATGATTCAAGGTTTTGTTTACAATAAAGTTTAATTCGAGTAGGGGAGAGGAGTTTCACATCTGGATGTTTATGAATTCCATGGCGAACGGCAGAGGAAGGTCCAGTCAGTCAAGGACTAGGATACACTGTTGTCTGTGCCATCCTCTATGCTGCTGTTGTTGCTTTGTGGATATAGTGAAGACGATGGGAATAAAACGGCATTTTTATGATAGAAGCGAAATGTGCGAATTTATGGAGGCGCCTCTGGAGTCAAATTTCTTGGCATTTGTGGGGGCATCGTAATGGGGTGCGTGGATACAGTGTATATGGCGGTGGTCTGATTTACAGTTCGTTGGTTTGGACTTGTGGGGAATCACGAGGAAATTCTTCTCGCATATTTTGGAAGTAGGTATTTCCTTCGATTTACGGAGCTACCGAGACTGATAGATGATTTTCAGAAGCACACAATGAGCACATACTTGCCACTGCTTGGGGTGTGGTTTTTCGTGGAGGGACCAAAATAATAAAAGTGCTGAGAGATTTATATCGAGATGTGATTTAAGATTTTTTTGCCTTTAATCAAATTGTGTCTGGCACTCATTTCAGCCATTTCGGATATTTCTATCCAAAACTGCTTATGATTTTATAGTAGACTCGGATAGTCATGCATGTCATCAAACAGAAAATGGATCGGAATAAAATCATATAAGATTATTACATAATTTTTTATATATATATATTTATATACAAATTTAATATATACAAGTTATTACACTGGTTTCCCTGAAAAAAACACACAACATCTTATCGGACAAACAGAGTCCAAAACAAAGAAAGGACCTTTCCGCCGAACCCAACATCGTTATCTTTTATCCCAATACAAATACAGCTGACATGACACTATGGAGATGGGCATGGACAAATTTTTTTGTATAAAAGAGGAGGCCACCAAAATACGTGGTCATAACAGTCGCGCCTGTGCGAGCGAAAATATTGTGTAATAAAAGTTATATCTTTTATTAAATTAGACACTTAGACAAATATATATATTTGTGTACACATTGCGTCCTCACCAAATTTCAAAGACGTTGCACAGTAACATTGTAAAAGCAGGAGCGGCTTGTTAGTTGACGTAATACAATTAGTGCTGAACACGACTCGTATTTGCAATGTGTTTGAGTGAGGTGCTCATTTCAGAAAGTGAAGTGGTACAACGTTACACATCATCTGAGTTGTAAAACTTGTCACATACAAATTATTTCCATTTGGATGACGTTGCAATTATTGCCACAAATGTGAATGAATGATTGAAAATCATAATTTAAATAATCTGCCTGTTAAATGTGCAATACATTTTCTTGCTTCTATTACACAATTATATATGGTCCTGCAAGTGTCCCATGAATGACAACAGAAACGAAAATGTCCCAACTACACACCAATGTGACAGTTGTAGTCAATGATACTTCGTCTACTCAAGGCGAGAAATTATATCTGAGTATGACAAAGTGGAGGTGTGACAAATATATATTTCTTTTTTTGGGGTGTTATGACATTTCTTTAGTTATGAATGGGACATTTGCGGTGCATCTTGTAACACAACACTAACTAAAATAAGAAGAAACTCAACGCGTATAACTTTGACATCACAGCGCGTTGCCAGCTGCACACTTAATTACATTGACTGCGAATTAACTTGTCTTTGACTCAATTCTAAATGGAACAGCTTAGAGATGTTACGAATTTTAGCATCCGCTGCCTTAAATGCATAGATTCCGCATAGATTTTGGAATCTGCATCCGTATTCGGATCCGCAATAATCAATGCAAATGTCAAGCATGATTAGGCGATGAGTAGTACTCCACACGTTTTGATTGGGCTCATGACACTGAATTCTAAGTTTACAACACAGTTTTCTACTTTGCTCGACGAAAAAATGTGTATGTGTTCGCCACCTACTTATACCCTGGCTATTTGTTTTTTACTAAACTGGCTAAAGCAAAAATTAAGGAAAACGTATTGTCATTGTAAAATTGTCTTTTAACGACACGGTACTGATATTCAATTCTTTTGGTGTGTATGCAATAATGACCAACAAAAGGATTATCAGGATCACTGTGATTCACTTTATTTATTAAAAAACCCTTGGGCACCCAAAAAATCGTACGCCTTCCAGCAATTAG
Source organism: Eristalis tenax (assembly GCA_905231855.2). NCBI lineage: Eukaryota > Metazoa > Arthropoda > Insecta > Diptera > Syrphidae > Eristalis > Eristalis tenax. The sequence goes on along the minus strand of HG993126.1, from coordinate 59,063,606 downwards.
TTTGGATGACTTTTCGTTTGAACAGCGTTGCCTGTGTAATGGAATGGTTGAATTGTGGAATCACCGGGCGCTTTAAGCGAAGTTACAAAAAAAGGATATGCCAAAAACTGGCAGTTAAGCGCCTGTACAAAAATGTCTGGAGTATGGTGGCTCGCTTTGCTCCGCAACACAATCTTAACCCTTTTTTTCATCCGCAGGCGAATTGATCATAAATCGCCATATGCTATAAAGCATCCAACATTAATTACAAAATAATTGATGACTTAATAATAATATTGAACAATATAATTATATATAATATAATAATATATATAATTATTATTTTGATAACCTCGTAAAGTTTGGTTATGAACAGATTCATCCGTATCCGTGGATGTAAGCATTCATCATTTCATCGTAACTAGCCTCTGATAAACCTAGCAAATATGAAAAATAAAGCGAATCACATAATATTGGGTATATATTCTAATTTGTGCAGTTTTTTTTTCAAAATTTGAACGTTTATTTAAGAAAAACATGTACAATATTATTAGTATTGCCCATCTGAAGCTATTGCCGTTGATTTGGCTGGATGGCCAAGCCAAAATCACCACTTTAAAATCGTGCAACCCAATTTTGTCATGTTTGCTAAGCTAGCGCATGTTCACCATAAACTTCCACCAAAATACGATGATTTTCGGCAGCAGTTTTCTTCATATTATAGTAATGAAGAAGAACTCCCCGCAAAAACACTTTTTCCGGCACAAAGTTCAACGTATTTGAGTAAACAAAAATTATTGTAGTTCACGCTTCAAATGAATGACATATACTGAAATGACGTACAATGACAGTAGCTTTCCAACGCATGTTCCAATGGAATAATACGAGTTACGCCATCTCTAAGTTATACCCAATATAAAAAATATAAAAACACGGTAGAACCAAGGAGGCAAAGACCGGCTCTATAAGTTACTAAATTCGGAAAGTTTTACGAATTGTAAAACAACTTTCTTCCGGACGACAGTCTGTCATAAAGCAGTTTTTTAGACATCTAAGCAACTTTTCTTTGTTTTGGTGGATAAGCATACACTATTGACTAAATTTGATTCTTGAAAAGATGAACTTAGTACTTGAACGGAACATGTATTTTGTTTTTTTACAACATATGTCATTACATTCATGAGAATACAAAACTGTGGAAAACAGAATATGAAATATTTGTTCATACAAAACAAGACAAAAAAAGTAGCACCAGCAAGATTCGATCATAGAAAAATATGCAAAAAGCTTGAACAACGCCCAAAAAAAGGACCCTTCTTATTTGCACTTGCATATATATTTTCGAATTGCACATAAACAAAAATGTTCATATGTAGAGCCAAACAATGCAATCGGAAAATTATTTGTATCAAACTATAGACAGCATATAGTACCTGACATTTGATGTTGTTAATTTCATAAATTCAGACATTTGCCTGTAAGTAACATAATCCAATCAATGCTTTATACACATGTGACACAAATCCTGCGCAAAACACCTTTTTTTTATCCAGATCCTATTTGTTTTGACTTTGTGGTTCCGAAAAAATGTAGGTAATTTATTATGGCCGAATGATACTTTGGCTTCTTTCGAATCACTATCATCCAACGCATTCGAAGAAACTTAGTCGAATATTATGTCCAAAAGTAGGAGTAAATCATCTCTGTGTAAATATACTTGGGATATTTTTAATTGCCTAATAATCATGAGCTTCATGCCACTATACCATAAATCTTACTCTAATCATTCGCGGAAGATAGTGTCTTGATGTCGCTATTCTCTTTCGAGTTTGCTTCTGCTTATGCGGCGCTGCCATGGGTCCCCTTCACTCGGTCGAATTTCTACGCATCAATTGCCACCAGTTATCACCGTACATTTGATTTTCCCTAACAAATGATAGGCGACAGTTTTGAGGGAGTCAGTACAATTTACCGTTGAAATATAGGAAGACATTGTCCACTTCAGAAAGCTGGATTTCCAATAAGAAAAAGGTCCCGAGGGAAATTTATGCATAATAGAAATGAATAAAGTAATTGTGGAAGCTTCCTCAAAAAGTGATACGATCTCTGATGCAAACAAAAAAAAAAAAAAAATCTGCTCAAAATCTGGTACATTTTCCACACTCATGCGCCAACGTATATTTTGTTTCGTCGATAAAATATTTCTTCCGAATAGAATACTTCCGAAAACAGAATATGAAATGTGCATTCATACAAAATAAAACAAAAAAGAAACAATATAATGCAGTCAGCCAGATTTGAACATAGGATTTGCTCGAAAGAGTGAGCAATGCACTTTCAAGGATTGCTTTTCGTTCGCATTCGGTATAGCCGTGACATACCCACATATTTACTTACAAAACGCTTTATTACAGAGTGATAAGCTTTCTAAGATTCTACTGTAATAATTTGTTTGTAAAGCAGGAATACAATATTGAGGAAGTATCCGCCTGATCAACACTAAAAATATTGTATAAAGCAAAGTACAAAAGGTTTTTTTAAATGTGAAGTAAAGACAAGGAATACTCTGTTTTAACACTTTGGCTGCCATGGCGGCTATAAAACAAAAGTAAAAATATTAATTACAAGAATCAAAAAATGTTGGCATTAATGCTGTCAGTTGAAGCATACCCGACACATTTGAGGCCTATCCGGACGTCTATTAAAATACGTGTTTATCTGCCTCGCTTCTTTGCGGGCTGCTGCACTGCACCAATTATCTCGTCGTGTGGAGCCATGGTTATTACTTTTGATTGCCAAGGCTAAAGTCGTCATTTACGCGCCTGGACTCAAGCGAGTTCATCACTGGGTTGAGAGTACCTCAGCACCAGTCAAGAACCGAACATCAGAATTCGCCCTTATTTCCAAAATGAAAATAGATTGATTTCTTTGCAATCAATGTTTGAAGACCGATTATTTCAATATTTTTCTGACACCTCCCACGCTTGGTTCCCATTGGGAGCGGAGGAAGTACTCTTTCACTTTCGCTGTAACCGCCAACTTGAACACATCGAATCAATTTGACATATGTACGCGAATCGCTTGTCCTTGTTGCATTGGAAATAGAGTTCATACACAGAAAAAAAAAAAAAACACATACTTTTGCAAAAAATGTTCTTTTCCGGTCCCAATAAATTGTCAATGCTCCATATATTTATATACACGAAGCGTAAATCTTCACTGGGCGAGAAGATTATTCAGTTCTAGTATAATGTGTCTCGTACTACAAATAGTCTTCAAATCATTTTTGAAATGATTGAATCTCTTCAATCTCGTTCTCAAAAGTCCACGAATTTCATCTTTATTCGTTCACATTTGTCAGGTGCCTATCACAATGCATGCATCATGCGCTCCACTGAATATCCAAAGCCCTCTTTATACATACATACATCAATCTTACTATATACTGCTTGTTTAATCGATAATATCTCACCGAAATATTTAATCCCCATACATTTTAAAGGCTACTGTCAGCCCCATCATAAAAAGGTCATTGTCCACCGGGCTCATTAATATACCACAACTATCCAATGGCGCTCTTCATGACGTCGAGACGAGCGCCCCTATACTTTCCATCCGTTAGCAAATCTCGACGATACTCGCCAGGTCATCCCCCCAGTCTAATGATTCGCTCTATTTTCATCTCTTCTGTTCTGTAAACATCATAAATCGACGCCACCACACGACCTATCCCACCAACAGCTACACATCTGGAATCCGAGATTCAGCTGCTGTTTCCTGGCATCACTCCATCATCAAGAAATAAACGAATGCGCCACCATGCCCTAACGAGTAAGGCCAGGGTTGTGATGCCGTGGCCGGGGCAATTGAATTAAAATCGCAAACGAATCAACCGATAATGCCACGGCAATCGGACTATAAATGGATTTGCCGGCTACAGACAGGAATTGTCGGGCGGAAGATGTTCTTTGGCGCTGGCTCTGTTGCTGTGTACAATCCCAGAGTACAAAAGTACGTTCTTCTTCATAAAAATCGGAACTACTCCTATATGACTCGTTATTAATATTTATGAAGGAGAGGAGGCTAACCTTGGGATGAATCCTTAATTCCATTGCTGCGACGTCGGGGGAGGCGGAAATTAATTACATTAGAAGCGAAATGATGTGCAGTAACGAGGAGGAAAATAGACGAAATTAACAAAATCCCAGACAACTGCGATAGAGATGATTCAGCTTGCTCCAAAGATCGAGAAAATTTGTGAAGCAACGGAGATTTGGTGGCCGTTTGATTTATGAATTGATTCTCTGATCCGCGAAGATGAGTCCGTATTAGATTATGAGTGGTGAAATAATTAAATTGAATCGCAGTGAAGTGCCCTGAGCAGAGATTCTATAATTTGTATTTGCTAATTCATTTGATGATTCTTTTCGGTGAACATTTTATGGAGCCGTTGCAGTTGAAGTTTCCTGAAAGGTTAATGAAGGATATTTCGGAGTTCACAATGTTTCTTATTTCCTCTTGTACAATACATGCCGTGAAGGCTCCGACACCGCGACCAGATTGATCTATTGTATCGAAAGGTTAGAGTTAAATCAAACTAGTTGTTTTCTTTACCAGATTAGTGCCGGAGAATCACACAAGATGTGTTCAGACATTCTATCCTCTTCAAGGTAAAGGCGACAAACCTAGCCTTGCCACAGGTTTAATTTGTTAAGGTTTTCAGTTAGTTCAGATCACAGTGGGCAGTAATAAAGCTCGTTAGCATTATTTTCTTTATTAAAAAGGAGTATATCCTTATATGATTGCCTAAGACCATGACCATGTGTCCACTTGTCTATGCGAGGTTTGTTTTCCATATGAACGCATATTCCAAGCCAGCCCTAGCTAGCTCATCATTCGTTGCCTGCAAGCCCCCTGTTTCCGGGGCCTAGCCAAGTTTCACTTTGTTTTATTGGACAAGGAATTGTAGACCGTCATAGCAACATCTGACTGCTTTGGAATCGATTAGGTTGGACAAATTTGACTTTAGTGCTGCTTGAGTGTCAGAAAATATCTGTATTATAGCGCCCTTGAGACCTTTGTGGTGGATTTGTCTGGCGCAGATCTCTATAGCATGGACTTCGGCTTGGAACTCGACCCTATTACAGCAGAATTGTTTGTGCTAGGTCCAAAGACTCCTACCCCTACTCCGATTACTCTGTGTACCATTCCAGACTTCTAGGGTCTACTGATAGGGCACCATTCAACTTCGAAAAACCTAGCGAAGCAATGTTTCCTAACCATAATATCCGGCATTATAAAAAACATGTCTCTTTTATTGATCGAGTTGAGTATACTAAGGTTAAGTTACCTGGTTGGTGTTTATACTCAAGCTGCAGTTTAATGGCGTATCTAGCAGCTATCTTCCTAGCGATGATTGGTAAGGGTGTGGGGCAGGTGCGCATGGCACGCAATTCGTTGTAATTTCTTGAACTTACTTGCCGTAGTCAGTTGGAGTGTTTTAGGCCACCAAACGATTACCGCGTATGTGATTATGGGTCTCGCTATCATTGTGTACAACCAATGTATAATTTTGAGAGAGAGACACCAAATCTAGGAATCTACTGGCCCACACTGCTCTACTAGCATGCTCTATGGCGGACATATATGTGAGTTCCAGTTGATTCGTTTGTCCCCGATTACTCTCAGATATTTGTCCTCGGAGTAGATTAGTGTGGTGTTGTTGATTATTATGGGTCCGAGTCCTTCGTTAGAATGGCACTAGAAAGGTCTTACGGGGATTGATTGATAATCCTTTTGTGTTACACCATTCCACGACTTGTAATAATACACTTTGCGCTACATTTGATACTGTCGCCATGTGCTTTCCCATAATAATCATAGGCAGGTCATCAGCATAAACTATGGTGGTGAAGCATAATATTCATAATAGTTCATAGCGTTAGATGGTGATAAGATATTTTGATGATCATTTTGGTAATAGTAGATTCTATTAGCTTGCCAAAAGTAAGAAGCAGTAAATAACCTAACAAATTCGAGCTGGTTGAGTTAGATCAAGAGTTATTAAATAAACGGTTAAATATATCTGAGGCGGCCATGGCATTGTGGGTTAGTGGGTCGACTACTACGCACGTGAGCCTATTTTACCCAGGTTCCATTCCCTGTGCGAGCAAAATAATTTGCACGTCCCCACCACTTTCGAGTCACTGATGACTGCTTGCTACGGTATAGTTTCGATTCGCCTTTTAAAAATTTATTTATCGTACAAAATCTCAGTCCAGGGATGGAATAAATTGTGTTTCTTGTAAATAACACCAGCCAAATTTGCTGAAGGTTGACTCAAATTCTACAGTCCTGGCTCAGGCACGTTAATGTAAGATATTTTTGTTATAGGATATTGTCATACTAGCCCTGGATTATTATTTTTTCCAAAAAATCTATAAATTGTGAAGTAGGATTTTTCACCTTAAACACATACAACAACACACTGTCTATCACTTTATCTTTACTTATTGACAGCATATCAGAAAACAGATATGAGATTTTTGTGATACATTCAAATCAGTTCTTGCAGACAGATCAATGGAGATTTTGACACAAAAAATTATAAAACATATCATTACCTTGCATAACATTGGCGGAAACAGTTTTCCTTATTCTTGAGAAACTGTAGTACTGTAGGGATCGCTTTCGGATTTACTGCCAACGTTCAAAGAAAAAGCGGGTAGACAAAAAAATGCATTTCCATTCGACCTCATGAATTTAAACTTCTCATCCAGATTGCATAGTTTCCCAGAAGCTTATTTCTGGGAGCTGCGATAAATGGTGAGGTACCAGATAGTACTCATTGTCTCTACATCTCAATTTTTAATATGAAATATGTAATACGTCATATAGTATGTCATATAGTATGTCATATAGTATGTAAGATCCAAGTGCAGCTTTGGTTTTTTGGAGAATAAGTGTAGGTACAAGAACTAATTTTCTCCATCTACGATTGACAGTTGTGAAGACGCCTATGAGTAATAAGCGTCTCTAACAGGATAAAGGAGTATTTATAGTTGTTTGAATGATTGTGTGTAGATTTATAGTTTATCTTTCTAGACCCATTAACCGGAAGCTTGCAGCCACTTGAATTGGTTTGACTCTCGCCGGCGTTAGGCGATGGGATTGAGAGATTTTAAGTGCATTCGCATACAAACCAATGCCTATTCTTTCATCCGTTCGTTTCGGAATTTTTGAATAGTACTGTGTAATCTGCTACTGCGAGTTCGAGTGCGATCTGTACATTTGACCATTTTCATGATGAAACTTTTTTAATATACAATCCGAGGTGGACCTAGTCATAGTTTCAACCAGATATTTGCTATTGTTTTCACACGTGTGGAGGTAACCTTTTTCAAGACCGGTACACTCTCTTAGTAAAAACCTTCTTTGGGAATTGACGCTCGGAGTGGAAATACCTGGTCAAAATAGGAAGCGTATCTGGATAGCTTTTTAACAATAATTAAAGCTTACTTCCCAAAAAATCGCTGCCTTTGTCGGCATCGACAATTTCGCCAAGTGAAAGTTGTTCTGGCACGTTAGGAGTGCGGTCAAAAATGTTGAAATGCTCCAGGATAAAGTTACGACATATCTACACTAACGTTGCGCTTGCCTTGCACAATACTTGTTCTCATTTTCACGCATTATTTTTCATATCTGTCGGGTACTGCGATGATCTACTCTTCATACAAAGATTTGTGGGCTGATTTCTTAACAGAACAACTTGACATCGCCAAGTTAAGGTATCCGCTTCTGGTACGCATCAACCAGTGAGTCAACAATCCTCATTTATGTAAATAACTGGTGTTACAATTTATGGCAATGTCGTTTGTAATTTATAACATGAGATTTTGCATGAGATTATACATGAGATTTGTATCTAAGGGCCCCATATGATAACAAAAAAGTTAATTTGGGTATCAATTCGGTCAAGGTCAAAGGTTCTGCTATATACCATCCGACTAAATTCTGTTTTTAAGCCATATCGTAGTCCTAGTCAGTCATAAAACCTAACAATATTACAATGATTCCCATTAAAATTTCACGGAAGCTTAACACAACTTATCTGTACTTATCCGAATGATCACTCCGCGTTGCACCCATCCTAGGACATTACATCAATCAAAATTATTCAACAGCAAAATTGCACAACAAACAACATTCAATTGAATATTCAAATTGCCCTGCAATTGGAGTCGACTAGTTCCGTCCCTGTGCGAACGTTCGACCTTACCTGGCTTACGTGTATCACATTCAAATTATCGGTTAATTGAAGCAATTCGAATTAAGGACCAATTAACTTGTCGGCTGTAATCAAGTTAATTCTAATGGCATGTTACCAACCGCCCTATCTCTTTCCACTCAAAGCACTAGTAGCACATCGACGTCTGTATGGGCAGTGAGGAGAACTGTATTAAAAATCGGAAAGGCCGTCGATAATTTCTATAATCGAACGATATTATCCTTGACAAATTGACTAACGAGATATTAAATATGTTTCCCGAATCCATCCAATAATGCCACACACTTTTCGATTGTGAAATGGCGATATAATATACCAATTGCTTGAAATCACCGCAAAAATAAAACAACAAAAATAGAATTTGCACACAAACAGGACAAAACCTGCAGAAGTAAGGATCGGCGGATATGGCGCGCGACGATACCGAACCTAACTCAAGCAAATGGCCATTTATCTAAATTACACACAAGCTAGACAATTTGTCCTGATAGTACCGTTCGAGGACATGTTTATGCCCACACCCTTCTCTCTGTGGGTGAGTATTTTGAGAAGGTGTGGGTTGGTGGGGATGACACAGAACACAGAGAAATTAGCCTCATTTAGCTACTGACAACACCATATACGAACGAGAATAAATTCTACTTAAATTTCCATCTAATTTTGCTTTCAGAATCGTTTTCCTGAGTTCTGTGCACATACCGATCGGGTAGAAGTGGAGATGGATGTGTGTACTTTTTTACGATGATGAATAAACAGCCTTTGCTATTGCGTTCAACTTTAATTCTGAAAATTGAACCACCCGCTCCTCCCGGAGGTGAGTTTTTAAGTAGTTGGGTGAGGGTTTGACTTTACTCGCAGATATTAACGGAGAATTCAGTCATGAATGCCAAACTATTATTTTGTAGACGACAGTCGTAGTATGCTGACGGGGAAATAGAAAGGAGTAGAATAGTTATTAGTTGGTGTCGGGTTTGTTTGAATCTGCATGACTGATGGTGTCTGTTATTCTGGAAAATTCCTGGGAACTTCAATAATATTGTTTGAAAAATAAAACCGATGAATTTTGTTTAGCAAAGCGGATTATAGAAAACCTTCTGGGATACCACGAGGAAGCCAAGAATTTTTGTGATTAGATAAATGCAATACAATGATGCGTTGTCGTTTTTAATTCCAACCTTCAGAAAATTTGATTTTGTAATCGGGAAGTCTTATTTATTTAGATCTTTACAATTTGTTGCACTGCGAACTGAAGTTCCCAATTCCGGCATCGACTGATTTCTTAAACTTTGGCCTGAAGCATTGCAACTGTCATATTTTCGGTATAGGCCCTTTGACATTAAGAAATGAAATTTTGGCTGAAGATGGATTTTAGTTGCCCAATTACTAACTCTAATACTTATCCCCAAGAATGTTTTACATTTGTTTTTACTTTTAATATGGTTATCTTTCGATTGGGGATAATGGTCAGATTACAAAAATGTGTCATAGTAGTGCATTGGTTACATTTGACTAAGAAAAATAACCATAAGACTACAAAATGCAATTATTATTTATTTATTGCTTTTTGTAGATAATACTGAGTTTACATTTTTTAATTTTGTTTTTCTCTTGATTTCATGTACAATTTCAGATATTGAAAAGAATAGGAATAACAATACATTATTCATGATACATGAAAATAAAGTAAAAGTCCAAGGACATTATTTGGGAAACATATTTCCTATAATTTTGTGATACAAGAAAGTAAAAGGACATAGATGTTATTGTATGACTGAGCACGTAAATGTCAAATACCTACTGAAACAATAAATAATATAAATAAATAATATAATAAATAATAAAACAAACAAACAAATATATAAATAAATAAAAAGTTAATAAATATATAAATAAATAAGTAATTAATGAATAAAATTAATGAAATTGGCTATTATCTTAATAAGTTAATTTTTAGTAATTCGGCATCTATCAAAAAATCTATGGTTGAGTGTTTAAATTTCCCTAGCTGTATCTAGAATTCCAGATTGTTCGTGTAATATCATTGTATGAAAGTCCCGATTAAGACATTTTAAGAATCTTATTCTGAGCGATTTGAATCTCGATTTGCGTTTGAGCCCGAACAGCCGATCAATTCATCATTTAATTTTGCAAGTAAAGGGTGATTTTTTAAAACCTATAGGAAAGTTTAAAAAAAAAAAAAAACATGAAATCTTTATTTGAATTGTTAGTACGGTCCATATAATTTAATGTTTGAAGATTATATCATGCAAATGTTGACATTGACTGCGCCCCAAATGGTCCATCCGCTTAGTGCAATTTTGGGATACTCTTTCCAACATTTCGGCCGGTATCTCACGAATAAATGCTTCAATGTTGTCTTCCAATGCATCAATTGAAGCGGGCTTGTCTGTATAGACATGAGCTTTAACATAGCCCCACAAAAATAGTCTAAATTCGTTAAATCGCACGATCTAGGCGGCCTGAACGTTAAATAAAATGTTCACCGAACTCGCCTCTCTATAAGTCCATTGTTGCGCGTGCTGTGTGGCATGTGACACAGTCTTGTTGAAACCACATGTCATGCAAGTCAAGCTCTTGCATTTTGGGCAAAAAAAAGTTGGATATCATCTCACGGTAGAGCTCACTATTCGCATCATTTTTGAAGAAGTACGGTCCAATGATGCCACCAGCCCATAAACCGCACCAAAATGTGACCTTTTCTGGATGCATTGGTAGCTCTTGCAATAGTTCTGGCTGATATTCACTCCAAAATCGACAATTCTGCTTATTTAAGTACCCATTGAGCCAAAAATGAGCTTCGTCTAAACTGACCATAAAATGGAAGAAGCGCGCGATGAACTTTCTTAACAGAGCACGCATTTTGATAATAAAATTCAATAAGTTGCAAGCGTTGTTCGTTTGTAAGACTATTATAGACTAAACTGAAGATGTTTGACAGTGAAACAAAACACGAAACGTGCGTCAGCTGTTTAAACCAGTGTTGCCAAAAAGATAATAGCTAAAAAATCACCCTTTATAAAAAAATGCTCACCGTATGTTAAATTTTTATCTAGGAGAATGCCGAGATATTTTACAGAGCTAACCCATGGGATATCGTTTATGTTTAATTTTAAGTTATTGGCGGGCGTGAAACAAATCTTTATTTTTCTTGTGAAAAAGATACTTACCCATACCTGCGTTGACTTTTATTTTTCAGTAAGCATTGAAGTAGTCGAAGATTTAATTTAAAGCTCTCTGAGAAAATTTTCTATAATAGAAGGATGATCATCAGAGGTGTAAATAGCAAAGTGATCGGCGTACAAAGCTATTTCGAATTTTGAGGGGGATAGAAACTCTGAAGTGAAAATATTATATAATATTGGACCGAATACTGACCCTTGTAGAACTCCAGCTAGGATGTTTTTAATGGTACAGTAGCTATTATTAATAGAAACCACAAAGGTTTTCCTAGTTATACAACTTTGAATAATTTTGATAATATATTCTGGACACTCTGATTATATATATCTCTGAATATATATATCAAAAGCCATCTCGATGTTTAACAATACCTACAGGCTTGGTATTGTTGATAGATAATTTCGGAAAATCTCTTTTTAATGACACCCTAAGTACCTGATGCGATGTGCTAAGTTCACTGCGAAACCCAAATTGGTGAAGTGGTAAGAGATATTTTTTTTGCTTTAAACATTTATATGAAATAAAGAAAGATACTGAAATAAGTAAATAAATAAATAAAAAATGAAATAAGAGATTTTTCTCCGAAATTTCAAGAATTTTGCTGCAAGAGTTCAGTAAGCTGAAAGGTCTGTAAGTAGCGGCGCTATTAGGAGGCTTACCATGCTTTAGTATTGGAACTACTTTTTCAAGTTTCCACTTGGATGGAAAATATTGCAACTTAAGGCAAGCATTAATAATACGAGTCTGATGATACAGTCCCTTTTTGGGAGTTCTTTTAGCATCATATTATCTATTTGTCCAAGCCTGGAGCCTTAGACAAATAATGTCATCTTCAGTGACATACTGGTTCGATGGAAAGGCAGTGACGCATGCATTAAAATGTACTTGATCTTGCAGTGATTATCGTTAGGGTGTGATTAGGGAGAAATTAGTCTGCCAGTAATTCGAATTTTCAGCTTTGCGGATTTCAGTTTGGAGAGTGGTAAAGGTGTGTTTCTTCCTTAAAAGTTTTGCTATATTCCAGAATGGCTTGGAGTTTGAATCTAGGCATCTGAGTCGTTTGTTTCATTGATGGTTTCGAAAGTCTTTTATTTTGATGGATATAAGTTGGCTCAAATGGTTAGTGGCTCTTAAGTCATTTCGAGATCTAAATCCTTGTCATTGTCTCCTAGAGTAATTTCTCATTTTAAACAAATTCAGAATATAGAGGGGAGAGTAGTAACTCTTTGAACAGGTGCATTTTTGGGTACAGACACATTAAGGCTTTCAAATTTTTTCAAATATTTTCCAAAAACTTCAGTAAGATTATCAACTTTACTACATAAATCAACACTCTTGATCTCGATGTGAAAATTACGATTTTGTACGTATATCCTCAGACATCGACTAAAAAATGTTCTGAAACATACAGGGATATATGTTCTACTACCCAATTAAATCTGTGTTTAGCGTGATTGTGTGGCAGTCATATGTACAAACTTTCATATTTTTTATAATATTAATTATTATTCCATCACAATTTTGCCAACTCTGATGCGCATCCTGGAAGCATTAGAGCATATTGCATAGGAAAACATAGGCTCATTTCTGGGCTAACATCATGATACAAATGATGAAGAAAATTATTCGCATAGACATGCCATCTTTTCTAATATGAAACAGAATACTGGAAAACTTTCCTTAACTCGTATAAATACATATATGTGTACATAAAATGATCGCAGGTTGTATATATTGTTTCGGTTGTATATATATGTTTAACGGGTATATTATTGACTGCAGTTACGCTCCACGACTGAGAGTATGTGCAACATGGTACCAAATATTTTCTGTGCAGTAATCAGCTGTTCATGTAATCTTCATTAGGGTAAATGTGTTACAGTGGATCACTTTGTACATCTTGCGAGCTCAGCGAGCTCGCATTTATAGTTGCATAGTAATGACATTTTTTCACAGCCTTTTCAAAGTCTTATCTTTATTTCAAGCACAAAATATCAAAGGTATATTAATGTTGAGTTAATGAAAGAATTGTTTGAATTTACCCTTCCCATGTGATCCACCGTGTACAGAGGGTATACACAGTGAATCTGTCCACGGTAAACAGTGAAACAGGGATTTAAAATCCTTTTTTTTTCTTTGAGTTTTTGCTGATAAGTATTGGTCGTAACATACGCACTTATTTATTTATTTCATTATTTGTGGATGAAGAAACTGCTGTTCAATGCGTTTGGTACAACAATTTTTACATCTCGTTTTAAAACAGATGCTTTATCCGGAACATCTGCAGCGAAAAAATGTATTGAGTGATAGATTAGCGATAGATGATAGATAGCACAATAAGCACTTGCTATCCATTTTCCAATGCTATGAGTTTAGTACGACTTTAAACTGATTCACTTTATACACTGTCATAATTTCACAAAACCATGTTAATAGTTTATAAAATATTTCACCAAAGTAAAAAATTAGACAAACTTTTACTTTTAAGTCCATATAAGCAAAAGTACAAATATTAAACACAATTGTAACCACCTTCGACAACACTACAGAACACTTATAGTCTGTTGCGCGGGGAGGTGAAAATGTATTATTTTCTCTTTTCCAGATTCATTTTAAAATAAGACGACCCTTGAGCATGTTATTCACTCTATACCCTGATTCACTGTTGACATCTTTACTCTACTCACTACTGTAATCTAGACTGCAGATAACATTTTCTAATCAATATGAAAATTGAAGATTACATTAGGCCAACACTATTATGTTACGTACTTCATGACTAAAGCACCCATCAAACCTGGTCCATACAGATAGTTGCACAACGTGTTCACTTAATTTCCTGTCAGCAGGCAGAGTGGTTAATTTAAACATAACTGGTAGAACCAGCAAATCTCATTTGCGCAAAGTGTGCAGATCTCGTGATGCTAAAGACTCGAATTCACGCAAGGAATCTCTCAGTGTTTTCAAGATTGAACTAAGAAATGTCCAACGAGCTTATTATATACTCTCCTGTGGAAAATAAAGAGGTCTCCGAAGCCTCCAGGCTTAGGAAAGTTCTAGTATCATCCCCAAAATCACCTACTTACCTCCAAAAACCCGAAGGGACCTGAACCGCGCTCAGCGACTCACTCTATAAAAGCAGCTAATCAAGACGTATCTCCTCCTCCCCGCTTGCAATTCCATTAACATCAGGGGCACAACTATCATGTGGGCACTGACAAGCTTTAAACCAGGCCGTCATTCCTGCGGAGCTCCGAAAAACAGCGGACCATTTCATGCCATGGCTATTAACGATCTTCAAAAGCTGCATGATTCTATACCATGTTCCCATGCCCCAAACCGCATGAAAGTACTATTCATCCGCAAAGCGGGGAAGTGCTCGTATTTGAGTCTCATTACACACTACTCTCACCTGCCCAAAATTACTGCAATAAGCACAAAATGCATCGGAATTTCTTGACACCGAAGGTTTATTCAACAACATCGAACTAAAGGCAGTCTCATTTGCAACAATCTATTCACAGGAAAGTACGAAATCCCACAGTTTGACCCTTCCATGATGTGCGGCACACTCTACAACTAAACTCCAGAGTGGAACTTCTGGGTCACAAAAAGTTAAGTTTTAAACTCAACATCGAGGAGAGGGTTAAGAACGCCTCTTCTACCCTCTTCTGCTGTAAAAAGGCCATGGAATTCAAATGGCGACTACCCTTTTACCTCGAATGTCACACCGACACTTCTCTACGGGTTCCCAGTTTGTTGGACAGTGCTAAACAAAGCTGTCAACTGCAGAATACTGAATCGGGTGCATAGACTGTCCTGCTTGTGCATCACCGGAGCGCTGAGAAGCACTCTATCAGCTGCACTTAACATACTCCTCTACGTTCCACTACTGGATATTTTTCTTTCAAAAAACTCCGACTGTATCCCGAAGTCAACCCCGGTCACTCAACCATTCTTAACGAATATCCTCCTTCCTCCCCAACGACCTCCCGACCGTCCCATCATTAAACAACAATTTTTCCAACAGCATTCCATCTAGATCAGATTGGATGTCTGATTACCACACGCAAGCTGAAAACGTGCGCATTTTGACTGACGGATGCAGGTGCCTACTACAAAAACCTGGAGATTCCTGATCACTGTAGCGCCTTACAGGTAGAAACAGGCAATAAAATTGTCCGGCTTCAAGAATAATATAATATACAATAGGGATATCAATATCTGTTCGGACAGTCGAGCCGCAATTAGGTCCCCAGATATCATGGTCAACTCAAAAGCATCCGATCGAAAGCACCGGCATCAAAAGCGGGCTGTCTCTTAACGAGATGGCTGAGCATTTTAACATACACCTCGTGTGGGTGCCGGGACATTGTGACATAAGGCGCAATTGCGAGGCTGATGATCTCGCTAGGTGTGGTACACCCCCAGCATTAGAAAGCTGAACCGCTTCGTCACAAACAACAACTGGCTCTAGTGTTAGGGGAAATCATTCCACGTGGTATCATAACTGGTCTGCTTTCGCCTAAGTATGGCTTAACATATGACGTCTCATACAGGAAAAAGCGTTCTGCACTCTGTCAATGAACACCATACGTGTATACACAACAAAAATCCTCGGTTCTGCAAATTTGTCTAGTAACCAATGGCGGCCGTGGCGTTGAGTTCACGGGACCGCCTCTTTCCAGTTACTGACAATGCTCGAAAAATTTAACTATCTAGAAAAAGCTTCTCAAATTAGTCGTTCGGAGTTGACATAAAAAAAACCTGTAGGTCTCTTCCACTCGTGTGAAAACACTAGCACGCGCAACGCGAGTTGTTGCTGAGAAGTTAGGCCCTGGCGCTTTACGCGATATTGAGTCCTCTATTTATGAGCCCGTATTATTATTATAAGTTCAAAACTGGTCATATTGTACCTTACTCGACTATGCCATCGAACGATTGCAACCATAGGTGGTGGTGAAATCTGGAGGCCGAGCACCTTTGATCGAAGATGTAGATGTAGCCAACAGTAGATGTAGTATGTGTCAGGGCTCATCTCTCTTTATGGATACTGGGCATCCAAAACTGCAGTCAGCAGCTGGTGTGCTGCTGGCTCCTTTTAGTTCCAACATTTTCGTAACTGTATGTCTAAGAGGCTCGCATGTCTAAGCTGGTCGCGAATCAGTTATCGTGATCACTGCCATTGCCTTTCTGATCTTACTGGCTTCCAGTCGAAGTATATATGGTTTACCCTATAAAGACATCTGAGTATTCGAAGCGATATACGATATACATGGGTTCATGCTATGCATTTCTCTTTTTTGTATTATGTGTGGCGGTTAAAAAAAGTTCGAATTCAACTATTTCTTTTTTCTCGTGCATTTTTTGTAATTCTTATAACTTGCTGAGTATTGTTTAGAGAGTGATTGTGAGTGGCTGTGATTATATGATAAATTTTTCAAATTTAGAATTGTATTAAATAATAATAGATTGTTGGTTTGTTTGTTTTAATGCAGTGGAAAAATACTCTGCCATATGTTGTTATTCTTCATAATGCCTTCACTTAAAGTTTTTTAGTAACTTTGGCAATTCTTTAAACTAATTCCAAAAGATTTGTGGCCGGACATAAGAAAATTATGTGCAAATGAATTGTTCACTTTATTTTTAAATTTATATGTGCTATTATGTTGTTATGCGTACTTGAATTGTTTTAGTGAAAAAACAACAAAGAAAACCAAAAATTCAGACACAAATGCTGCTGATGGTTGCTTTTCATCTTTCCATGTTGAAAATGTAAAATTGAGGAAAAAGACACTAACGATTATATTGGTGAAGAGTCATCAAGAATTTATTTAAAAAAAACTGTAAATATGTCCGATGTCTGTAATTAAAATAACAATCATTTCCCACAAAAGCAAATTGTTTACCTACTTCAAAAATTGTTCTGTCCAGGTTTTCGATACAAACACTCCTATGTGCGACGTCGCGAAGGGAAGAATTGCTGAACTGAATTAGCACTATGTGCAATTCTTACCGCAGGTGTCCTACAAGGTTCGAGGCTTGCGGGGAGTTAATTAGCAACATTTCATCTAGTTGCAACATTTCAGCCCAAATGTTCAGCATTTCGCTATAAATTTTCCAAATCGAAGAAGTCTCTTTACAAATTCAGCACGTCATTTAATGACTTTTCAGCTCGCTAACAAAAAACAGCTGACAACAAAACAATCAAAGTCAACAATCAAAACAATGATAATTACGATATATTGAATCAGCAATATATTTAATGGGTATATCTGAATTGGGACTTAAATTGATCTTTAAATTAATATAGCTAGCTAAAAAGGTACTGGTTGTGATTCCAATCAGATGCAAATGTAACCAATCATTGTCAGAATTGATTGAAATGGTTCCAGTGGATTTCGATTTTATTTTCCAGAAATGTCGGATTTAGGTATTGTTTAAACGTACTATTAATATCTGCGCTTCTACTGTATGTTCTCTGGCAATGGCATATGTTTTCCTGACAACTGATTTCTACAGCTACGGAAGTGAAAGTTATAATGCATAATTTTTTTTTATTATACGCTGATATTATTCTTTATGTGGAGCAGCTTATAAACCTAACTAATTTTAGCTTGGTCGCCATCAGAGAAAATAAAGAACATAGGAGCTCCTCTGCTAGAATACTCGATTTAGTATCACTTATAGCGATGTTCATTTGTCTCTATTTACTGCATAATCACTTCTTTTATGTTGACAGATCAAAACTTCATGTTTGGGTCTATTTTGATATGGTATGAATAGCAATTAACTTCATCAGTTTTATTCATCCTAATAAGTTAAAATAGTATTATGCAAGGCGTGGTTTAATTTCATTTTTTATTATTACTTCCATTTATATATATTTGGATCACCAAATTTGTGTCTTTTACCGCGGACATCTAAAATCTATAACTAAATTTTAAGTAGTTTATAAACATAATCTATTCTCCATCGCATCATCTTAAGGTCATTGGACTTCTTATCGTTGAGGTCATTCGCATTTCATCACCTCCGTCCATTCTTTTCGCATTTGTCCAAAGAATTATACTCTGGCACTACGCAATCTCTTCATAAATATTACAAGCCGGTCCGCCTGACGAACGAACGGAGGACTCTGCACAACCATCAATGATTTTACGGGTAAAACGTGTTGACTCTTTTCACCAGCTGCGTCGACGTCCTTCCAGGCACATACGGACAATAAAATTTCACCCTAGGATGCGAAGGACATAAACCTCAAAGGGCGGCCCTTTTCCGGCAGTGTAGGGAGCTTCCACTGCAGAACCAACCAGACATAAATTTTGAACCTTTCTTTACACCAGGGAGCCAGATCTAACCCGTGCGATGGGCCACGGATACTATTGTTGCTGTTCGTGGCACAGCTCGCACAACTAACACATCCGGCGCAGGGGCATGAATCTCTTTCATAAGGACCACGAGGATTCGTCATATGTATCTCTTTCTGAACTCCATTCCCCTCGTTTCTTTTCGTAGAACGAAACAAAACAAGTATTAGACAGTAAAGTTTCTTCATTGTTTGTCCAACACGTTTCAATTAACTTGATCAAAAGAACAACGTCGAAGGAAGCGGGCTATGAAGCGAACATGACCAATGATCATGGAGAGCGCTTTAAAACGAAACGGCGGAATGACCTCGCGAATAGCCACGTAAATTGACTCCAATGATGGCATGACTGCTGGGGTACGCTGGATTGCAAGGGCGCTTTCATAGCGGAGAGAATATTTTTTTTCTCGCTTGTCTGGCATCCCTTTCCACAAGTGTCGCGGAAAACGTGTGAACCTAAAGACCAAGAGCTGGTGGCCTTTCGTCCTATGTGTTGATGCTGTTGTTGTTGTCGGTCACGGCAAGATGATGATGATGATGACTTTTAGGAGCGACGAAAACGACAGTAAAAACTCGATTTATGATTAAGTGTAAACGTGCCACAAGGGAATATTGAGTTTTCCAATCTGGTCGTGGGCACAGGCGGATGGGGTATGTTGGAGTCGGCTGGAGGCAGGCAGGACGTTATAAATCGCAAGGACGTCGAATGGCAGTAATATAAAAATTCTGCTGATATTCAGGATGTCGCCGCAAGTATGCCTTGTGATGTGGATGGACACTTTAAGATTAAAGCAGATGTCGAAATGCATTGGATGCCCTCGGGCGTGAGAAAAAGTTCGCACCTCGCGACCCAGTTACGAACGAGGTAAAGAATATTTTTTTGTTTGTTGTGCTTTAAATGCGACACGTCTAATGTAATCGTTTCTTTAACATTAAATACTTATTTTAAATAGCTTCATGGGTGGGTTTCTATTCAATCCAAGTGCTTATAAAACAATTCGTTGATAGACGCGAACATACATGCGTACATTGCATGTAATCTTTTCAAATACAATAAAAAAATAAGAGACCCCCAAAATACACAAGCACAAAATCCCCAAGCCCTAAGATCCCCATCTTTTGAAAAATCTACTAATTTTAAATTCTCAAGCACAATATCCCCAAACACGAAATTCACAAATCCCACGTCCCTGATGGCAACTGTGGGGGTTTTTATTTTATTGACTTCAAGTCAAAAATGCATATCACACGTATTGATGATTGCAGGTTACCATTAGCGAGTACCTTTTGTCACAAGGTTTTGCCAAAAAAAAAAATAATAAAGTTCCCACTTATAAAGTCAGTCGCAAACGTAAGCTTATGCTGCTAAATATCACTGAGTAAATATAATGGTTCCAGGCGCCTGTCGGACAGTTGTTGACATACCCTTAGCGCGCAAAGAGAGTCACCAACGCCGAACTTAACAGACTTTCTTGCAAGCGCCTGTCCGGCAGTTTTATTTTACTGAGAACGCATAACACTTATCCGCCGTAACTTCAGCACCTCTGGCAGCGATTCGGCCCGGAATCATGGACCCAGTAGATCCCAATCGCTCTAAATAAATCTACCTCTTAACAGATGAATCATAACCTCTATGTTTAGTGTCATTACAGGTGGGTGTGTCATACATTACAGGTTCTCTAGGGAGAACAAACCACAAACCGCCGATGTCTCGCAAATTCAAATACCTTGGTGCTCAATTTTTCAACGACTCCAGTGTTCTATGCAGAAAACCCGTCACTAACATGCACACCGCTTCAGGAAGCATGAGTTCTCCCCTGTTTTAATACGTAATTGTGAACACACCGGATGTCAAGATCGAGGCCATGTCACTGCAATTGATCTTTTTCGCACGAGCATTTTCGCACACACAATTTTGCGACGACATGTGAATATGTCAATGAACATGCACTTATTCATGTATGTACTTATACATTACATATTAAGTATTAAAGTTGTAATCTACAATTTGTTTTAATATCACAACTTAAAATATACACCATCGCAAATAGTATCAGCGATGGGCCAGTGTGAACTGACCACTCGATTTCTGATTCCACCCTTCGTTGGCAGTCGACAGAAACTTTGACACACTTAACAAGGCGGCATAAATTCTGCAGAACTTAACTAAACCAATTTTTTATGTAATTTTTTATTATTATACCTTCCTTTCTTGGAACATTTATATACCATCATGCACTGGCTACACTTTGGCATTACGGTTGCCTTTAGAAGCACAATGTTCCCTCGGGAAGTTTTCATCTCAAATTTGACGTGAAAAAATTGTCGTTGGTTCGGCTCCCACAACCTCTGAGTTAATCACCCGTCTCCAGCTAATTCCAAATAAGGTACGAGTTCCCTTTTACAGGCAACATTTGATGAAATGAAATTTGTATCCCCACTCAATTGATTTACGCTCCCGGGAAGGGAGCTCCGACTCTCATCCCGATCATCATTAGAAGCAATTGAGTTTAATACGCCTTTAAAAATATCTACCACCGATCCCATGAAGTCAAAGTGTCAGTTACTTAATTGAAACTCCCAATGACAGACTTATTAAGCGCCAAGGGTTGAACGAATCCACGGAGTGGAATAAACCTAAGTTGATCTGAAGACAAATGGGATAATTGGAGCGGTTCCCCCGGCTAGGTGGACTCTCCACATGGAGAAAATCAACGAATTTCCATCACCCGCCAGGTCTGAGCCACAGATCTGTTGACAGGGTGAACAGAGTAAATTACGACCTTCAATTGTGTTTGTCAACAAGTCGAAGATTTATGAACCTGCATGGGGTGCAATGCAGTAATTTATGGACTGGCAGTGGCGGTGGGAAACGAACGCACCGGCCTTCATCCCTTTTCGGTGTGTGCATACAGTTTTTAAGTGATCCATTACTTAAGGTTCCGGGAGACAATCATTTGATTTTGATTAAGATTTGTGTGGTTCTTGGTGGTAATTGAGAATCGCTGAGAACGAAGAAAGTATCCTAATGCAGTTATGGACTCAACCTGATATGATTCCATCACACAATGTCCACAGTCAGAGAGGTATGTATTGCAAGGTGGTTTTCCCCCACTCCAGCATTGAATTGATCCTATGAGGGGAATCTAATCCGAAAGTGGAGCGTTCGGGATTCCCGAACATGGTCCTCAACCGATTCCACATGGTTGATGTCTTTCTCGGGAGTCCTCTGTTGCGTAAGGAAGTCAGAGCCTAGCAATCCAAAACGAGTTTAATAGATTCATCATAAATTGTATTTAATAAACTAGCGTTCAATAAAGGGATTTACTTATAGGATAATGGCTGAGTTTGAGACTTGTGTAGACTGTGCAGAGTAATTTCGGTAAGCAACGATCTACGCAGCGTTAGTTGAGGGTCAGCACAATCACTGACCTACCTCGGGTACACAGACACACCGATTTTGTAAACCGAAATTACCATCGACACACTGCGTTTATGAAAAACACATCCTGCGTCAGAAAGCGTAACAACATATACGTGATCGATTTACACACGTAGTGCAGTCAATTATTCTTCTTGGAGTTCGATGTTTCCTACAGTGCCTTACGGGTGTGATCGCTCCAATTATTATTATTCTATTTATCGAGACGTTTATCAACACAGCAAATAAATAGAAGAGTTGTTTTATTTTTAACGTAAACTAAATTGCCAAGGTAGCTAATTCCTGGTACCTAGTTAGGTGAGTGAACATAGTTGTTGCTGTTCACATGTAGAAAAATGTACCAGAGACATTTACAAATGGAATAGGAAAAAGATCTATTTCCGTTGAAGAGAGTGAAGAGGTGCTCAAAGGTTTCGCTAATTCCTGACTCTCCAAATAAGGGAGACATATGTACCAAGCCCACAATAAGGAGACCCCTTCAATTGCGCCAACTACTGAGGGATTAGTCTCCTATACATCGTTTACAGGATTTTTTCTGCTGTCTTGTGTGAATAACCTGATAGGTCTGAGAAGTACACCATCGACCAACTCCAGGAAAAGTGTTCCAAAATAATGCAAATCGACAAACACCATCTATTCGATTTAAAGGCCGCATATGAAATTTTACATAGGTATGTTGTATACAACGCCCTGTTTAGTTTTGACATTCCTGCCAAATTAGTCCGGATGACGATGAAGAACTCTCTCTGCTCCATTAAGGTCGGTAATGGCTGTACGACTGCTTTTTTGCCCATATTTTCCATGAGTTAAATGTGAAACAAAGTTCTGCTTAAACATTCACCATTGAAATTTTCAGTAAGTGTGAGTGCGTACGCAGTAGCGGCATAAATTGGGAAATGACAAAACAATTGACTGAAAATTGAATAATTCAGCCGCCGGGAGCTAGTTTTTGGTTATTTCATCCCTTTTGTCCAGGTCATCTCTGGAAAACCAAATAAATGCAGACCACGGTACTGATAATACGCAAATATATGTATTGTCCACAGACAGTGTATGGTCCGATTTAATATATTAAAAAATACGTTTTGCTTGAGGCTATGATGACGATGCGAAAAGTGTTCGCGCTGAACCATTGAAGGAGTCGCATCGTTCGTGTATATATTGGATTGTCCGTTAAATCCGAATATTCTTTTCTGTTGTTTCTATCATTTGCATTTATTTCTGACATGATGTCAACCAGTACGCTGCATTTGCAGGGACAATTTCGTCTACTTCGATAGCTCCTTGTTGTTGTCAAGACAGCTTGACGGAAGGCAACTATTGATCAGGGTCAGACCATCCATAGGTCGCATGCCTGATGAGTAGGTCATTTTGCCCATATGATGAAAGCTATTTCGAACTTGATTTAGCACTCAGCAGATGAGGTATTGATTGACCGCAGCCCTGGTGTGTGTTCCCAGAGGAAATTAACAGGGAAATGATTATTGAATTACTTAAATTCGTTCATTAGGGACAAATACGCCACAAAAATACTGGGAGCTGTTAACAAAATCATACGAATTAGTTATTTCACTAATGTTTTCACAGGCTTCAGCAAATAAAATAATACAGAAGCTGTTGTTTAGAAAGAATTAAAAAGGGTTCTTCTTAAAATCGAAGACATCTACAAATGTCCAATTGAATTGTCCATGAATGAATTTTAAGCATGGTTTACGGGCAACCGTGCGCCTAATATTGGTCAATGCCCAAATCCTGTTGCATTATTACATGTGTCAGTGTGTGTACTACCTTTTTTGTTTTGATTCACTTGATTTGATAAGTATTTTTTGGTACACATAAAAGTGAATTATTAATTAAACATTTGATTGGTTCTTACAATTGAAAATCGTTGCAAAATATGTCCACGATAAACCAGAAAAACGAGCATACATTTACAAACATTTACCTACTTGTCTTTATATAATTAAATACAGATATACTGTATTGAACAGTAATCTGACCAAAAAATCACAAACACTCCTTAATGCTACTACAGACATAATCAAAGCCCTTGACCAAACCATCCTAAGAGTATGCAACATTTTCATGAGCACGATCGCATTGGAGAGTAGTGAAGTTCTACACCAAGCAAAGATTCAACTTCAGGCGAATTGAATATCATCTACAACTACAAACATTGCCTCTCCACTCTCAGAAAACACAACTACTCTGATGACGTCTGTTTAATCTTTATTTTGAGGCAACATACTCCCATCCGCTTAGCTCATGATGGGTGAAGAATCTTACAGGACCTTCTGGAAGGAAGCTATATCACATATCATACTCATTCCCCGACAGGACACTCACATTAATTCATCTTGACTGCAGCACATGCACACAAGATACGGACACTATCCGCAATAACGTCATCATCATCATCGTCTTGGTAAGGACATCATAAATTTCCTTAAACTACCATCGTTCATAAATCTGTCTTCCTTCCTTTGCTCAGGCAACGGTGCGAGCAAGTGAACAAGCCAAAGGACACCAGGACACACTACTCTTGCAGACACTTTCGTCCGAAATTTCCCCCAAAAACCACTCGAGGGATTCGTTTCTATTTCTCTTCTCCCATGACCAATGACTGTTGCCATGGGTTGGTGTCCAATTTCGAAGGTTTGGTGTTATCTTTGGAGCATGGGCAGTATACTTTCAGATGAAAGATGGTGGGCTGCCTTTGAGTGTAGGTTGTAATCTCAATTTTTGACAGGATATACTCTCGTAGAGACGTGAAGTCTACTTTGTAACCACGTTCAAGTTGGGGTTAACTGTGACGAAGGTTGAGTGTATTTGAGTGGAGAACAGTGACTACAGCAAGAAGGAAACGCACTGAAAGGAGATTAATGGTTGCATGACCTTTGTAGCATAGTAGAAGTTACTGCGTAAACTCATGTAATCATCGGCTTAATTGACGGCATCGACGTCGGCACTCCGAAAATAGAAAGAAGAAGGGCACAAGCAACCTCGTCGCATCTATTCACTGCACAAAATGCAGTCACTATCAAGGCAAAGATTTCGATTGCTACTTCGAGCCAGAACTGTTTAGTTAGAACGACCTATGGACATCGGTAATTGCAATTCAGGAAAAGGATTTCACCACACGGAGATTCAAGAGATTTTAAAGCATGTGATCAATATTTGTGAGCAACGTGTTGTGGTTGCACAGTTGGATTGAAAACACCAAGTTGATGTTGATTCTTATCAAAATGTCATGTTACGAGTATGTAGTAATATCAATAGATTCTTGGTATTAGGGAATATCGTTTTAAAGGTTCAAATGCCTCACTTAGGCTGTCATATATACCCGTATGTCATACGTAATATGCCTTGAATGATACTTATTTACGGAACACAGGATCTATTCCCTTACGTGTCCTTAGGCCCCTATTACGCCTACACGCCTTCGTGTGCTGTTTCTCGCAATGAGTTTCAGTTCTCTCAACTTATCCCCAGCTGTCGGGATTTCTCCTCTATTCCTGCTTCCGTTCCTCCTTTGGCTGAGACAATACTTCAGATGTATCGGAAACTCTCTACTCTCGCAACCGGTTGTCCAACAATTCCTATTTGAACGAGAGAGTTATGTGCGTGGCTGTGTAGCGAGTTGATATTCAGCCCCACGGCGTTAGCCCCTACATTTGTTGCCATTTTGTTAAGGTCCATAATGACACGTGTGAGTGAAACATAACCTGGGTGTTTAACCTGGGAATTCTTGTATTTAAGCGTTGAACGGATGCAGTGCGTCTGATTGTAGCTTTAATAAGATGATGATCTCGAGTCATGATGCTTGCTTGTCTGTTTGGCTTATACTCAAACATGGTACCACCTATGACAAGACAATTGATATTGCAGAAATCTACACATCGCTCGCCCTTGTCATCATATCTGTGCCATTTGCTGGTGTTGTCTACCTTAGCATTTAAGTCGCCAATGAATATCACTACGTCGCCTTTTGGCTCTCCATTGTAAGTGGCGCTTAGTTGGTGGAGAATTTGTTCTTTTCCTCCTCAGACGATCGCTTCGTCAGGGCATATCTAGCTGATGTCGCTTGTAGTCTACAGACCTTCACTCTGCGAGTCTTCGAACTACAGAAAACAACCTTAGACTACACTCTTTTGTTTGGACACGAAACGATTTCTATTTTAGAAAATTTGAAGTAATGTATTCGACAGCATAAGACTATACTGTATTCTTATTAGTTCACATTGTGGATGGTTATCCTTTGCTGACAAGATCTTTTGGCAGCTGCCTCCAGTTTCGTACACCAAGTTGGTTGAGGTCCGTCTACACACCTTCATCCATTTCGCGGCCGTCCTACTGGTTCGTAGTCAGAGACTCTTCGCTAGAGCAGTATTATTGTGATCTACTGTGGATTTCCCCGGCCTAAAACCCCGTTCATAACAGAACCGAGGCTTTATTTAGACGATTAAGACATAAAAGTACATTTGAATTAAAAAGAACATATAAAGACGAACGACACGATTACCACGATGGTTCAACGCGAAATGACTTGACCCTGTCATCATTGCTGCAAGAGCATCGGCGTCAGTGCTGTCGATGACAGCGCGGCCTGTCCTGACACTTCATATTCGATGAGAATTTCGACCGTTTGTGCTGCATATTCCGCATCGCCGTTGAAGTCGATGTCTGGACTGGGACTGCACCAAGGCTTCATGTGGTCGCTTGACATGACGTTGCTGTAC
Organism: Eristalis tenax; assembly: GCA_905231855.2. Classification (NCBI taxonomy): domain Eukaryota; kingdom Metazoa; phylum Arthropoda; class Insecta; order Diptera; family Syrphidae; genus Eristalis; species Eristalis tenax. The sequence goes on along the minus strand of HG993126.1, from coordinate 59,036,589 downwards.
CGTCTTCCAGTAAGTGGCTTGTCCAGATGGTCTTCCAGAACCTTCGTGACAACATAAGGCTCTTTATACTCTGGATCCAGCTTGTGCGACTCCTTCCAGAACCTTCGTGACAACATAAGGGGTATAGTCAATCACAAGTAGATCGCCTTCAGTGTACCAGTGTGGAGGAATATGCTTCTTGCCATACAAAACCTTCTATTTGGCACGTTGTTCCCAATGTTGTCGGCTGCTTGTTGTCTCCTCAGGTCGACATCCTCCATTTCGTTTTGCTTATCGTGCAGACAGACCTTATTTACAGACAGACCTAGAATTAAAATTAAAAATTAATTCGTTTGGGCAGAATTTTGTTCTTGAATTTAAGGGTTGAGACTCTAAATTAAGCATGTTTTTATGTTGTTACTAAGCTTTCGAATTCCTTCGAGGGATAGGCTGTTCCTCGGTCATACTTAGGTAGGTAGGTAGGTAGTGAGTGGCTTAGATGCACTGAGGCCAAAGTAGGCTCGTTGTACTGCGTGGGTTTACACAAAAGAATGCCAGATTTAACAGTGAAGTCGAATAAGGATTTGATTGGTGTTTCTCTCAGTTCGCTTAGGTCATCGAAGAAGTAAGGCTAGAGTGGCTTTCCTAGATGAGGTGAGTGCAGCGCTTCCTAGTCTCTTATCGTCCCACTGCGGTGCTGATTGTGGATCTTTTTAAGGAGATCAAACTATTAGATCTTGATCCTAAAGTCAAGGCTGGGTCAGATGTGATTGGTTATTTTGACAAGTATTGCCTGTATTCCATCTGGCATTGACATTTTTTAGAGGAAGCTAAGGGAGGACCTATGTTAGAGTGGGTTCCGTCATCTGGAAGTGTGGTGGCTATTTTTGCGAATTTGTCAGTTCACAGTTTCAAATAATGTCTATGGTCTGGTACCGGACACAGGTGAATTAGAAACAGTTCGGATATCTCATCTAGAGATGTGTGACAGTTAATGGCTATTTTTGAGTTTGTAAAGAACGATGTTAGGGATTTAATTGCTGCCTGGCTATAAGTTGCATAAATCGAAGGCGGATATCACGCTCCACCTAATCCAGGACAGGGCTTCGCTGTTTGCAAACTGTTGCCATTTAGAGTAGGAGGGTCGACATGAAGTTTTTTTGTATTTCCTAGTGAAAATAACGATCTCGGTTTTCGTTCAAGCTCAGCTCATTGTAGTCGCCCAGTTATTGAGCAGATTAAGACCATGTTGTATTAAATCTTTCAGTACTAATGGGTACCCTCCAGAGAAGGCTATGGCAACATTATCCGCATTGGTAATCGATTTACAGTATTAGTAGCAATTTGTTCACTGCTAGGTTCCAAAGAAGAGTTCTGGTTCTGGTATAGCTTTTTGAGGAGGCGTTACCTGGAGTAGCATCAATTACTCTTCTTGTAAGTATTTGGTTTATTAAGGCTACTAGTCCCGCTTCTGCGTCTAGCTCTGCCAGTGCCTATTTGATTGCACGTCTAAAAAAACAACCATGGTTTATTCTTTGTAGTTAATTGATCTCTCAATGCTTTGTATCAATGTGTGAAGAGCCCTTACTCCGTCATTCGAAGATTTAGGTAAATAAGCCTTTCTAATATTTTCAGAAGAAGATTTAGGACTTAGAGTGGGTATCGCTCCTACTTGGTTTGGATTCGGGCAGTCTATTTAGTGCTCCGGAAATTGGTATTTGGCAATAGTTATAGAGATTCCTCACTAGATGATGTCCATGAATAATTTTTTTTAAGTAGCTCGGTTCATTTGGACAAGCTGATAGGATCTTTCGAAGCCAGGCTTCTTTGACCTTTCCGCGGATTTTCTTTCATGTTGACCCTTTTATTTTCCCAAGGACGGTGTTACATAGAGTAGCGATTCTTTACCCAGTCTCTCTTGCGTTCTTTGCCTTACTAAATTTCCTTCGGATGATCTCAGCGGACAAGTTACATAGAATAGTTATCCAGCTTTATCCAATTCGCTGGTATTGTGTTTTATTGCAGGGAGCTGTGGAAAAGGAAGAGAGAAGAAGCATTTATATAGGGATCATATCGTTTTCTTGTTATTCATGAAATTGGGCTAGGGTGGTGGGTGATCATTTATATCAAAGCACAGGTACCAATGGTCCGAGAAAGAGTGATCTCTGGAAACTATCCAATTTGTGATCTATTGGATAGGTTTTTTGAGATGAGAGTGAGATGTAGAAGTTCATGATCTGAGGATCCTCGCCTTTGTTACATGTCTCTCGATTATTCCAAAGAATATACATAGTTTAATAATGACTCACATCTTTTATCAACAGTCCATCACGAGCTTTTGCTTGCGTATGTCATCCAAACAGTCGTCTCGTGATCTGAAACCAAACCCCAGGTATAATCCATTTTCCTCGGATAATAAATTGAAAAACATGGAAAAGCTAGTGTATCTAAAGATAACTCCAGTTCTAATATGTGGAATGTCTTTCAAACTCATCCCGATAGTGATTTTGTTGAGATGGACGAAATAATTTCGCTAGACACTTCTAATCCAAAAACATTTGTTCCACCTATTAAAGTCCTAAATAAATCTAGTGATTATGTACACCAGTTAATGAAATCATTTAACATATCTGACTACTGCATCAAAATTATTTCAATTGGCATTAAAGTAATGTGCAATTCTATTAAATCTTTTAATGAAATGAACCGAAAATTAAAAAATGACAATTCTTAATTTTTCTCCCATGACCTAAAAAGCGAGAAAGCTTTAAAAGTTATTTTATACGGCATGGGAGATATGGGTGTCAACTTGCACAAATGTGAACTGCTTAGCCTCAAGTGCATTGCTTTAAAGAAAATAACAAAAAAAAATATGAGCACTACACCGACACCTTCTACTTGGTCTCCCTCGAAAATGGTTTCATCAAACATCAAGCAATACAAATCCATTCTTCACTTCCCACAAATCCACTGATCTGCCATGCACTAGCCGCTCTAAATTCATTGAGCTAAAGGTTGGATTCAGAAACCAGAAACAACGAGTGCGGCTGAATAATTCCAGTGAACACGCTCTTACAAAACAGCAGATCTCCCTCGCTTCTCTTCAAGACTTTCCGTTTCTGTCCACACCACGTCAGCCGGTTTCTGTCTCTCGGCGACTAGAAATAGCACGGAATGGAAATTCTCATCAACGGAGTGCGTGGGAAAAAACTGCATCAGGAATCAAAAGCGACGATCCCAATATGATTCCAATCACCAGTAGCAACATTCCCAGCAACACTTCTAGCAACGTTATTGCCAGCAATAATAACACTTTGTTCACAGTGGATGAGTTAAATCTCCTGGAAATGGTAACCAAATTATCTGTACGTAAAACCAAAAATGAACAATTCAATGTAATCACGCATTTAGCTACAAAATTCGTGTAGAGTAATGTTAAGTAATATGTTAAGTAGACCCATAAATATTGTAACTTGGAATGCGAGAAGTATTCGCAGCAAAATCGCAGAGTTCTTAAGATTCTTAAACACAAATAATGTTGACATTGCGTTAGTAACAGAAATTTGGCTTAATCAAGATCTGCAATTATCCACCACCACATTGAAAATTTGGGTATTGAGGTCAATGTAACCAATGATAGGGTAATTAAAGTTTATTGTGCTTATTACCCGGCGGAAAAATAACGTCCGATAAAAAGACAGGTTTTGAGAATGATCTCCACAAATTATTTGCACTCAATGGTGAGTTTCTAATTGAAGCAGATATAAATTGTGGTCATCGTGATTGGGGAAATATTTTCTCTAATCTAGCCTTACTAAAAATTCTAAGCGCTTCCGAACAAAGTATCCCTAAAATCCAAATAACGGGAGCGGTACGGTTATTATAGCGATATCCAACTTCACTGCTGATTGACCCCTAGTCCGTCGACGAATTTGACGGATAATCATGAAAATTTTGACGGTTATTCATGAATTTTTGACAGTAATTTTGCCCTTCTCTTAATGGTCAATTTGGGTTTAGAAAACAATATAAAAAATGTTTGTCAAAATTTTTTTTCATTTCTGATAGATACACTAGGTGGAACACGAAACTACGTTGTCTCGAGAAAAATTCAAAACTGTTCTGGAACATTACAAAAGTAATAAGAAGCACGAAGGTTTCGAGCCCTTTCTTTTAGATGCAAACAATACCTTTTGCACCGACGTTGACAAGGCAAATGCACTTGCTTCTAATTTTGCAAAAGATCATATGATTTCAGCTAATTTAGGAGACTACAATAGCAAAGCTGTTGTCCGTAGTGCTTTTAATAATTTGTTAGATTTGAATTCTAGTCAACCGTCAACAAGTGAGTATATTTCTGTTGAAGACATTGAATCCTTAATCATTGCACTACAACTAAAAAAGTCTTATGGTGCAATCAAAAATATATATTTAAAACATATGCCTACTTGCGGTATTTTGAAAGCAGGTAAACCAGCTAATAGACCCGAAAGTTATAGGCCAATAAGGCTATTAAGTTCACTGAGCAAGATATATGAAAAAGTTTTGAAAGAAAAGATCTCAAGGCATATTTAACAACACAATCTTTATCTTTTAATCCACACAACAATTTGGCTTTAGACAATTCCACAGTACTTCACACCAAGTGCTAACCAAGTTAGTTGGAAAGTCTACTGGAATGATCCTGCTGGACACTGAGAAAGCCTTCGACACCATTTGGCATGGCGGTCTTATATACAAAATGTTAAATTTCAATCTATCACCTTTTATATGTACAATTATTCGTAGCTTTTTGTCTGGTTGTTCATTTAGGGTATGCATCTATGTAAATAGTGGTGTCTCCAACAGGATTCATTTTCTTTCGGGTGTTCTCCAAGAATCCGTTCTTGCACCTGTGTTATACAATTTATTCATGGCAGATTTTCCGTCATTATCAAATTGTGAAACAGCTTTGTTCGCGAATTTCATAGCAATATTCTCATCTCATGTATTCGCTCTTGACATTGAGAGGATTTTAAATAATGCGATGAATATTTTCTATGAATACTGCAATAAGTGGAAGATAAAGTTGAATGAAGATAAAATTCGAGCCATCTTCTGCACTAGGAAAAGAAAAGCTAGCTTTCTCCCTAGTGGCCAGTTACAGATAAACGGAAGATACATTAACTGGTCACCTTCAGTTAAGTACTTAGGAATGTATCTAGACACAAAACTAACTTCTGGCTCCTACTTAACGCAAACTCTAAATAATATATCTATTGCAACCAGGATATTATATCCGTTTATTAACAGAAAATCGAAACTCTCAATCGAAAATAAAATTATTATCTATAAAGTAATTTTCCAAGTTATATTGATGTATGGATGCCAAGTATGGAGAAATGTGCCACATTAAGAAATTGCAGTTCTCACAAAACAAGCTCCTAAAAATGATGCTCAACTTACAGTGGCATCACTCGACCCGGGACATTCACAAAATAGCGAATGTTGAATTGATCTTTGAAGTATTCAGAAACTTAACCAGCGTTTTCCTGTTCGCTGTGGTTTAGCCGAGAACCCTCTCGTGAACAATTAGAGTCGCTTAACTTCATAGTTGAAGATCCTTGTTACCTTTGTTATTATACCTTTATATTATGAAAAAAATGCGTGCTCTGTTAAGAAAGTTCATCGCGCGCTTCTTGTGTTCAGCGACGAAGCTCATTTTTGAGTCAATGGGGACGTAAATAAGCAGAATTGTCGATTGTGGAGCGAATTTCAGCCAGAAGCATTGCAAGAGCTACCAATGCATCTAGAAAAAGTTTGGTCACAGTTTGGTGTGGTTTATGGGCTGGTGGCATCATTGGACCGTACTTCTTCAAAGATGATGCGAATCGTAACGTAACTGTGAATGGTGAGCGCTACCGTTTTTTGCCCAAAATGCAAGAGCTTGACTTGCATGATATGTGGTTTCAACAAGACGGTGCCACATGCCACACAGCACGCGCAACAATGGACTTATTGAGAGGCGTGTTCGGTGAACATTTTATTTCACGTTGGGGACCGGTCAATTGGCCGCCTAGATCGAGCGATTTAACGCCTTTGGACTACTTTTTGTGGGGCTATGTTAAAGCTCATGTCTATACAGACAAGCCCGCGTCAATTGACGCATTGGAAGACAACATTGAAGCATTTATTCGTGAGATACCGGCCGAAATGTTGGAAAGAGTACCCCAAAATTGCACTAAGCGGATGGACCATTTGGGGCGCAGTCAAGGTCAACATTTGCATGAAATAATCTTCAAACTTTAAATTATATGGACTGTACTATCGATTCAAATAAAGATTTCATGCATTTTTCTGAATTTTATATGTTTTTTTTTTTTTGACAAACTCCTTTAGCTTTTAAAAAATCACCCTTTATAAACAAGTCTGTGCTTGAAAGTGTTCGAATCAAATAAAAATAAATTGCGAAAAAAAAAAATGTTCACCAATTAAACATAAAACTATCAAAAATAATGTGCATTTCTCTGATCGTGCGTTTCCGAAGAATTGGGTAGTTCAAACGGTATCGGTAAAGAAAGTTCGCGGTTAGATTTTCAAGTCGGCATTGTTCAAGAGGAAAATAAACCAATGGCTATAAGTAATTCATCCGTATCAAACGAATTCGATATACGTTGGTTGTTTCGAAATCCGTAAGAACCTTTTCTGTAACAACCCTATCTTACTCTATTCAGACTTCTGCAACCCATTTAACCTTACTAGAGATGCGTGTAATGTTGCAACAGGCGCTGTGTGGTCGCAATGTCATCTATCCACACTTTCATCATTCCATCTGTCCACACAAATAACCATTCACACACAAGAAAATATGCCCCACGCCTGTGCAGGATAATTTCTTGCTCAAGCACTCACAAATTTCGATAGAAAAAGGTTTCAAAATAATGCACGCTATTTATAATTCCTACGTAATCAATTATATAAAACGCGCAGATTATATTTCTGCTCGTACATATGAACTTTACTCAATTCACAGATTTGGCTTAAAAGACAATGAGTAAGATGGACACGGTTCTACTTGTTCTCACAAACCAAGAAACGTTATTCTGAAGTTAAGTTATTCAATACGAATAACTCATGTAAAGGATGTAATAGATCCAACGCCAACGACGGGTAAATGTAATAGATCCAACGGGCTGTTTTTTTTTTTTTTTTGTTATTGTTGTTGAGAGCATATTGCACTGAGACCTTTGTATATATTGTGGCCACTTTTGATACCTTTGCAGGTTGCTAGAGTATTCTCTCTAAGCCAGTCTCATTTAGGAGTCTGAGAATGAGTGACGATTCTAGTGACTTCAAATCTTCCTTTAGTATTAGGTGTTTGCTTGCCCTTTGCCGTTTGTGAGCTAGTGCATCACAAATTCCCAGTATATGTTCTGGAATTTTATTATTTTCCCCACAGAAACTGTACCGACCTTCTTCTGACACCCCTACAGTACCATGTTAGGAAGCCTGTTATGATGCGGAGGCTGTTGCTGCTCATATTGATAAATGTATCAAACCACTTTCGGTTATATTGACCCAAGACTCTCCTGGCCTGCTTCATGTCATGAGCTTTTTTGATTTCTGTTCGGTTCCTTCTAGTTCCCTGAATTCTTCTCTAAGGACATGGTCTCCTACAGCGCAGAATGGTTCAGGGCATGTGATAGCTTCATGTTCCTTTACTGGCTAGGAGTCGGCCATTTTTTTGCCTTGCTCAACTTCTTTGCCAGATTTATTATTGTGACTCTTTCGGATTTAGTAGTATTTTGTGTGAAGAGATACGTGTCTCAGAGTTTATTGTGTCCTTCCTAACCCTATAGACATTTTTGAGTGTTTCCCTAGCTTCTAAATGTGCATTGTCGGAACCCCCGAGTGGACACATTGATAATTTTTTCCGACTCTTAAATATTTCAGATCCATCATTGCTTTATTAAATTTTTGCTAATTTAATTTAATTCTTACATAAACAAATTTAAAACCGACCCATATTTATTCGGAACAAATTTTTTTCCGAATAACGTCATCCGAATTAAAAAGTTCTTCTTTCATCTTTTATATTAAATGTTATTACACATGTTGGTATGTAACTGAGGATTAGGCCTTGCGGGGATACCTCAATAATTATCTGGAAATGACTTATAATACACACAATGATGAACAGGTTGCTACTATGCGCTGCAGTGTGAATACATCTACGTGATGCAATTAAGGACGATGAACAAATTGTAAATCCGATAATGGCATTGATCAAATGACGATTTTGCCATATTCAAACATTGGTGGCCCAGATAATATACGTGTACGCAGAGGATGCGATGGCATATGTTCGTTTTTATGGTCAACCAGATATTTTTCACTTGTAATTCACAACAGAGTGACATTCGATTGTACTTATTGCCATGGTAATCGCCAGCAGATCGCAACGACACAACGGCACGATCGTTTCAACAAGGGCTGAAATCATTAAAAGATTTCAAATTGAAGCAAGAAGCGTTTGGCGAAGTGCCTGCTGGATGTACACTGTGGAATGGCAAAGAAAAAAAAAAAAAAAAAACACAACACAAACATGATACACAAGAACATGGGCCAAAGTCCGCGTGGAACATTAAACTCACCATGCATGGTTGATGTTAAATGTTCGAATCGTTATCCAAGAGAATTTATCTTGGACCAATTTACAGTGAATGACGGATACCCTTTATACGCCGGTCGACAGAAGACTATGACAAATCAACAACTATTAAAATATTAGATCAATACATTGAAGTTTGTTAATCGTTGGATCGTGCTGTATTAATATAAATATTTACATCCACATGGCTGCGTTTCTTGTACCTGGTCGAAATAGAAAGGACGAATGTTGTATGTCAGCAGTGGTGACCCTTTGTCGAGGATTCCATTTACCTTTTCATCTTTATAATGGGCAACGCGTTTATCGTTTTTGGGGACCACACTCTCGAAGATGCTGCCATTTCGTCAAATGATAAGCAAATAAAAACTTTGTTTTATAATCTAGTCTGCAAGATTCCTATGAACGCTGATTGATTTATGAAACAAATATAATCATCATCTGGCCAGCATCAGATGCGTCTTAGATCGTTTTAGAATTCGGTTTAGAATTCACAGTGAAGCATTAATTATAATTGGAGACATATGCATGATGCTTCCCAACAAAGGATTAATACAATTAGGAATGGCAACGTCCAATGTTCGATACATTTAACCAAGGATCTAGGCACGAAACCCAATAAGATATCAGGGCATTATAGAAATATGCTTACGATACGCTCATGAAAGTAGTGATGGATGGAACTAGTAGAATTCTCCATTGATATTGACAACAATTCGATAGAGAAATATAATTCCACTTGCTTCATCTGGTATTGCAGCTACTACATTGCTGGAAGTCTCACTGCACACTCAAGTTGTCGTTGCCGTTGAAAACTAATGAAACTCGCCTAATAAAATCAGGTGGTTTTCGAAGGAGAGGGACGAGAGGAAGCGGACCGATCGACAACAAAACACTTTTTTACGCGTAATGCACCGACGGAGACAAGTACACTTGTTGGAGGATGGCACAGAACTCAGAACACAGGTACTTTATTAAAATTAATTTTGTAATTCAATACTACCCCTCAAAACTAACTTGTTCATAAAAACAGAAATAAGATGCATTTTCAAAATTCATAACTGTAAACCTAACATTTTTGACAGTTTAAGGTGCTTTAATTTGCATAAAATCTCAGTCAGAACATCAGAAATCATCTCATCTGTAGGAACAAATGTAAATGAAGTAACGTTTTGTTTAAAAATTTCTGGAACATAGTGTACGCGAATGTCAATAAGTTTTCTACGATTATGATAAACAGGATTTTTTATTTTGGACGCTCAAATTGTCACCGTTCAACACGATGGATTCTCTCACCAGTTCTGAGAGACCCAGTTCTGAGAGACCCAGTTCTTTGATGAAAGACCGCAAGTAAACTGCTTCTGTCATTGCAGCTGATAACACCATATATTCACTCCCAAGTGATCGCTGCTGCTCTTATCACAAGCCCAGTCAGTATCAGCAAAACATTTCAACTACCCACCAGTCTTTCTGTATTTAAGTTTAAAGTTAAAAGTATTGTTTATGTACCATAAGATGTGTTTGGCAGATGTGAGATCCTCACCAAGTGGGTTTACATTAAACTGTAAGAGTTTATTCACATTATTTCACTGTCAATGGATTACTATCGCCACTTACGTGTGCATTAAGTCTGTGACGTGGTCGAAGGGCATACGGAGAGCGCATTCTGTCTTTCGCCAAACCAGAACCACCACTTCCGACTGTACTATCAGAATCCGTATTCGAACTGCCCACCGCCAAACCATCATATATCTCGCCACCATAATCAACGGTTTAAATTATTTTTTAACAATTTTAGCATACTGTTTTTCAGCCCCACCATCGAGACTTTCTTTCGAAACAATGCTCTCACTTTCATTTTTGATAGCTTCTCCCACAGCAAGAACTACTTCATTCGGTAAGTCTACAATGGTATAATCGTTAGAATCGTTGAACGAATTATTCTTACAGATAAGATCCAAAAACTTGACGTCTCGACTCTTTAAAATTTTTCTGGACTTACAGCGTATGCTTTTGATTCGGTCGAATATCCGACCATGAAGCATTCAATTCCCTTGGCACTGAACTTCGACATCCCAGGCCGTTTATCCAACATCACTGCTTTTGAGCCAAATATTTTGAAGTGTTAAACAGAATTTTTAATTCCAGTCCAAGCTTTGTAGGGCGTTGCTCTGTCTAAACTACTTGTATATGACCGATTCCGCAGGTATGCAGCCGTTTTGACAGCTTCATCCCATAGCATCTCCGAAAGCACTGAATTCATCAACAAACACCTCGCCATCGCCACAATGGTTCTGTTGGCGGGTTTTCCGACACCGTTTTGCTGTGGTGTATACTGAGCTGTGAGCTGTGGTACTCGCACACATTATAAGTTCAGAGCACTTTTGATTTTTTCGATTTCTCACGCTCAACTCTAGCCTTAAACAATTTGAACGTATCAAAAATGCCACTTTTATTTTTGAGGAAATAAAGAAAATATAACATATTCGTGCGGTTTTTTGTTTCAAAATTTGAACCTTTATTTAAGGTTAAACATTAAAAACATGTACAATAATATTATTAAGTTATACACCCAATATTTCGGCTATAATCGTCGATGAAAAGGAAAAAATATGTAAAACCGCCGAGGCTGGACACCCTCCTGGGACCACAAATATCACTGTGCAAGATTTGTAACGGTTCTGTACTTCGATTGCTTGTATTTGTCGGAAAGGGGAGGGTACACAATTTAACTTTCAAACACGTCTCACAGTTAAACGGGTTCGTATTGTGTTTCAAATTAAATCCGAGCACCAAATTATTCGCGTTAATAAACTATAAATCTTTAGCGTTAAGGTGGCCGAATCGCCGGTGCCACTTTATCAAGTCATCGATTTTCGTGTGTATATGGAACAACTGTTCCTTTTCCACGGCGTACAAATACAAATTATCACACTTCCTTGCAGTAAGTACTATTTTTCCCGATGAATCTTTAATAACCGTGCGCTCGTCACTAAATATAACCTCATTACGACTATCAGCCGCCTTACAGATCGAAATAAAATTTGTGGAAAGCAATGGAACGAAAAGAACATTATGCAATTTGATTTACACTTTTTTCGTTTCAATCAGTATGTGCTCAATCCCTTCTGATAAGATCAAGTTGTTGGCCGCGAGCTGATAAAGTGACATTTTTTCTTTGTGTGGTGCAAGAGATGCGAACATACTCTGGTCACAACACATGTGAATGGTGGTACCGCTGTCCAGAACCCAAGTCCATTTTGTAACCTGAGTGTTTGTGTGTCTTACAGCACTTAACATTGCAAAATGTGCGGTTGGCTTCGATGCACTTTGTGCTCGACATGATGATGCGTAATGTCCCTTATGACATCTGTAACACTTTCCACGTTTACGAGTATGTGATGGTAATTGATGATGGTTTATTCTTATACCGGTGCTCGGAAAAAAATGCTGCTTCGCCGGTCCCCTTCTCTTCTTTTGCCCTCTTCTATTAGCCTCGTTTTTAGCACTTGTGGCTTAGGTAAAATATCCCATATCTCGTTACTTACTTACTTAAGGTGGCGCTACAGTCCGGGGTGGACCTGGGCCTCAACCAACAAGCGTCTCCAGCCAGCTCGATCTTTAGCTAGCTGTCTCCAGTTTCGCACGCATAGTTGGTTGAGGTCCCTTTCCACTTGCGTGCGCCACCTGAGTCGCGGTCTTCCTCTACTGCGCCGTCCCTCGGGGGTGGATTCGAAGACTTTTCGGGCCGGAGCATTGGTTTCCATCCGCTCTACATGACCTAGCCACCTCAATCGTTGGATCTTCACTCTTCTGGCTAAGTCGATGTCGCTAAACAGCCCGTATAGTTCGTCATTAAATCTCCTCCTCCACTCACCATCTATGCAGACGGGACCGAAAATCACACGAAGAATTTTCCTCTCGAAGCAACCAAGAGCAGCTTCATCCGCTTTTGATAAAGTCCATGCCTCCGCGCCATATAGCAGGACTGGGACGATTAAGGTCTTGTAAAGCGTTAGTTTAGTTGTTCGAGAGAGGGCTTTGTTTACCAATTGCTTTCTTAGCCCAAAGAAGCAGCGATTGGCAAGAGTTATTCTTCGTTTGATTTCAGCGCTGGTGTCGTTGTCTGAATTGATAGCGGTGCCTAGGTAGACAAAGTTTTTGACTACCTCAAAGTTATATCTGTCTGCTGTGACGTTCTGACCGAGACGTCGGTGTTGGGTGTCCTTTCTCGTTGACAGCATATACTTGGTCTTACCCTCGTTTACCGCTAAACCCATCTTCGCGGCCTCCGTTGCAATACCCACAAAAGCGCCATTGACATCACGCTGCGTTCTTCCGATAATGTCAATATCGTCGGCATATGCGAGTAGTTGGACGGACTTCTGAAAGATTGTTCCTCTGGTGTTGGCGTTCGAGTTTTGAACAATTCTTTCAAGAACGATGTTGAAAAAGTCGCATGACAGCGCGTCGCCTTGTCTGAATCCTTTTTTGACATCAAAGGTCTCGGTTAGGTCTTTACCGACCTTGATGGAGCAGCGTGCATTCTCCATCGTCATCCTACACAAACGGACGAGTTTGGTAGGGATGCCAAAACTAGACATTGCTCTGTATAGCTCGTCTCTATAAATGCTATCATACGCGGCCTTAAAATCGATAAAAAGGTGGTGGGTATCGATTTGTTGCTCCTGGGTTTTCTCCAAAATCTGCCGCAGTGTGAATATTTGGTCGATGGTGGATTTTCCTGGCCTAAAGCCACACTGGTATGGACCGACCAGGTTGTTGACGAATGGCTTTAGGCGTTCACACAGTACGGCAGATAAGATTTTATACGCAATACTTAGGAGACTGATGCCTCTGTAGTTAGCGCAGTTCAGAGGGTCTCCTTTTTTATGGATCGGGCAGACTATGCTGAGGTTCCATTCATCGGGCATGTTTTCCTCCGACCATATTTTACAGATGAGTTGGTGCATACTCCTTACCAAATCATCGCCTGCGGCCTTAAAAAGCTCGGCGGGTAGGCCGTCAGCTCCCGCAGCCTTGTTGGATTTTAGTTTGGATATGGCAATCCTCACTTCATCTGGGTCGGGTGGACGGAATTGTTGATCTTCATCGTCCCTTTCATTGGGGTTGAATAGTTCGTTCTGCCTGACAGCGGAATTTGGTTCTTCGTCGCCGTTATACAGTCTGCAGAAATGGTTTCTCCATATCCTCAGCATCGACTGTGACTCTACTACGATGTTCCCTTGATCATCCTTACAGGCTTCGGTTCGGACTTTATAACCTTGACTGGTTAACTTTACCCTTTGGTAAAATTTCCTTACCTCATTCCTGCAGTAATATCCCTCTAGTTTGCCGATCGCGCGCTTCTCATGCTCCTTCTTTTTTCTCCTGAGAAGCCGGTGTTCGTCTCTCCTCTTCTGCTCGTAGAGCTCCCGAGCAGCTCTTGTCCCTTTTTGCAGTGCCGCTTTGTATGCTTCTTGCTTGGCTGCATTCGCCTGCCGACACTCGTTGTCAAACCAGGGGTTTCGTTGTGGTGGCGGATTGAAACCCAGCACATCAGAGGCGGCATCTCTGATGGCTTTTTGGCAATGCTGCCACTGATCTTCAATACTTGATGTTGGCGGCGTAGGATTTCTTAAGAGGTTAAGGGAGACACGATCGGAAAAGGATTTGGCAATCTCTTGCGATTGTAGCCGGCTGACGTTAAACTTCCTCACAGTATTTCTTTGTCTTGGCGGTGTTCGGGATATCCGCAACCTTATCTTGGCTACAACAAGGTGGTGGTCCGAGTCAATGTTGGCGCCTCGGAACGTTCGAACATCTATAATACTGGAGGAGTGCCTTGCGTCGATCGCAATATGATCAATCTGATTGACGGTTGATTGATCAGGAGATCGCCATGTTCCTTTGTGGATATCGAGATGTGGGAATCTTGTACTGGCTACTACAACATTTCGCCCCGCAGCAAAGTCGATCAGCCTAAATCCGTTATCGGATGTGGTGTCGTGTAGGCTGTGCTTTCCGACCGTACTACCAAAGATGTTCTCTTTTCCAAGCTTTGCGTTAAAATCGCCAAGGACAATTTTAATGTCGTAGCTAGGGCATTGCTCATAAGTTTTGTCCAGGAGCTCATAGAACTTGTCTTTGGTGTCGTCATCTTTCTCCTCTGTGGGGGCATGTGCGCATATAAGGCTTATGTTGGCAAATTTAGCCTGGATGCGAATTGTCGTGAGGCGCTCGTTCACGGATCTGAACGATAAGACTTCTTGCCTAAGTCTGCCTCTAACGACAAATCCACATCCAAATAGGCGCTGTTTTTGCTGTTTGTAGCAGTTACCGTAATATATCACAGTTTTTCAGCCTTCTTTTGCCCGGTCCATCCCATCGCACTTCTTGGATGGCGGTTATATCTGCTTTGCAGCAGTCTAGGGCTTCCGCTAATTGTTCGGCTGCACGTGGCCTATAAAGGGACCTTACATTCCACGTACAGATCCGAAGATCGTTGTCCGTATATCGTTTGCTGGGGTTGTCATCAGTAAAATCCTCCGTTTCCGAGGCTTGTTGTTGCTTCGTAACTATATATTTTCTTTATGTGGCCGGGCAGTTACCCCGACGGCACAACCCCCAACCTGGAGGGCCAGTTCCTTTTTTGTCACCCCTAGGACAAGAGGTCGCACTTATAAGTTTGGCAAGTTGAGCTCGGGTGAACTACAACCAGTACCCGATGGCTACCACTTGGAGGTAAAATAAGCACAATTGGTGTGTAGAAAAAGTTACAACACTGGGCATCGCCAGGTTGACGCCAGTCAGTGCCTACCCGATTCCCGCAACACCCAACCATCTCGTTTGCCATGACGAAATTCTCGTAGCTCTTGGGTAAGCTCTAGAGAATAAAACGAAAAAGAAAATGAATTGGCATCAATTCATCTTGCATTTTTATATCAACTTCTTTAAACTTTTAAAATAAATCGAAGATATTATTAAGATGACTTGCGACGGATGAATTTGAAACATGTAATGATTTAACGGATAGAACCATCGTCGCCAGTGCTTTCCCATCCTTTGTCTTCCAGTTAGTAATTACATTTGCTTCAGCAGTAGATGGAGGCTCGGAAATCTCTCCAGAGACATAACTCCACAACTCGCTGTGAATTAGTGTACTTTCCAGCAGTCATAATTATCATCGTCCAATTTTTCGATTTAGAGTAGAGTCCTGCACTCATTGTGGTACTCTAGGCCCATAACCAGGGGCCACCTCTGGGTTGAACCAAATCAAAAATTGTTACCACCACACATTTAAATAAGTAGATCACACGATTCAAACGTTATAAACTTTATTGAACGACTTATTTAAAACAAGAATACAACCCAGTATTTTTACAGAGCGTACTAGTTTGTGTTGCTGTGTAACGATCTGGTACTTTATTAATATTATTATTATTCTTAAGCGGATGTGTTCATTGCAGCCTGCATTTGAGAAATAAATTAATGAGCTGTAGTGGATATTAATATGTTCTTTTGTTAAGAAATCTCGTATATAATCGTATATTGTATAGGTTAGTTTAGAATTCTTTTCAACTTCGGCCAATAATTTTATATATTTTATTTTATACTCGTGCTTTTCTAAGAGGAAAACAAACAAATTCAATTCAAAAAACATTCGGAATTCATTTCAAAGATTCGAACAAAAGTTGACGTGATAAGAAACAACAATTTATTGCTCCACATTTCAAAGTTAAAATTTTACATTTTGTCAATACAAAGCGTGCATTGTGCGTCACAGAGTTGGAAATAAATCTGTAACCAATCAAATTCTAAACATAGAATAAGTGCCGACAAATCTTTTCAAAAAAGTGATATTTTTATTTTTATTCAGTTTATTCCGCTAATGAGTAATCCGTTTGAACTACATCAACAATTTTCGAACCACAATACGATATAGTGGCACTTGTACAGTAAAATCTGCTAATCGGGACACTCTATAGTTGAACCACCGCACATCATGTATTCTTTGCTGTTTTTCATCCAAATTTCCCCCTATAATCGAGACGCCTGATAATCGGACCATGGAACACAATGGGCTACAGTATAACGCAAGTAAATTATTGTACCTGTACCTGTCTGATTTTACTAGGTGTATGAATTGTTGGTACCGCGGAGGAGAACATCAAATTTGTCGCATAAAATGGATTCGCTTAGTTAGACAATGCGATGATATATGTGCCAATATATGGTACAGTTCTCCAAGCTAAAGCACTGCATATAGCAACAAATTTTAAATCTGACTGATCATAAAGGAAGGCATTCAAGATGCGACAAGACGTTGTGTTTAAAATAATAAGTGGAGCAGGCGTGGATGTTGATACGTTGATACGATGTTGAGAAAACGTCACTACAATGGCAATTTCAAATTGTTTTAAAAGAAGGCGGGGTTTTCGAGGAAGGGGACAGCAGTGTGGTTGCAGTGAGGAGATAACACCGGAATCTGCGATGCCAGATGTTTCGATATTGAACTATGGACGATCATGTTGCGGTATCTAATGGTTGGCCGTAGAATTGGGAAGATAATTCCATTCACCCAGCACCTTCTGATACTGAAGAAGAGCATATCATTGCCGATTCTTCTTCAGAGGAAGAAATTGAAGCATTTTTTGCACCTACATTTTCTGAAGGTTTTTCATGTGAAAGTATTGTATTTTGGAGGAAATAGAGACATGTTTGAACATTTGTTCTCGAAAGATATTGAAGAAATTTGAGGAACAAATTTGGGAACAAAATTGTGGGATTTCGTTCTGAATCGAAGTTAAATTCAAATATTTTTTCTAGAAATTTTAATGTAGCTAGTTGCACTGGCAGTAGATTTTGTATGTACATACATAATCCGGAATTACTCCTAACGACCAGCTATGAATGAGAGAAAAACCTTTGAAAGTTGACCGTTCCAATTAAATTATTATTTTCGGTGAGGGGTTAGTGGGTACTATAACTATATGTCCATTTGTTACTGCTGTTTGTACTTTTTTATATTTTTTTTTTATATTTACTTATATATATATATATTATCATATAAATAGAATTAAGTGAAATGTAAATGCAGTTTAAGAATTAAAATATTATTACAAATAACAAACAAATTTAGAAAATTACATTCTTACTTTCATTACGTAATTGGAACATGTAATCTGTCATATTGAAGTCGGGATCATACTAAGTCTAATTTCAATTCTAAAGTGTAACGTCAGCCAAAACTGTGACATGTTTGATTTGGATGACTTATCAAAAAAAAAAAAAAGATTTCAAAGAAGTAGTAATTGTATAGAACGTAATAGTGAATGAAAATCAAGATTTCACGTTTTAAAAGATTTATTAAAATAGAAAAGGGTCGAACATTTTCGAGAGTAAGTTAAGTGAATGATAAATTTCGTAATTAATACAAACACTTTACAAAATGTTATTCTGTGTAAGGAGACGTGGCGACGTTAGTAAAGTTTGTTGGGAACCTTCAGATTCCGTGGGACTTATAGTTGATTTCAATCACTTCTCATTTCTTAAATAAATCTTAATACTGATGAATAATAGGTATTATGAGATTCGAAAGATATGATGTTTATTGTATTAGCAAAAGTTTCGAAAATTTGAAAATAAATTAAATAGAAAAGAAGGTGAGCATATGTCAAGTAACCGTGTAAACAAAAATTAATCAGGAAAATGACAAAATAACTGTCAGAAGCAACAGGGAATTTCTTCTGCAAACTAAAGTAATAATAATATAGGTGGCGCTACAACTCGTAACTATCAGTATATATATATGCTATATATATATGCTATGCTATGAAGTGAATTATTTGAACCATTTTTTCACAAATTTTGTCAAATACCTTGCATAATTTTCACCTTTTTAATATACACTAAACCCTTGGACTTTGTTTATTATGTTTTGCATGTTCCATGATTATCTTGTCGTTTCTTCTTTTGTCTTACTCACTTCTAATCCTTGTCGATTTTTTCTTCTAAGTGGTTTTATAATTTGGTTTGAATCTCTGTCGATTATGTGTGTGTTTCCAAATGTTTTATGTTTCACTGAACTCCGACGACCGACTGCCTAGTAATACGTATATATAAATATTTATATATATTTTCTTTGTCCAAAAAAGAAAAAGAAGAAAAAAAGGAAAAGAATACCTCATCCGTCATCGAGTATCGCATCCTCAGCTCAAGTGTTTAGTCCATTTCCTTAAATTTCCAATCCGAGATCCAGCAGCTTTATCATTTTTTTACCGATCGTATGAACGTATCGTCAACTTTGACTAATAATCCCCTGATTGTTGGCGTTGACATGTTTATGACTCGGGCATCACAGAAGGAGGCAAGCAAGTTGGAAGTGGAATGTCGTAGCATTATTGAATATCTTCACAGCGCACATCGCAGTGAATAACATTACCTCACCGTTAGTTGCCCACTATTCATCAATTGACATATGTATAGTAATTGATGACCTGGCTTTGACGTAAGTCTCCTGTAGCACACCAAGTTAACATCTTCAGTCAAACTCCACCTTTCAAGACGTGATGTGTCCTTGTCTAAATCATTCCCCATCACTAAACCCACATGAAAACGTCCACATTCGGGTCACGTGCTGGGCATCAGCTCCAGTTCCACAGCATACACCCACCTCAACAAAAATTATCCACAATTATCCTTGAAGAGTAAGTGCGCCAGGGTAGTCATTCTCCTTTCCATTTTTTTTTTTTTTTGAAATTCCAAATACGAGAAAATCCTTATGCTTGCCCATAGCCAGTGCTCTTATTCCCCGATTATCTTTTCTTCTCGTTGCCTATTTCTTTTTTCTGGTCTTCTGCATGTACCACAAATCCTTGAGTGAATTCCCTAAAAAGCCTCAAGAGAAACAGAGGACGGGTGGTACACACGAGCCAAGAGACGAGCAAAGCGGTTGCTTTCTGAAATGTACACACAGGCATTCAGGAGGATAGTGTAGAAATGGTTTCAAATAAACCAAAAAGGATACCCCAAAGAATTACAATGTGCAATGCGAAATGGAAATCCTTCTCATACTTCAACGTCAGCGTCTGCCCAGTTGCCTTCTGCGCTGCTTCCCCTGCATAAAATACCGAATTTAGATCATCCACCCACCGCCATTTCCACTATCAAACACATCGTCGGCCTATGCAAACGGTATTCTCTCTGTATGCACAAGTGAATTCCCCGCAAGCTCGAGCGATCTGGGAAGCGTTCCGAGCTATCCTTGCAGCACTGTACATGCATGTGTTTGTGTGTGTCCGTTAATCCTATGCCCTTCGGAAAATTTTGTTTGAAAACTCTCCGTGCTTACATTTTTCAATATGAAAATTAAACCGCATATCCTGAATAATTTCTCCTGCAGCCGGATGGTGCGGCGTTGGTGTGGCCGGTTAGGGGTGGCCCTATTAAACCGCACACAGCCACGACGCTGAAGGTGTTCATGGCTGTGGTTATGTGTGCTTGAGTGTTTGGTGTGTGTCCCGTGTGCTTGTGATATGATCGCCGAAAACTCTAAACAAGGACAAGGACAACAACAATGACAAAGTAACAAACAGAAAAATTCGTTCCTGAAAGAGAAAGTTGGAAAGGGAATCACAGAGTGGTTAGAGTGGTGATGGTATGGTGAAGATGCTTGAAAGGATATAAAAACGTAGCACAGGACACGTAAATGATACGTTCTTGTTCTTCAAGGGGAATACAATGAGAGCACGACAAAACAACACGAGTACCAACCACCACACAGCATCAGCCTCGACTTGGCTAAATGAGAGAACGTTACAAGTTTGCACTGGAAAACAAAAAAAGGAAAACCCTCATAGACAGCAAAAAAAAGTGGACGGAGTGAGATACAAAGATACTGAGATACATTACATCACATACAGCTCACGTTCGCAGATGATTGCTGAAGATAAAAGTGTGCTTAGAGAAATGAATGGAACGCAATTTTTCATTCGCCCCCTGGTTTGGTGAGTTGTTGTGTGTGAGTGGGCGAGTGCGGTGTGCAAGGGCCCTCTCAGTGGAGCTGTGCGGACGGGCGTAGGTTGATGGGTAGTCGATTGTGTGTGAACTCCGGCGGTGTACGTGTACAATTGCGCTACAAATTGGGTGAATGGCATTGTGTATGTATTTGTGTCAAATAGAAACCAGTGAGTGTGCCACTGTGTCAGTGGAACTGTGAAATTACTAAGGGCCTTAGGCTTCTGATGCTTAGAAAATCTGATGGGGGTGGAGGGATGCTTCCTCGGCTGGTGATGTTTTCGTGGGCGTTGTAGGCTATGACATGGCTTTAAGTTTATGCGAATTTTTCGAGAGCAGAATAATTTTTTTTATAGAAATGATTTTATAGGGTTTTATTTTGCCTTACCTTGACAGGGATCAAGGATGGAATGTCATGTGGTACAGTTCACATGTTAAGAGTGCCCTTCAGGAGGTTTGGTGGATTATATTTCCGAAATGAATGCAGCATGAGACCGGCTTTCACTCTTTCGCATAGCATGTTACAAAGTCACTAAGGACTTTTCGATCCCGAGCCGGTTGAGTGCTGTTCGATGTTGTTAAGAGCTCTCTCTGGTTCGAACGTGTAAATCGATCAATTTTTCTGGAGTCTTCTAGGGCCTTAAATAATTCTCATTAACGTGAGAGCTTTCCTTGCCTTGGTATAAAACCGTGGCCATCTTCCATAGTCTAAGTACGTGTCCTATATCAATACACTTCTGGAATGTGGTGAGCCGTCGGGGGGATATTAGGTAGGCGATCTTTTGTAAGGTATGATTAAGTTAATTAAGATTTAGTTAACTAAAATTCATTAATGGCTCTACCTTCTAGAGACTGAGATTCCGAGGACGGAGCCCACAAGACACCAAAGAAGGCTAGGAGCATTGATACAGTCAACCGAACCAAGGGTGACCTCCTGTATGGGCCAGCAGACGAGATTTTATCGTATATCACGGAAAACTCGTCAGCGACTTCACCTATCTTTAGTGATGCCGGATGGTGGCACTAAACGCTGGTGGCTAAACTTGTTGTGTCACAATAAGTGTTCGGTAGACATTCTTGAGGATGTCCATTGGTCAAAAATTCTAGTAAGATCTAGATCAAGGGCATGGCTACGTCTGGACCCTAGCGACCCTGATCAGAATTTCAGGCTTCTGCAAGGCCAAAATACAGCTGTTCTTGTGGACAACGTTAGGACCATTAAGGCGGAAAACCAAAAAAGACAGGCAGGCTGGTCTCCTTCCTCATCAATGAGGAATCCCTCAGGGTGATGAAGGGGAAAGAAATCACAATCAGGTTTCCTAGTACGTGCAGGATACTGATTTTTTTTATAATTGGCTCGCGCGAAGGTCTTACCAAAACCCGGGGTCAAGACACAGCACGGGCCGAAGGTATGAGGGAGAAAGAGAGAGGAGCTACCTGTGCACATGGGTCTTAAATATCTTCCGATTGTAGTCTGTGGGCTGGGAATAGCATTCTATATTCGTGTGATTCTGAAGAGGGAGTCTCCAAATTTAACTGTGTGCCCGACAGTAGTCTTAAGTGTAAGGGTAAGGTAGGGCAGGGGGCTGCTAGTCCTGCTGGTCCATTGTAATACCCACAGTCATACTTCTACCACTAATCGAACACTGATAGTGGCGTTAATTTGATCCCAACGGCATATGGTGACTGGACCAGATTTGAAAAATAGATAAAAGCATAATAACATTGCTTTCACTGGGATTCGAACCGGGGACCCCACTAACCAAGAGCAGGCACTTAACCAACTACGCCATCCATTCGTCTTAGGATTAAGGGTAAACTGATGAGCATTTCTAACGAGACGGGCATAGCGGGTGAATTCATAGAGAGGGTGAATGCAGTTCGATAGTTCACTTAAACACCGTTTGTTAAAATAGCGATAAAATACGGACAAAGAAGAAACGGTACGTCGATATTCTAGCGAGTCTAATAACTCTGCAGTCTGCTATAAGTTGTATAGCTCTCTTTTGGATTCTATCCAGTAGAGGACACCAGAAAGAGTGTTGGACATAGAACAGAGCCTTGGAGAACACCAGCATTTATTTGGTGGATTTGAACCCACTTTTCGGTGAGACAAGCAATCAAATCACCTGAGATATTTCATAAGCTGGTGATAAATCAACGTTTTCATAACCTTATAAAGAAGGAGTGTAAATGTTGTGGGCCGGTGTGAGGTAGTGAAATTTGTAAAAATCCTCGACCTTCCTTAAAAAAGAAAATATGGGTCTAATACGAGAAGAAAAAACAATAATTGAGAATGCAATTCAGAATTTGCGTGAATCAATTATTATAGTGAAATCGACTGTTTTTAAAGTAAGGTATGAGTTGCATAGATGGCAAAGTAGCACAGGCTGTAACAAATACGTCTTCTGCGAGTTCATGTGTTATATGTGGCGCGAAACCATCAGAGATGAATGATTTAGCGTTACTAAGAGCAAAGCCCAGAAATCAGGAAGCTCTTAAATTAGGAATTTCATACTTGCACACTAGTATCCGTTTTATGGAATACTTGCTGCGCACAGCCTAAAATTTGGAGCTTAAAGCTTGGAAAACAACACAAACGACACTGCCCATATATCAAGCAAGAAAGAGTCAAACTCAGCAGAAGTTTATACAAAAAATGGGTATTGAGGCAGATATATTAAAGCAAGGATTTGGTACAACCAACGATGGGAACACATCTAGAAGATTTTTCGAAGACCCATTATCAACTTAAGAAATAACTGAAATAGATGTGCAACTAATAAAAAGTTTGAGTGTTATACTGGAAACAATATGTAGCAACTTTTGGAATTACCCCGACAATTTGGAACGTATGCACAGGAAACCGCTACAGTGGCTACAAACAGAGGAGGCTTAAGAAAGAATAAGGATTAATGGTACTATCGGATTAATAATAGTAGACAATTTTCTCGTTCGGCAACAAATGAATATGTTATTCAATGTTGGTATCATCTGATCCCTGGATTGCGTATTTAAGGCCTGAACCAAAAACAAAAGTTTCGCTTCCACTATTATACTAATATGCTTAGTTTCTTTAATTCTAAATTAAGTCTATGTATGTATAGACTTGTACAGAGGAAACCAAATACGGAACTCCTGCCGGAAAACACAATTGCAACAGTGAAGCATGAAAAATGGTTACTTTTTACCTACTGAACGACCTACTGTACGAATATGAGATTGATTGACTGTACCATTTCGACGAGAAAAATATGTAGCTTCAGGTATTTATTTCCAATGCGGGACCACTGTGCGACGGATGGAGGCTTGAGATCAGGCATTTATGCCAGTTTACCAGAGATATCTGAGTCAATCCGGCTACCGAACAACTACAGTGTATTCCAGGCGGGAGTAACCAGGGTCAGCTTCTTTCATCATATCCAAGCTCATATGAGCAACATCAGCTAGTTCTGGGTGAATTGCCTGAACATATTAAGACAATGGCAGATCATCATCTTCGATAATGAATACGAACGATACGACTTGAATGTCCAAACAGAATTAAAACAAAATAAAACATAAAAAAAGTCTGTCTAGACAATATTTATAACTGTTTTAACTTCAACACAAAATTACTTATGTAACAGTGCAGTTAGAGTATTAGAGTTAGAGATATTAGAGTTCATATAACTGAAATGACCAGTACAAAAATTGTGCAATGTATATATTGGGATAATTCATATAACTGATCACATAATTAATTCATCACTATATTTATGAAAAGTACCCAGTTGTTTTAAATTGTAAATATAGAGGACGAAAGTAAACACAGAAAAACAAAGAGAACCAAAACGATCCAGATGAAAGAAGTGGGTACATATAGATCACCGGCAAAAAAGGGAACATGTCCTCTGTTATGGAAACCCTACACTAGATCAGGAGACACCCACTGAAAGCAATAAAATCGCGATTGATGACAGAACTTGACACTTGTATATAATCGAAATCTTGCCCAAGCTAATTCAAGGAAGGACTGAATACCTCTCAAAGTTAGACAGGAAAGTTATCAGTAAAGTAATATGGGTGCTAACTGGCCAATGTCTCCTAGACAATCATGCCAGGAGACTGGGGCACTATATAATGACTTCTGTAGACGCTGCATGGAAAAAGAGGAGGAAACAGCATTAGAGTAAGTTAGGGTGATATGGAATATATCATTATCACACCTGTTCCTCCGTAAATTCTTCAGCGACGTCTCTTTGTCGATAGTCACATCTCAGCTTACTGAAAATGTTTAAGTAACCTAGTAGTCAATTTCAACTAGCTGCAAAACTAACAACAGGAAAAATTCAAAAGTAAAATTCGTTGCAAGCATAACTTTTTGAGGTGTGAACTTTTTATCCGGAAAAAATATTTTAGTTTCCTTCAATAGAACTTAAACGGTGTACATATATCACAAGCAGTTTTGACTTTTATTAACAGTAAGTGACTTTTATCTTCAACTCTGAAAGGAATAATATGTTGAAAATATGGTAACAAGGGTATAGGTTAAATGGAACAGTATTCCATATTATCAGCCAGTTCCTTTCATGTCAGAAAAAACTAAAAACCCAGAATTCCTTTGCTGTTGATGCCCAGAAAAACAAAAAAGTGCATCAAAGCACAAACAACGGAAACCAGAGGACAGGGAACGTTATTTTAAAGCTTCAAAGGCATTCAATGTCCCCCGCGGAACATGCCACTTAGATTTGCCACTTTTGCGAAAACTCCAACCGAATCATCTTACATTCCTCTTGGAAGAAAACCCAGCTTAACAAATAAAATGGAGTCCGAGCTCGTAAGATAGGTCAAAGAGATGGAATCACGTTACTTTGGGTTAACGCAATCAAATGTCAGGTCTCTGGCTTTTCAATGGGCAATGAGGAATAACATTGCAAGCAAATTCGGTTTCGGGGTAAAGCACATTATTTTCATGGGAATGAGCTATCCATCCTAAACCGACAGGATCCCTTGTAACGGTGGTAATAGCTACGAGTGCCAGAGGAAAATTCGTGCCGCCCCTTCTCACCTTTCCTAAGTAGAACGAAAATGTTCAATTAATGAATAATGCTCCAACTGGTTCTATCGCTGCCTTTCATCCTTCGGGATGGATTGAACTTGAAAAAAGCTAAGATGTCAGCGGATTCACCAGTTCTATTAATTTTTGACGGCCGTTTTAGTCACTCGCTCGAATCATTGATGTGATTGAAATGGCAAAAACAAATTTTGTGACCATAATTTCGCTTCTATCTGACTCAACCCATAAGATGCAGCCTCTTGATGGATTTTTTATATGGCGCCTTTAAAATCTTTCTATAGTGAAGCCATTCGCATGTATTTACGTGTGCAGGCCGAAGAGGCACACTATATGATTCATCAAATTTGAATCAAACGATTTCTCCTTGAGCTCATGGGAGTATTGGGGCTAATGACAAAACTTCTGATGAATTAGGGTCAGAGTTTGCTCCTGAAACCGTGAATTCGTATACGACAATGTCTGTGACTAATCTTACCATGATGGTCTTTTATGTATTCAATGTAACATGTGGTCACAAATATTGTCAAAATTCATTTTTATAAATCAAACTTTATATGTATCTCAAAACTAAATTAAAAAAAAAACGGTAGAAAATAGTCAAATGGTAGATGCGTTTAATATCTACAGCGGAACGTGACAGCACAATGAACCGGAAGGTCTAAGTGAGGATGATTTCCTTCTAATCATGTCATCCTATCTACTTACATACCTACACACTAACCAAATTATAATGATATATTTATGTTAAGTTATGTGTGTTGTTAATCTTATGGTCGAGGTCGAGTAGCCTTTTGTTCGTCGAGTTTCTAAAATGACATATGATATATTTGACACAGTATTTAATTGCTCGCAACTTTTCCCAATTGTAAATTCTCTTGTTTAGGTAAAGGTTTATACCAGAGATGATGGAGGAAGAGATGGGCGTTTTTATGGATATTTTTATGCAATAAATACATTTATTAATTATATTAATTTGTTATAAACATCATGTATAAAGTGTTCTCATGTGTTTCTTGGAGCTGTTACCCAATCCAATTCATAATTTGGTTCAGAGCATGTTTGTAAGTACACCTCCATCACCCCATCACACTATCGAGATTTCAAAGTAGCCGGATGCTTGCAGTTAATCCAAGCAGCTAGTGTAATCTCACATTCGTTACATTCTGGGGACACTTGTTCACCGGCGCATATGATCGCTGATCTTTCTTTCAAATTCTGAGTGTGCTTTAATCTCTGACAAAGTGTGCATTAATGTATTGCGCTAATTTGTGCGCAAAGCTTCTTTTTTGACAGTTATATCTAGAATTGTTTTTAAGCTATTTATGTTGTCTATGCTTTCCCATTTGTTTAAGCTAATCATTAAGAGAGGTAACCCGGCACGTGTAACGGCTTCGGAGCCATCTGCCCATTGTTTCCTTTTTCATAATAAGTTAGCATCGTCTACTATTTTCAGAACTTTAAGTGTCAAGTGCTCAATAATATATTCGCATGGAGTCCCCAGCATACGAAAATTTAGAAAATGAAATAATTCCTTAAAAAGGTCTTATTTCATACCCCAAATAGGTATGAATAAGTAAAGTAAGGAAAACGTGAATCTTTGAATGCACAGAACATCGCACCTACCCCAAGTCCTATAGTAACCAAGGCAAGGTTGCATATTTATTATTTTTTGTTTGTCGTAGAACAAACGATGAGTGTTTTTAGTCGCCTCTTACGACTGCCCTCAACGAACACTCAACCCGCAGACATCGTCTTAGACAAGTCTGAACTTTCAACCTTTAGAAGTTCCTCCCTCAAAACACATGGACGACTAAAGCGGAAGAACTAATAGCGGAAAGTTCAACAGCTGCTATAGAGGAAATAATATGAAAATCTTACAACGCAAACATTTAATATAGAATCAGATAATATAAAGAAATGTAAGTGTGGTCAAATGGATAAATACGGAAATAACTATTTGTTCTGTGAAAATCCAAACATAAGTCCTTTACGCGAAGCTTTTCATGGTGAAGTAGATGACGAAAATCTGTCTTAACAAGCTTTGGAGAAAGCATAGGTTACTTAAATCTCAACAACTACAATTCTTGCTTATTTGCTTACCGATTTCATTTACATTTTTTTCTAAGTTTTCTAGTACTTAGTTGAAACTCTGTTGGGTCCCTGGACACAAGGCTATGAATCTCAAGATGAGCTTAACAGGGCTGGTTCGGAATCTGCGCTTATAGGTAATGCCAATTGGACAGCAATTACAATACGAACACGAATGGGAAAGCATCTTCGCCTAGACTACAGGACCAATGATCCACAGCCGGTGATTTTCAACAAACATTACCAGTTATTCCACGTTCAAAAGCAGCCAATGAATATAATGTATGTTTGAAATAGCCCATTTTATGGAAATACCTCAACTTTTAAAATAGATATGGACATGAGATTCGAATTGCAGACAGACCGATCTGGAGAACTTTTTTTCCAAGAATTTACTCCAAATTGGTATTGGATAGATTCCCCTGAATCAAAGGCCGAATCATCGAGCTGGTGTTCCCAAATATTGCTCAAAATTAAACATATAATGTTTGGTTGACCAATCGTACAAAACGTTGATATTAACGAAATACATTTTCAGATATAAAACACTAGAGCTTGGAAATTGATTACACAAATCGGTTGATTCCGTTACAAAAAAAGATGACGCTTACAACTACCCAACGGAATTTTTAAAATCGCTGAACTATCCCGGATTACCAACTTATAGTCTCTCAATCAATAGTCGAAGACACAGAAGAGGAAAAAGACACTAAATTTGTTATATTTCCTCCTAAATTTGTTATATTTAAATCTGCATCTACGAAATATATATTGAGCGAAATGTCATCGGGAACTCGTACAAAAATGGCTCAATGACCTGCATTGAACAGCGCTCGAACGAATACGAATGCACTCAGTACAACCGAACTTTGGTACCGTATTGAAAGGCGTTTCGCTCTTTTCTCTGATGAAATAAACAGTCAAATCTCAAACCTGTCACTTATTAAAGAGTAATTTTAATTTAAATATTGTACCATCAGGAAAGTTAACAAACTGCAAGCCCAATACGATTAACCTAAGTCTCGACTTGATGATCTTGAGCGGAAGCAACTACGTAGTGATGCTGACTTGGTGGGAGCGCCAGCTACAGATAACGAAAAACTCTATGAAGTGCTGAGCAAGTAAGATCAAAGTTCCAGCAATGAAGATAATTTTCAGAGGCAAGACCTCCAATCCAATTGGCAAACTCTCTTAGTATGATGGTACTATGATAATGAAGTCTTCTGATCCCCATGAGAAAAATATCTTGGTTAGAAGGTGTTTAGCTGGATAGCACTACGAGATATTGGTTTGGAGTCTTATCGGAGAATCTAAATAAATGCGAGTCTCACGAAAATAATTTCATACTTGAGCGGAGCGCTCTGAAGCTGAAAAAACCACGTCGTGTCTGCAGTACACATCAACAACGGGCAAGTGCATGTGAACAACAAGTGCATGAACAACAAGTGGAAGGCAGCTCCTAATCACCAGAGATGAAGAATTGGAGCAGCTCAAAAGAATAAAATGAAGCGCAGTAAGCTGAATATTGTTCTTGTCGCACTCTAAGTCATAAAATTGTCTACTCTTAATTTTTCAAAGGCGCTCTTAAATATTGTGGCTAAATTTAGAGAATGATTAAAAATATGCCACGTTAGTTCGCAAAGCATAATTCAAAAAATTGATTGACTAAACCTTATATGAGGTCAGACTTATTTAAAATTAATGGATTTAGAATGTATTGTTTCGTGCTGACCGACTAAAGAGAGGAAAAGATAAAGAGATAAAGAGATAAAGACTGTGGGGAAGTGGCTCAATACAAACAAAATTAATACAAATGCAGAATTGTTAAGCAGTCTACTGAAAGTGAAGAAGCTGAGTTGATATTTGTGGAAACCTCTAACAACG
Organism: Eristalis tenax; assembly: GCA_905231855.2. Taxonomy (NCBI): domain Eukaryota; kingdom Metazoa; phylum Arthropoda; class Insecta; order Diptera; family Syrphidae; genus Eristalis; species Eristalis tenax. The sequence goes on along the minus strand of HG993126.1, from coordinate 59,006,914 downwards.
AGTACAATCTTTTAGTGGGCACATTCTATTGGGTATATAACTTAATTCGTGCGGGTTTTTTTTTTTTTTTCAAAATTAAACGATTATTTAAGAAAAATATGTACAATAGTATTATTCAGAGTATTTCCCATCTGAAGCTATGACTTTTTCCCATCTTTCTGCCAATTTGTGGATCCCATCCCAAAAGAACTGCGCCGGCTTGGCAGCCAAAAATGAATCAAGCCAACTTTTGATATTTTGCTCTGGTGTGAACCGTATTTCAGTGAGGGCATTCTGCATCGACCGGAACAAATGGTAGTCAGAAGGGGCAAGGTCTGGACTATAAGGCTATATCCCATCCACTGTTTTCCAAATAGTTCTCTACAGGAATAGCAACGTCGGCCGAGCGTTGTCATGATGGAAAATAATTGCCTAAATACTGCTCTCTTTGAACGGATTAATTGTTGTCCATTGATGGTTTCACCCGGTTTTAGCAGCTCATAATACAGAACACCCTTCTGATCCCACCAAATACAGAGCATTACCTTTGCGCCATTGATATTCGGCTTTGCCGTTGATTTAGCTGGTTGGCCAAGCAAAAATCACCACTTTTAAATCGTGCAAACCACTTTTGGCATGTTTGCTATGCTACCGCATGTTCACCTTAATAAACACTTATTCAGGCACAAAGTTCAACATATTTGAGTGAAAAAAAAATTATTGTAGTTCACGCTTCAAATGAATGGCATAGACTGAAATGACGTACAATGACAGTAGCTTTCCAACGCATGTTCCAATGGAATAATACAAGTTACGCCATCTCTTAGCCAACCGCACGAATTACCCGCACGTCAAGACACGTGTATTTAATTAGTACCCTCCAGGTTTTGTTCATCGAATTCACCTATGGAATCAACTCAATTCAAGTTTAAAAAGGCTGACCACAGACAATCCTACATTGACTTACTCACTTTTTACTTTTTTCTTCTTCCATATCCTTCTCTATTCCTATTTATATTTTTATGATATTTTAAACTATAATTTGTATGCCTTGTTATCTATAACTATAATTATTATTATTTATTTAACTTATTATGTAACTTAATATTGTACAGAGATTATTAAGTAAATAAATAAATTAATTAATTGTATGCCGCATGTTTCCGAGTCGGAAACAATTATCATTATTTATTAACGCTACAGGAAAATAAATCATGCTGCGTATTAAACAAATCTTTCTTTTATTATTTATTACAGTCCGTATTGATTATTTATAACTTAAACAGGACAACTACTGTCGTTAATGAAGGCAGTGATTTGACCGTATATTAAGTTACGGTAAGTTATTAAACACTATACTGGATCACTCAGGCAACGACTCATGTCCATTGTACTGCCAGGAAGCAATAGTCTGACCGGAGAGACTACTACCACGGATCGACCACTCTAGTGACAGTGCCCAACGGATTGATCCCAATGGCAAATGGCGACTGGACCAGATTTGAAAACCCGATAAAATGCATTTGACTTTGCTTTTACTGGGATTCGAACCGGAGATATAATTATACGATATTTTTAGTTTTCCCATACACGAAAGATACGCTTCTATCTAGCACCATGTACTTCACCTTGAAAACTGAACAAGAAAATATTATCCAAAGGGCTCCTAAGCCACCAAAAATTACACTAACTGAATTTTGTACGTTCCGTCAAAAATATAATGTGTTTGGCCAATACGTACAGAAATTATTATATACCTAAGTCCCAAGCTATTTTGCATGAAACAAATTAAGTAAAAAATGGGAACTTTACAGGGAAAACCACATCCTTCTATCGCAGGCATAGTCAAAATCAAGATATCTTTCCAACGTTACACAGTACATCCAAAACAGCGTGAATGCTTCTATTTGCGTTTGTCGTTGGAGAAATGATTCCAGACCAACTTATTTCTACTTTTTACATTCAGATAATGGTTGCATATCGGGATGCATGTAGAGAGTTGCAATTGTTTGAAAACGACAATCACTAGAACCTGATAACGAAAGTAATCGCCAACTATTTGCAATTATTTTGGCGCCAACACAATATATATCCAACACAATTTTAAACTTTGTGGGAAAAATCCACCGAGTTAACCACATGCCACGTACATTCCAGTGGTCTCAGAGACCGCACCGATTTTACAATTTCAGATATTTTAATGCGATATCGTGCGACATTGTGCACGTTCATTGTGAATTTAACTAGAGACTTTTGGAGTTTTGAAAATTAAACTTAAGAATTTTAACAACAATTCTGTTTATTTTTTTCTGAAGTTAAATTTAGCGGAGAGATTATGATAACTTTGGAGCCAAGAAGTGATAACGGTATTTTGTAGAGGGGTTAACAACTAGCATTTTTTTGCTATGGGAGGGAGACGGTCCATTTTGCCAATTTTAGGTCAAAATGGAAAAAAAAATAAAAAACAACGGCAGCACTTACAATAAAGAACTATACCAAATTTGAAAGCAAGAAATCTGTTCTTTAATATAAAACTTTCCTATTTTTGGAAATTGTGAAATCATATGCTATATCGGTATTTTTGTAGTTAATGTAGTAAAAATGAATCGAACACAACAAACCACATGGCTTTACGCGTTCTAGTTTTTGAGAAAAATTTAATTTAAATTGATATTACTACTTTAGCTTCCTTTTTCAGCATTTACGTAGCCTTTCTTCAAAATAAGTGAATGAGTATTGAATCAAACATCTGGCAGAAGCCTATATCAAAAATGTTCTTATATAATAGAACCTAAAACAAAAGCTTTTTTTAACAGTACCCGGGTGGCCAAATATGCCCTTCGCGGTTTTAAGGGTTTTAAACTCCCTTTCCGCAGCGGCAGATCCCACTCACGCAACTTCGTTTCTCCGCTTAGGGTTTGTGCTTTTGACCTGGCAGGCGCCTGTGTCATCAATACTTTTCATCTATAGTACTCATCCCGAAATTATAAGGTTTACGTTAATAACAAAAATTCACTAATTCGCGTTTTAGAATATTCAGACGTGCATTATACTTTGCTTAGATGCAAAAATAACCGAACAAACTACTTCGACCTCTCATCGTTGACTATTTGCACTTAGAGGACATTTTACCACAAAAACAACCTCGGCTATTCACCATCAACGCTGAACTTAACGAACTCGACAGTAACACCAGTATGGTCGATAACTTTAATCGTCTAAACTTTTTAATATGTACATTGAACATTTAATTGACTCTTAACTCCTAACTTTCTCACAAACTGACTGACTGGGACGCGGAATGCAATGCAAGTCTACCACCTTGTGGTGCATTCTGGGTAACGCGAGATGACTTGCTGAACCTATCATCAACATTAATATCCAAAGTAAGATCACCATAAATACAAAAAAGAAAATCGTATAAACAAAAATGGTTGTCCTAATTTTCATCAACATCTTCCGACCTATTGATCAACTAAAGGGGTCAACGGGTACACCACGCCCGATATCGACTGTAACTCATCAGGAGTTATGCCTAAGCGTCACCAAGCGAGTTTTTGGACTTGGTCCGACCACCACTTCCTGGGTCTGCCAAGCGGCTACCTAACCGATGGAATCGCATTTAAAGCCCGCTTCGGAAGTCGTGATGAAGAGGGCATTCGTGACACGTGACCACATCACCGACACGTAGATCTCCCATGTGGTTTACCCCCAACCCCTTTAGTAAAATCAATAATTGAGTTTCACAACTAAACTTCGCAAGTCGAAGAGTGTGGAGAACTGTGCTGTCAAGAATTCAGATGACTATTCAGACCAGTAGATACAAACGACTGTAAACGTAGAATCAAATTCGATAAAACGCTTGTACGTGTTTGCTTCAATTTACCGTCCATTCTCAGCCATCGGCATCAATTTTCCAAGTCAATCCAGGCTTGTATCTCTTGTGCATTGGCAACGCGAATTAAAATCCCCGTTCCATGCGATGATGCACTCAAGCTCTTTGCACTCCTCGCATTTATGCATCAGTAGAGCACAGAGGGCATAGCAAACATCTGCATGCCCTACCATCAGGATTCCATTATCCTGTCATGGTTCCACTGCATAACAACAACATTTGACCCATTCGCTCCCCATAACGCGAAATGTGCAAACATATCTGCGAGCCTGCGTACGTGTTGGCCAAATGCATCCACCGCTTCCACCTGCAGCTCCAGTCTTGGCCATTGATTTCCCTAAATGAATACACACTTGTCGAATGGTGCAGTGTGAGAATAAACCCGCTCTTCGTTTTCTTCTGTTGTAGGTTATGCCCCCCGTCGAAAGTCCGGAACTTTTCAAATTTCCAACTAGCGCACGCTGACGTTCCAACCACCACCAGCACATGCCGTTGCTTGTGCTATTCAGCAGAAGATGAGCCCTGGGCACGAATTTGTTGGGTTTTATTGCTGGTATTCTACCGATGTATGGGCCCTATTGCAACGCTCGAGATTGCGTTAAGTCAAATGACTTTCGGAAAGGTCCTCGCAGTTTGATTAGAATTCACATGGAAGCCATAAAAATTTGGTCATTGACGGGCAGGCAAAGTGATGCTTCATATTTGCGTATATGGCACTTAATGGGTGCGCACCTGGAACTGAATTTTCTGTCGTCGTGCATGGTAATTATATCCTGGGATATGATTAAAAGTTATGGACCGTAAACTACTTTGACTGAAAGCGGAGGCAGTGGTGTGTAGGAAATCGAATGCAGCTAGCAATGGTGACGGTGGTAGCTGAAAGATTGCTGCGGCTTTGACTGACGACGGAAATAACGATAATTATTCGGGACCGAGCCGACAGAGGTTGAAATTTGGGTCTCGGGGTCTTTGAAAATGCAAATTTTTGTGTTTATCTTCAATACTAAAATAGTCCAATGCCTTGTCATGGAGTGTTGGATGAGTGACATACGAATGGGCTTGTGATACGGACAGTGACGCATAGTAGTTACTGTGGAAAGCAGAAGTTGAAAAAGCGGCCAAATATTTGGAAGTTTAACATTAACTGTTCAATCGTACAAAGTCTTTGATTTAAATATTTATCGTTGGTGGAGATCGTATTCGAATTGATGTAACTTAATGCAGTCAAAGCATAACTGAACATATATGACCATCACCAGAATCCCTGCAAATAATTATCAACCTAATAAATAACCAACTAAATGAGTACTGATACATATGGAGGTTGATAGTTTATTTGGAGAACCATTCACAAAATATTTTCAAAAAAAAGGCCGGTCTTCAACGAAATAAGGAGTTATAGCTGCAAAAATATAGATGTTGTTACAGGGTATAAGTATCCCTGTAAGAAATCCTGCTCATAAGCTCCTTGAATATAAAAAAACCTCAAATAAAATTCAACAATCTAAATATTAAGCACAATGGCAAATTTAAGATATAAGTTGCAGTAACACACCACACATCACTTCACCATCCCCTTGCAGTAGCAGTTTAGCTGGCGCATCAGTTTTCCATCCACGCAAGTTATATTTGTTTACGAAGACTTCCGACAATTTTTATCAAAAACGAAAATCAAAACACAATGACACTTTTTCCTATTTAATTTCTATGATAATCTCTGATGTCATATGCACCGACATCGACCCATATCATTCACTTGCTCGAATTGTTGACATCAGCAGAATGGCACGATCGTCGTTGCAGGAACTGAGTCAGCGAAAATATGTTCATTTAAAATATACTCGGAGGTGGTCGTTGAACCTCCGGTACTTCCGCTAACTCGATACCTGATGTACATAGAACACACGAGATAGAAGAATCGACGAACTACTCGTACACCTCAGCAATTTCAACTCTCCTCCGATAGGAGTAGATAGTTAATATTGTCAGGGATTAGTTCAGTTCTTCTTAGAGCTCTGGCGGAACTAGAGAAATAAAAATAATATTCAAAATAGTAGTTCGAGTTTTAAATGAATTTACACTAAGCTCTATCCGACGCAGTAATGTTGTTCGCCACATAAGTACAGCGGTCACAATTATGATGAAGTTGAAAACCGCAATAATTTTTAAGAACATGCCATAGGTTGTGAATATATATGACAACCAAACCCCATAAATTGCAGCCCTACAAAGAATTAATAACCAAACAGCGTGTTTCGAAGATTCTCTAGAATTTGACTGAGGGTGTGTTGTAGTGTACCTAAAATAACTTACTGCATCAGATAATAAAACATGTTGATGAAGAAACCAGATGGCACTTTTTAAAAGAAGCGACGGTATTAATGCGTTGCTGTATATCCAACGCTAACTCTACGCGTTAAATCTCATCATCGAGGCTAAGTCGGCTAAAACATCACCACTCCATCCCAAAAGGACCACCATGGACACACGGATTTGAACAACCCGATGTAAGCACCAGGCATTGTCACAATAATAATAAATGCTAAATTAAACAAAGTACATCAGTTGGGCCGCTATTGTTGAGCTAACACCCTAACGTTTAGTTTGTAAGTTTAGTTGTAAACTCAATAGTAAAAAACAATTCTGTGTAAATAAATTTTTAAATCGCTGTATATACAGCCGCAGCTGCATGTATTGGGTATATAACTTAATTCGTGCAGTTTGCTAAAAGATGGCGTAACTTGTATTATTCTATTGTTATGATTCCAATGGAACATGCGATGGAAAGCTACGTCATTGTACGTTATTTCAGTATATGCCATTCATTTGAAGCGTGAACTACAATAACTTTATTTTACTCAAATATGTTGAACTTTGAGTGGTGATTTTGACCAACCAGCCCAAGCAACGGCAAAGCCATTGGTGATTTTGGCTTGGCCAACCAGCCAAATCAACGGCAAAGCCGAATATCAATGGCGCGAAGGTAATGCTCTGTATTTGGTTGGATCAGATGGGTGTGCTGTATTATGAGCTGCTAAACCGTCAATGGACAACGCTACCGAACACAATTAATCCGTTTGAAGAGAGCAGTAGCCAAAAAACGCCCGGAATATGCGACCAGACACGGGGCATCATGGAATTTTGGAAAATCATGGAATTTTAGATGGGAAGTTTTACTCCACCCGCCTTATAGCCCAGACCTTGCCCCTTCTGACTCCCATTTGTTCCGGTCGATGCAGAATGGCCTCACTGAAATACGGTTCACATCAGAGCAGAATATCGGCTCCGGCGCAGTCTTTTGGGATGGGATCCAAAAATTGCCAGAAAGATGGGAAAAAAGTCATACCTTCAGATGGGCAATACTTGAAATAATACTATTGTACATGTGTTTCTTAAATAAATGTTCAAATTTTGAAAAAACGAATTAAGTTATAGGCCCAGTACATGATTCCGAATCGTATATATGGCGTCTCATGCCCGCACGATTGGATGGCGTTGGTTAAGTGCCTGCCATTCTTTAGTTGGGTCCTCGGTTCAAATCCCTGTGAAAGCAAAGTTAATACGCTGGATTTCATGCTGACGACTCCAGAAAACAATGACTTTCAGTTCTGTAATGGAAAGTTAGGTGCCCTACGGAGCTTCAGCAATGGTAGGAAAAGTTGAAGGGGTCGTGTCAAATATTAAAAACAATGCTACAGGAAGTAACAGGAATCATTGCTTTTTTCATCATTATACACTAGTGGTAAGAAGAATACCAACAGATTTTGAAATAAGTTCTTGATGAAGCTGTGAAGATTATAAATTTCGCAGAAAGTCCTATTCTCCTATCGAGTCAGTTTGAAAAAATGTTAAATAAGAAAATTTATTTTGAAATGTGTTGTTTTTCTTTTTTTATGTCGTTATGTGTTGGGGTTCCGAAATATATTTCGGCCTTGTTTAGGGTTCGTCCGCTTAATAAGTTTTCTCTCACAACTCAGCATCTGTAAGGATTCCAACATCGAATCGGACCATTCTCTTGTTCTAGCCGAGGTAAGAAACCTGATATCAAGAGATCAGAGGAGTCGTTGGACGCCGAGAAGCTACAATCGCAACGGACTGCTAGGATCTTTGCCTGCGGAGGCGTTGTAAAGAGACCTTCGTATAAGTTGCCACTGATGTGCTGGGTTACAGGACACCACCTAGAAAGAACCCATGGTTTGATAACGAGTGCGGGCAGGAACACAACGCTGCAGCTAACAACGAGAGCGTTAGAGTTAGTGAGCTCGTGCACTTCGACACAATGGCTCTTTTGCGCGACAAATTCAATGGCCGTGTTATTGATGGCGATGTCAATTGGCCGCCAAGATCATGTGATTTGACACCGTTGGTTTTTTTTATTTGGGGTTATTTGAAAGAAAAGATGTACGTCGATAAGCCAGTAATAATTCAAGAGCTAAGGATGAGATAATTCGGCACATTAACGGCATAGAACCTCAATTATGCTTCAGCGTCATCGAAAATTTGGACCATCAGATGGAGGTGGGCCGCCTAGGTCGCGGCGGCCATTTGGCCGCTATTTTGTTCCATACATAATTGAACCATACCAATATTATCATAATAAAAAGAAATGACAATAATTTCCTAAATAATTTCTATAATTTATATGATGTCCACAAGAATGGATACAAGATCGACGTCTTGGAGAGAGCTTCAGAATAGGCAGCTATAATTTCGAGGTAGCAACGACTTCGTCTACCTCGGCTCCGCAGTGAATAGTACGATCAACATAAGTACCGAAGTCTCGTGTTGTTTTTATTTGCTCAAAAGGCAATTGAAGGATCTCGAAGGACCAAGATGTCGGTAATACAATTGTCGATAAAATTGTCTTTCTACCTCATAAGACACAGACATCTGGCGATAAGCTTATTTGTCGGTCAGAAATGAAAGGCATTTACGACATTTCGTGAATAACAGTCAAAAGTTCATGAATAACTGTCAAAAAGCCTCTGAAATTCGTCGGCAGACTAGGGGACAATCAGCTGTGAAGATGGGCATCTATACTTCATTTCTGGTGTCGCTATTCTTAAAGTCTATTGTTGACTATACTGCAAAGCCAATCAAAACGACAAAAGAGGGCGATTTGAATTTTGTGAGCTCGTCAAATGGAAAATCCAGTTAACACGTGACTTGTCTTTGTGATTTAACTGGAATGGTGTAAAAATGTATTTTGTATTAATATTTCACAAGTATTAAAGTCTCGAGCTCCAAACAAACTGATGAAGGAACATGAATTTAGAAAAGAGGATATGTTCTTCAATCATATGTAATCAGAGATGGTTGGAAGGAGGTAGAAGTAATTCTGAATAGGAATGAAAAATAATGAATTCCTTTTTTATACCTAGCACCTGGTAAGTCCAATAAATTGCATTTTGATTTAATACGTCCTAATTGATCAATTCCCTGTTATTGAATTCTTGATCGCCATCCTCGTCACTATTCTTATCAATTACTATAGCGATGTTGACTTATTTAAATTCCATGCAATAATTTTTTCAAAGAAACCCCAATATTATTCTAAAAAACAATTTAAACATTTTAAATTCTACAGAATTTATGCTGTCAACAATTCGAGCTGTCAAATTGACACCCAGGTTCGGAATGGGTGTGGAACATAAGCTGGAGTCGATTAAGGTTCGGAATACTAATACTTAAACGCGCACAAAGTGACTAGCCTCTCAAAACGCCTTCAGAAGTTTAGTAAAACTACTTTCATAATCGGGCTGATGGAGAGTCTCAAAAGCGGTGTACTTATGACGGCATTTGGAGGAGAAGACTCAACCACGGCTTGTACAGCAACATGAGTCTAGTCACTCGACTGCATATCGAAAGCCTAAGACGCTGGGCCATATAGAGCGTACGACTCCGAACCTGCGGAACAACGCAACAAAGGACTCTCTCGTTTAAGGTGGCCCACCCAGTTGGATAAGGAGCTCAAACAACTTGGCGTGCTATGCTGGAGGCAACTAGCCAGAGATAGTCCTAGTTGAAGAGGCTTGTGGTAAAAGCCTAGCTTGGTGTAATAGCTATGTTAGCGGTTTTCAACTCAGTGTCTATATAAACACACACCTATGGTCATATATTTTGGGTATTTACCGAAAGAATATGATCGCGAATACAAGCTAATGAGATGAGATTTCTCCGTGCTGTTGTGGGAATTATTCGCCGGAGAAAGGATGAGAAACACGGAAGTACGCGAGGAACTCATCATTGACCAGCTGCTTCTCCGTATGGAATGGTGGTTTGGTCACGTGACAAGAATATCCCCTTCATCATGACTTCCGAGTCGGGCATTGAATGTAATTCCATCAGGTAAGCGACCGCTGGCAGACCAAGGACTAGATGGTTGGACCACGTCCAAAAATTAGGGGGATACGCTTGGGGATAGCTCCTTATGAGTTAGAGTCGATGGCGGTGGATCGAGTTGCCTGGATTTTTTAGTTTAGTGCCGGGAAGAAAATGATGATGATTTTGACCCTCTTTAAATTAATTTGACGATATATCTAATCGATTACCCGAACGTTTTATCACAGTGTGTATGTTTTGTATTGTATGTTTTGTACTTACTATTCTAAATAGTGAACAAAACAAATCTCGAACGTGCTTTTGCATTTACCTTGAACCTCTCAGCACGCACAAAATACTTTTAAAATTCATTTAATCTATTAATCTCTTTACGAAGATCATTAACAACATAAAGTTATTTAAAATGTTCCTCTTGAAGGGAGCAAAGGCATCTTCTGCGCTCATTGCAACTAGTTCGTTGTACACAGTTTCTAATGTAATCGGCAGGTGGTGTTCCTCTTGACTTAACTGCGATGCTTGCTGCGATCGCAAATTGTGTGTTCATTGTTGTTGAGACTTCCCATTAAGTCCTTGAAGAGACAGACGAACCACCACTTTGCTGATTTTTCCATTGAAGTAACATTTCGAACACCTAATCGGAACATTTATCCCGCAAAACGTAACGCGACCCAGAATGTTGCAGTAATATTTTTTTTAATTTTTAGTTTTTTGACAAACATTCGTGTCAGCCAAACGTAAAAGTTTATATTCTGAACTGTTTCCTCGCTAGGGAGTTTAATATACATATATAATATAAATATAATAATAAAATAATATGGGTGGCGTTATAGCCAGTTGAGGGCCAGTGCCTAGCTTCTCAGCAACTACTTGTGTTACCTACTGTTTTATACCGACTCCGAATCGCCCAGTTGGGAAGCTCTTTCTAGACTATTACACTCAACGTTTCCTTCATACCCAAGACTGGAAAATGCTTGCAAGTGAAACCAAAGGTTTTAAGACTCATAAGTGTATCATCCTTTCTATTAAAAACACTGGAAAATTTATCGACGTATTCATTTGACACATAGTCACTGATAAACTTTCGGTCTCCCAGCATGCCTACAACAAAGGCAAGTCTGTGAAAACGGCCCTGCACTCGCTTGTTAGCAGTATAGAAGAATCCCTTGAGCATAAGGAATTTACCTTCACTGCTGTTGTCGTTTGGGAGCTTTTAACAATACATAACTCCACGCAATAACCTCAGCACTCAACAGACTTGGGATCGAAAAGCCCATAGTGACTTTTATTTAGGTCTTGTAAGCAAATGGGGACGACAGGCCCGAATTTTTATTTCACTAGTCAGATCCATACTGTTGTATGGCGTCGCAATGTGGTGGACCGCACTCGAAAAAAAAATCAACTGCATACCAGACGCTGGAGTGCAGCATGTAGGATAGGCGAGCGAGTCAAAATGAAACAACTTGAGAGGAGACAGTTTATTGAGAAGGAAGAAAATTGACATGACGGGTTGTATTTATACTTTCATATGAAGCAGTACGCTTATGTAAAATAAATGAGATAATGTGAGCATCATACGATATGACAATAGTTTCTTACTTTCGGTTAATATTTACTTCTGACAATCTTAAGTATGTGTTATACGAGAGCACTTACAGTAGTGTACAAAAAAAGCCTGCTTGTAGGCTTACTTAACCTGCCACCGATAGAACTATTTGGCAGACATATAGCAGATTAAGATCGTTGAATAACTGGAAAGAATTTCGGTGTGGACATTCAACGATCCTACGCAGGCATTACTCTATACCGATATATACAGACCTCACTACATCATAACTCCTCTTCACAAAAATGTTCCAACCAGCATCCCACCCAGATCTTACAGGGACTCTGATGACTAGACGCTGGACGGTAAACTGCGAAACTTGGGTATGGGGACTGGTGTCTTTTTTTTTTCAAGGATCTGAACATCCAGCTTTCCCTACGGCTACCAAATTACTGTAGCGTCTTTCAGGCTGAAGCTATAGCGGTTAAGGAAGCTCACTCAATAAAAACCAATGTAATATCAGGCAGCCATCAAATCTCTGAACCCTGTCACTTTCAACTCCAAGACTTCCCTTAATTGCCGCCTGTCCCTAAACGGGATGGCCATGTATTTCATCATGGGTGCCAGTGTCTTACATTCCAGAGAATTGCGAAAAGCGGACAAACTCGCTAGATGGGGTACAATTTCTGCACTCTCTCCGGGTAGATACCCACCCCCCATATATATCGCTACTATAAAACAGCTGCTAAAGCTTGAAACGTTTGATCAAACAAACCGAGAGTGGGCATCAAAAACAATATGCCTCATTACGAAACAACTCTGGCCGATGATCGATACCAGACGATCGCTTAGCTTGATAATATTAAGCAGGCCAAATCTCATATCTCTTATTGGCGTTCTAGCAGGGCATTCTACCATCGAACCTCTAGACTAGGCATTCCTTACAATGATTTTTGAAGAAGCTGCAGGAACGAGGACGAAGAAGAAACCGTGGATCACTTCAGGCTTTCTATCGATACTCTCGATGCTAAAGCAGCACTGTTGTGATCTCTTGTGATTGAGTCAAATGATGATATATTATGAGTTCTACCTGTGTGTGGTTCTGAAAGTTCGAAGACTTCAAGAGTAGCGGTATCTGTTTTAGCACCATGCGAATAATGAATAGTTACTTCAATCAGCCTTAATTTTCAACATTATGAAAGCAAATCATATATTTAGATTGCGCTAGACAAACGAAAGACCTCTGCATTCTCTCCTTCCTATCCAGTAATATTTTGAAAACTCACCGTTGGTTGAAAAATTTGTTCAGATATTATTTTAGGTATTTTTTTAGATATGTACAGGTTTAAGAATTCTTGAATGAGTCTGATTAATTTCTGCAAACTTTCCTTTGCGACTTCTCGATGCAGTTGTCTACCCTGCTTAAGTTAAGAGCAGTTTTGTAATATTTTTTTTATTTGTTTTTCAAATTAGTTGTATTACCGCACGTTTTTATTATTTTCGAACAAGACCTGTATCTGGCATGTGTATTGTCAATGTTTAAGAAAAAACTTCCCATATTCACGGTCTTGGTGGCATTAATATAGTACTGGAAAAATTCAAATTCAATTATATTCAATTTAATTGTCATTGCCAAATATACGAACAAGACAACAAAGGGATTTGGTTAGTCAGAGAAAAGGGAGAAGATGCTTTTGTAGTTAGATACCATATAGATATAAGACCCATCAGAATGTGATGATATGGGACAGATTACTCGAGGTAAGAGTAATATCTACCATTTTTGGGTGATTTTTTATAATAAAAGTTACAGATTTCTAGATTATTTATAAGTATAACGTTTAAGAGTGACTGACTTCTATTATTTGTATCAACGCTTCCCCATAAAAGATGGTGTGAGTAAGAGCTCAGTGACAGCTTCCATGCCGGTCTTCTTGATTATTTTACCGTATGAAGAGACAACCCAGTAGGTAGAGTCCCCTAGTTCTAATCTCTCTTGGTTAGATAGGCTAGCTGGCTGGTTGGAAAGGTAGCTCCTTTTCCGTGTCTGGTTTCTTCGAGTAGTTATTTGCCTACTCGAAGTCCGACAAAAAGTCCATCTCCTGTGAGGTTGTCAGTAGTACATCTTCCACTTCTGTGAATAAGTCTATTCCCATATTCGGGAGCCAGGAAGACAACTTAGAGCAACCCTCCGAGCCCAATGTGGTACACAACTCTGAGGGTTTGTAAGTTTGGAGACCCGTACGGTGTTAGTGACGGCCGAACATTTAACTTACGTAGGGGAAGAGGATGCAGAAGGGTATCTCTTCCACCTGAAGACTTTCGAGGGGACCTTCCTAAAACCGAAACTGATCTCGTAACCATCTTTTGCTAGAGGCTCAAAAGATTCCGACAATCGCTTGTCGACACAGTTGGTCCGTACAGTGTTGCCGCGGAGTATATCACTCCGCATATGGAGGTGGGCAGGAGAGACCTACTAGTGTCCGAATTGGACGGTTTTCCAAAAACTTTATCATCTATGCTGGTTGAGGGTTTGGTAGCACTGTTCAGCTTACTCGGAGGCAGTCGCATATAGAGGTGGGCAGGAGAGACCTACTAGCGTCCGAACTGGACGGTTTTTCAAGAACTGTAGCATCTATGCTGGTAGAGGGTTTGGTAGCCCTGTTCAGCTTACTCGGAGGCAGTTTCGGAGTAATAAAGTCCTTTTTTGCCGATTCGGCAATCTCCTTCTAATCGGACTGTTGAGATTGTATCAGTATTGCATCAGTAAGGCAAACTTATCTGTAGAGTGCCAGTCTGTATCTTGACAAATTGTGTGTGACAAACGTGTGTTGTTCAAAATGCTATAAATATTTGACGGGTTGGTACATTTAACACAAAACAGATGCCTTCTGTACCAATGCAGTGGCGTGATCCCTATAAGAAATATTGTTCTTTTCTCTGTGAATAGGATAGCAAAACAGGCTGAGATCACTACAGAAACCAAATCTGGCCTTTAAGATCCGGTGTCATGCTTAATTACAAAAATGTAAAAAAAAAACGAACCATTAGTACAATCTGAGGAAATCATTTTACCTCTGGTACACATCTGACTTGATTTGAAAAAGGTGAAGAAATTTATAATTTTAATGTGTTGCTCCCGTCAATATTCCAATTCACTGAAGTATTGCACTGAAAGAGGATTAAACCAGACCAACGTCGTGGACCTTTCCTACTAATTTCTAGTATCCAGGTTCTGCAAATAACGCAAGCAAGCGGCGAGTTTCAATATTGTTGGAACCGCTCTTTTTTTGCTGGGACCGAATACAAGGATTCACGCATACAAGGCTTAACGTAACTCCAAAGGTTAAGACTAATCTTTTAAGTGTCCTCGAAACCCTTTAACTTTGTTGATTTCTTCTTCCTCAGATAAAATTCTCATGTCTATGGTGTGTATCTTCAATCTTCAATAAACACACAAGCTTTGTTTTTATTATTTTTATTATTTTTCAAGTTGTATTTCCCAAAGGTCATTTAGCTTCATAGAGGTGCTTCTAAGTGACAACCAGTGAAGATTATTACCAGAAATTTTCAAAAAACTCTTATTAGTTCTGCGCAACTATAAACGAACGCGCATTTATATTGACTTTAGCATTTTTCAAAAATATCCTTTTTGGCTCTTAAGGTTTTTTGTTTGCCTTTGCTTCCTTGGAGACTCCAGATTGACTGTGAAAACAAGTCCAGATGATATGTTGAAAAACAATTTATGTCACCACTTTGTACAATTTTAAGTAATATGAATAAATGTTTTTCTCTACTAAACCCGACGTGATCTAAAACATTTCTTTGAGTACTGTACTAACTTTAATTATGTTGCAGTTTTGGAGCAAGAAATATATGTAACCCAGTTATACGAATTCTGCAAAATTGCGATAAAATAATGAGATGCTATTCTAACTGGGAATATTTGAAATTTCTAAATATATCGAGAGTCTACCGAAATCTAAAATCATTATATTCGGTCTATAACTATTCGTGCGGTTTTTTTTTTCGTCTGGTAGCATATTCCGGGCGTTTTTCGAGTACTGTTCTCTTCAAACGGATTAATTGTGTTTGGTAGCGTTGTCCATTAATGGTTTCACCCGGTTTTAGCAGCTCATAATACAGCACACCCTTCGGATCGCAGCAAAATACAGAGCATAACCTTCGCGCCATGGATATTCTGCTTTGCCGTTGATTTGGCTTGGTCCCCGGGTTTCACATACGATTTTTTGCGCTTGGGGTTATCGTTACAGATCCGTCGTGTGTCGTATGTGTCGTGTCCCTGCAAAAACAAAAAACATTTTCAGGCACAAAGTTCGACATATATGAGTGAAAAAAAAAATTATTGTTGTTTACGCTTCAAATGAATGAAATGTACTGAAATATACTGCAGAATAAAATAAGTTACGCCATCTCTAAGCAAACCGCGAATTAAGTTAAAGACTCAATATATACGAGGGGCGTTCAATATATTCTCGGTATTGGAGTGAAGCTGTGGTTGTATATATAAATTGACTTATTTATCAAGTAATAATATTATTTTAGTGCATTCATGTAAAATTTCATATAAATGTGATTATTAATTCGCGTTTTATCTCTAGTTAAACATAATCATAATGGCAACTGAGACGATGATGGTGAAAATTGAGCATCGCGCTGTAATTAGATTTCTCACTAAGCAAGGAATAAGTAAACAAAAACTATTCATGAAGAGATGGTGGCTGTTTACCAGGGTTCCGCACCTTCATTATCAACTGTGCAAAAGTGGTCAAGTGAGTTCAAGAGAGGCAGAGAGAGCATTGAAGACGACCCCGGCCCGGCGCCACGGCTACTGCTTGTACGGGAGAAAGCATCAAGAAGTCGAAAAACTTGTTCTTGAGGATGCCGGAATAAAGGTGAAAATGATGGCAGAGATCACCAAGCTTTCAATTGGTACCATTCACACAATTCTTCATGACCATCTTAACCTTTCAAACGTCAGTGCAAGGTGGGTGCCACGAATGCTCACAGCGCCTCAGAAAAAAGTGAGAGTCGCATGCTGTAGAGAGCTTTTGGAGATGTGTAGTGAGAACGCGGACTGTGTTATGGATCGAATTGTTACTGGTGACGAAACATGGGTCCACCACTATGACCCTGAAAGGGAATCTCATTGAGAACAAAAAAAAGGTGAAACCATCAACGCCGCATCCTACGCTTCCACTTTTCATAATTTGCGGGAGGAAATTAAAAAGAAAAGACGGGGTAAACTCGTAGCGGGTGTATTGCTTCTTCATGACAACGCTCCTGTTCACACGGCGCGTGTTTCCAAACCTGCTGCGCGAGATTGTGGTTTCGAAGAAATCCAACACCCACCCTATAGTCCAGACCTTGCCCCTAGTGATTATTTCCTGTTTCCGGATTTGAAAATATGTCTTCGTGGAAAAAGATTTTCGGATGATGAAGAACTCAAGTCGGCAATAAATGGGTATTTTGCAGAGAAAGAGGAAATTCATTTTTTTGACGGTTTAAAAAAGCTTATCTAAAGATGTAACAAATGCATTGATGTTAAGGGAGATTATATTGAAAAATGAAAACAATTTAAATTGCATTCGGATTTTCCTTCATATCGATACCGAGAATATATTGAACACCCCTCGTATATATAATGTGCTTCGTTTCATTGTAATAAATTCATATTTGTATAATATCTTTACCTCGCCAATATTTCCTGCTTACGGCCATTTGTGACGCAAAGGATACACTTGCGCCGCTTAAAAGTGAGTCATCTTCAATTTGCATCCCTGCCAGTGCACATTGTATGCATTTACAAGTCTACTATCCATTTGCATTGTTGGTATTCGCTCACGCAATGAAGCGCTTGCACTGCTTTTCATTTAATTAGAACAAGAGACTGTCCTCCAAGTCAACAGTAAACAAACTAAAAGTACGCTGTGGTAGTATCAGCCAATTTATTTGGAATTACTCAAAACACATCTCTATCATCGTCATCACCTTCATGACCCCCTCAGATGAAGAAAGACTAAGCAGCGAACATTGTTGCTGTCAATGCCTTCTGCCACAGTCCCTTCCTCTGTCTTCGCCACTGCCACTACCACTCCAAGAGCAGAAAGGAACAAAAAAGGCTCTTATCTCAAATGTTGAATAGTTCGCAAAGTGTTTGTCCAGTCATATTTCTTCTCCTGTCTGCGGTGCAGTTATCCTTCTGTGGTGATCTCTCCGTAAGTCTT
The DNA here is from genome assembly GCA_905231855.2 of Eristalis tenax. NCBI lineage: Eukaryota > Metazoa > Arthropoda > Insecta > Diptera > Syrphidae > Eristalis > Eristalis tenax. The sequence continues at coordinate 58,988,907 of HG993126.1, read as the reverse complement.
TCAGTGGTAGCAGCACGTTGCACCTTCTCAGAGTCGTTTAAATTCCTTGCTTAAAGTGTAATCCATTATTTTCTTTCCGCTGTCGCTTTTCCCTCACTCCCTTTAGAGATATGCACCAAGTGACCGGGTTCAGGCCGGATATCTCGAACTTTCTCTGCCAGATGTATAACTATGAGCAAGTTGCAAGCATACTACACGTCACAAGACGTCGAGGGCAGGGCGTTTTTTTTTTTTCAATTCGGCGTGTGTCTTCTTATTGTCCCGCGACGCGACGGTGACGATGAAGACGATGACTATGATGACGATGATGACGTTGATAGGGAATATTCTTTGGTCTGCGGGACTCGGTGCCATCGTCTGAGGTTTTTCCATTGTTCCTCTGGTTATCGCCAAGTCACTGAATTGTGTTGGACCACAAATAGGTTACAACCACGCCGAGAAATAAACTGAGCGCAAAGACGTTGGGGACACCAGTGGCGTCGTATGGATATTCAGTTTCAATTGATTTCAATTTACTTATTTCGGCGTACAAGTAGTACGTGGTTGTCTTTTATAGTACCTACAATATAAAAATACATATATGCATACAGAAAAACTGAATAGATTTACTACAATGAAAGGAAGGAATGGAAATAAGGAGAGTAAATATGTATAATGATAATTCAAAAAATTCTAATAATTCTTTTTTGAACTGTTTTGTAACAACTTATTGCTTTACTAGAGCTGGGAGAGAGTTCCAAAGCCTGGTGATAAAGATGTATAATAAGCAAGAGGAGTTTAAGTACCGTTTGAAGTTTTCATTGTTTAGTTGTATTTAATTTAGCAGCAGCAGTGGCGGCGACGGCGGCTGTGTCGAACACGAGGGCGAGAGTGATAGTAACAACGTACGTATTGGGCGTTTATTTAAGAAAAACATGTACAATAGTATTATTCAAAGTTTTACAAATCTGAAGCTATGATTTTTTCCCATCTTTCTGGCAATTTGTGGATCCCATCCCAAAACAACTGCGCCGGCTTGGCAGCTAAGAATGAATCAAGCCAATTTTTGATATTCTGTTTTGATGTGAACCGTATTTCAGGGAGGGCGTTTTGTTTCGACCGGAACATATGGTAGTCAGAAGGGGCAAGGTCTGGGCTATAAGGCGGGTGGAGTAAAACTTCCCATACACTGTTTTCCAAAATTCCATGATGCCTCGTGTCTGGTCGCATATTCCGGGCGATTTACGGCTACTGCTCTCTTCGAACGGATTAATTGTGATCGGTAGCGTTGTCCATTGATGGTTTCACCCGGTTTTAGCAGTTCATAATACAGCACATCCTTCTGATAACACGAAATACAGAGCATTACCTTCGCGGCATGGATATTCGACTTTGCCGTTGATTTGGCTTGTCGGCCACCACTTTTAAATCGTGCAAACCACTTTTATATATATAGCGCATATTCACCATAAACTTCCACCAAAATACGATGACCTACGGCAGCAGTTTTCTTCATATTAACGACGCTTTTTCAGGCACAAACTCGACTTATTTGAGTGAAAAAAAAAAATGATTGTTGTTTACGCTTCAAATGAATGACATATACTGAAATGACGTACAACGACAGTAGCTTTCCAACGAATGTTCCAACGGAATAATACATGTTACGCCATCTCTTAGCAAACCGCACGAAGATTAAGTTATAGACTATATAACATTTAAGAAGTCTTTTAACGTACGTCCGAGAGAAAGCCGATGGTAAAGTGATATATGATCAAATCTGCAGAGCCCATAAATGTATCGTACCATGTCATTAAATGCGACCTGCAGTCTATGTTATTATTGGGAGTCAAGAACGCAGTAGATCACTGCAAAGTTATCAATGATAGGGAGATGTTTTGATGAGTCTGAGCTTGGTAATTGTTGGTGCATAATCAGCAGTGTAAATACGTCCGATTGTGTAATTGATATGATCAGTGGCAGACAGACAGCGATTTATCCTGAAATCCAAACTTATGACCTTTTCAACAAATGGGAGGGCAACATCGTTTCGATAAATGCAAGGCAGTAAATCAGTGTCATAATAGTTTTTTGAAATCAATATGCATTACGATTTAGCAGGGTTAAGATTAAAACCATCAGATCTTCAACTATACCAATAGGTCTAGACAGATACAACTGGACATCGTCAGCATGGAGATGTAGGGATTGATTAACACGCTGAATAAAGTAGGGGCCAAGATAGATCATTGAGGAACGCCCGTGAGTACGTTTTTCGACTGAGAGAAAGTTTCTCCAAACCTGACCGTTTGGATTCTGTTACTCAAATAACTTTCCATCAGACGCACCGATAAATCCCCACAACCAGAGTATAATCTGAGTTGCCCGCACAAGGTATCATGGTTTACCGTATCAAAAGCTTTGGAGAAATAAAGCAGACACAATACAGTGATATTGTTGAGGTCACACTGGACCCTAATGGCATCTAGAACCTCAACCATTGCAGTTGATCAACTGTGATGTGCTCGGAATCCAGACTGCATGGGGTACAACAGCGCGTTATTATCAATGTGATCAGATTGTTTTAGCCAATATTTTCTCCAAAACTTTAGATAAGCAAGGGTATACTGTATACTGATTGGATGGAAATCTCCTGCTGATGGTTACAGGAGAAATTAACGATTGCTGCCAGCAATTTGGAAAGGTACTGGAATAGGTAAAACAATTTATGATGAAAGGAGAGAAGTGAAAGGAAATGAAGGGAATTGGAAGGAATTGAAAGGAATTGAAGAGACCGCAGCGAAGGAATACTTAGTTCTGAAACTGTATTAAAGATAAATTCAACGGAAGGTTGGATGACATTCTTCGGAACAAAGTTCAGGGTGATCGTTCCAGTTGACAGAAAAGAGTTATTAATTTTCCAATCCCTATGGTACGTATGAACAAAGCGAGTAGCGTATGAGTTGGATACGGATAATCCAGTTCCTGCAACAGAGCTTAAAAGCTGTTGGGCTCGGGAATCCGTTTTGAGAAGATTTGCATTTAAACCCCCACAGATTATAATGTGTTCATAATTGAAAAAATGCAGAAATGTGCTGAATGTCAGAGAATAGCGGCTCTGGATAGTGGTTACGATTAGGGTTATAAGCAGAATCAATAATACCATTGGCATTTCTGATTTCAACGAAAAATTCAGAGAGAGATATGTTACAATAAATTGCTACTCCAACACCAATCGTATCTGTAACTCTATCATTTCGAATCATCTTGTAACAAGAGATTTCATAGCAAGCGTTCGGTATTTCTGGTCTGAACCAAGATTCAGACAAGCAAATAACACCAACTCCCGATCCAACAAAAACATCGTTCACATAATTTAATTTCGAGGCATCACTCCATCACTTGAATTAGTCAAAATGTTATCGACAGTACGCACCGAAAATGTATCTAGATCACCAGGAGGCAACTCATTCATGGGCACGAAAACATGTAGACAAGTAAAACAATTAATTGAACAAGTGAAGTACTAGACAGCAATCGGAAGGAAGATATATTATACATATTACAGACAAGGGGGTGAAGGAAAAATAGGGAGTGTTGTGTGGAGTAATTCATAACTAACATGATAATAATATAAATAAATAAATAGGTACATATGTAGGTAAAGTGACACTGTGCGGATTTTCCCCATACTGAGAAACTGATCTTCTATTTATGAATGGGTATAGAATTTTCTTTGCGATGTTGACTTTCTTAGGAATTGGTTGATGTGCTCATGAAAAGTTAATTTGCTATCAAGATGGATACCAAGATACCTAACGGAGTTCTTTTTTACAAAAACTGAGCTGAAAACAGCAATCCCTCTCTTCATAAATGAAGTGCATGTCGCAACAGAGACCTGTTTTCCGATGTTGAGCTTTCATTGATGTAAATAGGCGTGTTTTGCGAAGAGTCGGCATTAAGTTCAAACTGGGAAACGGTAGTCTCTTTTTGAGCCCGGAAAGCTTTAAGCCATGCATTCTATTCCGCATGACAAGAGAGACGGATTAAGAGCGGGCGGTCTTTCAATTTAGTTTTCATACGAATACTCAAGGATTACTTATTAAAACTACCGGCTTTGCCATTTTTTGTTAGTTCCCAAAATCGTTTCTCTGTCCTCATACCATTAAAATAAATACAGAAAATATTTATTAGACTTGCGCAAGGGAAAATCCGGTACAGAAGCCGGAGAACAACTAATTACTTAGTATTGATATGGGTATGCTTAGATAATGAAGACTTAGACTTAGTGTCCGGTCTGTATCGCTCGGCAGATGGTCGGCCTTAGAACGTAGGAACTACGAGCAACCCAGCAGTGGCCTCGTGAGACGCTATGGGGTTGAGTGAGTCACGAAATGCGTGTCTCATCGGTGTCAGGAAAGGATCAGGAGCTAGTTCAGGAGGCTGCCAGGTATCGTTTGGATATCTCCTCGATGAAGCAAAGGAGATCTAGAACTGTGGACCTTTTGGACGGAATTAAACTCTTCCTGTCGGGAGTTGCACCTCAAATGTCTGCACAGGTGGGGGTGGGGATACTCACAAGCACAAGTTTAGCAGGAAGGGATTGGAGTGGATACCATTATTAGGGAGAATCGAGATCTTAAAGCTCAAGCTGGAAAGCGATACTCACAAGCACAAGGTTGGCAGGAAGGGTATTGGAGTGGGTACCATTAGGAGGGAGAGTCGAGATCTTAAAGCTCAAGCTTGAAAGGTCAACTTTGTGTCTAGTGCATGCACCAAGTCCAGAGTCAGAGTATGCGGGTTTCCTGGATGAAGTTGATGCTGCTCTTGATAGGGTATCACGAATCCAATTTTCCAATATCCTGATGGGTGATTTCACTAATCACGTGGGTGTGGATGTAACGACGGAGGAGCGAAGTTATTGGACTTTTGCTGTGCAAATGGCATGGCCATTATGAACACCTTTTCACACAAAGGCATCCATAAATACACATCGTACCGTCAGAGACTCCAGCAGAAGACGTTGATAGATCGCTTTGTGGTACCATCGTGTGTGAACGAAAGCGAAAATTAAGAGTGGTTACGGTGGGAGGAACTAAAGAACTATCAGTTGCGGCGTTGAGAAAAGAACTGCGTTCAAAACGCCCGGAGTTCAAGAAGCCATCAGAGAGAAGAAGAAAATCTACAGAGACTGGATTTTCTTAAGGGACTCTGCTTCTCGTGACCGGTACACTGAGGCGCGAAAAAATTGCAAATTCGCTGCGCGTATTATATGAAATAGATCTGCGAAAAAATTGTTCAGACAAACCATTCGCCGACTGAGAGGAAGGAAATTCAACATCATCGAAGGAGTCAAATCCAAAGATGGTGTGTTGCTTCCAATTGGGTGGACATCTAACGAAAATGGAGTGATCACTTTTCGGAGCTGCTCAATCCTGCACAGGATACTGAGCATGGGAGACCTGTAGTCTTCAGTAGGGCGGAGAATAGTCCAACGGCGGAGGAAGTCATTTTGGCGACTGAATCGCTAAAAGTTGGCAAATCCGCCGACGTGGATGAAATCCGGCCAGAAATGCTTAAGGCAATGGGTAAAGAGAGTTTTATGGCTCTCTCGTGTCATTAAAGTGGCTTGGGAACGTGGTGAGACTGCGGTGATTGTCCTACTTTTCAAGAAGGGGGACAATAGATATGACAACAACAGGGGCATATCTCTTTTAAGTCTTCCGGGAAAAGTCTACGATAATGTGTAGGAAGCTCGTTCTAGAGCTATGGTCGAGCCCAAGTTGGAGGGTGAACAGTGCGGCTTTCGTCCCGGTAGAAGTAAAACCGACCCGCTTTGCATTCTGAGAATGGTACTTGAGAAGGCTTGGGAGTATGCCAAGTCCATCTACTGTTGTTTTGTGGATTTGGAAAAGGCATACAACCGAGTTCCTCGAGGTAAACTCAGGAGTGTTCTGCACGACTGTGATTGAAGGTTCTCTTCTGAGGACCATTCAGTCTCTATACACAAACTGTAGCAGCTGTGTTCGGGTTAACCGTGCTAAATCAATACCTTTCACCGTGGGCATTGGACTCCGCCAAGGGTGCGTCTTCTCACCTCTCCTTTTTATTGTTTTTATGGAATGTATGTTGCAGCGCAGCGAGGAATATTTCACATTGGGAGAGTTGAGAGTAAGTCATCTTTTTTTTTTTTTTTGCAGATGACTGGGTTATCCTCATATCTTGCCAGACGCAACTCCATCGCGCACACGTTAGGTTTTGTGGCCGTATGTGCTGATGTTGGAATGAAGGTCAATGTGGACAAATCGGAGGTTATGGTCATCTTCAGAAAACCTGATCAATGCACTCTACAGGTTAGTGAAGTCCCAGTTGGAAAAGTTTATGTGTCTCGGGGTCTTTTCCACGAGTGATGGAAGGAGTAATGCTGAGCTTTCCGGTAGGATTGGTCAAGCTGGGTCAATTTTGAAACAGCCAAGTTAGCGGTTTTCAAATCAGTTAAATAAGTATTTGTTCCAACTCTCACCTATGGTCATGTAATTTGGGTAATGGCCGAAATAATAAGATCGCTAAAACAAGCTGCTGAGATGAGATTTCTCCGTGCTGTTGTGGGACCTACTCCCCGGGATAGGGTGAAAAACACGGCAGTGCGAGGGGAACTCAACATTGAGGAGCTGTTTCTTCGAACGAAGAGGGTTATGCTTCGTGGGTTTGGCGACGTGGCACGAATGTCCCCTTCATCACGACTTCCGAGGCGGGCATTGAATGCAATTCCATCAGGTAGGCTACCGCTTGGCAGACCCGGGACGAGATGGTTGGACCAAGTCCAAAAACTCGCCTGGTCACGCTTGGGCATACCTCTGGATGAGTTCGAGTCGATGGCGGAGGATCGACATGCCTATAGATCTCTCGTGCCTCGTTTAACCCCGCGAAGATGATGATGATGATATCTTGTGCAAATTTTAGGGAATATTATGAGAGGTTTAATAGAGGCAAAAAGAAACTTATAACATACTAGCGACACGGCTCGCTTAAGCTCGTGCAATGGTTTCCTAAAACTTTATATACATCGCACAAAAGGTAAACAACAAATACTATTGTGGACGTAATGGATAAGAGTCCTGATACATCAGGGAGTTGTCATTAGAGCAGAACATATATTGATGTAGTGAGACCTCAGCTTGAAAATCACTGGCATAATCAGATATTCTAAAGGAACAATTCGGAGAAAATACCCGCACCTTGGCCTTTTATCATCTTCGATCCATCCCTTTTTTGAGGACCCTATACTCGCTTCGGGTCTGTGTTTGCCCCTCCCTGAGCTATTCGGGGGCATCTTTGGATAGGTGAGAGGATAAAGTCAGCTCTAAAGAAGCACCATACGCTTGATGAGGCAACGTCTTTCCCGCTTTCCAATCTGATTTACTCGGATTCCTATCCAGAACAGCCTGGGGTTAGCACCAGACCAGGCGGGGCTGAATTGGAGATCTGACCACTCTCGATGTGAATAGGCAATGGCCTTCTTTCAATGTAGCGAGCAGATCTCACTTTACTTCTCATTTGGCATCGCTTTTGCAGCCGCTGCGATTACTGTATAGAGAAAATATTCTCGAGTATATACATACTTTTGTATATATATCTGGGTACATCCTATATTTTTATCATGAGCGTTCGAGAAAAACGATTTCACTTCAAAATAGTAAGGTACGACGTACTCCGGTTCACGACAGGGTTACGTTCGAATCAATTAAAATACATGCGCGTAAACTTTAACTCTGGAAATTAACGTGACATGAGTACGGAACAATGATTTAATAGGAAACGACTTATACCGGCGTACGCCTATGCAACTACTTCGAATTCAGCTCGTGTTACGCATTATCTACATTTTCCATTCTTTGGTTTTAAACATGATCAGAAAAACTACCAATTCAATTAATTTGACAATTCCAAACCAACGTATTTTATTGGTAAACCCTACATACCTATATCAATATAACTATGTAGGAAATAGGTAACTCGTTGATATGTCACAATCTCAAAATTGTTCGAACTTAGTTCGAAATTATTTCTGGGGAAAATCCGGGAATGGATCCAAAAAAATCCGGAAATTAACGATAGCAGCCGTTTTCTACAGGGGAAAACAAAATCCGAAGGAGAATCATTCGCCCACACCTTGAGCCTTCACATTGAAGTTATCGGATAAAAATACTCATGCTCTAATGATGATCCGACAAATTTTATCGTTTTTTTTTTGGTATTGAAACTTTTAGAAACCTTTTGAAATTTATTTGCCCACAAATATTGATTGATGAATAGTGATGATGATTCCACAATCATTTACAAGAAAAACAAAGTCTGGATGCTCAATGTCTGCATCAGGATTTTACTAGCCAGAAAATCTCATTTTAGTTTGCTTTCAATCACCTCTTTAAAAGCTGATCATCAAAATGACGAATATTAAAACTATCGACAAACGCAATTCAGATCAAATCTGTATTACTTTGTGGGAACCTCTGAGAGACACCACAGTGAAGCGTGAACTAAATAAAACCTCAGAAACCAAGAGCAAGGAAACGTTATATCCTTTTGGGAAATATTTCACTTTGTTCAGCTGGTATCCTGCCTACATCATCGTCGGCTTCCCTTCATTGTTTCCACTTGCACAGGACTTGCTTTCACAAGCGCCTCATTGAAGACGTTCCCTATTCATGCCACACCCTTCCCGCCTGAGCAACGAGTGGAGGACAAAGCTTTCGTCGGTGTAAATTGCCGGAGCAACAGCAGCAGCATCTGAAGCGGTTGTAGCGACGTTGTACACTGAATTTGTAATTGGGACGATGTTGGTTAATTAAATAGTCTTGGCATCCCTTTTCTACGCTTGTGTGTCCTGGATTTACCCCGCTTATCCAACCGCCTACTCTGTCCTCTACCCGCAACAATTCATTGTAATTTCCTGGGCTCTCCTTTTTTATTATCTGGTCGGGGAATTGGGAGCTCTAATAGCCGCCAGGATAATTATGTCGGACAATTAAATGCGATGGCTTGAGGGACCTATGGCTATAAAGGTCTCGCATCATCAGAGGACCTCTAACAGAAATACAGACAATATAGGTTACGCTTCGCATACGGATGAGATTCAGCTGATCCTTCAGCAAACATCAATCTGACAATGTTCACAGTTAAATCGAGCAAATATCAATCCACTACTCTCCAAGGACGTTTCGCATACCTCCCAATGAAATGTATCACCATCAATCCACGACCTAATTTCTTCGCAGAGCAAACATGGCTAGGTGCATGCAATTAAAATCTATAATTACCCACTAGCCACTCTGCGTCTCTTTCGAAGTCATCAGGATGAGTGCAAATACTGAGAATGCCCCAAAGGATCCGTGCATGTCCTGCACAAATTATTACCCACATCTGGGGTACAATAGAATGGAACTGAACACTTGGGAAAGGACCACGTCAATTAGATGGACGCAAACTCAGCGATGATTGCCTTGTGCATCCTTCGACTTGAGGGATGGACTGGGGTTGGCAATGTGACTTTTCAACAAACCGAGGACATGGTAAAACTGTTTCCTTATCCCAAAGGATGTATGATGTACGAAGAGACACAGCAAAATAAAAAAAAGGATGGAGTATCTCAATCTCAGGCAGTTCATACAGCGAGTCATCGGCAACGACCATCGACATCATCCCCCGTCAGCTCTTAAACATTCCAGACCACGACTCCGAAATTAAATCACAAATCAAATATCAATTTAACAGATTTTCTCTTCGGTTTTTACTCGTCCTTCTTAGATGCATCTTTTAAGGGGGCGACGTGGATAGGAAAGGTCATATCGTGTTACGAGATTGTCGTGGATGGCAGAATGGTGACATTGGAATTGGATTTGAAATCATCTTTGAAACCAATGTGACTTGTTGCGGAAGAGCATTCACGGGCCGATGAATCCTATCAGGAATTGAGTTAGGTTACTTTTATTGCACTCATCTATGTTTAGCGTGATTATAAAATTATGTTTCATATTTCAGGCTAAACAAATGAGCTTCTAAGTATTTGCTGGATATACTTGTCAACTTTTCCGTCCCAGCAAAGGAAAATGTGCGGTTTCAACAATAGTGCAACTCGACACTTACATGGTTTTCAGAAAGTGGATATCAGTAAGGAGTAGGAAAGGATCACGATGTTGGTCTGGCACAATCCGCTTTTGGTGTGATGCTTGCCGAAGTACTAAAAAATAAACTTTGTCCAGAATGGATTTCTTGACCAATGTCCAGATATAGGCTGTATTGACGTCACGCATGTCAGCATCGTATAGCAATCTTCAAATAAACACATATTCTATAACAGAACAAGAAAATGCAGTCTGAATGTTTTACTTGTAAGTGAATTGTATTAATAACATTCAAGACCATAATTTTTTAAGGAATTCTACTACGAACCATTGAAGCAATTGAAAAAGTCCATAGGATTGGATCAAATTAAAATTATTTGACAAGGGGCGAGCTCATTCGCACCGAGAATGGGAATTCTCTTTGTTTTTATATTCTCAAATGTAAACAAATTTTCAAGAACAAAAATAAAATATTTTTAATGAAAAGAAACAAAATATCCACTTCTTCACATTCGTCATATTTTCTACAGATGTTCCTTGTTGTCATCGGCTCAGTCGTCGCCTTTATCGTTCGTATGGGTTTGCGGTTGGTCGCGGAACTGGGTTTCTTCAGCGGCGATGTTGTTGAGATGTGCTTCCAAATTCATAATAGACGATCGGACTAAAGGAAATATATCGGGTTAAATGCTGTTCGGGCGAGATTCTTAATAAGGCTGATTAATTATATAAAACGATGGATATACGAATCTTATGAACCATTGTTATCTACAACTTTTAGGCTTATTTCTCTTTGGTGAGTTCGTTATCGAAATTGATGGATCAGCAAGAATTGTACGTCGTCACGTACGTTTGGTATGTCTGGAAAGTAGCTGGTAGCGAAACAGTGGGCCTGTCTGGCCTCGTCATGGTGGACGATGACTCCTGCTCCATTGTCAGTTCATCCAAATACTCAGTATCGTTTGTGGCTTTCCTGCACAGTAGAGTACGTAACTGCAAACAGACTATACGTAGGCATCAAGATTAATCAGAGCTTAGGGATTATGAAAAGTTAAGGCTTCAAAAAGCGCTTGATTTCCAAATTTAGAAATCTGAGGGAAAGGAACAGGCGTTTACTATCTGGCAACCAACCTGAAGCAGACATCTGAGGGAAATGACCAACTGCATACTATCTGTCCAAGGACCGATCCACTATCTGTATCAAGGGTGCTGGCCACTGTCAGAAAAGCCAAAGAAAGACACCAGCTCAGCTCCAGCTGGTCTGGCGCCAACCCCAAGCGTCTGCTAAAAGCAGATCAACAGGCGGGAAAGACGGTAGACAGAGTGACATACACAAGCAAGCGAGATTCAAAGTGTAGGCAAACATTTTAAGCATAAGAGACGTGTTACGGCATTAAAAACCTAGAATCCGCAATGAAACTAAAGAGGTTCTGACGCAGAAAATTAAGAAGGATCGGAAATCCCAATCGTGCGGCTGGAGCTTCTTGTGGAAACTGCAGAAGGAGAGAACATATGCTCCGATGCAGTTATTTTCGGAGTACCCTCTTAAATATAAGAACAAGTGTCTCATATCATCCGTTTACACATACAATGGACAAGTTCATGTGCGAAAAACACCCGAGCGACCGTCCATTCTAATTCTCAGCACGATTGACTTATGAATGTAGTCGGAACGAGGACTGGTGAACAACACGCAACATAAATAACAAACATCTAATTTTGAATTTAAAATTGAAGTTCATTATTTACTTCACTTTGAAATAGTAGAATTAGTGCAGTATTTGCTTAATTATTTTCTATCTCCGTACCAAATCTGTCTTTTCTTTTTTTCACTCTTTTTGCATTGTAAAGGCATTACTTCAGTTCGTTTTAATTACGGTCTATCTCTTTTCTTTCAATGCATATTGTCTTTACTTGATTACTCCTTTCCATATTATCTCACATCAAGAACATCCACGACAGAACTCTCAGCAGCATGAATGCGAGTACTAAAATTTCACTGAACATATCGTGTAAAAGACATCAAGGTTCTAATATGTCACATATAACCCCCAAAGTCTTGTAAATATGTTTGAAGAATTTCAATTAATTTTTCAGAAGAGTATGATTGATATCATTTGTGTGTCCGAGACATGGTTTGACCCTGGCGTTAATAACCACGCCTTTTCTATCAAAGGCTTTAATCTCTTCCAGGCAGACCGCTTCCTTCGGATTGGTGCGCGCTTCCAAATACATAAGAAAAAATATAAAAAGGAAATACCTTATATCCTCCAATGATAATGACACACATTCTAGTCAGTTTTATTTTGTCGAGATTCTGGCTGGTGAATATAAGTGTCTAGTTGGTACAATTTATTTGCCACCGGACGTTGCGCGCCCGATCTGTGAAATTATTAAAGAAATTTCTTCAATGGAGACTTCAATCTAAATCTCCTTGAAATGTCATCAAATGCGTTCACTCAACTTGAGTTTCTTAAATATGAAGTCATCACTAAGAACGAGAAATTAGTTCCTCGCTTCGGACAGCCGACAACTCTCAAAGATTTTAGGCTCATGGAATGCGAAAATAGGGAAATGGAAAACATAATAGGCGTCTGGTTACGAAAACCTGACAACTATCTTATTCAACCCAAAAGTTGACGTAAGTAGAATAAGAACTTGTAGATATTGTAGCTAGGAGAGAACTTAATTTGTTTCTTCTGCTTACTTTCAGTGATGAACCTATATGCCATACGATTCAGATAATGGTCCCCCAGACAAATTAAGCGCGATCCTTATGTTAGAAGCTAAGAGGAAGAAAACTCACACCACGCTATCTGTGGAGGCTCGGTTTCGAATGACAAAGGTAATTATCTTTTTGATTTCATTATCAAGACCTTTGTATTAAAAATATTGGTAACGACCCCACATTAGTCACCAATAATCGACAAGAAGTCATAGACTTAAGATTTAGTAATCGAACACTCTTCTGGTCCTTAATTGGAAGGTTTCAGCAACGCCGTCCTTTTCAGATCACAGACCGATGACTTTCACTGTTAACACCGAGAGAACTAAGCTTAGCAAATTCAGGATTTCCAGGAATACTGACTGCAGTAGATTGACTAATGAGGCTAACAAGGCAGTTAGCATACTGCTATAGAATTGTCCTCTACCTTTCAAGAAACTTTTGGAGAGCCGTATTCCCTATGGTGGAATAATAATCTTCTAACTTTAAGGAAAAATCTATATCCCGTTGTGGACTGCCTGCAACGAAAGCCTTAGGATTAAAAAAAAGCAGTTGAGACTGCCGGGTTATGGAATATCTTATCCAAAAGTCATACGGTCCCTGGAATACAGGTGAGACTCTCCGTATTCTTGTAAAACCCCATGTTCAGCGGTTTACCCAAGTAAAGGGTGACAGTTAACTCAACTCTCCGAATGTAATCGTAAGAGAAAACAGAAACAAATGGGATATTGACTCCTTATATCTGTTTAAATCCTGCGGAGTTGATAGCATTCTTCCACTCATGCTGCAGAAAACTATGGATATTATCATTCTCATCCTTAAAGACCTCTTCCTATGCAGCCTTACTTACAGTCATATACCGTCCACCTGGAAGGAAGTCAATGTTGTTTTCATCCCTAAAGCAAGTGAAGCTAGTAACTGCACAGCGAAAAACTTTAGACCAATAAGCCTTACATCATTCCACCTAAAGACGTGCGAAAAGCTGATCAACGCATATATTCGACAAATCGTTAAGAACGATACAATCTCCTATGCATATATGAAGGGCAAACGCTGCCATAATTGCCATTGAGCAAACATGCACAGATTACCTAGCTACGGCTGTGTTTTTCAAGAGGAGGTCCTGGCGGTCAGCTGATATTGCCATTCTTATTGACAGTCAAGCGCCCATTAAAGCAATTTCGGCTATTGAAATTAAGCTGGTCGCTAGCTGCCGTGTAGAGCTCATTGTTCTTGGTACGCAGCACACCATTCTATTCTTGGTCACAGGTCATAGAGAAGGGCCGAAACTGACTTATTTCAGGCAATCCCATTGTGTGATCCAGCACTAGCGGATATCAATAAAAAGTGGATAGTAAAATCATGGAATAAGCTTATTAAAGGTGGAACTCTCAGTCCACTTGTGAGACTTCTCGAATGTACATACTTCTTGAATGTAGGAAGAGACTGTTGCGGATGGTAGTCGGATCGCTAACAAGACATAATGACCTCAGATACCATCACCAAAAAATGGGACCTACCCATTACACCATGTGCACAGGCTGTGGGGACGAAAGGAGGATACTCCTCACTATCACCCCAGTCTAGTATTTCGTTAACAGCAGATATTAAAAATTATCCATATATTCGGGAAAAATGGCTTGGAGATTAGTAAATGGAAGATATATTGACACACATCTTAAGGAATATGGTGGGCAGACCATCGGGACCGGGGGAGAAGTCATCCTTGAGCTTATTAATCTTTTCGCGTACCTCTCTACTTATATGTATTGAGATAAATCTTGATAGGAATTATACCAACTGAGATATAGCAATAATGTCGGACAGTCGTGCTGCTATCCTGGCACTATACTCCTTTATCAAATCCAAGCTCGTGTGGGAAGCTTAAGGGGCTGACCAGCATTAACAAAGAAAAACTTTGTGTTGAAGGTAATGAAATGGCCGACTCCCTCGCTTGGAAAGAGGCATCGGAACCTTTCATAGTCCCCGAACCATTCTGCGGCGTAGGAGATCACGTCCTCAGAGAAGAGTTTAGGGAACTAGAAAGAAGAACGCTCATGGCATGAAGCAGGCCAAGAAGCTCTTGGGTCCACGTAACCGGAAGAGGTTTGAGGCGTGCATCAAAATAAGCAAAAACAACCTCCCTATCCGTATAACAGGCTTCCGAACAGGGCACTGTACATTGAGGGAGCACCTAAAGAAATTAAGAGCATGAGAGGAAGGTTTCTGCAAATTCTGTGGAGAATCAAATGAAATTCCAGAACTTACATTGGGAAGATATTTAGGGAAGCACCTAATAGCAGATTAAGAATTGAAGTCGCTGGAACCAGCTCAATGATGCATTAGCAGATGATGTATTAAATAATTTCAAAGTGGAAGGGAAACCATAGGATTTTCTTTTCGCGTTAATAAATTTTTAAAAGCGCCTCGGATCAGTAATTAGACTCGATTGAAAAGCGGAAGTAAGCATGTTGGTGGAGAGGCAAATCTAAGCCAGAACTGGTTCAAGAAATATTCAAGAAATATTTTCTAGACTTTCAGTTGCATATTTCAGAACTTACAAATGAGTATTTTATTGTTGTCATGAATTTTAGTAGAGCTTTTGAAAGAATTCGCTTAACAATTTAGAATCACTCTATAGTTTCTAAGGCTCTTACAATACTGGCTCACTGGTTGACATTTAAGCAATGCTTATTTTTTATGTCAACATTTCAGCAATTGTTCTTATTTCTGATACTAATTGTTTCATGAAGATTTTTGCTACACACTTGGTATTCCCTTCTGCCAAAAAATGTAACTCGAAATTGTCTCTTTTTGAAAAGCCATTACCCTTTCCTCTACATTCGGTTTCATGTGCTTGAAAGTATGAACAAATTGCTGGTGAACTTCACAGAAAAGCGAACATTTTCAAATATGCCTACTCAAATTACAATTTTATTTCTTAGAGAATTCAAATTTCGGTTTATGAAATACAGATAATTCTTTACCTTCAGATTCTATATCATCAACCCAACACATAACGCAACAGCACATTTTCATAGTCACATTTAGGAATACACTTTAATTTAATCCAACAAAAAAAAAAAAAAAAAAGACACATCATTTAGTTCAATTATATTTTATTTTAATTCTACTGAAGGTTTTTTTTACAATTTTATTAAATAATTTAGCTAGTCTAGTTACCTGGCCTACCTACCTAGGTGGTCTAGTACCTTCTTATCGGAAGGTTGCCGATAAATGTGGCTCGAGATCAGACGATTGTCACGTTGTTCCTTTAATATCGTTAAGTTGGGTTCTCCACACTCAGTTGTCGTCGCTCACAGGGTTGTTAGTGACACAATCGGTGCTGACATAGTACAAACTAATTATCGTTGCAGATGATACTGTCATTAGGCCTGTTTTATTGAGAACTCAGTACTCAGCTCAGCGATGATCCTAAATAAAACGCTCTTCTTCTCATTTTATTTATTTTTTGTGTGAAAAGTTGGTGCGTGCTCTTACTTTCATGGCATTAAATGTAAAAATACGAAAAGAGCGTCTTTTCTTTCTTCACAATTTTTGTCAAATGTGTGTTATAATGTTCACACAAGTACGGTTTTATTCACTAGAAGTGTCTGTGTATTAAATAAAGGATGGATAACGAATATGTGCGCACGTTATCACATGTCGAACTTTTAAAATACCAATGCCGATAATTCCGCTGCATCTTCAAAAAGTGTTGTCAGCAGCATCTGTGATTTAGTGGTATTATCTGAATCTGATGTGAAGAGGTTCATGAACGCGCTCTAGTCAGAGTTGACTGTCAAATATCACTGAGTAGATTCTGCTTAGAAATTTGTTTTCTTGTTGCCTCGCGTGTATAAGTAATACCGAGCTGAGTACAGATGCTCAAAAAACACGGATAATGCAGTATCTTGTAAATTTGTATCCATTGTCAGGATATTATATAATCTGCTCTCTCTAAGCTAGTGAAATTTACTAGCGCATGCGGGCTGTGCGTCAACCCACAAAAAACGGATCTAGTAGGAAATACAAAATCATTAACTTTGATCCTCCCCCATTATGTGGGAACCCCTTAAAGCTAATTGATACCTCGAAATTCTTAGGTCTTATATGAGACGCAAACCCATCAACGTGTCAAGAAGGCAAATGAGGACTGCAATCCCGCATGGTCCTCTGGCTATGTATGGCATCGCAATGTGGTGGTGTGTGTATGTATCAGCGGGGCTTATAACATATAATACGGCGATCAGACTGAGATTTGCAGCGATCTCCAGCATAGACACAGACCTCACGGTACATAAATTCCTGTTTGCAAAAAACTTCTCAACCAGCTTCTTCATATGTTATTATTCACAGATGGATCGAAAATGGATACATGTGTGGGTGCTGGTGTCTATTGCAAGGATATAAATATCCAGCTATCTGTGGGAAACTGTGACATTCCAGAGAATTGCGAAGCTGACGAACTCGCTGGAAAAGGCACAAGCTCTGTACTGTTTGGAATTCACGCCTCTAAAGGAAGAAATCATTTAAAACTTGCTGATGCTGCAGTGCTCTCTCTTCCAGCAGATTGAAACATCTGGAGGCCTTGGTTGGAATATCTTCCATGCAATTGGTTTATTTAATTAATTAATTTATTTACTTCAGTATTTCTTTTTTTACAAAAATTGTTTATAAATTATAATTCCAGACATTATACATTTTTGAATTTTGCATTATTATTTAAAATAATATAATCTAGCTTTAGAGCCAGGATGTCATTAATTGATCAGTAATAACACCTAGATATTTAAACTCTTGAACAGATTCGACTTTGAAACAATTCTTGCCACAGCGATTTTCAGCATTGAAAAGTGCATTTGTTGACGCTGAACTGCATTTGCAGTTACATTGACAGTGCATTTACAGATACTTTAAGTCTGCCATTTGAGTGAGAAAGTTGTTATCTTGAAATGTTCGAGACTGAAATGCATAACTAGTTTTGCTAAGATCATCCGCAAATGCTTTGGGATTTCCCTAAGCAGGTTGAATAAATAAAAAAACTCAAGATTGAGGTTCACCATGGTTAATGCTGCTGTATGTAGTTCCTATCTTCACTCGTTGGGATATATCCTTTAAATAAATCTCAATTCAGTCATATACAGACCCTCGAAAACCAAATAATTTGAGTTTATGAGACAGGGTATGATGGTTGAGCATGTCAAAATCTTTAATTAAATAAACGAAGAGTACAGAACTACATTTTCATTTAAGAAGTAAAATTTTGCGAGAGAGATATGCCAGCACCCAGCTTTTCATAACACTTTCAAAGACTTTTGAAATTGAAGGGAGTAGCGAAATGGGCCTGTTGTTGTTTTTGTCACTTTTATAACTTATTTTGAATAGAATAGAACATTGGCTAGCCTAAGTTTTTCCGGAATAGCTCACCTGGAGATACACAGTTTGAAAATATTTTGCGCAATGATTTCTATTAGAGTTATTTAAGAAGTTGATAACTTTGTAAATTTCTGAGCCAGTATATTCTTGAAAAAGCTTGTTCTATGAACATTGTCGCTGACTAAGTTAGACTTGGTACAACGGCTGCAGTAAGATTTTCAGCTGAATTCTTGCTTTTTAAAATTTTAGATTTAATTTCTGAATTTTAAAATTGCACGCAAATTTCATCCCTGTGTTTTTTGCTGTTTACGTTTTATTTCATGGCATATAATTTGACATATAATTTACGGATATCCGTAGAAAAGACATCAAAGCTTTTGTGCAGATTGTTTGTACACATTCTTTCGCAGTGTTGTTGCTTACACCAGGTACACCAGGTTTATTCAGCCTACACTCCAACGATTAGTGGGGTCCTCGATTTAAGTCCCAGTGAAAGCTAAGTTAATACGCTTTTATCTGGTTTTCGAATATGGTCCAGTCACCATTTACCATTCCGATCAAATTAGCGGCACTATCACTGGAGTGGTAGATCAGAGGTAGTAGTCTGACAGTTGGCATCTCAATGGACCAACATGGTCTAAGAGTGCTGGTGAATTCACTAGCAGACACACGCTTTCCTAAACTACCTAGACATACATGTTCCAAGAAATGATGTGGCTAAATCGGTTGAACAGCTAAACCTTGAAGGATTTATCGACGTAGATTATAGTATATAATCGTATCCACCCAAAAGCCAAGAAATTTAATTATATCGACTTACATAAATACACACTACATAACATCAATTTCCCAACAAGACACTTGCGATAGCAATAAAGGCTTTATAGATATCTACACTGGGATGCCATGTAAAGAGTGATTTTTAAAAGCTATAGGAAAGTTTTTCAAAAAAATGCGTGAAATCTTTATTTGAATCGATAGTAAGGTCCATATAATTTAATGTTTGAAGATTATTTCATGCAAATGTTGAGCTTGACTGCGCCTCAAATGGTCCATCCGCTTAGTCCAATTTTGGCATAGTCTTTCCAACATTTCGGCCGGTATCTCACGAATGAATGCTTCAATGTTGTCTTCCAATGCGTCAATAGAAGCGGGCTTGTCTGTATAGACATGAGCTTTAACATAGAATGTGATGCAAGTCAAGCTCTTGCATTTTGGGCAAAAAAAGTTGGATATCATCTCACGGTAGCGCTCTCCATTCACAGTTACGTTACGATTCGCATCATCTTTGAAGAAATACGGTCCGATGATGCCACCAGGCCATAAACCGCACCAAACTGTGACTTTTTCTGGATGCATTGGTAGCTCTTGCAATGCTTCTGGCTGATACTCACTCCAAAATCGACAATTCTGCTTGTTTACGTACCCATTGAGCCAAAAATGAGCTTCGTCTAATCTGACCATAAAATGGAAGAAGCGCGCGATGAACTTTCTTAACAGAGCACGCATTTTGATAATAAAATTCAATAATTTGCAAGCGTTGTTCGTTTGTAATACGATTCATGGTTAAATTATAGACCAAACTGAAGACGTTTGACAGTGAAACAAAACACGAAACGTGCGACAGCTGTTTAAACCAGTGTTGCCAAAAAGATAATAGCTAAAAAATCACCCTTTATAAGAAATTTAATATCTCAGAGATCCGTGCATGGATTCATTTCATTGTTTTGTTTTTTTTTTTTTTTAAAGGTTTAAAAGTTTGTCCTAGCTGCATTCGATCCAACCATTATCAGCTAAGAAAAGATAACTTTTGTAAAATTACCAAAGTCAAAACCACATTTTAAAAAATTCCGATTAAGAGCATCAAAATGGATCAGTTTGTATACCATTCTTTATAGAATAGGTAGCTGAATACTTTAGCTTTCTAAAACTTTGCACCACTCGTTGCGGTTTTGTGGAGCAAAAACTGTATCTAAAAATAATAAAATATTAATTCTAGGCTAACTCAGCTAAAACACGCGAATTTATTATTTTTTATTTTGAAAGCTTAAGTTACATTGTATATATTAAATAAATTAGGCTTAAACAAATAGTTATAAAGATGCTACTTTTCATACCAAAGAGTTATATCAAGTGTATACATGAATTTTAAATCTGAACGGAATGGTAATTTTAGAGCCCTGTATTTGGCTCATCTCTTGACATAACATGCCAAAACTGTGGGAAACACAGGCCAGTTTTATATCTACAGCAACAACGACTTCCATATTCCGCTTCTTAACCACTATGGAACGTAGTATTACTCTGCATTTGACTGTGCTCATGTATGCGACCTTGATGGAATTTGGAAAGTGAAGACTCTTATTGTATTTTTCGCATTTTTAAACTGTTTGCATGAAAGATCGGATAAAAGCACAACCCGCTTAATGTCACATCACAATATTTCATTGCAGGGTCGATGTGCTATTATCCGGGTTCGTACTTAAATGCTTTTAAACTTATTGCCCACTTCTGTTCCAAATAACCCGAGCAAATCGAAATCGCAGTTTGGTTAGTGCGTATATATGCTATATATTCTACAGAAAATTACTAAAAGTAGCATATTTTGCGTGGTTAACAGACATTTAAAGTTCTCCCATTTATGTTTCATTCTGATGTATCTTTCTTCTCACATCTTTCAAAATGATTTGGAATTGTTCACTTTAACCTAATATTTTGCTTTTATCATAAGCTTAAAACTTGCCGAAATGAAGGCATTAAGTGTCAACAAAAACGCCCCGTCGATTCGCAACAAGCATTAAAAAAAACTTTCTTATAGCCACAAATGCAACCCACCACATATTTGACAACCTTGGGTGCAATTTGTCCAAATGTGATGACACCTGATGATCGTTGTGACAGAAAAAAAATCAAACAATGAAAAACAAGAAATATCCAATAGAACTCAATTTGATTAAACCGTTCTCTGTTGACCTGTTATCCTTCACTTTTCTGCGTCAATGGCCACCTACATGCCATCCAATACCAATCACAAAGTAATAACTCCCCGGCTGTCAGTGCATGATGACAGTTCAAAATCCGATTTGATTTTTTAATAATAATCCCTGGGCGCAATTTGCCCGCAAAAATATATGAAGCCACACAAAAAAGAGAAAGGATGGGAAGAATTCTATCTCGGCGTCTGTTGAAACATTTTGCATTCCACCCAAACACACGGCAAAAAGGACAAAGGAAATACGTAGCATGAGAAGGACTTTCACCCCGCATTAACACACACATACACGCTTCAGTACGACTCAGTCGAGTATGCAATGTGATATTCCACTTAATAGTGTTCGCTTTGAGTCCTCCCATCGCCCAGGATATTGGAGCAACGCCACCCATAATATGTGTATCTCCTCCGAGCTTTACCTTTGCACCGATCCCGTCATTCAACTGTCTGAAGTTGTCGTTATTATTGAAGTGGGTCACGTGCACAAAATTATTACAGAAATGTTTCCTTCCTCCTCCCGCAAATTGAGAGTTTTCGTTTCTATTCTGTAACCTGGAGGAAGGAATGTTTGTTTGGATTGAAAAGTAGGAAAGTTCATACAAACACACCCGCTTGCACAGGAGCTGAGAGTGATGACTCTGAATGTAGAGTTTTATTGAGATATACAGTCAATTGTGAGACTCATGAGACGAGGTGTCGTTGACAGGTGGTGGAGACAATCTGTATAATATCGATAACTGCGGATGGTGTTTCTTATGTTTGTTGAATGAAGGCGCCTGTCAATTGTTGCGTGAGTTTAATTAAATTGAAAGCAGAGGCCTGTACTCAGCCGTACATCTGTTCCATTCCTGAATTTGAGTAGACTGTTCACTACCGTTTCCAGTACGTGAGCATTAAATTGTATGGCACCTGACATTGAATGTGGCCGAGGACTCCATGTTAGCAGTTGAACTGAGTTCACCCCAAGGGAAGACAACACCTCAGAGTTTTTAATTGTTACATATTCAAGACTTTCGGAAATCCTCTCTGTTTTTGGTGGTCAAATGATCATGTTGATACAGGAAATGTCTCTTGAAACTCTAATTGAGTGTCATCAACTAAATTGCTCCCATTTTGGTTGGTTGAAAACTTAGAAAGCTACATGCTGCATCGAATTTTCAAACTCTGCTTGTCACAACAGAAGATGTAAACACATCCAGAAGACACAAGGTTGAAGTTTTTCGTTGAAATCGCACAGCGAGAGAGAAAGAGAGAAGTTGAATTGAACTTTCGAGTACTTGGGCAAACTCCTGTGCTGTCCTCCAGCGGCATGAAATTAAATACACAGGTTTTCTACACCAATTACTTTTCCTAGTGTAACAAGGAGGGACAGAAAACTGAGGGAGGAGCAGAAACGGATATGGTTTATTTGGAAATTTTGGCAAGTACTTGTGAAATGTATCTCTTTCCCTATATGGAACGCAGATAGTGACAGCATTTCCATTCTACACCATATGACCGTTCATCTATTTACCATTTGCTTTGAAGTGCAGCAGTTTATGTGGTTTTTTATTCATGTTCTTGTATTAGCTTGCTACGTTCCTTGCCCTCGATAATAAGTGGATGCTGAATGAGGAGAAAATGCTCTTAGAGTAACTTCGGGTAATGTGATAAAGGTATTGCTTAAAAAAAACAATAAATCTCTGTAACTCCGGTTAATAATTGGTGGATAGTGTGATGTAATGTGGTAATGTGAAATTAAAAATATTCCAATTTTGTTGTACGTTATATTTAAATCGATTTACATGACGCACATACAAAAATGTATTGCCGAGTTAGAAGACATTCATTGACTTCTTATCCATCTGGAAATATGTATTACGGAAGCCAAAGGTACTGTCCTTGTTAGGTGGAGTTTCAGGCCAAGCATCTTCGTCTGATGTCGGTAAATGCTAATTTTGATCTGAATCGATTGAAGAACTTTGGTTTGGTTTCCTCTGCCCCTAATCTTTTTACTATCATCGGTCTTTTCGGCTTATTCTTACGCTCTCTGCTAAAGATGTTTTTATCGGTGTTGTTGTTGTACAGTCGCAACTCATCTTTTAAATTTGATTACCCGTTTAGGAGTGGGTGAGAGGAGTTACATTATTTTCCAAAGCTGCACTGCTTGTACTAGCAACTGGTACTTCAGCTGCACAAGGTTTTCTGGATTCTTCATCCGGATGATTTTCAAATATTTGAGCAAGAAAATCGCCCTACTGAAACACATTTTAGTGGAATGGATAAATGCCAGTGCTTTAAAATCCATCTACTTCGATTTGTGCCATTTGAACTTTAAGGTATGTAAAAAAGTGTTTTTCAGCCGCGCTCGTTTAAATAACCTAAGTTCGTCGTTATAATACGCCTTTAGAGGTCCCATAAATTCTCTGCAGAGCGGTTGCATTTTCTGGGTACAATGGCCTGACATTACTTTTTTCACATAGATTTTTTTATACATTTTTTTTACATTTTTCTACATTAGTCTTATCATCATCATCATCATCTTCCGACCTGCAACTCGATCATCCAACAACGAAGCATAGCCCTCTCCGTTCGAAGAAGCAGCTCCTCAATGTTGAGTTCCTCTCGCACTGTCGGGATTCTCACCCTATCCCGGCGAGTAATTCCCACAACAGCACGGAGAAATCTCATCTCAGCAGCTTGTATTCGTGATCTTAATTTTTCGGTCATTACCCAAATTTCATGATCATAGGTGAAAGTTGGAACAAGTACTGTTTTGAAAACCGCTAACTTAGCTTCGACACCAAGCTCGGCCTTCCTAATTACAAATCTACCAAGCTGTTTCAAAATCTACCCAGCTTGACCAATCCTACAGGAAAGCTCAGTATTACCCCGCCCATCACTCATGAAAAAGACCCCGAGATACTTAAACTTCTCCACCTACTTCAATAGAACTCCACTAACCTGTAGAGTACATTGAACAGGTGTTCTGGAGACGACCATAACCTCCGATTTGTCCACGTTGACCTTCATTCCAGCAACAGCACATACGGTCACAAACCTATCGAGTGCGCGCTGGAGCTCCGTCTTTGAAGATAGTAGGATAACGAAGTCATCTGAAAAATGAAGATAACTTACCCTGAACTCTCCCAATCTGAAAGATTCCCAGCCTCGGCTGCACTGCAACATCCAGTCCATATACACAATGAAATGGAGAGGTGACAAGATGCACCCTTGGCGAAGTCCACCGCCCACAGTGAAAGGTGTTGATTTAGCACCGTTAAAGAGTACACAGCTGGTACAGTTTGTGTAAAGAGACTGAATGGACAGCAGAAGAGGACCTTCAATCCCATACTTCTGCAGAACACTCCAGAGTTTACCTCGAGCAACTTGGTCGTAAGCCTTTTCCAAATCCACAAAAAAACAACTGTAGATGGGCTTGCCATACTCCCGAGCGTTCTCAAGTAACATTCTTAGAGTGAAAAGCTGGTCGGTTGTACTTCTATGGGGACGAAACGATGGACAGTGTATCCTGGATTCGACCATGGCTCTAGAATGCGAGACTTTCCCCGGGAGACTTAAAAGAAATATACCCCTGTTAGAGCAATCTCTTTTGTCCCCCTTCTTAAAAAGTTGGACAATCACCTAAGTTTGCAAATCGCGAGGTGTCTCACCACGTTCCCAGGCCACTTTAATGACACGAGATAGCCATAAAACTCCCTCTTTACCCAAGCATTTCTGGCCGGATTTCATCCACATCGGCGGATTTGCCGATTTTAGCTATTCAATAACAAAAATGACTTCCTCCACCGTTGGACTATTCTCCGCCCCACTCCAAACTACAGGTCAGGATCACCGTTCCTCCCATTCACACTCCCCTATAGCGTTACATCCAACCCACGTGAGCATTGAAATCACCCATCAGGATATAGGAATCCATTTCCGCTACTCTTTCCACGCGCAACAATCGACGTATTGAGAGGCGAGTTCGGTGAACATTTTATTCCACGTTCGGGACCGATCAATTGGCCGCCTAGATCGTGCGATTTAACGCCTTTCGACTATTTTTTGTGGGGCTATGTCAAAGCTCATGTCTTATCATCATACAGACAAGCCCGCTTGAATTGACGCATTGGAAGACAACATTGAAGCATTTATTCGTGAGATACCGGCCGAAATGTTGGAAAGAGTATGCCAAAATTTGACTAAGCGGATGGACCATTTGAGGCGCAGTCAAGGTCAACATTTGCATGAAATAATCTTCAAACAATAAATTATATGGTCCGTAATATCGATTCAAATAAAGATTTCATGCATTTTTCTGAATTTTATGTGTTTTTTTTTTTGAAAAACTTTCCTATAGCTTTTAAAAAATCACACTTTATAAATATTTTTTTTAAGGAACAAAATAAATTTTGTTTATCGGTCTTAATATTTCAAAAGGAATAGGAATATTTCTTTGAGAATAACTACTCTGTTTCTTTTGTTGATGTATCAACAACGCAATTTCCTTTGTTAATTTTTTTAATTTAATTGTTTTTTCTACCCATGCTGACATTTTAAGTAGAATACACGTAAATCCATTAAACAAGTCACAATGCAGCGGAAGCGCTTTGAATATCGCAAGTGTATCGCAAGTGTGAGCACAAATTTCTAGGTGGAGCTACTTCTAAAAACTCGTGCTTTTGACAGTTGTCAAACAATTTTCTTTTATTTAGCAGTGATTTTTCATTGTTGGCAGGCTGAGGCAACTATTTGTGTACGAAATTCATTTTTTGTATAGACTTTATGTGAAATAATTTCATTTTTTTTTTCGGTAAAAAGAACTTAAGACCATTTTACTTGTGAAACGCGCACCTTTCATTGTGATTTGGAAAAGTGAGGGAGCCGCGCTTTGAAATAACACACGCAAACTCTATAAAACGCGTACTGAATGACATTGTGATTTGACCATTATTGTAAATAGTTAGTATGATAAGTGTCTTATTCTGCGTTTTTTATTTGAGGTGATTCCTCAAATATCTTATGTATAGTTGAAAAAAACAATTTATTTCGCTCAGGGAACCAAGTATCAACATGTACAATATGATTCAATCTTTGAGCAGTTTCTGTTAGTTGCATTTGGATCTTTGGATGTCTCCTGTCATGTTTCGCAGCATTTCAGGTTTCACAGTTGTTGACGAATTTATAAACTGCCCTTAGCGGATTTGGATAAAAGTATCGAGTTTTAATTCTGAGAACATTTCGTTTATCGCTCTATGGTGTTCGTTTTTAGTAATCGTTCTCTTCTTGTTTCTATCTGTATTGATATCCTGAAGACTCATGTTTGATTTAAGTAGCCTATGATTGTTGTTCATTGACGTACAAAACTTGAAACTGAACAAACAAAGGGAGGTTTTCACTATAGATACAGATAATCCCTTTATCCATTCGACTTTTATAAAAACTGACTGGTTTTTCTGAAATATAGTGACACACCCTTTCATTCATGTGAATGGTAGCTCCTAAAGCATCTCAAGTCGTTTTTGTTGCTGTAAATACTAAGCCCGTCAGCGACGAAATTCTCTTTACCATGTAGTAATTTCCAGCGCTGGAGTTTCACATTTGGTGAGTTTGCATTGTTTAGCCAAACGATTGGCTTATGTTCAGTACACGAACTGAAAATACTCCGTACAAATAAGTTCTGATATTTGATAGACGATACGACTACTAGAAGCTCTTTGATATGGTTGCTACTTTGGCTACTATCTCGGACAAATTTTCAGTAATATCCAGCTTTTATGCCAAGAAATCGCTTTGTTCCTTTCTGATATGTTCTTCAAGCTGCTGGGATGATATTTCTCAGTACTGTTTCTGGGAATTACTCGCCGGGTCAGAAACACGGCAGTGCGCGAAGAACTCATCATTAAACAGCTGCTATTAGAAGAAGAAGTCTGTCTCCTTCATCAAGACTTCCATCAAGTAAGCGACCGCTTGTCAGACCCAGGACTAGGTGGTTGGACCATGTCCAAAAATTCGCTTGGTTATACTTATGCATAACTCTTGATGAGTTAGAGTCGATGGCGGAGGGTCGAGTTGCATGGAGATCTCTCGTGTGTGGTTTACCCCCGCGACCCCTTTAATGCAGCATGCGGGTCAGAAGAAGATGATGATTATTCCTTGGAGTTTAGATGCTCGTCCAACTCGTCGAAAAAGAAGAATGCCATCCATGTATACGACGCAAATCTTGTTTATAAAATCGTGAAGAACATTGTTGTTTACAAGGTCTATAGTTGAAAAGTAACTGCATTTGCCCAGTTTGTCGAGTAGATGTGTTCATATGTGTTAGGCATATGAAAACCATTATCTACCGTTTGAGCATTTAGCTTCTTATAGTCGGCTACAATTCGCCAGTGTTTTCTATCGTTCTTGTCATCATTCTTAGGGACAACCCAGATATGCGAATTGTATGGGCTATTACTAGGCCTGATTATCTTTTGGTCAAAATTTCTTTCACATGTTTATCGATTTCGTTGCAATGAATCTTTGGGTACCAATAGAATCTTGGTATACATTTTGCCTATATACTTAAACTATCACCTTCTTTATACAATAATGATTTCAATGAATACAGTGAAGAATAAAGTTTTGATAATTCGGACTGGCTATTTCAGTATCGAATTTCTCAATAAAAAAATGCTTGCAAAGATTCTTACTGCAGTTATCATACATTTCCTCTTCATAATTAAGTATATTGGTATTTTCAAGTCATCTATGACTAGTAATTTATTTTTGTAGTCAAGAACTAAATCCAAGAGGATATTGTTTCCTATCAATCCGTCAAACTTTGTGCGGAATCGATACACAATAAAATCTTCTAGGTTACTGCTTTATGGATATATTACTATATGGATATATTACTACTATATTACTACTCTAGGTATTACAAAAGCTCTGTTTATGGAAACAAAGAAATGCAAGAATGAATAGAAGTACAAATACCTATGGTTTCAAAACTCACGAATTCTTATGAGGAAAGTAGGTAAGTGTAGAGTTGTTGAGGACGTGATGGCATTATACGACTAATTGTTACTCTTCCAAACAGTAATTAAATCTTATTGGCAACAACCCAACATACTATGTGTTTTAGTTTGAATTAATTTCTTTCTGTACATCGAAATATACGTAGTTAACGGCAAAACTGCGATTTATTGGTGTGTAATCTCGAAACGTTTGTGTACCTGCCCGATTTGATATTTGTTACGGAAATATGGATTAGTCCATGTGAAGCGGACGACTATATTATTCCAGGTTATAAATTTTTTTCCACAACTAATGATTCATATGCTGCAGGTGGTGTCGGAGTTTTAGTGTGAGATATATACGTGCGATGTGATATCTTATAGCTAGGTGAGCGCATATGAGTCGATAATTTCGGTTAGCATCGACAAAACATGTCCGCAGATGTGTCGAAAATTTCACTTAGCATCGACAAAATATGTCTTAATTTGTCTGTGTCTACAGACTTCTTTCCCTACCACATCAATAGTTTTTTGAAGGAATTTTTTACTTTTTTAACCAATGAAAAATCGGCGAATCTAGTTACTGAGCAACTTAAATTTAGATTCATTAACAGTTAACGTAGTCACAGATACTTACCTATACCTGACAGCAGAACATGGCCTAACATCTTTCCAATATCTGTTACTTGTCATGAACATGATCATTTGGTCGTTACGTAGAAATGCTGTGAAATGTATGGTCTGGTATTAACCTTAACCTTCACATCGATAACCACGGCATGAATTGTTAGAAGTCTATGCTAAGAAGTCAAATAATCAGTAATTTTAATGTCTTTATTTCAATTGGACAAGCATCACTTCGTAGTACCAATTGCCAGCCATGCTGTAGTGACTGTGCTGAATTAGTGGACAGAGCAACCTACAGTAATAGCTTCTTTTTTGAAGACATCATCGGGCACGAGTTATTAAATATGATAAAGTCTCTTAATAACTCGAATCATGTGGAATGATGGCATTTCTAATACTACCCTCAAGAATATCGCCTATATTATTTTTGATATATTAGCTCACCTTTTTAACCTAAGTGTCGTGACCACTTTTCAAGAAGGGTAATCAAAAAGACAAAAATAATTATAGGCCGCTTTCCGCAAATATTTCTTTGCTTTCAACTATATTTGAAAAGGTCATTAAAAAGAGAATGTGTCATTATTTGAATAATATCAATTTTTTCAGTTCGGCGAAATTTGGGTTTAGAAGCGGTCTTTCCACCGATGAAGCTCTTCTATATTTTTGCTCTTTTATAAATAACAACAAACTTTTACTACCGTGGTATAGCATACGGCCATAATGTTATTTTCCCGATTTGGTTGTTGATATAAATCATGATGTTCATCTGTTATGAATCTGGTTTGCAGTGCATAGATTAATTGTAGTTCAAAAAACCAAAACTATATATTCCTGCCTAAGTAGTCATGAGCCACCAGACCTTGAAATTAATTTAAATGCACTAGGTTGCTGAAGCCACAGCATGACTAACTTCAAATGTACTCTGGAAAACGGTCGAATCCTTTACAACAAAGGCTTTCCCTGCAGTGTAAACTGTTTTAGAATCGAAATAGTTAAAAATCAGAAATCTAGGAATAACAATAGATTATAAGTTAAACTGAGCAGAACACATCATTAACCTTAAAAAACAGTTTACGCTGGTTGAAACGAACTCTGAAAACAGTTTACTATGCAAAATTGTACTCTATGTTACAATACCAGATGTGTACTGTTCACTGCATATTGCATCTTACCAGTTAGGAACCTGTACTATTTCCAAGTTTTGAAAAAATCCTTGAAAAGGAGTGGTTATATACAATCTCCGACAGGCACAGCCTTAGAAGTACTTCCCGTTTGTTAGTTGAAGTACCAGCTTTCCGAACCACTTCCCGATTGTTAGTTGAAGTACCAGCTTTCCGAACCACTCATTTAGGATATTTTTTTAATTGAATTTATTTGTAACTAGCTTTGTTTAGAGCTATTAATAATCTGTATTTACAAATTTTATACACAGTTTTTTGAAACATACGAAATTGGTCTCATTTTTAACATTGTCTGGAAGTGCATTAAATAAATTGAAGTCATTATATATTAAAGAGTTTTATGTCTTTGTATTTATAATTCTTGGTAATCAAAAATCGTTACTATTTCTTAATGCACAAGAACAAGAACATTCATTACAATTCTTTGCTTGGCAGATGAGTTTAAAATAACATTGATTGATACATATCTATTACACTTTAAAATACAACTGATTTCCCTATTTGGTAACAATTGCAGTCTTCTTATTACATTATCGGTACAAAGAAACAAGACGGTGGAACAATATTCAAAATGTGGTTTAATAATTACATTATATATATTTATTGCACTGAAACATTGTTTCTTATTCTCCTTAAAGAACCAAGCCTTTTCGTCACTTTTTTGTAAAATTTATTGAGTTATCAATATGCATGCCTAAATACAATTATTAATTAACATCTAATACTTTCTCAATAGGTTCAACGTCAATTTCCAGTCTTATGTGCTCTCCTACTCTCTTATTATTCTTTGCGTTTTCTTAACATAAATTTTGAATATATTTTGCTTTTACCATTTGTCTACTGCTTCTAAGTCCACTTTCATATTTTTATGACATGGGGAAAAATATTCTCCTATCGCATATATCACAGCATCTCTCAACTCTCAAACTTCTCACAACTTTTTTTATATCATTTTATAACAGTAATGTTCCTAGTACATATCCTTGAGACGGACGCCATACTGTACTTCTTTCACTGTCGATAGCACCCCGTTCACTTTTAGTTCGATTCTTTAAGTATGAATCAAACCAATTTAGTTCTCCGTTTTTTACACCGTATTTTTCAAGTTTCACCAGCAGCAAATATTTGTCAACTGTCTCAAATGCCCTTTTTAAGTCTAAGAACACAATAAACACGTTTTTTTTTGGCTATTTGCTCTTTCCATTTGGTGATGACCACGTTGAATGGACTTTTACTGGGATGCGATTTTCTAAATTCCGATTGTTCATTTATTATTTAATTGTTTTTTTTTTTTTTTCAATAATCATTTAGACAACTGAACACTAATTTTTCGAGCACTTTTTGATACATGGGTAGGGAATTTACAGGACGAAACTCTTCACATTTTTGGTATTTTTCACTTTCTCTATAGGAGTTATTCTGGCTTGTTTCCATGAATTTGGGATATGCCTGTTTCCAATTGACTTGTTCATTATATTTAGTAACGCTGGACCAAAACATTTAAAATAATTTAGATACGGTTTTGGACACGTATTATCGAAATCTTTTTTATTTTTTACTTGATTCAGTACTGTTATTATTTCCGGCATCGCATGGACCTTCACTTACATAATTTGTATATTGCACATAATTTGATAGTGTTATTAATTTTAACAATACTTTCAACAAAAGAAAATCATTAAATCTCTTCGCTATATCTTTCGATTCTTTGTAGCTTACATTGTGGCATAAAATTTTACTAATATCGCAGTTCGTTTTTGATTTAAACTCATATTTTTTTTTAAATTATGCGACTTATCCTCGGTTGTTTTTATTTCTATATAGCCTGTATTGGGAACAATCATTTGCAGTGTTCGTTATAACAGCTTTTTTGAAGCATTTATTTTTCTTTTTCATTTACATTAGCCTGCTGTCATATCACTCACTTGCTTCTAAACACTTTCAGTCTTGTAAATTTTGTATCACCTTGGGTACCTATTTTTTCATCAAAGATTTCACCCATCCTATTAACATCCATATTTAAATTAATTGCACTTATTTCACTGTTAATGAAAGCATTTTTGAAGTTTATACTTCTGGTATTCACACACTTGACAAACTTACCAACAGCACCCACAGTTCTTTTTGTGTTCACATTGCTATTGTCTTATGATCACTTACTATTAAGTCAGAGTCCACGACTGCTTCAATATTATTTATATTATTTATATTATTATATTATTATATTATATTATTATTTATATGATTTATATTATTATATATATTATACGTTATCGATTAAAGTCCCCAAGTCTTCTGCTATTCTTGTTGGTGTCGAGATTATTTGTCACTGATACTCGTAATTTTGTAAATTTTTCTTCTATACGTTTTTCTCGGCTTGAACCAATTTATATTGAAGTGGCCCATTATCACAAAATCTTTCTTCAGCTCCGAGAGATCCTCGATAAGTTCAGCGAGGTTTAGGAGCTCTATAAAAACCAACTACATAAAATGAAAATGTACTTACGGTAACACAATTCACTAACCACCATATGTCCATACTCTTCAAGTATGTCTTTGTCTGTATTCCATGATTAGTGTAAATAACGACACCATCAGTTCATCTTGACACACTATTCCATCTTTGCATATTATAATTTGGTACACATATTTCTTCGTCTAAGACGTTCTCAGTTATGTGAGTTTCTGACAACACCATTATATCACATTTACACTTTACTATAGTATCATGTACATCATTAAAGTTATTTATTATATTTTATTATTTTTGTGTTATACCTTGCAAATTATTCAGTAGACTCCCTTACACATCCGTATGTACATAAAACGCGGTCTTAAACCAATAAAAATCGTATATCTCTGTTTTATCATTTTTTTAAGTAATTATATTATAAATTATTTTTATTATATTATAATTATTGTTTAATCCCACAATGAATTACTAGCTTGAAGTGACATTCAAATCTATTCAAATTGCTTAATACTGAAAGGTATATATTATTGAAATAAATAAATAAATAAATAAATAAATAAATAATAACATTTAATTGATGGTATTCGCCATTTTGTTTGGCAAACATTTCTGTTTTCAATCTTAATTTCTTCATCGCAATCAATTATAAACCGAAGATTCTTATTACTTTACAGGGAAGTTCTTAGCTTGACCTGCTTGAACAAGAACAGGCATGAATTTGGTCATTTAAATTATTGCCATGTTATTTGTATTTTCTGATAGTTTTATTATTATGTTGTATATACTTGTGAAGGCTGTGTTTTCCTCTCCATTTTGTCAAGCTTTTGGTGACTTAATTCCGCGACAATGTTTCGACATAAAATGATGGTCTTAGTGGGTTCAGTTTGTTAATGTGAATTGTTAAGGAGAGTTGCCTCACCCTTACAGTAGATGTTGAATAAGGGACAACATGTCGCAATTTTAATATTTCGCCAATTACCGAAGGATCAAACCTCACTTGAAACTATTATTGAATAATTCAACGGATCAATACCAGTGCGGTTTTAAGCTAGGGAAGTCCGTCATAAACCAAATTTTCAGTCTACAGCAAATCCAGAAATAAAACTCTAGAAATGCAAATCGACACTCAGCAACACATCATTGATTTCAAGGCCGCAGGACATATAGACGAGTTACTCGTTACACCATGTGCACTTTTGACGTGATGCTGGAGAGCATTCACCAATATCGGTAATGAAATAACATACCTTCATTGTAAATAACACCAAAGACTCGAAAACCAAACATAGGTTTTTTAATTTACTGTATATTCAGTAACAATTCTATGCACAGGTAAAGTTCGACTATTAGAACTCGTGGAAATTGGAATTGTTTGGAAATTATAATACAATATTATTTTATGTGAACAGCTTAATCCAATTTTCAAGCTATGTATTTTGTTCAACTTGTTGTCTGAAATGGTTCCGAATATTGCGGGACGTTTGTCGGGTTACTATGCTTTGTGTAATGTTTCACTGAGAATACTAAGCATACTGTTCACTTCTTATTGATAGTTGATCGCTTTGCACTCACTGTTGAACTCTGTATTGACTACGTCATTGAGTGATCAAGACCAAAATGTACCCCGTGATAATAGACACGTTAAACCTTCCTGTTCAGCCTGTATGAGCTCGTAGATCTGAAGTCTGGAACTCTGATAACGTTTCTGTTGATGTTTAATCAATTGAAGGCGATAACAGCAGCATTGTACCTGATTCCGAAGACGATGGATTTTGGAAAAGACATTTTTGATATTGGATGTAACTTTCAAATCCAGAACTTTTTGCAAACACAAAGGTACCGTCGGTGACTATACCACTTCTACACAAACGTTACTCCTCAATACCAGAACCAAAGTCAATCCTGCAATCTAACCTTTGCTAAACTCTTGTATGCTTTTACATATTCATGCCACATACATCGCCGCTCTTTAACTTTTAATTCCACGTACACACTTTTCGATCATTTGAAATAATTATCCATCCCAGTAACAGTTCACATGTGGATAAAGCTCCTCCGGCTGGAATGTTTTCATGTACTTTTTTTTAATATCTCACTTCCCCCTAGAGATACATGCAATTGATATAAAATTGCTTTCTAATCGACGAGACCAAGGAGCGTATCGCTTATGGCCAACGGACGATTTTATTATTAAATTTCTGCAACCGACGAAGTGCACAAAGGAATCGTTGTTGCATGTACTTGTAGTTGGTAAATGGGAACAGAGCACAAATGAGTTCTTTATAAAGAATGGTGAAAATAATTGCAGTTTCGAGCCAATGACAGAAAAGAAACGAATACTTAGCCTTATAGGAATACGGTGCAGAAATAATAAAAAAAAATAATACTTTCGAGTCACTGACGATGCTAAAAGAGTATCCCTGTAAAGAAAAAGCTTATCTAAAATTCACCTGTAGGAGTTAGCACAACACTGTAGGTTCCAACAATAGTGATGTAGGTCCCACAATAGCACGCACAACACGAGTGCTTGGTTTAGAGGCTAGTGTCACCATATTATGATTATTATTTTCATGAAAGTCCTTAATTACTATACGAAAACTCAGAGTTAGGAACATTGTCTCAATAGTATTCAGGGCCACACTACAGTTAGCAGTGCTCCCCCCTTTAGATTAAAAACCAAGGCCATAGTTTCACAGGACTTCGAACGAATATAGGCGCAAGAAGGCGATAACTAGAACTGGAGCTTTTGCTAATTCACTTAAAATCTCCGCGTCTTTCGGACTACCTACTCACTGCAGTGTATCGAAATCATAATCAGTAATCAAACAGCTCAATTGGCTGCCTGTATGCTGTCAATGGGTTCTATATCCGGCCAATCTAACTTTCTATACAGGATGATAAAGCTCTGTCGTATCTTAACAGGAGATATCGGTCAGATCCTCAGAACCAAAAGTCTATTCCTAAAATACGTCATCACAAATGCTGAGACCCAATGAATGGAAAGGATAGGAAACATATGCAGTAAAAATGGATATGACATAAGATATTGGAAAATTTCCAAACATTATTGCATCAGATCACACACACATATAATATATGCGAAGCAAACGAAGGACTGTTGCATCAAACCAGTACCTATCAAACCATTTCATGGATATCAATCATCATCCATTGTGTTTCATATCTCCTTTTGCTGCAACCGCTTATTTTGTTTTACGTATCATTCGATCTTGCAAACGAACACATAAGTTAAATTCTATTAATAAGAATTTATTGAAAAGTTTTTTTTTTATTTTCGGGAGGGGAAGCCCCTTCATTAATTGAATCAAAAACTTATATTGGACTTAATTCGACTAACAATCAAAAATGTAACCTATGCTGCATATGGGGATGATGAAATTTAAAAAGGAAAGAAATAGGTGACAAGCTATTCGTCTGCTGTGATGTCAAATGACTCGTTTGCTGCAATGTGCAAGCATGCTGTTGCTCGTGTGTGTCAAGTGAATGGTATTTATGTTTCGCGAGCTTTCATATACAGACTGCGGCTGCCACATACAAATATGTCATTGCTCCAATGTATGCTGGCGTGATTGTCGGGTTTGCTGATGTGTCGTTAATTCTTCCCATCTTAGGCTCGAACTTCCTTCTTCAGCACTGAATGTGCTGATTTACATGAGTCGGCTTTGGTCACGTGGATACAGGTGCCTCTGTCACAACTATTCCCTTTATCTCGGCAGGTTCCTTATGTTTCTGGTACTTCCACAGTAAGGCTGAGTCTAGATATGAAGGTTTACAATCTGTGGCGGCATTGGCATTGTGAGTTCGTGCGTCGACCCCTACGCAACTGAAATCCTCTTTCGAGTCAAAGACAAACTGTCTAGAAAAAAACTTCTCAACTTGGCCGTTCGTAGTCGGCATAAAACTGAAGGTCCCTTCCACTCGTGAGAGAACAATAGCACGCACAGCACGAGTGGTTGCTGATAAGCCAGTTTCTGGCTCTCTACGGGCTGTAGCGCCATCTATATATAATCTGTTTTCACACCGAACACTTTACTCTGACATATAAGTCTGCAATGTAAATTGTCGTGCTCAAATAACTCGCTATTTTAACATCAGCAAGATCTAATATTTCATCTACGTTTTCTAGTATTACATTGTCGTCTTTCAATGCTTTTTTTCAATATGTATTTCTTGCAATATGTTCTTCTCCACATTTAGCCCAAATTATGGCGTATTCTATATTTAACAATCCTCCTTTTACAAAATATACAATATATATAAATAATACAAAACATTTTATATTATATACAATATATATATAAAATACAACTTGTTTATTATTGTTTTCCAAAACATTGTTCGGCGATCTCTTGTACTTGTTCGATTAAAATCTCAATAGGAGGTTCTGGACTTGGAATAGTTCGTGTGAAAGGAGGGTGTAAACGTGGTGCTTGGTAGAGCAAATGAAAGGTTATTATACTATCCAAAATCAGTATCCTGAATTAAATTCAAATTTCCTGTCTGGATCAGCCAGTCATGACATTTACGGGATTATGTGGGGGCTGGTGTACAACCCCTGAAAGGGAGGAAAATACACTTTTCAATTTCGTATGCAATTTCTTGTGCACTTCTGTTCCTGACTTTGTTCTAACGCTATTTCGGACATTTTCTAGGACGACTTCCTTTCGTAACAGCCATCTTTCGTAGTAATCGGCACCAAATGTAAACGTTCGTTCAAAGAAGAGAGAGATGGGAGATCTTTTCGTAGATTTACTGTGAAACGTACGATTGCTATCGTTGACAGATCTCCCCAATAGTTCTTAGAAGTTTCTATTAATGCCGTGTTTGAGAAAACTCAGCACTATTTCGGCTAGAGTAGAGTGTAAATGCTCTATTTGTCCTACGTTTTTCTTCTTCATCTTCTTTCTGGGGTGGACCTGGGCGTCAACCAACAAGCCTCTCCAACTTGCACGATCTCCGGCTGGCTGCCTAGAGTGGCGCACGCCCCGTTTTTTGAGGTCCTTCTCTACCTGCTGGAGCTGAGTCTCCATGCGTTCAACATATCCCAGGCATCTTAGATATTGTATCCATAGACGTCTGACTAGGCTCTTGTCACCGTACAGTTCGTGGTTAAATCTTCTCCTCCAAGGACCATCAAACAGGACCAAAGATCGCACACAGAACATGCTTATCTATGGTCTTATATAAAGTCAACTTGTTCCTATGAGAGATGACTCTACTACTCAGTTGCATCTTGAGCACATAGAAACACGTACGCGAACCAACACCTGTAGTAACACCGAATGAACTCACCGCGGTGACCGAGAGGGTAGGAGAACGAAAAGGTCCTGGTAAACACGGCATACCAAATCGGGCACTAAAAATCTATGAAGGCCCATCTAGACGTGTTCGTTAACATGAACAATGGAAATACCAACTGTTGGTATTAAAGGAAATAAGCTGCCGGAGGAGTCCTCATCTTATCGGCCACTGTGTATGCTGGACACTGTGGGCAAAATGTTTTTTTAATATTCGAGCAAATTGCATAGGCTACAGCCTGTCTCGAAGAATACCGGTACGGCTTTAGAAAGGCGCTCATAAAGTCGTAATCGGCAAGGACCCTCCTTTACGACCCCGACGACCAGACGAAATTATATAAAATTAAAGGTGGCGTGCCCCAAGGATCAGTGTTAGGTCCTTTAGTGTGACACGTGATGTATGACGCCATTCTACGACTCCCAACGTAGTATTGCAACGATTCAATAGCAATGATAAAGAACTGGCTATGCGATATGAGTTTAGACCTCGCGGATCATAAAACGGAATTAGTTATAAATACCTGTTATAAATACCTGATTGACGCTCGTCTTAATTTCAAGCATCACCTCGCATACGCTTGCCGAAAAATCGCAGAAACCAACAGGCGCTCTTTCGAGACTCATGTCAAATATCGGCAGTCCGAGGCAAGGCAAACGACTAATGCTTGCGAGAGTCCATACAGCTGTGAGGGGCACAAATATGATCTGACGTCGCGAGTAAAAAGACGCACACGACGAGAATCAAGTTAGTGTAAAGTAAGTGCATTTCGAACGGCATCCCAAGACGCGATATTAGTACTGTCCTCTATGCTACGAAACGCTGGAATAAGCTCCGAGACAACAAGTATTAACATTAGCCCCTTCAAACATTTCCGAATCGTACTATCTTAAGTAATAGTAAGGGAATATGAAATTTATGCAGACACGTTTGGAAGTTATGCCACTGAAACAAATAATATTTATATTCGGGATTAAGCCAGGTATTATAAGCCTGCAAACTTCTGACTCACACAAAACAAATAGTCCAAGCTTGCATATTACCGCAAGGGCAGCTGCCCGAAGAGGAACATGAGACTAGCAATAAGGAGTACAGACGGTTCCGAGATCATTTCAGCCGAATGTCTTTAAGACATAAATCAAATAGAGATGCCGTCAGATCCATATTTATTGAGCCGATGTGTAAAACGCAGCTTGGAAGAAGATTTAGATTCGGATTAAGAAAAACTTTGACTAAATTAAGAAATAAATAAA
Source organism: Eristalis tenax (assembly GCA_905231855.2). NCBI lineage: Eukaryota > Metazoa > Arthropoda > Insecta > Diptera > Syrphidae > Eristalis > Eristalis tenax. Next base: position 58,949,881 of record HG993126.1, on the reverse strand, counting down.
ATAAAGTAAATCCTAATCTTTAATTTGCATTCTATTTACAAAAAGCTGATGGCGATTATGGACATGTAATGTGTTAGTTTCATCAAACTGTCTTGGGAGACTTTCGTATGAATTGTTTCGGAACATGGATTTTAATGCTCTGCTATCTTTTCTGGGCAAGTTGGTGACATTTGGTGATTGAACAAAATCATTTCAGTGGTCTCTTAGTTAGAGACATTTATATCCATCAGGTTTATGGACGATGGATTAAGTGGGGTATATACTCCCTTTTTCTTACCACATATGGTTATGGGTCCTAAAACTATCATAGAAATAAAATTTAGGGGAGGGTCATGTGCCTTGGACCGAGTGCCAATCGCGGCAATTGTCTGAACATGTTGCAACAAGTTTTTTATACATTTTTCAGTATGTCTATGGGTTTGTCTATGATTACAGTTAGTGTTAACTCGTCGCATAACACGGACGTGTAAAAAAATGCCATAATACAAATTACACGCTCTGCAGTAATTTTTTTACGTTTTTTTTTTTTTAAGTGTTCATTCAGTTATAATATTTCTGGAAAAGGAAGTAGTGGACAATAGAAAATCCATGTACACCGCAGCAAATATGTTCAGCGTTTCCAAAACCACTCTGATGCTGCACATCGCCAAACACAAAACATCGAACCAATCTGATTTCTTTTATGAAAGCCGAATTAATCAGAGGATCTCCATTCCCAAAACTGGTTTGAACAGATTGCAGCTGGTAAAGACAGGCTTACCTTATTTCTCCAACGTCATCAAACAATTGATTTTCGAAAATCCGAGGCGACCACTCGTTTTAGAGCTGCCAGCCTTAACGAAGCTAACGTAAAAACATTTTAAACTGGTAGGTGACTATTTACAACCACAGGACAAAACAATGTTAGTTTGCTCCCCGTTCCGCCTTACACCTTCTACAAATTACAGCCTCTGGACAGAGTAGTGTTCGGAGAATATATACGTTCTATAACAAAGCCGCAAATTATAGGATGTTGTCTAATCCTGGAAAGACAGTGAAGATTAATGATGTGGCGCAAATAGTTGAAAAGACTTACCCAAGGGCTTTTACGTGCCAAAATATTGCAAAATGTTTTCATGGATGAATACATAATCGGTGATGACGAGTTGCTGCCATCATACGTAACTGATAGGACTCTCGATACTGAATCTTTAAGTGAGGTAAATACTATTATTTAGTCTAGATATTGCTATCGGAATTCTCGTCGATCATCGTCCATCTTGAGGGGAACATTCTGCCTGACAGCGGTATTAGGTCCTCATCGCCGATAATAGCATTCAGTTCAACGGCACTAGGCAAAGTTTAACTGCCGAAAGAACAACCCGTATTTTCTTCGGAAGCACTAAACAAATGTTAAAAACGTTACTCACACTTAGGAAATGAAGCACTCGCAATAAAATTCGGCTGTGAGGAATTCCACCAATATGTACATGTATTGCGGGGAAAACAGTAGTGATTGAATCCGAGCACAAGCCGTTGGAGGTAATATGTCAAATACCGAATCAATCCTACCCCGTGCTACTGCAAAGAATTCGACCGAGCCTTCTAAAATACAATCCAACAGTTCTGTATAAACAATGCAAAAGCATGAGCCTGGCTGACGCGTTAAGCAAAGACTGCGAAAATTAATCGGAGAAAGATTGCAGAACACATGTCTTACCAATTCAACTCATTCTCACGATATCCGATGAAGAACTTAATCGACTAATCCAACTCACCAAGGAGGCACTCAAACATTCACAGCCTCTAGACAACAAAATACCTAATACCAATACAAGCACTCAGGTCTATTCGTAACTACCACGGCTACGAAAAAATGTGTCAGAAAAGCTAAGATTTTATTTTTTGACAAAACATGAGATCCCGACATTGGCAATTAAATTGAAAAATGCGTCGTTTGTCAAGTTTACCAACGACAGTAAAATTTAGTTAAGAACCAACGAAATACCAGTTCACCCTTTTTAAGTAGCAACCGCACATTTATTTTATGGTGGTGAAGCTTCAGGTTTCATGAACTACGAAGCTACAACGATGTGTCATTCTATGTCTACAACAGTTTTTCTTAATCATAACCATCCGACATTTCCGACAACGGAAAACAATTTTCGATCCGAGATTTCAAGAATTTTTCAACCGAATGGAAATTCAACCACAGGAAGAGTTCCCTTGGCACTCAAAAGGTAACTGCAAAAGGTCTTGCAAAAAGAGCCATCCAGTCAGCTAAAATATCTTAAATTATTAATTACTTACTCCCCTTCTAGTAGGAGTAAGAATATACCGGAGGTGTACTTCTTTGTTGACGCCAAATAGGTAAAAAAAAATCCAAAATGTTTTGCTACTCCATGTGGTACTCGCAATAGGAAAAGTCTGTCCGTATTCTCTTCGGCTGCGGCTGGGGCAAGGATCCTGAAGGCCCCACCCAAAAAAAAAATAGTCCGGAAGAGGTCACTCCAACCAAAACCGATCAGTCGACAGCGAGTTCGCAATGGAAAAAAAGGAAAAAAGCATCAAACCCTCCCCGTCGCCCTGCTGGTGGTTCTCCCCAAGCACAAATTCCCCATGATACTGGTGCTGCAAGCTCCAAAGGTCGCAGTCCTGGTTGACGGAAGTTGGATGACGCGGGCAGATCCACCAGAAGAAACATCCCCATCCCTGACGGCGGCTCTTCTTTAGCGCAAAATCCAAATGAAACCGGTTCTGCAACCAGTAAATGATATAGCTCCGGTAGACGGTAATTGACCGATGCAGAGAACCACAAAAGGGGACAATACCATGAGAAAGAGCGAGAAATGAGGCCCTACAAAAGAGCTGCTAACTCCTCTCTCATCATCATCATCTTCTGCCCGCATGCTCCACTAAAGGGGTCGCGGGGGTAAACCACGCACGCGAGATCTCCTGGCAACTCGATCCTCCGCCATCGACTCTAGCTCATCAGGAGTTATGACTAAGCGTAATCAGGCGAGTTTTTGGACTTGGTCCAACTACCTCGTCCTGGGTCTGCCAAGCGGTCGCCTACCTCATGGAATCGCATTCAACGTACGCCTCGAACGTCGTGACACTTGACTAACCCACAGAAACATAGCCCTTTCTGTTCCAAGAAACAACTCTTCAATTTTGAGTTCCTCGTGCACTGTAGTGTTTCTCACCCCATCCCGGCTAGTAATTCCCACAACAGCACGAAGCATTCTCACATCAGCAGCTTGTATTTGATATAACCTCCCTGGCGCTTATAATTGGGAAAGCCGATAATGACGACTGTAAGATCGACACAGAGGATGAACACTGCAAATATCAACTGTGGGAGATCGCGAAAGCAAAGAATACATGCATTCAAGTGGAGGGCTGTACCTTGGTAAGTGGAATTACATTGGGGAAATGTGTTTAACCCAGCATACCCTTGAATGGTTGAGTGCGTCTGTGCCCACAAAGAGAATCGAGAAAACTTAGGGAATAGTCCCTCATAGAGAATAGTCCCAAGAGTCATTGACCTGTACTAAGCCTCCGCACCTTGGTTTAAGCTATGAAACTCTCTGTGACAGGTGGGAGAAAACGACGATACTGCAGAGCTCTTCGTGTGTTACTGTCCCCCTTTTGCTGGGTGCTGAGTGGTGAGAGCTGATGATATAGACTCCTCATCATGGAAGCGCAAAAACGTCATACGAACACACTTATTTTTAAGAGACTCTTAATTCGCGAAAACTAACATAAACAACAAAAATAACCAAACATGAATATGGTAGTAAGAATTTTGAATTGTAATGCGAACGGACTGACGCAAAAGCTTTATATTCGATAAAAACATATCCACATATGTCTGATTTCTGAGACACATTTGACGAAGGAATCCAGTTTAAGTTTAAAAGACCACTGTGGCTATCACGCCTATCACCCATCTGAAAGGGCACTTAGTACAATACTTAGTAGTATTAAAGATACAATCCCATACAATGCAATTATGTACAGTTCGGGTACATAACAAACACCATTCATACTATGTATCGTCCAATTACTGCCCACCGCGCAGCAAAATCGAAAAGCAGATTTCTATGCGAAGCATTCCTTTTGGGGATCAAAAAATTGAACTTGACAACTTCATAAAAAATATACAGTGTGCCGCATGGAGCAGTACACCACGCGCAAGAAAAGCGACGATAAAACACGTCTTACGCCACCCACCAGAATTTAAAGAAATTATAAAGGGAAAACGGATAGCGCGCAAGAAATGGTAACAAACACGTTCTGCACAGCATAGAACTCGTATCTGTTGAAGCAATTTCAATGCGTATCTACGGTCATGCGCTCCCTGTCAGCCACAATGGACCTGACGTAAATGGCGACAATTAAGTAATGAGAAGTGCTACTTTGACAGAGCTCAAGGATTAACTAAAAAAGCTTATACCGAAAAAAGCTTCTGGTAACGATTTAATTACAGGAGAAATTCTTAAAGAGTTACTTAAGAAAGCTGTTCTTTACTTAATTACTCTTCTTAATTAATTAGTCTAGATCGTGTCCCCAGTCAAAGGAAAGTGGCGGAAGTTATAGTCGTACCAAAGCCCGGAAATCCACCAACGGCTAAGAAGTCTTATGGACCAATTTCACTGATCCCCATAGACTAAAGTATTTGAAAAAATTCTTCTTAGACATGTAAGATCGGTTGTGGAAGAAAAACAGCTTATTCCCAATCACCAATTTGGCTTAAGAAGTAAACACTCAACTATTGACCAAGTACATCGTATAACTGATGTTGAAAAAAGGCGTTTGAACAAAAGCTCATTTGTTCAACCGCATTTCTTGATGTTTTAAATTCTAAGTTTAAAAATATATAAGAGATGGTGTATCGCATGGGAGTGTTAATGGCCCTCTGCTACACCTACTTTATATTAGTGATTTATAATAAGTAGAACACACTATTCTAGGCATATTTTCTGACGTCAGAACCTTTCTGGTAACAGCCAAAACGGTGGAAGCAGCAAGATTACAACGTGCGCAAGATCAGATACACGAATGGATGAATTCCTGGCGAATAGTCCCTAATGAAGGCAAATCAGTTCATATTAATTCTACCTATAGGCACGTTAATAACTTGACAGTCTTCCTAAATCGTGTCCAAATACCCTTTGGTAATGAAGCGAAATACCTCGGGATGGCTCGTAAACTCAAGTGGAAGGGGGACGTTAAAAATAATCGAGCGGAACTTGACATGAAATACAAAGATATGTACTGGCTTATTGGTAAACATTCCAAGCTGAGTATTGACAACAAATTGCTAGTTTACAAGCAAATCGTAAAACTTGTTTGGACGTATGGTGTACAACTTTGGGGTTGTGCCAAAGCAAGAAATATAAACATTGTACAGACATTTTAAAATAATATGCTTAGAAGTATCGTTAATGCACCTTGGTATTTCAGAAACGACGATATCCACATTGATCTTGGAATCTTACCAGTTCAAGATGAAATTAAGAATTTCGCTGAAGAGCATACAAACTTTGCAGTTTATCCCATCCTTGACGAAACTGATGCTTTGAGACTACTTTAAAGGACTAGACCCAGTGATCTCGTGCGATAGTCTACACCCGCGCATTGTTGTTAGCAGGAACTTTCATTGGAGATTTACCGTCAATAGTATTTAAATAAATAAGAAATGCAAACTACTGGCTTAGTGTTTCACTTAGTTGTATAAAGGTATAAAGGGAGGTGGTTTTAGTGAGTAAAAGTCTTTCGCCGTAGAGTCTTGTCGAAGATTTTCACCTACGCTCGGAAAAAAACGGAAGCGTCCGCTGGTCTAAGAACTTAAGTTTTGCAAGAAACGAAAGCAAAAGTAGGTTGTTGCCTGGCAGTACAATGGACCATTTTTTGAGTCTGAGTGCTCCACTTTAGTGTATAAAATGCAATTACAATGGCACCAACTAACTGAGAATTTTTAACTATGTGAATATTCCCAGAGACAGGACACCTCGTTTTGACGTTGGAAAGCTGCAATCGCAATCGATCGTTAGGAACTTTGCCGACCGAGTCTCCTTGAAACTCTCCGAAAGTTCGACCCTGCCTACAACCACAATAGACCAGGAATGGAGACGTTGTCAAGAAGCCATCAAAGAAGCTGTCACTGATGTGCTGGTTTTTACGACACCACCAAAGAAGAACCCATGGTTTGACGACGAGTGCAGGCAGGCACATGCAGCCAAACAGGAGGCCTACAAGGCAACTCTGCATCGAACAACGAGTGCTTTTCGTGAGCTCTACGAGCAGAAGAGAAGGGAAGAGAACCGGCTTCTCAGAAGGAAAAAGAAAGAGCACGAGAAGCGCGCCGTCGAAGAGATGGAGAGATGTTACGGCAGGAAGGAGGTCCGAAAGTTTTACCAAAAGGTAAAACAGTTATCCGGAGGGTATAGACCTTGGACAGAAGCCTGCGGGGATGAAAATGGACAACTAGTAGTAGAATCGCAGTCGATGCTGAGAATTTGGAAAAATCACTTCTGCAGACTGTTAAACGGCGATGACGACACAAATTCCGCTATCAGGCAGAATGTTCCACTTAATTTGGACGAGGATGACCAAGAATTCCGTCCCCCCGACTTAGGCGAGGTCAAGATAGCGATATCTAGACTAAAGTCGAACAAAGCTGCTGGAGCGGACGGACTGTCCGCGGAACTGTTTAAAGCAGCTGGAGATGATCTGGTTGGGCGCATGCACCAGCTCATCTGTAAGATATGGTCGGAGGAAAGCATGCCCGATGAGTGGAATCTCAGCGTCGTTTGTCCGGTCCACAAGAAAGGAGACCCTTTTGACTGCGCCAACTATCGAGGGATCAGTCTCCTTAACATAGCGTACAAGATCCTCTCATTCGTCAATAACCTGATAGGCCCTTATCAGTGCGGTTTCAGGCGGGGAAAGTCCACCATCGACCAAATTTTCACACTGCGGCAGATCCTGGAAAAAACCCACGAGATGCAGATCGACACCCACCACCTATTCGTCGATTTCAAGGCCGCATATGACAGCGTGCATAGAGACGAGCTATACAATGCCATGTCTAGTTTTGACATTGACATTGACTCAAATGTCAACACCAGAGGCACGATCTTCCAAAAGTCCGTTCAACTGCTTGCCTACGCGGACGACATTGACGTGATTGGACGAACACAGCGAGCTGTCAATGAGGCTTTTGCTAGCACTGAAGCGGAAGCGGCTAAAATGGGTTTGGCAGTTAATCAGGGCAAAACAAAGTACATGCTGTCATCACGAAAGGACGCACAACATCGACATACCTTGGCTCTGCAGTAAACAGGGACAATAACACCAGTACCGAGATCAAGCGCAGAATTACTCTTGCCAATCGTTTCTTTCGGCTCAAGAGGCAATTGAGTAACAGAGCCATCTCTCGAAACACCAAGTTGACTTTATATAACACCCTTATCATCCCCGTCCTGCTCTATGGCGCAGAGACATGGACGCTATTAAAAGCTGATGAACAAGCTCTTAGTCTTTTTGAAAGAAAAGTTCTGCGTGCGATCTTTGGTCCTGTTTGTATTGATGGCGTCTAGAGAAGGGGTTTCAACCACGAACTGTACGGGCTGTACAGCGGCATGCACCTAGTTAAGCGTCTTCGGATCCAGCGCTTAATATGGCTAGGTCACATAGAGCGGATTGACACCACAGCTCCGGCCCGAAGAGTCTTCGATTCCGAGCCTTTGGGACAACGCATAAGAGGGCGTCCTAGAACAAGATGGCGCACACAAGTGGAGATGGACCTCAACCAACAACTTGGTGTGCACAACTGGAGGCAGCTGGCGAAAGATCGTGCTGGCTGGAGAGGCTTGTTGGTTGAGGCCCAGGTCCACCCCGGACTGTAGCGCCAAACAAAAAAAAAAGAGAAGAAGAAGAATATTCCCAAAAGCTAGCTCGGAAGCCCTGCACAACAACCCTGCTATAAGAAATCGTAAAATCCGAAACACAAAACGTGTTACCGTTGGAAACTAGCAGTCATTATAGATCAAGTTCGTCGAAGGTATATAATGCGTACCAAGGTAGGAAATACTTTTCTTCGGAACACTAGCAACATCAAAACCCATCGAAGCAATCATTTGTTCTCCACCAAGCAGCACCCAAACCACCTAATATCTAACCATCACAGCCCCATAGTTCGCAAACAGCTCATACAGTCAACAAAACCAAATTCAATCTACATTAGATCCCAAGACACACGATCAGGCATTGACTACATCCATGTCTTCATCACTAACCTACACAACCCGGTGGAGAAGAGAAGTCAAACCACCCCAACGTCTTACTAGAGTCTAACTTATAACTTCCAAGTTTTGGAGCATGCCGTAAGGTCATCTAAACAGTATCAACTAAACATCCACAAATGTCGCCAACCAGAAATGTCACACCTCACACATTTCATCCCTAGAGTACGCACAAGTTATATATCTCAACGAATAGGTATAAAAGAAACAATACGGCATTTGGTGTCGTCCGGATCAAGACTGACAATTTTCTTTATTATTAAATATTACTTCATGCTAAAATTGATAGGGTCAACGCATTCCGTTTCCTATGGCCTTTAGACAGCACCATTGACACCGGAATGCAATTGACACTTTTATTATTGGTTGCTAATCAACATAAATGTGCTGTCCGCAAGTTTGCTGACTTGCAATTGTGTAACTCAAACACCAGCAGTATTAACCTTAGTTATCCGCTTGGGATTTCATTGAATTAAATGGATTGATTATCATTGTTTAAATAAACAAAAATTTATGTCATCCACAGTTTTCCTTTACCGGACCTGAGATATCCTTCATCCATAGCTTCCTCTCCACTGAAAATAGCACATTCTCACATCGGGACCGAGCGATTTTGCCAGCAGCTTAATTCAATGAGGGTTGTTCCTCACCACTTACATGGCAAACTCATTTGACCACTGGTCGATTTCCTTATTGCTGGCAAGTCGAAGTTCTACGTTAGACCCTCCTCCTAAATGGCCGTTTGGGGGAATTAGCTAAATTGCCATCACTAAACCTCGGTGTTTCACCGACGACGTCCTTACCCTTTCTCTGGGTTTCCTTTAATAAACTGTGTGTGTTGCTTAAAGTGAGGAAGAAAGTGATTTCAGTTTTTTTCTATCAAACAGTTTTTTTCTTAAATTTTTCAGATAATTGCATTGCGTTTAGTAATTCCAATGCTTTTTTCTGTGACGTAAATATCAGTGAACGTATTTTTTCCATCCTCAATAGGATGCAACATAGTCATGCCTCGGCCTTACTCACAACAAAGTTCACAGTACGGTTTGGATATACCACCCAAAGTACCAACCATTTAAAGCTGCCAAAGAAGTTACAAAACTATGTTGTCAAAAGATAGCAATAAAGCTTGTTTGAGATGTTACACTTTTTAAATGAAAGGGATGATTTTAGCAATTTTTTTTTCCAAAGTCATGACCTAGTCCTATAACAAGGTGCAGAAAAAGAGTTGTCGGAGTCAAGTCCGGAATCGCAATCATCTCTGCACTGCATAATATTTTGAAACAAACACATGGATAAACCACTTTTATAACAGAAAACTTACACTAAACTCAGGTGTATGTCGCCATTCGATACAGAACAGCATGTACTCCCATTTGCATGCCAAAAGAAGAATGTTCTCAGCATGTGCTCAAATCAAGAATCAATTGATTCCATACTGATGGCTCCTATGAGGCGGCATGCAAATGATTGACTTATTATCGATCCAGAGCCACCCACATTATGTTTGTTTTCAATTACCCACAAGTGTTATCATTGAATGGTGTAATCCAGGCACAATTGTTAAAGCGCATTGTATGCCAATCGGCAGATAACCTCCTCACTCGTGTCCCCTTCTATGATAGAAGAATAATATTATTTCACACATATCCACTCAGAGTCCTGTGGATGCATGGTTACGCAGAGGATTCAATCCTCATTATCGCTATTGAACCCGGTAACGAAACTAAAAAGGAACTAGGCACTGAGCCAGCTGTCGCAACTGCAAAAGGAATCATTTCTCATGTCGCTCCGCACCCGCACATCGACGGCGAATTACCATATCCCTTGCTGGTTGGGCAGAATATTTGAATTACAAATGATTCAGGCAATCGTTCGGACGCTTTCGCTTCAAATAATTGTCCCACCATAAAGCATTTAATGGTGGGGCAGGAGCCTCTGAAAGGGAGTACTGGCGATGGAGAACATATTTCATTGCGGTAATTTAATAACATCGTCCTGATGCTGTGTCGGATGTACTTGGGGGTTGTACATAAATGCTAGATTGATGGGTTGATTGATTGATCGATCGCAGTGTGTCAGTCAAGTGAGGCGAGTGAACTCCCTCCCATCAGAGAACAAGGATAAAGTAATGCCCTTTTGTTGATGCTCTTGTTGTACGAATTTCCTAGCCGCAATCTGTAAAGACTGTCAATGAGAGTCTGCGCTGAGAGACATAATTTGACAGATTGTATGTATAGAGAATCTGTGTAGATACTGGAGGTCATGTCGGTAGATTCACTCTCATTTCGCTAAAAACTACTTTAGAAGTTTTGGCTTGCACTAAACGCATTGGTTAATACTTGTTGACTTTCTGTATGTTGGTATCTGCACAAAAAGCGCATTCCAAGATCACAATCTGTGTAACCATTTTCTCAAAGCCCTCAAGAAACCACGTCTGCTTTCGGAGGTGTTTTAAGTAAAGTACAATCTCGGTAATGTGAACATTATCGTCACACTATCAAATAGAAAGAAAGAAAAAAAAGTAAACAAACTGAAAACACATAGCTTTTAGGTTATAATTAATAAAATGAATAAATACTGTACTGTACTGAGTTCTGGCTTTCCTCTAGTATTTCTAGAAACCCTACATAGCTCCACCATCCCCAATTCACTAACTTGGTCTATTATTGCCCATTCGTATACCATCTACGATTAGTTGATTTAATTCTGTCTATGACACTCGAATATTTATGCACAGCGACTCAGCCAGAAAGCAACAAAAAGCGGTGGGAGCCATTACAAGAAGAAAAATTAACGCTGGAAATTATGAATGTACTTATGAAAAACGGGCCCAGTGTGTTACGTACACCCTAGCATTATGTACACAACAGCGAAGTAAAAATTCAAATGTGAATGTAAATAACGCGGAGAACGGTTATCCGGTCAGTGTCAACTCTCTGCTGCCGTCGTCATTGTATCAAAACCAACAGTAGGGTGCGCCGTCAGTTATTGTCAGCTTTCAAGTAACCCACTGGCTGAACTGTCAAAATTATTTGAAATATGGAGTCCCAACGCCCAACCACGCTTGAGATGATTTATTCTGTCAGCAGCATCAGGACTCGTACAGATCTTATCATCCGTATTCAGAATTTACGTCGACCAACATCCCGAAAACAGCTGCACCCATGACCCCTGCCATCCACCCAGCCACCACACACATACACAATCCAATTAAGTCAATGGCAGTCCTGATAAATCTCACAAATAAATTTGATTAACATGACTGACGAACGCAATCAGTCAGGAGTTATGGGCGGGGTCGGAGGCCAAGCTGAGTTCGATTCAGGCGGCAACAGACAGTCCAGAGGAAAAACTTCAATTCTCAATGCGGATCGGTTCCAGTTGAAAGCACCGCAGTCACAGGATGCATCCGGAAGTTTTCATTCCATGACAGGGATAAGCGATATCCCTTCGCTGTAACCACATCGAACACTGTGAACGGGTATGGGAGCGGTGGATAAACTTCGCTTGCAAAGTAAATCCTTCGAAGCGACTAATGATCCATGTGTGCGAACGGGGACTCTGAGGGGGATGCATTTCAGTTAAAATTGGTCCTTGGACCGTTTTCATGTCCCATTAAAATTGAACAGAAATTGAAAAGTCATTTCGACAGCAGAAGCAGAAGTTGGCGGTAGCCGATGGTCGGGTGACTGGGGCGGATCAGGAAAAAGTTAGTAGTTTGTACTTTTTTCAAAGTTCGATAAAGTTTATCTCTGCTGTTCTTTATCAAAAAATAGGGGCGACAGGAAAGCGGGCAGACGCTTTTTCTTTCGTAAAGAGAACGACGAAGGTTGTGTCTTACGTCGTGACCAATGAGTGACTTGAAGTGCTTTTGATTTGGAACGTTCTAAACTTTGCGAAACTGTGGTTGAGCACTGCACAGGTGTATTAGTTGATAGTGAATGCAGTAATTTTATGTCCGCTTAGGGATAGGGTCTAGAGAATGACGCACTTTAAAGCGAACCCAAAGAACAGAGTTGAAAGCAAACAAGAGATCCGCTGTAATAAACTTTTTGGTATATGATGCAAGGGAGAGAGTAGAATTCACGAATCGGTAAAGTCGACATAGTAATCTGTGGTTACTATGGTACAGCTTAACATCTTAATGGAAAACAATTTCAGATTTCAGCACCTGATGAACTTGTATCACTGCGTCAGGGTCATGGTGAGAGAGAGAAGTAGTGTTTTAATGTTCATGTATACCGTGGAGATTACGTTGACACTGGACACCCAAAGTCATGGAAATGTGTCAACGAACGAGTTTACCACCTTCCTAGACACCGCGGAACGTAAATCTACGAAATTCCCAAACAGCGCGAAACGGATGTCGAAATTTGAAACTGCTTACTCGCAATGTCCGAAATGAGAAACCTCGATCGGGGATGCTTACACTGCATCAGCAGTTTATCGGAATAGATGTATTTTGTATTTTGATGTCAGTCAGTCGTAGTTGGACCAAAAAATAATAAAGTGCATTTCAACCCAATCTTTTTTTGTAAATCCGAAACGGGGGATTTTCACCTAAGTTGCATGTAATGCGCTATGAATAAGTACTCAGACAGAATCAGACAATCACTCCTGCGGTGGTGTTAAAAGATCCCGTTGCTAATAATTCGTGGATCTGGACCACTTTATTTCCGTCTTTCAAGTTTTTTGTTGTTTATCTGTGCAACCGAAGGGAAACTCTAGACTTCTGAGAAGTAGTCATTAGCCGATTCCGAGAGTACGGGGAGTAGTATTCCATGCTATATGCACCTACTAAACATATTATCAGACTTCTTTTAGACCGTTATACTCTTTGAGCATTGTCAGTAACTCGGAGGAGGTGGGACCGTGAAAATCCTTTTGATCGTACGGGGAATCGAACCCAGCAGAGAGGTTGCGTAGGGGCGGACGCACATACCCATAAAGCGACGGCCGTTACTTACATTCTGCGAAAGCACTCTTCATCTGACATTAAGCAAGTACGGTAATTTTCATTTTTTTCAGTATTCATACAAATTTACATATGTACTAGATAAAAATGCTTAAGACTAGTTGGACTAACTGGGTTACTAGTTATAACTAACTGTCCCTAGTCGGGCATTCTAAGCTAAACTTATCTTTAAGTCTTTCGACTAATCGTTTCTTATAAAGGTAAATAATATATAGTATATACCAAGGTACATACATATATATACATACATTTGTATAGGCATAAGTACACAAGTAAGTCTATACTTATCTTTTTCTGTATTAATGACCATAACTACCTTAAGACCTATGATATTGACAAAACATCGATGTTGACTTCGATATTACCATCAACGGCTGAATATTAATGATCGATAATAATCGAACTCAATCGAATGAATTTATATTATTCCAAGTAATAGGGCGAAAACCCATATACATATAGTTACATGCCGAGCGTAACGCTTGAGAAAAATATATTTGCCCCAACCACTGGGCGAATTAACTGCTGACCCCTTACCACTGGCGGTGGAAGTCCGATGGTAGATGAGCGTCTCTGAAGGTTTGATGAAAAACTGATCCTCCGTTAGTTGGGACAGGATATTCTATCGAGTCGTGGTGTGACGGATTTTGCTAATGCATTGTAAATTTGGTTATTTTAAAAGTTGTCATTAACAGGGCTAAAGGCTAATCTAATAGTCTTTGTTGATATAATCTATTGATGATGTGTTTATGTCATCAGTATGGTTAAAAGCTTTGTTGTTACGACGATACTCTATCACTGTATCCTTCGAGTACTGTGTATGTGAATGTTGGAGGTATGACGGATATCAATGCCGTAACTCTCCCCATCCTTAAGATTCCGCTCCGGGGAATGTCGGAGTTCAATATTTACTTTGTTTTTGACTGTCTTGATTTTGTAGAGAATAATAATAATAGTTATTACACTTCAAATTAACATAATAGTGATTAGTTAGTTATCCTTAGTTTTAATTCTCAATAATTTTTCTATTTTTAATATTTTGAAGATGCAATTCTGGTATAGAAATATAGAAAGTTACATTATTAATTTTTACATTGGTTATGCTTGGTCTGGCAAAATTATCTGCTACTATATGATTTTCATATTTTACATTATTTAATTTTCAAATGTAATTAAGTTATGTTTAACTATTGTATTTTCATATTCGTTACAATTGTGTTTCAGTATTATCCTTGGTAAATTTTTGTTACAATTATGTTCTTAGAAAATTGTTTGATTTCCTTTTCTGTATTTTCTTTAAAGTTACATTGTGCATTTCCATTTATTATTCCAGATACACAAGTATCTTTAATAACATTTAGGTTTTTCTTAATTAGTATTATATTTTCATTGTATTCAAAAAATGTTATATAACATAGTTATTATATTTACTTATATTTAGTACTTATCTCCAAATTATTGTTATTTCATACATGTTCTAAAATGGCTTTATAATATTCTCCTGAGCATATATAGGTACCATGATAACAAATCATATTTTTCCATCGTACATAATAGCTGCGGTTTTTACGTTTATTAATTATTTTAATGTTATATTGTAATCATTAATTTCCTTGGGCGTGAGCATATCTCGACCAAGTTCACCTAACCTACACATTAGTAAACTTTCCTTTATTTTCCTAACTTGTTCTCGTAAAAGATGAATACCGAATTGAATTTGATATGCATGTTGCATATGTTCAATTTCAAAGACCGTGTCATTTAGATATTTATGCATTGCTTGACATGTCCTGCAACTTCCTTATCTGCCTTATTTATTTTTTCATTGATCTGAACTTGTTAATTTACTTCATTCAAAATATTTTTGTTATTTTCCTCAATTAACATTAATTCAATGAAATTATGAATTAATGTCGGATATTGATTAGTGTATGAAAGATTTTAATATTGTCAGTTCCGTTTAATATTGTCTTCCGGTATTCTTCTCAAGAATAAGTCAAATGGGATTTGCTTTGTAGCAGAATTATTATAGAATTATAATAAGCAAATACTGCTTTGACTAGATCTAATTCTGACGTAAGATTGGAATGGTTCCTTAATATTCGTAAATGTTCTAGGAGTGTAGAATGTTCTATGTTTGTAGTTACTTCTTTTATCATGTATAATTTATACTTAATTTCTAATGTTTTTAAAAATATTCTTTGATTATAAATTGTTTTTAAAAAAATTGTGGGATTGGGAAATCATAGTGGTATGGAGTACCAGCAATCCATTTCCACACGGTTCCTAGGAGGTTAAGGGATCGAGGAATTCTGACTTCAGGTTTAAGGAGGCTTATGTGCTTTTTTATTTGGGTGGTTTGATGAAATACGGTATGAAACCTAGGATCAGTTTCATTGATTTTATTCCGGGTTTTAAGTTGGATTTCCTCAATGAGTCATTCGTAGGCCTTTAGATCTATGACGTATATGATTTTGAAGATACCCGTTTGAAGCTTAGCGGTTTCCATTTTCTTTGAGATAATTTTAGAACTAGATACTGATAAAGAATTGAAATGGGAAACTTGGTGGTCACGCGAAAGAACTTCAGAGTTCATAATTATACTTCTCCAGGAGCGCTTTCCAGCGTTTCAATTTGAAGTTGTTGTTTTTATAAATCAGAGCATGCGCTAATGGCTGATGGTCTGTGAAAATGTTAACGTGAGATGTACCATAAATGTAGTTTCGAAAAGAATTGTGTGCCCAAATAATTGCTAGTATTTTCTTCTCGTTGGTGGCATATTTTTCTTCGGTTTCGGTCAACGATCTGGAAATTAACATGATCGGTCTATCATTTTGTGATAGAACGGCACCGATAGCGCCATTGGATGTGGTTAACTCGGAACTTTTCTGGTAGTCTTAATAGACAAGAAGTAAATCTTTAGATACCAGAGATTTTTTTTTACTTTTTGAAAGGCTGCGAGAGATTCTCCTTTAAGGGATAAAGAAATTTCATTGGACAGTGACTTGTATATGAGCCCTTCTACACCTCTTAATAAATAAGTGAGCGGCTTGGATAATCTTTAACCAATCGGCGATGATAGCCTGTCAAGTCTAAGAAGGATCTAAGTTGTTTCAGTGTCTTTGGAACAAGGAAATTAACGACAGCTACTTCTCCTTTTGCAGTGTTTGTTCTTATTCCCTTAGATGTTAGAATAAGGCGAAATATTCAACTTGAAAGAAATTTAATTTATCTAATTGTACCTTCATGTTGACTTCGTGTAAGGTTTTAAAAATCTGTTCGAAGATAATAATATCATCAATATAGACGTAGCAAATTTTTCCAATGAAAACTACGTATCGGGGATGGGGTGCTTATCTGACATAGAAACCATATTCAGTTTCCTGTAAACGATTACCAGTCTATATTATTTATTTCCGTTAGAATCAGTTTGTTGTGTACGATCCACAAGGGTGAATTTTACGATCGATGGTCGAATGATGTTATTTTCCATGAGTTTTCATTATCTTCTCTCTCTCTTTTCATATCTCTATTGCATCTCTTAATACACCAGCCTAAGGATACTATTTTGAGTATACCGGAGAGTCTGAGTTTGTATGGATTTCAACTACAATCTTTGTTATGAATGTAAGTTATTGGTTTGGTTCGGAGAATAAAGCGGTGAATTTTTTTTTTATGGAAGTTTTAATAGATCCTTTTTGTGAGACAAGTGGTTAAGTCTTATATCTCTTGAATTAATTAGTGGTGATTGTAATGTAGAATAGTTTCTTAATTTTGACGTTTACCGTATATATATAATAATATTAAAATTCCTAGAATACGTTGTTGCTTTGGCCGAAAAGATGTCTTGAATGTCACCAGCTATGGATTTCACTAGCAATGATTGTTTATTTGGGGTGGGATTTGCTATTAAGCCGGATATCATGTAATTTCTGCTTGATCCAGTGTCAATCAGAAAGAAAATTTGACCACTCTTTGTTATACATTGAAAGTATGGCAGCGAACAGTGATTCATTCTAAAAAATGATGGTCAATAAATTCTGGAGCTTCACCTTCAAGCCCTCTTCATGCTGACTTGAGATGTTATTCATCGGATCGGTTTAATTCCCAACATCTTCCGTATCGGTTAACCATTGTGTCAACACCCGCACTCCCGGGTGTGTTTTTTATTTTAAATTTTATATATTTTCATTTCTAGGGTGTCACCAAGTAACACCTGTTACCTGACACTTAACACCTGACTGTTAAAAATCTTCATAGTTTCAATTCATTATGAATGCTGCAAATCCAATCACATTCACAATGTTATAAAAAAAGCCAAAGACCATTTGTTCGTTTTTCTCTTCGTTTTGCACTTGTCCATATTGTGCAACCCTTTGCTTCTGTTGTAATAGCGTTTCATTTTTGGATTTCTTTTATGACCTTAAATTAGATGCTAACTATGACAAGTGGAAAAAGCACAACCGATAGCCGATTTGTTCTTTTTCGAACTTATTCTGAATTCAAGGACTGGCGATTCTAATGCTCTTGCGGTTTTGCTGCGGCTTGCACAAATTTAAGCATTTTGCTTACAGTTCCCAATATTGATGAATTGTAGCCTAACATCAAAGCAGAAGCCAAATTTTAGTTTGTTATTTTCTTAGTTTATTTAGATTTTAGTTCACATACGACCAAACGTTCACCATGATTTGTTTCTCTTATTCCAGAAGGTGCCATACCAGTACAGATTTGTCCTTGATTGGATAAACAGTTCAAACAATTCTAAAACACAATTGACAGGTACAACCGACTACTTCCGTCGATTTTTTTGGAATCGCTGTAGCGTGTGACTCTTTGGGGGCGCAAGCGCATCGGACTTTGGCTAAATGAAATTGCTGCACTTAGAGTGCCTGTCCTGTTTTTAGGTCATGGGAGTATTGCACCCGGCTGTTGTAATGTGATCATCTGAAATCATCTGAAAACGTTTTTTATACGATTATACGTTACGATGAGTAGCGGAGATGGGAAATTTGTAAGAGTAAGAGTGAAATACAAGGGAATTCCACTAAAGTCATCCATTACCTCTCCTAACAGACTCCTAACAGTCCTGCAAACTCAGGGAGCACCTAAGCAAACCAGGAGTATCAGAAGAACATCTCTGCATATTTTGTGGAGAATCTAATGAAATTCCGAAGCATGTACTGGATTTTTGTGAGGCACCAGCCCACAAAGGACAAAAATATCTGGACAAGCACCTGTTACGTATCTTTGACACATTATTGTTATACACATTATGGATTACTCAGCTAACTAAAATCACTTACCTTGTTGGTTAAAGTTTCTAGTTTCTTAAGAAATTCAAGAAATTGCAGTAATTTTTTTCTCACTTACGAAACACTACTGAATACTTTAAATTTTTTCTTACTAACGGAGGACGAATTACATGAACAAAATTATAATATTGGAGAACAGACTGATTTTTTTCTGTTAAAGGAACGTTACTGTCTGAAAAGCAGGGACTTGCCTTTTGAACCAAATTTATGCAGAGGGATCGCTATTCGCAACGCTGCACTCTTCACTAAGATGTAGCATAGGTTATTTGTAAGAAAGAAAAGAGTTAATAATCTAGTTTGGAGTATGCAATGAATACAATGAATGTTGCTCATCTGTCACCGAAGTATGCACGGCTAGGCACAATCCGCCATTTGCCGGAGGGTGATATAACTCGACATCGATGCAAAAAAAAAAGTATTCGACTGACAAATTCGATTTGTTTGACGGAAATGTTAAGTTAGGATCTTTTGTGCCCCCGTTTCATACCTTTGTCCTCTTAAGAGTTACCCTCACATACAGTTCTTTTCAGAGTTGTCGAGATGTTATGGACTCATGATCAGCTAGGGTGGAAGAGATTTAGTCGAGAGTATTCTCTCCAAGCCAGTCTCCCTTAGGATTCTCAGAATGACATTTGATTCCAGTGACTTCAATCCTTCCTCTGATACGAGGGGCGTTCAATATATTCTCGGTATCAATATGAATTAAAATGCGAATTCAATTTAAATTGTTTTTATTTTTCAATTTAATCTCCTGTAACATCAATGCATTTGCTACATCTTGAGATAAGCTTTTTTAAACCCTCAAAAATATAAATTTCCTCTTTCGCTGCAAAATACCCATTTATTGCCGACTTGAGTTCTTCATCATGAGAAAATCTTTTTCCAGGAAGACATTTTTTCAAATCCGGAAACAGGAAATAATCACTAGTTGCAAGGTCTGGACTATAGGGTGTGTGTTGGATTTCCTCGAAACCACAATCTCGCGCAGCAGCCTTAGAAACTCGCGCCGTGTGAACAGGAGCGTTGTCATGAAGAAGCAACACACCCGCTGCGAGTTTACCCCGTCTTTTCTTTTTAATTTCCTCCCGCAAATTATGCAAAGTGGAAGCGTAGGATGTGGTGTTGATGGTTTCACCTTTTTTTTGTACTCAAGCAAGATTCTCTTTGAGTCCCAAAAAACTGTGGCCATGAGCTTCCCGGCAGACGGAGTGACCTTGAACTTCTTCGGGCGGTCTGTTCCTTTTTTATGCCACTGCATGGGCTCTTGTCTGCTTTCAGGGTCATAGTGGTGGACCCATGTTTCGTCACCAGTAACAATTCGATCCATAACATCGTCCGCGTTCTCACTACACATCTTCAAAAGCTCTCTACAGCATGCGATTCTCACTTTTTTCTGAGGCGCTGTGAGCATTCGTTGCACCCACCTTACACTGACCTTTGAAAGGTTAAGATGGTCATGAAGAATGGTGTGAATGGTACCAATTGAAAGCTTGGTGATCTTTGCCATCATTTTCACCTTTATTCGGGCATCCTCAAGAACAAGATTTTCGACTTCTTTGATGCTTTCTCCCGTACAAGCAGTAGCCGGGGCGCCGGAGCGGGGGTCGTCTTCAATGCTCTCTCTGCCTCTCTTGAACTCACTTGACCACTTTTACACTGTTGGTAATGAAAGTGCGGAACCCTGGTAAACAGCCACCATCTCTTCATGGATAGTTTTTTTTTGACTTTTTCCTTGCTTAGTGAGAAATCTAATTACAGTGCGATGCTCAATTTTCACCATCATCGTCTCAGTTGCCAGCTAGAGATAAAACGCGAATTAATAATCACATTTATATGCAATATTACATGAATGCACTACAATAATAGTATTACTTGATAAATAAGTCAAACAGCTTCACCCCGATACCGAGAATATCTTCATTCGTAGCTTCATTTATTTATTTAAAACACAAGTTAATTCAAAAAGCAAGAACATTAATTATAAAGTAACACAAAATAAGATCGTTATGAATACACAACATTGAATCATCGTACGTAATCAGCTAGCTTAATTATAATTCTTTCATAGTTTCAACACGGTGTTAATAACATGGTGACATTGAACATTACGAATTCCAGTGAGGGTATGGACTCGGTTCTCTCAAGAATTGAGGTGGCTACGCAGACTTTGCAGTCCCATTTCAGTTGAGTATTTAAGAATTTGAAGACAGCTGCGCAAATACTGAGGTTCAGATATCAGACATATGCTGCATCGCCGTGTTTTTGCTGCGGATTTATTTGTCGGCTACCGGTTGTCAAATTAATTACAAGTCAAATTAACTACAAGGTTAGACAAGATCTGATTGGATGTAAACATCAAAAAAATGTTTGACGACGGTCTACCACAGCAGCTGCTTGAATTTGTAAAAGCACAATGTGATAGTAAGTATCCATAGTGTGTACAGTAGTCTCAAATACTTCCACAACTGCTCATAGGGATGCTGCAATGGATGCAAAGGTCACGAGCTCTATTCATCTCCTTGCTTAGTAAATTGTGTGTGTTGTTCAAATATGCAAACCACACCGCTTTTCTCCACACATTAGCTATGCGCTGTCTCCTTCATTCATCCCCTAGAGCAAGGCTAAAGAAATCCTACGCCAAAACGCGCACGTCCCGACTGCGAACTGCATTTTCCATTCAAACATCCAAATAATTTGTTTAAAAAGGATAATGGATATATTTCGCCAAAAGTTTGTTCCACATTAAAGTGCGGCTTGATAACCCAGAATCACCCAAACCTCGAGACTCATACGGAAAGAATGGGAGTAGGTCGCCACTCCTTTTAAATTTTTCCAATCATCCTTAATTTGAAAACGGAGCTGTGGTTCGGCACTGAATATGATCCCAAAGCACTTTGTCTGTTCACGAAGACCTAGACGGCGGTGAGGAGAAGCAGATGAGTTCGTATCGAAATTCGTTAACTTTTTCGCATGAAGTTGAAGAGAGGAACACGTTGCAGAATATTGCTCCTGCTGCTGCTGTTGCTCCTTCTAGGATAAACTTTCTGATGCAGGACTACGTGTGTATGAGTGTGTGCGTCACGGTATGTTCAACTGCAATGGTTAAATTCCCCAATGCTGGGGCTATAGCGGTTTTCTTTGCCTTCATTGATGGGATCTGATTCAACCCCACCACTCACACACCGGCTATTCAATTGGATCGGCATCGACAATGGAAAGCAGGCCAAGGAAGGAACCCCTTTTCGGT
Source organism: Eristalis tenax (assembly GCA_905231855.2). Lineage (NCBI taxonomy): Eukaryota > Metazoa > Arthropoda > Insecta > Diptera > Syrphidae > Eristalis > Eristalis tenax. The sequence continues at coordinate 58,928,056 of HG993126.1, read as the reverse complement.
GCAATGCTGGTGTGTGCAGGTGATAAGCATACCACCGCATATGGACTAAGATTGAAATCCTACTGGTTCGCTTGCGTCCTTAACGACAACGGTGAAGAGCCCAGGGTGGCTGATCTGCAGATGAAATGTGGTACCAGCAGCGGTGGTGGTGTTTGGAATAGTCCTGTCGACACTTGCCTGTGGTCGATTGCTCTATCGTTGTCCTTTTTCGATTTGCTTCTCAGGCCAAGAGGACAACACCGCCTGCTGGGAAACGTGCAGTGGAACGTTGGGGGGCTAGGTGGATCCCGAGACATTGGACAGCATCGAGGAATGATAAATTGCATCCTTGTGGTCAATGGAGAGATGAATTGATCATTTACGGTTAATTTGATACGAATGGTCGGGACACGTACATGAACATCACAAGTTGTGCCTTGGCCTGAAGAAGATTGTCTGTCATTGCGGTAGAATGTCAGTGAGTAGTGAGTGCTGGCGCATAATTGGGCACAAATTTTATTGTTATGGGACCAAAAAGGAGGCCAGGGAGATTCTGCTGAGCAAGCATACATTAGAGCTTTTGAAGTATAAAGCATACTATTCATTTGCGAGAAGTGCTCAAATGATTGGTGATTCAGACAGGACGAAAATCGATGAATCTTTGACTGGAATGGGTTTCAGTTTTGAATTGGAAATCCAATCTTACTCGGGATTGATGTACTTGCAATGCGATATGTGTTGCATGTTAGTTCTCCAATCGATTCAGTAAACATCATTTGTCAACAAACACAGGCATCTTGAATCGTGATATGGAAGGAGAAACTATTACAAAATACTGGACTTACTGAATTGTTTTGGATTTAATTTTTCCGGATTCGGTGCAGTTTATTCCACACGCTGCCCAGTGGCATACAATTGGTAACAAACGAGTCACAAACTCGAAAAGTTCTACGCCGTTGTGTACCACCTGAAGGAAGCTAGAGGAACACACGCCATATTACGCCACAGAGTATTATACAATTGCTAGTATAAAAGCCTGTCGTACGAAACAGGTAGAATGTTATCCGTCGCTGCCATATGTATATTTTGTTTCTACGACATTCAATGATAATAGAATACGTCGGAAAAGACAATATGAAATATTTATTCACACAAAACAAACAAAAAATATACAAAATATAAATATTTTAAATAATCTTAACTATAAAGCAGAAAGTTTGTATGTCTGCTACACATTACGAGTCGTTTATGTCCATTCATTGACCATCAGCAAATTAATTTCATTTGGTACAATTCCAAATAAAAAATATATTTTTGGGGCACAAGCCCTTTATTAATGCAACTGTTCTTGCCCATGTTCAATTTAAAACTGATCTGAAAAACTACACCAGGGAATAGCATCTAGAGATGGGTCATCGAGTTGCTATTCCTTGAAATATAAATATAAACAAATATTCTCTTAATCTAATCCAGCTAAAAGCATTTCGTCTTAAATGATCGAGATACTTTTCCTGAAATGCTTAATTAATGAAGATCATTACTAAACAATTGCTGAGTGCTCTAAATGCTTTTTAATTATTTACATATAATTGTTTACATATTATTATTTATATATTTGGGTACTAAAATTGCATGCGTAAACAAACATAGTTGTGTGCGTATAGTGATACGTGTACATAGAAGCAGACACAATATTTTACTTCTCAGCTTCTGGGAGGATTTTTTAACAAATCCATTCAATTTTGCTGAAATTATATATCAAACTTCTAACGGATTAGAGATCAAATTGGCGAGATAGAATAATCACATGATGTGTCACAGTACTGTTTTTTTTGGTTCATGAGGTTTGACTTCAATTCGCCTTCCATTTTCCTGCAGCACACATTAATAATTATACTTCAACATGTACGCACACAGTCTACGAGTTGTATAATGAGTAGAGATGTGAATGAGATATTGGTATAGCAACATGGCAAAAGAAAATTCAAATTCTTCTCTTAGTTCTGGTTCGCGCATTTTTACTTTTACATGCCTGATGTACATTTGGTTTCAGTTTCCTGTTCGCTTTATTAAGTAAATATATATATTTAAAAAACTGTAAAAAAGAGAGCAAAATATACCATCAGCCAGATTTGAACACAGGATCTACAGAAACCGTGAGCAAAGCACCAACTAACGCTGCCGCCAAAGAACCCGACACTTCGAAAGATTTTTATTCGTTCACATTCGTCATCTGCCGAAATATGAGAAACTCTCATACTTACATAAATACATAGCTTTATATAAAGAGATCCATTGCAAAGCAGAGACATAAAATAAATTGTGTCTGATTTTAGGTGTGTTCCCAAATCCATAGATGTGTTTGTGATGGAGTAAGAAGAGAGTGAAAATCTTCATTGTTTCGTTTTCGTTTTTTGACCCAGTCGTTCGTATATGTTAGTTTGTAAGATCGCTTGAAACGTAAATCAAAATAACGGGTTGCAGCAAAATTAAATATAAAATAAAAGCACACACTGGAGGCCATGGCTACACAACTTGAAATGGTTTGCAGATTGATGAAACAACTGCAACTATAACTATATTATCAATAGAGTAATAACAAAACATACAAAACAAAGCAAAAATAGGAGTGTTGCATTAAAAAGTGATAGTCCAGCCAGATTTTAACACAGGACCTACACTTAAGAATGAGCAACGCACCAACCCACTCCACCAAGTGATCCGATAACTTCCAATGGTTGTTTTGCGTTCGCATTCGTTATAAAAGAGTTATTTTTTAGCTATTATCTTTTTGGCAACACTGGTTTAAACAGCTGATGCACGTTTCGTGTTTTGTTTCACTGTCAAACATCTTCAGTTTGGTTATCAAAATGCGTGCTCTGTTAAGAAAGTTCATCGCGCGCTTTTTTACCGAAAAATTGTGTTAATAAGCAGAATTGTCGATTTTCGAGTGAAGTATCAGCCAGAAGCATTGCAAGAGCTACCAATGTATCCAGGAAAGTCGCAGTTTGGTGCGGTTTATGGGCTGGTGGTATCATTGGACCGTACTTCTTCAAAGATGATGCGAATCGTAACGTAACTGTGAATGGTTAGCGCTACCGTGAGATGATATCCAACTTTTTTGCCCAAAATGCAAGAGCTTGACTTGCATGACATGTGGTTTCAACAAGACGGTGCCACATGCCACACAGCACGCGCAACAATGGACTTATTGAGAGGCGAGTTCGGTGAACATTTTATTTCACGTTCGGATCGTGCCTTTAGACTATTTTTGTGGGGCTATGTTAAAGCTCATGTCTACACAGACAAGCCCGCTTCAATTGACGCATTGGAAGACAACATTGAAGCATTTATTCGTGAGATACCGGCCGAACTGTTGGAAAGAGTATGCCAAAATTGGACTAAGCGGATGGACCATTTGAGGCGCAGTCAAGGTCAACATATGCATGAAATAATCTTCAAACATTAAATAACATAAATAAAATATTTCATGCATTTTTCTGAATTTTATGTGTTTTTTTTTTGAAAAACTTTCCTATAGCTTTTCAAAAATCACCCTTTATGTGTGCTAAGAGATGGCGGTTTCCTTAGATATATAGATATAGAGTAATATCATCTGAAAGCTTACACCACTTTATGACAGTAGTGAAAATGTAGAAAAGGCCTACAACGATACTACGTTTTTCGTTCTTTTAGTCGAAGTGACGAGTTGTCGCCCTACATTTTTCAGTCACTATCAAAATACACATACATACAACCCATACTGCCTTGAAGTAGGATCAATTTCAATTCGGTGTTTGTATTTGCTAAAAATTGTTATGGGAATAAACAATCGGAAAACGAAGATTTTGATTTTCGACCAACAACAATTAGTTTAGGCAATTCCAACCCAGGCTTAAGAATTATTTTAGATTATCGAAGGTGGCATATAACTGAAAAGCAAAGAAAAAGTCAATACTAACTTTAGTTTTCGCAAAAATGAATTTCTAGGTGTATTTGGAGTAAATTATACTCGATGGATAAGTAAAAATATCGTTTTATTACGCTTTATGTATATTATTTTATGTTGTTTTTTCCATCTATCCCAGTGATAATTAGCATATGGGGTGAACGTGAAAAATAGTTTCTTCCATAACTATTTTTTTTCGTATTTCAAATGCAGCAAAAATGTATAAAAAATAAGCTATTTATAATATTACCGATATTAATAAAATATATTAAGAACGCTGTACGAGATGTGATGAGGAAAAATGACAAACCGTTGAGCTGTAGAACGTGTCGATGTCAATGACAATGTCTCTAAATCTTTCACATGTCATAGAATTAAAGACCGCCAAACCTTATTGGATGTAATTGATTCAGAGCGAGTAGCTTCCATTTCATAGTATTAACTGAAAGTGAAATTATTGCCTTGCTACGAGTGCAGATATGGGGATTGACCTGTTTGGGAATATGTTAAATTCAGCGTATGAAAACGGAGTTTAAGGATGATATCCCCGGCAAGACTGGTACATAGGATTCATGAAGTATTTTTTCAAAGTCAGTGTGAGATGCTGTAGAAAAAATCAGAACACAATCAATCCTTCTATTTAAGAAAGGGTTTAGATACTTTTCCGATTATATTTTGATGCACGCATATAAGGGTTGAAAGTAAACATTGAGGTAATAGATTTCTTAAAACAACGAGGTAGATGTTAACACTACCCTAACTCACATTTAATTCGGAAATTATTAGTAGCATATCTGGTAAAATAAAAATAAATTCAATATATTTTATTTTCCTGAAAAATTGCCTTTGAGAAATTGCGGAGACTGTTCCCATTTATACTACCCGACTCTCACTTTAAACAAACATTCACACATTAATGCCCTTTTATTCATATCAACAAAACTATTGGATTCTAAGCTTCCGTTCACGAAAGTGCCACAGTCTGTTGGTGCATTGCATTGCATATTGCACCAGATCGAAATGTGAAAAGATAATCTGTCCTTGAGCGCCTATCACCCAAATTACCTGTCCAGTCTCCATCGCAGTATCCTGTGATATCACTGGTTTCCTTTTGATAAACAACTAAACTTTGTCAATAGTCCGCTTGAGACGTCTCATTACACGTCTAACTGTCAGCTAGTGAACCTTCCCAAGATATGTACCGAATCTGCTAAGTAAGTTTACAGTAAATATTATATCAGGCCGTTTAATTTCTGCGGTAAAGAGTAAACAGCCTATCGGTAGCATATACGGTAATTTATTCATAACTTCCGTTTCTTTGTTCATCTGGGAGCATACATTCGAAAATATTTTTTGTTAAAGATCCACCGGAGTTGAAATGTGGTTGCATTGTTCCATATGTCAATATGTCAATTAAAATTTCAAATGTACGAACTAGAATTACATATTAACCCGAATCAGCACAGAATTATTTTTTTTTTTTGGTTTTTTGCAAAAATGTTTTATAAATATATTCTAAAGGCTGTTAGAAAGTCAAATATAATTTTTGTCTTGGCACAGTTACGAGCAACTGATTTTGTATGTGAAAAAATTAAAAGAAACATTGAAATACTTGTTTTGCTTTTTATTGGCTAGCTTTTGTATGAAAGTCTAAAAGGCATCTTACACACTTCCCAATATCGCACTTCGAACATTCAGTCATTACAACAGAGGTACACATGTCAACTCCACATCGTCTTCTTTTTGGACAAGGACGAACAAGATTACTGCCGAATTGTATCGTACTGCATCGTACCGAAGAGTTCTTTAGCTTATTTCTTTTACGTAGACTAACAGCCTTATGGTATCCCCTATACTTCCGAAGACGTGTTCTTCTGCGTTGCCAAAACAACTGAATAACAGTTTTTATCTATCCTACTATTTAGGTCTCTTTTCTAGCAGATGGAAATCAACATTTGTCCAACCCGTCCCTAAAAGGGTGAATCCTCGTCACCCACCTCATACCCACCTCATATAGCACCTATAGCACTAACGTCTTTCACAGGTGATCTGATAATTTATTTCACCGAAAAGGTGACATATAGTTTGCACAATGCAGGCGAAAGCATGATCGTTGTGCTTGATATTTCTAAGGCATTTGATATTGTTTAGCATCAAGCTCTCTTTTCGAAAATGCGTGTCTATGCTATCGATCGAGACTTAATGCTGTCTGCTGTCACTCAAGCGAACCCTTATAAATCAGCGATTATCCATGAATGGTATTTGTGTCGATGAAACCCGAAAACTTTCCATCCTTGGTCTGTGTATCAAAGCAACACACTATTTGCTTATAGCATATTTCACACCCTCTGATTTGGCTGTAATTTATAAGTAATATATATTATCCGCCCCAAGTTTGTGTACAACGCTCATCTGATCCGGTGCATCCAAGACCGCCCTGTAGATATAATTCAAAAGCGAGCGATTAAACTTGTAGGAGAAAACAATATCGAGTCATCATCGAGTGAGTAGACGAGTCATTAGACTCGCTCGTACATCGATACCTCTCTTTTTTATTTAGTAGTAGTATTTTAGTAAACGATGTGAGCTAGCCAACTGAATTCCTCCTCTCCATAAATTCTCTCGCAATACTCGCCAGGCCTCTCGCCAGACATAAAAATTGGCGGCCAAAATACGAAATCATGCTCTCATCAAAAGAAAGGTTTTGTTCTGTAAGAAAGTGCTTAAGCATTTTAGATTTTTGATGGTCTGTAAGCAGCAGCAATTTCCACACCTTGTCACCATCGTTCACCTTTTTTCCGCTATGCTCAAAGTGCAGAATCTGGTAGATTGGTTGGAATCGATTTCTGTGCGTGGCTGAATATACCATCTTGTTTCTTATATCATCATCAGTGTTTCAGAATGAGCGGAGGCTGCTTCGACTGTTATAGCCGCTGACAATAAGAACTCAAAAGTACGTTTGTAGCTCAGAAACAGTAATTTGAGGAAGATTGCATATTTTTCAGTTCATGTGCTCTAAAAGTTAATTATCATCAATAAACTTTTCCAACTCATTGAGCTGCAGCATATTACAATCTTGGTAATTAGTTAAGGGAAAGATTGGGATCCTAACAACTGGGAACGCAAAGTTGCTAGCAACGCAAAAGTGGTATATTTATTTGAGGGAGAAAGTGGGAAGTAAAAATTCATTACAGAACCAGTGAACATAGATCAGGCCCAAATCCGTTCTTTTGCTACTGATTTCAAATGATTCTCTTTGTTGGATGACCCTATAATTTAACCCAGAGTAACCATATGAACACATCTATTTACAGTTAATAAAATCAGCTAATATAACAATTTCGTTCAGCATGTTTCTCTTATCTGTCCAACATGAACTGAAATAATTTTCTAAATCTAATTTTAATATGGTTGAATGTACATTTTAATTTAACATTGTAAATTTAAATTCCACATTTATAAGTTCAACTGCTAAAATTTTTAATGAAAATGCTTTTATGTCACGTTAAATTACCAAATGTTATATTTTAATCGATGTACTAATAAAATAATATAAAATTCTATATAGTATATAGTAATAAGTGAAGCGAAATGAAATAATGTGTTTATACTTACAGAAACTTAATTCAAAATATAACACTGGCTGTAGATGATAAATAAAATATGAACAATTACAAATTCACGAAAAATATCTAACTACAATAAATGAACACTTACTTTTTGTAGTAATCAATTTTCTCATTTTTCCAATTCTTTTTTAACTATTTTGCAACGGACCAAGTTCACAAATAGACAATGACACTAGTAAGTTAACACGAGTGCCCCAAATACGTTCGGTTCCGTGGGAACTACGTGTTCTCACAGTAGCGCACAGACATAGCGTCAGCAGAACGCAGTCAACACCGGTGTGCGAAACGAACGTGGAAGTAATGCTGATGCAGCGTCTGGGCAGCACATAGCTTTAAGTTACATTTAAGGTTATTCTATGTTAGGTGTAAGCTAGAAATATATTTTAATAAACGGGGGACCACTTGTTGCTTGGCCTCCAAAAAAAGAGGATGTTTTATTAATAATTAACTAGAATAGGTCAAAACCAGACATGAAGTATGATAGAGAGAGAACGGAATTTATGTTGTTTCGTGAATAACTGTCAAAAATTCATGAATAACCGTCAAAATAAAAAAAACCGTGGGTATTGACAAATCCGTTGCCTGTAGACCGTTAAAAAGATATAAATCATGTGTAACCATATATATATACATATGTATTTTGAAAAACTATGACAAAAAAACCCAATCGAAATTGAAAATAAATTAAAGCTTAATTAATTGACTTCATTGCATTTTATTAAATGGCTACGTAATTAATGAAAAAAGGTTATTTTGTGCGTGGAACAAAAAGGATAATTAAATCGGACACTAGAATAGTGGCGTGGCGTGATCCTTTCGTCGTCGTTGCTTCTTGCTTCCCGTTAATCGTCGTACTGGTCCCCATCGGCAAGAAAGATGGAACACGCGTTCCACTTAAGGTGTGTTCGTTTTATAGTAAACGGTTAGACATATATAGATATCGATAATTGGCTGATATCGAATTTACCACAATCGCTACCCTAATTTCGTAATTGGTGGAATTTGAAATTTTGGCAGAAAATTAAGTCCCACCTACGTTAACTAAGAAACGTACGAACTGGCAAGCATTAAGAACTCACATACAAGATAATATCGAACATAGAGTACCGTTGACAACACTATTCTGTTTAGAAATAGAGCTCGATAAATATTATAGATGCAATACAATGCACCGCGTGAACCAATACATCTCTCGCTAGAAAAACGACGTCGGCTCAGACGTAAGTATTGACAATTTAATAAGAAATTCTACTCACAGAATTTAAGGAAGAATTTAAAACCCCAAAAAAGCTACTGGGTATTACTTAATCACAGGAGAAGTTCTGAAGGATTTACCTCAGATAGGGCTTCTTATGTTTTTCTACATTATTAACGCCGCCTTTAGATTAGAACATGTCCCTAGGCAGTGCAAAGTTTCGGAAATAATAATGGTACCAAAACCGCGTAAAGCTCCAAAAGACAAAAAGTCTTGTAGCCCGACTTAACTTCTTCCGATAATTTAGATATTATCGTCGAACGGATATTACTTAGACGTTTAAGAAAACCGTCTTATTCCTAATCCCCAATTCGGTGTCAAAAGTAAGCATTCAACTGCAGACATAAAGCATTCAACATACCGATGAAAAATCATTTATCATGTTGTCAACCGTTACGTCAGTATTGCCTTCAATTCCATTCGATCTTAAAAGATATGCATCGTATTTAAATTTTAGACTAAGCCGATGCATCTTTTAACCAACCCGGCCCAGTAGAAGTTGGTGTGTTATAAGTGATCAAGGGCAAGGGCAGTCGCTCAGAAAACAATCTTTGGTTAAGATTGGCTGGCAGGTTGCTCATAATACCGGCGTTAACACTCAACAGATTTGCTTAGCGAAAAAATCGTGCTCACACAAAATATGGTGGCACACTTCAGTTTTGAGAGAAACTTCGAGGTGTTTGCATATAATTGCCTTGCTTTCTGTTTTACTTATTGGTAAAATGAGGAAAAAGCATTGTTCATTTTTATTTCCCCGACCTCTGGTAATTGTCTATATTAAAAAAAAGGAGACAGCATTATTTGTTCACACTTGATGCCATCTTTCGTCGATGCGAACTCATTAAATTCCTTGAGAATTCAAATGAAATGATAAATGTACTGAAGTTGTATAACACGTGTTCACACCTTACTACAAGTCGGTCAATCCAGCTGAAAAGGCAAAACGTTGAGTCCAACGCACTACAACTCTGCGGTTTGGTTGTAACGAGCGTTCACATTGACGATTTGACCATCAACCACGGTTGGCAAGCAAATCTTCGGGACAAACTGTTGTGTGTGAACGCAGCGAATCACATCACACAGTTCTCGATATCAACTCCATCTGCAAGCATTTTGGAACATTGAGGAACTAGATTCAAAATCGATGCTCAGAAGAAGATAAAGCAATTGCAAATATCATTTTTCCATACCCTTCAAAGGCACAATGATTGAAAATACATCGTCAAGCTTACTTTCAAATCTCCACCCGCTTTCAAAAACACGCTCAGTGGAGCACTCCCTCGCTTAACAACAATGGAGAGAAAGTGCACATGGGAGACTTCACTTTTTAGTGCTTATTCAAAGTTCATGGATGAATACACATGAGCAAAGTGCCGTCTTCTAGAATATAGAACTCGAACAGTTTGTATTTGCCACACCTGCAGTGCTCACACCTGATAGTCCAACTTCTAAACTGTAAGTTATCCTGGACATGCAAGGATACTCAAGGAAACTCACCTAACGATTTGCTCATAGTCGGTTCACCTATTCAACGCAAATTCTTTCGACGTCATACATACATATGTATGTATTTAACTTTATTGCAGCTGACCTCCTCATGGTGGGGGCGGGCTACAGGTTTGTGGTGTAAGAATTTATTTGCGTACAGCCCATACTATTTAAGCACAACCCCCCACAATGACGAAAAGAAGAAGATTGACATTAGATACCGGCTACTCTGGTGTGCCAGAGCAATATTTGGAGCCAGGCCTGAATGGTGGCTGAATGCGAGCGTCTGGCGGCTGGTCTGTCGGACTAAGCGAAGGAACTACAAGGAAGCCGTCAATGGCCTCTTGAACCGATGTGGTGGTGGGAGATAGTCAAGCCATGCACTGACCAGTTAGAGCGGGAAGTAATAGGCAATAGACAACGGCATCGAATAAGGCTTGAAACATGGAACTTCTCATCGCTCACAGGAGAGGACGTCGTTGCGAAGCAAAGGGGATCTAGAATTCTGGACGTTTTGGATGTGTGGCTACTCTTTCTGTCGGAAGTTGCACCTCAAGTGTCTACACAGACGTCAGTGGAGATACTCACAAGTCCCAGGCTGGCGGGAAGGGTATTGGAGTGGGTACCATGAGAAGTGAGAGGCTCTTTAATCTCAAGCTTTATGCGGCTGAGACTTTCCTGGATAAAGTTATTGCTGCCCTTGATAGGGTAGTGGAGATGGATTCGTATATAATGATGGATGACTTCAATGCTCATGATTCTGTTGATGTAACGACATAGGGTGATGATGAACTTCACCACAACTCGAACGAAGAGCTGGTTGAACTTTTGCTGTGCAAATCGAATGTCTATAATGAACACCTTTCCACTCAGAGGCACCCATAATTGCACGTGATACCTTCCTTCAACAGAAACCGTTCACAGATCTATTTGTGGTACTATTGTGTGCGAAACGAATGGTTTGTGGCGATCGTGAAATGGGAGGGGCTGAACTGTCAACTGATCACCACTTAGTGTTTTGTGCGATGTACCTCACTGAAAGGAAGTACCTCTTCTGCCAACGCGGGAACCAAGAGTTGTTACACGGATACGGTGGGAGAAACTATAGAACAGTGAGTTGCGGATAAATTTGTTCACGGCACATATCTGAAAAGTTTGAGTTTCAACTGTCCCATCCCATTGCCATTTCACGAAATGTTTGTGAACTGAAGCTGCAGAGGGAGGAAATTCAACATCATCAAAGGAGTCAAATCTGAAGACGACGATAAAGCGGTTTCGGGAGTTTTATGTCTTTCTCGTGTCACTTAGGTGTCCTCAACAAGCTGTGAAATATCCGACGTTTGCAAACTGGGGTAATTGTTTTTCTTTTCAAGAAGGTTAACAAAAGAGACTGCTCCAACTGAAGGGGCATATCAATTTTAAGTATCCCCAGGAAAATCCATTCTAAGGTATTGGAAGCGCGTTCTAGAGCATTGGTTAAGAATAGGATGTGGGATGAAAAGTGCGGCTTTGGTCCCCCCAGAGGTACAGCCTCCTTCTCATTCAATATACGGCCTGGTTTTGCAGCGCAACCGAGTTGAGGGTAAGTCACCTTCTTTTTGCAGCTGACTTCGTTACTCTCACATATTCCCAGACGGAACTCCACCGCGCACTCGATAGGGTTGTGGCCGTAAGTGCTGATGATGGAATGAAGGTTAAAGTGAACAAATCGGAGGTTCTGATCATTTCCAGAGCGCCTGTTCAATGCACTCTATATGGTAGTGGAGTCTCATTGAAGCTGGTGGAGAAATTTGAGTATGTCGGCGTCGTTTTCACGAGTGAGGGGAGGAGAACTTTCCTGTAGGATTGGCCAAGCTGCATCAATTTTGAAAGAACTTGGTAGATGTGCTATCAGGAAGGTCAATCTTGGTGTCAAAGCCATGTTAGCGGTTTTCAACTCAGTATTTATTCCAACTCTCACCTATGGTCATGAAAATTGCGTAATGACCGAAATAATAAGATCGCGAATACAGGTTGCTGGAATGAGATTTCTTCATGCTGTTGTGAGAATTACTCGCCACAATAGGGTGAGAAATACTGCAGTGCGCGATGAACTCAACATTGAACAGCTCCTCTACGGAGAAAGCTATGCCTCGGTGGTTTGGTCACGTGCCACGAATATCCCCTTCATCACGACTTCCGAGGCGGTTGTTGAATGCTATTCCATTAAGTAAGCAACCGCTTTGCATAACCAGGACGAGGTGTTTGTTTTAAGTCCAAAAACTCGTCTAATTATTATTCCAGATTTAAACTCGTCCATGTTCATTTTATTTGAATTCTCAAATGTTGCTAAATAGCTGCCTTTTTAATTCAATTTCTATCCAAAGGTATTTGGTAGGTTTATCAGATCTAGTAATAAATGTTTGTTTCTAGTAGTGAGAAATATCAACATGAACAATATCGCTTCTAGCTTTTGGTGGTTCTGGAACACAAATAATTGGTTAAATAGGATTTCTATCACATTTTATGTTGGCTGAATATTTTCTTTGCAACTTTGGAAAAAAAATTGTCTTTAAGTGCTCGATAGGTTCTATTTATTCCACTGTTTAAGGATTCAGTCGTGTGATATAGTGACATTTGTTTTCAACATTCTTCTTCTGTTTCCGTGTCTTGTGTCCTTTTTGTCGCATTCACAAATTTTGAATTTTATTGTTGAATTTTATTATAATCTCTACCATCAACATAAGAATAAATTCCATTTTTCGCTTCCATTTTAACATGCTTGACATGTATTTCTTTTATTTCTTTTTTTTTCATTGTGGGGATTGATTTCTATTATTCTTCTGCCATGAAGTATAAAAATAGATTGAGAATTAGTAATATATATAATAGTCTTGTATTTTTATAATTTCTTCTTTTATGAAAATATGACCTTGAAGCTATTCCTGAATGGATGGTATCAGATAGGTCCATATTAGATTCACTACTGTCTTCATTACATATTTCAGGACTATTTTCTAGCCTACTTACAAAATGAGCTACAGTATTTTCATTCCCTGTAAGATATTCAATATCGTAGTTGAACCCTTGTTATTTTAGAATTCATCTTTGAGCCCTTTAGGAAAATTCTTTGCTTTTATACTTAGAGTTTAAATACTTTATCCTTTCATGGACAGTAACCATCCTCTCATATCCTTCCATATGAATAAGGCCAAATGTAGATAACCGAATAAATTATTGCTAATTCACTATATTTTTTCATGTTAATTTAGAGTTCTAGGGACATAGCAGCATGGATGGCCACCTTACGAAAGAACCGCTCCAATAGCATAATCACTAGCATCTGTTGTGACTGTAACCTTTTTTGGTAATTTTAATATGGGATGTGAAGATATAAGAATTTTAAGATTTTCAAAGTAAACTAAGGATCTTTCGTATTCATTTTGAGGTCTTTTATCAATTTTTTTTAAGTGGGTATGATATTTTAAAATATTCTTTTATAAATTTCCTGTAAAATCCAATCATTCTCAGAAAACTCTTATTTGTTTCTGGTTTTTTAGCTCTTTTTTTAATATCTTCAATCTTAATTGGATTAGGCGATATGCCGTCTTTGATTACAGTGTTTGGTATTAAGTGTCTCTCTGCATAGCGCTACATTTGCCGGCTTGTATTTTTAAGTTATGAGTATTATATATATATATAGAATTTCTTAAATTTTAAAGACTGGGATGGTTGGGTGTTGCGGGAATCGGGTAGGCACTGACTGGCGTCAACCCAGTTTAGAGATGCCGCCTCTGATGTGCTGGGTTTCAATCCGCCACCACAACGAAACCCCTGGTTTGACAACGAGTGTCGGCAGGCGAATGCAGCCAAGCAAGAAGCATACAAAGCGGCACTGCAAAGAAGTTAACCAGTCAAGGTTATAAAGTCCGAACCGAAGCCTGTAAGGATGATCAAGGGAACATCGTAGTAGAGTCACAGTCGATGCTGAGGATATGGAGAAACCATTTCTGCAGACTGTATAACGGCGACGAAGAACCAAATTCCGCTGTCAGGCAGAACGAACCATTCAACCCCAATGAAAGGGACGATGAAGATCAACAATTCCGTCCACCCGACCCAGATGAAGTGAGGATTGCCATATCCAAACTAAAATCCAACAAGGCTGCGGGAGCTGACGGCCTACCCGCCGAGCTTTTTAAGGCCGCAGGCGATGATTTGGTAAGGAGCATGCACCAACTCATCTGTAAAATATGGTCGGAGGAAAACATGCCCGATGAATGGAACCTCAGCATAGTCTTCCCGATCCATACAAAAGGAGACCCTTTGAACTGCGCCAACTACAGAGGCATCAGTCTCCTAAGTATTGCATATAAAATCTTATCTGCCGTACTGTGTGAACGCCTAAAGCCATTCGTCAGCAACCTGGTCGGTCCATACCAGTGTGGCTTTAGGAAAGGAAAATCCACCATCGACCAAATATTCACACTGCGGCAGATTTTGGAGAAAACCCAGGAGCAACAAATCGATACCCACCACCTTTTTATCGATTTTAAGGCCGCGTATGATAGCATTTATAGAGACGAGCTATACAGAGCAATGTCTAGTTTTGGCAGCACTACCAAACTCGTCCGTTTGTGTAGGATAACGATGGAGAATGCACGCTGCTCCATCAAGGTCGGTAAAGACCTAACCGAGACCTTTGATGTCAAAAAAGGATTCAGACAAGGCGACGCGCTGTCATGCGACTTTTTCAACATCGTTCTTGAAAGAATTGTTCAAAACTCGAACGCCAACACCAGAGGAACAATCTTTCAGAAGTCCGTCCAACTACTCGCATATGCCGACGATATTGACATTATCGGAAGAACGCAGCGTGATGTCAATGGCGCTTTTGTGGGTATTGCAACGGAGGCCGCGAAGATGGGTTTAGCGGTAAACGAGGGTAAGACCAAGTATATGCTGTCAACGAGAAAGGACACCCAACACCGACGTCTCGGTCAGAACGACACAGCAGACAGATATAACTTTGAGGTAGTCAAAAACTTTGTATACCTAGGCACCGCTATCAATTCAGACAACGACACCAGCGCTGAAATCAAACGAAGAATAACTCTTGCCAATCGCTGCTTCTTTGGGCTAAGAAAGCAATTGGTAAACAAAGCGCTCTCTCGAACAACCAAACTAACGCTTTACAAGACCTTAATCGTCCCAGTCCTGCTATATGGCGCGGAGGCTTGGACTTTATCAAAAGCGGATGAAGCTGCTCTTGGTTGCTTCGAGAGGAAAATTCTTCGTGTGATTTTCGGTCCCGTCTGCATAGATGGTGAGTGGAGGAGGAGATTTAATGACGATCTATACGGGCTGTTTAGCGACATCGACTTAGCCAGAAGAGTGAAGATCCAACGATTGAGGTGGCTAGGTCATGTAGAGCGGATGGAAACCAATGCTCCGGCCCGAAAAGTCTTCGAATCCACCCCCGAAGGACGGCGCAGTAGAGGAAGACCGCGACTCAGGTGGCGCACGCAAGTGGAAAGGGACCTCAACCAACTATGCGTGCGAAACTGGAGACAGCTAGCTAAAGATCGAGCTGGCTGGAGACGCTTGTTGGTTGAGGCCCAGGTCCACCCCGGACTGTAGCGCCACCTTAAGGTGTTCACTTAGAATTGTTGAATAAACTAGTATATCACCCAGATATACAACACATATTACATTAATGCAATCGCTTAATATTTAATATTTCGTCCCCGGAGCATTTTGTAGGCCACATGGCATCCTTAAGAACTTATAAAGGCCATCCGGTGTGACAAACGCTGTTTTTTCTATATCTTTTTCTGCTACTGAAGTTTGGTGGTAACCCTTTGCCAAATATATTGCAGAAAAGCACTGAGCTTGGTATTACAATAAATGGAGAACTATGTCTACTTTCACTCTTTCTCATTATACCTTGATTTTCCATGTCTCTCATTGGTTTCCTTACTTCAGCCACATGTTGAGATGGATACCAATATAGTTTAGAACTAATTTCTCCGTTGGTTGTTGTTTTGATTTCGTGGACTATACTGGTTATATTTGTTAGTTTACCACCGGGGCTCGGGTTTTTATGTGCATAAAATATGCACACTAGACACTGACGTATTTATTTCCTCTGCAAAATGATGCAGTGCCTGATCCAGACAGGATACATGTTTGGATCATTTTGGCATAAAAGTAGCTTTTGTCATGTAAGGGCTACAGTGCTCAGTTGGCCTAAGTGTGTCTGCTGTCTTTCTGCGCAGCAGTCAGCCGCTTCTACCTAACCTAAGCGTTCCAATCTCCCAATATGAAACCGTAATCTGTAACTGAGCATGCAGATTCCATTTAAAATTCTGCAGTCACAGGCTCCTGATACATTCACATCGTTATGTTAAGACAAAAATGGTCTGGCATTAAAGTCACCGTTAAGTAATAATTCGGCTGTTGCTAGGTTATATAGAATATCCCTTATTTTGTAAATATCACGTAGCCAGTGGTTACAATTTAAATACGTTGGGTCTATTTAGATACAGTTGACATCCATATTAAGTTTTGGTACGCACGTTTCTTCAACCATCTTAAATTTAACTGATACTTTTGCGATCTGCTTCCGATATTCAAATGTTTCACCACATCTCGGTAGCTTCCAAACAGGATTGATTTTACTACACTTACTCTGAATACTACTTTTGGAACCGACTTTTTAAACTGGAGGAGAAAAAGCAGCCACAACAATCGTGAGTAATGATTCAAACGGAACATCCCTTCGACCTGCTGTCATCTCTCCGTGAATTCGGTTAGTTAGATCTACGGTCTTTATGCTCCGTTTTATATCAAAGCGTCGGAAGCAATCAGAAGCAAAATCGCATATAATAATCCGCAAGAAATGTATTTACTATATTATTATAATTTATGAAGTTTATGTCGAGATAGGAATGGACGTGTATTCATTAGTGTCGTGGGGTGCACGCTTTTGTAACAAAGAAAGTCCTCGAGTGTTAACATTAATTTTTTTTAGTTTCTCATATCACCGTGAATTGCTCTAAATGCAAAGAAAAAATTTATCTATGTGATCTGTGTGTACCTGTGTGATGATTGTTTCATTCAATGTGTCTGTGTTGACATTCTCCAATCAGACATAGATTCTATGAACACTATCAACAGCAAGTTCTGCTCCGATAAATGCACGTTGCAAATCACCAAAAAGTGTGGGAACATCGAAGGAGCACACAAAAAACTGTGCAGGGATCATTTCTTCAATGTGCACATAAAATTCCTCCATACGGTATATCAGCTGACTGAAGAAAATTAGTCTCTACGTTCCAGTGTCAACAAATTGGAGAGTCAACTAAACTGGCATGAGCAGAACAGAACAAATAACGAGAGTTATTGATATCGTCGGTGTACCTTAGGTGAATTCTTTAAGACCAGTGGTGGGTGTGCAAAAAATTGACGATATTGCTCTTAGTGTACGTGCATGTACACGTGAAGCCTGAAGAAATTGAAAAGCCTTCTGTGAAGAAAAAACCGAACAGACTTAATATCATATGCGTCCATCTGTCATCGACTAAAGCAAAAGAGAGAATTATGAGAAGCAAAGATATACTTAAAACAAGCTTAATTCTATGACGTTTGGAGATAGTAGTAGTAAAATATCCATAAATTAAAATTTTACTAAATAAGTTAAGATAGACGGCAAATTCAAATAGTTATGGCTAATTCTAATATTTACCCAAAAAAGGATGATAATGGTAAAGCTGTTCTTGTAAGATGCTTTGATGATCTTGAGTTAATCAAAGATAAGCGTAATGATTGATATAGTGATGTTGTACCTCTCTTGGGTGCAACATTTATCATAAAAAAATTCAATATAAAAGAGAGTAATAACATTGATACACTTTATTGGTCAAATCCAAACATAAGACTAACTTAATACTAGACCCCAACAAGATTGACGTGTCTTGTCTCTTATCTTTGTCTTCTCGCTAAAGACAAGGATAGAGACCATTTCCCGTTTCTGTGTGGCATGGTGGAAAGTGTTGCCATAGTGATTAATACATAGTACATGTAATACATTTATTATATGACAATATTTTTAATTTCAACAACAACTCTCCCGTTGAATCCATAGCTAATTGTCAATTTAGTTACATATATCTTTAATAGTAGCGAAAGAAAAGTGCATCAAAATGTATATACGTTGATCTGATATGTTGATATGTTATACCAAAGGTTATGAGAATCTACCAGACATTGTATTTGCGTCGAACTCTTTTGAAAATGATGATTACAATATATAGAACATTTTCTAAAACATGTCTTGACCATGCTTTCTGACCTATTTCTCCATATCGATCATTGTATGACCTATTATACTATATTGATCATAAAATATTGAGCAGAGTTAGAAAAAGAATAAGATATCCACTGCGCTGAATACAGTTGAATACGGTACTATACATAATGAACATACAGTACTGCGTCAAATATATACACTTAGTCGCAGAACCTTTACACACTGTGGTTGTGATTATGCTGGTTAGTTTTCAAGTAAAACTAAAACGTTACTCAAAAATCGAATCACAATGGGCTACGTTTATTTAATTGTCTGTCTGGTAACAAAAGTAATCCCTGCCATTAGGAATTAGCTAGCGACTCCACAAAGGAGGCATTTATTGCAGCTCTACGAAGAATCGTCGCTTGTCGGGGTAAACCATCGCATATGTACTCTGACAACGGTACAATTTTTGCGGATGAGCCAGAGGCCATTCGGATATGTATAAAATCACCTTGTCGGAACACCTTCGAAATATCATCAGCGGCGGAATCTCTCACTATAATATGACACTTCATCCCTCCGTCTGCACTCCACTTTGGAAGATTTTTTATTTTTTAAATCAAATTGTGGCCTGATAAATTCTCGTTCTTTATGCCACACTTCTGATAATGACTTAGATTTTTAAACACCAGCTCATTTCATTCTAGATGAATCATATTCTGACGATCCTGAGCCATCGACAGAAATTCTAGAAAATAAACGCTCTTGTTGGGTAGCACTCCAAACTCAGATCCAGGACTTCTGGAAAAGCAGGAGCATGGAATATTTAACATCTCTACAACAATTACCAGGATGGACACATCGCTGTCAACATGGACATTGTTGTCATAAAGGACCGAACTTATCACATGGAAATGGCGATGTACAAGACGTAACCTTACGAACTACAGTAGGAAAATTTACACTGCCTATCCACAAACTTGTCCTGCTCGCTATATGCTGAAACTTAATTTCAGGGGCTGGGGAATGTTTAAGAATATTTCGTGACTGCTTGATTAAGAAGAATCAAGCTCACTTAGACCACCCGGTCCATTGTACTGTTACGTTTGGCTTTATGTATAAAACCTACTTACCCTTTAACCTTGTTGTAACTCCCTCTTGGGATTTTGTTGGTCATTTGTAATTTCTTCTAAACTCCTTTTGAAACTATTTAGTGATTTTTAGAAATTGTAGGATATGCTCTGGATCTCTGTTGCTCAGATTCTCAGAGTAATAACCTTCCTGTCTAAATTTAGGAAATTTAGGAAAATTTTATTAATGGTGTGTCCAGAGCGTTTATGGGCGCTTGACTGTCTATATATAAACAATAGATCTTCCGTATATTTGGTTTTGGAACAGTTGTTCCGCTTGGAATACACTACAGCGATTCGGTAGCTGGATTGCCCCAGAGATATCTGGTAAACTGGCATAAATGCCTGATCCCATGCCTTCTTCCGATTTGGATCCGTCAGTGTAAATATCTAAAGCTGCTTTGTCTTCATCCCTTTCTTCTCTTGTGGGGATTAAAGTCTTGTGCTTTATTTCGAAGTCCATGAGGGGCGTCAGATAGTCAGTCTCCTTAGGGGTATTCGAGTTTTGCAGTAGCACCTTGAGATCTTTTCCGTGTGCTTTGTCCCATCGGTTGCCTTCCCTTGGTCATTTGTGGCCACAAAGTTTACAATAGGATCTACGGAAAGCAGATGTAGCATCATTTCTAGGACGGCTGTGGGTGTTGTTCTTAGTGCCCCTGTATAAACAGATGCATGCTGATCTCTGTTTACTATTTATCTTGGAAAGATTTTGCTCCGAAATCTAACACCAATATTGGTCGTACTATTGCGGTGTATAGCCAATGTGTAATTTTTGGTCTAATATGTCATTAGGAGCCGACGATTTTCTTGCATGTGTAGTGTGTAATCGATGGCTTCCTGATGTATTCCTGTATGTTGCGTTTCCAGTTTAATTTACTATCAACTATAACACTTAGGTATTTGGCATGATCAGTGAAAGCCAGTTCTTTCCCATTAAGCTTCGGTGGGGCTTTGATAGAGATTGTATATCTTCTCGTTAACAGAACTAGTTCCCTTTGGATGGGTTTACATCCAGTCCTACGTTTCTGTCCATTTCGTCAAGTGTTGGGGAATTTTCCCGTGACGGCTAGTGTGATGTCATCCGCTTATGCAATCGGTTTACACCCGATTGAATTTAGTATTTTGGGTAGACCATCAACTAATATGATCCAGAGTAGAGGAGATAGAACACCCCCTTGTGCAGTCCTCCTAGAGACTCTTCTTTCCTCATAGTAGTTTCCTAATTAGGACTCATTTTTTTTTTTTTTGTAATTTAGGACGTTGTGTATCCATTCTCTGATACAAATCTTAACTTCAAGTTTACTTACTGCGCTGCCTATCGCCTCGAATTTTATGTTGATGAATAGTCCTTCTATACCTGGGAAGGATACTATCCTGTACTCTTTGTGCGGGAATGGAGTGCTGTTTCCGTTGAGTAACATTTGCGTATCGCAAATGGGTTCGAAGATATTTGTTTAAATAGAGTATTCTCTCTCATACGCAGTCCCACCAATCTCTCTAGAGTTTTAAGTATAAACGATGAAAGTGTGATGGTTCTAAAATCATTGGGACTTGTGCGATTCACTTTCAAACAATTCGGTATGAAAACCACTTTTGCTCTTCCTCAGAGTCTCGGAGTATAGCTATGTCTCAGGCAGCTTCTGATATGTCAGCCATGCTTTTATTGCTTTAAACCTATGTTGCAGTTCTCCTGGTCTGATACCATCAGGTCCTGGGGACTTGAAGGGATCAAAGCTCTTTACTACCCATTTCAGTTTTTGCGATGAAAACAGATGGGTTTTGGTTGCTTCTCCCATTCTCTGTCATCATCGGTATTTTCCGTTGTGGTCTTGTTTCCCGAAAAGTGTGTATCCATTAGCAGTTGCAGAGTCTCTTGACCAGAGTCGGTCCAGACTCTGGAAAATTTGTATATGCAGGTAGTCATTGTCGGAGTTTTGGAGAATATTTGCCTTAAACGACTACACTAATTTTTTTGTTTGGTCCTCTTGAGCTTTCTTAACCCGTTTTTTGTAGGATTTAAGGCTTTGCTTACAGATATCCTATATGTCAGCTAGGCCTGAGTTCCACCATGGTGGGTTTTTTCTCTCTTTCTGTTTTATTAATGGGCAGATTGAGTTGAAAGCGTAGTTCATGGACTTTGTAAGATATTGGATTCTTGGATTCCTAGTGCTGTTGGCCTCTGTTATAGAGATACAACCAAGAAAATGGATGTATCCACAATCCGAGAAGGATACATCTATAGATGCTGCCCATGGGTCCGCTGGAACCGGTCCCTCGTCATCGAAGGGCATATATTCCGAGGAATCCCATCCCATCTCCTCCCATCCGAGGTGAGCTTCGATGTTATCTCTCTTAAGTAACCTTAGTTTCTATACTCTATTTTGTTCATCAAACCAAATTATGTAGAGTAATGGACGAGCAAACATATTTTATATATTATATATAGTCGCACAGTGGCTCAAGGTCAGTGGTTTTATGATATTAATTATTTGGAGATGTGGATTCTGACTTTTTTTTGTTTTATAGGCTTAAATAAGAGTAAATCTTTATTGGGAAATTCTATTAAAAAATAATTTTTAATTATTTTAAGACACAAGTAATATAAAAAATCAAGCAAATATTTTAGTGATAAGGACATCATTCAAGTCTCTCTTTTTGAAAATCAATTTATGTGGATATATATATATGGACAGCAACAGTTTCCAGGCACTTCATAAAAATTAACTCGTCATCATCGTTGAACTGTTCTAATAATGCTTGATGGTATTGGAACTGACATCGAAACCCAACCTTTATAACATTGGGGCTGCATAGACTAGGTCACTTGGCGGAACCGTATTTCGTGGGTCTACTGTTTGTTTGCGTTGACGTACATGACTTGTGCCACATATGAAGGATGTTCTTGTTTCTACCAGCGAAATAACACTGATAACTTTGGACGTCAGAACCTTGACAAATTATACTTATACACTTAGAACATGAGCAATCTTAAATCTTAAAATATTTATATTTATATATGCAATTAAATATTAATAAACATAAAAAATTATATCTCAAAAAAAAATATAGACAAAATATATTATTTATAAAATATATTTGGGGCAAAAGTTTAGCACTTTGGTTTTTGCATTTGTATTAAGAAAACGACTCTTTAGCGTCGACCGACAACAGAATCTGTTGAACAATAATAAAATGCATTGTTTAAAAAACATCTACATTTGAAACCCCACTATCTAATACCAGGAATAATATGTTATGATGTTATAATTCTACATACCTTTACATACACCGGACAAATTATGATTTTTTTGTGTAGAAATGATATGCGACAGGAATGCTAAAAATAATACGAACCTACTGGACTAAAATACTGCAAATGACAAACAATAAAAAGGTGTTCATATCAAGTTTACCAAACACTTGGTGAAAAATAACACAATGTTCCAGTTGATCAAAAACTGCAAAGTTACCTTTTTACCATAGTTGTCTATGGGCTGCCCACTGTGCGTCGGTCGGTCCAAAGGTAAAATTCAACTCTTCACGTTTTATAGCTTGAAAAAAAATGTTTCCTCATTGGAGGAAAACATGATTATCTCACTCGGTTAATTTTTCTGTATACAAAATCTAGTGGCTATAACGATCATTGCTTTTGATTATTTATGTACTGTTTATTTGCTCGCTCAAATGGCAAAGATCCATTTGTCAGTAATCGTTTCGAGGAATAATACGGCTCCTTTTTAGATTTTATTTAAAACGCATAATACAAAACACAGCTAAGCAGAACAAATAGAATAAAATGAACAAACTACATATTTGCGTGAACGACTACTTTTCTCTAACTACCCCTTTTTAATTCCTTCGATACTCGATCGAGGCGTCCCGTTGGCATCATTCTCGGTTGACAGCTCTGTCGTGGGCGGCGCTCCATTGTGACAAATCGGCCCTTGCTCGTCCTGAACGTCATGTCAAGCTCTGGTCTCAGTTAACACCACGGCTTCATTTTCGGTCGGCATTAGTGTTGTAGTCAAGAACATAGTGATCCTGACGAAGACATTTATCCACAACGTACGATCTTTTGTACTTCGGCTCCAATTTGTGCGATTCACCAGTGGGAACCAAATGCCAGAAGACAGTCTACGTTTGGTGTGAGTAAGCGGTTCAAGCTTTCAATAATATATGTGTTATAAAAACACCGTCTGAGCAATACAGCAATAAATACGTTTTTCGAAGCAATCTCCAAACTTGTGAAACAGATGAATAAGAGCACTCAGCTACGTGGCAGAGATCATAATTTCCGAGTTGCAGTGTGGACTCATTGCCCTGAAACTAACTATTAACTCTTCAAAATATGATGTGTGTTTGAAGCGACCGAAATCACTTTTAAAGGACATCAACTGACCAAAATTGGAAGCATTCCTAGCCACGAAAAAAATATCGAGGATTATCCTCACCGAATTGAGAATTTTCTTGGGCTTGGTGAGCTATTTAGGAAAATTTGTTCAGGACTTCGCATTCATCACGAAACCGTTGATATCAATGTTGAAGAAAGCGAGGGTAGAGTCACCGTTCCGCTGGCTTAGTGGGTAGACCCAAGCATTCGCGAAGTTAGACAAAGTATTATGCAGCGAGCCTACTTTTACTTCACACTTTCCACTACTAAAGGGGGATTTTTAAGCTATTATCTTTTTGGCAACACTGGTTTAAACAGCTGACGCACGTTTCGTGTTTTGTTACACTGTCAAACATCTTCAGTTTGGTCTATAATTTAACCATGAATCGTCTTACAAAGTTCATCGCGCGCTTCTTCCATTTTATTGTCAGTTTAGACGAAGCTCATTTTTGGCTCAATGGGTACGTAAATAAGCAGAATTGTCGATTTTGGAGTGAATATCAGCCAGAAGCATTGCAAGAGCTACCAATGCATCCAGAAAAGTCACAGTTTGGTGCGGTTTATGGGCTGGTGGCATCATTGAACCATACTTCTTCAAAGATGATGCGAATCGTAACGTAACTGTGAATGGTGAGCGCTACAGCCTCAACATCCATCATGTTAGCTTTACCTCGACGACTATATGAAAAAGGACCCACATTATCCGCGTGAATCGTCGTAATTGGGATGAGCGTAAAGTCTACTACATGCGTCCTTCTTTCTGCCGCACACGGCAATCTTTTGTAATAACAGCTTTCTCTCCATGCGGATATATAGGATTTAGTGGTCGTAACTGCATGTTTTGGGGTAAATACCCCACCGTGATATTATTTACATGCGAAATCGTTCCAAGCTTTCCACCATCGCAAGCACTTCTGCTGTAGGAAAAACGGGCTAAACTTCGACACAATCATCTACCGTCTGAAACAGTATTCCAGCTAATCCTCTCTACCTATTCTTTAACATCGATATAAACGGTCGAACATGGTTAGCTTGAACCGCTTACTCACACCAAACCTAGATTGTTTTCTGGCACTTGGTGCCTAGTCACAAAATAATTATGGCAACTATCGATGCAAAACACTCACATAACCTGATCAGAATGAGTAGGCCGTATCTTAGAACTCTCATCGGCGTCGTAATCGGGCTTTGTGCCAAAAGAATTCATGCCTTAAGACTTTGTACCCCCTAAAACGACTTCTGTAGAATTTGTAAGGATAAGTAGGAAGAAGAAGCAATTTCTTCTTCTTATTCTCCCTCCCGACAGGCTTATTTTCTAGTTGCTAAATAAGATCTTAACATTATATCTGCAACATTGGGGCGACACATACCTAACATTACAGTTGACGTCACATATACGGGCACTGCTACAGAACGATCAATCATTCGAGGTAATCTCGGGGAAGTTACAGGATATCGGGAACGAAAAGTTGCCAACCGATGTGACGTCAAGACGGACAAGACCACAACCTCTTATCTTATTAAAAAAATACGATATGAGAGCACATTTACCCATTCTCAAAAGTTACAAACATATTACAAACTTTAAAGAAATCATTTAACCTTAACTGATGCAATCTAATGTGCTCGTAATGCGTTTTTCTAAAAATAGGAAAACGCATAAAAAATCACCGCCATTAAAAGAGATTTATTCACCGATCTCATATTAAACAGGAATTCGCTCCATTAAATCGCCGTTAAAAGGGGTGCCAAACGGCCATCTAATTACTGAAATTGCCTGGCCGACTGAGGTTTCTATCAATCCCCCAACACAGTTACAACGTCGATCAAATGACGCGTGATCCGTTAAATAAAATAAATTGCCTCACCAGGCATGAATGGGGTGGCGGAAGTGCCTCAGAAAAATTAACAAAACTCCAGAATCATAAAATAAAAATCCAGCAAAGTGCTAATTGGTCAACTATATGTCGCAGGAAATGGACATACTGTCTCCTGAAACCCGTAGTTGTTGCTCTGTTTCAGTGGGTGCGGGCAGCCGACTGTCCTCGTCGGCGCGCAGTGTTAGCCTCGTTGCCTCGATGAACACGCTCCGGAACGATTCATAAATTACGGCATCCAAGGGATGGGTTAATAAATCAATTAAGTAGATACAACGTATGTCTGTGTCCGTGGGTCTGCGAGTATATGTGTGTGTGCTTGGAAACAATAGGAATGACATTTTGTTTGCCTTTAGACCATTATCGCTGTCCTATGTCCTTAGTCCGAAACGTTGATGTTGTTGTTGCTGTGTTTGCTTTTGCAACAGGACGGAGTACATATGCTTTGATTTATGGACTGATTCGCTTACGATGTGTTCGACATGTACGCTATAACAGATACATACAAATTGAACATGATTCGTAAATGGGTTGGTTTTGGAACCAACAGTGACAGTCAAAAGTGAATGATTTCTTTTAAATTAACATATAATATCGATTGTGATCAGGCTTAAGTATTGGAGGTTGATTCTAGGCCTATATTAAACATACTTACATATTTTAGGGATTCCATACTTATAGGGATTTTCAAGGGTGTTGATATTAATGTATGTACATGGTATTGATTTCAAATTCCTTATAAGTTTATGTGAAGAAGAAAAGCAAGGAAAGCATTGAGTTTCAATTGATGTGGACCACTACCGCAAGAATACCCCGTCAACGAGGTCTTGCTTCAACCCTCGAGAATAAATGGTTTGGTCGAGGTTCTCGTTTAAGCCAGAGGTTTCCAATTTTTTTCAGCCATGGAACCCTAAATTATCAAACGTTTTTGGCTGACCCCAATATTGATATTAATATAACTCATTGTTTCTTGAAGTGCGATTAAGAGAGGATATTTTTATGTCTGACAAGAAAATCATTAACGTACAAATTATTGTGATCCTGAACCAAGGCCACATCCTCGAATCTATTGAGATAAATGTAATTATTTTATCGTTTACAAAACATTTATTGTAGCACAAAGAATACGCTGCAACTTTTTAAAGTTTAGGACGAATTATTTCACATATTATGTATTTACTTAAAATATTCTTAAAATTAGGATTAATATCCGACAACTGAATGCGAAAAATATGCGTTTACTCTTTTTCTATTTATGTATTTGTTTTTTGTGTAAGTGTGTAAGTGTGGGCCTAAAACCCAACCTCACATCGAAAAGTTGTTACAAATGGAAGGAGAACCATAAACACTTCGGGTGTTATCATAAACGTCGCAAATCTGCACTAGTCCAATCGCATTCCTTTTCTTCTGCGCCTTGGAACACATACACTCTGCAGAATATGTGCAAGCCTGCTTTAGTACGATTGTCATCAACAACTGATCATTTACAAACTTCAGAAATTGCTGTGAAACAAGTACTATAATTGTACTGTAATTTTAATTAATTGTAAAATTACAATAATTACAAAAAAACATTACAAAAAAGGAATCCTTTTTGCAGTTAAAAACTTAATGACTGCATTAATGAACATGTTTAACGCAGGCCTTTGTTAGACCGACGTTTTTGAAAACACCCATTTTCTGTGACTCAATCCAACCCAAAATGTATTCAAATTGGAATCATGAGATTCCAAATATTGTTCAAGAATCATCTGAAGTAACCTTCAGCGGATCTTCAGGGTTCCGCGGAACACCACTTGGTCAACGCTGCAACGCGCTCTTTAAGGATCCTTGACAATCTTCGTAGTGACATTTCTGAAAATTAGTCCATGATGCCGCGGGCATCTATTATTTTGTAACAGAAAGTACAAAACTCGTTAATTGGATTGCAAATTGTTATAGCAACGGCCACTCTCTGATGTGGCTAAGTAGATATAGTAACACGACCGGAAGGTGCAGTTGGTTAAGTCCCTGCCCTTCAGTTTTCAATCTGGTCCATTCAACATTTGCCGTTGGAATCAATTCAACGGCACTATTACTGGATCAGAAGTACAATGCACACAGTGATATGTCTGATTTCTCCAATATGATGTTTAATAACTTCTGACAAAAAAAATAGATATACTACAAAGGCTGAGTCAATGTCATGTGTATTGTAATTTATATTTTATTTACGTGTTCCACCTGGTGCGTACAAGAAAAAAACCCGTCATGTTGAGAATCAATAGGTAGTAAAGTTTTCCTCTCAAACGAGACATTTGTACATTTCTCTCTGCAAATATCGCGACACACCTTTGCTTTATGAACGGATACTTAGTTTGTAAGTTAAAATTAAATGTGCACTCACGTTTATTAATTTCAATGTTTCAAAAATCACGAAAATAATACTGAGAAAGCGTGCTATATCTGGAAGTCTATCTCTGTGTGTGTGTATTATGTGAGTGAGAGAGAGAGAGTCTAGTGAACGAAACATGGATCCATATGGTTTGGCCTTTCAAAGTAAAGCGGGACGGTAAGTTCGGAAGCGGGACTATGGATCAATCCGATTATTCTTACGAAGCCATTACTCAAAATAGAGATGTGGGAGTTGGTGTTGTCTAGGATGTGTAATTCTGCTTTCAGAGTGGTAAGGATGTATCGGTGATAAAAAGGGATCTGGTCATCGCAAATTTTCTCTTATCCGTTTTAAAAAATTTAGTTTGACCTTGCTCATTGGTTTTAAGTTTTTTTTTTCCCATGTTTGTTGTGATAGTGGATGTTCTTCTGTTGTTTTAACACGCTCTACGTTTTTAGAAGATCATCCATCATAAATGTTATTGATGCAGAATTGAAGGAATTTTAATTGTTTATTTCGTAACTCGCAAGAAGAGGTTTCTCAGAGGTTTCTTTACGTCCTCTATTGCACTAGATTTCAGAATCCTTGGAAGCTTAGTGAACAGTGAGAACTACATGGCGTTCAGTCAAATAGATGTCGATATCACTCTTATGTGCAGTATGCAAAGGGGTAGGAGAAGGAATCATGTTCTGAATGCGTTGATAAGCGCGTTTACAAGCAGTATTGGGTTGTGCAACGATCTGTTGTCCCTATGTGTGGTGGCTCTCATAGAATTAATGGTGGTCTCGATAAATCATTTAGCACTGGATAAATGTTCGGAATTTCTCTTGTTTCTCTTTCTTTCAGAAATAATTTGAGTGATTTGGCTTTGCAAGTTGAACTGGTAAGGCCGGTTTATTCTGATTGACGTTCAACCCACAATTGGATTCTTCAAGTGTATCTAGTTAACAAAATAAAACCTAAGCCAACCTAACCAACCTAAGCTGTGTGATAAGTGCAGCATTGTATATAACAAGGTGAAGTAGACGGAAGGCAAATACGATTTATTTCGATTGGTCTGGCGTGACAAGCACAATTTGCAAACAGCGTGTTGAGGGATATCAGGAGATTCATGAAAATGGGTTCTGGGGAATCCCAACTACGTGCGTACTAGGTGCACTTGTTGTGCGGATTGAAGTCGAACTTCATGAATCAAGAAAAATAGTAGCCTATGTGGTAATACATTGTAATTAGTCTATCTCCCCAATTTTATCTAATTTAGCCAATCCGGTCAGAAGTTTGACAATCATTATTTCAGCAAGAAGGGCAGAAGAGGGCGAAAATGTTTATTGTCTCGTATTCGTTTGGTGACCCAGTCGTTCGCATATGTTAGTTTACAAGATCGCTTGAGACGGAAAACAAAATTAAGGGTTAACGTAAAATGAAGTATACAAAAAAAACAACAAAACTTGAAATGGTTTGATAGCGGATTGATGCAACATTTATTTTATTCATATAAGCAAAACTTAACTCGCTGAAGAAGAACATGTTAGTGGGAGCCGATGGAATACAGCTTCTCCATATTCCGCCCGAAGCGATGCAGATTTACTCGATCAGTCTCCTTCCTTTCATAAGCAAGGTTTTTGGAAAGATATTCATTTGAGTCCTGAAACAATGGGCTGAAGGTAATAAAAGAAAGGTAAAAAGTTCGTTGTGAAAAGTGGCCTAGTAACCTCCACCGCGGTTTTTGATATTAAAATTGGTCTGCAACAGGGGCGGCTCTTTCCCCGATCTTGTTTTCAATGTTCACTGCAAGTCCTATAGGTTCCATGCCGCACTTCATTGTGTACGCCGACGATCTAGTAGCGTACAGATCAGATCCGAAGGTCGATGTATTAATATCTTGTTGCACCGTGACTTCAAAAAAATTCAGCCTTTTTGCGACTACTGGAGGTTGGTTATCAACTTCCTGAAGTGTGAAACACCCTTTTCAGGACTCCGCTGTGATCCGCAAGGACTACCGTTATATGTAGAAAGTGTAGTAATGTATCTGTTCTTTGGTAGGGTCAATATCTGTATCTGTCAATATCATACTGTTACATTTAGCCGTAAATGAGTCTACGTACAAGTAATTAAATTGTCCACAAATACGGTTCGATCACTGGATTGTGACTAATGAAACACAAAAATTCACTATTTACGATATACGCGAATTTATTTTGCAAACAAACACTGATTTACTTTTTATACTTTATTATACTTTAAAAATCATTATTACTTTACTACAAGTCTCCTTGCTGTCGCAGCTCGTTGTTCGACGTCGCTGGAAAGTTCTGCTCATTTAGCAAATTTAATGCGTTGAGGTAGCGTTGTCCGGGGTTTCTGTTTCTCAGGTTCCCGATTTCCTCGTTAGGGTGTCCCCATGTACTGTTGTACCCCTGCAATGCGTGCTTTAACGGTCCGTCAGTCCTGTACATATTCGCAGTATTTTTCTTTCGAAAATTGCGAACTTCGCCGTGCTGATCTTGGAGATGGTGTGCCATATTGGGAAGCCGTACGTTAAGATCGGCCGTATAAGCTGCTCGTATAACAGCAGTTTTAAAACTTTACTAATTCTTCGACTGAACTAACTCGCATCGACCACCGTGCCAATGTCGCGAATTACAAAAGAATTTTGCCGATAAGGATAAATATATCTCTTTTCTAGAATCCCAGGTACAGGAATTAGGGAAAATAGAAGAGGTGCTATTTGCGAAAATGGATTGGGTAACAGCTCCAAGAGTTCTTAGCAAGGGAAATAGGTTTTAACATGAATTGAAACTCTTGGTACTTTCAATTCATTTTACGTCACCTGTAGCGTGTAGATTACTTAGGCCCTCCCTAAATTTCCCATCTGTTACCACATTACGTCGCTACATTTCATCTTGGCCAAAATCTCCAGGCAATACTCAATTTAATGTTAAGGCCCTTAAGATAAAGACAAACCAGCTCCCCAATATGTACAAATATTGTTCTGTGTCGGCTGATGAGCTCTAAAAGCACACCTGGATTACTGTAGAAAAATTGACACCATAGTAGGATTAGAAGACTGTGGTTGTGATGAATATCAATCTAATTGGCCTGCGAAGTATGTGCTCGTCCTTATGGCTCAAGGCATTGCGAAGAGATGGAAACATCCCATCGCATATTACCTCGTACGAACAACCTGCACACCTTCCATACTTCGAAAACTCATTTTCGAAGCTATTCGGGCTCTTCAACAAAGTGGCTCAATTCAGGTTGAGTTTGTATGTGATCAGGACTCAAATTTCCGTGGTTTAGCTAAAATATTAGAAATAGGTCCCACTAAACCATATTTTTAAGTCGAAAGCGACAAAAATTTTTTTTTTTTTTTGACACTCCCCATCTTGTTAAAAGTACGCGCAATTGCTTACTGAAATACCACATGCCGAGATATCCTTTTTTTGTACAATGAGCACAGTAGGCTAGATATCAAAATTGCGCCGAAATTAACCGAAGCAAATATTAGGCCAAATACTTTCCAGCGTATGAAAGTTAAATATGCTTCTCAGATTTTCAGCAGGTTGTTACACATACCACAGTTCAGGCCAAGGATCGCAAACAATGTTAAGCGATCCTTTCCTTGAATTCTTTAACGATTTGTTTGACCTTTTAAATCCATCGTCTTCAATATGTAACAGCAAATTTAGAAAGGGCTATTCGCAATATGATATGCAACTGCGGTTCTTGCAAGAGGCGAAAAGCCTTTGAACTCGCTTAAAGTAATTGATTCTGAAGGCAAAGATGTGACAAACCAATTGTCTTTCATCAAAGGTTGGTTTTTGAACATCTCGTCACTAATGTTGTTGTGGCAACGTCTAATGCCATGCCAGTTGAAATTTATTTTAACTCGACACCTTAATCAGGATTGCCCCGAACAATTCTTTGGCGAAGCAATGAGTTCGGGAGGTAACAACCATCGCTTGACTGCTGGTCAATTTAAGTCCGTTTTGCAGAGGCTCTGGGGTCTTCAATATTTGAAGATAAATCAGGCTGTGGTGAAAGAGCCAACTTGGTTGGAAACAGGCTGCATGTTATGCCCAAGGCAACTATTCCTGTTAAGCTACATATAATCACAGCGCAACCTTCATTTAGCATGACATTCTCAGTCTTCAAGCAGTTTGACGGATATCATTTGGTTGTGCCACCCCCAAATTTCATAGAATACATTCGAGAATGGTCTTCCAGCCATGTATTCAAGGATTGCTACCACCAAAGGGGTGTTGCGAACCAACTTTTCGAATTGCTAGCCACCGAAAAGAATTATGTTTGTTGCAAAAACTTGCTGGAACATTTTATTTTGCGATATTTCATTAGGATCCGAATTTATTTCTTATTGGAATTCTGAAAAGGGACCTCAATAAACCAAACTTGGGAAATTTTTTATTTAGATGCATTGCGAACACATTTTGTCTTCCACTTTAAATTTCACATTTTTGTTACACTTTGTCCTATATAATATACTAACATATTTATTTCCAGTTCGGGTGCAACATGCCTAAAGCGAACACCCGGTTAAAAAAAAATTGGTTAACGCACCAAAAGCATACCTCGCGGGTGGTGTGGAAATGCTTTGTAATGTAAATGGAATAAAATCACTCCAAAACAAACAATGTTTTATGTTTGTATTGATTTGTTCTTGTTGGAGCTTATTTCATTTCTTAAACATAAGTTTCAGCAAGCCATTCGAGATCTCCAGTTGTATACAAGTGCACATATGTATTCGCTTGTTCCTGTCGCCACGAATTTCATCTCTTAACATATTTTTCACCAAGATCTTTCATGTATCCTTCTATAGCACAAGTAGATTGGGCAATGACTCAACAACCACGATTTTCCTGTAAGTAAAAAAGTGAAATTCTGGAACAGGTACTTACATACAAGTGTACTTACAAACATGTTCTGAACCAACTAATCAATTGGATTGGGTAACAGCTCCAAGAAAAGATGAGAGCGCTTTCCTCTGAAATGTAGATGATGTTTATCACAAATTAATATAATAAAAAATACCTTTTCCTCTGAAATAAATCAAAATTGACTCCAACCAAACTTCTTCACAACAAACAAAAGTGAAATGTCAATTACAATCAAATCCACCACGATGAATTTGTGGAGGTAATCAGCTGATCGCTTAGCTCTCACGTATTCACGATCGATTCACGAACATATCTTCCTCCATTATCTCTGGCATTTACGATCTCAGTCAGTCTGCGATCAGCTCAAAATCGTGTCGCCCTTTTATAGGCTCAATTGTAACGGTTCGGTCTTTTAAATTCTTTGCAGTTACAATTGTGCGTGAAAACGGAACACGCTACAAAAAGGAGCACATTCTAGCTTACTCCCGATACTGGGAGTATAAATATCGGCACAGTGGGCGAAGCAAGTTTGTTCAGTCAAATATTTATTACAGTGCAGTTAGGGATTTTGTAGTGTTAAACAGCTGACGAAAGAGCTGTCGCAGCGGAGCCTTTAGACAGTTGGAGGAAAAGCTGAATTATAACAACGGCGTGACGCTCTCCAAAAGGATGGAATCGATCCAGAAACCTAAGATTTCGAATATGAAGTTGCGGAAACATCTGACAGTACGTCTCCGGCTGATTTGACACAGGTAATGACCATGATGCAAAATTTGTTCCAAGAACAAAAGCAAAAGTGCAACAGACGCGAGAGCAAATGCATCAAATAGATCAATCGTTGGGCAGTGTGCGTGCATCGTTGGAGGAGCAGAAGCAACAAATGCAACAGCCGTTGGTGGAATAGGATCAACAGATGCAACAATTGCTGGGAAGTGTGCAGCAATCGTTGGAGGACCAGTTCAAGAAGGCTCTGGCAGAACAACAAAACCGTTTGGAACAGAAACTTCTGGTGAATAGTGAAGTGAAATAACTGAACGAGAAAGTCCACCACCTTGCCAATAAGGTTCTGGGCCTAGAAACTTTGGTGGACGAGAAAGTTCACCACCTCAACAGAAACTTGGATGGACGAGAAGGTTCAACGGATGGAGAAAGACATCTATGCACTGAAGTCGAGGGAACTTTTGTTTAACAACCTCACAACAAAGTTCAAACCATCGATACGACGGAACAACAACCTTCAAAATCATCAGGCTGCAGTTCGAAACATACGTCGCCAGGGCACATCTGAGCGATGAAGAC
The DNA here is from genome assembly GCA_905231855.2 of Eristalis tenax. Classification (NCBI taxonomy): domain Eukaryota; kingdom Metazoa; phylum Arthropoda; class Insecta; order Diptera; family Syrphidae; genus Eristalis; species Eristalis tenax. The sequence goes on along the minus strand of HG993126.1, from coordinate 58,893,519 downwards.
AAGTCGTCGGTGTTGGTCGTGTAGTTAAAGGGTAGTGCTGCAGACTTGCTTCAAACGATTCCAGAAGATCTCCAAATGGACTACAACGCAGTCATGAGCTCGCTACAGCGCAAGTATGGAAGTGAACACCGCATGCAAATCTTCAAAATGGAATTGAAGAGCAGAAAACAATGCAACGGTTAGTCGCTTCAGGAATTTGCTGGAGAGATAAAGCGATTGGCACAGCTGGTGCCGGCTCAACAATGGAGCTCATCGAGAACTCCAAAACGAATGCGTTTGTGCGGACGCGGTATTGGCGTGTGTGTCTTATTCTAGAACCCGCAGAGTAGATGTGGAGCCGGAATCTGCTCAAGACACATTCAAGGGACGTTGCTTCGACTGCAATAGAATTGGACACAGGGTACGCGATTGTAGGGAGCACCGGAAAGACAAGTCCCCACCGGCAAGACAATTTCAAGGACGACAGTCGGATTCGATGAGAGGTAATGACTTTTGTAGGCCGTCGTTAAACTAAAAAGAGTCAGTTTGGAGGGGCATAAGCTGGCTCTCACAACGTATTGCCCCACAATCTTTATGTCCCTGCTAGGAAGGACAGTCCCACTGAACAGTCCCACTGTCGATGGCATCGTTGGAGGCAGACGGTTAACGATAACACTGGACACGGGAGCATCACATTCGATTCTAAGGAAGGATCTAGTGAAAGAGGTGGAGCCGTTGTACGGTATACGGCTACGAATTGCTACGAGTGATGATGCGGAAGTACTTGGAAAGTTTACCGAGACAATCACAGTAGGCGGTGCAGCAGTTAGGCACGTGTTAAGTATGACTTCGTATTCGTGACAGAGTACAATTGTGGGAAGTGGAAGCCGATGACCAGCTACGAACATAGTCGTAAGAAGAACTTTCATAGAAGCCGATGAAAGGAGTCACTAATGGAGAAGCAGTGCTCGCTGCAACGGATCCGAAAGGAGCAGGAGAACGATCCGGATCTATCGAGACTTCGAGAGCATGGAACATGGGGCTAAACCGACGCAAGAGATAATGGAAATGGGAAATGGGTTTCGTTGGCTGTATCGTTCCTGGAAAAGCGAAGAGAGTGACCAACAGAAAAAAAAATTTCGTCCCAGGAAAGATGTGAGAGTGCAGAGGTAAATTGCAAGGGATCATGTGGAGGACATCTGGACATGAAAAGGAAAATTGGATGGATACATACGACAGCCAAGAAGGGGCCATCGTTTCAGGATGAAGGATTGAGCCATGTTCAGTGTAAGGTAAAAGGGCGTGCACAGCTTCGAACTGATGACGAAAAAGCAGGGAGTGGCGTTAAAGAGAGTTCTGGAGGTTTTGATGATCGGCGGATGGTGTTGCTTCACAATCCACAACGGAGCATACAGACCTAAAGCCAGGAGTTCTGGTTCGGGACGTACAAGTTTAGGTGATGGGTAGTGTGACGTGAAAAGTATAACGTGGGTAAGATGAGATAATCAGGACACCAACCACTACAAAAAACGCTATCTATTCGCAAGGGGAAGATCGATCAACTCCGAAGAGTTTTCTCGAAATTGTTGTACATACTGTAAGAATGGATGTCGCCACCTATACACTGATGGAATATAAAGAATTATGGCGACAGTAGGATCTAAAACCAATACTGGGTATATAAATATCGACACGATGGTCGATGCGAATTCAGTTCACTTGAAGAATTCGTAAAGTTCAGTTTGGGATTTTATAGTGTTCAAAGTGTAAAACAGTTCGGCCTGAAAGGGGCAACGATTTTTGTAGTCAAGTAACAGTTATTTATAAAATGTAAGAAGGTATAAGAGTAAACCAGTGCTTGTAAATAAATTCTTATAAGCCGTGAATAGTGAACTTGTGTTTCATTCGTCACAATCCAGTGATAGAGCCCGTATTTGTGGACAATTTAATTAATCTTACGTAGACTCATTTCGGCTAAACGTAACAATATGCTACACATTGTACATAGAAATGTATTTATTAATTACATTTTACTAACTTTTGTTTATTACGTACGAAGACCACGCATATTACCTCGTACGAACAACCTGCACACCTTCCATACTTCGAAAACTCATTTTCGAAGCTATTCGGGCTCTTCAACAAAGTGGCTCAATTCAGGTTGAGTTTGTATGTGATCAGGACTCAAATTTCCGTGGTTTAGCTAAAATATTAGAAATAGGTCCCACTAAACCATATTTTCAAGTCGAAAGCGACAAAAATTTTTTTTTTTTTTGACACTCCCCATCTTGTTAAAAGTACGCGCAATTGCTTACTGAAATACCACATGCCGAGATATCCTTTTTTTGTACAATGAGCACAGTAGGCTAGATATCAAAATTGCGCCGAAATTAACCGAAGCAAATATTAGGCCAAATACTTTCCAGCGTATGAAAGTTAAATATGCTTCTCAGATTTTCAGCAGGTTGTTACACATACCACAGTTCAGGCCAAGGATCGCAAACAATGTTAAGCGATCCTTTCCTTGAATTCTTTAACGATTTGTTTGACCTTTTAAATCCATCGTCTTCAATATGTAACAGCAAATTTAGAAAGGGCTATTCGCAATATGATATGCAACTGCGGTTCTTGCAAGAGGCGAAAAGCCTTTGAACTCGCTTAAAGTAATTGATTCTGAAGGCAAAGATGTGACAAACCAATTGTCTTTCATCAAAGGTTGGTTTTTGAACATCTCGTCACTAATGTTGTTGTGGCAACGTCTAATGCCATGCCAGTTGAAATTTATTTTAACTCGACACCTTAATCAGGATTGCCCCGAACAATTCTTTGGCGAAGCAATGAGTTCGGGAGGTAACAACCATCGCTTGACTGCTGGTCAATTTAAGTCCGTTTTGCAGAGGCTCTGGGGTCTTCAATATTTGAAGATAAATCAGGCTGTGGTGAAAGAGCCAACTTGGTTGGAAACAGGCTGCATGTTATGCCCAAGGCAACTATTCCTGTTAAGCTACATATAATCACAGCGCAACCTTCATTTAGCATGACATTCTCAGTCTTCAAGCAGTTTGACGGATATCATTTGGTTGTGCCACCCCCAAATTTCATAGAATACATTCGAGAATGGTCTTCCAGCCATGTATTCAAGGATTGCTACCACCAAAGGGGTGTTGCGAACCAACTTTTCGAATTGCTAGCCACCGAAAAGAATTATGTTTGTTGCAAAAACTTGCTGGAACATTTTATTTTGCGATATTTCATTAGGATCCGAATTTATTTCTTATTGGAATTCTGAAAAGGGACCTCAATAAACCAAACTTGGGAAATTTTTTATTTAGATGCATTGCGAACACATTTTGTCTTCCACTTTAAATTTCACATTTTTGTTACACTTTGTCCTATATAATATACTAACATATTTATTTCCAGTTCGGGTGCAACATGCCTAAAGCGAACACCCGGTTAAAAAAAAATTGGTTAACGCACCAAAAGCATACCTCGCGGGTGGTGTGGAAATGCTTTGTAATGTAAATGGAATAAAATCACTCCAAAACAAACAATGTTTTATGTTTGTATTGATTTGTTCTTGTTGGAGCTTATTTCATTTCTTAAACATAAGTTTCAGCAAGCCATTCGAGATCTCCAGTTGTATACAAGTGCACATATGTATTCGCTTGTTCCTGTCGCCACGAATTTCATCTCTTAACATATTTTTCACCAAGATCTTTCATGTATCCTTCTATAGCACAAGTAGATTGGGCAATGACTCAACAACCACGATTTTCCTGTAAGTAAAAAAGTGAAATTCTGGAACAGGTACTTACATACAAGTGTACTTACAAACATGTTCTGAACCAACTAATCAATTGGATTGGGTAACAGCTCCAAGAAAAGATGAGAGCGCTTTCCTCTGAAATGTAGATGATGTTTATCACAAATTAATATAATAAAAAATACCTTTTCCTCTGAAATAAATCAAAATTGACTCCAACCAAACTTCTTCACAACAAACAAAAGTGAAATGTCAATTACAATCAAATCCACCACGATGAATTTGTGGAGGTAATCAGCTGATCGCTTAGCTCTCACGTATTCACGATCGATTCACGAACATATCTTCCTCCATTATCTCTGGCATTTACGATCTCAGTCAGTCTGCGATCAGCTCAAAATCGTGTCGCCCTTTTATAGGCTCAATTGTAACGGTTCGGTCTTTTAAATTCTTTGCAGTTACAATTGTGCGTGAAAACGGAACACGCTACAAAAAGGAGCACATTCTAGCTTACTCCCGATACTGGGAGTATAAATATCGGCACAGTGGGCGAAGCAAGTTTGTTCAGTCAAATATTTATTACAGTGCAGTTAGGGATTTTGTAGTGTTAAACAGCTGACGAAAGAGCTGTCGCAGCGGAGCCTTTAGACAGTTGGAGGAAAAGCTGAATTATAACAACGGCGTGACGCTCTCCAAAAGGATGGAATCGATCCAGAAACCTAAGATTTCGAATATGAAGTTGCGGAAACATCTGACAGTACGTCTCCGGCTGATTTGACACAGGTAATGACCATGATGCAAAATTTGTTCCAAGAACAAAAGCAAAAGTGCAACAGACGCGAGAGCAAATGCATCAAATAGATCAATCGTTGGGCAGTGTGCGTGCATCGTTGGAGGAGCAGAAGCAACAAATGCAACAGCAGTTGGTGGAATAGGATCAACAGATGCAACAATTGCTGGGAAGTGTGCAGCAATCGTTGGAGGACCAGTTCAAGAAGGCTCTGGCAGAACAACAAAACCGTTTGGAACAGAAACTTCTGGTGAATAGTGAAGTGAAATAACTGAACGAGAAAGTCCACCACCTTGCCAATAAGGTTCTGGGCCTAGAAACTTTGGTGGACGAGAAAGTTCACCACCTCAACAGAAACTTGGATGGACGAGAAGGTTCAACGGATGGAGAAAGACATCTATGCACTGAAGGCGAGGGAACTTTTGTTTAACAACCTCACAACAAAGTTCAAACCATCGATACGACGGAACAACAACCTTCAAAATCATCAGGCTGCAGTTCGAAACATACGTCGCCAGGGCACATCTGAGCGATGAAGACAAGTCGTCGGTGTTGGTCGTGTAGTTAAAGGGTAGTGCTGCAGACTTGCTTCAAACGATTCCAGAAGATCTCCAAATGGACTACAACGCAGTCATGAGCTCGCTACAGCGCAAGTATGGAAGTGAACACCGCATGCAAATCTTCAAAATGGAATTGAAGAGCAGAAAACAATGCAACGGTTAGTCGCTTCAGGAATTTGCTGGAGAGATAAAGCGATTGGCACAGCTGGTGCCGGCTCAACAATGGAGCTCATCGAGAACTCCAAAACGAATGCGTTTGTGCGGACGCGGTATTGGCGTGTGTGTCTTATTCTAGAACCCGCAGAGTAGATGTGGAGCCGGAATCTGCTCAAGACACATTCAAGGGACGTTGCTTCGACTGCAATAGAATTGGACACAGGGTACGCGATTGTAGGGAGCACCGGAAAGACAAGTCCCCACCGGCAAGACAATTTCAAGGACGACAGTCGGATTCGATGAGAGGTAATGACTTTTGTAGGCCGTCGTTAAACTAAAAAGAGTCAGTTTGGAGGGGCATAAGCTGGCTCTCACAACGTATTGCCCCACAATCTTTATGTCCCTGCTAGGAAGGACAGTCCCACTGAACAGTCCCACTGTCGATGGCATCGTTGGAGGCAGACGGTTAACGATAACACTGGACACGGGAGCATCACATTCGATTCTAAGGAAGGATCTAGTGAAAGAGGTGGAGCCGTTGTACGGTATACGGCTACGAATTGCTACGAGTGATGATGCGGAAGTACTTGGAAAGTTTACCGAGACAATCACAGTAGGCGGTGCGGCAGTTAGGCACGTGTTAAGTATGACTTCGTATTCGTGACAGAGTACAATTGTGGGAAGTGGAAGCCGATGACCAGCTACGAACATAGTCGTAAGAAGAACTTTCATAGAAGCCGATGAAAGGAGTCACTAATGGAGAAGCAGTGCTCGCTGCAACGGATCCGAAAGGAGCAGGAGAACGATCCGGATCTATCGAGACTTCGAGAGCATGGAACATGGGGCTAAACCGACGCAAGAGATAATGGAAATGGGAAATGGGTTTCGTTGGCTGTATCGTTCCTGGAAAAGCGAAGAGAGTGACCAACAGAAAAAAAAATTTCGTCCCAGGAAAGATGTGAGAGTGCAGAGGTAAATTGCAAGGGATCATGTGGAGGACATCTGGACATGAAAAGGAAAATTGGATGGATACATACGACAGCCAAGAAGGGGCCATCGTTTCAGGATGAAGGATTGAGCCATGTTCAGTGTAAGGTAAAAGGGCGTGCACAGCTTCGAACTGATGACGAAAAAGCAGGGAGTGGCGTTAAAGAGAGTTCTGGAGGTTTTGATGATCGGCGGATGGTGTTGCTTCACAATCCACAACGGAGCATACAGACCTAAAGCCAGGAGTTCTGGTTCGGGACGTACAAGTTTAGGTGATGGGTAGTGTGACGTGAAAAGTATAACGTGGGTAAGATGAGATAATCAGGACACCAACCACTACAAAAAACGCTATCTATTCGCAAGGGGAAGATCGATCAACTCCGAAGAGTTTTCTCGAAATTGTTGTACATACTGTAAGAATGGATGTCGCCACCTATACACTGATGGAATATAAAGAATTATGGCGACAGTAGGATCTAAAACCAATACTGGGTATATAAATATCGACACGATGGTCGATGCGAATTCAGTTCACTTGAAGAATTCGTAAAGTTCAGTTTGGGATTTTATAGTGTTCAAAGTGTAAAACAGTTCGGCCTGAAAGGGGCAACGATTTTTGTAGTCAAGTAACAGTTATTTATAAAATGTAAGAAGGTATAAGAGTAAACCAGTGCTTGTAAATAAATTCTTATAAGCCGTGAATAGTGAACTTGTGTTTCATTCGTCACAATCCAGTGATAGAGCCCGTATTTGTGGACAATTTAATTAATCTTACGTAGACTCATTTCGGCTAAACGTAACAATATGCTACACATTGTACATAGAAATGTATTTATTAATTACATTTTACTAACTTTTGTTTATTACGTACGAAGACCATTGGGTCACCTGTACATGTTGTATCTGGTTGTAAATCGTGTATAAATCGTGTATCAATATTGTCAATCAGTAATCATTACTTCATACTGGAGCGAGTTGGATTTACCAAAAATAAATGCACTGAAGATACTGTTTTAATATTTCTTAAATGATTAAAGATGGCCTATGCAAAAACCTTAAAACAGCTGGTCTCTTTTTATATCTGACTACGACATTTGAGTTAGTAAACCATGAAATACTTTTAAAAAAGCTTAATCACATTGGTTTTAGAGGTTATATTCTTAGGTGGTATAAGAGCTTCCTATCAAATATAAAACAGCATGTCAGAGTACATGTTGTACTATGTAAAGTAGAGATGTCGCCAAATACAGGTGTACCCCAAGGTTCCGTCCTTGGACCAATCCTATTTCTAATATATATAAATTTGACTTCGGGCAGAAGTGGTGTTTTGTAATTATATTGTGCCCTTCGTATTGAATAAACTTCCAATTGAGTTAAGAAATACCATTTTTTTGGTGGCAGTCTTCTGAAGAAACTTAAAAACTGGCTTATTACAAGAACTGTCGTTTTAAGTAACGCTCAATGAATTCTTCATTTTACTCTCATCTCAATTTTGTAAAATGAAAATCTTAACTTCTGAAAGTCAATCAAATACAGCTCTTGCTATCTCTGTAGACATTTCCCCTTTCAACACAATTGTATCGCTGTCATTTCTCGTTAAGGCTGCACATGAGATAATTCTGATGCGGATTCAAACTTGGAAGTTGGGAGAATATCGGATGATGACGAGATGCTGGATGAGTTACAATCAGCAACAGGTCGCCTAAAAGTACACAGTATCATTCGAGAAGGTGACGCAAGGAGAGGAGCGCCTAGTAATCAGCTTGGTATCTTGAAGACATTAATGTCAGAAGATACTGTCCTTATTATCATGCGATAAACTTCATAATAGAAGGGCTCTACAGGAAACAGTCCAATTCAAAGAAAAGAACCCGACAAAGCAAAAAGTTTGGAAATCTGTTACTGAACATGAGCTGTATGCCTATTTTGATTCTGCTGTAAAATTGGGGGCTTAAGTGACTTGATCGAATTAAAAACCAAATGCCAAGTGCCAAGTTTGGAAAAGGTTCGAGAATCTGAACCCTCAGATCGAGGCAAGGATGAACGATACATTTATAACACGAGTGTTTTCTATTCCAAATGACATCGGATCTTTCTTCAGAGCACCATTGCAAAATAGGACTCCACAACCCAACGATAGCCAGACATAAACAAGCCAGAAAAAGTCATGTAGAATTTACTATAAAATACAAATATCATCAATAAACAAGTCAAATCAATATACAAAGACATTATATTTGCAGACTTTGACAAAGCTTTTGACAGGGTAGACCATAGCATACCGCTACATCATGTGTTTGCTTTCCATTTAAACTTTCTGAGATGTATCGAATCTCATTTGAAAGATCGAATCAACATAGTGAAAATAGACAATAATTTATCAGACCACGTTAAGGTTAATCTTTAAGAGTTCTCACTGCCTGCTTTATGATTAAAAATAAATTATAAATATTGAGACAATGTGAGTGAGTTTCTCCAATAAAAACAAGACTCCAATAAAATCTGTGTTCATAGCTTTTTGGCAATTTGCATAACATCGATCGTATATGTCGATCGAATAGACCCGTTTTCATCTACGTCCAGCTTTAATAAGCAAAAAAGTGTGTAAACCGAAACAAAACAGATCCATACTGTGCTTGGCGGTAGTAATAATATCCAGTGCCGTGTAGTGGATTTTTGACAGAGTTTTTCCATCACACGTTAACATATAGGAACTTCAATTTCTTTTGTTCATCGCTACTGCCTACTAGATTATCTCGCAGTCGAATGGTAGTGGAATTGAATATCTCTTCGTCGAAATATATGACATCAATACCAAAGGTCTGGTCGGCTGTGCACATAATAGCTATAGAAGAAGCTCTCCTCTACCCCTCTTCTCAGTCTTAGCCGATCATAGTGCACTTTACCAGCACATAATAATCTGCGGAGATTTTAATAAAAATCTTATGAAGTGTGATTCGGTTGCTATCCAAATGCTGACCTAGTTTCTTCGGTTAGTATGGGGATAGTTAGCACTACTTACCCTACTCGTTTCCGCCCAATTGTTCACAAAGTCTTCTCGACCTAATCTTTGTCTCCAATTCATCGCTTGTACTACTGCTTGATCAATTATCGTTTGATGCTATGGTAAATCAGCTTGAAGAGATACGCCAATGTTTCGACGAAAACAAAGTTTCTCTTCTCTGCGTGCTTGACTTCCCGAAGGCTTTGGATAAAGTAAACTATGATATTCTATGTTGGAAATTAAAGCACAATTTCGGTTTTAGTGAAAGGACTGTTCGCTTATTGAGAAGTTTTCTTTCTGGTAGGTAACAAAGGGTATTTTTGGGAAAACATTGTTCATCATTTTTGGATGTTCACCTTGGCGTTCCACAGCCGCCAATATTAAGACCAATACTGTTCTGCATGTTTATCAATGATCTTCCTTCTGTATGCAAACACTCTTCGGTACATCTATATGTTGATGACGCCCATCTGCTAATTTCCAAACCATTTCCTGATGTACAAGAACTTGCGTACCTACTGAATGCCGATCTAAAACGAGTCTACTCTTGGTCAATCAAAAATGGATTGCTATTGAACTCAATTAAATCACAATCCAATCACGAAAAAACATTTTAATCCCGATATTTTTCCTGACATATATCTCAATAACTCTCAAATTAAAGCAGTCGAGTCTACAACTAGTCTTGGATATGCCGTAAGGCGTGATTTCTCTGGCTACAGGCACACAAACATGGTCGTTGGCCGTATAAGTAACTTTCAATGATGTCGTACGTTAACTCTATGGTATTTCTCGATGCGAGCATATATCTGTGTACTCTCGTACTTTGCTGGGCTGTAACATGCAGCAGTACATCAAAGCAAGGTATTGTACGTTTTCACACAAATTTATTTAAAATTCGTAGTCCGCCGTATTTATATAACAGACTTAATTTCACTCGCTCTCTTAGAACCACTAACATTATCCCTTTTCGTAACAATCATGTATGCTCCTCGCGCTTATTTTTCATTCATACTTTTAGACTCTGGAATTCTTTACCACAAAAGATCAATTTCAAACCCGTACAATTTTAAATCTTCAGTCCTTCACCACTTTTCTACACATCAACAATGAACCTCAATTCCAATCCTTATTAATAAATATCAAGTAGTTTGAAGTTTAATTTGAATTTTGTAAACTAATGTACTAAGTACAAAAAAAGATAAATATCTTAATGTAAGTGCCTATTAACAAATAAATGAAATGAAATGAAATAATATCTGCATAATACTTACGCACCATGTTAGCTCGAATAATTCACATAAGTTTGTCCTACATCGAAACCATCTCCCAATCAATATCCTGTGACAACAAAAACTATCCGATTGGCAAGAAAAGAATATTCAACAACTTTATCGAAATATTGCAGCATCACCATCAGAAGTTCAGGGAATTTTTGACAAGCATACGCTGAGCAACCGGATCATGAGGCCGGTACATCCATACGTGTATTTACAACTTACATCCGGCTGGTATCGAACGCAAATCCAGATGCAACCACTCAGAAGCGTTATGAACCGATGGTTTTAAAGCTGGCGAAAGCATCGGGAAACCCCCATTGTTATGAACGAATCCTGCATGATAACCTCATCACATCACAGGGCGAACAGTACGGCACGTTACAGCTTGTGTCCAGAACCATCACCATCACACGCCGGAATCTGAGTACCCGTGCTTCAGCCGCCGTGTTATCCGATGTAAACGATTTAATTCAATTTATGGTATTGATAGACAAATTTATTGCTATCACCCATATTAATCGCTTCCACCAAGGATGCGCCTTTCCCCGCCCCATGAACTGTGATAGCGGTGTATAATTGAATTGGCAAGTGAAGGAACGGATGCTATGCATATCCAATCGTGTATGCTCGGATCGATCAATGGCCGATTGTGAGATGAGTAATAGCGAGTTTATGCATGTAAATCGTGTGTAATTTCCAACTGAAGAGCTGCCGCCTGCAGGGCGAGATTTGAGGATGAAATTTCAATCAAGATTCACGAGTGATTAGCAAATTGCTGGTTTGACCATAGATCATTTTGGCGGATGTGTTGTCGGATGATTAACATCTCTGATGGGGTGGTAATTATTTATAAAAGGGTTGATGGGGGATTTGTTTGGAGTGTTTCAAGAAATTCCGTGAAACTGTCTTGTGAAGTGGACCATATTAAATGACAAAACCAAAGGGAAACATTGAAATGCTCTCCTTAAATAAGATAATGGGAAAGATGAAACGATGACGGCGACATTGTAAGTGAACTGCGTGACGCCAATTGTTCTTGTGATTGTGGTGATTGTAGAAATATCCACGGAGCCTCAGAGCTAACGAAGCATACAAGTTTATATGGTTAATGAATGTGTTGATTGCAAAATTGACATGTGGCTTTACGTTCGTTTAGCCACGTTACAATTTACTTAACGAAGTGAGTTACAATTTGTACGTTTTTGACGCTTTACGTTCGTTTAGCCACGTTACAATTTACTTAACGAAGTGAGTTACAATTTGTACGTTTTTGACGATTACATATCAAAAGATATTGAATTTATTAAAAAAAAAAATTCTTTATAACTTTATAACAAACATGCTAAGATTTTTACATAGAACTGTGAAGAAAAAATGTTGTGTATCAATAATATGAAAATGTAAAGATCTATTGTAGTTAATATATGTAATTGTAGTAGATTAGTGTAGAAAAAAACAGTGGCGTAACAACATATGTATATCCACTGACGACATTACAAATTTGTTCGGTTTAGAGCAGTGATTCCCAAAGTGGTTCAGATGGACCCCCAGGGGTCTACTAAGGACTCGCTGAGGTCAACGTTGGCATGAAAAGAAATGGGTTCACGAGTTGTAAGTGGGGTCCACGGAATTTAATTTAAGCTTTCATATGGAACCGATACCTTCGCGGGGCTGTATACATTGTCGCTGTGCCCAACCTTCCTACTCGTGGGACCAGCATGTCATGGCCTGTGCTATCAAGGTGGTTCAGGACCTCGACGAGGGAACAGTCGCTATGGACTCTACGTCCAAGCGAGCCAAATAAGCGGCGTCGTTACCCAACCTCTCGAAAAGATTGCTTTAAGCACCAAAGAGCCACATCGGCCGTACAGGGAGTTTCTAATGGAGACCCTACTATCGCTCTTCAACTGGAGGAAAACAGACCGTGGTGTCAACGCCATTTATCTCAATCTGATCGCCGAGAACGAAGGTGTGACACCCGTTGCCTATTATGACGGATGTAATGAAAGCCATATCAGACTTATTTCCTTCTGAACCAAAAATCAGCCGACCATTATAGGAAGACTGTTTTAGGTTTTCGGGAGATATGAGAGGCTGCACTGTTTGATGTTGTTCACAGTGACTCCATCCCCAGTAGAACCAGGACAGTTGTCTGGCCACTTACTATACATTCCGATGCCAAAACCACGCTGAGGTTCATCCAAGCGTGCAATCCGCATCTTCCTACGCACAATTGGATAATTGATAAGTTGGAAGAACCAAACGGGGATGTCAGAGTTGCTGCCATTATTATTAATAAGGAGTCTCTAACCCCCTGCCAAGAACAACTTCATAATATATTATGGACTCAATTGGATTACACTTATAGTGTAGAAGAAGGATAGGGAGGACCCCGCAGAGGTGGTACACCTACCACCCACCGACCTCTAACACACAGGTGGCTCGCAGTGTGTTATTTTGCGAATCGAATGGGACTTTGACATCACACAACAGGTATAACTCCAGGTATTAACGATTTGCAAAAAAAATCCATTTAAAAAATATTTTACGTAGGTCTGAACCTTGCACGACCTCAGCAAAGTAGTAGTAGTAATTATCGTTTAACTTGAAGGTCCTAAAATTCTTCTTAATGGTGTTATTAATTACCTCATTCGGACTATATATTTCCAGAATCCGTGTTCGATATAGTCCCAGAGAATATCCTATTGCCGCAGAAGTGTCTTTAAGTTTGATTGGCAAGAGAGATGTACCAAATCTGATAAAGGAGCTTGCATCTAGTTCATCCAACCAATCTATACAAATCTCGATTATTATTTTTTCCATCACAAAGCACTCAAAATAAGGATCATCTACCGATTTTGCATCTCATAGATCACATCAAATAAACAATATTAATTGAAGAATAGTGTATGGATACATTTTTTAAGCTCCAATCGAGACAAGCTAAAATCAATTTCGTTCCAAAGTTCATTAAAAGTGTTTATACTCCTTATACTAGGTTCGTTAAAACCATAGTTGGTTCTATGCCTCTTATCGTCCCAAGAGATCTTTGGGGAGCATATATATTCGTGAGAAAAAATTAAATCTGATGAATGACCCTGCCTTACTCCTCAAACTTAAGGTTTCCAAGCCTATTATTTTTAATTTATTAAAAAAAAAAATTCTTTATAACTTTATAACAAACATGCTAAGATTTTTACATAGAACTGTGAAGAAAAAATGTTGTGTATCAATAATATGAAAATGTAAAGATCTATTGTAGTTAATATATGTAATTGTAGTAGATTAGTGTAGAAAAAAACAGTGGCGTAACAACATATGTATATCCACTGACGACATTACAAATTTGTTCGGTTTAGAGCAGTGATTCCCAAAGTGGTTCAGATGGACCCCCAGGGGTCTACTAAGGACTCGCTGAGGTCAACGTTGGCATGAAAAGAAATGGGTTCACGAGTTGTAAGTGGGGTCCACGGAATTTAATTTAAGCTTTCATATGGAACCGATACCTTCGCGGGGCTGTATACATTGTCGCTGTGCCCAACCTTCCTACTCGTGGGACCAGCATGTCATGGCCTGTGCTATCAAGGTGGTTCAGGACCTCGACGAGGGAACAGTCGCTATGGACTCTACGTCCAAGCGAGCCAAATAAGCGGCGTCGTTACCCAACCTCTCGAAAAGATTGCTTTAAGCACCAAAGAGCCACATCGGCCGTACAGGGAGTTTCTAATGGAGACCCTACTATCGCTCTTCAACTGGAGGAAAACAGACCGTGGTGTCAACGCCATTTATCTCAATCTGATCGCCGAGAACGAAGGTGTGACACCCGTTGCCTATTATGACGGATGTAATGAAAGCCATATCAGACTTATTTCCTTCTGAACCAAAAATCAGCCGACCATTATAGGAAGACTGTTTTAGGTTTGCGGGAGATATGAGAGGCTGCACTGTTTGATGTTGTTCACAGTGACTCCATCCCCAGTAGAACCAGGACAGTTGTCTGGCCACTTACTATACATTCCGATGCCAAAACCACGCTGAGGTTCATCCAAGCGTGCAATCCGCATCTTCCTACGCACAATTGGATAATTGATAAGTTGGAAGAACCAAACGGGGATGTCAGAGTTGCTGCCATTATTATTAATAAGGAGTCTCTAACCCCCTGCCAAGAACAACTTCATAATATATTATGGACTCAATTGGATTACACTTATAGTGTAGAAGAAGGATAGGGAGGACCCCGCAGAGGTGGTACACCTACCACCCACCGACCTCTAACACACAGGTGGCTCGCAGTGTGTTATTTTGCGAATCGAATGGGACTTTGACATCACACAACAGGTATAACTCCAGGTATTAACGATTTGCAAAAAAAATCCATTTAAAAAATATTTTACGTAGGTCTGAACCTTGCACGACCTCAGCAAAGTAGTAGTAGTAATTATCGTTTAACTTGAAGGTCCTAAAATTCTTCTTAATGGTGTTATTAATTACCTCCTTCGGACTATATATTTCCAGAATCCGTGTTCGATATAGTCCCAGAGAATATCCTATTGCCGCAGAAGTGTCTTTAAGTTTGATTGGCAAGAGAGATGTACCAAATCTGATAAAGGAGCTTGCATCTAGTTCATCCAACCAATCTATACAAATCTCGATTATTATTTTTTCCATCACAAAGCACTCAAAATAAGGATCATCTACCGATTTTGCATCTCATAGATCACATCAAATAAACAATATTAATTGAAGAATAGTGTATGGATACATTTTTTAAGCTCCAATCGAGACAAGCTAAAATCAATTTCGTTCCAAAGTTCATTAAAAGTGTTTATACTCCTTATACTAGGTTCGTTAAAACCATAGTTGGTTCTATGCCTCTTATCGTCCCAAGAGATCTTTGGGGAGCATATATATTCGTGAGAAAAAATTAAATCTGATGAATGACCCTGCCTTACTCCTCAAACTTAAGGTTTCCAAGCCTATTATTTTACATCTATCGTTATATTTAGGGAGTTCTTCGAAGGAATATAATTTCCGGACTCTTTCGAATCTGAGTTCTTGTATATCATATGTAGAATACCAAATGATGGAAGAGTATTCTAAATACGGTCTGACTAACGAACAATAGATGTACTTAAGACTAGTTATATCCCGAAAATCTATTTGGTACACCCAATGGTCAGGAGTCTTGATTTGAGTCCTCTGACGAAGAACAAAATTGCAGAGTGATAGAAAAGATATCCGTCGGGGACCTCGTAAGCCTCGCTTTGGCAGAACCGAATTAATCATCAGTCGACTGCGGACACGGCCGTTCTTATTTTCCGGTAAGCCAAGAGCCTCTCCAATTACAGTGATCAAGACGTAGAGACAGCCATCGTTGGCCATTTTTGCCCCTAGTCCACATCGGAGATGGAGTGGTGTTCCCTTGTATTTCACACATGCTTTTACACAAACCATGGATCCCCACGCAATGGCGGCCGATTCATGGATTTTAGTGGGTATGTCGCAGATGCGCGGATTTTAGTGGAAAAAATGGCGCGTATTCCTGATCTTGCCCACAGCCGCATATTATTGTAAGGGCTGTGTTCAGAAATTGATTCATACACTTACTTTGAAATAGATAAAATGAATGCAGATAAAAATTTTATTTAGCAAAAAAAAAAAATTAATATGGAATTAAATAAAAAACTATGTCTGCTAATTCAAATTAATATTATATACCTTTTTTAAATTCCGTATCTGAACATAAAATATCTTGTATTAGTTGTAAGCCCAAATAAAAGACAAGAAATCAATTCATTAAATTATTTAATGATAAAAAGGTTAAGTTTGAAATATTGTACACAAGATTTTCACTTGAACTTTATTGATCTCGTTTAAAAATGCTTTTTCAATATAAATACCTTATGAGCTTACTTTGTGGACACGTTATTTTCCCCTACTTTTGGTGGCGAATCCATAACGTAAACAAATCCGATACATTTCAAATAGAAGAAAATCAAACAAATCCAAGTGAAAGTTACATTAACAATTTCAACATTAACAATTTTAACATTAATAATAAAAAACATTAATAAAATAGAAACAAGAAGAGATGAAGCCTTGCATATTAGGATGTGAATGTTACCTACATACAATGGAACAAAAGACGACAACACGTAAGTTTATTATCTCCCTTAAATATCTTGCAGTTTCATCCCAATTTGCACGGGAAACTTTTTCTACCTTTTTATAAATCATAAAGTAAACAATAGCTTGATATGCGTGCATTCATATTAAGTTTAAGGTCAATTATTTTATCGTTTTTTAACATTAATTACTTTGCTTATAGCAAAGTAAAGTTTTAGGTGGATAGCGTGATTCGCGTATGTACGAAAATTTGTATTTATAAGTATAGTCTGCTAGACGTAGCGAACACATAAAATATATATAAGGAAAAACAATAAAGGTTATAGACATAGATAATTTTAGATAGCTTAAGATACTAGCATATATATAAAAATAAAATAACGTACAGATACGATATACTAATATGTTACTTTTTTTTAAATGAGAGAACAGTGTCGACAATGTCTGGGATGAGCCAGCTTGCAGAAATCGGATAGAGTGTGTGACAAACATTTTTCAGATGAAATGTTTTGCAATCCATCTCAAAAACGAATTTCAGCACGTGCTTTTACTGACATTTTGTCCGCTACAAATAAAATCTTCGTTGAGGAAGATGTCTTTATACATGAAGACATCGAACCCAACAACAATTGGGAGAATTCCTTGATTTTCGAAACTTGTGACGAGGCGGTACAAGTGGTACTCCCAAAAAAGTAGGCCTTCGACAAAAACTAAAAACTGTCGAGGCAACAGCTTTGAAAAGGGAAGGCAAATGTCGCGATTTGAAAAAAATTATCGAAGATAGGGATAAATACATCATATTGTTAGAGACTCAGATAAAAGAATTCCAAGAGCAAAACCTTAGGTTAAATGAGGAGAAACTTTGCCATAACTCTACAAACGACATTAAAAGCATTGTCGCGAACATCAGCAAAAACAATAGGATTTATAGTAAGGGAAATAGGTTCTCTCATGATTTGAAGATATTGGTACTCTCAATTAATTTTACATCACCCGTTTCATATAGACAACTCCGGCCATCTTTAAATCTTCTTGCGGGTAACACTCTTCGTACCTACCTTTCCTCCTGGCCAAAATCACCGGGCAATATTAGCTTTACCCAGAATTTTCAAAAACTGCTTTATTTCGGCTGACGAGATGTCCTTAAAAGCCCATTTGAATTATTGTAGGAAGAGTGATACCGTCATAGGCGTCATCGCGAAGAGGTGGAAACACCCTGTCGCTTATTATTTGGTTCGCACCAACTGCACGCCTTCAATTTAAAAAAAAAACTAATTTTCCAAGCTATACATGCTCTTCGAGACAGTGGCCCATATATATATTTGCGACCAGCTGTCCAACTTCCGGGGTCTAGCACGAGCGTTCGGTATGAAAGTTGCTAAGCCATATTTCCTAGTCGATGATTGTAAAATTCATTTCTTCTATGATTCTCCTCATTTAATTAAGAGCTCCAGCAATTGTCTCTTCGCAAATGATATTATTTTCAATTGGTCTTCTTGTGATCTTCGTGCCACATGGAATGACAATATACAATTGTGCAACGAGGATAGCAAACTTAAGTTCAAACTTGCTCCAAAGTTAACGGAGGCGCACATAAGGCCAACATCTTTCCAAAAAATTAATGTTAAATATACCTCCCAAGTCTTGAGCCACACAGTTTCAGCGGGTTGTTTCACCCACCTTCGACATTTTTAACGCATCTTCCAGTTTTTGCCCCAGTTTATATAGGAAAGGTTTCAAGCAAAATGATAATCAAAGGCAGTTCCTACGAGAGACAACAAATCTCTTAAGTTCAAAAAGAGTTATTGATAGTAAAGGCAAGGACGTGACAAACAACTTTTCCTTTATAAAGGGCTGGTTGCTCAACATCTCGTCACTCAATTCCTTGTGTCAATTTTATCGACATGCCAGTTTGAATTCATTCTTACTCGGCATCTAAATCAAGATTGTCTTGAGCAGTTTTTCGGTGAAGCTAGAAGTGCTGGAGGAAAAAATACGCGAATAACACCTTTGCATTTAAAAAGCATTTTCCAAAAGCTTTGAGGGCTCGAATATTTGAAAATTGTTTAGCCGGTAACTGTAAACATGTTGAAGCAGAGCGACTGCAATTAATTAGCAACCAACCTCTGGTAGCGCAAACATCGTGGCTGCAAACCAAACTAAGCGATAGTCCTAAGTGCATTTCCAATGTAAATCCGACTGCAGGTGTAAAAGTGAATAATTTTCTGCAAGAAAATAGTAGCATGTATGTCTGTGGTTGACTTTCTCAGAAGTGTTACGAAAGTCATACGTGCAGTTTGCCAAAACCCGTGCTTTTGCTGTCTGAGGCAACCCCGAGCTTAACATTTACATCGTTTAAGCAATTTAAAGACAGCAATTTATATGCAGCTCCACTAGATTTCGTAGAATACATTCGAGAAATCGATAAGAAGTTCCTTGAATCTTTCGACGAGTGTTACCATAAACAAGTTGTAGCACAACATCTCTTCGCACAGCTTCAGACCGACAGAAAGTTCATCTGCTGAAGGAATTTGCCCGAAGATTTAATTTTGAAATATTTTATAAGAGTTAGGTTACACTTGCTTTTAAAATTTTGGAATATGGATTTGAGTAACCCCAACTCCAATGATAAGATGTTACGCGTATGTCATTTGTAATTTCAACGATTTTATGCCTTCCACTTTCACCCACACGTCCTTTACATAAACACAAAACACAAGCCACGAACATAAAACACAAACACAAACATTTGTTTACGTTAATGCATGTGCATGTCATTTTAATCTTTAATGAGTTAAATCATACATTAATAAATATATATAAATATTTTCATATTTACTAGTGCAGGTGCAATAGGCCTCTCGGGGAAACCGAACACCCGGTTAAAAAAAAATCGGCTAACGCACCATAAGCGTATCTCAAGGGTGGTGCGGAAATGCTTTTACACAATTTAGGTATATAGTTTTGCACAAAATACACTAAAAACTAGTTGATGTTTTGATGGAATTATTGGTTTGGACGAATTAATAAACGAATCAATATGTTGAAGACTCATTATCACACAATAATACTGCAAGAAAAAGAATACATTAAATATTTGTTAATGCTATGAACAATAAAACTTAGCTTTCAACAAATCTTCGCACTATCGTTGCAGTGAAGATATTTCCCCTAATGACATTCACGATGCGTCTGTCTTCTTCCTTCAAAAAACATTTTGCCAACGAATATAATTCATTTTCCTCTAAAATAATATCTCTATAGTAAATAATCGTTCCTTTTACGAGAAAATGAGAAAGATTCGTTTCTAATTTCCTAATTGTAGTTTTTCGATTTCAGCTACTTGCAAAGAAATAAAATGTTTTATTAAAATATTTATTATCCGCCTCAGTTGTTTGGAGGGGAAGTCTGTCAGCTGTTATCAAGAGCTCACACGTTTTCACAGACACGGGCCAGAAACCGTATAAAAAACGCTGTCAGATCAAATCAAGGGACAAGAGAAGTAGACGATGGATATCTCTATCCCTCCGTTATCTCGGATGGTAACTGTCTAGAAGCAAGCACACAGCGCCTACGGCTCACTGCGGCATACATGACAGGGGACCACGTTGAACCACTGTCAGAGTCACTGAGAAGAGTGACTTCGCGGTTCCGAAGGACTCATCCTGGGGTGTTATGCCAACACACATCATACCATCTGGGGGAGTACGGACATAAACGAGATAGTTGAGTACCTTTCAGAATTTATTCTAAGTGCAAGTTGGCAATTTCTATTATAAGTAACGACCCGACGTTTGGCCATCTAGCGTGAAATTATTAGGTATTATCTAACATATGAAGCTAAACTGCTGAAAAACTATTACTGCTGTAAAAGGGCCATAGGGGGCGAATGGGGCCAGCTGACCATACGGAGTTGTTATGGTCAGCTGGCTATTTGTTTCAGTAGTCAAACCATACTGCTTCAGGACTACTTCCTCCGAAGCTCTGAGCATGCTATTTAACTTGCGCCGATAGAACTAGTTGGTAGGCAGACAGCAGCTGACATGGAAATCAAACCGCTAGCTCTACGCAACTGGAAATAACTTCAGTCTGGACATTCAACGATCCTCAGTAGGTATAGTTCTATACCCGCAGATACATACCTCATAATATCTTAACTCCTCTTCGAGAAGATCTTTTCAACCAGCATTCGCCCAGATCGTACTGGAAGTCTGAACACTAGACGCTGAAGCTGGTATGTACAGGTGTGGGCGCTGGCGTCTATCAAAAAGGATCTAAGCATTCAGCTGTCTTCCCGATTATCGAATCACTGTAGCGTCTTCCAGGCAGAAACTACGGCGATTAAGGAAGCTCCGGCCTGGCTAAAAAAAGAAATGTAATATTATGCACAGATATCGTCATCTGTTCCTATAGCTAGGCAGCCATCAATTACCTGAACTCAGTCACTTTAAATAATATGGCACTTATATGAATATGGTCATGAAATTATTCATAGACAAATTAAGTAGTGCAACTAAACTTATTTTGAATGAAAGACAAAAAAAAAAAGAATTATAGAAAGAGATAATTTCCACCGCTGTTATACTATTCAAACACAAGTTCACGGCACTCAAACCCCACTGAGAAATAATGTACCAATTCATGCAGGCATCTTTAGAGCAAATTCAGGAAATTTCCGTTCTGACTCTCCGTTCCCGACTCTGATGAAGGGGACATTCGACAGCAGCTCCTCAACCTCGCGCACTGCCGTGTTTCTCACGTTATCCCGGCGAGTAATTCACATAACAGTACGGATTATTTTCGTCTCAGCAGTTTGTATTCGCGATATTAGTCTTTCGATCATTTCCCAATGTCCATTGTCGCAGGTGAAAGTTGGAACAAATACTGAGTTGAGAACCGCTAACTTGGCTTTGACACCAAGCTCGGCCTTCCTGATTACAGATCTACCAAGCTGTTTCAAAATTGACCCAGCCTGACCAATCCTACAGGAAAGTTCAGCATTACTCCTTTTCTCACTCGTGAAAAAGACCCCGAGATACTTAAACTTCTCCACCAGCTTCAATGGGACCCCTTTTAACCTGTAGAGTGCATTGAACAGGTGTTCTGGAGCTGACCATAACCTCCGATTTGTCCACGTTGAACATCATTCCAGGATCAGTACATACGGCTACAAACCCATCGAGTGCGCGCTGGAGTTCCATCTGGGAAGATGTGAGGATCGCTAAGTCATCTGCAAAAATAAGATGACTTCCCACATTCAAACATTCCTCGCCTCGGCTGCGCTACAACATCCAGTCCATTTATACAATGAAAAGGAGAGGCGACAAGACGCACCCTTGGCGGCGTTCAACGCCCACAGGGAAAGGTGTGGATTTAGCACCGTTAACCCGAAAACAGCTGCTATAGTTTGTGCATAGAGACTGAATGTCCCTCAGAAGAGGACCTTCAATCACAATCGTGCAGAACACTCCAGAGATTACCTCGAGGAAATCGGTCGTATGCCTTTTCCATATCCACAGAACAACTGTAGATGGGCTTGGCATATTGCCAAGCCTTCTCAAGTACCATTCTTAGAATGAAAAACTGGTCGGTTGTATTTCTAGCGGGACGAAAGCCGCACTGTTCGTCCCCCATCCAGGGCTCGACCATAGCTCTAGAACGCGATTCCAACACCTTAGCGAGACTCAAAAGATATATGCCCTTGTAGTTGGAGCAATCTATTTGAATGTGGGACAATCATCCCATTATACATTCCTGTCAGTTTTCTATCAAATGATATTTTTTAATTGAGTTCTATTATTTATAATGTCTTATTATTATATATATATATATATACAAAAACCTACTTTAATAATATCGATTCAAGTTTTGGATATAATTTAATGGTCAGTAGCTCTAAACAAAATTCTTAAAGGTCTTATACTACGTGTTGGTATAGATATGGTATCTACGTATTGTGGTACATATCTTTAGTTTAGCTATTTGGCTGTCGCGCTTATGACCATTTTTGTCCTTAGAATGTGTTGGCTGTTTCTTATACAGTTTTAAAAATGTAGGGTGGATGTTGTTACATATTACTGAAGCCTATATTTTTCACCAGCTCTCGTTTTCTAAATTTTGAAGGTCATTGTCATGTTATATTTATTTAATTAATTGTGTCCATTTTGATTAGATGAACTCTTTTTTTTTACTAAATAGTAGAAAAACTTGTCGTTAGTAGGTAAAAGGTTACGCGTCCCTGCCATATGTATATTTCGTTTCTACGACGAATTTTATTATATTCATTTTATATACAATACTTCGGAAAATAGAATATGAAATATGTATTCATACATAATAAAACAAAAAATATCTTTTAAAGTTTTTTTTCACATTTGGTATTGGTGTGACATACTTACATACATAGCGCTTTATTGAAGACTGATTGTATTGTATGACAAACGTTTGTATATAAGTTTTGATGAATATTCTTTGAATTGCGAAACATCTACATACAAGCTATACGTTGTAACTGAATCCATGGATGGAGCTCTGAGATATTCTATTTTTTATACTAGAACCTTAAAGTACCACAACCCCATGCAAAGGTTTGTTTTTTTTTTGTTGGTTTGACTGTAGACAAAAAGCTCCAAGAGGCTCTTACGTGAGACCAAGTATATCTGAAAGCTGTAAGCGTGCTCTATTCATGATGTAAAGATCATATTCATCTACAGACAACTTAAATGTAGTACTTTGTTGACATAAGCCGCAAGCCACGTATTGTGCAGAGGAATTGTTTTCATCCGGGATCGGATCATTTTCTAGTTACTCTTCTCCAAATTAAAAGCAGAGCGTATTTAAAAAAAAACAGAGGAAGTAAAGTTGGTATCAGTTTTTTTTATTCCATCTGTTTCGAAATCAATTTAAAATGTTTATTAAATTCAATCAATTATATAATTCTACACAATCAGTACAATGAATGTTTTAAAAAACCCTTGATGTTCCTGCGGCTGCGAAAGAGATCCAAGTGGACGAGAAATCGAACGATCGAATCAGACCACACAAAAAGAACAAAAGGAACAAAAAATTCTATAGCAGATAAAGTCTCCAAATTAAGACAATATTGCTATTGCACTTGCATATCCGTGATTCAACTTAAGAGCAACATGTTTCTAACAGAGAGAATGAGATACATAATTTCAAATACAGTGCTTAAACAGAATGAAGGATATATTTAATGTATACATGTACAGTAAGTATCTTTACAATTTTTACAAATAATCGAATTGTGTGGCAAATTTAATTATGATCAGTTAAATAGTTCTCATTTAACATACTTTTTTCCGCTCTCATATATACCTGTCACTGTGAGACGTACACCACAAATAGCCACGCATGCAAAAAAAACCATCCTGCAAAGTTACCGTCCGCGGAATCAGCAACTCCCAGAAGGCCTTAGCATAAAATAAACAACACAATGAGTTACGATCTGCATCTCGGAATCTGGAACAACTTAAAGCTTTTCCAAAATTTAGCAAGACAACCGCTCGATATTTGTAACTATGGCAGCCGTATTGAACCGCGGAGACAGTGGTGAAATTACAAAAGCAGTAAACACACTCACATTAATGTGAGAAGGACGTTTACAGAGGGGGAAATATTCGAGCCGCGCTTATCCTGGGCTGCAAATGCCCAACAATCAATATGGAGGATCTCGCACATTAACCGTGGGACTAGTTTTTTTTATTGCCTTATAAGTAGAAAGTTTAAGTAAGTCCAAACCTGTTTGACGGAAGCTGGAAATAAAAAAAATAAAAATCTGTTACAGGAATGCAGACAAATTTTCAACAAAGCGGAATAATCTCGTGATGCTACAGACTGGGATAATTATGTTGACTGTACTTTCAAAACTGAGTTGAGGCCCAATGAGCTTAACGGCATTTGTTGACATGGAAGGCGCTTTCAACAGCAATGAGCACAGTGCAATCTCGCTTGCGCTTAACCATGGCTTGGGATAGAAAAGTCCCTCGTGGCTTTCATACAACCACTCACCAGCAGTAGCGGATGGATTTCACGCTTGCTTGGGAGGTGCTGCGATATAAAGAAGAGTTAAAAAGGAACTCCACAAGGAAGTGTACCCTCATTTCTATGGAACGTAGCTTAAATTTACGTAACGTTTTACGTAACTTAAATTTCCAAGGACACCCGGGTGTATATACAGGTACAGATAGAAGGTGTAAATCACACAAACTACTTGAAAATTTCCACCCGAAAAGAAAAAATACCTTATATCATTGAAAGTTATTATAGGATTGTTAAACTCAAAATGTTTCCAAAAGATCTGTAACGAAAATTTCCCACGAAAATATGCAACGATCAAAGTCGCTTGTGAATAGTCAAAAGTGTAGAATAATGAAAACATGTTAAACTGAAGAAGTGTGTTTAGTGGCAATATGGCAAGATATTGAGTGTACAATGACGAGTGCAAGTCAAAAATTGATCACAACAATGACTTCAAGCGAAAGAATTTGTTTATGCAGAGAACGAGCAAAATTACAACGAACTGAACAATCTTATGCTGATACGGTTAAAAAAGTAACAAAAACAATTATGCCAGCCGGATTTCGATTTTTCACAACACAAGTTACGCCGATTAAATTCACAGCTAAGTTGCTTGAATTGAAAGGAAGTGATATGATACAAAGTGGTCCGAACTTACTATACCATCGTACTACCTTACAACACCATACTTCGAACTTTCACATATGTGCTCAAAGCTCGACAAACCGCTTTAACACTTTCATGACAGGATCTAATGATTCAAGGATATCAGAACAACTAAAATCTCACATAGTCTCCTGTTGTCAAAAGTAGGTTTTGAACTATGCAAGTTCTGTATCATAAGCAAATAATAAAGGACACATGAATAATGAGCCTTCCGTTGCAATTAATGAATCTGAACGAATCAAAACCTTAGAAATCCACATCGAGACATCTTCCAATTCAACCACCTACCGGAAATATATATTCAAGCAACAAAGCGAACAATTCTCTCCGATCTTGGGAAGAGCTTCGATCCCATTGGCTTAATGGGGTCAGTCATCATTAAGGGAAAACTATCTATACAACTGCTTTGGAAATTGCACCTGACTTGGGATGCACCACTGTCCAAAGTGCTAGAACTGAAGTGAAATCGATACATCCAGGAACTTAATGAAGTCAAAGTTCTCTCATGGCATCACCATCTTCTTAGTGAAAATGATTCAGTCAACATCCAGCTGTACTTGTTTTCCGATAGAAGGTAAAGTTGCATACGGTCATCCTGCTACCTTCGTGTAGTAAGTAGACTAGGTAGAGTAACCTCGCAGTTAATCCAAACAAGCAGAATTGATGTTGGAGCTAGTTGATAGACTTACAACAAATGTGCTCCAATTAAAAATTTATAGCACATATTTTCATACAAACTCACAGTTTGTTTTAGCATGGATTCCCCGAACATCTTTCACTTGGACCACTTTCGACACTAACCGCATATCAAAAGTACCCAGAGCGATGGTACTGTTCCAGAAAAGCAAAGTCTAGCCGTAATTTTGTCATCATGTCAGCTTATAGAGTTCGACAACGAGTTCAAATCTATTCAGAAAACGGGTGAAATCGATATACCGAGTCGTCTTAAACGCCTTAATCCGTTTATGGGTAGTGACGGACTTCTGGGTGTTGGTGGTCGACTCGCAAAGGCCCCTATTGATTATAAGTCAATGCTTCAAATAATATTACCAAAATCCAATTTAATTTGTACATGTTATCATTTGAAACCTCTCCCCAAATACTTATGGGCTTAGTAAGAACAAAATACGCACGCAACAATGAACAAGTATATTAGATGTTTTCGAAAAAAACCCTCAACCATTGAGTAATTTATGGGTCGGCTGCCAAAGGAACGAGTCACTCCAGAGGATTCCAAATTAGAAGCCAAATTATGTCAAAGGGGTACACGATGTCTGCATGTGCTTTACAACAACGGCAATCCACCTCGAAGCAGTTGGCGACCTTTTGACCCATCGCCCGACGCGGCCTGTGTCGCACTATATTTTGCGACAACGCAACGACTTTCGTATTTATTGCTGACCAGCTGCCTCGTTACGGGCGATTTTAAAATGGGTGGTATAAGTTGGTCTTTTTAAAATGGTGATAATGTTTTCATTTAATGTATTCCAAATAAGTAATTCTCGAAATTCTATTAAGTCATAAACCCTAGATTTAGTATTCGTAAATAATAATTTGAATTACTCTGCCAGAGGAGTTATATGTTCTTTGATGAAAAATTTAGTTCACCACATAGCTCTGTATGTAAATGTAGAATATAATTGTCCATTAATAAAGACTATGATTATGAAATCAGATTCAATTTCGAAAAGGTCAATTACGAAAGTTTAAGTAACTATTTTCTGTCGGTGGGTCGGTCGAACATCCTCTCCTTTCTAAACCTCAACGAAGTGTATGATGTATTTTTAAATGTTCTGGAATATGGATTCATTCAGTTTGTGCCACGTTTTACAAAAAAATATTTATAATTGCAGTGGCATAACAAGGTATTGATAAATTTAATGAATGCAAAAAACAAATCACTTAAGCTGTTCAAAAAATCTAGCCCAGAAGCTTATAAACAGGGTTTTTGTCAATTGCGACGGGAGCCTGCATTTCTGAACAAATTCTTATATAAACGGTATGTAATGAACATTGAATCAAACATTTCTAGGGATCCTAAATGTTTCTGAGCATTTCTAAATAGCAAAAAAAAAGAAAAATGGGTTTTTGCAAAATATGGAGTTCGAAGGTATAGTATCTCATAATACTGAGACTACTTGGGAGGTCTTTGGAAGTTAATCCTTAGTCTTGTTTAAATCCTGGTCCCGACAGTGTTCCATCTATTAGTTTCAAGCAATGTAATTCTTCTTTATCTTTGCCATTAAAATTAATGTTTAATATGTCTTTATGTTCGGGTTCGTTTTTAGATGAATGGAAAGCTTCATTGCATAATATTCATTCATGACATGTTTTCTTTTTTAATACAACCAAGGCACTTGTATATGTTGATTTAATTCCGTTTGTGCGGAAATAGAGTGATGAAAGACAAAAATTTAAACAGTCTATTCCATCTGTGACAAATTGCAATAATTTAATTTTCTATCTATTTAATACTTTACTGTCATATTCTTATTATAAAGCCTTATTTATATTTATTTACTCATTGTAATCAAAAATGTTTCTATCATGTACGTACATCGCTAGATGGAATAAATAAATAAATTCGTATGCAATAGGAAAGATTTGTATGCCGTTTCAATTCATTGAGTTATCCTATGTCTTCCATATGCTTCTTTAAAATATCATCCAAACTCTATATCAGAAGTCATTTATTCATATTAAGACGCCAATTCCCACTCCATCTTCTGTCTTAGATCGATCTGTCTAGAAGTGTATGGCATTGTCAAAGGGTATGTTGCCATAGGCCTTTACCTGGTATCCGGAAAACTCTTGAAGTAGTTTTGATGAATCTTATTTTCTTGTCATGAGGGAATAATTCAACAACTGAATGAATTTGAATTCATTATAACATAGTTCAGTGTACATATATGCCAAATGGGTCTTATATGTGTTTTAATAAATCTGTCCAATATTAATTTCCCCTTGTCATATCAATTAATTTTATCTTTCTATTATGTAAAACTTCAATTGTTTTGTCTGCGTCATTATTTAGAGTGATTTGCATTTTATATTTCTTCCACATACAACAGAAGATTTGTGTTATTTTTGCCCCATTTTCATTGAAACCAGCATATTCATATATTTTCTACCAAAATTCTTAACTAATTATCTAGTTCACTAATTATTTGCATTCAATGAAAGAACTTTCCGAATTATCGCAAATTGGTCCTTCGATGTCTTGAATGCTGCTTCAGTACTGCTTTACACGATGTCCAATTTTCGGGTGAGCAGACATTCAGGAGATTCTGATCCTGAATTCTAGTGTCGTATTATATTCGATGTAATCGAATCTTTTCCCCTTCTTCAGTGCAGTCGTCCAAAGTTACCGAATCAATAAAGGACGGCAAGATGCCTGATTTTCCCGAAAATAGGGGTTATATAGTATTCTGAACGCAGCTTTAACGATTCTGCTGCTCACGTTTGTGCCCCACTTTGTTTACCTCAGCTTCTAGACAAACATCGTCAGCAAAGTCTAGGTGTTTTAGGTAAGATGTCATTGTCCATCGACTGCCATAATTTCTGTCCACTGCACGGAGTACCTCACTGATAACAACCAGAAACAATAGTGGTGACAGTATTCAAACTTGACGAACTCCACTTTGGACTTCAAGCTCCTCTGACAACTTACCATTCTGCAGGACGTGATAGTTAGCTATTATAAGCTATTGTAAGCCTGTATAATAGCTCGTTCTAGAACTTTTCGAGCTATTATTTTCAATACTACTGAAAGAAGGCAAATACCTCTCCAGTTTCCACATTCCATCAGGTTACCCTTTTTCGGAAGTTTAATGATCACACCTCTTTTCCATTCCTGCGGGAATTGTCCGTTGTAACAAGCTTTGTATATCACCGGAGCAAGTCTGCTGATACATTTGGTGGAGTTTGAAATAATTATGCAGGTATGCCACCAATACCCACCGCTTTGTTTTTCTTGAGGGAATTGATTGCTGCTATTATTTTACTTTTACCGGGAGGTCCGGTGCGAATTCGAGTATTTGTAGCGACAGAGTACTCATTAGAGCTTGAGAACATTCCGCCATCGTCGAGGTGGCTTAAGACAGTAGCAAAGGTAGCAGGTATCAGCTGTAAGCCATGTCAATGATGTTTCTGTCCTTTGCCGACATATGTGCTTGCCCCAGTCATAAAATTATTTTTCACTGCATACCAATGGTCATCCACGCTAACCTGTCTTGATCTGCTGATTGCTTCTGCTTCTAAGGCAAGATGGCCCCTAAGCTATTGACGTACTCGGGGAGCCTTGAGCCTCTCGGTATTGCACCTGGTATTAAACAAATCACTGCAATTCTAGGATAAATTCCCAGACAGCACCACGAGGAGGTGGGAGTAGTTCTTACTATCTGCCCTCAGTGAAACCAGCAGACTGGTTAAAAGTCTTGAAAAGGACAAACCGGCCAAGCTGGAAACACTCAGAAAACCCGATGGTACCTATAACGAGTCAAAAACTGAGACCCTTAGCCTCATGCTTGAGACAAATTTTCCAGGTAACCAGGTCACAATCACTTCACAGCCAGCTTCCATTCCTGGAACTGGAGATAAGCCGGCAAATACCATACGCCGATGCTGGTATCATTCATCGCTAGTAGTGACGGATGCTATTAAGTACGCAGTGGCGTACTTTGATAGTTTCAAGTCTCCAGATACTTATGACATATACCCAGTTCTGCTGCAAAAAGTCATTGACCAGTTACTGCCGGTTTTGGAAACAACTTTTACCGGCAGTCGGGCTCTGGCCTTTATCGAGAACACGGTGTTGATGAATCATTAGTGTTCCGGATCAAAGCAAATCTAATGAATACAACTATAATTGCGGATGCGGACAGTGGCCAATATGTAAGGGCGGAGGTAAATAGGGGCTGCTCGCTAGGCGGTGTCCTGTCGCCTATAATGCATGCTGGTTGACTCCTTGCTTGATGCTCTCAATGTCTCTAATATATACGCCCAGGCCGATGCGGATGACGTAGGCGTACTGTCTGTCGGTTCGCGACTATTGGATGTGTGCTCAAAACGGCAGGCAGCTCTAGACGTTATCGGCGACTGGTGTATCAGGAATGGGATTTCAATAAATCCAAATCCTCGCCGATTGCGGTCCTTCCATTTCTTAGCAAAGTGATTGAAAAATTAGCGAGCAATCAGATGAAATCGTATCTGGAGAAACATAAGTTTGTGACGAAGATACATAACTGCACTTTTAAAAGTATCTGACGATATACGCTTCGGACTTGATAACGAAATGGCATCGGTAATGGTTTTTTTGGATTTCTCAAAAACATCTGACTCCGTCAACCATTCCATTTTGCTGCATAAGCTAAGAAATAAATTTGGTGTTGATGAATCTGTGTGTAGACTAATATCATATCTGCGCGAAAGAGTACATATTGTTTTTCATGCGAATGAGAGTTCCTCGAGTTTACCAGTACGCATGTACCTTGATACGCCTGTGAACGTACCCCAAATATCTGTTTTGGGTCCACTCTTTTTCATGTTATTTATAAATGACATTTCAAGAAGCATAAGCAAATGTCAACGTCACATCTACGCCGACGACGTGCAGCTATACACAACTAACAAATTCCAAACGAGCAACGTGCACTTAGTGATCTAAACTCGCTATTTGTGTGATCAAAAAAGAATCATTTACCGCTGAGGATTCTCGGTAAGTTTTGGGATCTATCACCAAAAACATCCATCTGGATCTACACGGCTTTGATAAGTCTTCTTCTCTCCAACTCATCGGCCGTTTGGTAGAATAAGCTTTCAAGTAAATACGTTACTGCTAAGCTTCAAAGAACTGTCTGTCTCGGCTGGCTCTGCTATTGATGCACAGCTGAATCTCACATAGCCCTTTAACCACTTCCAGGATAGTTCAGAAATGCATGTCGTCTCTGAATTTTATGGTCAGTCATAATTTAATAATTTAATTCTTTGAGTGAAACAAAATGGCTGATCTTGTCAGGAATTACAAAATCCTTTGTTTATTAGAAAACATTTCACATTTTGATATTATGATGGACTTACGTTTGTTTATTGTAATTCATTGAATGGTAAAGGGAAAATCATCGGGTTATCACGGACGGGCGTTGATAGGCGTCGGCACGCGTTTTATCCAGTTTTCGAGTAATGTCAACGCGCGGCTCCCTCACATTTCCAAATCACAATGAAAGGCGCTCGTTTTACAAGTAAAGTGGCCCAGAATTAATTTTACCAAAAAAAATAATTACGTACACAAATAGTTGCCTCAGCCTGCAAAAAATGAAAATCACTAAAAAATAGAAGAAAATTGTTTTACAACTGTCAAAAGTCCGAGTTTGTAGAAGTAGCTCTACCTAGGAATTTGTGCTCGCGCTTACGATATTACGGTTTGTGAACTATCAAAGCGTGTCTTCTGCTTAAAATGTCATAGCCCGACTACGCGAACGCCACATTGTGATATTGGTATAAATTCTGTTAATTCTACTTCACTTTAATTGAGGTGTAATATATATTCAATCTAAATTAATAATCTTCCATGGTACAGAACTAATGGCTTCTTGGGGTTTTACTACTTGGGGTTTTTTTTTTCAATTTTTTCAATTGGAACATCGTGGTGGCGTTTAGCCGGCTTGATATTATGGCCGATTAGGCTGCTGGGGCGGTGCTACATTATCAACACTCTGACCCCCCCGATTACATCGCTTATGGTCAGGGTTATCAACATTCCCCTTGGTAGTTTCGCCGACGGGTTACTGTCTTCTTTACAGCGGGTCGGTCGTACCCGTCATTATGCGTCCGCACGAAGGCACTTCCAACTTGGACATCCCTTGACATCTTGGCTGCAACTACGCGCCCCTTAGACCATCTACTTCTTGAACGGAGAGGGTCCACATTTAAAACGATTTCGCCATTTTCGATAGGTTTTGCACACTCAAACCATTCATTATGACGGGTTACAGTCGGCAGATTCTCCCTTGCCCAGCGTTGCCAGAAACATTCCGCTTACTGCTGCGATATAAGCCAATTTCTTTTTAGCAATGTCAAATATCATAGGTCAAATACGACAACTACGAATGATAAAGGTCGACAAATTGGAGCAGCTCGTGACATATGGAACTTCTGCTGGAGCTCATTTATCATATCTCATGATTCCGATATTTGAAGCGAATGTGTAGATCCATGAAGATGAGTTTGGTAAAAGCAGAACTGAGAAATTCAAATTTCAGATTAGATTCCCAACAACAATCCATGTAGGTGTTATGGCCACACAAAGCTTCGAGACAGTCCACCAAAATCAGACTTCTAAAATCCGCTACGTCAGATGCTACTCACTCTGAGCCATTGCCTCAGCCCGCCTGATGGAATTAAAGTGTAGTTGCAACCGAGAAAACGCAGTAGTGCCTTGTGATGGAAAGAGGGAGCGGACCGAACACACTCAACCCCTATTGTTTTGGTTTTTTTCCCCTTATGGTGCACTCGCGACTTTTTATGGGTGGAGGGACAGCACGGGTTTAGACTATGCCGACACGCTTAATGCACCGACGGAGACAAGTGCACTCAACTGAGGATGACACAGAATCAAAAACAGAATGGAATTGAATTTTTGTACTTGGACTCTAGTGTTCTGTAGATCGAGATCTTTCGCCAATTCGTTTTCGTACATTCCAAGGCCTTATACACTGCCACTCCTGAACAAAATAGTTTCCGACTTCTTGAAGTTGATACTCAACTGATCGCAATTTCTCATGAGAGTAGTGATTGTCTCTATCTTTGGAACTGATCTGTACATGATCGTCATCGCCGTACGCCGCTTGCTTTTTCCAAGTATTGACGGGATTAAAATACAGTCGAACTTGTCCTGCTCAAGCCTCTATTACTCGCACTTTTATCGAGAACACACATTTTTCGTTGTATTTTTCATATATTTTTACTCCCTAAATCGACTTTCTATTTATCTTTCAATATTCCTTGAACTCAAACTACTACAAGTGATAATTCAACTGCAACTCGAATTTTTCGTAGAATTTTCTCACTGAACTATCCTAAAATGCCCCCTCAAATGCAAAGAGTGGATCGAGCCTGTAGACTACCTTATTGACACTCATTTCCCGGGAAACTGTGATAAGGAGGAACGCACAAGGAGGCCCACTTGCCTTGTGGGCTATCAACTCCTTACAACTCTACGAAATGTCAGGACCAGATGATACTTTCCCAGTAGAACTTCAAAAGGTTGCAGACCTAGTCTCGAACCTGGTTGGTGAACAACTTCCAAGCCTGCTTGAATATTTGTCATCTTGGTCGCATACTAGAATCTGGAAGAAGACCACAGTGGCTCCACAGTGGTTTCCATACCCAGGACTGGGAAATGCTCGCATGTAAGGGACAATAACCTCAGCACTCATCCGACTCGGGATCGAAATGCCATTAGTGACTTTTACTCGCCAGCTTCTCAGTAATACAGCGATACGCTCCTATGCCATTGACACTTTATTTTTTTTATTTGGAAGTTGTTCCTGCCTGATGGAATTGATGTCTTTAAATAGTTCTTTATTGCAACACATGTGTGAAGTTTGTGTGTGCTTGTTCTAAGTCGTTTGTCACAAAAACCTTCTTCATGTGAAATACAAAATTGTAGTTTTTCGCTCTAAATATTTACGCAGTAATCTATTTTTTTTTATTTTTTTTGAAATACCATTAAATCGAACAAGAACATTTGTTTCAAATGTGATGAGTGTATTAGCAAGCCTCTGCAATTGTGCCTTAATAGATTTTAAGTGTTAAGTCCCCTTGTGAAAAAATTGAATTGCCTTAAGAGATGTTAGTTCATCAACCAAAAGTCAATGGACCATTTTCTTATGAAAATGCTGAATTACTTCTTTGCTGAGCGATTCTCGCACTCCGTTCGAAACAACAGTGGCAGATTGCAATAGTATAGGCTTGCACTCTCTCCCAAGTCGGGACTCTCAGACACCAGATCGGCAGACATCACTCATCGCCGTTTCCCTTGCTCCTATTAACACTTGTGATGTGGGTGTGAATGCAATTGAGACAAGTAATGTCATCACAGTTATGCCCTTCTATTATGCCGCTTCCGTACCCGTCAATGAGGTTCAGAGAAAGTTCCTTGCGCTGATGCAAACAACAACAAAAATAATTGGAATCTGGTAAAGAATCGGAAATCTAACCATGATCGTCAGTGTATTATTGTTGGAACTGATCATAATACCTCGCTAAATGCGGTAGTTTCATCTACGTGGTTACATTTATCAAAATTCTGTGCTGATATATGATGAAATAAACTAGCGAATGACAAACAAAAAACGGACCCAGTCCTCTTTACTAGCAACTACAAGATCGTCCCTCAACATGTGCGACTCGCTTAAAGCTTAATCATAGCTTAAATCTTCATTATTCTTTAGTCAGACACGAAGCTAAGCCGCAAGCTAAATATCCAGGAACGTGTCAGAAGGGCTATATGGTGCAAATGGGGACTACAACCCCGTATGGTCCACTCACTACACGTTTCGATACTACACTACAGTGTGACATTACATTCAATTGCAAAGCGGACGAACTCGCTAGAAAGGGAACAAGATCTGTACTCTTACCGGGTGGAGTCGTCCAAAAGTGGAATCATAACAACTATCATATAAAAGTTCGCAGGATCAGACGCGTTTATATTGGCCCTTTTATTAATAGATATTTAAATTAAATATTAGTTTTAGCTTATAAAGATATTGTAATGGTTAGCTACATTCCGCCAAGGAGTTCCCTTGAATTATATAATTTACATCTAAATAAATTTGGTTCGCTTTTAGACAACTTAAAAATCAAGCAACATGTATTATGTGCTGGACATTTTAATGTAGGATATATTAAATGGATCTTTGATGATGATGATAAACATTTAATAGCATATCATGCAAAGGTTTTATTAACACTTAAATTAAATATTAAATAAGACGGTGCTCATAACTTTATCAACAAATAATTTGTTTATTTAGGAGCGCGTCGACAAATAAAAATTCTCACAATATAAAAACTCTATTTAATTAAGGACTGACAGGTGATGGTTACTTTGAACTGGAAAGTTTGTTATTCTTATCAACTACAATTAGAAAAGCTGGTTTTGATCGATAGATTGAGACGGTTACGTCTTTTCTTCGAATTCTGAGACGGAGGAATTTGTCTGTTCTCTTCACGACTGGAAATTTACCTTCGTATTGCTGCTGTAGTCTTGCGGTGTTGATTAACAAAAAATTTAGGATCGCTGACGTTGTCTCTTCGTAGCTACAAAAACTCACCGGGGAGGTGGATGGATTCTCCGTACAACATTTCGGCTGCTGTAGGTCTTCCTTGAAAGATGCTCCGATTCCGAGCAGCTCAAAGTTCGTCGGCCCATGCAGATGATTCATGGCATTTTATGGCGTCTTTTAGTTGAGGATGGAACCTTTCTGCGGGGTTGTAAACCGTTGTAGTTAGATTGTTAATATCAAACGTTTTGGTAAAAGGGTGGAAGAGATTTGACAAAAAATGTCTACTGTAATCACTGAATCAGGAATTTCTGTTGTAATGCTGAGTCACTCCAAAAGGTGAGATCAAATTTACGATAGACTGTTTCAGCAGTAGACCACGTGTTTCAGCAGTAGAATTTCCCAACGGGTAAGCTTCAGGCCCGCGGAAATATCGGACTGTGGGGCAAAATCTCAATTCACGAGTGAAAAGGTCCAACGAAATCGACGTGGATATGCTCAAATCTCAAAGATGGTTGTTCGATGTCCCAAAGTTCGATGATGTATGTCGTGTTATCTTTGATCTTTGGCAAGGGATGCTCGCCTTTGCGCAAGCTCTGCAGTATTTGCGAATTAAGGCCAGACGAATTTTAAAAAGACCAGTTTAACTGAAGAGTTCGTAATGGCTTAAATTGTGAATCGGAATTATGAAGAGGATTTCTAACATTGACTAACATCTCACTAGACACGTCGCAAAGTATATGAAGCTCGGAATTTGAACCTTCGTTCTAAAATCACTCCACCGGGGAACGTTACCTCTACACCCTCGCAACCTAACTCTCCATCAACAAACAATGATAGAGTACCGACTATCACTCTCGCAGACCTCGAAGAACGGCTAATTTGCCAATTTCAATGAGTGACTCACACATTAGAACCGAAATTAAATTAATTCGAAATGAAATAATGTCTCGAATTGACAAACTCAAAAGCAACTTGGCCGCATCTAAAGTACCGTTACATCTATATCAACGAAAGTCTGACAGCGAGAAATCCTCCTCTCCTTCAATGCGCCATCCGCAAGAAAAAACAAAGCAGCTGATTTCTCTATGTGAAGCCCCACACAAATAAAAGATTCCTTCTCGTTGCCAACATCGACGAGCAAACGTCGTACTCTGAGCAAGCAAAGATTAAATTAAATCAATATGAATCGTAATATTTTTTTTCTTTTTGCCTATAATTACCATCTTTCTTAATTGCTACCTCTCTAATATCTATTTATTCTGTAATTTTATTCTCTCTTTTTACTTTCCTTCTCAAATTGTGTAAATGCCCTGTGATAATGTTGAAAATTAATGCTTTTGTGCGTTGCATTTCAAATTGTCCCTATCTTTTTGTTGCTGGATTGTTTTGTATGTCAATGCCTTCCGGTAGTGATAGCAACAGTTCCACTGTAAACTTGTTTTAAACTTTGCGGGTACTACAGGGCAAAATAATGGTTTGCATGTCTGTTACTTAAATGCACAAAGGCTGGAGACAAAAATAGCCTAATTTCGCTACACCCTTGGGTCGAAATCGAGGGTCAGGTCGCTGCCAGCACGGCGATTATATTGAAGTCGCTGCGTATGTGGAAGAAGCGCAGACACCTTTCATCCTCGATAAATTTGGATCTCTACCAGGAAAAACCGATCTCACGACCTAAGCTCATCTTTGAGAAAAAATTCAATTGTCCTATGCGAATTTTCACAGATAAATCGATGATGGCCGAAGGAGAGGGTGTAGGAGTCTACTCTAAGGATCTAAATTTTCCACTGTCATGCCGACTACCCTTTCCCTGTAGCGTCTTTCAGGCAGAGACTATAGTGATTAAAGAAGCTCTGGGATAAAAGACGATGTAATATTAGGTACAGATATTGTCATCTGTTTAGACAGCCAGGTAGTGTTCAAATCTATCTCGTAACGAGATTGCCAAGTATTTTAGCATCCAACTCATGTGGGTGCCGGGACATTGTGACATCTCAGAGAATTGCGAAGCAGAAGAACACACTGGAAAGGGTACCAAATCCACACCATTTCCGGACGAAGAACGGCCGTCTATGGCTATCGCTACTACAAAACATCTACTAAAGCTTTAAACGCTTACTCACACCGAACTTAGATGGTATTCTGGCTCTGGATAACAAAGCAATTCTGTCTTACCATCGATCCAAATGCTTACGCGAAATGATGAGAATGAGTAGACTGAATCTTAGGACTCTCATTGGCGTTATAACCGGGAAATGTGCCTTTGGCATACACGCCTCAAGATTAGGTATCCCCTATAACGACTTCTGCAGAAGTTGTAGGGATGAAGAGGAAGATGAAACCATTTCACACCTTCTTTGCAAATGCATGCCCTCTCATCTCGCAGATTTATTCACGTGGACTCCTCATATTTCTACGAATTGACAGAGCTAAGTAGTATTAGTATTAGTCGATTTCAGCGCTTTATTAAGAGCTTCAGATGGTTCACGGATTAGGATCTATTAGATCGTGTGGTAAACAACGGGCCTACTTTCCGCCTAAGTGTGGTTACCCTTAAAGTAGTCAGCCACACCAACCTAACCAAACCTACTCTTTGAGCATTGGCAGTGACGGCAAGAGGTGGGACCATGAAAATTATTTGGTCGTACCGGGAATCGAACCCGGCAGCGAATTTCGGTTGCGTAGTGGTCGAAGCACATCATAATGTCACTGCCCTCTTTTAGCTGGGTTAGACCGAGTGCACTAATATTTTATTACTTTTTCCCCCTTATCTGAAAGCTAGAAATGCGCTCTATTCATGTTGCAAAATCATGTCCACCTACCGACCACTTTGGACGAAAGAGCTTTAAGATCTTTTTAAGTGTAGCAATACGTTGACCTAAGCTGCAATTAGGTTGTAATTAAGAAGTTGTGACGAATACTAGTTCCACAAAATAATAAATCCGTATCTTTTGAACCTGTAGACTGGTCTTAATAAAATTTTAAACATACCACAAGTGCAAAGTGCCAAACAAATCTTTTCGTGCTTAAAAAAGCACAATCGAAACACGTTTCGAACCACGAAATTAGCTCGTTATTATCCCATTTATTGTTTTTAAATTCCTAACAGCTTACATACTAGACAAAAATGCTTGAAACTAATTGAACGAACATTGTTAATTCTAACTTACTGGCCCTTGTCGGGCACTCTAATCTAAACTTAATCTTATTATATGTCTTTCGACCTAATCTAACATGATTGGAGCACATGGTACTCATTTTACCAGAATAAAATAATATTAAGTAAAAAATTGAAGAAAAACTTAATAACAGTACTTTCTTTTTCCTTAAAAATGACACGCTAACTTAAAATCTACCTTAGAATTAAAATTACAAACTAACTTAAGTTAATCTACTTATATGTACATATACATATGTATATAATTATACACACATGTGTATACGTATATATAATGTATATTAGTATCACTATGTATACATGTACAAATTCTATTTTTTTACACCTTATTCTACCCTAAGCTAAGTGCGTCGGCCATAGGTTGCAGCTGATATTATGCATATCCAATCCACTGCAAGACAGGGGACCGACTTTTCCCAATACAGTGGTCTGAACTACCCTTTCTAACCGGGATCGAAAGGATTCGAACCGGAAGTGTCCTCTCTTCCCAGCCACCAAAATGTGTGGTGCTGCATAGCAACATCCTGGATGTCCCGCCTGGATACCGCCGTACTAAACCGGAGGAGACCCTCCTTGCCCTCGAATCAACTTCACTAGGAAAATGTCCACTCGTATCAGGTTCACCCTGTTGTATAAGATCTCATTGGAATAGCATTTTCTGTACTGGGACAC
Source organism: Eristalis tenax (assembly GCA_905231855.2). NCBI lineage: Eukaryota > Metazoa > Arthropoda > Insecta > Diptera > Syrphidae > Eristalis > Eristalis tenax. Next base: position 58,854,026 of record HG993126.1, on the reverse strand, counting down.
TGAAGTTCTATAAAGGCGAAGGCAAGCCCTAAGACAGGCCCTCTCGAACAACCGAATCTTTTCCATCAAGCTTGCACTCACATTGAACCACACGGGACAGCCATAGGTGAGCATTGGCCGGATGAGGGCCATGTAGCAGATAACCTTCACCCTCAGTATCTTTGTAAGGGCAAAAGCACCTCTGGCCGTAGCCAGAGCAGCATCTACATGTTTGTTAAAAAATAGGTATCATCAAAAATACCTGTGGAGGTCACGTTGCCATTCTTGACGACGAACCGTCTACCGGTAAGCATGTTACACAGTAGGTACAGCAGTGGTTTGCTAATGCTCAGCTGATTGAGCTTGTAAAAAGACCTTCTAACCATACGGTGTCAAAGGCCTTCTCCAGATCAATCAAGCAGGCACCCGTACATTGTTTGTGGCTCTTGTTCCATTGGATATCCGACACCAGTTTCGACGCGGCATGAATAGTGTCATGCCCCGCTTTGAAACCGAATTGGTTATCCGGAATTATATTTTTGTCCTTAGTCCAGTTGATCAGAGCTGTATTTAACACCTTCTCGAATACCTTGCTGATGTTCGGAAGGAAACTGATTGACCGGAGGTTGCAAGGATTCGAAGAATTTTTTCCTCTCTTGGATATGGGTTGTACAATCGCAGTTTTCCAATGCTCCGGATAATGTGCATTATTCAGAGCTTTGTTAAAAATGATTGTGTACATATTAACCACTTCCAGGGGGAGATGTCTTGACACAATGTTCGAGATCCCGTCGACTCCCACTGACTTCTTCTACGAAAGGAGCTCGTGGCACATGTATTATGTTTCAAATTTCATTAAGATCGGTCAACGAGTTCAAAAGTAACATATTTATTTCCACGCTCCCATGCTAGACAAACCGCTGTGCGAAGTTTCCTTGGACCTAAAATCCAAGCAGCACGCAGTTCATCCCCGACGTCCAGCGTGTACAAAGTCAATCAAAAAAATCGAATGTAAATTTGAAATTACTAAAAAATAGTTTGTCGTAAATAAAGGTTGCGTAATAAAATTAATATGTTATGAATTATAGTACTTAAATTAAAAATAAAATTCTAATTAACAAACTAAAATGTAAGCTCATCAGCTTTTCTAAAACAATACAAAAAGTTTCACTTAAAAGCACTCCGAAAACTCATATATTAATAAAAATGGTTTTTAACAAACGGTTTTATGCGTGATGCTAAAGAAACATGCCTTGTACGGCCTCCTCATAATTTCCGTTATTTTCTCTTCCTTTCTGGTAATAGAAGTAATTTGCTCAAAGATTCATATCCATAATTGAAGTGTACAGTACAGTCGAATGAGATGGAGCGCGCATTCCACTTTCAACGGCATTTCTGACGGTGGTGGGTTTTGCAAGTTCTTCACCTCATTCAGTGCAATGTCGACTTGAGTCGGGTCTAATATAGCCATAAATGACACACTCCGCATCGGTCCGCTTATTGCGTCTGTGTGCCTATTGTATCAAGCGAGCGTCTACAAGAGATTAACTTTCATCCTCTTTTACCTAGTCGCGAACGGACTGAATAGCTCTTTGCTCTAAGAGCACAATGAAACGTCTACAACCCTAGGGCTACCAGTTTCCGACTTATTGTTCCTCTCCGTAGACTTAATCAATTATAAGTACAACCAGCCTTCGTCCTGTACACCGCCACCTATTCTTTGTAGCGGTATTCATGTGTGTTGGTGTCAGGCTAGGCGTGTGTCGATCTTAACTGCGTTGTTTGCCATAGCAATAATCACAACCATGTTTCCATAACCATCCAGAAAACTTTATGACGCCAGGAGAGGAGAAGTAGAAAACTTTGAATGTTCTTTTACTCTGTAACCGCTACCATCATCTACACCACCCGCTTCATTCCCTCCACAAAGTCAGTGCAAGGATGAAACCTTTTCCTCGGAGAAAAATAAATTGTTTTATGTTTTCCACTTCTTTTGTCGACTAAGTCGTTTCGCACTTGTTAATTTTTTTTTTGCCTCATTTTGCTCGTCTTTTACGAACACCCAGAAGGCTTCGTCTGCAGCGAACGTGCACTCCCTACCCAGGTGGGGGAAATGATAATTACGTCTTGTATCTGAAAAATACGAATACTAAATGAAGTTTCAGGGCTCAGCCCCGAGGGAACCTTATCCCTGACATAAATGCTAGAAAACATTAATTTTTGGCGCACTGTCTTGTTTTGGTGTGGATCCGGAGAGAATGCATAGTTTCGAGTCCACGTGGGCTTCATATAACAATGATGAGTGATGCAACCATGATGAGATTATCAGGGGGATACCATCCTTTAGCATGTATTTCTCGAATGCGTCTCTTTCGGAAGTCTTTTTCGAAGGATGTTTTATGAATTACCATTACTGACTCAAATATCGGTTCATGAAATTGGGTTAATATGGAATCTGATGCGAATTTACGTATGTGCATACATATAAATTTACGTTACGCAAAGATCCAATTAGTAATTTGGTAGGTATGTGCGTGTGTGTTCAGATGCTCTTGCGATACTACGGGCTGTACCAAGAATTTTTGGAATTGCATGAATTCTCTTCTTCATAGGGCCTTCTTCCTTAATACTCACATTTTTCTCAGAAAATATACCAGCACGTTAAAGAAGTTTTTGCCCAGACACTTCAAGCTCTTTGCCGCTAGATGATGACCAACGATTCTGTTCCATGTTTTTCTTTGGCTTGTAGGAATAAGAAGAATGATGAGACGATCCTTTATCTCTACATCCGATAAGCTCGTGTACAATAATAATTGGCAGGAAATAACATCCAACAAGACTGCTTCATTGATCGCTGTTACGCTTCTGTCCCACATCTAATCTTTTTTCAAGACTGCCAACTTTTTCAGCCGTTGGAATATTGGCGAACGACAAAGGACAATCTATTGTTTTCAGAAATAACAAAAACAAGTAATGGACATGAACATGAAAGTAATAAACATTAAGCTGATGGATGTTGAAAAGGCGACGCATTGTGGGTCCTTCCCTGGATTATAGGCGTTAACATTTCATTTGCGAAGTCCATAGTGGGACTGCTGCTAAGGGCAACACTAGTTTCGCTCTATGGTTTTCCACCTAAAGGACAACACAAGATCCACTATGTTCACAAAAATTTGTGTGCAGCCCTCATCATATCCCCTAATTGGCCGCGGTGCAAATCCAACAATTGAATGATTACCTCTAATTCACTGAAGAACGCCTCATTTCAGGCACACGCACGCCACACCGCCTGAATAGATAATCAAAGCATTCAATGGATCAAATAAATATTTTCTCAATAATCCGCCCCTTTCACCACAAATCCACTATGACAGAACAACCGAAAAGAAATCACATTCTCACACTTTGCCCCGACGTTATACGCCTTCAAGTCCTTTTGCCTATTGCCGTTCGTAATTAACGCCTATTTTGTTCCAAACAATTTCCAATTTATCGAATCCTTTCATTGTAATTAGTCGCCGGCGAATTCAGAATGCCCAGGTACAATGAAAGCACAGTACAACATGGGGTTAACACCAGTCCAACACACGGTCTATCAATTTAGTCGGTCGCATGTATTCATTTGGGCGTATGTGTAGACGTGGTGGGGGAAACGAAGAAAAGACATGAAGGACGGTGAACAGTGAGATTGGTAGAGGATAAAGGATCCGTCCAGCGGAATGGGCAATGTGTCCTCATGGCGTTGAGAAGGAAGGAATTAAATATCAGCAGAATCGAATTCGTCCCTGTCGTTGTCAACTATCTGTCAATAGTAAGTGGGGCGGTTGAATGGCGAATTGATTGATTCCGCAAAATACGTGTGGAATAAAAAATGTGTGCTCTGATTAGCCCTACAAATGGACAAACGGAATCGCAGCCCGCTTCAAATTAGTCACAAATTGATTTGATTGCTAAGTGAGGGTCATGCTTGGCGCAGATCCGACTAATTCAATCCATCAATATGGGTGTAAAGACGAAAATTCGAACTCCTACTGAGTAGTAATGCAGCTAATTATAAGGGATATCGGAAACTGGTTGCGTTAATTTGCGAAATGCATGCGTAATTGGACTTTGAGTTGTGAATTGGAGGTCTGCCAAATTGATTGAACAAAATAATAACTAATTAAAACACTGATACAAGATAGTTATTATAACGTGGTTGCCGTGGCGCATTGAGTTGGACGTGGGCTCAGTCGCTGGGGGTGCCAGGTTCAATACCAAATTTTAAATATTGGTCCATTAAGATAGCCACAGTCAGACGACTACCCCCGCTGTTGTGGATCCATCGGTTGACTTGAATGACAATTGCATGGGTGACGGAAATGCTGAGTCAACAGCATGTGCATATCGGTTGACGATTGCGTGGGTGACAGAGATGCTGAGTCAACAACAAATTTATACAAATTTGTGTGCAAGCCGATCAGTGCGTATACCATTCTTTATAGAAGAGTCAGCTGAATACTATAGCTTTCTAAAACTGTTAACCATTTGCTGGGCTGAAACTGTAGTTCAAGAGAAAAAATATTCAATCATGCATTTATTGGCTTTTTTGCTAATATCAAATTTCACTTTATTTATAATCTTAAACATGATGCCAGGGAATACTTCAACTCAGCTTCTGAGGAAATAGAAACTGTTTTTGCAGAAGTACATTAACGTTTTATTCCTCAATTTTCATTTCGATGGACCTGAGTTCATAAAAGTTGAGCAAGTTTGATCCATATCCTCAGATCCAGTAATAAAACGCTTATGACCACAGACAAAAAAGAGAACACTAAAAAGAAAACGACTACTTTTTTTAAGCTATGTGTTGACTGCAATGTTTATGAATTATTTTTGCTTACGTTTGTAGTATATTATTACAATAAAAAGTTCACTATAAAAAAAAACAACTTTTATTTCAATACAACATCAATAAAATATTATCAAAATATCAATATCTTTGGCGCAAATGCATAGTCATTTAAAGTCGACTTTAAGAGAATTTATTCACCTACATAGCTTAAAGTAGACTTTTTGTTATTCATAGTCATCTTCTAGTAGGCTATAAACTTAAAGTCGACTCTAAATTTAAAAGGAGTCGAATGTGATTTTAAGAAAATAAAGTTGGCTCTAAATCGATTGTCAGATTCGATTTCTTAAAGTTGTTTGCTGTTTCTGTGAGGAAGAATTTTATTCGCGGTACAGGTTCGATAAAATTACGGTTAAATTTTTGATTGAAGTGCTGGATGTGTAAGAAACGCGAACGAATCGTGGACTGCCGATTCCAACAGATCTACAGATGCTGGTAGCATTGCATTTTTTTGGAAGAAATGTCCACCAGTGTGATGTTGGTAAGAATTACTAACAAATGAACTAGTAGCTTTTTATTGGCATGTACCACTGCATGTTTGTACTTTCAGGAGCCTTGCATGGAGTTTCCCAACCAACAGTGGGCAGAATTATAAAAAAAATTTCAAAACGGATCGCATTGTTGCTTCCTCTTTTCATTAAATTTTCATTCACAGCGGTAGAGTTAAAGGATTGCTCGCTTTCCAAAGGTTATTGGAGCGATAGATTGTACGCGTGTGCAAATTAAACGCCCAACTAAGGTTGTGTGACCTGTAATGGCTGGCCATTACATTAATCGGAAGGGTTATTATTCTCTTAATGTACCAATCGTTCGCGACGCCCGATGCAAGATTATTGATATCGTTGCAAAGTCCCGTGGTTCCAAGCATGACTCTAGCATATGGAATAGTTGCATTTCAAAATATAAACTGGAATCAACTGTAAATAGTCATCAAAGTATTTTGCTTGGTGATGCAAGCTACCCTTGTTCAAATATTTTGCTAACGCAGCAACAAGTAGTAAAATTGAATGCCTAAACGGACAATTGAAGTCGAAATTTCGGTCGATTTTAGAAAGACTACGCGTAGATTTAAACACTGCAAAGAACGTGATTGTTGCTGTTGCAGTTCTGCACAACATTGCCAAGGAGCGTAATATTCCTTTCGTCGAAAATGAAGTACCCACTCGCAGTCAGCAACAACCACTCTCTGAAAATATCAACGAACTTGTTGAAATAAATGGAAGAGCATTCGGAAATGATTTTATAAATAGATAATAAATCTTAAATAATAAACCCTTAATACCTTAATTTCATTTTTTGAATCCATTCTATTGATTTTAAATACTTTTTTCATGGAAAATTTGTAAATTCAAAACAAAAACACTTGAAAGGAATAGATTTCTCGTGAAATATTTTGACATTTGGGTTTGTTGGATGAAATTACTTTACAATAACGCTTTTAAGCAGATACTAGATATGCACAGGCATAAATATGTCTATGAATAACGAAAAGTTAAAGTCCGCTTTTTGATTTAGAGTCAGCTATAACTAAAGTCGACTTTAGGCACTATTATTGAGCTAACTATGAATTTGCGCCTTTTTTTCTAACAGTCTTCTGAACCCGTGGACCGAGTCTTATGAAATTTGAAATATAGTACATGTGACACGAGATCTTTTCGTGGTTGATGTAGCTCAAACATATTACTCAACGTAGGAAACTTATGTGGAAAAATAAAATAAAAATATCATTTTTTTACCACGAAACGATTTCCTGCCACTTGTTTTATGTTTCAAATTGTGAAACGCACTCTGCAAAGGTGTGCTAATCATACAAAGACTTAATATATACCTATTTCTACCATAGCGGGTCAAATGACCCGACTTTATGTTTCATGCTTGAATGTATGAAATATGGAATTTAGGAAGGAAATAAAAATGTAAATTAAATTTATTATAATTAAACAAAATATTATGTTGAGCATTTCTATTACAAAAGCAAAAAATAAAAATTTTTAATTCATAGTTCATCGCATTTTTTACATATAAGTGTGTCCATTGTACATTTTCCGCAAACATAGTTTTTACATTTAGAGCAAATTTTGTTGGTTTTATTTTCTTTACAATATCCTATTTGACATCTCATACGTTTATAAGCATCTGTAGTAGACTTAGGCAACGATCCTTTCGTATATGTTTCTTGTTTTGGTTGTTCACGGCCTTCTCGAAAATCGGCGCCAAGTTCTTTTGCTAGCTTGAGTAAAAAATCTTGTCTCGAGATATTTTCTCCTGTCGTTTGCTTGTACAAAATCCAGGCATTTATGCCAGCTAAATCAAGGATGTTGAAAAAAAAACTTGGAGAGGCCATCTGCAACACTTAGATTTTGTAGTAAATTTCCTCGCCATTTGATCGGTCATGTCTACACGAAATTTGGTTTTATTGTAATATGAAACAGTTTCAGGTAAACGTTTATCATTGTTTTCTACTTTAACGAATTTATGTTTAGAACTAAGTAAAAGTACTTTTTTTGTTGGCTTACTTTTATAGATTGTAAGAGTACAATTATCTGTTGTAAAAAATTTCGATGAAAATCGTTCCATATCATCTTTCTTTTGCTTCGCAATTAGTGGTAATTCTCTTTTATTTGACCGAATAGTGCCAACTAACCTAGTTTTTTGGGCTAGGAGTTGTGTTTGTAGGGATTTGCTTGTGAAGAAGTTGTCTGTGGTCACAGTTCTTCCGCAACCCGTAAATGGCTCAATGAGTTTGAGTACAACATATTCAAAGAGTGGTACTGAAGAGGGCCTATATTCATCTTTTCCAAGATATGGAAGTCCATTTATAACGTATTTGCTATCGACGTCCGATGCTAACCAAAATTTGATTCCAAATTTATCCGCCTTGTTGGGCATGTATTGCGTAAATCTACATCGTACTTTAGTCGGAAATAGCTGTTCATCTATAATAATATTTTCACCCGGTTTGTAACAGTTTTGGCTGTTGTCAATGAAAATATTCCAAATTGCAGATACCATAGCGAATTTATCTGTTTTCAAACGTTGGCTCCGCTGACTTTTTTTATCAAAACGAATAAATCTAAGAATTTCGGTAAAATTATTTCCCTTATATATATATATATATATATATATAAAATTAGGCCCTTATATGTTATTCCACAAAAAGGAAATATTCAAATTATTTGCTCCATATGCAGCTCGAGCATATAAAATTGCAATAAGTGCATCTACATTTTTTTTAGATAAACTCCAATCGGAACCTAACACTCTTGCTTCTTCTATTGTGCATGTTCTTATATGGTTCATAATACGGTGGTCAATTATCAATGAAAATGCAGTACTAACTTTACCTTTCATTATATGACGTTTTGCATATACTGTTGGGCCTACTTCTTGCCTGAAAATGTTATGAAGTAATGCTCTTCCATGTGTACAACCTACTTGCATTTGTTGCCAAACAGATCCATCATTCGCAACATTTTGTTAATTTATTTCTACTTCACTTTCTTCCGAACTTGAGAGTTATCTTATTCTTTTTCGGCCACTACATACATTCACAATATTTTCCTCTTCATCGTCAGTATCTGTAGAATCAAACTCCTCCATTTTTATTGCAACCAATATATCTTTATTTTCAGAAAATTCATCTTCACTAATTTCTGAAAACTCTTCGCCAATATTATTTATATCTTCTAAGAACGTGTACTGTCTTGTTTGCTTCGACATTTTTCTGGGTAAAATGTGACCTGTATTACTATAGCTATCAAAATAAAATATAAGCTTGGTACTTACCAAGACTTTCAATTTTTCCCACTTTTTCTTACACTAAAAAGCTATTTTCAATCTAAAATTTGATATTTCCTTAAATTTATTCTGAGCTATTTTCGTTGAACTACTTTACGCAACAGTCTTTGGAAGAATGTGCAACTTACTGACTACAAATATGACTCGATAATCTCATAAAACAAAAAAATTCTCTCCGGGTCAAATGACCCGTTGTGGTAGATATCGGTATACAACAAGGTTTACTCAGAATAAACAAAACAAAACAAAAAAAAAATGTATAACTGTACATTAATTACTTAGAAAAAGTCATGAAGTCAAATGTGCACACGCAACAAAATTATACGTGCATTTTCAATGCAAAAGTTCAAATGGTATGCTTAGTGTTAATTAAGATCCTAGTATAAGAAATTAAATGTCTCAGACCTCCGTCAATAGATTCATTTAATTTTGTTTAAAGAAATATTGGGTCTATAACTGATTCTGCGGTTTTCTAAGAGATGGCGTAACTTGTATTATTCCATTGGAAAGCTACTGTCATCGTACGTCATTTCAGTATATGCAATTCATTTGAGACGTAACCGACAATACTTTTTTTCACTCAAATATGTCGAACTTTGTGCCTGAAAAACTGTTTTTGCGGAGAGTTCTTCTGCATTACTTTAAAATGAAGAAAACTGTTGCCGAAAGTCATCGTATTTTTGTGGAAGTTTATGGTGAACATGCGCTAGCTGAGCGAACGTGCCAAAGGTGGTTTGTACGATTTAGGAGTGGTTATTTTGGCTTGGCCAACCAGCCAAATCAACGGCAAAGCCGAATATCCATGGAGCGAAGGTAATGCTCTGTATTTAGTGGGATCAGAAGATTGTGCTGTATTATGAGCTGCTAAAACCGGGTAAAACCATCAATGGACAACGCTACTGAACACAATTAATCCGTTTGAAGAGAGCAGTAGCCGAAAAACGCGTGGAATATGCAACAAGACACGAGGCAATAATTTTTCATCATGACAACGCTCCGCGCCATGTTGCTATTCCGGTTAAGAAACAGTGAATGGGATATAGCCTTTTAGCCCAAAAAATAATGTCCTAGTTGTATTCTTTCTAAACATCAATAGCCAAGAAATTGTGACTTTTGTAATATGACCAAAGTCAACACCGTGTACTCCATAACTCCACAATATGTAAGAATATGCAATTGATTTTTTCTGTGCTGTAACTTGAAAGTAGCTTGGCGTAGATAACTCAAAGAGTATTCATCAACATTTATTTAATACCTTTGTTTGAAGCTACATATCCAAGGCATCTTTGAGAATTTTTTTTTACTTCTTTTTAATTTAAATAGTCAAGAACAGACCAATAAAATTATGTATACAGATACAGAATTTATTTTATTTTTTGGCTTAAAAACATGTAAACTCTTGTAGAAAATATTTGAATAAATATTTTGTTGACTTCGAGGGCTTGTAACTTAGTGCCTAGTATAAATATGTTCAAAAATACCTTAAAATCAAAAGTCTGGATTATTTAAGAGTACTTAGCCATAAAACTTAAAAGGCTGCAGAGAACTTTCCCCAATTACCTTCTTTCCGCTTTTAACACATTGTGCGCCGCGCCGTCAGAATGGGCGCCACTTCCGTCTTGGAATGCAGTATGGCTGTATCCACTGAACTCTGAATGGGCGGTTGTGCCGCCTCAGTCTTGGACTGCAGTATGGTATGCACCCACTGAACTCTGTTTATTGGCTTAATTTAAAAATAATAAAAGAAAAACCAATGTGGTATCTATTCTTGAGACACCACATTTGGTTGAAGAATGCAACTAAAGCACAACAAGGAAATAAACAGAGTGCATTTTTTAAAAGAACTATTAGCTGAAACATACTTTATTTGCATTTAATTTAGAAAATAATCAAGAGATCAATCTAGAGCTGACAAAGGAATAATCGCAGTTCTTCAACACAGTTGAATAACAAAGGACCGGGAAATATTTGAATTTTTCTGAATATCCTATTTGTTGATTTTATATTGGTTGCTATTGTTCTTTTTTAGTTAATATGGTTTACTTGCTTGACACAAGTAATTAAAACTAGCTTAGCTAACTTAACAATTCACAATTGTTCTTACTTTTAACCTACTGACCTTATGCGAGTACTCTAAGTTAATCTTATTAATATACAAGCTTTTATTGATTTTTCATTTACCAAGAAGTTGTTGTTATTGTTCCAGCTATACAGTGGCAAAGGGCTCTCGCTACAAAAAGTCGCCTCTTAAATTAAAAAAAAAGAACACCATCAACTCCCGTACTTTCCAAAAGCCGCCATCGACACTTGTGCTTTTTCGATGAATACGCACTCCATCATTTAATCCACCAGCCATTAACTATTCCTAACGGCAACATAGAGGAAAGACAATTCCAGAACAGCCTCCCATTTATATCCGTTTTACAGAAAAGTGGAATCCATCCAGAACCCCTGGAACCAGCTACCGTATCATCATGGCACTTCCTGGATCACATTGCTGCATTTTCGGCACTCATGCGCCACGGATTACTGCAACATTTCAATCGGAAGCGATTCAAAAAACAAAACTTACCCGAATGTGTATCCTTTGTGGAAGCAGTTCTCTCTTTGTAGGGCTTCATCGTCCTGGAAAATAGTTGAAAACTTGTCATCCACAAGGATTACGTGAGTTTTTCTGTGACTCACCCCATCAGCTACCACACTCGAAACTCGGAAGTTTCCACTTCAGATGCATTTTTTCTTTTTTGATGTCACACAAAAGTTCGCCGGAATCGACCACCTCTGCATCTTCCATCCTGGCAAGAAATCTCTCAATTTTTTGTTATCTGTACAAATCAAAGTAGTGATCTGCAGTTTTTCTGTCTAGAGGGTACGTCAACGGTGTGTGCGTCTAAGTGGAATTTACAACCAAAGTTGTTCGCCTTCAGCGCTCTTATCGAGCAGTCCTTGCGGAGACAGGTCTTTTACGAGAATTTGATGGTGTTCCACTACTGATTCAAGTTTTGTTGCTAATTAAGGAGTCGAGGAAATTGGCATAGATTGGTTGTGACCATTTCATAGTACCATCAGCATGCTGCAAGTCTCACGACACCATTTGCTTGAATAAGAGAATGCTACCTTTTCCCTTTAGAAGCTCTCCGCTTTTTAGTGTTGCTGAGAACTGAGTAATAGGTGAACGTGCATTTGTGTCGGCATGTGTTGTGGTTGAGCTGTATTTTGTTTTCCTTATCCTTTTTTGTTGTGCCTGGTGGCAATAAACTAGGATGAAGTGGCAATAAAATGCGATTTTATGAGGAGCTTTTGATGCTCCTTTGTTGTTTTGTTGCCTTTCCGAGTATCCGCTGAAGAATTGTTTGTCTGTAATGGGGATTTTATTGACAGGACAACATATGGTTCAGTTAAGTGCATGTTGTGATTAGGGGTTTCCAGTTCCCATAAAGAACGACGAAATCAAAGGGCACACATATTTGTATAACAATTTGTTATTAAAAAACGAATGTCAAGTGTCCTTCGTTACTGCGGCGCTCTATCGATAGACCGGGGGAATAGTATTTTTTATGCTAATAAAAGCAATGACGCTGTATTTTTGCTCAATGCAAAAATTCATGATTCCAAAACAGTTACAGTTATATATATGTATATTTAAATGGATAAACTGTTGTACGAAAGTCAGCCATAAGGGATGAGTATTATGCTGCATGTGAGGGGGAATGAGATAGAATTATACAATCTGACTGTTTTGATATACAACCCCAATAATTTCGCTCCATGCATCGTCCAGCAGCTTCTGTAGATAACTCCAGATTTTTTTGTTAACCGCTTTCGAGCAGGACGGGCTTATGCCCATATCTTCTAATCTGCCTCTGGGTTTGGCCCGCTAGACATGTGTGTTGAAATCTAAAAATATTTCAATTTGTATATATTCTCCTTTTGAGTTGGTTTAAATGCCGTCGACAAGTTTTCTGGTCCACCGAAACGAAGAACATAACACATGCCCTGTAGAAGTTGTGCATTTGGTGTAGAGCGATAACAGTATCAAAGGCTGCCATATTGACTTTTCGTAAGATTGTGGGTGAAAATGTGAAGTTCGAATGTGCTTATAGTACCCTTCGCTCAAAACTCCACAAGCTCCCTTGATGCTAATTGACTACCGTTATCCGATACTATTACATCTGGAAGTCAACAACCACTTCCGTTAAGACCGAGAAATTCAGCAATTCAGCAATTCTCGACTATTACTCAGGAATAAGAGGAGAATGAGATATCTAACTTCGGCCATTTTTACCCATGGTTCATTGCGGCATAGAGCCGTAAAAAGTAACAGTATGGTGGAATTCCATCACGAAATTGGCAGCAAATTATATGATTTTTAATGAACACCATGTCCAAATCCTGAATTCGCTTGGAAAATGGCAGCAGATTCGTGAATTTTTGGTGGTGGGGAGTATCCAGAAGTTGACTTACATTTTATAGAGTTTTTGTATTATAAAAGGTACTAGCGTAAGTCAAAACGTAATGTCATGGACATCAATTAATCAGCCTCCTTTCATGATTTTTAAAAACTTATGAATTCAAATTATAAAATTTGTTAAAAACAATGGCTAGGTTGTTGTAATAATCATTAATTCATAAAAATGATTGTCAAAATTGAAAATTAATTTATATTCCTATTTCCATACCTTAACATTGTTCCTTATAAGACACACCAAAGATAACGAAACAAAACACACGTTTTTGTTTTGAAGTGTTTTGGTGGTGGTTGTCGAAAATACATGCCATTGAATACGAGCAACACACACCGAATACAACAAGACTGTTTCGAACCAGCTTTGTTTATGATAATTGCCTTCTTTCTTATGGCACAATACGCACCAAATGAAAGAAAACAGAAAAACATGTTTCGTTGACGTAGCTGACCTGTCGTTTTTACAAAGCAAAAATTTCGATCTGGTGAAATTATTTAAATTTTTTTAACTCTGCTATTAAGTTTACTATCACATTCTCAGCATTTCGTTTTAGTTTGTACAACTCTCTGCTATCTGCGTCATTTTCCGCAATTGATTGAAAAATTGTATATAAGACTGGCACTTCATCGTTTGAGTCCAATCATTCCAAAATATCTGAGTTTTGATAGAATCTAATTGATGACAAGGACCCATAGCAGGGGAAAAAAACCCCACCTTGAGGGGTTATTGTTGGTATTAAAATATTCTTTTCTCCTACAGAAATAAGAGGTATTTTAGAATGGAATCGTGCTAAGCAGTCTGAGAATCTTACCAGGAGTACGCTTGTTAGGTGTGGGGTAATTGAGTTAGTACATACCATGTTAACCTCATTGGCTTTCTGTCTATATATCACTGCAAGGTCACGAATTACGTGTTGACCGTGGTTGAATTGCAGGTTTTCAAGAGTGAATTGGCAGCGGACATTTGGAGTACATCCTTCCGCAGTCATTTAAACTTTGTCGTAGATCCCGCTACCAATATATACGGCTTGGGATTTCTCAAAGAATGTCTCGTTATATGAACTTTGATGAAAACATATTGGGAAAATATTTTTGTTGTGGACTAAGGAAATGGTGAATGTCACAATAACCCTTCCTTTCCCGAGATTCTTCGTTATTTTATAGTAATTAATAAAGACGCTTTGAGTACAAGTGGTAATCTATAAAAGCCAAGCCTTCGTTCATTCGGTTAACATGTTCTTTTAATATTTCGAATGTTGATGATGTTTTGGGTATTCTTTTGCATAGTACTGATTAGTAACTGGTTTCTCGCTGAGTATGCGGTTATCTGTCAACGAATGTAGAGCTGCTGTTGTTCGGCCTTGAATTCTAAGCCGGTGATATTTGTATAATGTAGGACACCTCATTAATTGTATTCTTAAGTTGGATTGTTGCTCCAGATGATTATTCTCTACGACTTGATATACGAGCCTGTGCTTATCAGTGCTTGCGGAGCATACTTTTCAAGTCCTTTTAATATTACTGGTAAATTTACTCGCTTCGATCGTCCTTTGGGATAGCTTGCGGTGGTACAGTAAGTTGTTGCTATACCTGTGGCTCTGATATTGGTTCAAGATCCATTGAAGTATTGGAGAAGGGTGTCAATAGCAAGCATGTCGGAGGTGAAATTCAGAGAGGTTTCGACTTAAAATTCTGGGTTAAAAAGTTAAATCGAAGCATCGAAGGGGGTCAAATCGAAGGGGGTAAGAGATTGGATAGTTATTGCGTTGAATGATGGAAAGTGGCGCGACGCACGCCTTCTCCCTTTGTTGTCTTCTCGTCGACTCTTCGAACATCTCCCTTACCATCAAAGACTCCACCCAATTTCCAAACTGCTGGCATAATGCTCATTTCTTGTAGCAATACCCAATCACCGACGACGAGCGTTCGGGGGCGAAACTTGCATTTATTTCTCTTATGTAGATGGTGTAGGTATTCTTGGTGGAACCCTTTGCAACATTGCTGCTGAAGTTGGTGCAGTTGGTAGACAATCGTCGATTATAGAGTTCTTGAAGCTGTGTTGTGTCATGAAAAGAAATGGTATAAGTGGCCATATCTGTGCTCAAGTCCTAACCAATTTCTAAATGAACAGCCTGGTGCTGGAGTGATGTGTTCCTGTGGTGGTTCTATCATTTTTGGCTGGACAGTTTTCTATAGATACATACTTTACAGTAGCAGATACATTTCCCTACTCGGCATCTCTCTTCTCACGCAGGGATCTAGATTTCTTTTGTCTTATCAGATGCTTTGTCGGGGTGTTTCCACTACAGTGGTGATCGTGGTGTATTCATTCATTAACCAAGACGGACCAGTGAACCACATTTTGCAGTTGTTCAATTGACATGGTGTAAGTCTACGTGAGGCAGCATCTGCCGGATTTTCAGCAGATTTGACGTAGTGGAGATCCATTGGGCTGATGAATTTTGTTGCCTCTAGTTTACAAATTTGCTGTCAATGTTAATAATATATTTTCGCACCCAGGCTTCTCTCTCTGTTTACGCAATAATAGTAATATAAATAGAGTTAAGCTTACTTCTGACCTGATTGAAAAGCTTAGTAAGGAGTAGTCTCTTCAAGCTCCATCTTTGAAATAGTGGATACTTTACTTTCTTTGTTTGCTCTTGTCTTAAGTGGGGTGACGCACCCTCGGGCTCCTAGTAGCTGGATATTTTGATTTGATTCTTTTCCTGCATAACAAAATCCAATGAGCTGGAAAGGGATGGTTTTATTGCCCCCGATCCACGAGGAATTTTAATGTCATTGAGTTGAGAAAATTATCCCTTCTTGCTGAATTTTTACGTAAATGAAAACTGATGCTGCTACACATAACAGACTTCTTCTGGTGAACTCGATTTTGTCTTGATTGAAAGTTTGGAAAAAGTACAGTTGCAGTTAAAAAACAGCAACTATATAAGACTCCAATCCGCCAGCGAGGACATATGTTGCCATTTGGATAAAACGAAGAATGACATCTATCGGCAGCCTTGTGTCAAAAGAAAAGGGACAGATAAAATCGCTTGGATGTTCGCTTGGTATTCTTTTTCCTTTCTGGTTTTTTGGATTTTGGATTTGGTGGTTCAACCACGTTTTTCTCTGTTTTAAATAATTGAATAAAATCATAGGTTTTTTTTAACGTACACTGAAAAAGTGTTACTATTGAAACAAGTTCATTTTTTTTTTCAGTTCCTTTCGCGAACATTAAAAAAAAGAAAAGAACTAATAAAAAAAACACCATCGAAAACCACTTCTACAGGGAATCACAATTGCCAACTTTGCAATGAACGCAACATTCCCGAAATTTTTCAATGCGATAAGTGGGATCTTTGGTGACACTTTGCATGCGTGTCAGTTTAACAGTGGCAGACGCGAAAAACGTTCATCAGCGAACGTATCCACCAGAAGCATCAAATTTCCCAGACGATGTTCCAGATAATAGAGCAAGGAAAAAGAAGCAGTTGCTTTTACAACGTCTGGAGGAGGAGAAATTGTTGCGAGATAAAAGCAACCAACTTAACCTTCATCAGGAGTATATGATTCTTGCTCAGGAATCTGATGACGATTAAGAGTACGACTGCCATTAAGCGCGGCAACATTATAATAAAGCACAACAGAAACCGTCGCACACGAACACCGAAGTGAGGCCACTGAAACGGTTCAGCTTTCATTCAATTAGCAAATCTAGTCTGAAAGCCACCGCATGTATATAAAACGGTCAATCTTCCTCGATTGAGAACCGTAAATCAAAATCTCGTGGTTTCTCAATACGCACAGTGTGGCACATATAACCAACAACAGCACACGGCTCGATGTTCATCAATGTTTGCAAAACATCAATGTTGAGAGATCAAATATTAATATTCTTGCATCGACATTTTACATCGATGTCTAAATTTGTAAAATATCGAAGTCAACATCGATGATTTTCCAACATCGCGCATCCCTAGTTAAAACCAATAACGTGTGCTGTATATCACGTTTACAAGGACTGATCTCGCGGAACGATTTGAAATGTTAGGTCAATACATCTTACGTCTCCCATATCTGGAAGACATCCATGTTTCCGCTATAGAGCATTGAAAATATGCGGTAGTAGTAGGTGTCTAACTAAACACCATCCCATCCTGCACAACTATGCAACGTTTTGACAAATGCAAGTGTCTTGAAGTACACACCAAGTTCCCCAATGTGCTTTTCCGAATACTGCCAGCGAAGCTGTACGGCAAATGATACATTTGCGTTTCTTGACGAAGGAGCGTCTTCAATACCTGTAGATAAAGAATTAATCATCAAATTAGGGCTTACGAGAACAGTGTAGGGAATGTGTTTGAGGTGGACATCTGAAAAAAGCAGTTCGCAAATCGTTACAATCGATTTAATCACTTGCAGAAGAGAATCGATAGAGATGAGTAGCTCCGTAGCAATTTGAACCAACAGATAAAAAATTCGGTAGTAAAGGACTACGTGAGGATGTTGATAGTACGAAATCCCAATAAACGTGCAAAGGTTAGACACCAGGTTAGAATGTTCCACCAGGTCCGCTGGGTTTCACATTAAAAACTTTCAAATTCGGCAGCCGTACGTGAAGCCCATGAGGGAGACAGCGATCGGCCACATAACAAGGCATTTGGTGTTGTCGAAACAACTTAAACAGAAAAATTCTTGGCACTTTATTGGTGCACATCGGCATATGCCTTCACTTTCGTCCTCAAGTTTAACAGTATCAAACGGGATGTTCACTCCGGAGGAGTATTGACAGAAAAGCGAGAGATTACACCAAAGCCTTGCTTCAGGATATTTGGACAGAACTGTGCTTATGGAAATTAGACGTAGTCAGTTGCGTAAAATCGAAAAAGCTTGCCCTACCAGAAATGGCAAACCTCGGATGAGTGCCTTCAGGCGACCTTCTTCGTTCATTGGACTGATGAAAATAACATTAAAGAAATCCAAAATGAAAACGCGATTAAGTGTTCTAATCAAAATGAAAGAAAGTACTATCTTAATATGTCCATTCAGAGTATACAGTGCATTCTTGATTATAGCAACAATTATCGAGATTCTGTCTATATGCAAAGATGCGATTACTGCGTCAACAATGAGAAGAAATTTAATTTATCTGTTGCGAATATCGAGGAGTTGCTTTAATCGAGAACGTACTGTACATCTAATAATCATCACTCTATAATAAATGTATGTAAGTATGTCAAGTCTATACCGAATGTGAAAGAAAAAGCCTTGAAAGTTACAGGGTTCGTTTGTGGAGTAGGCTGATGTTTTGCTTATATTTAAAATTATGTTTCTAATGAACATAATGAATACGTCTTAGAAATAAAATATAAATTGTCGAATGATTGCGAATGTACCAGCTTTCAAGTGTGCTTTCGTTATTTTTCTGTGTGCATCAGAGATTGCATCAGCTTTCGAGAGAGCTTCCGAACTTTTCCTTTATTTATACCTATTATGATAAGTTCTCTCGGGACAGTTTTTCTAAATAACAATGTTAAAAAGGAAAATGAAAAGGTCTTCCTTATTGTGAGGAAATTCCAAAATTTCACTGACTTTCCCTCTAATGTGTCCCCTATAATTTTTATATTGAAAATAAAACAAATATGCTACTATTATGAATAAAATTCCTCACAACTTCTTTATATAAAAATAAACCCTACTATACATAAAAACTAAGTAAGCAAATCGATAGAGACAACAATTCCAATGAAAAGTCATTAAAGTATTACATACATACCAGCGGAGAAACCAGAAGACATTTCAATCGAAGGCCAATTTCAGCCACTATAAAAATCACCGGCTCAAAATAGGGAACAAAAGAAGCACCATCCAATGCCACACTGGGATATAATGGAAACTAAAGTTATCCCACATCTACAACCATGCACTATCGCAATCATTAACAGTACACGCAATAATGCAGAAAGGCAGACTTTTATGAGTCGCTGCAATAGCTATATTTTGTTTCTATATGAAATTTCATTTTGTTGATTGGAAATAGAATACTTTGGAAAACAGAATATGAAATATTTATTACAATGTGGTATTGCCTATAAAACACATCAGCAACCAAGGACCCGAAAAGTTTTTGTTTGCCTTCGCAATTGGTACTGCTGTGACATTATATACATGACATATGATAAACGTTTGCATATTCGTCACAACGGCTTCGTCCCCCCAAAAGCATTTCTCCATCTAGACAAGCACAGTCTGATACAAAATGTAAATGCGGTGCCGCTCATCTACCACATCGCCAAATCAACGGTGGATGGAGCTCAGGAGGGTCTCCTCTGGTTTAGTACGGCGGTATCCAGGCGGGACATCCAGGATGTTGCTATGCAGCACCACAAATTTTGGTGGCTGGGAAGAGAGGACACTCCCGCTTCGAATCCTTTCGACCCCGGTTAGAAAGGGTAGTTCAGATTCCCGTATTGGGGAAAGTCGGTCCCCTGTCTTGCAGTGGATTGGATATGCATAATATCAGCTGCAACCTATGGCCGACGCACTTAGCTTAGGTTAGAATAAGGTGTAAATACAAACAAAAATTAGAATGTATACATGTATACATAGTAATACCTAAATACATTATGTATATAAGGGATATATACGTATACACATATGTATAAATTTATATGTATATACATATGTATATGTATATATAAGTAGATTAGCTTAAGTTAGTTTGTAAGTTTTATTTTAAGGTAGATTGTAAATTAGCGTGTAATTTTTAAGGAAAATTTTAATTATTAAGTTTCTTTTTTTTCAATTTTTTACTTAATATTATTTTATTCTGGTAAAATGTGTACCATGTACTCCAATCATGTTAGAGTAGGTCGAAAGACATATTATAAGATTAAGTTTAGATTAGAGTGCCCGACAAGGGCCAGTAAGTTAGAATTAACATTGTTCGTTCAACTAGTTTCAAGCATTTTTGTCTAGTATGTAGGCTGTTATGAATTAAAATGGAGCTAAAAAAAACGTTTGCATATTTTCGGATATAACATGAACGTATGTAAAGGCAAACAATAAAAAATTGTTTGTATAAATCCAAGACCAAGTATTATAGATGACATTAGATATGTGTTAATTTCATAAAGTCAGACATTGGCCTATATGTAATATACAAAATCCAAATATTTTGTATCCCGATCCGTTTTTTCGTCTTTGTGGTTCCGAAAAATGTGTAACATTCATATTTTCATCTTTTGGTTTCTTTCAAATAGCTACCATCAATCGCATTCGAAGAAAACTAATCGAAAATTATGGGAAAAAATTACGGATAAGTCGTCTCTGTGCAAATATAGATAAATCAAAAAAAATATGTCTCTTAATATTCCTACTATGAAACATTTTTCTGACACGACAATTCCACGACAATTCTTCAAAAGAGAACCTAGAAGTTAAAACTCTCGACTAAGAACACATCAATTTTCGCAGTCACAACAATTTCTAAAGAAACAACCTCAAGCAAGTCCATCCAAACCAAAAGCTAATTATCATATCCATAGTGAATACAACCAAGCCCCACAAGCTGAAGAATCCAACTACAATCAAACAATGGCTGATAATTTTCAACCACGGGAAGTACATAAGGATTACACCAATCCAAATCAAAACAAATAACAGATTTCAGCGACATACATTTTTTAGGATAAATACCTCTTAACTCCCTAATTTCGAGTGTAGGACCAGGTGCGGGGAAATTATCAAGATATTAATTGACACTGGATTTTATGAAATTATATGACTGCCTTAAAGAACTTTCGGCTGTCGGAACGGAACACATGATCCAAAATCAAAAGGAAAATCTTAACATTCTAGTAACTCGTTTTCGCAAGTTGTTTTTAGATTCAGATGGAAAACTCACATATATTACTAATGTCAAGGGAGAAATTAGAACCTCTACAGAGACACCCGTATTCTCAGAATACTATCCTTATCCCATGGCTGTAAAGAATGAAGTTGATTTCACCTATATGGATTGTATCAAAAAAAAAAAAAAAACACTGATGCAACCAGAGAAACAAAAATATAGACTGGTCATAGATTACAGGTAGTACACAGGTAGATTACAGGTAGGTACACTGTGAATTACGGGAAGTATGATTTTACGCAACTTCCATTTGGGCTTAAGAACCCGCCCTCGATATTTCAAAGATCAATCGCGAATACTTCGTGAGTATATCTGTAATATTTGCCTAGTATATATCGATGATGTTATAATATTTAGTGAGGACGAAGAAGCGAAAAAATGTTAAAGAGATTTTCCAAACTCTCGAAAGCGCAAATGTCAAGATAAATTAAATAATAAAAAATTGTCAATAAAAAGATAAAATGATATATGTGAGTTCTACAAAAATCAGGTTGAATTTCTTGGTATAAAAACAAACCCAGTAAAAGTCAAGTATAGTAAAGTAAAGTCCATATAGATTTAACAACCGATGCCTCAAATTTCGCAATAGGAGGCGTATTAGATCAATATAGCAGACCCATCACCTTTATATCAAGAACACTGAACAAAACTGAAGAAAGCTGCAGCCAACGAAAAAGAAATGTTGGCTAAAGTATGGGCCCTTGGTTCTCTCAGAAACTATTTTTATGGATCGAGAAAGGTAAAAATATTTACTGACCACCAACCGTTAACATTCTCCTAAAATAACAAAAATCATAATTCAGAAAAGAAAAGGAGGAGATCCTTTTTAGAAGAATACAATTACCAATTAGTGTGATTAATGTAGTCGCCGATACATTGTCATGAACACCAAATCTGTCAAACTTGAATGTAATGACATCAACTCAACACACCAGCGGAAGCTCAGCCCACGAATTAGTAACTACCGCAGAAACTCCCATGTTTCTCCATCAATGCTTTCAAAAACCAGGTTACGAAGATAATTACGAATTCCAAATTCCATTTCTCACATTTCATAGACATGTAATTACCAAAACAATGTGTTCCAAAGGGTACTTAGTCCAACTGCTTGGACGGCATTTGAATTCTAGTGTTATTAATTGTATCTTTACAGGCGAAAACATCATGGTTAAGATATACATGGATCAACATATTTATCCTTTATATTTTAAAACATAAAAAACAAGATTCACACAAATACAGGTTAAATATCTCACGAATGAAGCTCAACCGGAAGAATAAATCATGAATAAACACAAAAGAGCACATCGCAATAGTTTATAAAACAAAATTAAACTTTTACAAAAATACTAATTTCCAAATATGTGTCACTTGTAGGCAACATAAATACGATCGACATACTAACAAACCCGAACTATTAACGGGTATCTATTAAACAGACGGAAACAATTTTCTCTCGCATACTGAAATCAAGACGTAAGGGAACCACTAAGACAATTCCTTTTTGCTTATTGTGTACCTAAAGTTATAGTTTCAGTAACGAAAAAACCTCTAATCTTCTTTAATATGTTTCATGCTCAAAGACCAACTAGGCATTGATATCTATAAGACTCCACCAAGTTCCAGTTTCGTCAATGGCCAAGTCGAGCCTTCCCACTCAACATGGTCCGAAATAATGAGATGTTTGAAAACAGACAAAATTCTTTGATTTTTGAAGAATTTTTAGATCGCGCAATTTACGAGTATAATTCCTCGATTCATTCTACCACTAACAGGGAACCTATTGAAATATTCTTCGGAAGAAATGTAAGTACCAATCCGACACAATTCGAAAGAGCAAGACAGGAAAATATAAATAGTAAAATAAAGATCAGTATTCCTTGCTTGTACTATTTGATCGTCTATTGTTGGAGTTGGAGCTGTATTTAATTTGTGTTATTAAAATGTAGGTCCTTCAGTACTTCTAGGGAGAGGATTTCTTCGAACGCTTTTTGGGCGTAGTCGGTTGCAATATTGCGGGTAATGGCTTGTAACCTGGGGTTTCTCTTTAGGTGAAGTTCTTGTCATCTATAATGATACTTTCATTATTATAAAGGGCAATAAATTTTCCAGAAAGGTTTGTTTTAATGTCGCCAGGCAGCATGGAGCCGTTGTATTTGCTTAGGAGCAATGTTCCGGGTTCTATGAGTACGATAGATTGGTAGTTTTAACGCGTGATGCTTCCTTGCTTCTTAAATGATTAGGAATACAATTCGTTTCACTTATAAATATCCACAAGACTATTGCCGTTGCACAAAGTCAAGGCATTCAAATTAGTACACTGGTTTAAGTAATAACATTTCGCATTTGTTTTTATCCGTAATGGGAACGCCTATAACATAAACAATGTATGAATTACTGCATGCTATTTTAACATTGAAATTGAAATTCTCAATTGACTTTTCTATATTTATGCATGGGTTATTATTCTTTTCAAAAGCAGTTTAAGTTTTATTTCCCTATCATCTAGAATGAATGAATTTATCAGGTAAGTGTTTGTCCATTGTTTCAAGCTGAAATTTTAGACTTATAGCTATTTGATTTCTAAACGTTTGTTGGTTTGTTCGAGCCGTACAATCTGATTTGTTACATTATTGATCTAGTAATTTTTTTTTTTTAATTAATTTATTTAAAACCACTTGCTTGTTATTATTTTGTAAAACATTATTCATTTTATCATTTTATCAGTTGAAATTATTAAATCATCCGAATTTCCGGCAATGCACTTCCAAGTTTTGCCAATAAAATCTAGAGACCTTTGTTTAGATTTAGGTTTCAGTCTATCCAGATGGATTTGGGTCATGTTGCTTTCCTGAATCTGGGGGACAATTATGTTAATTTTCGTAAATTATTGATTCTGACGTAAATTGTTTCGCCAGGTTCGTAGATTTTTATAGCTTGATTATTTTTGTTGTGACAGGACAGGTTTTTGGGTTTGTTTAGTTTTAAGTTGTTCGATGTTCTCTAGTCTAGTCTTTGATTTACGATAGCGTTGAGTGGAATCTTTCCATTTACAGAACTTGAATAAGGGGGAGTCTTGTAGATTTTTATTCCTTACTGGTCTTCGAGTAAGTATTAAATGATTTTTCGTTGTCAAAAACAATGACTTCGGGTTTCCAAAGGAGAAAATAATTTGGCGTAAGGGTTTCCTTGCATCTACTATGGCCTTTGTTTTCAGGATTTTTGCTTGAGCGTATTTGGAGAACCTGTCCACAGCAGCAAGGACGATTTTTTTTTTTTTTTGTTTTCCATGCAATTTCTATGAGCTCTTTTGTGCTCTTTTAAAATACCTGGAATGGAATTTCAAACTTGTAACTTGCTTCGTTTCCTACTGAGGGCATAATCTGGTTTTGAGCGTTTCACTTTGGAGTTGTGGTTTTTGGAACTCAGAGCATAGGTCAAAGGCTGGTGAAGAGTTTGACCTTTGTTGTACCGCATACGTAATTGCGTAATGTTTTTAGAGACTATATAATCGCAAGCGTTTTCTTCTCATTTGCTGTGTAATTTTCCTCGGTCTTGTTTAACGTACGCGAAATGAATGTTATTGGACGATTGTCGTGGATTGTTTCGTGAAGGCTTGCTGAGCCACATTTAGCTGGAAAGGGGGTTGTTGGTAATTGTATTGTGGGGACGGTATGTTTTGGAAGAGCCTATTTCCTTGTGGTTGGGTCGGCCAAGCCGGTCTAGGTTAAATAGGTTGGATGAACCATTGCTGTGGATACATCAGTTGGGGTATGTTTTGTTGAATAGGAACAGATGGGTTAGGTTTACGCACAGGCAACGGAGGGGAAATTCCGCTGTTAAGTCTGTCACTGTTAGTCATATGTTGACTATTGGTAGCGTAGGTAGAGCAGAAGTTTTGATTCTCAAGGGAAGACGGCTGGTTCCCGAAAGCCGAGTAGTCTTGGCAAGTCGCCTTTGAGTCCGCTAATAAAGGAGTCTAGTGCCTTGTCCTATAGCCCTGTGTTAGGAGATTAGGAGATTATAATGAATGCCAAATGATGTTAAACGGATTGATAAGAATCATGGATAGTTGCGTTGCCTTGAGAAAGCAAAGTCATTTGTTACTCTAATGTACCCAAATCTCGCTTGTCTGCATAATAGAGGGTAGGACAACGCGATATAGTTCTCCAGTCGAGTAGAGTGTTATACGATTCTAGTGCGTTATCCGCACTACCAAAGATTTTATTTCGTATAACTAACAGAATACCGTAGTATTTAGGAGCACTTCTGAGTTGCTCATTAATACTCAGAACACAGTTCAGCTTTTCTTCCAGGAAGAAAATTCTGTTGGATTTCCCGAAAACTTCCTTAGGCTTTTAACTATGACAGGGATTTTCTGGAAATCCGATAAATTTCCCGGTAATTCAGGACGGATTTCAGAATTTGGCTTATGGATAGAATTTACTAGTTGTTTTCCCTCATTTCGTATTATTCGGCTTACTACTTCTGTAATGAGGACAACTACTCTAAAGAACTAAAATGAAGTCTGGATTGGACATGATGATTTTTTGTTTTGAATAAAAATTTCACTTGGTTTTTCTATGAACTTTTAACAATTAAAATTTTAAGCGGTTTACTTGTTTTATTTCTTTAGACTACAATACGATAATATTTTTTTAATATCTTACAATTTTAAACTTAAATGGATTAACTTTTACTAACTGAAGCATTTTCGCTGGCGTAGTCGAAGTTCTCGACGAAGTGCTTAAAATCCGCACGACTCAGGGTCGGCTTTCACGCACTAAGAGTGTGGCTTACTAGGTCGTTTCTAGCACATTTCTGTAAGGCTTCTTTGGGACCGAATATGACAGCGCGTGTTGCTGCTTTGGGACATCAACTGAGTTTGCAATTTGCTTGTGAGTTTTTGTTGTGAATTTATTAATCGTTCACTGACCCTATAAGTTCCAAAAGTTGTTTTTCGTTCGCATTCGGTATAGGTGTGACATACCTACATACATACATATTTTATAATGAGTGACATTGTAATAATTATATCAAACTAGTATACTACACTAAGTGAACAACTTATCCTTTGCTTTGCTGGAAGTTATCTGATGACTATTTTCTTATATTTTATTTATATTGCTTACAACTGAATGCGATCTGTGTCGAGACCATTCCTCACACAATGAGTGAAGATTTCGGTCAATAAGCCTCTACCTATTCACCTGTGATCCTTTTCGAAGATAGACAGACAGTCATTGTCCATCTCTTCAACGTACAGTCGTGATATCACTGTGTTACATATAAGCAACAAATTCTTTCTCAACTTGTTCTTGAAAAAAATAAACTTTATTGTCTCTTGATTCTCCACAAAACTGAGCTTAGAAATTACTTATAGTCCACTTACTGCCTAACTTAATTCTAAAGAATCGTAATATGACGCGTTTCCACAGGTTGTCGGCTGGATGTGCATGGTGAAATATGATTCTGTCTGGATAGTGCCAAGCGTACTGTACCTGGTATGATCACTGGGAATCTGCTGATGCAGTTTTGTCGGTTGGTGGAATGCTTTGTCGTTTGCATTAACTTATACACAGTCGCCGATCATCCTTTCGAGGTTCATTTGTAAGACAACCATTTTTTTCTGCCGTAAACAGATTCTGGTGCACACAAGCGCGTCTTTCGCAATACTCTAATGTACCTGCAGATGCTTAAGCTGTGAATGGTGGAATATTTTTGAACACATTACCAAAAATATGTACACGTACCTAGATATTCCCATTTTACAAGCGAAACCAGCCCATCACAACGGCCGAATAAATCACGAAAATTATTCAACGTAGCCCAACGAGGGAAGGTGACGATCCCGACAATATTTCGAATTTCGTCCTGAAGCTAATGCCACAAACGGTGATGATACTTCCCACCTTCATCATTCCAATTTTCCTATCAAGCGAAAAATAGCAAAATTGGAGCAAACCAAAAAAAAAGGGAACGCTCTCTTTCAGGGTACAGGCATACAGCGCTCTTGAGCAATATAAACAATACCATGGAGTACCTAGTAGTGCGAAAAACATTCAACGCTACATCCTCTAATGAAATTCCACCACGATGTTGTAGCTGTCCTGAACAATAACTAGATCGTCTTCTTGCTGGTCGTGGAAAGGCCTTCGAAACGGTCTGGATTGAGGAACTCATCTGCACGCTGAACCAGATGGGATTCCTCTCCAACATCATCAGAATTTTGTATAGCTTTCCGTATTCCAGATGATTCAACGTTTCAATTGAAACAGCAGCAACAACAGAGTTGAGCACCACGGCGGAAGTTGTACAAAGATCAAAGCGGGGACTGTCGCAATTGACGGACAAGGACAAATAATTATATCGCTGGGAGCAATATCTTGGTGGAATCAAGTAGCCAGCCTGCATGAGTCAGTCCTTCACCCATAAGTTGGCTACTAAATCTATCAGGGATAGTACCAGAAAAAAGGGAATGTCCACTGCTAACAGCAAACCGACCCGGATCCGGTAGACCAAATGACTGACAAGCAGACCCCTTACAGGCAAGAAAGAACCAGCAGCCCAGAAGAACTCAACGTTCCAACAAGAGACATCCCAGGATCAGGCTTACAGGACACTAAAGAAGGTGAGGAATGCTGATATAGTAAACGAACCTTCAGAGATGTCGTTAAAAGTGATCTATGTAGGATCTTTGACATGAAGAACGACGAAGTCAGACTCAGTGGGACCTGAGTCTGACTTCGTCTTAACGACCGAGATTGCTGAGAGGATACTCTCCTACATCATAGAAAAACTGACAGCAACTCCACCTACCTTCACTGAAGTCGGTTGGAACGCTGGTACCACTAAGCTCATTGAATGCTACAATAAATTTTGGGTAGAATTCCTCATGGAGGTTATACCCAAAACAAAAGACCCCTGGCCTAACGCTCAGTTGGTGGTCAACCACTGGACAAAAATGCATTTTAGGCCCTCTTGCTTGGGCCTAGTTGTCACCGGGTCCCAGATATCGGGATCATATACTTAGGCTGCTGAAGGACTAGAATCCAGGTGTCCCTATGGGCAAGTGGAAAATCATTAAGGCGGAAAACCCTGAAGAATCAGGCAATCTGGTCT
This sequence comes from Eristalis tenax, assembly GCA_905231855.2. NCBI lineage: Eukaryota > Metazoa > Arthropoda > Insecta > Diptera > Syrphidae > Eristalis > Eristalis tenax. The sequence continues at coordinate 58,825,856 of HG993126.1, read as the reverse complement.
CCCTCCGAATCAATAGGGAATCTCTCCAGATAAATCCGCACGACTCTAAGATAGCTACTGCCAACTTGGTGCTCGATCTTCTAAGGGGAGGGGAAGAACTCGCCATATTCCAGGAACCCTGGCTCACCAGTGGCAATCGAATGTCTGGATTGCATTCTAGCTAAAAGCAACTTCAAGATCTTTTTCCTCCCATAGTATAGCATGCCAGACTTGAGGAAGGAAAGCGCATCTGGGTTGACGAGGGACCGTTACCAACTGATCTTATGCCAAAGGCAATAAAAGTCGCACAAGATGCCACATATCCCCTAGTGATAGGTGCTGATGCTAACGCATATCAGACTATATGGGGACGTTAATGGAAGACTAACTGAATCGTGTATAAAAATCTCCTCGTGTATACTAGGCATGAAAGTCATCGTAGAGGCATGCTCTGTAGACGAAATTGATGACATGATAGGGAGATTCATAGCAGCTATGAATTCTACCTTCTCTACAGCTTGCCCTGTGAGCAGGCAGAAGCAAAATAGAAAACCGCCATGGTGGAACTCTGACATGTCTGCATTACGCAAAGAAAGCAGGAGATGCTTCTACCAAACAACAATGCCTTAAGAACTACACAGAAAAGTTGACCTCTTAGCGCAAAGAGATGTATGGAGAGCTTTCTGTGGGAACATAGAGGACATGGAAAAATGGGCGGAATAGGCGGTTAATAGTTTGTCTTCTTTTCTCTTCAAAACCATGGAAAAGATAGTGGATCTACACATCAGGGAAGGTATAAACTCTAAATCCTTTTCACCCAACCAGCATGCTTACCGCAAAGGTTTCTCAACAGCGTTTCACTCCTTAGCGGCTCTGTCATTGGCAAATAATCAAGACGCCCCACACCCCTCACTTCAAGTAATAAAGACCAGATGCCAAACACCGAAAATCGGAGTTGGTTGGAATTAGATACTTGTCGGTCCTCGAGGCCCATTTGGCCTTTAATAGATCCAAACAGACCAGGTTCACTCCTGAAACTAAACAGGATTGAAATAAAAAATGTTGTGGGCATAATTACCGGCTATTGCCTTCTGGGTGTACATGCCAGTAGAATAAGGCCCCTATAACTTCTGCAGGAGCTCCAGGGGGAATATGAAACTATACTCCACTTCCTCGGTACGTGGCCGAGGAAGTTTATACTAGGCAACTACTTTTGGAGATAGGCGACTATACCAGTAGATAGCTATCAGGTGTTAGTGTAGTCCTGGGCTGTGATATCACAATGGATCCCACTAGGATGTACATAAGTGGGTCATAGCTGTTGCAGCTATGACAATCACTTCAACCTAACCTAACCTATACAATTTGCCGCGTGAAATTCAAACAACTAACAAATTTGAATACTATGCCAAATTGGGTATTCGTATCAAAGCTGGAAAATCGGTACTTGTGTGCGTAAGAAGACCATCCAAAAATTGCTAAGCAGCCAAAGATAGCAGAGCATAAATATAGTGTTCCCTAATTTCACGGAAATATTGAAGGTTCACCGTCACTCGACCTTAAGAAGGCCAACCTAGGCTTCCATTGCACACATACCTTGACGTGCAATCAAAATGAATTAAACCATAGCACAAAACTGCTGTTATACAAGCAGCTTATACGGCTGATCTTAACCCTTAGTGAATTCACCATCACACTTAGACCATCTTGGATGTTAGTCCATTGTGATACCCACAGTCAGATTACTACCACTGATTGACCACACCAGTGACAAGCATATTAACATTGCTTTCACTGGAGTCGAACCGGGGACTCCACTTTCCAATGGCTTACGTCTTATGGCTCGGGTTTTTAGACTGTTTTTGCTCGGTCGCCAGCTCGCCGCGTTTGATAATTGACAATAACAACCATCTGCACGGATTTCGCCGTGACCCACAATAAAAATCCTCATATGGACATGTTACAAAATGTTTATTTAAAAGTTTATGTTCAATTATAACTTCGTGTATTTGGTCGAGGCTCTCGTTCAGAACTAACTACACAATTTTGATCTACCTACACTCTAAGCTCGTCCTAGTCAATCAAGGTTCATCCATTTGCACGCTGGATTGTTCATGTTTGTACATGTTTTGCCTAAAATTCAAGTGATACTCTTTAAGTTACATCCGCAGGTGGGAGCGTGTAAATCGGGGAGCTCATCCACGATCGTTTGTGATTGTTGTAATAAATTTAGAAAACAAAATGTACCTAAAGTATTATGTCCGTGTCGTCTGTCAGCTTTATGCGGATATACATTTGATACAGAACACGGACAAGAAACCAGCACCAAATCATATACATCTGGCAAACGTATGGCCGATCGGGAGTGTACGGTTGACCTTTAACCACAACATTTGTGCGGTATAGCTGTAGCTAGTAGAAGTTAGGGAAACACACGTTATATTTCAGAAGAAAATCGATCCAGGCAGATTGCCTTTCCTTTATTTCGAATAATAACTTAAGACTAAAGAAACCAATCTTAACTTCACATACATTTTTAGGTATAGGAAAAGAAATCAGCGAAAATTAATGCATATGAAATGAGCGGCGTAAGCGATATGGGTTGTTATTGACCATCCGGCGAACTTGGGAGTGAACTTTAATTGTGTTAATATACTTCGAATACTTCGGAAAACATAATATGAAATATTTACTCATACAGAACAAAACAATAAAACCAGATTTGAACACAGGATCTGCAGAAACCGTGACCAACACACTCAACCACGCCACCGAAGAATTTTTATCACATTCGGTATAGGTGTGTGATCATTTATTTTTGTTCCGAATTATTTAAATTATTTACCACAAAAAAAAAGTAAAACAAAAGTATAGCTCCAGCTCGACACAGAACCTGGCCGGAAGACCGAGAAATGAGCAGCGCACCAACCCACTCCCCCAAGGGACCAGATAACTTTAAGGATCGTTTTTCATTCGCATTCTGTATAGGTTTGACGTACCCACATACTTACATACTTACATGTATAGCGATTTATTATAGAGTGATGATTTTTATTTAAGAGGTTTTGTTTTTATTTACTTTGTTCATTATCAAACGTACACTAAACTAACTTTTTATACAATTTTACTTTCCACTCTGCAGTTGATATCGATACCCGTGTTTTGCTGCCGCTTCTGTTTAGATAATAATAATTGCCACCCGGCTTCAAAATAAATGTCCTCTTGTTAAGGTTAACGCTTCAAAACCAATAGACGATGCTGGCGATCGATCCACATGTTATGATTAATGCTCCAAAATTAATAGGGGACACTGGCTATCGTTCCACTTGTTTCTATTGAGGTTGTTTAATCCATCGGCTTCCATCTGCTTTGGGCAAGACATTAAATTGGTATTCAATTTCATTTTCATACTACATTCATATCCCGACAAGATGTATTGCAACACATTCACCTCATCACAATTCAATAAAATGTAAAATGCATTAAATCTAAATACGGAGAGTGTATTAATATTAATTTACAGCTAGCTATTTGCATAAGTTGAATTGTACCCACCAGACTCAGATCACTCTGCAAAATGCGCTTGTAGGCATACATTTTCATCCCACCGTAATCTGCTTACGCTTCATGAAACACACTGAAGCTCAGTGGTCAATCCCGCAATAAACTCCGACCCTAATCTACCAATCAACTTGTATTCGAAATCAATTAGAAGAGAATTAAAGTTGCAGCAATGGGCGCCCTGCGTCAGAAGGACCTCTCACACCCGCATCGAATGAGAATCAGTTTTTCTTCATGCTCTTCAATGCACTTGTGCCTTTTCCACTCTACCACACAATTCCATCCCTATCCAGCCAACAATGAGAGGATGCACGCTCTACCGACCACCTAGTCCTTTGTTGGACATAATCCTTACAAGGAAATTGAACAGCATTCTATTTGATGACCAACCAGGGCATTTATTAGTTTCACGTGGTAATGATCTTTTGTCTACAAATTGGCTTTGACCATGAGCCCTCCAAAAAGGACATTCTTTAGAGCACTCTCCCGATAATATTGACCAAAATAGCAGATGGGGATGTGGATGAAATTATGGTCGGAGAAGGATGTTAATTCGATCGCTATACTTTTAGAAGAATTACTCAGGTTCTTTAAGTATTGCTAGGCTGTATTTGACAGAAGCCAAATGCGAATTATCTTGCTGTGCACTCATTTGCTTTGTCACTTATACCGAAATTACTTGAATTGACATTCGATATGAATTCGAAATTTCGGCACACGTACGGATGTCGGTTCCAAACTGAGGTTACCCCACGTCATTCCCGGGAGGATGGACCCATTCCAGGAAATGTACATGCCGTATTCACGCACACAAGTCCTGCACGTTGTGTTCGAGGACCGACGCAATGGTTGAGTCAACATGAACGAAATTGGATCCAAATTGAATTTTGTGCGGTTTGCAGTGTTTTGGATACACTGGGTGACATGCATGCCACAACAAAACACGATGCACAGTGGTACCTGATGTTAAGATTTAGGTCTTGATTTATGAATGTTGTGAAAATTCAGGGACAAAATCCAAATATCTTTTCACAAAGCTTTCGGATACTTTCTACTCTACTAATATGCAGCTGGCCAATAACATTGTATTCCATTGTGAAACCGATGAATTGACCCGCTTAGGCTTATTAAACAGAGATGATGTTTAGCTATGTAGGTGTGGCAAGATGGTAGTTTAGCATAAGGACGCGAATAGTTTTTACCCGTCTCACGACTCCATCTTTCAAAAAAATACTTTGTTACAAAAATGCTGAAAGTAACTGTCCACTATCCGAATACATTTTTTTCTTTACTGCAACAAAGTTTGCTTTTCTAGTAGTATCCTTCCAGATTTTCGGTCAAATCAACAACCATAACCATCTTTATCATAGTTTATTAATTTTCCGCTAAATCGAACGGTGCTGTACGTTAGAGTCGGCGCAATAAACGTCTCAGGTCTCAAGTTTGGAGATTGGAATGGTTACCATGGCCTGGAAGTTGGCTACTCAGCTTCCGAGCGAAGTTTGTTATAACTTCGTCGACGGTAGTAATCCCTATCTTTGAATATCAATATTTCCTCTGCTATTTGCTTTGGCTCAACCCCAGGGTTGTATTCCATGAGTCCACGTAGACTTAAGTACTTGCAGTTTATTGTATGTGTATAATAGCAGTTTATTATACCGACTTAACTCAGAGTGCCTTTCAAGCAACCAGTACATTTCTTCATACCGGTTTTCAAGCTCATCACGCTTCTTTTTCACGTAAGCCTTTCACTTCAGTTGCGTGTCGAGAGTGCGTGTTTAGCTTCATTAGACTACGGTATTTATACAGAATTAATGAAGACTAGATTTTCTACATTTCTGTAAGTAAATTTGATGTGTTATATGAAATATGAATACATGATCCAATTATAATTGAGTTTAAATGGAAAAAACAGGCAGACTTATTCCTATCTAATTCAGTGCATGTCCATGCAACTGTTCTATCTAAAAAAATTGTATGGGGCCTATGTTGAATTTGAATAAAACACAAATTATTTAGGAGATTATTGTCATTTCTTTTTATTATGATAATATTGGTACGGAACAAAATATCGGCCAAATCGCCACCGCGAACTCGGGGGCACGCCTCCATCCGATGGTCGAAATTTTCGATGACGCTGAAGCATAATTGAGGTTCTATGCCGTTAATGTGCCGAATTAACTCATCCTTTAGCTCTTGAATTGTTGCTGGCTTATCGACGTACACCTTTTCTTTCAAATAAGCCCAAAGAAAAAAATCCAACGGTGTCAAATCACATGATCTTGGCGGCCAATTGACATCGCCACCACGTGAGATAACACGGCCATTGAATTTGTCGCGCAAAAGAGCCATTGTTTCGTTAGCTGTGTGACGTTTAGGTGTGGTTCACATTCAACATCGGCCCTTAAAATTTAACCACCATTTATATTAATTTTACTGGCGCACCACCATTCGATCTGCCCAACAAAATAGAAAGCGTATATCAATGATGAACCACTATAATAGTACATACTGATTTCATTTGCAGAATTTTATTGTAGGCAGGATTAACCACCTGCAGTTATTTGGGCGACATAGGCTAGCGCCCTTTCATTTGCAGGACTATTCAAGAAATGAGACATCATGTTTTATAAATATAAAAAAAAAAATGCAACAAGCCCCATTTTATACGCTTGCGCCCCTAGTCATGATCACTTGAAGATAAAACTTGGTTTTGGTAGCGAAATATTCAATAATAAGATGAGCTTTTAAGTATTAGGCGTGAAAGTGTGTAGCACTTAGATTATAAGTGCACAACAGAACTATCATCGGCGCTTAATAATTCATCGTAAAAACTTGGCAGCACAGACGAGAGTTATGACATCATAATATGTATACATTTCGTGAAGACAATCGACGCGTACTGTGTTGGTGATTTCAAGTCACATATGAGGTTGCATTGTATTTTGTATGTACATTGTTTATTTAATAATTTTATATAATTTATATAATTCTTTTTTTCCTTGTCAAATAAATGTATTCATGGATGAATCTTGTGCCGTTTCTAAGCAAGTTATCGATAGAACATAGAAAACAATGATTGGAAGCATTGTTCCTTTCACAGGCGGTGGTAAATATCCGGGGTAACTTAAGTACAGGATTAAGTCTTATATATTTAGTTTTATAGTCGTTATTGTGTATTGTACATGTTAATTGAAATGTTAGCGTGTATTTGCAAAAACAGACACCTACCTATTACCAAATTTATAGTATTTTTGGAGCACATTGATTTCATGGATTACAACCATAATTTTATAACATTATGAATGCATTATTTTGTACAACTTATATTGACAGGAGTCTGTTGGTAAACCACGACATTCACGAATTGTCGTTATTGAAACTCAGTGATTTTTTACTATAAACAGACTCCATCTAGCGTCAAAGCATTTCGTTCTTGAACACAGCGGTTATCCATCGATAACGGTGAGCGGTATCTGGGTATCAAATGTCATCGTTGGACTCCACTGTTCGTCGCATTTTCCATTCACCTGACCCTATTTGGACATACATTCTTAATCATCAATGTAATTTCAGAGCAGGAAAGGTAAGAAGAGGGTTTTTAACAGATATGCTTACAGAATATAGTGTACTGGGCTGCAGGAAGGACCGATGCATCGCCCGAAATTTGATTTCGATTAAATCGCAAATTAATCGATCCACTCAAATCTGTTGTTGATGAGGATGTCGGCCCTGTCAAGCACCACCACAAGGACACGACTTAAGTGGATCCATAAGGTGTTTACCAGCATCCTTCTTGCTTCGACTGAGGCCAATACAAAGGCTGGGCTTCATTAAAAATGTATGCATAGCCTGTATATCGCATCGCCTGGACGATGGAATGATTACTGGCCGTTCAGGTAGCCACATACAGATGGATTAATGGATGCATAGACGGATGCGAATGTGCAAGGCATTGGACGTTAGACACTCAACCGTCTCTGCAAAAAGGAATTATCCTTGCAGAACCGAATAATCTTGAGAGACTTGCTAGGCCTTTGGAGTGTATGATATCTTCACATCCAGTTCGGGCTGTGTAATCCAGTTAGGGTTATGTCAAAGTTTGAGTCTACTTGGATTACGAGTTATTTGCTAACAAGGGGTGGTTGTAGGGAGGCAAGCCGTAAAGTGTCAGAGCCCCAGCATTTGATACGTTGATTGAAATTTGTTCTGGTCTGGAAATAGGAGTGCGAGGACGAAATTTAGCCGATCACATAAACTGTTTCCATAAATAAGGGATATCCAGTAAAATGTTGACACTTTTGATGTTTTCGGCAAATAAGCAGCATCGTTAGTGGATGACAAACAGGGGAAGTAATGGACGTTTGCGGATTCACTTTGAGAGGCGACATGGGCAGAGATTTCCGTTCATGGTACAGGAAGGGATACAACCCATTCAATGAGCATCTATAACCGCCTGTAAATCGACTCAAAAGTTCAGTATCTACGCTTGAATATTCTTGATGTGGTAGAAAACACAGAAAGATGTTAAAGAGTAAATTGTCCGTGAAACACAATTAAATATTTCACAAGTTGTCCGTCTTAAGGAATAAAAATAATACCAATAAATTCATTAAATAAAAAAAAAATTATTTGCTAAGAAGAAAACAACCACTTGGACCATGGTGGCCTATTGTGATACCCACGCAGTTAAACTACTAAACAGCGTTACCAGATTATTTCCTTCAAACCTGTAAAGGCTAGGACGAAAAACTGCTAAATCTAGCAGGGCAGAAACATAAAAAATGCTAAAAAACTGCGAGCTAATCCTCCTTGCGGAATGCGTTTTTTTTATATTCGTGAATTCATATAATATAAGTTAACCACGAATGCGCTGAGTCTGTACTATCAGCGACACATACGCTTAACTTCACAAATGTCAACATTCTTCAAGCATAAACAGATCCCAGCAGCAATTCCCAGAAGACAAATGACAGCATCCGCTGCTCACATTCCAAGAACGCACCTAATCCAATCAGCAGATCATCTTCTAGGAAGTATCCCACTCCAATAGCATCCGCAGCACCTGCAGAAATGCCGAGTCAACAATTTGCCGGCATCAATCTGCCTATAAAATAATTGTAACCATAATTTTTAGTTCAGTTCTTTTTCGTACAATAAAGTGGACGGTTGTCCAACCAGCAATTACAAATTGTTTTTTTTTTCAATAAAGTTCGCTTAAGAAACTTTAATTTGTATTTAGACAGTGAACTCTCTCATAAGCGGGCGGTACTAAGAAATTTGTCTGCTTGTGAGGTATCCGGTTAGGAGGAAAAAATACGGCATTGGCAGCCTTGAAAGAAGAAACAGAATAGCCATATGTACATGTTTGTTTTTTTAGTTATGTTGTTGAATAAGGTCAACTTTTGTGTGTTCTTATGCTTTTCGACCAAATTACTGAAAAATAATAATGTTAAGAGTCCGGTTACAAAAGAGAGAGTCTGTGACAGAATTATTTACATTAAAAATCGTGTAAGTAATTCCGGTTTTCCTTCAAATTTACCCGGTCATGAGAGGTGTACACTATATTAAATATACATTTGTCATAAGTGATAAACAATTATCATTTCTTAATTTAGTAGAACTACAAAGTTAGTAAATCAAATTATTCGGAATCTTTATAAAGAACATTCGTTAAAGATAACATTTTATTTGTTGAAATAATGTTGCTGTGACTTTCAGAGACCCTAGCTTTACTTGCAAAATTTATCTGTAAAAATATTCTTTTACAAGCAACATTTGATGTCGGCAAAATTAACACACATTTCCTAACATTTGCTCAATGTTTGAACTGACTGAGTTTCAGTGTTATGTAGAGATATGCATTTGTAGACTCCGTTGACACATTTAATAAATATACAATTTGGATTAATGTTATAATTTTAGTGGTGGTGGTTTATAAGAAAGTCATATGGAAACACCGTGTCTTTGATCGTTTTCTCTATAAACAGGAGCTGATAGAAGAAACTAACATTAATTCACAGTATCTACCATTGTAAGGAAAAGCCAACGCATAAAACGCATAATTTTTTTATTGACCTCGATTTGAGTTTCAAAACAATCTCTATTCTAGTACAGACTTAAGCGGTTCGGATGTGTACCTACGTCCCTACAAACAATGTCTGTTGTTTATTGTTTACTTTTTCTTTAATCATGAATCAATGAACCAATTTTTTATTGGTTACATGGATTTTTTATAGAGTAAATTATTTTAATTTTTTATAATTTTATTATTTTATCTTTATTATTTTATCTCTTGAAGTCCGTATTTTTCTTATACAAAAAAGTTGTTTCTTTTATACGTTTTCTTTTCATTTCAGAAACACACACATGTATCTTAGATGTTTCTTTTATCCGTCGTCGACTGTATACTTTGGGCCTCATGAAATGGATCAACAAAGCGTAGGAATGGGTAACGATCTGGGAGTATAATGGCACTAAGTGTTCTGTCGAAACTTAAAATTTGGGGACTAACAAAAATATTTCTTCGATAATTTATTCAACGGCTGCTTTTATCTGTTTTTTCTTGGCAGTCGATACTCCCGATGGAGGCTGAGAAATGCGAGTAGTCGTTCCAGTATTAATTGTGTGATCAATATGAGGGGTGGGAATCGTAATTTCACCAAAAATATCTTCGTGTTCATTTGTCAAGTTCTTCTGCTGACCTTGTTTTTTTTTTTTTGTAATCGTAAGTTTTCGCTAATTCGTCACAACATTGCTTCATCATATTTAATGCCGCTTCAGCTGACGAGACAATTTCGCAATAATAAATGCCAATTCAGCTGAAGCTATCGATTGTGGCATAGCCGATGTGGGTCACCGTTTGCGCATTTTTTCATTTACATACAATAATATAATGTCAGCATAAGCACCTTTTTATTTGGCATATTTCAATACAGCTCTTTTGGATTTAGTTTTAATGAAGCAGTTTGATTTGAAACATAATGCCCCAACATAAAATTGGTCTCAAACCAAGGCTAAGTTACTTAAATGTTGAACTCTTAAGGTTATGTCAAAATCTCTCCGGTTCTCTCTGGCATTTTTAGAAACCCTGTACTGTGTCTGGGAATATTGACCTTCCTTCGTTATCCTTTTCCAGCTTGGGTTTGCACTGAATTAGACTAATGCATCATCACTAGACTGTCCACCCACGTCAGGTATACTTCTACATTTCTCAATATCATTCCTTCATATGATGGTGGGTGATTCAAATTAGACTTCCGGGCCTCACGGATCACCATAAACAACTAATATGTTCACAACTGGCGATCGGTCATACATTAGAAGCAGGGAGATTCATGTACAGTCGGTACTTTCAATCGTGGTAGTGCAACTAGAACCTCCTCGTGGTGGTCGCCGGTAACAACTTGAATGAATGATACCATAAAAATGGTATCTAGTATAGATCCCATAATGATAACGTGGTACAGCATATGCTGAGGAGTAAATGCCTACCGGATTGTCCAGCACTGAGAGTCTCAGAAACCAGAACGGACGAAAATTCGTTAATATTTCACATACTAAAGGATACAGAGGTGCCTTGTACAAATGAATATTGTGCACAAAATGAATAAATTATGTAAGGAGCTACCAGAAAAAGACTCGCTGACTCCTGAAAAAGAAGGAATAAGCGAAGAGCAGGCCAAAGAGGAAACACTGAAACCTATACCGGCAGAGTCCTGGAGAACCTTAAAAAAAAGTAAACAAGGGTACCTCTGCCATCCTGTCCATCTCTATGGACCAGACCAAACCTTGCAAACTAGAGGAGAATTATTACAGGTTTGGATTGGTCTCATTAAGAAAGACAGCCCATAACGATAAGCAACAGAGATTTGCGAACATTCAGATGTAGCGGAAACGTCCAAAAATGAAGGTAATTGTTGAAAATACGCAAACTCCTAGCAATAATGTTGAAGATAATACAAGCCAACCAACATGCTTAAGCCGTTGGAAGACCGAAAACTCACGAAAACTAAAACCTCACATTTAAACCAAAAAATTCAAAACTTAAAAATAATACGTAAAACATCATCATCAATTGCTTTTTGTTTTTATATTTTTGTAAATGAACTGCCCTGTAAGGTTCCAATAACGCCCTCATACCGTTGTGAAACTGGTTCAACTGTCCTTCGTCCGGATCATTTTTGGAAACCTCTTCCACCAATTTGTTACCCATAGCGAGAATTCTTGCCAGGTTAGTTGCAGTCATCTTATATTGGTCTTGGGATGTAATTGCAGTTTTTGCAGGAGGTTCAAGTTGTTGAAATACACTATCAATCATCTCTTCGGGAGCGATGTCTGGCCCATCAGCGTCTAAAAGTTCATTATTATCTTCTCGATTGAGGTCTGCGAAGCCATCTCCAGCAATTTGCCTACCAAATTCCATTTGTCCTTCCACATCAATTTCTATGTCACCTGGAGAGTCTTTTTGATTTGGAAGTATTTCATACAGCATTCATACAGCTTGTATAGTTGATCGTTTTAATTCTCCTCACGCTAGCCTTATATTTCGGACTGCATCTAAAACTGTGAACTTCTTCGAAACACTTTTAATAGTTTCAAAATCTTCATCAGAAGGATGTGTGCTCCGAAAATGTGTGCTTTAGGTAATTTACCTTGAAAGTCGAAATTATACCTTGGTCCATGGGTTGAATTAAGGCGGCAGTGTTTGGAGGCAAACAAAAAAACAATTTTGATGTTTGGTTGCAAGTCTGTCAGATATGCGGGATGTAAGGTTGCGTTGAAATGTTCAACTTTTTGCAATATTCTTCAACTTCAACGGCAGGCAGATGTTGATTTTGTCGACAACTCACTTGACTGCGTACAAACCTTTTTATTCGTTCTTTATTCGATCTTATTCGATCTTCGGATGCTCGACTCGTTTAGGCCATATAATTTGCTTGAGTTTCATCTACAATGAAAGATGTATTCATACACTTCACTACTATTTTGTTATTTTTTAACATAATTCCAATTGTGCAATGAAAGAAACGTTGTCGCTACACTATTGCCCGATTCAGTCAATCATAAAAAACAACTGAATAAATTACATGGATATGTGTGTAAATCTTGAACAGAAAAATCATGGCACGTCATGATTCTTTGAAGAAAAATGGCATTTCGGAAATCGATGTCTCAAATCGAATATGAGTAGGTATATGAAAATCGTGCAAAGGCGAAACCGCACAAAAGGAAGGAAGGGATGAGTCTATTATACATAATAATATTAATTTTTTCCTTAGGGCTGAATTTATAAATAAGCACACGGTGACATTCCTGGTGAGTGTGCCTATAGAGGAAAGTACAGATGTAGTGTGTACCTCAGTATACTTACATGAGGAACTCAGCATCGCCCCGCAGAACCTGATAAAAAGGTTAAAAGTATACTGTCGGAAGAACGAGAATAACCTCATCTTAGGTTGTGATGCAAATGAACACAGTGAACCCTGGAGGAGCAACAACAACAAGATGTGGGTCCCTGGTAGAATATCTAGTTGCTACTAAACTTCAAGTCGTTAGTAAGGTCAAAGAAACAACCTTCCAAAATTCAATAAGAAAGGAAGTTCTTGATCTTACAATATCAACTAACAAAATGACTCACTTTACCCAAAACGGTAACGAACATTGTGTCAAACGAAATTATGCCAAAAAAGGCCGTCAAAAGTTTCATAGGGCCATACTAGTTTGCGGCATTGTGTCAAATTTGGTGCAGGGTAATAAGTCCACAGGTCATCAGTCCAAGATCGTTAAAAAGTTTTAAATTTATAACTAATTTGGGTCCAGGCTCCTGCCTGACATTTTTTTACAAAAGCTTAGCGGAGCGATTAAGTCGCGTAAGCGGTTGAACCCTGAGGACATGCTGCCCCATACCTATTTCACACATGTGTACAACAAACGGATGAACAGTTATAAACAGTTACATACATAACCTATGAAAAAGTGGAATGGGCAATTCGGAGCTTTAAGCCATTCAAGGCTCCTGCATCAGATCAAATATTTCTTACCCTTCTATTGCATTCTCCTAATTTGGAGTTGAATCAAATCCTAATTTAAAATTGAGTCGACCCCATAATAACACGATGAATAAACGTTATGCTGAAAGAAAGGCTTATAATAGCCAAACTAGGTAAATCTGAGTATCTTATCAAACACATCAAAGGCTGTCCTCATGAATGAGTCCTACCCCTCTATCCTGTGGTCAATCATAGTAGATGAACTTCTCGATGTACTGAATGAAATGAATGAAAATTACAAACTTCGAATATGCAGATTACTTAGCAATGAAGGATGTTATGACGAAGGACTTTCTATAAATTACAACAACACCAACATTATCGGTTTCACCAGAAGAAGAATAAACAGGCTTCAGACTCTGAAAAAATACCCATTACCCATTAAAAAATCACCCATTTGGCCCTTAAAACAGCTTGCTGAAGCGACTAAGAATTCATGAGGGTTGATCCCAGAACAACCAAGGATGCTCTAAACCTAAACAAGCCTGACCTGTAGCCTGTAGACACCAGGAATGAAGTATGATAGAGATACCCAACTTCACACAGTCCATCGACGAATTTGACGGATAATCATGAAAATTTGGACGGTTATTCATACATTTTTTTTAGAAAACTATATAAACATACAATGTAAAAGCAATATAAAAATGATTGTCAAACATTTTAAGGGGCAAGAGGGGTAGAAGTTGGGCGTCTCTATCATACTTCCTTTCTGGTAGACACTTTCGACAGTCAAAGGAGACTGTTTAATTTATACCTTTTTTGGAATTGTCTAAAGTCTGTGTGTATACAAATTGAGCCTTTAATGTTTGTCGCCGTTTCACGCCTTAACTTATTGGCCAATTCACACATCTTTGGTATAGGTCTAAACATGGTTTGTGTGGAGTTTGGTTAAAATCGGTAAGCGTATGTGCGTGTTTTGCATGCGTGAAAAGCACACCAATTTCAGTACATTTTGTGTTTTTCTCATACATAGGCCGTGTTTTTTGCGTAGGTATATGACATATCTACATGTCACAAATTTTAAAAAAAGCGATTCGCAGTTGCTTTGGTTTTTAGTGTGTCAAGATATTTGAAATTAAGCTTTTGTGTGTTCTAATCGCAGTCGAAGTACATATATCAGTTTTGGTTCTTTGTCGTGTATATCGTATCGTATATCGTAAATGTTTAAAACGTCTGTATTTCATGTTTTGTTCATGAAAAGAAAATTATTCTTTTAAATAGTGTTTTTGTACATTGTTTTTTCTCTCATTTTACGTTGAATTGCAGACAAATTAACTGTCTATAATCGTTTAAACGTGACAATTATTGCATCACAAAAAGATCTGTAACCGTCATACATTGGATTTGCAGTCCACTGAAGAAACTTCGGCCAAAAAAAGATTAACTTAGTTTTAAGATTGAAGGTAAGAAAAATTGTTTACTTATTATTTTAGTTTGTGTCAACAATGCCACATCAACAAAGAAATGACATTGGTAATATAGATCAAATGAGAGGCAAAATCAATCACAAGAAGACCGAAGAAAAACCGTGTTCAGAAGGGATGTCCATACGTCCCTTCTGAATACGATTTTGATCACGTTCAAGTCATTCCCCTGAACAACGTAATTAGCAAGATAGATTGAGAATACAAAATATACAAGGACACAACGAGTTGCACCAATCAATGTTAATGTTGATTTTAATGTTGCTGGATTGCGATACAATATTGCCATTGATTATAGTTTGCATAAATGTGTGATTATTGGCGCAATGAACAACTTATGTCAATATTGTAGAGGAACATGGGGACAGTTGGTCCCCCCTTATTAAATTTCAAATTATTTCAGAAAGTATAAAATATACTTCATTCTCAATTAACGGATTTATAACGCTTTATGTTGTTTACCGTATTGTTAAGTCTAGCAAACAAAATAAGTTCGACGAGATATACTTTTAGCTCTTTTTCTAAAATTTTCTTAAGTAATTAGGTGTCCCCGAATAAGGGAGTCTTGATCTCATTAAAATGTAGACTTGGTTACAGTGGGGATCAACTTTACCCCATCCACATATAAAAAAATACAACTGTTTACTCATTTAATATATACCTTCATAAAAATGTAAGGAGAATGTCGATTTTCTTCTCATGAATCCATAGTACCAATCGAAGCTTGCTGTTTCATTTTGGCACTTACTATATTTTTCTGTGGAACATTATTATTTGCTGTGGCAAATTATTATTTTCGCTTGCTGATGTTTGCGGTAGTATCTTTTCAGTGCCATATGCTGTTCCTTTTATTATATTATCTTCAAAAACACTCTGGACAACTTTCCTCAGTTTTTCGGCATCTATTGGGACACGTTTTTTAGCGCCCTCCTTTGGTTTATACACACACTGCATAATATGTACCTAATAACAAAAATACAAAACGAGATTATAAAAACATAAAACAAAATTTAACTTCCTATATATACATGCATGGTAGTTTTTCACTTATTCACAAAATTTGTATGGAAAGTAAACTACATTTTATAGAGAGATATGCGCAAGTACTTAACAAAATATACACTTTCCAAAATAAATACACACAAAACACTTCACTTAACAACGCTGTAGCAAAAAAATCCAAGAAAAACTTAAAAAAAAAATAACTATACGGCTGTTATCAAAAAATACACTCTTCAGGTTAAGTTCTTCAATACGAGTGGCAAAACGCCGTCTGAAGTTATTTTCAATAACAACTGCTGTGATGCCGTTTTATTATTCCAAGAAAATAATTCTCGTTGTAAAAATAATACTAAGGGATCAAGTGTCCCCAGGTTCCTGGAATATGTTGTGCTTCTGGTAAAGTTCGATTATGAAAATTGCAAGATCCACCTGCATCATTACTTTCTGGCACAACACCTGAATCAAACCATTTTTTGGATAACATTCGAAGGTATAATTCATGCCTCCAAATTACATCTTTTGGAGCAACGAATATAATAAATATATTACAAAATAAATACCCAATTTGGATACTCCATCAGGATTAAAAATTGTGGTCCACAAAATCCACGTCAGTTTTTGTCCTATGCCCCATGTGAGATTTGCGATGATTAATTAATTTCTTCTGTTATGTTTTAACCATCTGATTAGTTTTTTTCAGAATATGAAGTAAAAACTTAAGTGCCTTGAGGTATTACGCAAAAAACTATTCCATCAATATGTGGCAGATATGTACAGTCAATCAAATTCATATTCGTACAGCAGATTCAAAATTAGCTTAACACTCTTTTTAATCAACACTGTACTTTTTCCTCTAAATTTGAATCAACAAATAATTTTTAATCATTAACTACATTTAATCATTACATTCAAATTCAGATACATAATGTCTTACAAGCACTATGGTTCGTCTGAAAATAATTATCTACAAAATCAGGTCAAATTCATATTCGTACAGTGTTTTTTTATTCACAAAATCAAGGACGAGTAACTGATAAAAAATATGTCAAATACGTTTCTGTCCTGTAAACGTTTTCTTATTTGGTTGTGTGTTTTAAATTCGAAAAAAAAGAAATTTTCAATATTGGAAGGAAAAGAATGAAATGTCCATTGAGCTAAAAAAAAAAAATGTTAAGTACCATACCGACGGTAAGTCCTTAAAGGAAATATCGGACTTATTTGGCAGACCACATTCTACTGTTCGATCACTAGTGCAAAGATTCAAAATTCAAAATAGAATAGAGAATAAGCCGAGAAACACCACGCGCCAAATTTGTATCACTTTAGCAAAGAGCACCAATCCAAGGTTTTTGACTTTTGAAATAAAGTAATTTTAATATTTTCATAAATTATAAAATGTAATAAATATAATATATATTTTCAGTTGAAACAACCAAACTTGTCCAATCAATGCCTCATATACTTAAGTATGTAATTAAAAATGAAGACATGCTACAAAATACTAAATTTTTTGTTAAATTAAAGTTTGAACCATTTATTGTTAGATGTACAAATACGAACTTGTTGGCTGTTTATTGTTTTTGTTTGGTTTTTGCGATTAAATGTTCTGTTTTTGTTGAATGATGATACTTTTTTGTGTTTGAGAGTAGATATTCATTAGATCTTTGAGTTTACAACCAAATAACACAAAAAGTTTTTGCGATTCTTAAATAAATCGAAAAATATTTACTTTTAATCTACTGTACGAATATGAAATTGATTGGTTGTAGATACGTAAAAATGGAAACGGAGCAATTGAATTTAATTTCATTCATGCGCTCAGAAGGGTATATCCATCTACGATGCGATTAATAATGCCGGAAATGTGAATCATGTGCGACAAATTGTAATTTTACTAGCAACTTGCACAGGAAGCCCCCGTCTTATGCATGCCATGTGCCCAGAATGCCATGTATTATGTTCGTTGTTATGGTCGGCCCGATTTGTTTATAACATTCACATGTGTCAGCTGCACAATAAGTAAATATCACAACGCACCCCACGACCTAGTTGTCAATGCAGAACGGAATCAACGGGACGCTCCGATCAAGTATCGGATGAATTCGATAGGGGTAAGAGATATCCCGTTTGGTTCGGAAGTCAATTCTTGCTCTGCGTTTTTTTAAATGCGTTTAAATTTAAATAAAATTCAATAGACTTATCGAAAATGATTTTCGTAAAAACGAACGCCGACATTTTCACAAGAGGGATATTAAATCCAAATAATCGAAACGATGCAATCGATAAAATACAACACGCTGCAAGTAAAGCTGTTGAAAGCAATTTTGGCAGCCAACAATTTACCCTCAAGTGGCCGTAAGGCGGAATTGCTGGCACGCATTATTGAGTACACGAAGTCGGACGAAATAGATGCTGCCGAACTGCGATATATCGAAGACGACTACGAAGAGGTGATCTCCGCCGATCATGACATGCTATCTCAACAGTTCACGACTCTTTTAACCACATTGAATTCCAACAGGTCCACATCGCCACCAAGGACCAACATCGAAGGCACAAGCTCGCAAGACGCGAAAACGAGGCGGACATCCATCTCAAAATGGCTTCAAACATACGGAAGCATGGTGAAAACGTCTTCGATTTTTTCAATTGTATGCAGGTTCTTAGACAAAAATACAGATTGAGTGATCCGGCGATCATCAAATACGTTAGTTACGGATTACACCACAACGGACTGTAAACAGCACCGACAGTAATGCACCTCACGCTATTGAACGAATTACGGAACACCATCGAACGTTTTTTCGCCAATCTTCAACGGGATCATGATAGCCAAAGACAACCGACGACTTATCATCGGAAAAAAAAACTTGCCGCTTCGTAATATCAATCCAATAAATTGTGAAATTCTGTGGATTAATTAACTACCTCTTCTTCTTTAGTAACATTATCTAGAGACTTGTGCGAAACCAATTTACCAGGTATTTTAGATTGTATAGCGATATTCAATTCGTTATTAATTTTATTCTTCGATGCCAAAATTACTCTTTCCCTCAACCAACACTGATTTTTATATTGCTGTGCCGTATATTATAGATCGAACAAATTCATCAGTCGCACACAACTTGAAAAACACAGTCAGTGTCGTTTATGGTGGTGCAACTGATCCTTGGCTACATATCAGGCGTAAAATTCTCAACATACAAACATGTTATATAGCTGTGATTTGGCAACATCAAAACAAACCTAACCAACGCACAACATTGCCCCACAACACACAGACGTCAAACACTGTCAGCAAACATGTAACAAAAAAAGTATGTATACAAAATTATGTTTTTTTTTTTTATTACGTTTGACGTTTGTTTAAGGTTTGTTTGACATCAAAAAATAAAAGAATATAAAAAATTCGAATTTTTCTCTATGGGGGCCCCTTTAGGAGTTAGGGACAATTTTAAGTACATTACATAAATTTGAAGAAAATATTAAAAAACAACGGCAGCACTTACAATGTCAAATTTGAGAACTAGAAACGTGTTCCCTAATATACAATTTACATCTATTTATTTATTCGTGTGAATAGATTTTTTTGAATAGTTTACATTCAAACTCTATTATATTTATTATATATTATATATTTATATATTTTTCGAAAGTATAAAATAATATGCTAAATCGACTTTTTACCAAATCTGAATCTAACACAAAAAACCGCATGTATTTGTCTTTGAGAAAATTTAAATTTCTTATTTCTTCGTTATTTAGCATTTACGTAGCCATTTCTGAGTAATGAATGAGTATTAAGTCAAACATCTGGCAGACTCCTATATCAAAAATGTTTTTAAATAATAGCACCAGACGCTTCACGGTGTTAAGGGACTTAAACTCCCTTTCTGCAGGCGGCAGTTCCCGCATGCAATTTCGTTGCTTCGCTTAGGTTAGGTGCTTTTCGCCTGACAAGCGCTTTTATTATAAATACATTTCATTTATAGTATTTATCCCAAAATCAATAACAAAGTTTCACTAATTCTTATAATAGAAAATTCACATGCGAATATTGCAGCAAATTATTTACTTTGAGAAGTATGTATGTTTCTACGTATGCAATAGGTATGCACAATATAGCCGAACATACGTTTAACCTTTATACTGTTGTTTCTTTTTGTGATAAGGCGAGTAGTAAGCTAAACATCCTCAATCCATCATAAACTAAACAACTTATCAGTGTTGTGTTAGTTCGGAAAATTGGTGCCGACCGACGAAAAAAGCGTCAAATTTTTAGAAGAAGCTAGTCTAATTCCCGCTAAAACATCTATTCCCCCACCGGTAGAATTCTGCGGAAATTACTTCAAATATCCATGCTACTCCCACTAACAATTATGTGTATCATTTTCACTTGTAGTTAAGAAGTTTTGTTTTTTTATACCACGGCTCCGGGCGAAACGAAAAATGTAGTTTACGAAAGAGCTCTGCGATAATAAAAAATAATAGGAAATTGACGTATAAAATATAAAGAATATTTTGATAAGCATGGTGGTCGAATTCAAAAATCTCATCTCTTCTGTCAATGCATGTTTTAATACCTTTCTATCAATGGAATAGGTCTGGCTGGACATTCATACATTTTGTATGAAAATTGATGGAACTCAATGAAATAATTGAAGTTTTCTTTTGTTATTTTATTCATGTTGTTAATTTTATTGGGTCAATAACTTAATTCTTGCGGTTTGCTAAGAGATGGCGTAACTTGTATTATTCAGAGATGATGGAGGAAGGGATATTAATCTTCTAGTGGAAATCTGATTTCATTGGAACATGCGTTGGAAAGCTATTGTCATTGTACTTCATTTCAGTATATGTCATTCATTTGAAGCGTAAACAACAATACTTTTTTTTCACTCAAATATGCCGAACTTTGTGCCTGAAAAAGTATTTTAGTGGGGAGTTCTTCTTCATTACTTTAATATGAAGAAAACTGCTGCCGAAAGTCATCGTATTTTGGTGGAAGTTTATGGTGAACATGCGCTATCTGAGCGAACGTGTCAAAAGTTTGCACGATTTAAAAGTGATGATTTTGGCCTTGGCCAACCAGCCAAATCAAAGGCAAAGCCGAATAAACATGGAGCTATGGTAATACTCTGTATTTGGTGGAAGCAGAATGGTGTGCAGTATTATGAACTTCTAATAACATCAACGGACAACGCTACAGAACACAATTAATCCGTTTGAAGAGAGCAGTAGCCGAAAATGCCCGGAATATGCGAATAGACGAAATTAAGTTATATATTCGTATATAGCTTATTATATATAAATAACGTATATATATATATATATATATATATATATATATATATATATATATATATATATATATATATAAGTTATATATATATATATAGTATACATAAGAATTTCCTTCATTTGCACATTTGTGGCATTTATGTAACTGAATACTTTGTTGTAAACAGACAGGCTCTTCGCAAGCAATACATACAAATCTGTTTTGCATTTTATCGTTTATTCTGCAAAATCTACATTACTTTTTCTGGTCTGTTGATGTCTGCTGACCGCTGGTCTGTGGAGTCATATTTTGCAATGTTGTTCCGAAGATATATTTGATGCAGTTTCGAATAGAAAACACTCCTATTATTGCTTCGATCTGAGGGGTCACTAACTGCTCAATCAAAGAATGCAAAAATTTTAGACATTTTGGTTTTATTTGTAGCACTCATAGCAATTACGTTTTTGTAAATTATGAAAGATATTAACGCTGCGACATCCAACATTTTGTAGAAAAAAGCTAATGGCCATCGCTTCGTATATCGTTTCCATGTATATTCTCGCAACATTTGATCCATGACGTTGACGCAAACTTTATTTTTTGTTTGTAAAACAGAATTGCTTGTGGCTTTCTTGCTGTTGGCAATAGAATGACTGCCTTAAATGTTTCGCCATGTAAATACACTGCTGCGACATTATCTGTAAATCGAAAGTATCTCTTTAGGAATGCACTTCTTATTCCGTCGAATAGTTCCAACAAAGACTAGTCCAGATTCGCAAAGTTTTTAAACAAAAGTAAAGAACTTGTCAGGAACAACAGTTCTACCGCTGGATTGGTACTTGGTTGTTAATTAGATCATCACTTTCTCACCCAATTTTACAGCTCTCTGATGTGCATCTTCTTTGATTGTATACAGAATCCCTTTGCAAGGTTAACCGTTGCTGGAATCACAAGACCACCATATCCATTCCCATACCCACCATAATATTCCGTATTTGGCAGGCTTCGATGGTATATATTGTATAAATCGTGTTTCCTCTGTATGGGAACAGTTGTTCGTCATCGGCTATCACTTCTGTTGGTGTGTACGGAGTTTCCAAATGGTGATTTAGCATTATCCACATATACTTTGCCGTTCGACACGAGTCCTTTGATCGTCAAATATTATTAAAGTTTAGCGACATCGTTACTCTGAATACGGGGTCTATGTTGGTTTTCCACAATTCTTTGGTATGCAGCATGTTGGCGTAATTTGCACCAGCGGCTAAAAACATTCCAAAATAGGAGTACATTTCCTGTTCAGTAAGAGATTTCCAACCATTTTGCTTTGTCGGGTTATTTTGAATTTAAAAATTTTTGTTGAACCCTTCTATTAGTTTCTCGCATGATAATAACGACCATATATTCTGATATTATTGCCTTGAAGATTCCAAGATGACAACGAGGCGATCCTCGTCATTCGTAGCCACCGACTTCTTGTATGACATTGTGTGCTCTTAGACAACCTGCTGCTGTGGGCTGTTTGGACCATTTTGTTCCATCATGGGTTAAATAGTATTCCTCGGAGAATTGTCCTTTTTGCGCTTGACGAAATGTACAAGTGACCCAGTGACCTCTTTACGAAATAAACTAAAGTAACTATGGCCGTAATAAATACATTTATGCAGACAATATTTTTACAAAAACTGTTTGTTCCTCACCCACGTGGATTTTCAATTAATGGTAAACACTAACGTATTAGGCATATGTTCGCTGACAAAGTACAAAAAGTAAATGACTTGATGAATTTGATGAATGTACATCAAAACCATACTGTATATCTTGGCTATGGAAAAATATATAGCCAAACGGATAAAAGATCTGGGAAGAGCAACCCCGAAAACATAAAACAGCATATCAAAGTCAGAAAGTGAATTTTGGCATGTACGGGAACCCAATTTCTGGACATTGCCCAAACTTAAATTCTTTGAGCAGTTTCCCCTAAATTAGAGATGAGAAAACAAATTTGAAATATATTTTCAATCATAGAATCTGCACGGCGACCTTGAAATAATTAGCTTCGTTAGTTTGGAGGGAGAGGTAATCATCTGATCGGCAAAGGTCACACGTATTCTCGTATTCGTGTCGCTGAAAACCTTATAAAAAACAGTTGTCAAACATTTTAAGGTGCAAATTAGAAATCCTCTGTCTCGGTAATACTTCAATTCTGGTTAAAGTTGAACAATTTCATTCGACACTATGTATCATTCCACTTGTGAGTTGTCAATCAAATCAAACAAAGTTACTCCCATTAAATTATAAGATGTTGCCAAACAAAAATCGTTATAGCTGGGGATATAATATACTGTATATTCTATACATTTGCTCAATGAATGATATTTTTGTGATTAAACCGGGAAAAAATTAATGTATGTAGAAAATAAATAAATAGCCTTCAAGCGGGAGGCAGTTAAACAGAATCGTTCCATATATTTTGCATGACATTTATAGTTTGCATTATTTCGAGCGGAATTAAACGGGAAACGCAATTAAACTAGTGCAATGTTTTATTTATTTATTTTTTATTAATTAAAAGTTATAGAACTGTCAAAATCCGATTCTGCTCAGCAAGACCTAGCCATTACTCAAGCACAACTCCAGTTTGAAGAAAACACTTCTATTTAATGCCTCTAATTTCCAACTCGCACAAACGCGATGGTATGTTTGCGATAACTTCACCAAAATGTCTTCGGGGACCCACAACTAAGGAAGAAATACATCTTGTCCGACTCCAAACGAATTTGTCAAAGAAATTGCCAAGAAAAATGTCTCAATTTTACTTTTGCGTTGCAATTTCCATCCCCACTCCAATCACATCCACACATTAATCTAACTCCTTGCCTTACACGCATTACACGGATCAATCTACGTCGCCGTCGGCTAAAAGCCAATCGAAGCATTACGCTTTGGGAATCGATTTCCGAAAATCCCTTCAAATTACGAAAATTCAAATTCAAGACAAATTTTCCCGGCGAGCAAGAATGAGGGCGCGCAAGAATGAAATGCGGGTGTTCGTATACGACCGAAACGATTGCAATTTATCACATGTCCTGTGCGCCCCAAGGTTTAAGGGTGTTCGCCATAGCAGTCGGATGTCAAATTATTTGACAAATACCGCTTTCTCCAAATCTCGAGCATTTTAATTGAAGACAACGTTAAATATGACGGCCTGAGTTAGAGGACAGTTATCAATTTGAAAAAATGGTGACCTGGGAGTTGCGTCTGTCTCTTGGCGTGGGGTAGGATGGAACTTACAATGAAATATTAATTTTTTGTTTTAATCTCTTGAGCTCGCTCACAAGGGAGTTCTTGTCAGGCTGTGAGCGTGTCATACGGAGACCTGTCACATTGCGTAATTGTGTGTGGAGTGATGGATGTATCCGTCAGGTTTGCTCCTTTTGCCTGCGCCTGGTGACACTAATCAAGCAGTTGTGGGTAAAGTACATACCCTGCGGATTAAAAAGTCTAGAGATGGACTCTCATGTGCAAGGAATAGTTATTGATATCTAGATAGTAGCTTCTAAGAGAATGTTCTATAACCAAATCGAATACAAGTACATCTGGGCTGTCTGTCTTCTATGATCGTCCAAGTATAGAAGTTATATGGAGAGAACACGGAAACCTGGAGAGTACACGAAGGGAACTTTCATCTTTAAATCAATCCGACATTTGGGTAACGCGTTCGCAGCGTACGGTGGTAGTCTCTTCCAGGCCATAGATGAGCTGACGAAAGTTGTTTAGGTTAGAGTGGCTGACTATCTTAAAAGTTGCCACACTTATGCAAAAAGTAGGCCCGTTTTGTTACCACACATATCCTATATATACTAAGTCAAGAACTATCTGGAGATTTTAATAAAGCGGTGTAAAATTGTTTCATCTTTCTCTTCGTCGCTGCAATTTCTGCAGAAGTCGTTATAACTAGTCGTTATAACTGTATAACTAGTTTTGAGACATGAATTCTAATGGCGTAATGCTCAGTTACAATGCCGATGAGAGTTCTAAGATTCGGTCAACTCGTTCTGATCAGGGAGCGTTTTGGATCGATAATAAGCCATAATTGTAATGTGATGAGGCACGCAGTGCCAAAATACCATATACTTTTGGTGTGAATATACATTTGAAGATGTAGTAAATGTCTTGTAGTAGCAGTTCCCCGTCCGATGTCTTGGAATTAAATGTGACTGCATCGCAGCGGGCTGTTAAAACATATGATAATACCAGTACCTAATAATTCATTGTTCTCTAAGCCTGACGAAGCTTATTTAATTGCTTTAATCTGCCTGAAAGACGCTTCAGTGAGAAGGTACTCGTCAGTAACATCCTTAGAGTAGACACCCCCACCACTCCTTCGCTCATCTTCGATCAATCTGTGAAAATTCGCAGGGGACCGTCCAGCCTCTGGTATAAAGACGTTCGTTCCAAGATCTGGGGGTATACTGATTAAAAAACTTGTCTCGAAAATGAGCTTAGGTAAACAGAAAGGTAGAGTTAGTTTTTGGTCTATTCGGAAGAAATATTCTACTTCGGACAACTGGCAAGGTGAATGGAGGAGAAAACTATGTGAGCTGTATCAAGATGTGAAAATTGTTCGGTGTGCAAAGACCCCTCGACTATACTGGCCACATCTAGTGAACACTACTTCAGTTGACTTTATTTATTGCACCCATTCGGTATAGAGTACACCCGAAATGAGTACACCCGTTTAACCTATTTAACACTGTACAACATTCGATCACCACATATCGAAATGAGTAGTCTGTATGATTTATCTCTGCTCCATGCGTGCTTTACTCAAATGAAACGAGTACCTGTATAACCCTTCAAAATACACTGAGTACAATGAATGCAACATATATGAGATAGAACCATCGAGTGCCTGCCTTCTAGTCCAAACCTACGGTATATAGAAAACGTAACCGAGGACGCCAGACAACTTGGACTTCATGACTCGTAACAAAGCGACCTTAAAAGGATAGAACGCCCAGTCCTAGACATACCTCAGAAATAAGAATTTTGTCATGACCTCTTTGGCCTTTCTTACATCACTTCTTCATACAGAATGGAAATGAGAACATCAAAGAATTAACATACGTACAATATCGAGGGTACCTTTAAGTTTATCCCGTATTGTATAAGTAATTTTCTAAGGAAAATTAATAACATGTTACAATTGTTGCTAACAAAAATGGACAAGCGTTATCCCAACATTTTTTCTGAGCTATCGACTTTTATAGTCACATTTTCGTGTCCAGCCAACATTGCTGTATAATTGTAAAGAAAGCGTCATTAAAGTTGTACATGCCACACATATTCAAATGTAAGATTAATTAGGCATTTAATCAACTTAAATCTGTTTAAAGCTGAATCGTTTGTTCATTTGCGCAGAATTTTATCATTGACATTGCACTTAAAGAATTACGTTTAAATGATTAAATAAACATTACATTGAAAAAAAGTTGTTCCATCTGCAAACATCATCAGAGACAAGCTCTCTTAAAAGCTAATTTAATGTACTCTAACTTTCGGTTAACAGTAACCACTAAACAAGCTAATATGAAAAATCCCTTTAAAGCAGAATACATCACCCTCACATATACGCCGCTCCAAGTGTATGAAAACTCAGACGCCATCACTCGAACTGTAGCTACGTGAGTGCCAGTGCCAAACTTTCGCAATAAAACTCACCTCACCTCCGCGATTGACAAGTGCAATAAAATTTCCTTCTTTGTCTCGCACACAGCCGTCAATGGGTCCTTGAAAGTTTTTTAATATCCTCGCGACCAAAAACAAAACCAACAACAACAATCCTGAAAACCAAAAAAGTGAACGAGAAATTCCGCTCCCGGTCGGCACGGCAATCGCCACCCGTTTTCTATAGTGGTCTACAAGTGTGCGGAGCACGTAACGCCATCTACAGAGTAATTATTGATTCCATGTCACGAATCGTTATTAGGATGCTCAAGACGTTCTCGCGAGTTCCGAAGCTCTGCTGCTGTTGTTCTGATGGAATTCATCCAATTCGCACGCTTTAATGAAAAAACTTTCAACAGCTCGCCAAAAAGGATTCGTTTTCCATTTCGAATTGCATGGGCGGAAAATAAAAGAATGAGAAGGGAGGACGGAAGAAGCAGATGATTCGATAGATGAGAGTCTTCCTATCATTCCACAGCCTACTGGCCTGGTTTTTTGCTTCTGTTTTCTTTTCACAAATCGAAAGAAGATAGAATTAACAGCCCCTCATACACCGTCGCCCGTCGGCCTTCTCTTATCCAGTTGGTAGCAGAAGCGCTGTGGTGGAATGCAGTTCGTTAGCCCAAGTCGGACTGCAACAAAATGCGGTGCAGCAATGTAATTTTCCAACTCATTAGGAGAATATTTCCTTTTTTCCCTGGACCCACTCGCGATGGAGCTCCTTTGAAGGGTTCTTCAGACTCTAACGAAGTGGGAATATCCACCGCCTTCGCTTGTCGCCCTGGCCAACATGTATATCTATGTATTAAATGCGAATGAATAGGCAAATGAGCATAATGAATTGCTTTTTAGTTACATAGCATGGGCGCTGGAAGGGGCAGGAGTTTGGTGGAGACGTTAAGACTCTCGGTTGGCCGGTCTCTGACTGGTGGAGCGGTAATTACTCGTATTTCTAAAGTGTACTTCCGCAGGAACTTTTGGACTTTGATTTGGATTTTATTATTTTTTACTCACCAATATAAGTCTCCTACCGTTGGGTGAGGCTGTATAGACGATACGATGTGAGAGACGATGTGTTCAGGGGAAGTTCGATGAGTTTTGCAATCGTCATAGTCGGTTCGATTGTTTTGTGTGGTTGGAATGCAGAAACTTATAATTTTGGGGGTGGTGGCGGGAAAAAGTGAAACATGGGCAATATTGAATGGGTTTGGCGATGTCTAGGCCGGGTTAGGGGGAAGACAACGATGAGGAAGGGAAGTGATTTTGCCTAATTGGCTGTTAATTAACCGCGGGAATTTAATTAGCCAAGCAAAGATGGGAGTGGAACTGGTGATGACTTGAACTGAAGCTAGAACTCTCGTGGCCGTTGTAATTAATTTCCGTTGTGAATTGTGCTATACTGAATTTGAGCGAGTGCGCATTGCTGGTGAAGCGGTAATTAGCCGGAAATGATGGCCATTAAGACAAAAACTGAATCTTAAGAGGTTCCTGCTTTCAAAAAATAGATTCCCAAGAGAAATTTTGCAATGTTGGTATAGGCCACGGTTGTTTTCCGAACTACGGCTGTCTTATATGAATATGTAATCCCACATCAATAGTCTCTAACTGTGAGACGTATATTAAATATTCGAAAAACATACATGAAACCATTTAATGATCAGAGCAAGTATGCACATGATTCTAACACTTGAAGGCTTCAATGACCATTTACTGTTTATGATCCGCTGCTTGGAATTACCCTTACAGTATATACTGCGGACTGTTCAACAAACCTTCACAAACAAAACGTCTTGCCTTCAATATTACCTACTTACTTATAAGTCCAACAACCCTGTGTCTGAACCTGGGAGTGTCTGAGCCTAACACTTCGAGTGCCGACCTGTCCTGAGTCCGCTATATCTATATACCGTAGTCGATCTACCTTTTCTTCCGAAGCAGCTCGATGTGTCCAAGCCGACTTGATTGATATGCAGGCGATGGACTTGATACAGCTCGTAGAGTTCGCATTTGTATCTTCTACTCAATCACCTTCCTCGAAGACGACAGCATGTATCCAGCGTAGGATTTTTCCTTCGAAGGCACCAAGCATCAGCTCTGCAGTTTTGCTTATCGTCTTCAAGTCGTTTGTGAAGTTCACGTTCACCCCGAGGTACGAGTAGTCAATACCTCGAAATTGAAGCTGTCAATCGTGATGGTTTGTCCCAGGTTGTGTGGTCGACAGCATATACTTCGTTTTGTCCTACTTGACCTTAATCAGCTAGTTTCGCGTGTTCTTTAGTCGCTGTGAAGGACTTCTCCACTGCACATTGGACACAAAATGTCCATGTCATCTGCGTAACTCAAAAGTTGGACTGCCTTGTAGACGACAGGCCCTTTTGTGTTCTCCCCAATATCATCTCTAGTTTTAGATTGGATGGATAGATGGAAATGCAGAAATCTGATGCAGGTTTCAAACGTCTCGGAAGTTCTGCAGAGGACATCAGTGGTATGACTAGGGACGCAATACCGTCCTTAAAAAGAAAGATGTTTGGGAACATCAATGGTTAAACGACAAGAATCGATGTTAAAAATCGATATGGTATTAGAAACTATACATCGATGGTTTCCAATGTTTTATTTGCCTTCTCCACTATAAGAATTGTTGGCTATATTTACGACAGACTGTTACTAAAAAAACAAAATATACAGGTCTTAACAGTTTCGACCCAAAAACCTTAACTAATTTCCAGTCAACTAATAGTGCCTAAAGTCGACATTAGTTATAGTTGGCTCCAAATTAAATGAGTTGAGGAAAAGAGGCTTGGATAATCTAATCCCCAGAACGAGGAAAAACAGATCCTCGTTTGGAACACACTTGACAATGATGGGGAGATATAACATTGCAATCCTTGGAAGCTTTGGCAAAAGAGATTTCATATCCTCGCAAATCACAATAGCGTCGCATTATATTAGCCTAACAGAAGACGACAGGTACATACATCTGAACTTCTGTTTCACACAGTTATTTGTGGTATTCCCAAATATCAAACTATCAATCATCTTTATCGGACTCATTAGACGTGTCAATGGTGGCTGAATATGAACTGTTGTATTCCCGCACATATTTATTTAGGTAATTAACTTTGCCGTTAGCCACGGTTTTTTGAAGTGCATAATCAGAAAGAATTGTTCCCACAAGACACACTAATCCATTAACTCTTGCAGTATGTTTAAAGAAATGAATGACCAATGTCGATGAGTGACTGTTTTGCTGTCGATGTACATTGCACAGTGGAATATTTGACAGCAAAACATGGCATTAACCTCCAGTTTGTTCAGGGCACCTCCTTGTGGGTTCCAAAATGTTTTTTCTGTAAATGTTGTGGCTGGGTTGGATGTGGTGGACTTGGGGTGTTTGTTTTTGTTTCTATACGTTTTCAATATGTAGTAATTCATTATTAATTAAGTTTTTAATAATTCATATATCATCCAGAATCGGCAATCACTGGGAAAAGGTAAAGCGTTTAAGACTTAATTGTAACTAATTTGATTATACTCACATCATCTCAGTTATGAGATATACGATGGATTTGTAACCGTATGTGCTGATGCTGGAATGAAGGTTAATGTGGACAAATTAGAGGTTATGGTGATTTCAAGAACGCAATTTAAGTATCTCTGGGTCTTTTTCACGAGTTATGAGAGGAGTAATGCTGAGCTTTCCTGTAGGATTGGTCAAGCTGGGTCTGGTATATCTGTAATTCGAAAAGCCGAACTTGGTTTCAAAGTCAAGTTAGAAGTTTTCTACTCAGTATTTATTCTAACTCTCATCTATGGTCATGAAATTTGTGTAATGACCGAATGAATAATATCGCGAATACAAGCTGCTGCAATGAGATTTCTTCGTGCTGTGGTTGGAATTACCCGCCGGGATAGGGTGACAAACATGGGAGTGGGGGAGGAACTCAACATTAAGCAGATTCTTATTCGAACGTAAAGGGCTTTGCTTCGGTGGTTTGGTCATGTGGCACAAATGTCCCCATAATAACGGCTTCCGGGGCGGGACTTGAATACGAATTCATCATGTAGGCGACATCCTGACTGACTTGGTTGGACCAGGTCCGAGACTTGCATAGTTACACTTGTGCGTAACAATTTAAGTTGAAACCATAATGTTCAATGTGAAATGAATCTTTAATAGAGGCAGCATCACCACCAGATGCATAATTGTTATTACAACAAGATACAAATGTACACCCTTCGATGTCAAAAAGAGAGCTTTCCACTTCATTAATTTAACAGTTCCACAAAGTTTTGATGGATAATGAGTAAATTTGATATGTATGCTTGGTTAAGGATTATATCGAGTTCTTCAACATTAATACAGTTGTTAGAGGGGACATCGAGAACATTATTTTGAAAAATTTGCATATTATATGGACTAGAAGATCTTCGCTAGAATTAATACTGTTCAATTGGACATTATACCCCTTTCTCATACACACTCTACCATTTACCCAAGCATGCTTGTACATCTTTTCTTTTTTTTGATTTTTGCGCAGCATTTAGCAGATATTTGGTTTTTGCATTTTACCATTCGTTCATGTAAATCTTATTATTTCTACTACAATTAAAAGTTTTTAATTTAAGTTATTTCTGCGTAGAATTTCATAATTAAGTCTTTCTTCATTTTAGACACGAATTTACAACCAGAACAGATTTAACATTACTCCCATTTGCATTTTTCGACACTTTATCGTGTTTAACAAAACAATTGTTAAACAACTCAGACACATTCGCTGAGGCACCTGAAAGAACTTGCATAGCGCAGCTAAGGCCATTGGTATTGTTGACATTTGGAACACCCACAATCTCAATGCACTTTTCTCTTTTGCTTTGCTACAAGAAATCAACTTCTCTCTGCAAATCAAGCACAATTTGCAAGAGATTATTTCTTTCGTCTTGGAGAGAATCGATCATTGATTGAGTACGTGCATTTTCCTCACGTATAGCAACAATTTCACTGCAGATTGCTTCCAAGGTTACAGCTTGTTGTTGTTGCTGCACAGACGAAACCGATGGTGGGACTAAGTGGTGTTGTTGCAGTCCTTGTAGTTGCTGTTTTTATGGACAGAATAAAGTACGTGTTGAGCCCACGACAACAATTACAACTGTATGACCCCTTGTCCAGAGGTTTAATCCAAGACCCAGTCCGATTTTCGAATCTGTGTGTGGAATGTGATGAACAACTTGCAGAGGCCCTCGGCGGCTATAAAGCGGACATTACAGCGCTACAAGAAATGCGGTGGGACGTCCAGGGCCAAAGAAGGATACAAAACTGTGATATTTTCTACGGCGGCTATTACAAACAACGAGGTCAGCGCACATTTGGATGCGGGTTTGTCATCTACAGCGGACATAGGCAAGAAGTCTTGAGCTTTAGTTGTATATGCGAACGCTTGGTGACGGTCCGAATCAAAGCTAAATTCGACAACATAAGCCTCATATGCGCGCACGCTCCTGCAGTGGAGAAAGAAATCAACAAAATGCAGAGAGGAAATTTATCGTCAGGAGACGGAAGAAGATCGCCAGGGAACTTGGTCGATCGAGTCTCCCTTTACCTCTCAAATCCTATGCCACTGATATCAAGTGATGACGACCAGTGGCAATATTGCCGAGAAGCCATCAGAAAAGCTGCAACTGATGTCCGCCGCCACTATGAAACCCATGGTTTGATTATGAATGTCAGCGAGCTCATGCAACCAAAAAGGAAGCATATAAAGCGGCGCTTAATTACGGAAATTCTATCAACAGGTAAGAGGAACATGTTAAGTTCATAAAAACCAAACGGGAGCCCACAGGGATAACTGGGGTCGTGGAATCTCGTAGTGGAATTACAGACGCTTGTGGGAATATACAAATATCACTTCTACAGACGTAATAACATAACTGCGAAGACGACCAAAATACCGCTGTGAAGCAGAATAAACCATCCAATATAGACGATAATGGACAAGACTTCCAATCGGAGTGAAGATACGGCAGAAATCGCCAAACTCAATTCCAACAAGGCTGCTGGTGCCGATGGACTGCTTGCCGAACTTTTCAAAGTATCTGGTGATGATTTGTTAAGGTGCATATACCAACTCATCTGTAAAATCTGGTCGAATGAAGGTAAGTCCGGCGGGTGGAGTCTTCGATCCCAACCCCATGGGACAACGCGGGTAAGGAGGACCACACCTCCGGTGGCGCACACAGTTGATCTTGCATGGCGGAAAGGAACTAGCACAATGCCGTGCTAAATGGACAGGAAAGTTGGTTGAGGTCCAGTTCCACCCCGGACTGTAGCGCCAGCCAAAGAAGAATAAGAAGAAAATCTACACACATTCGAGTTTCACCTGACTTCTTTCTTACAAGAAATATCGGTGAATCGTAAGGGGAATCACTCACGCCCCTATTCACTAGGTCACTAACTACCGCGTTGCTTTTTTCCACTAAAAGACAAACTTCGCGGTTGAATGAAGAAAGGAACGTCTGACTTACGCCGAATATTCTCCAACAAATAGTCTTTATGTAAGACTTCCTTTACGCAATGGTGACTTTCCTTAAAATAGAGTGGCTCATGTTAACGTCAAAAGCGATAAATAACGCCTTAACTAGACTAAAAGTACCAGGAAGTATTCGAGACTGGATAAATAATATTTTGTCCCGTAGAAGTATCCAATCAAAGCTTGGGCAATGCAGCATAACCATAAGAGTTTCCAGGGGCACCCCGCAAGGTGGAGTAATTTCCCCGCTTCTCTGGATACTAGTGGTAGACGAAATTCTTAAAACACTTAGTCATGGCGGCTGCAAGCCAATAGCCTGCGCAGACGACATAGCCATTATCGTAACAGGGAAATTTCTCGATACCAGAGATGGACGGGTAGAGCTGGTCTAGATGTAAACCCATCAAAGACAGAGCTCGTACTGTTCACAAAAAGATATACAATGCCTCCTTTTATCCCACCAAAGGGTGGTGGCAAGCACTACGAAACACAGGCAATCTTAAAAAGATCAGCAGTATAAAAAAGGTCTACTTGCAATTGCATTGCTGCTGCACTCCGGTCCACAAATTCACCTGCCATGGAAACAATGCTACAGCTACTTCCCATGGACATTTACATTAAGCTGACGGCTACCAAGGCAGTGAGTAGGCTGAGGGAATGTAACCGTTGGAGCAAATTACACAGTTTAGGTCACATGACTTTAATCAAGAATGCGAACATTCCAAAGCATACTGATTATATTGCGCCCGTCGTAGAATTTGTGTATAAAACACTCATCCAAAATAGAGCTAGTAGACTCAGTCGGAGAATCTGCCTATCAGGTATCAGGAAGTATAAACAGACGGATCCAAAAGGGAAGAATTCACCGGACTGGGAGTATTCGCGTTATCATAGAAAATCTCCTTCTGTCAGTCCTTTCGACAGCCTAACCTGCCTAATATTTCAGGCAGAAGTAAAACCTATCCAAGGGGGTGCCCGCTTACTGTCATTGAACCCGATAGACGGGTTATCTACAGCTGAATACATACATAGTCAGGCTGTGATTAAGGCTCTGGATACACCATCAATAAAATCAAATATGGTCAAAATTTGCTGCCTATATCTCGATAGCGTTCAGATGCAACCATACCTGGGTGCTGGGTCCCTGGGCATAGTGGTATTCCAGACAACGAAAGGGCCGATGAGTAAGCTAGAACAGGGGCTACTGGATAGGACACCCCAAACCCATCTCTGCAAGTAATAAATACATTGTGTGTTACAGATGCCATCAACGCCCCCAAACGGAGGTGGATGGAACAAGATACTTGCAGGACTTCAAGGCCTATTATTCTAAAATTAAATAGAAAGGAAACCAGAAATGTAGTTGGCATTATTACCGGTCGTTGCCCATTCGGCACACACGCCAGAAGGATACGCTTAACAAAACCTACAATGACTTCTGCAGAAGCTGCAGGGACGAAGAGTAAGAAGAAACTACGCTGCATTAACTCGGCACCAGCCCAGCACTTGCAAGGACAAGGAAAACACACACTAGATATCTATTCTTTTAATAACCTAGAAGAAACCTCAGATATTAGAATTTTTGACATATCAAAATTTATAAAAAACACTAAGTGGCTATAAATCAACATAGGAGTGCATCATCCAGCAAGTGTCACTAGCATACCAGTAGGTAATTTCAAGTGTGTAGTTAGTGCCCCAAAGAGGAGCCGGTGTATAAATGGCCGAATTGTGATATCACAATGGACCCAATCAGGATATAAGTGAGTTTTGGCTCACTTAGAGTTGCGGCAATCACATTCAACTAACCTAACCTAAGGCTTCCTTAAGTCTTTCAGAAGAACGTAAGTCGATTAATACTTTCTTGGAGTTCATTTGGCGAGTAAACATGTTCCCCAGCGGGTCTAGCATCAGAAGTACAAGCATAGTCTAACAACTTGTCGTCATAATTACCCAAAACAATATTAAACTTTTAATTTTTAACCAGTTAAATTTTAGACTAGTATAGTAAGTGTACGAATTCAATTGATGCTATACTGATTTGCAGTAAATGATAGCGGAATGGAAGATTGTTTCATAATTAATTTCATTTTAAATTTTCTACTTCATCTGAAATTATCATAAGGGCTAGGATTACTCTTTTGGTATGTAGTTGTAATTTACATACAATTGTATCCTGGATCCCTCCATATTTTGAATACCTTGGAATTTTTCATTTGAGCTCTTCAGGCACTTACTCCTACAATTCGTAAAGGCAATACACACCATTTCAACCGCATCCATATCCATATGTGTTAGATACTTGGTTGAATGTTTGAATTTTATTTACACATCATTGCAATAATGAATGTAAACGTTCCATGCAATTAATTTCCATGTATTTATTTCGATTTTTCTTTATTTTGATTTTATTTAAATATTTGTTCTTTCCGTTGTATTGTCTGTTTTTTGTAAGAACGAGATTCACCGTTGAAGAATTAAAATTCAATACGAATTGTGTACAGATTGCTTTCAACACTACCTAACTAACGAATAAAGGGTATATTTGCAAATATTACTTCGTGGTGGATGCCATACTTTGCAGTCCTACCGACTGTTCCAGTTTTGTTCGCGGATAAAGAGACGAAATTAAAACACATTAAAAAAGATTGAACAAACATTAGTTTATATAAATAAAAACAAACTTTTCCTTCATAGTCGGATATTTTTCATATAATACTAACCAAGACAAAAAACAAACATTAGGAGACAAAATATGTAAAAGACACTATTGATCTATCGAGCGTATACTGTAATAATAAACAATGGAATTAGAACTTGTTTATGTTCAGCTAAAATTAGTTTTAAGAAGGCATGAATAACAAAATATTTTTTTTTTTAATTAAAAGTTTAAATATTGCAAAAATAAATTAAAATTGTTTTAACGTTTATACTTGTGTAAAATCGTATCTTTGGGGAAATGTCAAACTCAATGGTCACCTAGAGCTCTTACAAAACAGATTTTTTTTTTCCAAAAAACAAAAAAAATTAACACGAATAATAGTAACACTAATGTTTTCTTCCGGACACTTGGAATCTCTACTCTGCTCCCAGCATTAACTGACGACGCAGTTGAGCCCAAACTTGAAGTATGTTGTATTATATTGCACGTAGTAAAGTTTGTCGATTTTTCCCAAAGATCTGCAGTTAAATGATTTAACGGTCACACATATTCGTAGTCATGCGATATTTCTCTTGTAGTTTTAAATTTATCCCGTTCGTGCAGAGATCTTTTTTTTTTTTTTTTGGAATTTTGATGTACAAATTAAAAAAAAAATAGTGCAATACATTGGACGTAACAATTGGAGCTATGAAAGTTAAACGTGGTTTCGTTTGGAACCGTTTATATTTGTCATGAAAGTTTTATCCTGCAACCATTCTAAAATCTAAATCTAAATTCTAAATCACGAAACATGAAGGTGTCTTTCAAGTCAAAGAATAGCAAGTATAGTATAGTAGGTTAAACCGAAATTTTCGCTTTCTAATTCAGTAAAAACTCAAAGATCGAATTTGAGTGTGATAAATGTTTGAACCTTCAGAAGTTTCACTTATTTTCTTTTGCAGTATTGCTACAAAACCGTTGTTTTTGCCAATCATCGAAGGAGGTCCATCTATTGCAACAGAAATCAATTTGGACAGACGTGGGTATACCTAATACAATTCAAGTTTGCATTACAATACAAACAATTTTTCAATTAAAGGGTGATTTTTTAAAAGCTATAGGAAAGTTTTTCAAAAAAAAAAAAAAAAAACACATAAAATTCAGAAAAACGCATGAAATCTTTATTTGAATCTATAGTACGGTCCATATATATTTGACTGCGCCTCAAATGGTCCATCCTCTTAGTCCAATTTTGGCATACTCTTTCCAACATTTCGGCCGGTATCTCACGAATAAATGCTTCAATGTTGTCTTCCAATGCGTCAATTGAAGCGGGCTTGTCTGTATAGACATGAGCTTTAACATAGCCCCACAAAAATAGTCTAGTAGTCTTTGGGCAAAAAAAAGTTGGATATCATCTCACGGTAGCGCTCATCATTCATAGTTACGTTATGATTCGCATCATCTTTGAAGAAGTACGGTCCAATGATGCCACCAGCCCATAAAACCGCACCAAACTGTGACTTTTTCTGGATGCATTGGTAGCTCTTGCAATGCTTGTAGCTGATATTCACTCTAAAATCGACAATTCTGCTTATTTACGTACCCATTGAGCCAAAAATGAGCTTCGTCTAAACTGACCATAAAATGAAAGAAGCGCGCGATGAACTTTCTTAACAGAGCACGCATTTTGATAATAAAATTCAATAATTTGCAACCGTTGTTCGTTTGTAAGACGATTCATGGTTATATTATAGACCAAACTGAAGATGTTTGACAGTGAAACAAAACACGAAACGTGCGTCAGCTGTTTAAACCAGTGTTGCCAAGAAGATAATAGCTAAAAAATCACCCTTTACTTCAATACATTTTGTTTTAAATAATTTGCAATTTGTTAATATTTTTATTTCATTTGGAAGTGTGTCAAGGAGCATTCGTCCTTTAATTATCAACGTATTTTGCGCTGCTGTTGAATATGGCCTTTTCATTCTTTAGTTGTGCACATTCTTTAGAAGATATTGCTGCACTTCTCCAAACCGCCTCGTTCGTCAAGTCGAGTATATTGGTGCTGTTATATTTTTCATATTGAAATCCTAATTCGGCTCTTATTTTCGTGCTTACATATTCCATGTACCTCTTAAAGTTTCAATATTTATGATACGTCCTATATATTTAGTAGGATCCGCGTTCACAATGTCCACAATGTCTTAGCCTTTTTTTATAATTTGCACGCGCACAGGGTCTTGTTAGGCTTAACGGTAAACTGATGAGCATTACTGGCGAGCCGGGTATTGCGGGTGAATTCATGGAGAGGAGGAACGCAGTTGGCAGGCTCACTTGAGCATCGTTTGTTAAAATAGCGATAAAATACGGATAGAGACGAGACGGTACGTCGATGTTCGAGCGAGTCAAGTGACTCTGCAATATTGTTTCCTATTCCTATTATTGTATCCTATAAGTTTTATCGCTCGCTTTTGTATTCTATCTAATAGGTGCAGGGTGGTTTTCAGATATGAGCGTTGTACTCAAGTTTATATCGAGCGTATAAACTCCTTATAAATTAAAGCCAAATCAGAAGGGGTGAAGTATTTCTTGCATCGATTGAGGAAACCTAAACATTTCGCAGCATTTTTGGCGACCTCAAATATGTGATCGTTCCAACTAAGTGTTGTGTTGAGACACATACCAAGGATGGAAAGCTTTCCGGTTTCATCGATACAGGTGCCATTCGTGGATAATGGCTGATTAAAAAGGGTTCACTTGAGTGAAAGCAGGCAGCATTGAGTTTTTGAAGCATTGAACTCCACACGGTTGTTCTTTCCCCAATTGATTATGCTGTCAAGATCGGAATTCAATGTGCTTATCATACGCTGCCGTTCCAATTCTACGGCCGAAGGGAGGGGTCGTGAGTCTTGGAACGAATATGAAAAGCTGAGGGTGCTGTCATCATTCTAGTCCTAATTTAATTCATTATGATTTTAGATGAAATTTTTTCCCGCCTCTGGCTTATTTTTTAGTGTCCTAGAAATTGGAAATAATTCATCAATTGTTACTTTTTGAAATTTATGCATCTATGGACTCTTGCATATCTCTTACGCCTGACACGATTTTTTTTTTTTAATTTTCGTTATACTCATATTATTTTCTTAAAATATCTATAATGTAAAAACTTTATTAATTATTCTTCTTTGTTGTCCAATAACAAGTTCCTTTATTTCACGTTTTTGTTCACCCGCTTGACTTGCTTTTTCAACTTATTCTTAGCTTTCGTAATTGCAATGTTATTCTTATTTCTTATTTACTTATATTAAGTCGATTCTCGATTTTCATTCGTTACATAATATTGTTAAATTTTTTATTTTTCATTAATTTTTCTACTTACATTGTTTTTCGTGCTGATCTTTCATATCTCTATGAAATTGATAGTATCCTGTACCGCTCAATACTTCCTACAATTTCATTTAAGCTCTCTGAAATTTTCTGTACTTAAAAATGTTCATATCTTGAATGTCCGTTTTCCTAAAAAATGTTGAACTTATTGTCGCAAGTACGAAGCAAGTACTAATTGAGCTATGCCCCAATGTCCGTACTTTTGTCACAGGCAATGGAATAAGCTTTTAAACTTGCTGACTTTTCTTGGACCTAATCACTTAAATTACCAGCCAAATTAGTTACTCATTCCGCAACCTCTTTTCGAGACAAACATGTCTCTGAAATGCTCATTTCAGGAAAAACAATTTCTGCAGCTTTACTCAAACATTCTCTCATGAAATCACCTTAGATAGGTTAGGTTAGGCTAAAGTGGCTGACTACTGCACGGAAAGAGAGCAGCCACACTTAGGTCCATTTTGCTCCCACGCGGAGTTGTGAATATATATTCCGCAAGCCAATTAGTGCTTTGAATAAAGCGTAGAAGATGGTTGACTCCAATGTTTCATAGTTCAGCCAGATTGTCAAAGAAATGGGTCCCCAGACCTATGAATATAAGGGCAAGTAATCAATGGTTTCTTCCTCATCCTCTTCCTTACAACTTCTGCAGAAGTCATTAAGAGGAAGTCCTAGCCAGAGCTGTTTGGTTTCCTGTGCCCATTTCCTCTGTGATTCCTTTGAGCTAGGGTTTGAGCAGTTTAGCCGATATTTTATAGTAGCGATAGCCTTTGATCAGAAATGATCCGACCTGTGCACTTCGGGCGCGGAACTGTAATATCATCTTTGTAAGAAATATGGATAAGCCAGGAGAGACATTTGTAGCCGATCCTCGTTCAGCAGCGGAGGCCAAGAATCCCTTCGAACTGGTTCCTTTTATTCCTTCCGCAGGTCCGAACATCCAACTTCTCAACCAAATCCCAGACGTTCGTTTGATAAAGAAAACCGGGCTAGACACACATTGATCATGACACTGATGAAAGTGCTTTTCTGTCGTCCCACAGAAACGCGCGGCAGGAAGTGTCGTCAACTCCACCTTTAGACACCCTAATTACGGCTATCGTTAATCGCGTTCTAGAGACAAGAGTTCCATCCTACCACCATCGTTCCGGGAATTGCTTATGAAAATAAACATCGCCTGGAAGAGATTCCATATGTGGCCCGCTGCCTAAGCAGTTTTCAGATGACCCAGGAGAATTTAGCTCTTGGTGGAAGAGTGTTGAGCTCATCCTGGATATTTACGAGCCTCCAAAAAGCACGCGTATGGTATATATACGGTATTTTTAATGTAATACGGAATAAAATCATAGGCAATGCAGATGTGGCACTGGCGTTATATATCACTTCTCCTGCCTAGTCAGCCATGGCATTTTACGATGCATTACGCCGATAAGAGCACAACCACTCTGGACAACAACAAGAAACAAGTCCATACAAGACTTTTATCAGGCGGTATATTCCCATCTATCGCTTATTCTTAGCTGATTGTACTGTACTATGTCCAAAACTGGACTATGTACTATGTACTGGACAAAACTGGACTTGTACTATGTCCAAAACTGGAGAATCAATATTTCTGAATGAGTCAAATAAATAATAACCAAACTAGACAGTTTCAGTCGCGGAATATACGTACCGTTACCGCCTAGCTATAAACCCAGGGCACAGTTTTATCAAAATTCTTCACCTCCATTCGAACCAAGGCAACCACCAGTTCGATCAGCAAAGCCAATTCCTTAACAAGAGCCAGTTGGTCAACTATGTTGTTTTTAAGCCAAATTGACGACCCACACCTGGATACCAGCAGCAAGTATAAATGTCTAGCCAGTGGCATCAAAAACGGGTGACAAGAGAATTTCTACATATGTAGATACGAACCCTCTAAGCAAATATGAGTAGCCAGTCATAGTCAGTCAAGGTGTACAACCAGGCGTAACTGCCTCTTCGTTACCTTGTATCGAATGGAAAAATTATGAAAATTCTGAGACACCGGTTCAAATAATTAAACTCAACCTTCCCTAGTAGATTTTCCTATTCTGGAACACGAATCATTTTACGCGAAATCAGTAGATGGCAGTACTAAAATCCCCCACCATATCGAAACCTAGCTTAACCGAAATTAAATTTTTCCTTCTGCCCACTTTAAGAACCTTTCACGCGATCTTAGGCAAAGTTAGTTTCAATGCTAAAGAAAGCTTCATGACTGTTCTCAATGGACCCACAGTTAAAATTAACCAAATGGATATCCAATCAGTCAATTCATTGAGTTAAAAAACCAATACATTAACCACTGTTCAGCAGAGAATCATGAAAATACTCGTTAATAATTTTCCAAGTTTTTTCTTTCGGAACTGAAAATCTTACCTCACTTCAAGAGTGATAGGAGAAATACGTACAACTGCCCATTTTGCAAAATTTGATCCTTACCCTATGTCGTTAAAAGACGAAGTAGAGAAGCAAATCTCCAAACATCCTGAAGACGGCATATTTAGACCATCCCGTTCT
This sequence comes from Eristalis tenax, assembly GCA_905231855.2. Taxonomy (NCBI): domain Eukaryota; kingdom Metazoa; phylum Arthropoda; class Insecta; order Diptera; family Syrphidae; genus Eristalis; species Eristalis tenax. The sequence goes on along the minus strand of HG993126.1, from coordinate 58,783,725 downwards.
CCCTGCCGTTCTCCCAACAACTGTTCTCCCTGAGATGTCTGAAGAAGCAAGTCATTAATAGAAACTTTGAGGAATTACTCGAAAGGACAGTTTGTGAATACAATCATTCATTCCATACCACTATACAAAAACGGTCAGTTGATTTGTTCTTCAGCAGAACAGTAAACGCCGCACCCGAAGAGCATGAGTCAACGCATTTGAGTAACGTAGAAAGGCTGGTGCAGAAGCGAAAGGGTGACATAAGATACCACAACAGGAAAAGATCTTAAATTCAAGAATACGATACCGGAGATATAAACTATGTTTAACATGATAGACGATGTGACTTGAATTCAAAGCGACAGGTTAAAAATAGTGTACGACATCAACTTGGAAATTTATGAAAACCTGATCAACAACCTATCACGTAATCTCCTATACAATATTACAACCAACCACCACATTTTCCCCTCCTTTCGCATGACCTATCCGAAGCCCGAAAAATTCTCATGAGATACCAAGCAGACAAACGATATCACTTAATTTTATCGGCACGTCATGGAAAAGGATAGCAGGCAGCCCTGACCATGTCGAATTTATAATATTGTTTAAAAGGAAAATTGGTAACATTTTAGAAAGGACTAACAAACAAATTGCCATTAATAAGGTTATAACAGATAGAATGAAAGAGACCAGTAGCATACTTAAAAAAATACTAGATTTAAGGATTATATTATGCAAGAGTTTGATTATACTATAAAATTTGTTAAAGATAGAATTGTGAATATTGAACATGCCATAATTTGGGCTTAAAGTGGAATTATAAATCCGCATGTATTATCTGTAATTGAGATAGAAGCTGTAAGAAAAATATTAAGAGATGACAATTAATGTTTGAAAATGTAGATGAAATGTTCGAAATTGCCAATATAAAAGTAGGAAGTAACCAAGGCACCATAATTTATAGTGTAGAATTTCCTATAATAAGCCTTGAAAATGTGAATTCTTATTAATAAAACCAGTAAAAAAATAAATAACATTATATCTGCAATTAAGTATCATGAAATTGTCAAATGCCAAAACAATAATATACGTATACTCAAACTACTAAGAAGCACGACCTCTAATTGTTCCCGAACAAATAGCTACCACATCCCCGGAAGTGATTTCTTCCGGTATTCTGATACCACTATAATGAAAAAATCTGGATCAGTGACACAGCAATGAATGTCACTGGAACATTTCTCGTAAAAGGTGAGACTGCTACGATTACCATCGAAGATGAAACATTTTCAAGTATAACAGCATCCAAACATAAAACTCTCCTTGCAGTCGTAGTCAGTAAAGAAGATCCCGAAGAGGTTCCTTGGAATATCTCAAGGAACTTCATATCAATAACACCGAACAAATTTACTTCTTGGATCACATGGATTATCATAGCATTGATAACAGATTGGAGCCTTACATTAGTACTTTCAATTCTGATCATGCTTGCTGCAGTTCGTTTTATCTTTAGACGACGCAGGAAGAACAGAAACATCAACAACATCAAAACAACAGAGATGGTGGAGTTACCTGAGTTTATAAAATTAACACATATAAAATGTCATGTATTATACTTTGTCTACCATTTGCAACAAATAATTTTCCGATTTGAAGAGAAATAATTAAAAAGGATATCGGACTACACGAGACTTAGAACACAAGAGAACAACATGTAACAAGTACAATGTAAGACCGCGACAAGTCAGTCAAAAAAGTGCCAAATAGTCGGAAAATAATTAAAATGTTTGAATTTGCCTTTTAACAGACACGACTAGAATATGTACATATATGTATATATACTATGTATGTATATATTTATGTGTAATTCGAAAATATGTAAACGTTTTTCATACAATATAGCACAATAAAATTGTATAATGAAGCGTAATGGATCAATGTGATGAAAGGGAACGAAACTATTTTTTTAAATATATCGGGTCCTTCGGTTATTGCTTTGGTCACGGTTTTTGCAAGTTCTGTGTTCAAATCTGGCTGATGCTATTTTTTTTTTCTTTTTTATAGGCCATACAAGTTTTTTTTTTTGTTTTATATAAATAAATATTTCATATTCTGTTTTCCAAGGTATTCCACTATATTAAAAATGTATATAATGAAATTTGTTGTAGCAACCAAATATTCACATGACAGCTACGCATAACATTCTGCCAGTTTTATGACACGCTTTTCTACTAGTTTGTTGCACGTTGGCAATTTGTAACACCGGTAACGAACCCACGTTTATAAACAGAATCAGACAAGAAGTTCCAGATTACCCCTTGTCTCCGACCAGACCAGAACTTCTCTGATCACCGTTATATTACTTTCAGCTTTATAAGCTCCACTCCTCCGCAACATTTGGAAAACTAACTTTGACTTATATAGTATGTATATTTGACCTATATACTAGTAAGTAACGTCTAAGCGGCTACTGACAAATCCCAGCAGCTAAATCCGTTAGAGGTTGACTCATCAGTTGAGAGATCTACTAATATCCTCAATCATCCTCAAGTCATCCCCATAAGGAAAGCTAGGGAAAACCCGAAACCATATGGTGGCATTCAGATCTTGACATGGACCTGTATAAAAGAGCTGTCAGTACTCGTAAATATGAGCTAAGGACAATTCAAAGATCATTCTGGAGACTCTTATTTTTTTTATTTCCCACACAAGATTTTTTCCACGATTGAGGAAGTCTCCGAGACTTAAAGGCTGCGGCAAATATTGCCATCATCTCCCAAAATTCCCTCCCTGACGGTGTGGATGGAACCTGGGCCACCCCCAGAGCATTCTTATTCCCGGGTTGTAGTGATAGGGAGAAACACAATGGAACTCCAATCAGTCAGATTCACTCCAATCACAGCACCCTTAGGATGACTAATAATACTGTCCTGTCAAACCCTACAAAATTTCAGGACCAGATGGCATTTTCCCAGTGGAACTACAAACGAATTGACCTCATTTTTACCTGTTTGGTCAACTTTTTTCAAGGATGTTTAGATCTTGGTCACGCACCTAGAATTTGGAGCAGGACAACCGCGGTTTTCATACCCAAGACTGGGAAATGCTCGCATGTCAAACGCATGTCATTTCGAGTACAGTCCACCACATTGCGACGGCATGCAGCACATGGGATTAGTGAAAGATCTAAGAGCAACCCGTCAGTAGTCTCGAGAGCGGCTATGGGGGTGGGGAGGAAGTCCCGCCATGTGCGTGCGGGGAGCAAAAGACAACGAATAACGCTATCGATAGCTTAGGATAGGCACATGGAACGTCTCATCGGTCACAGGAAATAAATTCCAGCTTGTTGAGGAAGCTGCCAGGTATCGTTTGGATAGCGTGGGTATTTCTTCGACGAAGCAAATGGGATCTAGAACTGTTGCACCTCAAATGTCTGCACAGGCAGGAGTCATAAGTCTCTCATAAGTCCGAGGTTGGCAGGCAGGGTATTGGAGTGGATGTCAGTGCAGGTGTATGCACCAAATCTAGAGTCAGAGTACGCGTCTCTTGTGGGATGGATGTAACGCCATGGGGGAGTGTGATTGGGAGGAACGGTGATTCTCGCCAGAACGCAACTAGAGAAAAGTTGTTGGACTTTTGCTGTGAAAATTGCATGATCATAATGAATAGCTTCTCTCCATAAATACGTATGGTACCATTAGAGTCTTCAACAGATGTCGTTGGTAGATTTCTTTGTGGTACCATCGTGTGTGAAACGGATGGTTTGTGATATTCGTGTGATGAGAGGGGCTGAACTGTCAACTGATCATCACTTGCTGTTGAGTACGCTGTAACTCTCTGATAAAGTACCTCTCTTGCCAAGGCGAAAACGAAGAGTGGTTACACGCATACGGTGGGAATAGAACAGTCAGTTACGGCCAAATTTTGCACCGTACATATTTGAAAGATTTGAGCGACTTCCAACTGTTCCATCTCGTGTACAGGAAGAATGGCGACTATTTTCAACAGCTGTTATTGCCTTTGCACGGGATACTTGTGGAGCGGCTTGGAGTGGCGGCAGATACTGAGAAAAGTACTGCGTGGTTTAAAACTCCCGGAGTTCAAGAAGCCATCAGAGAGAAGAAAAAAACCAGAACAGAGACTGGACTATCTTAGGGGACTCTGCTTCTCGTGACAAGTACACTGAGGCTCGAAGAACTGTAAATTGACTCTGCAGAACTTGCAAAATGGCAGCCAAAGAGCAGTCATGGATGGAGTTCGGCGAGAAGTTGGAAAGCGACTCAGAAGAAGAAAATTCAACATATCCGAAAGAGTCAAATCTAAAGATTGTGTGATTGAATTTATTATTCTGGGAAATGTTCCAGTTTGGGAACTAATGAAGATGTTACTCATCAATGCTGATAATATACTCTAATAACTCTTAAACTCCTAACGACTTAATAAGACAAATAGAGAAAAATCTAACAATAATAGTCTAAAAACTGATGTGTAATCTATATTTATAAAAACAATGCTCATATTCTGTCTTTTTATGGGCGGTTTGAATCGTTTCAATAGCTTTGGTGTGATTTTTCTTCAGAGCTTGAGCGTAGCACTGTTGGCCAAGATCTTTTTTGGAGATGCATTTTCATTTTTTTCTTCTGTCTGGAAATTATTCCTGGCAGCTGGAGGTGTTTAAGGTGTTGGCTGTGGAGTTCTACCTGTTGGCTGTGCGGCGGTGTCCTATTCGGCCTGGAGGCCCTTAGTAAAGGGCTCAGTGTTCCCTAACCTAGATGTTTTTTTGGTCCGGGTGGTATTTTATCTCCTACCCAAGCGCCGCCTAAGGACGCGCCCTAAAGGGGAAAACAACAAACCATCCGAGGGATGATAATAATAATAACAATTATAATAATAACAATAATAATAATAATAATGATAATAATAATAATAATATAATTTTTCTTGAATGAAGCGAGAAACGAGAAAAAACGACGCTTTGATGAGGCCCAGATCGCCAGTGTCGATTTTACAGAGAGGTCACATACTCCATGTGCCATCTCTTCCAATAGCCAATATAATATCCAATAGAATATGATTGACCTAAAAAAATTGTGCTGAGGTATATATGTATAGCTTATATATGTATAGCTATTTTATCTTCATAAAAAATGTGATACGATTTACAATTGTACAGGATTTGGGAAATTTGCCGAATTTGTCCATGTGTTGTAATGAGGTCATCGGATGACGATCAATTTTGCATTGCGAAGCCCTTGTGCTTGGAGATGACTGGAAAATTTCCGAGTAAATTTACGTGTATTTGAAATAAACCGAAACACAAATGCACAATTTAGCAGAAGCTTGTTCCAAGACGAAAATACCGTTGATGGGTGTTCAAAAGGATGATCCGACGTTACGGAGAGTAGCGATTGCTGTGAATGTTTCAACTCTTCCTTTATACAATCGAAATCTTCAAATTCCGTTATGGGCTAAGTTTTTGGATATTGACAGAGCCAACCAGCACCATGCCGCCAAAGTCGGTGATGTAGGGGAAGTGCAGTCAGCTGGGTTGTATTTTGACCGAATGTGAAACCAACAAATTTCTGGAATTGAAGTGCAATTACCGACAAAAGTATCCTATCGAAGACATGGCAAACACATTTGCAAATGTAACTTGTAACAATTTTATAACAGCTAGCCAACAACAATTCCGCTCATAGGGCCAGTCGAGTCTTAACAGCCACAATTCTAGTTTCGAGGTGTTCATTCGAACCTTTAAACGGGAATAAATGACGCAAATGCATATTCGGACGCTTCTAAGAATCCGTGAAGCTGAAATGAACTTCCCCATAGTCCAGTGGATCATGAAAAAATTAGATCAGTAAGAGTAGTTAACTCCTCCCCATATCCAAGCCATTTTGAGATGCTCTACGGATGCTCTACATCCCATTCTAACTTTGAATGTCAAAGTTCCTGAAATATAATTTTAAGTAAAATGTCCGAAGGTGCGAGAAACTCAAGTGGATCAAAAATACTTGCAACATCTAGCAATATTTGGCATTTTGTAACACATTGGATAGAGCCGAGGTTAATGCGAAAACTAAGAATGTCTGCTTTTTGGGGTAGCTTGCGCGAATTTAGTATGACGTTGACGAAGGTTATCATCCCTTTGAAATGTCTTCTTCAGTTTCCAAAAAATGTTCCTCTATCAACTTTCCCTCTTGGGTCAACATTGATTTTGTATCGACTGTATCAATTGCGCAAAATGCTTGTAGAATAGTCTCCACGCTTGAGAGAGCGTATTTTGGATGTTGGTTGGTCCTGTGAAAACCCATCCGAAAAAGAATGGATTTAGCAATACTTAGACTAACCCTTGAGGATGCTTCAAACTTTGTCAGCTTCTAACAACATGCCAACAGGACATCGATTCGTTAAAATAAGTATCTGCTAAATTTAACGTCTTAAGATGATCCCAATCGTTGACTGCGAACGTAAATGATGGAAGGTTGGCCATCATTTGGTAAAATAAATGTATTTACTGTTATATAAGTAGTTTTGAAACGAGAAAATATGCGCATCCGCACTAGACCCCTCAATTCGACGTTCCAGTCCCATTGACGAGCACATCTGCCTTCCGACGCCTCAATCCAAGCAGCTGCGCACACCCTTCCGAAACAAAGGACACTTGCGAACCAGAATCCAGTAAAAACCTAACTGGTTGATATTGACCTCTTCTATCTAACACAGTTCCAATGGCGGTTGGCAATAATGTGTGTGGTAACCGACGTTCCTTGCACAAAGAGTGGTTATTAATTACACCATGAGACATACTTGGTAAATGCTGGGAGAAATTGCTCTGTCCAAGATGGGTATCCCTAACATTTTGCGAAAGCGATGAAGTTGTGGGAATTGAGTTGATAGAATCATTAGCCATCGAATCAAGGTAGACTGTGATGTCGCTTGTTGCATGTCTTACATCGAGACTTTGATTGACATCTAGCCGACGGATGACTAGAGTAGAGACAGTTCAAACATAGTTTGTTAATTCTGCCGAAGTCTCTTCTGGCCTAAATGGATAATCAAAGGAATTCTGCACATTGGTACAAATTATGCGCAGCAGAGCACGTAGAACAATTCGATGTAGACGAAACGTGATGACTTTTAAAAATAGAACTTCTGTTCTTAGAATCCCGAACACTGCTCCTACACGATTGCAATGCTTCGCGCCGTCGTTCTAGGAACTTAAGAAATTATTCAATAGAAGGTAAATCTTCCTCGACACTGTACCCTGCCCAGGCCTGATATGGGAATATGGCTCAACTCAAATCCTAGAAGACGTGGCATGAGAAGATGAAATTTTTTGCGTCGGAGAAAGATTTTTTCGATTCGTAACCGTTCCGACAAACATCTCTCAAAAAGTGGGCCACTCACGATAGTTACCGGACTACTCACGATTGTAGAAAATGGTTCTGTGTTGAATTTGTGGCGAAGAAGTAATTTAAGAATTCAGACGATCTGTTAGAATAGCCTGTTGTTTAGTCCAACGATCTTCGGCAGCGTCGTGAACATCGGTTTAATTTTGGGATGACCGTTCCCTTATAGCGGCAACCACAATCGATTTAATCACGAGGTATTTGGTATCAAACTATTCAAACTCAGGATTTTTTTTGTATCTATTATTTGTTCTAGCCCCTACCAACTCTTCGCTCTTCTTTGTTTGCCGTTAATGGGGAGTGAAAGTAGTATTTTCACATTAAATGTCATTATCACGTAATCACACGCACCAACTCTTAAAGCGAAACAGAACAAGAGAGAGAGAGAGATTTCACTTGCAATCCTGTTTCCGCATCTCAAAAAAAGACGCCTAAATATGTATTTATCAATTGCCTGACATAATTCGTCTCTAATAGTTTTACTAATTTTTTACTAACAATTATGCTATATACTATTTTTACTAATAAATATAACAATAAATATAATATAATAATAAATTACTAATCACATACATCGAATCCTTAACATTTGCAGCATGTTCCAAATTTGAATCGGGACACTGGATTCGATTTTACAGAATTTTCCCAGCACTCCCTTATAATGAAAGTAGTGTGTGCCGCAAGCTAACGTTGCTTAAAACTCATTTCTCATCCTTGTTGGTTACAAGGATACTCCCTATTAATTTTTAACAGTTGTCGATTCTCAAATTCCGCCCCTTTGATGGTGAGAATTGACACTGAAAACCACCTGAGGAGGTTATGGGAATACTTTCGTTGTCACTTATATTATCCTCCCACAGAACATCCTTGTGGGTGCGTATAAACTCAAACCTCTCATTCGCAAGGAAAGCTTCTCACGTCGTTAGTGTCCTGCAAGAAATCAGAACTAAGTTGACTATAAAAATTCATAAGGACCTCACACCGCTATGGTTCTTATTCATCTTGCGCTAGAAGATTACGAAATAAACAAAAATATGTCCCAACTAAAAAATAACTTGCTGCTTTTGGTACAGTAGAAGTAGACTTTCGCTTTTGCATACCATAGCCGTGGGCCGATTAAAACGAACCCACCCTACCTCATGCCATTTTTTTACGCTCCCATATGCCCGGGGGGAAAACTTTCTCCACTGGCCTGAGGTGAAAAATGAATTTACGGTTTTTTTTAAAAGCAACAAGGAAGTGGTGTGATGCTGATGACTATGAAACATCATCTGCTGTGATCCCTTGCGTAGTAGCGTCGTACACTGCGACTTTGGGCGAGGGCGCCCACTGGGACTGAAAGTACGTAATTGTGGTCTGTTTTGACATGAACACCGGTCGGATAACGAGATGACGATAACCAACCAAAACACAATCACGCACAGATTGATGGGTTGCCATAATCTCCTGATGTTGATTTTCCCTGGACGGTTGGCAGTGGCTGACGGACACATTAGAAGTAAATTAATTGCGTCGCAAGTAAACAAAGTTGAAATTGTTTATCGCCGCGGTATTTTTTCATTGTTTTTGATAGGGTAAATTTCACTTCCACGGTGCAGGTATTTATTTTTTTCAGCGATTGCTGGACTATTGAGAGTGGGCTTAAGGGAGAAACTTATATTCGAAAATCAACCGCATACACGTGTCAGGATGCCGCAACAATTAACCATTCCATCATTCGAGCGTGGTTGCAAAGTAAACAGTTTCTGGATTTCTGGATAGAAGCCACAATTTGCGGGTGTAATCGATAAGAGTAACGCCTGTGGTGGTTTTCTATAGATACATTCCGATTCAGTTCGGTCAAAAATATTGTAAAAAATTGTAAACATAAATAAAATCTAGCGAGACCAGAATTGAGTGCAGATATTTCGTATAGGACATTCCACAGTGGACAACATTTTATATATTTTCACTTGCGCAGCAGAAATTATAAGAAAAACTGCACATATGCCTGTAAGCTTTTGTGTCGATCAATATACTCGTAGATAGATTATATTACAGTCTGTAGGTTTCCATTAATTTCTTTTCATTTCATTGATTACTTATATATTGTCGGTGTACATTAAGAATATTATATTCTTAAGTACAGGGATTAAATTATAACATTATAACAATATAGCAATGGTGCTGGTAGTGTGACGGATTCATCCAGTGGAATAAGTTAATGAATGGATTACAGTAATGATGTATTCAAGTGATACTAATTTCATTTAATACAGCAGCCAATTGTGGTGCATCTCCAATTGCGGTGCAACGACTACTTTGCCTCGGCATGATACGATTTCGCAAGCAAATTGTTACTGCCAGTAAGATGATATAACAACCAGGACTATAGACATTTTAATGTTGTTTCCTTTCATTGAACTACAATCTTCAATAAGATTCGACAAGAATTCAACTTTTCGACAGTAATTAAACTTTTAACTTAGTAATGGCGTTTTTTTGTATTTTTCATGAGTTACATGAGAAATAGAGCGGTGCGAAAAATCCACTATTGAAATTGTCATTAAGGGCAAGTGGGTACGCACTAGCCTCATAAATTGGAAACAGATAAACACTTTTGCTTAAAAATTGTAACTCATCCATATTATTCAGCTGGTGTTTGGACATTTCAACTCTTTCCTCCCGGGTTTCTTTGCTTGAAAACCAAATACATACAGACCACAGTACAGATAATACCTTTCAAATAGTCTGTGTAAAATCCTTCACAATATAAATCTTTCCAAAACAGACGTGTTGCCTCTTCTACAAATATTCGATTTAATATATTAAAAAAACGTAGTATCATATGGGAATAACCGCGGAAGTTATCGCAGTCACCGAAAAGCAGTTCCAACTGCCAGAATATAATTGATGTTTTATTCAGTACTTATAATATACAATAATAATTATTCTCAATTGAGTTATCGAGTCCCTTATGATTAATCGAAAAAAAATAAATTAAGAAATATGTCTCATATTGACTTTACACGTTATAACATTTTACTTTTAGGGAATGTGTATTGTGTTTCATAAATGTTATACAATTAATGTTCTAAAACTTCTTCGTTCGACAACACTCTGGATTGCGCCGCAAAGTCAGGGTCACCCAAATTAAAGTCTCCAGATAGGTGCAAGGTCAAGGATAGGTTTCGAAGACTGTAAGGTTGAGGGGAAACTCAACCACTGACGAGTTCCTTCAGGTGGCCTGGCTGTAGGTGAACGTAGATCAGCCGACTTCGGCAGATAGAACTGACAGGCGTCCAGAAGGACCTAGTACAAGCCATCCTTTCAGGGGGCCTATTATTATTGATAGGATGATTCGGAATCAAAAAAGCAAACTTGCACTAGGCGTGCAAACGGCTGAAGCCCCAAAAGTTCGAGGTTCCAACATGAGGCTCACAGGAGCCCAAAGAAGATGTGGAGCGCCGATTCATCGAACCAACTCTTTAGCGAAGTCGTGAAGGACAACCTCATCTATGGGAATGCTAGACGTTTACGTTATGCAAAAAAAAATATCCTTGGAAACTGTATTTACAGTTGTTTGAATCACAAACAGCAAACATTTTCCAGCATGAGAAATGTAAAATATCAGTTGCATTACGAGCCAAATTCATCATGTTCGTATGGAGTAAGTGTCAAAGCTATCCATCTGACTTTTTTCTAAAGTCTTGGCTGTTATTTACATAATCTTTAATGTAAGCTTGAAGCTTGTACGACCTCAGCAAGTGGTTTTGGTGGTGAAGGCCTTAGGCTTATCCGTTTTCTTTTTTCAACATTTTGACTTTGCCTATGCAAAAATTTACCCAAAGGAACAAACCGGGAAGTAAGACTTAAAATGTAACCTTTCAGAATCCATTCTGAATTTTTACCCTCCGTTGCGCAAACCAAAAAGCTTTATTTTGTGAGTTTACATCACTCAAATAAATTACGCCTATCTATCTATCTACTACCAAAACAGCTCCCATGCTGGGTTTGTAGACCGAAATAGGCGACTTTCCGTCGACACAATGGAAAGTATTGCCATTTTGGAAATTCGTAAAGTGCTACAAACATATGTAGGCTCTATAAGTTGACAATTAGTAGGGCTACCAATCTGAAAAAATCACGATCAAGTCAAGAAAAGCACAATACATAAAATGATCACTCTTCTCTTGCCAAGGGTTATCATAAAATGAATTGCATTTCAGCACAAAAACATGCGCCAGCAGCTTGGAAATATAAATTCCAATGCGAAAGGTTGCATAAAAAACACATTTTCAATCCATAAAAGATCCAAATATTTCGACCGGAGCACCGCTCTTCAGTTCCTACCTCCTACCTCAAGAGAGCATTGCCCTCTTAAATGGTCTTAAGGAAGTTCCATCATAGTAGCAGCTCCGATGAAGACGGTGACGATAATACCTTATTTTAAATTAAAAAGAAAAAATTAAATTAACTTAGCAAATAAGTTATTATAAAAATTGCTAATCTTTCATTTACGTTGTACTTATAAATGATGAAGGTGATGGAGGAATGTAAATGTCATCCACAGTTCTTGAGAGATATTTCTGTTAATGCATTGTGGATGTTTTAATCTTCCTCAAAGTACAGTCTTCCTCTAGTTAGAGACATTCATGTATATCCATGAGGCTTATGGTGAATTGATGAGGTGGACATATACCCACTCTATCACTGACTGCATATAGTTACAGGTCCTAAAAACTTCATTGAATCAAATTTATACTACCAGCGAACAAAAAAATCATAGTATGCCGATAGTACGTCGATATCAAAATCGCAAAATAGCACACTGCACCGCGGCAACTGCGTCCAAATATAAAAGTCTGGCCCGAGGCAGGTTCAACCACTGTGTTTGTAATATCAGCTAAGAGCTAACCTTTACCTGTAGAATGAGGCAGATTGTTTTGGACATCACATTGGTGGAAATTGCCCAGTAATCTACGTGAACAAGTTAACATTTTTAAAAATTGTTATACATCTTTTCCTGCAAAGCAGAGATATCTGCGTTGACATACGAAATGTGGTCCACAATTTTTAAAAAAAATTTCAAAAATTATTAATAATACGTCCAAAACAGTAATTTACGAGTATATTGTCTATTTTTATTTGTGAAAAATAGAACCTACGCACTTGCTCAAACCCCGTACGCTAAAGGGTGATTTTTTAGCTATAATCTTTTTGGCAACACTGGTTTAAACAGCTGACGCACGTTTCGTGTTTTGTTTCACTGTCAAACATCTTCAGTTTGGTCTATAATTTAACCATGAATCGTCTTACAAACGAACAACGCTTGCAAATTATGAAATTTTATTAAAAATGCGTGCTCTGTTAAGAAAGTTCATCGCGCGCTTCTTCCATTTTATTGTCAGTTTAGACGAAGCTCATTTTTGGCTCAATGGGTACGTAAATAAACAGAATTGTCCATTTTGGAGTGAATATCAGCCAGAAGCATTGCAAGAGCTACTAATGCATCCAGAAAAAGTTACAGTTTGGTGCGGTTTATGAGCTGGTGGCATCATTGGACCTGGACCGTACTTCTTCAAAGATGATGCGAATCGTAACGTAACTGTGAATGGTGAGCGCTACCGTGAGATGATATCCAACTTTTTTTTGCCCAAAATGCAAGAGCTTGACTTGCATGACATGTGGTTTCAACAAGACGGTGCCACACGCCACACAGCACGCGCTTTTTTTTTGAAAAACTTTCCTATAGCTTTTTAAAAATCACCCTTTATAATAGTTTTGTTATAATTTAAACAGAAATTAAACAGTTTTTTTCGTCTTTTTTCACTTTTCTTGACATGTCACGTTTTGAAAATATGAATGAACATGTAACAAAAATATTTCAAAGGGGGAAACTGACAAGTTTGTAGAGGATTTTACAGTGTTTATGAACTCCGCGTTCAAGAATGCTCTTTAAGAAAACTAAAGGAAGCCACCATGACTGAACTACGCAAGGCATATTCATGCAACAGATGCTTCAACAGAGAAAAAATCTCAAGGGAACCGGTACTGAGATCAGTATAAATAAAATCTTTCATATCCCCAGGACCCAAGTGCCACTACTACCCATCTTTCTGATAGAAAAACATTGGCTGACATCAATTTGCAGCAGCTACCTGAAACTCAGCTACACTCCGGATCTCTGGGGAAGATCTTATAGAATATCAAAAAGTGTGGAAAACATGCCCCAGTACATCCAAAGATTACAGACCCATCACACGTTCCTCCTTAAGACCATGGAAAAACTGGTGGATCTACACTTTGGAGAAGATACCCTATTCAAATCCCTACCTCCGAACCAGCTCCCTTATGTATTAGTAGGGCAGTAGTGTTTAGTAATATACACACAAACACTCAAATAGTCTCTATTTACGTCCACACTAAAGGGGGTAATTTTAGCTGCAGCTAGTATATCCACTTACAGCTAACCGCATGAGATGACTACGCAGCCGATCAACGGGGAGAGGAAGCAAATTAGTGTGAAGAAGAACGTCCGCTGACAGCTTGAATATTACAAGCGAGAAGATGACCGACTACGGAAGGAAAAAGAGTTGCTGGTGAGGGGGAACCAGGTGCTTCGTAAGATGATCTGCGAGCGATAGAATAGGCAAACGATAGTGATAACTAGGAAATGATAGACAACGTGCGAAACAACGATGGTATGCAATCGATCGACGAGATTATGGAAATTTTTGAAAAAGGAACCGGCACAAAGGGTAGAGGGTTTCCGTTTAGAAGTTCTGCGGCTGGAATGGATACGCCTAACCCCCACCAAACACATTGGGATCGTCCCTTCCGTACAGGCAGGGCTTGCGCATTTTGTTCAGGACGAACAAGTTAAGGTGGTGGGTAGTGTGACGTGATTATACACGCTATACTGTGTATAAGATGAGATAATCAGGACACCAACCACCACAAAAACAAAAACGCCATCTATTCGCAAGGGAACAACGCTCAACTCCGAAGAGTTTTCCCGAAGTTGTTAAGAATGGATGTCGCCAAATTCCATAGACTCGTGACGGCAGTATGATCCAGAAGAAACATTGGGAAGTATAAATATCGGGACGACGGTCGATCAATATCAGTGTGTTCAGTCCGTTAAGTTAGAGAATTATTAAAGTTCAGGTAATTAATCATTACAGTGGAGTTCAGTTGAAGCATTAGTAAAGTTCAGTTTGGGATTCTATAGTGTTCAAAGTGTTAATCAGCCTGAAAGGCAGCAAAGCGTTTTGTAGTAATGTAATAGTGATTTTTAAAGTGTAATAAAGTATATGAAGTAAATCAGTGTTTCAGTTATAACGTAAATAGTGAACTTTAGTGTTTCATTCGTCACAATCCAGTGATCGAACCCGTATTTGTGGGCAATTTAATTAATTGTAAGTAGACTCATTTGCGGCTAAACGTAAAATATAAATAATAATATTAAAGATTGTGTATTTTTTAAAAAATCAATATATGGGCGTTATAGTTATCCTTTCATGTACCCTTAATAAAAAAAATTATATCAAAATAGTTTTCTTTATGAGTAAAATAAGAGATAGAATCTCAATGAAATGTGCAATAAATATTTATAATTCAATCATTCTACCACATATTGACTACTGCCACTGCAAAAAAACTAAATAACAAAATTTACTAAATAGATCGATGAGATGCGTACTAAAATTGCTTAATAAATTAAAATGGATGAATATAGTACAAAGATTAAAAATTAATTTTTTAGTTTTTATTCTTAAGTTAAAAAATGGTTTGTACCCTATATAAAGAAACTTGCAATATGTGTAATTTCTATAAGTTCAGAAATGTGTCAGAAAGTTCGAAAAATGGATTATTGTAAACAGTTGTTCGTAACTAGTAAAGTACTATCTATCTATCTATCAACTTTGAATAAGGTGACCAGTTGATAGATGATTTGTTAGACAGGTGGGCTAATAAGAAAGTCTTTACAAAGCTAGATTTAAAAAAAAATGTTTTTCTTATGACAGCAGGATATTTTCGGATCTTGACTGAGGGTTTTCAAAGGTTTTTGCAGAACAGGCTGGAGGTAAAGATAGATAAATACAATTTTTTTCAGACAAGCGTTAAGTATGTAGGCTATACGGTCACAGGCAGATGAGAAGGTTTTGGAAGCAATAAAAATCTCCCCAATACCGGAGAAACTTCATTCCGTTCTTGTTTGGGTTTGCTCGTATTTCCGAAGGTTTGTGAACGATTTTTCTGTGAATTTTGGGGAGGGAATGAGAATTGTTGCAAAAGAAAGCTGATGTTAAAATACACCCAGTATTCTACTATTCGAAAGGGACAGCTTCGAATTAGAGTCAGACAGCCTAGTGAGTGCTTTACAACTTATTTACCAGCGAAGCACATAGTAAAAGATTGTAACTCATTAATATTGACCCTCAATAAAAAGGAGTTGAACCCAAGGATAGCGAAACGGGCTTTGGAGTTAAAAAATTGTGACTACATCCTATGGCACCATGCAGGTAAACGAATGCTGTGGATACTTTGAGTCGGTCAACAAATTTCCTTACAATGGAGTCAATTACGTTCTATATATATATCTTGGATACCATGCTATCAATGTGGTCTGTCCACGTCAGTTTACTATTGCACATTATTCCAAGGTTTTGCACACAAGTAACATATTCAATTACGGTCGAGTTTAGCTCAATTGAGATAAGGATGGCGATTGTTTCGAGGACGTGATGGCTTTGATTTTATCAGGATTGAGCATTAGGTCATTTTCTACAGCCTAATTACTAAAAGAGCCCAAATCCTCGATTATTTTAGCAACTGAGGGTTCAACCATACCAAGAAGAAAACTTAAGTAAATTGAACATCGTCTGTATATATTTTAATTTACAGTAAGACAAAACCATTGGAAGGTCATTGATAAACATTTAAAATAATAACGGATCGAGAATTGAACCTTGAGGAACATCACATCTTACGTCACAAAAATATGACAGTTTTGAATTATGGAAAACAGATTTGACTCGCTTCGTAAGATAAGATAGAATTTATTTGTTAGTGGGATTACAGAAGTTGAATTGGGTGGGAAGGTTATGACAGAGTATCTTTGGGTCAACTCCGAAGCTGTTGCATTGGAGAAGTTTTTGGTGTTTGCACTATTGAACCATAATGGTCGGATGGTTTTACAAGTGGGTAAAGAGTTCCACTTTCTATTAGCTAGCTGCATGATTGTGTCGTCCACTTTCTTCTTGACGTTAGTCAGCTGAGGATCAATACATAAGATTTGGCCCCTTTCCTAGCAAGTTCATCTGTTACCTCATTGCCGGTTATATCCCTGTGCCTGGGACGCAACAAAGAGTGATCAAATGCTGTATGCCAAAAACCTCGAATAGCTTGGACTTGATGTCTATCAGCAGTATAAAGGTAACCTGTTTGAGCAGTTAATGTTTAACAATTCGGAGAAAATGCCCGCGGCTGTGCCTTTGTCCATCTTCGACTCATCCGTGTAGACATGGATGGATGTCATGGATGGATGACATGGTTGTTGATGGATTCATTGGAGTTCCATTCCTCCCTTGTTGGTAAACGACACCGGAATGATGCAACGAAGTTATGGGACCAGAGGAGGTATTCGCCGTTTGTTCTATGCTTCGTCTATATAGAATACTCGCATGACCGTTGGAGCTTGTGTGCCAGCTCTTGGATTGAATAATCCGGATGGCGCTATTTGCAGCTGTTTTCTGCATATAGAGGTCCAATGGCACAAGATCCAGGAGAATCTCGGGGCCCGCAGTATGGGTAGTGGAGATCGCTCTTGTCACACCTAGACATGCGCATCTCTGTATGCTTGTTAACAATTTTAAGTTGGAGGCTGTGCACATCCAAAGTATAATTTTCGTTCGGGTTTCGACGCCACATCGTAAGCATATGGAAATGGGAACTTGAACGGTTCGAAGGAGTCGATGGCATATCTGATACTACGAGTTGTCAGTCGTTCACAGACCGCCGAGCAGTGCAGTGATAGTTCGCGAGTGTTTCGACTTTGTACAAATAGAGAAAATCTAAAATAGCAGTGATTAAGTACTGCAAGTGCCACAAATTGTTTTAACGAGGAAGCGGACGTCCTGATATAGTCAGTGCCCCGGCGCTGCAGGTACCCGGTTCGATACCTGCTGGGATCAGAAAAGACTTTCTTTTTTTATTTAAATTCCATAGAAAAGCACTTGTATAAGTAAGTGAGTGATAAGGAATGGAAGTAGCGGACAATGAACAAGAACAACCGGTGGCAACATCAGCCCATCAGCAAACAGTGCCCAAAGAAGGCACAGGCAAGAGGAGGAGGAAAAAGGTATCGCCGAAAAGCGTAAAACGCCGCAAC
This sequence comes from Eristalis tenax, assembly GCA_905231855.2. Lineage (NCBI taxonomy): Eukaryota > Metazoa > Arthropoda > Insecta > Diptera > Syrphidae > Eristalis > Eristalis tenax. The sequence continues at coordinate 58,765,956 of HG993126.1, read as the reverse complement.
ACAAACGCGTCATCCGAAGGGCTGCAGGGGGGAGAACCTACTGAAGCGGTATCAGCTGGTACAACGGCAGCAGAGTCGGAGGAGGATGAAGCAGTGCAGTACGTGTCCGATGGAGGGGAAGGCCTGTTCGATTCATTGGACACCGACACTGAAGACGAAGTTGAACGGGTACTTCGTCTCAAAGAGACCATGGTAGATGACATGCAGGAGAAAATTCAGCGGCTCCTGCATGAAATTAGAGAGCTGAAAGCTTGTACTCTTGAGAGTAGAAGGTTGGCGCAACAAACGAAGGCCCAACAGCAACAACAAGTGCCAAAGAAGCAGCAACAAAAGCATCTTGCAGATGAGCAACAGCAGAGACCAGCAGCTGTTCATCCACAGCAGCCAGCCATGCAACACCAACAGCAGCCAGTAAACCAGAAAATGTCAGCAACCAAGCAACAACAGCGGCCAGCAACACAACAGCGAGAGCAGACGGTGAACCAACAGCAGCAAAAAAAAAGAAAAGGTGCCACCAATCAACGTGTACACGGAGCACATAGAACGAACAGCGAATGTGTGTAAGACCATCGTAGGAGCAGGTAATTATTTTATATGTCAAAGCAAGGGTACAAATAAATATGCAATCCACTGCAATCAATAGATGGCTATAACGAATTGATAGAATATCTAAAGATCTCGAGCTTGGAGTTCTTCTCTTTCACGCCAAAAGGCGAAAAACGCCAGTCCCGCCTGTTGAGGACCACTCTTCTGCACGATCCGGAGAAGATCTTCCAACTGCTCAAAGAGCAAGTGTGTGAGGGAATCGAGATCGTCGGGGTTAAGCCTTTCTCCACAGTTAAGGCAAGGAGAGAGGGGCGGAAACTACCCCTATATATAGTACAGTTCTCACCCAAAAGCAAACTAGACAATCTAAGAAAAACAATCTTCTTAGATGGCTGGCACTGCAAATGGGACAGCATAAGACGGCGCGATGGCATGTAACAGTGCTTCCGTTGCCAAAGGTTCGGGCACGCCGCGTCGAACTGCCAAATGCAGCCTCGTTGCGTAAAGTGCGGAGAGGACGACAGTGCGGAGAAGTGTGCTCTGGGGAAAGAGGGGGCAGCTGACAGAAGTCAGCTCAAGTGCGTACTCTGCGGGAACGCAGGGCACACCGCTAACTACGCCCAAATGGCGTCTGGTCAGAGGAGCACGGAAAAACAGCAACTACCGAAGGTAGTGCCGCAAGCCTCAGTGCCAAGAGCACACGATCCAACGCCTGACTGGAAATCCTCCATTGAAAGGCGTATGGATCGCTTAGAAGAGCGGGTAGACCAAATTCTGGCGCTCCTGCAGGACCAATCACGTCAACAGTCTTAATGGCTGCGCAGACGGAGATAACTTTTAAGATCCTTGCAGTGAATGCTAATTCATTGGTGGGGATCCCGCGAAAAAACGAGCTTTATAAACTGTTAGATGATCAAAGCCCAGAGCTGATGCTGATTAACGAAACCAAGTTAACTCAGAGAGGCATATTGGAGCACAGTAATTATAGTGTTATTAGAAGAGACCGGCCCAATTCCAGTGGTGGAGCCGGTGTTGCGATCTTCATTAAAAATAGCATTAAACACAAAGTAGTGTATAGTAGTGTAGTACGGAGGTTTCAGGAGTTGGAGGCCTGCACCGTGTGCATTTCGCTCCGCAGTGGTAGGAGGTTGTATGCGGTGTCGGTCTACTCCTCCGGCAACCCTAGCTCCAGAACAACTGTATCAGAGCTCGATTCACTCTTTCGATGTCTAAGGCTAGACTCGGAGAAGAACTATTTCATTATGGCCAGGGACTTGAATGCCCGACATGGTTATTGGGGGAACACAGTTTCCAATCACAGGGGGGACCAGCTTTATAGCTGGTTTTGCTTATACAGTGTCGAGTATAGACTCGATTTGAAAGCAACAGAGATCGCGTCGTTTCCGAGAAGCGGCTCTTATCTGGACCTCCTGCTGCTTGACGCAAGATTACAGGTGACAGACTAAACTCACAAACGGTAAACTGTTTTAACACATTCGTGTATCTCAGTGACCATTGCGGACTCAGTGCCGAAATCAAGATTCCTAACAACATTGCGGAATTAGGAGAGTTTGTTCAAACGTATCCCTACAATTACAGTAGAGCACGATGGACACGCTTCTCCAGACAAATGACGAGAGCACTCTCTTCGAACGAGCTCCATATACCGTCCAATAGAAACTTGTCAAACGAAGAGATTGACATGTATCTGATACAATTGGACGAGATAATTAAACGAACGATGGACAGTACGATACCTCGGTATATACGCACAAACAACCAGAACATGTACCGCAATGCGACAATTGACGCACTCCTCCAACAAAAAAGTAGACTCCTGTCAAGATTAAAAACCTTGTACAGACGGTTTACGGACAGACGAGACGAGGAAGTTAGGACACTGAAATCGCTCATTAAGAACATACAAACATTAATTGCTCAGAATTACAGACTTTCTGTTAATTCGTACTGGAACGACAAGGTCCGGGCTGTAAGATCCAACAACCCGAGCATGTTCCCGCAGATAAACAAATTCTTTAGAAGTAACAAGCAAATCGATCTTCCGTGTCTTAAGCTCCCTAGAACGACGGACAACGAACAAATACTGACTACAGCAGATATTAACCCAGATACGGCCGTACTCGACGATAACTTCTTTATGGTCGAAGATCCGCAAGAAAAAGTGGAAGTACTTGGCGCGGTCTTTCAGGAAGTGTACAAGGTGAACGAGAGCGTTCGCCCGAACCACGACCTGGAGAACCGCGTACTGGTTAACAACACGCTTCTTCGTGAAGATCTGCAACAATGGCGAACTGAGAAAACTGGCTTTGTCGTGTTCAATGATGATAACAGGGCAGATAATGTCATCGCCGACGAAGGGGTTCATCCCCCGCTCATTTCGAAGACAGATCTTAAAGCGGTCTTCGAATCAATAAAAAAGAAGAAGTCAGTGGGAGTCGATGGGATCTCAAACATTGTGCTAAGACATCTCCCCCTGGAAGTGGTTAATATGTACACAATCCTGTTTAACAATGCTTTGAATAATGCACATAATCCAGAGCATTGGAAAACTGCGATTGTTCAACCCATATCCAAACGAGGAAAAGATTCTTCGAATCCGTGCAACCTCCGGTCAATTAGTCTCCTGCTGAACATCAGCAAGGTATTCGAGAAATACAGCTCTGATTAACTGGACTAAGGACATAAATATAATTCCGGATAACCAATTTGGTTTCAAAGCGGGTCATGACACTATTCATGCCGCGTCGAAACTGGTGTCGGATATCCAATGGAACAAGAGCCAGAAACAATGTACGGGTGCCTGCCTGATTGATCTGGAGAAGGCCTTTGACACCGTATGGTTAGAAGGTCTCTTTTACAAGCTAAATCGGCTGAGCATTAGTAAACCACTGCTGTACCTACTGTGTAACATGCTTACCGGTAGGCGGTTCGTCGTCAAAAATGGCAACGTGACCTCCACAGGTATTTTTGATGTCAAAAATGGTCTCCAACAGGGTGCCGTTAATTCGCCGATCCTGTTCAACATTTACTTGAGCGATCTGATAAGTTCTCTCCCTCACGTACGCCGACGACTTGATCGTGTACAGATCAGCAAAAAGATCGAGGACATCACTACTCTCGTGCAGGGTGACTTCGATTCATTCATGAGAGATTGCGATGACTGGAAGTTGAAAACCAACTTTCAGAAATCGGAAACCATATTGTTCAGGACGCTGTTGTATAAGGTCTCGGCGGATACGAAAAAGAATTGGCGAAGGTTCTCTATTGTTGGACGACACGGGCAACCACTGGCGCAAAGGACTGTAGTCAGATACCTGGGGATCTGGCTAGACCAGTATCTATATTTTAACAAACATGTAGATGCTGCTCTGGCCAGGGCCCGAGGCGCTTTTGTCCTTACAAAGAGACTGTTTTACAACAGCCAACTCGATGCGAGGGTGAAGGTTATCTGCTACATGGCCCTCATCCGGCCAATGCTCACCTACGGCTGTCCCGTGTGGTTCAACGTGAGTGCAAGCTTGATGGAAAAGATTCGGTTGTTTGAGAGGGCTTGTCTTAGGGCTTGCCTCCGCCTTTATAGAACTCCAGAGTCCCAGTACAGAAAATTCTACTCCAATGAGATCTTATACAACAGGGCGAACCTGATACGAGTGGACAATTTCCTAGTGAAGTTGATTCGAGGTCATACTGCCAGAGCGATTAACTCGGTCAATAACTTGATATGATGGGCGACTCAACCACGACCGTTCCGTCGCACAACGAGCTGAGGAGGGTCTCCTCCGGTTCAGCACGTCGGTTTCGAGACGGGATGTACGGGATGTTTCTATGCAACATCGAAAGTTTTGGTGGCTGGGGAGAGAGGGAACTCCATCGTCGAACCCTTTAGACCCGGGGTAAATAGGGTAGTCCGTATCCCCGAATGAGGGAGTAGTCGGTCTCTGCCTTGCAGTGGATTAGATGTATGCTGTCTATATGTATGTCTATCCGCAGCATCCTATGACCGACTTACACACATTAGGGCAGTGTTAGTGTTAAGGTAGATGTAAGTTGTAAATAGAAAAAAAAAAAAAAAAAAAAAAAAAATAAATAAATAAAAAAAAAAAAAAAAAGATTGGTATACACATGTGTACACATGTTTGTACCTCTGTGTATTCCCATGTATATATATTAAGTACATATATATATATATGTGTGTATATAATCATACATACATGTATATATGTATGTAAGTTTAGCATAAGGTAGCCTAAGTTATTTTAAGGTAGTATGTAAGTTAGCATATAAGTTTTAAGAAAACAGTTCTGTAGTTAAGTTTTTTTTTCCCAATTTTCTTAATTTAAAATGTTTGATTCAATATCCATGTTTCGTTAAAATATATCCGTTGTAAGTTTAGGTCGAAAGACATAGCATAAGTTTAAGTTTAGCTTAGAGCGCCCGCCGAGGGCCAGTAAGTTACATCTAGCATTGTTCGTTAAACTAGTTTTAAGCATTTTTGTCTAGTATTGAAGTATTTTATGAAGTAAAGAATAAAAATGAATTAAAAAAAAAAATACTACGAGTTGGGACACAATGTTGAGTGTCCGAGGACATATCGGTCATTGATGGTGGAGGAACTTTGTTGAACACCCGGGAAATGAGTTTCTACAAGGAGCCATAGAGTTTCACCCGATGATTGTGTCCATTTGCCATCTCTGTTCTTAATGAAGCCGAGGACCGAAGGACTTTTGCAAAGTACCTATCGTAATCTAAACTCTTAAAGGCGCTGCCGATGATGACTCCTAGCGAGGTTGTCAGAGACGACCTCTAGGTAGCACTGATTGACGAGACGTCAAACAGTGGTAAAGCAGTAGCCGAAGTTTGCGGTGCAATTGAAACCGTGAGAAATTGTCATAGGCCGCCACCATCAGATCTCACATAGACCACCACATAAACCATATGGCTAGCACTAATTATTACCATCTACAATGATAAGTTTGTCCAATACCTCAGGCTCCTAGGACTTGAATGTTATCAAAGCCGAAGATCCAAGGAACAACACGCTTTCCTTCTTTCTTTTCATAACTAAGGATAGTGCGAACATTCTCGACAACAATTGTTCCAAGCTTGGGTTTGGCGTCAGACATGCAAGAAGGGGTGGTTATGAAAACGCAAATGATTTCAGACCAATCAGAATACTGCCTATTATTTTGAAGGCACTCCGACGCATTTTAAACACCCATAAACAGGTAGTGAACACTATTGATAAATGTCTATATTGTAAAGAATATACACTAGACATCTTCTTAGACATACATAGAAGGAACTTTTAACAATGTACTCACAGAATCGATTCAGGCATCCTTAATGGAACTTGGCACAGATAACCATCTTACTTAACGGATACTTAATGGACTTAATGGAGAACACGCAATTTATATTATATTATTTAGAAATTGCAATTTATCCAAATTTGCCAGTAGACGAACACCTCTCACCCCTTCTGTGGCTTATACTGATGAATAACATACTTCTAGAAAGGGAACGGATTAAAGTAGTAGACGTGCATAATCTCAAATATGGTCCACGACGAGCTTTCTGTAGTCGCGGAAAATTCAAAATATCCATTATATGGGTTTCATGGCGTACAAAAGTTTCTAGAAACGAGGATGCCGATAAACTGGCCAAAGAAGGGTCTACTCTCCACAGAAGACGAGCTATGGCATTCAGCTTGGGCTATTGAAAGGTTGAATTACATCACAGTTAACCAGCTGTGCAATATCTGGATAGATATGACCAGAGGACAATATATCACGAACTCACGATCTTCTAAATACGACCCGTATATATAGGGCTAAATTTTCAGAAATTTAACTTACCTCCTATGCTCTTATCCAACGCTTGCCAGGCTAAGGAAACGGACTCTATAAAAACCAGTTCTTGATTATGTCGGCGAGATATTTAAAATGAGCATAAACGAATTGATTTTGTTCCTCAATGCCGCACGATGCTTCTACATGCGAATCTACATCCAAATTTCAGAGCTGTTTTTAAAGAGCATTCACCTCCGTATTTTCCATTGTTTTGATGGAAAACTTTGTGCAGAAGTCCTGTGGTTAGGTCGTATAATTCTATAGCTTATATATGTAGCATATTATTTGTTGACAGAAATATTAGAATTGTGTCAAAAGGTATAGTTCTATACCCATAGATACAGAAATTACTAAACCTAAACTCCTCTTCGAGAAGAACTTTTCCCTAGATCTTACTGGGAGTCAGAACACCAGACGCCGGAGGGTCCACTGCGAATTTTCATATATGGATCCAAGATGGATACAGGTGTGCGTGCTGGTGTCTCCCTCCCAAAGATTTAAACATCTAGCTAGCCTTATGATTACCGAATCACTACAGCGTTTTCGAGGCTGAAAAAATATCGCGATTAAGGAAGCTCTGTCCTGCCTAAAAAACAATGTAATCCGATAGCTAGACCGCGATCAAATCTCTGAACTCAGTCACTTTAAACTCCAAGACCGCAATATCCTATCATATCTCAAATTTTGCATCATCTCATTTGCCCGTATCAAATCAACAGTTGCCGTATTTCCAGATGTTTCCGCAAATTTCATATTCGATTTCTTGTGTTTCTGAATCTATTCTATCCTTCTGGGGAGCGTCTCGCAGCCGTGTTGCAATTCAGCCTTCCCTCCATTCCAATTTACAAATTTCACCATTGCATCACAATCCCACTTCTGACACCAAATGTTACGTTTAACAGAAATGAGTTCATGTAAAATTAATTAAATTGTCCACAAACAAGGTTCACTAATGCAACACACGATTTTAATAATCACCACTTGCTGAACCGGTTAACAATTTTAAACATACTGTATAAATTCCCAATTCTAACTATTCTAGTTCTTCAACTGAACTGACTCGTATCGACCACCGTCTCTATGTTTATACTCCCAATTTTCTTTCTAGATCCTTCTGTCGCCATCTGGCTATTGAATTTCCCCGGTCTCGATTATGTACATAATTCTTAGCAACCCATCTATGTGTAGCTGGCGATCTTTGCATACGCGTGTACAACAACTTATTTCGGGAATACTCTTGGGAATGATTTTCTGATAATCGGTGGCAGAGAAGGCAAATATTTATAACCGGCATAAAGAGATAACGAACTTCGAGAGTCGAGGCACCACATGTCCTTGCATTATGAATCCATAGCATTACCCGATAACTCCATATTACGCAATGCTAGCTTAAAGCCTACTCCTTGCTTTCAAATCAAAACGGACCCATTTTCTTACCCAAGAGTTCGCAATCTCATTCCTATAGCCGATATTCAATAAAACTACAAAACGACGAAAGATGCTCCCAAGCGCTTTGTTCCGACCGGGCTCGCCTCCCATCTCAGCAATTCATTTATATTCTACTTAAGAGGCAAAATTATTACTTATCATTCGCCTCCCGGCTGGGATTCTCTAAATTCATCCTACCGCTCTAAGATTGAGAGAGAACTTTTTTCCCCCATCGAACCACCGACAGGTAACTAGCCCATCTTCGAAGTTCCATCACACAATCCAGTTGGAACCTAAGGATGAGGTTGAAAAGTTCGCGGTAACTCTCTTTCGAAAATCGCAGAACAATATTCAAAGACCATTTGCTCGACTTCCTCCTCTCATAGCACACCAAACGCCATGCGCCCAGCACCCCAATCGAAATGAATAACAAAGTATCGCAGAAGTTAAACGGTTTTATCTCTGCGAATGGATTCTCTAAAGAGAACTCTTGGCATTTGTGATACTGCTACGGGTGCACAGCTCCACCTCATCGTCTGCTGCCATCCACTAGCACGTCAAAGTTTTCGACTGTCGGTGGTATTCAAAGGAATACCGAAAGTGGTACTGTGCGGACCAGAAAAACTTTTTGCTGCGCCCGAGGAGCTGAGTGGTAGAACTGATAAGAGGAAAGGTGTCTGTTTGTATGCGCGTCTTGATTCACCTTCTTATACTCGAGACCTCCAAGAATTGATTTTGTAATCAACAAATTCGACAATTGACATTTGACAAAGGTACGCTGGACGATTTATAGGTTATCGCTTGGGTTAAAGGATGCCTGGTGTCACTGTTGACACAGTGAATGAGTGGGAGACGCAATACATATACATATGAACGTGGATTTGTCTTAAATAAATTTGAAAACTTTTCGCTTTGCCTGTGGAGATAACGAAAATGTTTTATGTTTCACTACCATTGGGAGCTAAAGCGCATTCACTTGGATTGGGGAGATGGTGATTCATCAATCATCAGCAGTCAGGTTTATTGTGCGAACGTAGTAAAATAGTTCTCGCTTTCAAAAACTTTATTTAATGGTTTCTGAATGAAAATTCTGTAGACGGATGGGGGTTGCTTTCATTAACATGGAATCGAATGTAGTAGATTTATAAGAGGTGTTTGGAATAGAGATTCGCTTAAATTGACAACAATATATACACAACTTGATTTTAAGAGACCAATTAAATTTTACTTAAAGAAATTATGTATGTAATAAATTTTTTATTTTTTTTTTTTCATATTTCTTGCTATATTTTTCGATCACCTGGATAAAAGCAATTGCAAAAGCTAGTGCATGCGCTATGGCCAAATACTGACGCGCGAAATTATGGTTACCCCATTTGGGAGCAAATGAGAAACAAACTTTTTCTTTGGAATCTTTATTTTTCTAAAACAACCTTCTGTTTTTACAACGATCTTACCACTACTGATCATAATTTTTACGTTTTATGCCATCGACAGAGCTGTAGCATTCAAAAACATTGCCATCCTTCATACCCCCACCCCCCAATAACCTGATCAACATGTTTCGCATCAATTTACAAGATCCAAAAAGGCATGAGACGCCCTTGTGTTGGTGGTTTCTATAAGTTATTGTTATACTTTCGATTTCGATTAGGAATTAAGTGGATGGTCGAACGCAAAAAATATTGTTTTCATTACATCACCTCGTCAAATAATACAACTTATGTGTCAACTAGTATACATACATACGTGATGAATCTTTTTACGGCTTAAAATGCACTTAAGAAGATAGCAAAAGAGAACATAGTCATCTTAGGTGTTGAATCCGTGCATACAGTTCGTGGTTGAATCAATGATCTCCTTGGCCAACTTAGCATAACGTTAGCATTTTATTTTTTTTTTTTTTTTGAGTTCAATGGGTCCTTGCTTGTCTTCTATAAGATATGAAGTGTTAGTTAAATATACACGGACCACCTGAAAATGTTGCTATATTTCATTGGCAGACCGCCTGAGTATGTTGTTGTACGCGTTGAGCATTGTATTGATCCAAAATACCAAGCAAACTATGCGATAACGTGCAAGCTATAACTGGTGGAGACCTCGCAATTCTTAATTTCTCATACTTCGACCCTCGAAATATATGTATGAGTTCGTTGTTATGATACATATCTATAACTGCTATTTTTGTTGAACATTATCTACACATGGTCGGCAATGTATCTGTTAATTTAAATTAGCCGTGCATTTGCTATATATGTGTTATAATTTAATTTCCCTAAATTCTGGACAATACGTAGTCAGATTATAATCTAAGTTCAGGATTAATTTATTAATAATAACATAACAATAACAATCCCGTCATAAAATGCCATAACATACGGCTAATACACAAAAATAGTACCGATCCACATCCTAAACATCAGGTACCAAGCCATCCGTTCTCGGTCCAACAATTTTTTAAGTCTACGATCTGTTTTTGTTTGTCTTTTGTAAGGGAATGTTCTGCCCTAAAGGTATTTACGGTAACTACATATATGTATATATGTATATTTCCAGATTGAAACTAATTATTTGAAAGTTGATTGTTTTCCGACACAGGCACAGACGACATTCAATTGGATATGTGAAAAATATGGATATTTCAAGATTGATGCAAGAAATATGCAAATAAGTATGTATATTCGGAAGCATTGTGAAATCGAAACGTCTTCAATTTGTCTGCTCTTTCAAAATGATGGCGTCGATAGTGTTTTCATTAATTCCTTCAGCCAGGTGCCATTATAATAACGTGGATGGTTTATGTCCAAATCATAATAATTATGTGGTAATACAAACAATTCCATCGAATCTTAAAATGGCGTTGGTACATTATCTTGGCAGAATCAACCGAATTGTATGTAATCAATTCGCTAGCTATCTTATTTGGAAAGGAGGAGAGGTCTTTATCCCTTTCACCTTAGCTGCAAGGCAGCCAGTGTTAATTTGATGTTTCCCCTCGCAGTAAAATGGATATTGCCAGAAACCTTGCATTCGAGGAGGTCTTGTACAGGTACTAAACGGGTGATGATTACCTACTTCTCCAACCCTAAGGGTGACGTAAGTAGGATAAGAACATGCATTGTAGCTAGGAAAGATCTCAACCTTTGTCTTCCACCTTCTTTCAAAGATGAAGAGCAAACCACGGTCAGATATGACCACAGGAACTGTAACCCGCTGATTTTGGCAACGATTTACATGCCCGACGATGAGGAGAACAGATCCCAGACCGACCCTTGAAGGAAATTGTGGCAAAAGCCAAAAAAGGAAAGTGTGACCTAACCAGGCTGTGATAGCAATTCATACCACACAGTCTGGCGTTACTCGCACTCGAATAAAAGAGGTAATGATCATTAAGATTTATGTATAATATTAGTAACGAGTCCACCCTCGTTATCAGTAGTAGACAAGAAGTCTAGCGGAAGGTTCAACATTAACAATACAACATTAATTTCAACAAAACACTGGAAAGTCTCTGATATTTCGTCCTTTTCGGACTGATTACCTTCACGGTTAGCAGCGAGAGTAACAAAAGAAGTTGATTTAGAAATCCGAGGAACACCGGCTGGAATAAGTTCATCAACGAGGTACACAGACACACGAGTTTTTTAGCTCTAAAAACGATAGCCAGCTCAATCTCATCTTTAACACAGTCAAGGCATACAGACTAGTAGAGACAGATTCTAGACACAGTCATCAAGTGAGACACTTCGATACACACTACCCTTGCACACCGGGTAGTGGGTATCCCTCGACGACTGAGACGACACCAGATCCTGCACTTAGCATTCCGACAGGAATCGTCAATGAGTGCAAAGTCTGATGGGCCGTTGTACCGTTTGAGCCGTACAAATCCCCAGGAGTCGACGGCATTCAACCCATCGTATCAAAGAAGGATATAATCGCTGCTATCCTAGAAGATCTCTTTATATGCAGCCTAGTAAATGGACATATACCGTACATCTAGGGAGAAGTCAAAGTAGGTTCCATCCTGAAGGCAGACAAGACTAGCCACTGCATAGCAAAATACTATAGACTAATAAGCCTTACCTCTTCCGTTCTAAAAATGTCCGAAATGCTAATCAACGCATATATATATATGCAAGCCACAAGTACAAAACCATCTCTTGTGCACAACATGCGTATATGAAAGGTAAAGGCGTAGAAACTACACTAAATGAGTCGTAAGTGTCATTGAAAGGCCTTCAACAATATAGAAAACCGATGCAATTAAAACTTTATTTGAGCAGTCGCTTTCCTCAGTAATTTGTAAGTCTGCTTGGCAAAAGAACCATTAATCCTTAGGCAATTCCGCTGTCAAAGTGACAGCTTCAAGGGGAACGCCAGAACTTAGGGTCAAATCTCCCCTGCCACTGATGAACACGATTCCATTTCTGTTTTTGCTTTCGTATTTCATATGTCTCTACAGCACTGCTTACCCTTGGGTTACGACTACGATCGTGGATAAATGTACACGTATATGTTCTTACTAGTAGAAAAGCTTGTAGTACGAGAATGGCAGGCAGAAAGTTATGCGCAGCTGCCATATTTTGTTTCTACGACAAATTTCTTTATATTCATTGGAAATAGAATACTTTGGAGAAGAGTATATGAAATATTTCTACATACAAAACAGAACAAAAAAGTGGTACTGCCTATAAAAAGGAAATAAATAACATCAGGCATATTTGAACATAGAACTTGCAAAAAGCGTGAGCAACGCACCAACCAATTGACCCGATATGTATCAAGTTTTTTGTTTTTTTTTGGTTCGCACTTGGTATTGGTGTGACTTACTTCCATTCAAAGCGCATGACATGTGACAAGCATTTCCATATTTTGGAATTGTTGGGTGGTTAAGGGCCGATGTTGAATGTTAACTACACCTTAACGTCAAGTTTTTTTCTGCATTTCATTTGACATTTCTCAATTTCAGACTAACTAAATTTGAACAATGGAAAGATACATAATCGAGCAACGCGCTAAAGTTATTCAGGCTTATTATGAAAATGGGCTTTCAAATCAACACATCTAACGAAACAATGGCTCTTTTGCGCGACAAATTCAATGGCCGTGTTATCTCACGTGGTGGCGATGTCAATTGGCCGCCAAGATCATGTGATTTCAAACCACCGGTGTACGACGGAACAACAGCCTTCAACATCTTCAGGCTGCAGTTCGACACATCTGTAGCCAGGGCACGTCTGAGCGATGAAGACAAGGCGGCAGTGTTGGTCGTGTCTTTAAAGGGTGGTGCTGCAGACGTGCTCCAAACGATTCCAGAAGATCTCCATATGGACTACACCGCAATCATGGGCTCGCTACAGCGCAAGTATCTTAAAGAGTCTTCAAAATGGAGATGAAGACCAGAAAACAACACCACGGTGAGTCGCTCCAGGAATTTGCTGCATAGATTGAGCGATTGGCACATTTGGCGTACGCCGGCTCAACGATGGAGCTCATCGAAAACGCCGAAACGGATGCGTTTGTGGACGGTATAAGGGATCTCGAGACGAAGCGAACAACTTTGTCGTCACCGAGGAGAACCTTCTAGGGAACGGTTGCTACGGCTCTGTCTTATGAGGCAGCGGGATTGGTGTGTGTGTCTTATTCTAGAACCCGCAGAGTAGATGTGGAGCCGGAATCTGCTCGAGACACATTCAAGGGCCGTTGCTTCGACTGCAATATAATTGGACACATGGCACGCTATTTTCGGGAGCGTCAAAAACGTTCCAGGTCCCAGTCACCGGCACGGTACCCCAAGTAACCCCAGCTGCAACCGACAGGATATAATAGTGGCAGTAAGCCGTCGTTAAACTAAAAAGAGTCAGTTTAGAGGGGAAAAAGCTTGCTCCCACAACGGATTGCACCACAATATTTTTGTCCCAACTAGAAAGAAACGAGAACAAACTGTCGATGGCATCGTTAAAGGTACACGGTAAACGGTGACGTTGGATATGGGAGATCATTAGGAGTGATCTTGTGGGAGAGGTGAGCCGTTGTATGGGATGCGGCTACGAATAGCTACGGGGATTGGGGAAGTTAACATACACTATCATGGGTGGAACGACAGTTGAGCACGAATTCTATATGATAAGGGCGATAACTATATGAAAAGCCTGGCATTACTTTAACCTTCAACGGAGAATTCTAAGTTTCCAGAGTTCTGAGATGCCATTGAGTGGAAGCATGGAAGCAAGTCTTCGGGGATCAACCAGCGGAAGGGACGCCAATATTCTGTCACATCTAGACGCCATTGTTTGGTCAAAGATGGACGACGATTGGCGAAACAACACTTTGTTGGTGGTTGAAGCCGGAAACAAAACACGAATTAAATATGTAATCACCGGAAGAAACCTTTATTTAAGCCGAGGATAAAAAGCTGTAAACTGTGCGAGTCCTCAATCTGGGGAAACGAACGAAGAGTTTCAGGAAAGGTCATTATTTGGACATTGCCAAGAAGAAGCGCAGATAATGAATTTTGAGACTCAGCCAGAGGAGCCAATATCGGACAGCAAAAGAAAATGACGAATTTAAGAAAAATCTAGCATCGCAGCAGGCGCAAGAGGTGAAAAAGTTGCTAAAAAACTATAGCGCTATATTTGCGTCAATTTCGACGCATCAAAACGACACCGGAGATGCGAGGCCGGTCCAACAAGCACCATGGAGAGCACCCTTTGCCAAGACCCTTTTGCAGCACGCCCTTCTGTGTGCACTAGAAGAACTAACAAAGAAAGACAGTTACAACCTACCATGAATTGACGACACCCTGGACACGTTGCCGGGAGCAAAGTGGTTATTTATATGCGTTTATGGCATAGGCGTTATCCTCGCAGTAATTGATGGCGAGGAAAGGGTACTTGCCTATTATCCAAGCGAAACTACTGCTACACGAGAAGGGATTTCCGGTTGTGGTGTAAAATGTAAAGCATTTCCACAAGTATTTGTATGGCCAACAATTCCAACCGGATCAAAGTGCGCTACGGTGGCTTCTCTAGCTTAAGTATCCTGAAGGACAACTAGCTCGATGGACGTAGAATACCGAAAAGAAGGCAACGCATGGCAATGCAGATGCGGCTTACTGCAGACCTGAGGTGTGGCATATCGACAGACGAAGAAGAGCCATCGTCTCTTGAAGAATGCCTGGACCAGATTATCGAAGAATGAGGAGGCGTACACAATTCAAGAGCGACGAAATGAAGGCAAATTCTGGAGGCTTTGAAGAGGGACAATTAGTCTTGCTTCACAATCCACAAGAATGGATGAAGAAGCTTATGAAGAATTAGCACAGCTCAGTTTGGGTATTTATACAGTGCGTCTGAAAGTGTTATTCGGTTCAGCATAAAAGGCAACAAAGAGTCTTGAGATATTTAAAGTGTAATTAAATAACAGAAATAAATCAGTGGTTGTAAATAAATTCGTGTATTGTATTAATGAACATTTGGATTTCATTCATATTTGTGGATAATTGAATTAGTTTTGCGATCGCGTACCATACAACAACATACAATGATTTTGAACATGAAAGCGTGTAGGTATATTGGTTATGGTAGAATTTATGCACTAAACTAAACCTTTTTTTTGGTATTATTGGCAGAAAATCATCGTTGGTTTATATATATATACATAACGGAAAATTAAGAGAAGAGAGACTGTGAACTAAACAAAAGTCATCCGATAAACTAATCAATTCTGTTCAGAAGCAAGCACTGCATGTGAGCTATTCTACGTCTTGGTACGGGATTGTTATTTCCTTGTTTTAAATGCGGGAGGTGAAAGATAACAAATACGAGGATGGCGGCATCTAGTAAGTAATTTATGGTAATAACATAAATTTGTGGTGGTGGTCGTGGTTGTAAGCTGTATCGGCAATATTTTTTTACTCTTCACGAACCATGTGAATGTCGGATTTCAGTTTGATAAAATCTGTCTGATTTATCTCTCTACCCGAGATATCCTTTTATTAACATTGTTGGCATCTTAAATGTATCGACGACTTGAAGGTTAATACCCCCACTCTGTTATGGAAAGACTAGTGGGCGTTTGTTTGCAAATCTTCTTCAAAGATTGTTCACCTTGCCGTGAGGGAGGCGCTCAGTAGGACACCCGATGACTCTGAAGGCCGAAGGCAGTTAGGTTCGTGGGACCAGAATGAACAATTTAAAGACAGAAGAAACAAAAGCAAAAGCACCAGCAACGGACAACAACAAAACGATAACCGAACACTCAGAAATACAGAAAAGGGCCATGAGAAATGCTAAGTTCCAGCTAGATCGGATAAGCAAAATACCGAAAGATAGCTGGACAGACAAGGCAAAACGCTGGGCAGGCAAAACTGTTGAGGAAGGCGCAGCAAACCCGAAATGGGTGCACCTCCAAACGAGGAGAAGCAGTAGAAGGAAAGGGTAGTTCGCCCGATGTTCGATCCGACTTCAGCAGCCTCAGCAGCCACAATCAAAGCTAAACCGAGGTTCCGAAGGATGTGGTACCCAAATTTACGGAACTCTGGCCCAACGCGAGCCTGTTGGTAAAGTTAGCCCTCGTGCCAGAGCCTGGATAACTCCAGGTCTCGATGAACCTGAGCACATCGTGTTTTTCTTAAGGGCACAAAACCCAAATGTCTCTATAGGTTACTGGAAGGTCCTAAAATTATCAAGGAATTATCAGGCGATACAGATCAACCTCAAGATTCAGGATGCGAACGAGCTACTCGTAGTCTTGGTAAAAATACCGAGGACCAAGTCAGAGATGAAGAGGCCAAAGAAGCCAACAGGGCTAGTACTAAGCCCCCGGCTGCACTAGTGGGGTTCAAAGAGAAAGAACTGCTCCTAATGCAGAAATACTGTGACGAATCGTCCGATTCGGGTGGCAACGTTACTATGGGGGGGTCAAATCTGTCACCATGAAAGAGAAATTTACATGACTCCAAGACAGCTTCTGCCAATCTCACTCTCCGTCTCATGAAAAGCGGAGAAAACATGGCCCTACTCCAGGAACCATGGATAAAAAAAAAACGAATCTTTGGAATAAGATTTTAATGGGTACATTCTATACACTAGTTACTCAGGTAAAATGCTGGAGATGGGAGGAGAAAGCTTTGGGTTTCCTCAGCATACATGCCCTTCGGCGACGAAGGACCAGTTCCAGTGGACCCAATTAGGGAAGCAGTAAAAGCCGCAGAAAAGGCCAGCATCCCCATTGATCCCCCAACATTAATGTATAGCGTCCTAGTCTGGTGAACGGCACTACGAGTAAAAGAAAATCTTACCAAGATAAACAGTATTCAGATATCAAGGGCACTAAGAACCACACCCACAGCCGCTCTGGAAATGATACTACATTTCCCTCCAATGGACACCTTTGACAAAATAATGGCCACTCGAATGTCCCTAAGGAGACAGATTATATGACGCCCTCCATGGGCTTCGAAATAACGCACAAGACGAGACGAAGACAAAGTCTATAACTCAACTGCATGGGAAGTCTACACTGACGGGTCCAAATCGGAAGAAGGCACGGAATCAGGAATTTATGCATATCTGCCAGAGATCTCTGAGACAATCCGGCTACCAAACCACTGCAGTGTATTCCAAGCGGAAGTAACAGCTGTTCAAAGGCAGAAGTCCCGACTACCAATGAGCCCAATAGACGGGAGATCTACTGTTCTAATGCCATCAATAAACTCCAAGATGGTACCGTCTATCTGCTACCGTCTATCTCTAAGGCAGATTCCGGACAATGAAAGAGCTGATGAACTAGCAAGAAAGGGGACGGCTATACCAGTGGCACCAGATCAGGAGACACCCCACCACCCCCCACTAAAAACAATTAAACCGCGAAAAACGTTATAAATCGCAAATGGTCTGAGCTTGATACTTGCAGATTATCTAAAGCAATCTGGCCTACGCTAAATCAAGGAAGGACTGATAACCTCCTAAAATTAGACAGGAAGGATATCAGTAAGGGAATAGGCGTGCTAACTGGCCACGTGCTAACTGGCCACCAGAAGACTTGGGGCACCTTACAATGACTTCTGCAGAAGCTGCATGGATGAAGAAGAAGAGGAAACTGTACTACACCACATCGGTACATGCCCGGCACTTGCGAAAACAAGAAGAAGACTGCTAGGCGAATACCACTTCAATCAAATTGAGGATCTGAGTAACATAGATTCAAGAGATATTCTAAATTTTCTGAAAGCCACTAAATAGCTACTAAATAATGATCAGACGAAGTCACATATGACCAGCAAATCCCAAGAGAGAATCACTGGGCATGGGCACTAAGCCGAACGAGCAGGATTTCATTATAATCATACAGTCACCCTAGCTATCTACCTACCTACCTTGGTTACAAATGAAGGGTTATAATACTTTTCACTGAGAAAATCCACGAATTGGGAATATGAAGACTTTGTACATACCTACACATATGTAACTTGCTAGTTTTTTGATTTAGCCAAGCGACTTCGCAATTGCTTTTGTTTGACTGCAGACGTAATATAGGAAACTTGAGCAAAGAGAAAGCTCTAATTCCGATATCGTATTTAGTATTTGTCTTGGGCCAAAGAAATTGCTAAATAAGCGAAAGATGTTTCTATCAAATAACTGAAACTATTATAGAAGATGGGTAACGAATTGAGACCCAAGACTTGATAATCTTCAAGCTCAAACAAAAGCAATCACATTTCCAGTACTAAATATAATTTCCTCCATTACACTACACTTAACAGTATCCATTCTATAAAAATCCGGTACTATTATTTGAGGGCTTAATTTAGCATGCTTAGGATCAAAAAGGACATCTTGTACTTTCTAATTTTCTTTAGATGAGTCCTTAAACGATTTTTCCTATATAGTTAGGTACGTAAAGGCGACCGTCCTGCCCTGGTTCTACCGAATTTCTCAGCACCTAAATAAAATAATAGGAAATTATTATCTCCTATGACATCAAGGCGACGATCAATTGCTTCGTACATACACACATACTTGTGTTTGCACAATTTTTTTTAAAAGGTCACTACAGAAATTATCGATCAGTTAGTAATTGCCAGCGAATTTTATATCTATATATAATTTCATTAAAGAAAACTTTTGTAACGGTTTCAGCTTCCCTTTTGGGAAGCGGGTCTAATAACCTTATGAGATCATCTCCAAAGGTCAAGATAAATTGGGTGACAGATTTCATCACAGGCATAATAGTACGTTTTGTTTTTTGCCGTATTTTTTTATGATTCCAAACATACTTTTCCGCTTATATTGTGGCGAATGCGAAGATATTTTTTGGAAACTCCCTAATGACCACCTATTGGCAAATCGTGGTGCTTCTTGAGAACTTATTTAATTTCCTATGTATCTCGGAAGTCGGAAAGATAAACTTTCTTTGTAAGTTGTAATTTGCGACCGATATATCTGTCTCACTATTTACTTTTGCCGTATTTATCACTCTTGATACAAATGTCTGTACTCCGCGATTTATCGCGTCTGAATTCACTCCGGATAGTTGTACTTGACTCATTGCCATTGCCACTTTCAACCGAAATATCCCTTTCAATTTTTGTATTGTGGACCTGAGTGTTACGCTTCTGCGCTCTCGTTATGATACGGATATTTGGACATTCTTCATTCTGTGGCCCTATACGACTGAGTGCTTCAGCCACAACATTCTGTTTTCCAGGTTTGTATTTATTGTCAAAGTCATATTCCTCCAGTTTGAATTAAAAATTTGATATTCTGGTTGTCATTCGTGATTCTGAAAAAATTAATCAATGGCTTGTGATCTGTATATTAAGTAATCTTCCGCTTCAATAAGTAGCATCTAAGATTTTGTACAGCCCACACCATAGCCAATGCTTCTCTTTCAACTAGGGAATGCAACAGGCAAATCTAGTCCGTTCTTTTTGTGAGAAAGCACGGGCCATATTATTGTTCCACTAGTGTCGGTAGAAGGATCGAAATGCTTGGTGAAATCCAGATATATTAGAAGAGATGGACTGGTTATTATTTTTTAAAGTTCTTGAAAGCTGTATCACTAGCAAGTGATATCCCGTAATTGTTTCTCATATTTAGAAAAGTTTGGAATGCTTCTTCTGTAGAAATTAATCACGCCTAAAAATTATTGGGTTTCCTTAGTATTTATTGGCGACGGTATCTGGAGAATGCTCTTAATTTATTGATGCTATGGTTCAATAGCTAGAGCTCCTTTCAATGACATTCGGTTAAATTCATTGTGTCCCGTATTTGTACTAAAAGCTTAAGCTATATTTCTGTTTATCGGCATTATTAATTGGTACTTTGTGATATCAGCCTGCCAGGTCTAAGGTAGACAAATATCGACTGTTAGCTAATTGATCAAGGATATCCTCAATTAAAGGCAACGGGAAAGCATCGCCAATTGTTACTTCGTCAATTTGCAGAAAATCAACCAACAATATAGGCTAGTATATTTCTTAACCATTCTCGTCCGGTTTCTTGGGAACCACCAAAATAGAACTGTTCCAAGGACCCTGTCTATGAGTTGTAATTTTGTTCGTAACCATTTGCTGGATTTGTTCATTCATAACGTTTCCATGTGCTACCGGTGGACGGTATTGTATTGCATTTACAGATCTGCTAGCTGTAGCATATGGTAGCCGTTGTCCTTACAGATGAAAGAGGTTAGAAAATCCTTAACATATAGATTGCCGTGAGGATACATCTTCCTGATTAAGGTCTTCTTGAAAATTAAGTTCTTGACGAAGTTTATTTATACGCTTGTTGTGTGTTTCTAGAATTACAGTACTACTCGTAATTGTGTATAACGAATTTTTTTAGATGCATTTAGTTTTTAAATGGAAGAACAAATCAATGAAAACATCATTTAGATGTTTGACTGCGCTTAAGTTGACTAAGTGTCAGTTAGTCCACTAAAAGTTGAACACAACTCTGGGATTTTTCTCTTTAACTTCTGAATTTGCTTTCATTCACTAAAATAGTATGGTTTTACCTTACAATTTACAACTCGCGAGTTTATCAACTCCTCATTTTCTCAACTTATGGAAATAGCAGAAGTTAAGGGATGCAGAAATCAGGAATTTTACTCCTTCTCTTTTCTTTCATTATCTCACGTATGTATACAAGACTGGATGATTATGATTTCATTTATCGTTTTCGTTTCTCAAAGCGGACAAAAGTAATGGTGCTCGTATTAAGTTTACAAGACTTGCGTGCCTTTTTGGCACGGCAAGTGGTACTTGCCTTTCGATTTGATTTGAAATAACAAAGTATTTGAAAGATAATTTGTTTGTTAACAGACCCGTTGAATTACGGGCAATTACACACCAACCAATCGCGTTACAATTGTATGAATTAATTCAATAGGCGAATGTAGACTTAATTAATGTAAGCATTACAAATGTGCATAATCGCTTGTGCTGTTCTCCACCACGTAGCCGGCAGCAACTAAAAACCAGAGATAATGAAGAATAGAGCTATCTTACCATTATCTCTGAAAATGTTGCTCTCTGAAAAATGCTCTCAATTCTACTTCTCATAGCGCACACGAACAGCACATACAACAAATTCAATGTTGAAAATAACATTGTGTGTGTGATTTGTGAAAAATATCCCAGGGGAAATTCGAGAACTGAAAGTTGGACAACTTCTGGATTTTATATTCCAGACTGTGAGTTGCAATAGCGAACAAAATCAAATGCCAACTCGCGCGCCGGTTAAATGACGAGTTGAAATCAACCCCGAAGTTGATTAACTCCCAGTTTTCCAGCAAGTTAAGCAATAGTGAACAAAATGAAGTAGAAATATTAACAGTGACAACTTTGTTCTCCTCCCCCATTGAATTATTAGAACCATCATCGTGAGAAAATGATTGACAGATATAATAAACTGAATGTACGATTTTATTAACAGCTCCATTACCTTGCGAAGGCAATATTTGAGTGAAGTTTACAAAAGGCAACTTAGGCGTTTATTTGGTCCTTTAATGTTAGTGTATATATGTTAGAGTATTTGATTGTTCTGACCAAGGATGCCATCGCAATTCAAAGTAGGAATATTTTCCGTGACATATATATGGGAGGATGGTTGGGTGTTGCGGGAATCGGGTAGGCACTGACTGGCGTCAACCTGGCGATGCCCAGTGTTGTAACTTTTTCTACACACCAATTGTGCTTATTTTACCTCCAAGTGGTAGCCATCGGGTACTGGTTGTAGTTCACCCGAGCTCAACTTGCCAAACTTATAAGTGCGACCTCTTGTCCTAGGGGTGACAAAAAAGGAACTGGCCCTCCAGGTTGGGGGTTGTGCCGTCGGGGTAACTGCCCGGCCACATAAAGAAAATATATAGTTACGAAGCAACAACAAGCCTCGGAAACGGAGGATTTTACTGATGACAACCCCTGCAAACGATATACGGACAACGATCTTCGGATCTGTACGTGGAATGTAAGGTCCCTTTATAGGCCACGTGCAGCCGAACAATTAGCGGAAGCCCTAGACTGCTGCAAAGCAGATATAACCGCCATCCAAGAAGTGCGATGGGATGGACCGGGCAAAAGAAGGCTGAAAAACTGTGATATATATTACGGTAACTGCTACAAACAGCAAAAACAGCGCCTATTTGGATGTGGATTTGTCGTTAGAGGCAGACTTAGGCAAGAAGTCTTATCGTTCAGATCCGTGAACGAGCGCCTCACGACAATTCGCATCCAGGCTAAATTTGCCAACATAAGCCTTATATGCGCACATGCCCCCACAGAGGAGAAAGATGACGACACCAAAGACAAGTTCTATGAGCTCCTGGACAAAACTTATGAGCAATGCCCTAGCTACGACATTAAAATTGTCCTTGGCGATTTTAACGCAAAGCTTGGAAAAGAGAACATCTTTGGTAGTACGGTCGGAAAGCACAGCCTACACGACACCACATCCGATAACGGATTTAGGCTGATCGACTTTGCTGCGGGGCGAAATGTTGTAGTAGCCAGTACAAGATTCTCACATCTCGATATCCACAAAGGAACATGGCGATCTCCTGATCAATCAACCGTCAATCAGATTGATCATATTGCGATCGACGCAAGGCACTCCTCCAGTATTATAGATGTTCGAACGTTCCGAGGCGCCAACGTTGACTCGGACCACCACCGTGTTGTAGCCAAGATAAGGTTGCGGATATCCCGAACACCGCCAAGACAAAGAAATACTGTGAGGAAGTTTAACATCAGCCGGCTACAATCGGAAGAGATTGCCAAATCCTTTTCCGATCGTGTCTCCCTTAACCTCTTAAGAAATCCTACGCCGCCAACATCAAGTATTGAAGATCAGTGGCAGCATTGCCAAAAAGCCATCAGAGATGCCGCCTCTGATGTGCTGGGTTTCAATCCGCCACCACAACGAAACCCCTGGTTTGACAACGAGTGTCGGCAGGCGAATTCAGCCAAGCAAGAAGCATACAAAGCGGCACTGCAAAGAAGGACAAGAGCTGCTCAAGATCTCTACGAGCAGAAGAGGAGAGACGAACACCGGCTTCTCAGGAGAAAAAAGAAGGAGCATGAGAAGCGCGCGATCGGCAAACTAGAGGGATATTACTGCAGGAATGAGGTAAGGAAATTTTACCAAAGGGTAAAGTTAACCAGTCAAGGTTATAAAGTCCGAACCGAAGCCTGTAAGGATGATCAAGGGAACATCGTAGTAGAGTCACAGTCGATGCTGAGGATATGGAGAAACCATTTCTGCAGACTGTATAACGGCGACGAAGAACCAAATTCCGCTGTCAGGCAGAACGAACCATTCAACCCCAATGAAAGGGACGATGAAGATCAACAATTCCGTCCACCCGACCCAGATGAAGTGAGGATTGCCATATCCAAACTAAAATCCAACAAGGCTGCGGGATCTGACGGCCTACCCGCCGAGCTTTTTAAGGCCGCAGGCGATGATTTGGTAAGGAGCATGCACCAACTCATCTGTAAAATATGGTCGGAGGAAAACATGCCCGATGAATGGAACCTCAGCATAGTCTGCCCGATCCATAAAAAAGGAGACCCTCTGAACTGCGCCAACTACAGAGGCATCAGTCTCCTAAGTATTGCATATAAAATCTTATCTGCCGTACTGTGTGAACGCCTAAAGCCATTCGTCAACAACCTGGTCGGTCCATACCAGTGTGGCTTTAGGCCAGGAAAATCCACCATCGACCAAATATTCACACTGTGGCAGATTTTGGAGAAAACCCAGGAGCAACAAATCGATACCCACCACCTTTTTATCGATTTTAAGGCCGCGTATGATAGCATTTATAGAGACGAGCTATACAGAGCAATGTCTAGTTTTGGCATCCCCACCAAACTCGTCCGTTTGTGTAGGATGACGATGGAGAATGCACGCTGCTCCATCAAGGTCGGTAAAGACTTAACCGAGACCTTTGATGTCAAAAAAGGATTCAGACAAGGCGACGCGCTGTCATGCGACTTTTTCAACATCGTTCTTGAAAGAATTGTTCAAAACTCGAACGCCAACACCAGAGTCACAGTCGATGCTGAGGATATGGAGAAACCATTTCTGCAGACTGTATAACGGCGACGAAGAACCAAATTCCGCTGTCAGGCAGAACGAACCATTCAACCCCAATGAAAGGGACGATGAAGATCAACAATTCCGTCCACCCGACCCAGATGAAGTGAGGATTGCCATATCCAAACTAAAATCCAACAAGGCTGCGGGATCTGACGGCCTACCCGCCGAGCTTTTTAAGGCCGCAGGCGATGATTTGGTAAGGAGCATGCACCAACTCATCTGTAAAATATGGTCGGAGGAAAACATGCCCGATGAATGGAACCTCAGCATAGTCTGCCCGATCCATAAAAAAGGAGACCCTCTGAACTGCGCCAACTACAGAGGCATCAGTCTCCTAAGTATTGCATATAAAATCTTATCTGCCGTACTGTGTGAACGCCTAAAGCCATTCGTCAACAACCTGGTCGGTCCATACCAGTGTGGCTTTAGGCCAGGAAAATCCACCATCGACCAAATATTCACACTGTGGCAGATTTTGGAGAAAACCCAGGAGCAACAAATCGATACCCACCACCTTTTTATCGATTTTAAGGCCGCGTATGATAGCATTTATAGAGACGAGCTATACAGAGCAATGTCTAGTTTTGGCATCCCCACCAAACTCGTCCGTTTGTGTAGGATGACGATGGAGAATGCACGCTGCTCCATCAAGGTCGGTAAAGACCTAACCGAGACCTTTGATGTCAAAAAAGGATTCAGACAAGGCGACGCGCTGTCATGCGACTTTTTCAACATCGTTCTTGAAAGAATTGTTCAAAACTCGAACGCCAACACCAGAGGAACAATCTTTCAGAAGTCCGTCCAACTACTCGCATATGCCGACGATATTGACATTATCGGAAGAACGCAGCGTGATGTCAATGGCGCTTTTGTGGGTATTGCAACGGAGGCCGCGAAGATGGGTTTAGCGGTAAACGAGGGTAAGACCATGTATATGCTGTCAACGAGAAAGGACACCCAACACCGACGTCTCGGTCAGAACGTCACAGCTGACAGATATAACTTTGAGGTAGTCAAAAACTTTGTATACCTAGGCACCGCTATCAATTCAGACAACGACACCAGCGCTGAAATCAAACGAAGAATAACTCTTGCCAATCGCTGCTTCTTTGGGCTAAGAAAGCAATTGGTAAACAAAGCCCTCTCTCGAACAACTAAACTAACGCTTTACAAGACCTTAATCGTCCCAGTCCTGCTATATGGCGCGGAGGCATGGACATTATAAAAAGCGGATGAAGCTGCTCTTGGTTGCTTCGAGAGGAAAATTCTTCGTGTGATTTTCGGTCCCGTCTGCATAGATGGTGAGTGGAGGAGGAGATTTAATGACGAACTATACGGGCTGTTTAGCGACATCGACTTAGCCAGAAGAGTGAAGATCCAACGATTGAGGTGGCTAGGTCATGTAGAGCGGATGGAAACCAATGCTCCGACCCGAAAAGTCTTCGAATCCACCCCCGAGGGACGGCGCAGTAGAGGAAGACCGCGACTCAGGTGGCGCACGCAAGTGGAAAGGGACCTCAACCAACTATGCGTGCGAAACTGGAGACAGCTAGCTAAAGATCGAGCTGGCTGGAGACGCTTGTTGGTTGAGGCCCAGGTCCACCCCGGACTGTAGCGCCACCTTAAGTAAGTAAGTAAGTATATATGGGAGGAACTAGCCGAATTATAGATCATAACTTCAAATGTCGATGACATTCTCGTTCCCTGCTTCCTCGTCAATTATGATTATATCTGATCACGTATCCATTTAATTTTCTGTTTAATTATACATCGATTGGACCGCAACTATACCGTTCTTAATACTCTCGTTACATTCATCACGTATGTTGTCGTATGATTGATCCTGGCTTTCTTTAATCATAGGATAACTATTTACGAGTAGGTCTATGATTGGCATTCTTTTCGTACCAGCGTTGTTTTTCGTGTAGCAGTCTATAATTTGGTGTCCGATTCTCAGACAGAAATCACACTTTTGGTTAGTTGGTCTAGTTTGTTTCCGAGTACTATTTGAATTCGATGCCATTTTCGACGGCCTTAAGTTAGTATTTGTTTACGGTTGATCTTGGGTATTATTTCTCCTTCTGCAGCTGGTGCTGTATTGGAATTTTCCCGCTAATTGTAAGTATGTAAGTCTTTCACTTAAGTCGAAATCAATGCTTAATGTCTTAGCATCCGCAGGGAATTGCTCACTTCCGGAACTCTAACATTCAGCAACTAGATTCGTCACTCTTTAAAGAAACAAGTTCAGTGCTTCGGTTGGTAATTGCCAACGATGCCTCAGTTCATTCGACACCTGGATGTATGTCTTTCTGGGAAGAAAATGTTCGCAAAGTAGTTTTTCGACTCCGAAGGTGTCGTACAATTTTGAATAACTATGTATCAGAACCAATTGGCAAATAATTGTTTCCTGATCCGACGCTAGTCAGCCTGTCTGCAACAATTTAAATAGGCGTGTAGCCTTGCAGTTTTATTCGCTGTAGAATATTGGGATCAAATTCGAAATTAATTGGAAGATGATATTCTCAGGAGTGGAAGGTTATTTATCGAAATCGGTTCTAAATAACCCAGTCTTTTATACCAAAGTAATTATGTATATATAATAATTTATATATTATAATTATATATATATAATATATATTAAAGTAATTATACCAAAGTAACTTAATTCGAAAAGTATCTTATCCAATTTTTTATTTTCTAGAACTAGATTGATCAACTCTTTCTTTTTGGACTTCGGCTTGTACTTCCATGCGTTCGGTTGTTGACTGCCCTTTTTCATTGATTTTCAGTTTATTGCTTTTTCATTGATGTTCATTGTAGGTGTCAGGTCTTGTCAGAGTTTTGCCCTTCCAGCTATTGAGGGCACGACCGTCAAGACCCTGAAAGAAAGCGCGAAGTAAATTGTTGTAATCCTAGACAAGAAACTCAACTGGAAACTAAATGTCAACGAATGAGTGAAGAATGAAATAACGGCCTGCGCAAAGCGGCCTGCATACGGATTGTCAGGCCTATTCCGACATACGGCAGCATAGCTTGCCTCAGCCACCACATTGAAGCTGTTAACTAGTATACCAAGATGCGGATGCCTTGGTGTGAAATCTCTTCGGGCTTAGAGGTTCTACTAGATCTTGTTCGACTCTACTTCTATTTGGAGAAGACTACTGCGAAGGATTACCCAATCCAAAGACTGGCTCTCCAGCCCCGAGAGTCATGAATGTATACTCGACAGACTACAAATTGCCTGACTACTCCCTTCCCTTCACAGATTTCGAAAGACCGTTCAGGTGTCAATTCCTAACAAGGGAGGGATGGAACCCTAAACAACCCATGAACTACTTATTCACGTCTATATGGATGGAACGAATATTGAAAAAGGCAGACGCGCGGGTATTTTCTCCGAAGTGTTAAATATGCACTGCTCTATCAGATTACCTGACTACCGTAGTGTTTTTCAAGCGGTGGTCCTGGTGGTAAAGGTGCGGATAAAATGATATGATTGTTTGAAATACCACCTGTTGATATTATCATTTTAATTGGCAGTCAGGCGGCTACTAAAGCAATTTCGGCTATCGAAATCAAGTCGAAGCTGCTCGCAAGCTGCTGCGAATTGCTCAAGATAACTCTATGCTGGGTCCCAGGTCACAGGGACATAACCGGAAACAAAGTAGCAAATGAACTTGCCATGCTAGGGGCCGAAATCAGCTATGCAATCCCATCCATTGATCAAAATTATGGGGCGAGCTATAAAAAGGTGGAACTCTCAACCTGCTTGTGAGACCTCCCGATTGCTATGGCTTAAGTTCAACAGCGCAAGGACCGGCAAACTCCTTCAATGCAATAAAAGGCTGCTGCGGATGGTAGTCGGCGCGCTAACGGATCGCAATCATTTGAAATATCATGAAAGCAAAATGGGCTTACCTAGGATACCATATTCAGGGGGTGTTGAGACGAAGAGGAAATAAAGGATACTTCCCACTACCTTTGTCAG
This sequence comes from Eristalis tenax, assembly GCA_905231855.2. Lineage (NCBI taxonomy): Eukaryota > Metazoa > Arthropoda > Insecta > Diptera > Syrphidae > Eristalis > Eristalis tenax. Next base: position 58,737,517 of record HG993126.1, on the reverse strand, counting down.
TGCCCCAGTCTCTGCCTGCTGAGACATAGAATCACAATGGGTTCAGCCGGATCTATATGAGGCATGGCCCCATCACGTCTGCCCACTCACTTATCATAACCTAGTGTTAAGTCAATAATTTAAGAAGTGAAAATTAAAATGAAATTGGAGATATTTTGAACATTAAGAGTAATTCGTAACGAATTTAAAGTCTCCAATGCCAACCCAAGAAATTAGCACGCCGCGAAAAACGGTCAATTCTTAGAACATTTTTGCCAAAAATTTGCATCGTACAAGGAAAATTATTCATTACATGGTGTGAAGATGTCATTTTCGCAGATGAAGGAAAGTTTAACAATAGTCCTTCCATCAGATGCGAAAAGGTTAAATCCTTCTGTTATTTTTCGCCTAAATTTGACGAAAATTAAGAAAGCGATCGAGGTTCAAAAGAATCGTTAGTGACATTATCTGTAAGTATATTATAACACGATCGCTCAACCAAATACGATTTTAGTAATTTTGAGCTTTGATTTTTATTTGCTTGGGAACACCATCTTGATGAGTGTTGTCTTTCTGTCTTCTTTCTTTTCTTTCATATTTTATTTGTGGTTTGTAGTATTTCCATAAAATGGATATCTTGTTACACGCGTTAAGTTCGTCGGCTGGCGTTTGTGGTCGAATCACTGGAAATGTCTGTCTACACCGTCTGTCACAACCAATTTTATTTACGAAATTAGCTTCTCCCATCCAATTTAATTGCACGGTTGGACACTGACATCTCTCAAATATGTATTACATACTTATATATTTTGGAATCCCGCAATTTGGCAGGTACACTTATTTAAAAATGCAATAAGATTTTCGGCTAGCTGCAAGGTTCATGTACATTGTCCTTGTCTTCTACCAATGATTCAATTTTATCTGGTAGCTAGAAGACTAAGAATTCGATATAATTTATTCTAAAAATTACATACAACAGGCTAAAAGCAAAACGAACCTTAAGGCCGCTTTCACACTCGCTAAATTCTTCTGCGGCTTTTCCATCTTGTTGACAAGGAGCTGAGGCAAAAAGGATAACACAGAGGAAATCACACACACAACGAACAAAAGAATTTTTTACTTTGGTTCTCAAAAAAACATTCAATGAATAAAACCATTGTACACAGAATCGGTTGCTGTTTCATTAGTCTTCAAATATGCACCTATGTATGTATAATTTCAAAGCGTTAATATGGCGTCTCATGCAGGCACGAGCGTCTGCACTTAATCTCTATCAACGAACTCCTACTCTCCTACGCTCACCTCCACGTGTTGAAATCTGGGCGACGGGCACCTTCGATCGCAGATGGAGTACTCAATCCTCGTGGGACGTCATTGGCAGCTGCAGACGAGAGACGGGGTGAGAGTGAGTCTTTACCAATTCTTATCGGCGGCGGAGCAGCTAGAGAACTGTCTGGCCAACGACGGCTGGTGGACTTTGTCTCTGAACGTAAACTCTCCGTAGCTAGCACGCGGTAAAGGGACTTGGCGGTCCCAGATCAGTGTAACTCGTCGCCGCCTGCACAAACAATCTAGAAGATTGAAGATTTTGTCAAGAAGCCATCAAAGAGGCTCCCACTGATATTCCTAGGAAGAACCTATGGCTTGACAACGGGTGCAGGCAGAGAAGCTCTACGAACAGAGACAAAGGGAAAGGATCCGGCTTCTCAGGAGGAAACAGAAAGCGCACGAGAAGCGCGAGTTACGTCCCACCCTGTCACGCAACCCGGTATTTATTCAACTTACATCGCTTTACTCAGCAATAGCGGCTTACCATAGCCAAGCCAACAATGGCTTGTAAACAAGTCCACAGCCAATCAGATAAGGGCTTCTAAATTTTATCAACCAAGCTAACCACAATACGTTATCATTTGATCTTTCGAGACGAGGAAAGAACACCACCGCAGATGAAGAATGGGGCAGACTGGTCAAAGCAGTGAAAGTGGTCACACCACATTGTAAATAAAACACAAAAACGGAAAATAATAAAAATTTAAAGTTAAAATTTTAAATTAATTAAAGTGTTTATTATTTTCCGCTCCAAACACATAACTCGCGCGATCGAGGAAATGGAGAGGTGCTACGGCAGGAATGATGTCTGAAAGTTTTACCAAAGGGTGAAACAATTATCCAATGGATACAAGATTCGGACAGAAGCGTGCCGGGACGAAAATGGGAACTTGTAGTAGAGTCGCAGTGGAGACTGAGAATCTGAAAAGATCACTTCTGTAGATTGTTAAACGGCGATGAACCCAAATACCGCTGCCAGGTAGAATGTTAAACTCAATCTGGACGATGATCGACAAGATTTCCGTCCGCCCGATATAGGCGAGGTCAAGATAGCAATATCAAGACTGAAGTCTAACAAAGCTGCCGGTGCTGGAAAAGACCCAAGAAGTTCAGATCGACAGGCCGCATACGACAGCGTGCATAGAGGCGAGCTATACAACGTTTCTGGTGTTTGCTGGCATTAATACGGATGCGGCTAAAATTGGTCTAGCGGTGAATGAGGGCAGAATTAAGTATAAACTGTCCTCAAGAAGGGACATACAACATCGACGTCTTGGACAGAGCAATGGGCTGCTACTTCGAGGTGTTCAAGGACTTCGTCTATCTCGGCTCCGCAGTAAATAGTTCTGGCCCGAAGAGTCTTCGACTCTGAACCTATGGGACACACATCAAAGGACATCCGAGTTTAAAGTGTCGCACCCATGTAGAGAAGGACGAACACCAACTGAGCGTGCGGCACTAGAGGCAGCTAGCCAGAGATCATGGTCCAGGTCCACCTCGGACTGTAACGCCAAATAAAGAAGAAGAAGACCTAACGGCGGCGCGTACATGTCCCTTGGTCATGTAGGATACTCACATATTCTCATATGAAGCTATTGTACATAAAAGTTTAGCGGAGAGGATTGTGTTCCTATGGGTACAATGACGTTCACTCTATAAAGCATCCGTAGGCTAAAAGGACACAGATCTTAATGTCTGCTCGGGAACCAGTTAACAAATGGCTAAAAATTCACGCACTGGGAGGCAGAGCCTTCCGCATGTGTTCCAATGCATTGACTGATACATTCCACAGTCAAGATTGATGGATCCTATTTCTTCAGGCCGACGTCGTGTTGCGAATTTGTAATCATTTCCGTCATTGATTTCACTTTTGATATAACACGCAACTCATCAGTAGAAAAGTGACATGGAAGATCTACGAGTAGTATAATTTTCCAAAGTTTATTTTTAGATATTTTGCAACGTTCGGATGTGATATTTTACATACTTTCACCATACAGGAAAACTATAAAGGATTCTAGCTTGTTCTCAGCACAGGATAAAGTATTTCAATAGTTCATGTCAAAAGTTAAAGTTTTGATCAGATGAATCCCAGGTATTTTGCACTACTCTTCCAATATTTTTGTCTATTAAGTCTATTGCCTGGTAATAAACAGCCTTTACTTTCACAAGTAAAAAAGACAATATTCAATCAAATAAATCAAGTGCATCTTATGATAAAGCTAGTTATACTTCGTACGCGCAGCATAACTTGACTTATATATACTCGTACTATTGTATATGAAACTATATACAGCTGTGTTCAAAATAATAGTAGTGCACTTTTAATTTGCATATCCCAAGCAATTCCATGCCAATTTTTTATATTCTCCCTTCATATCCCGAGCAATTGCAAGCAAATTTTGTTATATTTTCCCTGAATGCAGCCTGCAAAAACGTATAACGGTAATTAACAAAACAAATACTGATCATACTTTCCACTGCATGTCGGTTGTAGTACCAGTCAGTCGTTAAAGCTTTGGCGAAGTGCTTATACAGGTGTTCAAAAAATAGTAGTGTTCTAATTGACTGACTTAAAATTTGATGAAACATTTAATTTAAAGGTAGAAACATAAAAGTAAGAACAAATAAATATTTTTAATTTAGATTATAGTAAAATCTTGAACTTTTAATTAAACAGTGGGCCGCAATAAGCATTGCACAGAGCAGGAGAGAAAAATAATTTTAAAATTAAGAGCTATGATTGCTAACGCAATAAAGCACCATCCTAAGCCCGAATCCCACGGATGAAAAAAAAAAAACATCAGCATTAGAGGACAGGCGAAGATATAGCCAGACGCACCCCTCTGTACCTTCAAATGTCGTCCAAAAGGAGTTGGGGCTATGTATTAGTGCTGTCACAGTCCGCAGGCGGCTGTTAATAAGGGCCATATGCTTGGAGTTCCCGCAAGGTACCATTACTCTCCAAAAAGCACATAGCAGCTCGGATAGCTTTTGCCAAAGAACACATCACCTGGTCTGTGGAAAAATGGCGCAATATATTATGGACAGTTGAGAGCTAAATTGTTATTTTTGGGGCATGTGGGTCCCGTCAATATGTTCGCCGTCCTCCAAACACGGAATATCGCCCCCAATACACTTTAAAGACCATAAAACACGGCGGTTCAAAAATAATGGTTTGGTTCTGTTTTTCCTACCAAGGTGTTGGGCCTAACCATATTATTTCTGGGATCATGGACCAGACTGAAAATGTTAATTTCTTGCAAGGGTAATGTTGCCTTACGCAGAATATGAGTTCTTGAATAGATTTTTATATAAACAATACGTCTTGTCTGTAGAATCTTCGGTAAGGAGCAATGGTGCATCATTTTGGAATTACGTTAATTCAAAAAGAAATTCCTTGGGCTTGCCCAAGAAAATGGAATTTGGTAAAGTAACTTCAACAAACTTGGATGAAACCTGTGACCTATTTGCTAACTTTTCGTCGGTCTATAATGGGTCTCCGGTCCAGACAACAATGAACCATTACTCTAATATACTCGAGGTTCTGGATATAGGTGTATCGGAATTTACGGATCAGGATGTGATAAATGCCTTAACAAATCTTAAAGTAAATTACTGCCCAGGCCCCGATGGGGTTCCGGCTGGAATTTTAAGAAAAAGTTGGAATTCGCTTTATAGTCCACTTAAAATTTTCTTTAATCAATCCCTAAAAATGGGTGAATTTTTAAATGAATGGAAGTATTCTTTTCTGACGCCTATATATAAAAGCGGTTTAAGGCAAAAAGTAGAAAACTATCTATTTGAAATTATTGCTATTTGAAATTATTGTAAAAGAAAAATTATATTTCATGGTAAAAGAAATTATTTCTAATAACCAGCATGGCTTTATGCAGGGCAGGTCATGTACAACTAATTTATCATTATTTTCAAATTACATTTATACAAATTTAGAAAATTAATTACAAGTTGATGTACTTTACACCGATTTCTCGAAAGCCTTCGATAAAGTACATCACACTTTGCTTTTAAACAAGCTAAAGTCTTTGGGATTCCATTCCATATAACTTAAGTCTATCTATTGTTCATTAGTCAGACCGTATTTAGAATATTCTTCCATCATTTGGGATTTCCCGTATGATACACAAGAACTCAGATTCGAAAGAGTACAAAAAAGTTTCACGAGATATGCTGTCCGTAAATTATATTCCTTCGAAGAACTAACTAAATATGATGATAGATGTAAAATAATTGGCTTGCAAACCTTAAGTTTCAGGCGTAAGGCAGCATCAGCCATGTTCATCCGCGACACTATTAATTGCGGTATAAATTCACCAGATTTACTTTTTCTCATGAATATATATGCTCCCCAAAGATCGCTTCGGGTGAGAAATTTACTATACGATAAGAGACATAGAACCAACTATGGTTGTATTGAACCTATTACAAGGTGTATAAACACTTTTAATGAACTTTGCAACGAAATTGATTTTAGTTTTAGCACTATCCTTTAATTAATATTGTCTTTTTGATGTAATCTATGAGATGCAAAATCGGTAGATGATCCTTAGTCGCGCAACAAAAATCTGCTGTGTAAAGCGATACTGAGAGTTAACACTTAGAGAACGTAGCGTTTTGTGTGCTCTGTGATGGAAAAAAAATGTTTGTAGTTTTTTGCTGCTTTATATATATTTATTTAAATATATATTTATATATATTTAATTTCCAAGCTATAAATGTTGTCAATTAAGAATGAATTATTTTGTTAAAAATACACCTTTTATATAAAAAAATAATCGACAAAGCCAATATAACTAGGAGCACTACTATTATTTTGAACACAACTGTATATCACACCAAACACACTTCATAGTTAAAATATTCCATTTTTCTAAATGTCTACGCAGTACAATACTTAGCCAAGTTCTTCACCTCATTTCCATACAAAACAAAATCGGTTTTCACTTCGTTTTCACTCTTCACTCACTCAATATTTCATCTGTCTTTCATTCTCAGCCACATCCCACTAGACGAAATTGCGTAATTTCGGCAGTTTCCCTCGAAATTATAATCGAAATTGCGCATTTTCCCATATAACGGACAAATTTCAATATTGCCTCAATTACTTCAATTTCAATGACCAACAAAATTGTGTATTATAACAGTCCCAGTTTCCGTACAGTATTAACCAACAAAACTAGCAGATTTTTCCCCATTATGCCAATTAACTAGCAGATTTCTGGCAGATTGTGTGTTTGATTTTTTTGCTAAAATTTTCCATACAATGTCAACATAAAGTCATTTCGCTGTCAACCCAAATTGTTGTAATCCAACTGTAAGCACTTTTAGCAATTTCAAAAAAATATATATAGTGGAGACTTACCATAAATGCACCAAATGCACATACAAGCTCTAATAAAAGTGAACTCAAAACTGAATACTTACTACCGCCCCATACAAGAACCGTAAAAGCTCTTAAGACCAAACGTTAAACCTAGACAACAACCACCAAGTATAATAGTTGGATCTAAGACAGATGCCTGAAAGTATGCAGAGAATACCGATAAAAATCTCTACGGCGGTGGGAAGAACTGCACCAAAGGGTAAAGGAAAGATCGACAAGAAACGTCGCCAGAAAACGTGTCCCCCAATGAACTGGTAGGTAACATTTCAGTTAAGGGCCCTATGAACAGCATGCGAAACTCCATGGCTACTATCTTGGATGATAAAATAAGAATCTTACCAACTGAGGAGACTTGGAAGGGATTAAAACACATGTGACTGAACTAGCAATGAAAATAGGTGCGCTCACAAAAGAAAACGAAACACTTAAAGACCAAGTAGCGAGGCTTAAAGAAGACAGAAATCATGATCACTAACAATTAATACATCTGGAAGATCTGAAGGTTGAAATAGGGGAACTAAAAAGCAACAAAAAGAAGAATAGAAATACTTAACTATTTTGGAAAACAATGCAAAAAGCTGAACCTGGTCATAAGTGGAATGATAAAGAACGAAGACCTAAATGCAGAAATCAGAAATTCAATCAACAAAAATTTTAAAATTACAAATGCTATCGCAATACTGAACGTGAGGAATGTAGGTGAAAAAATGGTAAGATGGCAGTGTTAGTCGAGTGGCAGGGATCTCATTAGCGATGGGAGGCTCAGAAGAAGGGCTATGACACAACTGAGGGCGGAGATCCTCAACGAGAGTAAAGCAATATACAATAACTTTGTGGAGAGATCAACTAATGATTGAAAAACAACGCTTTTATTGGAAAATTAATCAACTTATGTGTTTCAAGGGAGACGGAAATAAAGAATTTTGTAAACTATATAAGAATACAATTAATAAGATAAATTTTAACTTTGAACAATTTATTGAATTATGTGATACATTTAAAATAAACAATAGGAATTCGAAGTCAGTGGAGAATTTGGTTAAGAAAGAAAAACAAAAATTTAATTGCTAAAGATTTAAATTGTAAACTTAAATTTCGAACGCGATCAATTATGTGATGAAGATTGTAAGCGCCACCTGCCTTTTAACAACATTAACGTGGTATTCCACTGCGATACATTTTAACGATCACCGCATCTAACATCGAAGCGCGGTAGGCAGATGTGCGCATTCGACTTAAAACCGCCAGTACGAAAGCACAAAATGAAAACAAAAAAATAAAAGAAAAATTAAATTGCCGTTTCCTTTTGAAATACAACTCAAGTTTATAATAGTATAAATAAATGCAATGTAATAACGAATAAAAAGAAGCACGAGGCTAATGAAAACATTAACACCATCAGTATAACACGCAATGTGCATGGACTTGCAACTACGAAGCTGATCCCTAAAAGCCTTTATATATATACGAGTATATATATATACCCTCACAAAATTATTCGTACAAAGCCCTTACCGGAAAAATGTTTTTCAATTCATATCTTTTTTTCAATTCATGCATACAAAATAATTTAAAAAAAAACGGAATCAAGAACTTTAGTAATTAATGATTTAGAAAAGAAAAAAGTTGTTAACGTCAATTCTAAGCAACACAAAATTATTCGTACAAAATGCAAAAAAAGGTAGAAAATGGAAGAATTGTGCAATATGTTATTAAACTAGTAACTAGTTGCACTTCCTTTGGCTTTTATAATTGCCTGCAAGCGTCTTAATATGCTTTTTTTTTGTAAATTCGGGGCTAATTATGTCCCACTCCTGCTGAAGAGCTTCCTTTAGCGCTTTTTTGCTTGTTATAGTTCGGGTTCTGATTTTGTTTTCCAGTTCTGCCCAGAGTTGTTCTATTGGGTTTATGTCAGGCGATTGCGGAGGTGTTTTTAATTGTTTCGGTACATTATACAGCAACCACATCTTTACCATGTGAGCAGTATGTTTGGGTCATTATCTTGTTGAAAGATATACAACTGGCTTAATCCCATTTTTGAAGCACTTTGTTGGAGACTTCGTTTTAAAATATCCAGATAACCATATTGGTTCATTGTGGTCTCAATGAACTCTATTGTGCCGACTCCATTTGCAGACAACACCCCCACATCATTACATTTTCACCACCGTGCTTGATCGCTGCGCAAAGATTTTTTTCCATCAGCGCTGTATTTTTTAGCTAATATCTTTTTGGCAACACTGGTTTAAACAGCTGACGCACGTTTCGTGTTTTGTTACACTGTCAAACATCATCAGTTTGGTCTATAATTTAACCATGAATCGTCTTACAAACGAACAACACTTGCAAATTATTCAATTTTATTATCAAAATGCGTGCTCTGTTAAGAAAGTTCATCGCGACATCACATGTGTTCAGCGACGAAGCTCATTTTTGGCTCAATGGGTACGTAAATAAGCAGAATTGTCGATTTTGGAGTGAATATCAGCCAGAAGCATTGCAAGAGCTACCAATGCATCCAGAAAAAGTCACAGTTTGGTGCGGTTTATAGGCTGGTGGCATCATTGGACCGTACTTCTTCAAAGATGATGCGACTCGTAACGTAACTGTGAATGGTGAGCGATACCTTGAGATGATATCCAACTTTTTTTTGCCCAAAATGCAAGAGCTTGACTTGCATGACATGTGGTTTCATCAAGACGGTGCCACATGCCACATGCCACACAGCACGCGCAACAATGGACTTGTGAGACTTGTTGCGAGGCGAGTTCGGTGAACATTTTATTTCACTTTCGGGACCGGTCAATTGGCCGCCTAGATGGTGCGATTTAACGCCTTTAGACTATTTTTTGTGGGGCTATGTTAAAGCTCATGTCTATACAGACAAACCCGCTTCAATTGACGCATTGGAAGACAACATTGAAGCATTTATTCGTGAGATATCGGCCGAAATGTTGGAAAGAGTATGCCAAAATTGGACTAAGCGGATGGACCATCTGAGGCGCAGTCAGGGTCAACATTTGCATGAAATAATCTTTAAACATTAAATTATATGCACCGCACTATCGATTCAAATAAAGATTTCATGCATTATAGCTTTAAAAAATCGTATAGCTTTTAAAAAATCACCCTTTATACACCTTTCATTGGCCTCAGATAATATTCGTTTTCGCCCTCTCCCGTCATTATTTTTCAATGTCCCCTCATATCTGTACTTATTTACAATATCTCCTACGACCGTGTGGTATCTACCGACAATAGCACCATCTTCTCTGTACGTTTTGCCCTCACAAAGAACGAGTTGTCGCTTTTTCAGAGATGTTTCGCTTCTTTTTCCACACATTTTTGCAAATTTCGAAATAAAATGTTTGTTGTTTATAAAATTCGACACACAAACGCGACACAATTAAATGTTTGCAAAACAACTGCACCTTATTCGATCCTCAAGGCTGATAACATTTTTGTACGAATAATTTTGTGCCTGCTCTTTTCTGTGTCGTAGCACAAAAACATCAGTAACTTACCGTTATTTTTCATCTTACACGGCATAGGCAGCCTAACAGTAACTAAACAAACGGTGCAGTTGTTCTGTGCAAAGAAACACGATTTAAAGAAAAGGATATGGGAAACAGAGCTTTTTTTCAACAAAATGGGTTTTGTCCGAATAGTTTTGTGTATATATCTTCATATATGTATCTTTCTTCTTCAAGAAACACAGGTAGAAGATAAGGACTTTACTCGATATGAACACTTTTTTGAAGGATATAGATTCAACTGGGAAGCGGCATATCGAAATAAAACACATACATACATAGAATGAAAAAGAATAAAATTCGGAGTTAATAACCAATGGAACATAGTGGAAGTAACACATGCAGACAGATATGATATTGTCTCAATACACCTGGGTACAGCAGTTTAACGAGTTGAAACTTCTCACATAATAAAAATAAGAATAGTAAAGGGTGGTTAAATTTTAAGCTCCGATGTTGAATGTAAATAACACCTAAACGTTAAGTTTTTTTCTGCATTTCATGTGACTTGTCTCAATTTCAGACTAACTCAATTTTAACCATGGAAAGATACACAATCGAGCAGAGCGTTAAAGTTATTCAGGCTTATTATGAAAATGGGCGTGAAAACACCAGTGCATGCTCGTACTGCAGAAAATATTGCTGCTGTTCGCGATAGTGTGGCTGAAGAGCCGTCCACCTCAACTCGTCGTCGTGCCCAACAATTGCACCTCTCACGCTCGTCGTTGATGAACATTATGCATAAAGACTTGCATTTACACGCTCACAAGGTGCAATTGACTCAAGAACTAAAGCCTCTTGACCATTTCAAGCGTCGTCAATGGTCAGAATGGTGGCAAGAAATGGCAACAGTGGATGATCAATTTTCGAAGAAAATCATCTTCAGTGATGAGGCACATTTTCACCTCAGTGGATTCGTCAATAAGCTGAATTGCCGCATTTGGGCGAATGATAATCCAAGAGTGATTGTCGAAAAACCAATGCACCCACAAAGAGTGACTGTTTGGTGCGGTTTATGGGCTGGCGGCATCATCGGGCCGTATTTTTTCCAAAATGAGGCCGGTCAGGAAGTTACTGTGAATGGTGTTCGCTATCGTGAAATTATAACGAACTTTTTATGGCCCGAATTGGAAGATATGAATGTGGACGATATGTGGTTTCAACAGGATGGTGCCACTTGTCACACAGCTAAAACAATGGCTCTTTTGCGCGACAAATTCAATGGCCGAGTTATCTCACGTGGTGGCGATGTCAATTGGCCGCCAAGATCATATGATTTGACACCGTTTTTTTTTTCTTTGGTTTCGATAAGCCAGCAACAATTCAAGAGCTAAAGGATGAGATAATTCTGCACATTAACGGCATAGAACCTCAATTATGCTTCAGCGTAATCGAAAATTTGGACCATCGGATGGAGGTGTGCCGCCGAGGTCGCGGCGGCCATTTTGCCGATATTTTGTTCCATACATAATTGAACCATACCAATATTATCATAATATAAAGAAATGACAATAATTTAATTTCCAAAATAATTTGTGTTTTTTTCAAAATCAACAGCCCTTAAAATTTAACCACCCTTTATTATGATGGAAGACAGACTAACATTCATGTTAGAATAGGAGACGAATCACAATTTCTGAACAAATTAACGTTAGAAAATCCTAGTATATTGGAGAAAATGTCATCTAACACAAAAAAAAAGGCCAAATAAAGTGTAGTTTCACCAGAAATGGTACGATTTCGCCTGCTATAATGCCAGAACGGACTCATTTAAAGCATTAAGTGCATGGAGGAGTACTAACGAGATAACTCATTCAAAAATAAACTGGATCAGAAATATTACCAATCATGTAAAGTAAAAAGAAAAGAAAACTACCATCAATTGGAAATAAAACTAAACTCTATAAGAGACTCAAAAAGCTGGTGGAATTTTGCAACTGAACTAAACATGCAACCGAAATAAAAATCGAAGATTCCCAAACATATTTTGCGAATCGATCCCTTATAAGCGGGATACGGATCTAGACTGCGAGAGAAGCCTGGTTAAATATATGCAATGCTCAAAAGGCCAAAGAAAATAAAGCACCCGGAGAAGACAGGTTGCATTGTGAAGTTTACAAAAATGCGCCAAATAACTTCATTGAGTTACTAGCTAAAGGACTCAATGTCCTATTCGAGAAAGGAAAAGTAGAGGAAGATTTTTTAAAAACCATTATATTTTCTATTTTTTAGAAAGGGAATGCCAACGAGGTATGGTATTATAGGGTAATATCCTTCATCAAGCAAAAATATTAGTCAGAATTATGTATAACTCATGTAGACTTCACAGCCATTGATGACATCGATACAACTAAGCAGTATGGGACACAGTATCTGCCGTCTGGAATGGTGACCAAGTTGGTAAAGCAAGGGCGTTTACTTAGCCCTTTGTTGTTTGCCCTGTTATTGAATGACCTGCACGATTTTTTAGTAGGTGGACTTTCTATGTCTGCATTGTAGAGCATGATACGAAAGTTGGAAGATTGCAGCAAAGTGTGGAACTTTATCACCAACCTGGATCGGTAGTGTGTACTTTAGTGGATCGGAAATAGAAATTGTCAAAAAGTACAAATATTTAGGCCTAATAATGACACAAAAACTATCACTAATGGAACAGCGAATGGTCTCGTTTACCTTGTACACTTCCTGAAAGACCGCGCTAAGTACCTCCACTTTTTCTTGCGGATCTTCGACCACAAAGAAGTTGTCGTCAAGTACAACGTTATCTGGATCAATACCTGCTATAGTCAGTATTTGTTCATTGTCAGTCATATCGTGACTGTCCATGTCATGATATACGTGAATCTCTTCGCTAGACAAATTTCTATTGGACGGTAAAAAAAAAAAAAAAACAGTTATAAAGCTCGTTTCCTCTGTAATTGGAAACTACGAGTATGTTTCCCCAATATCCATGTCGGGCATTAAGTCCCCGGACAAAATGGTTTTTTTCTGACTCCAGCCTTAGACATGAAAAGATTGAATCTAGAACAACAAGAGTTGTTCTAGAACTAGGGTTGCCGGAGGAGTAGACCGACCCTTCCACTGCGGAGCGAAAGCATACGATGCGGGCCTCCAACCCCTGAAACCTTCGTACTTCACTACTATACTACAATACTTTGTATTTTGTGTTATACCGCCTCCACCACTGGAATTGGCCCGGTCTCATCTAATAACATTAAAATGTGCCTCTCTGAGTGAGCTTGGTCTCCTATCAATGAATTTGCATTCACTGCAAGGATCTTGAAATTCATCTTCGTCTGTGAAGCCATTAAGACTGATGACGTGATTGGTTCTGCAGGAGCGCCAGAAATTGGTCTACCCGCTCCTCTCACCGATCCATACGCCTTTCAATGGACGATTTCCAATCTGGCGTTGAATCTCCCCCCTCTCTTTGCCTTAACTGTGGAGAAAGGCTTGACCCCGACCAGCAGAATTCCCTCTCACACTTGCTCGTTGAGCATTTGAAGGACATTCTCCGCTTCGAGTGGCCAGGTCAGCTTTAAAAGCCAGGACTGCCATTTTTGGAGTGAAAGAGAAGAACTCCAATCATCCACAGTCTTGCAGTGGATAGCGTACTTTTCAGTACATTAATTTTTACTAATAAAATAATTACCTACACCTAGCAGCACGTACTGTGCTCGCCGTTGTACTAACCGATGCTGCTTCACTGAGCTCTCCACCCTGCAGGCCTAAAGGATCTGCAGAGCCAAAAGCACCATCTCTAATATATAATATAGAGATAATAATATAATAATAAATAAAATATAATAATAAATAATATATTATAATATATATAATATAATAATAAATAAAATATAATTTTGGTACTCCGTATGCTGGACGTATTCTGAGCTGTCAGAATTGGGATAGTAATTTTCATGGGAATTGCGAGACGTAGTGTGGAATTAAAAAAAAATAGAAAATAATATTTTTGTTAAGCCAAATAGTGTGTTAATATCGAGTTAAAGTGCGGGAGTTTTCATTTAAGGCAAGTGTCTATATGTTATAGTTTTTGTGAAATACTGCTTTCAAACGTGTAAACAAAGCACAATTTAAATGAAAAAATAGGAAGAACGAAATCATGACAGTTCGTAAGCTGGAAGAAATTTGTGCGGGAAGAGAATTTGCTTCGGATATAATAAATTTAACTACAAACGCACTATTTTAAATTCCCTTTGATATCACAATGTCGGTGACTAATATTTAAGTATCCAATACAGGGTTAGAGAAGCCACATGAAGTTAAACTGAAAAATCTTCCATTGAATGTTGCGGAATGGAGCTGTTTGCTCATGCAAAGCTGGAGTAGGAGAAAATACAAACACATAGCTGTATTTATATTGTTCGTATTTAGGTAAGCTGCAATATATTTACATTTACCTTTTTATATTCAACGTCTTCATTTGTTTACATTTGTAGAGACCCTTTTGTGTCCCTGCTAAGTTGCACGGAGATGAAGCAGTCCTGTGGCAAGATTGGCCGTGAAATGACAGTCTCATGGTGGAATAAATGCGATGAACATGTGTACCAAAGATGAAGTATACCAAGTCTAGGGATATTGTCACCGATGTTGTGAAAAAAGAGTTTCAATTAGCACTACGTGTATAAAATAAAATACTTATGTTTACTAATTTGAAATACTAATGCTTACGAACTTTTCTACAGCTGCACCTAATTCAAGTTTTTTAAGACCAAGACGGGCTACAAATCTACTGTAATAGTTGCACAACCAACAGAAGAGCCATTCATAGGGGATTTCATTCAGATGCTCTTCACATCAATGGAAAAAGACATTATTTAAAAAAAAAATTAATTCCTCTTATGGAAGAATATTTTTCAAGTAAAGTAATATTGGATCTTTTCAGTTCTGAAATTGCCATTGCGGGCGATATCAATGTACACTGTAATGACCCACAATTCTCTAGAGAACTACTAAATGAAACAACTTATCTATTCGGTTGCCAGAATAAAAGTGAGTGTTTATTTATCAAAAGCTATGACAACTAGAAATTATATATTGCTTTGCCACCTTGATTAGTGTAGTAAAATGTTTATACTACTGACAAGGTCGCCACATTCCTCCTATATTTTTTAGCTTAAGTTTCAACTCTGGATTTCCCGGCTCGGTGTTATTTTCCACGACCTCGTTAGATTCTTCCAGCGAGGGATCAGAATTGCCTTCCATCCCTGTTTGAGATAAAACTGGTATTTTCTTTACATAGCTTAAGTTTCTCCTAAAAGTCATTCCGTCATCTCCTTGTACCACTGCTTCATTTCGATTTAATTTAATCACCTTAAATTCAGCAGGATCGAAAGTTGTTTTTAGCTTGTTTTGGGGTGTCAAATTGCGAAGTAAGACTTTATCGCCATTAGAAATATCCCCTCCTTCGCACCACGAGCTCTATCTCCACTCTCTTTTCCTTTTTGTTTGTTTATTTTGTCCAAGTCTCTATCTCTAATTGATATATTATACAGCAGTTCTGAAGGTGATTTCCCCGTTTTAGCATGCGGTGTCACGTTGTACATTAAAGTAAATTTCTGCAGTTCTATTTTATAGTCTGCCTCCTTTCCGTGGGCTATTTGTATTTAAAATCGATCTATTCATGTTTTCAACTTCACCATTGGCCTGTGGCCAGTAAGGAGGCGAAGTTATCAAATCAATGTTGTTACTGTCACAATAGTTCTTAAATTCTCGACTCACAAACTGCCGACCATTATCAGCTTTTTCTAAAATGGCAATTATTTCTGAAGACGTTATTTTTTTCACAAATCTAGTCTCCTGGTACCTTGAATAATAATCAATGATTACAAAATCGTAATCGTGATTTGTTAAATGACCCAATAAATCCATTGCAAGGCATTCCCAGGGGCCGTCTGGAAAAGCATGTCGCTGCATAGGCACTGGTGGGGTCGGCCTCGAAACTAACAGACAATCTCGACACAGTTTTACGAAAGATTCCACTTTTCTATCCATTAGTGGCCACCATACTTTTAACCGCAGTCTTCGTTTCATTGCTGTCTCCCCTGGATGACCTTCATCTCCCAACTCCAATACTTTTGTCCGTAACGGTCTTGGTATGACAAGTCTGGAACCACGAAGTAAGACGTTTCCCAGGGTGCATAGTTCAAATCGAAACGGAAATAACTTATTTTTATTACTCGCTGTCCAATCGTCTTTCTTAATATTTTCTACCGCTTCCATAATCTCTTGATCGTTGGCGTTTTCTTTGACCACCACACTTATCGAAAGTGCACGAGGAACCACATTCTCAATTAGTGCACATACACTGTATTCACAATGCCTGGACAAGGAATCTGCTATATTAGATTTGTCCGCTTGATAAATAACTTTGAATTTAAATGACTGAAGCCGAAGAACCCATCTTTCGATTCTAGCAGGTGGTTTCGAGGTAGGCTTAAAGATTGCTTGGTCTTTCATTTGTGGTCCGAAACTAGTTCGAATTCTATTCCTGCAAGATAGTAATAAAAACGTTATACTTCCCAAACTAAAGCTAAACTCTCTTTTTCAGTCTGGGAGTATCTCCTTTCTACTGCAGACAGGCTTTTGCTAGCGAACGGAAATTACTTCAGGTCATCCTTCATGAAATTGTAAGAGGACTGCTTCTAATGCAACAGGACTGGCATCAGCAACTAATCGCGTACGCTTCTTAGGGTTAAAATAAGCCGGAAAGAGTCGGAATTTTTGCTAGGGAGTCTTTTAAACGCTTGAACGCATCTTCCTGTTTTTCACCCCAGGTAAACGGAATATCCTTTTTAATAAGCTTCCATAGCGGTTCTGTAGTGTCTGCCAAATCTGGAAAAAACTTTCATAAATAAGTAACAAGACCCATTGTGTGTGTTTGGAGACCGAAATTCCAAGATCGTTCTGACTTTGTCGGGATCTGCACTAATTCCAGTTGTGGCTAATACATGACCTAAGAACTTTAACTCATGTACTTTCCAGCTGCACTTGTCCCTGTTAAGGGTGACGTTCATATCTTTGAGGATGTTCAATACCTGACGATAGAGCTGGAATCATCCACTCTGTCTGGCTCTCGATCTGTTCGTGAACTTGACACATCTCTAACACATCTTCTATTGAGTATTCCTTTTCCAATAAACGTTTCTTTAAATCTCTAGAAGCCCATGTGTCTATGACCTTGTCTTTTATGTTAATTTCAATAACCTCTTGCTTTGTGTTGCCAAAAGAGCATTTGGCTGCCTGATGTCGAAGCCGCAGAAGAAATTTCTTGAAGCTTTCCCCTTCATCTGGCTTTAGTGTTCTAAACAAGTGTCTTTCAAATGTCGAATTTCTCTTGGGTGAAAAATAGTCATTTAGTTTTCTTACCAACACCATGAATACATTTTCATCCTCAATTGCTGTGGAATCCGCTAAAGCTCCAGGCATATTAAAAATAACCTCTTATAATTGTGGTCCTCCCAAATGCAAGAGTTTATTTTTTTTTAATTGGATCAGGGATTTCTTCGGAATCCAAGTAAAGGAAAAATTAACGATACCACTTCTCCCATTCTGATCTCATCAAGGACTTATCGATATTTTCACATAGAAAAGGTTTTAACGCGGACTCGGCCATCGTTTCCTTATAAGTAACTCTCAATCCTAATTCTCTTTTTTTTTTCTTGCAATTTAATGCCTTTGGTCAACATTTAAATGTAACCCTCAATGCTGCAATTGAATGCAATTTCTTTCTTTTGCAATTTAATGCCTTTGGCTAACAATTAAATGTAACACTTACTCGATTCAGTTTTTCTTCGAATTTTCTGAGGTAAATTATCTGACACAGCTAGTAAAGCTAGTTATAGCCACAAACAGTTAAAGAACAAATTCCTTAAAGAACAGTTTTGCTTTACTGCTGATATGATCACAAACATTTTTCTGCGGGATGAGATCCTTCATTCCTCATAGAGTGAAGTGTATTAAGCCCAAAGCAAACGCATGGTATGACTCGAGCTGTTAAGAGGCTATCAGGTTGAGAGAATTGAATTTCCGGATATACAAAGCCAACCCTACTGAAGAAAACCGGAATAAGTTTAAATGGACCAGAAATGACTGCAATGCAATTATAAGACGTGTGAAATTCTCGTCTGAGCAAATGTTGAGTGAAAGTGCTACAATGTTCCAACGGTAGCAAAAACTTTTGGTCATCCGTCTTCAAATCCCACGCTCATTTACAATGACATCCCAGCTGTCAGCTCTTTAGACAAAGTGAATCTGCTTGCGGCGCATTTTGCAGTCAGCTCTACACTGCCAGATTCCAATATGTCGCGACCTGTACTTGAGAGCGTTGATTTCATCATGGGAGAAATCCACTTCCACACTCGTACAGTTGCAAGAGTACTTAGAGATCGCGATGTGCACAAATCCGCTTGGCCGGATGATATTCGCCCTATACTTCTTAAGAGGTGTTCTTCTGCGCTGGTAAAACCACTGCGTAAGCTTTTTCATCTACACAGTTTTCTATGAGTGACTTTGCATCACTCCCAGTAAGGCAAGCAAAAAGAGTACAGAACAACATCAACATCACATCCTCTAATTCGTGGGCATATACTGTTCCTTCCTCGTCTGTAAAGCCTTCATCAACTGCAGAAATCAACAACAACAATGCCTCAGTCTCAGCCTCAGCATCTTATGGAAGCGGTGAGTTGTTCACAATGGAGGAATTGAATTCACTGGTCATGGAAATGGTCACTAAACATGATTCATGTAGATCTAGAATAGATCAATTTAATGCTGTCGCACAATTAGCTACTAAGTTTTTGAATAATCATGTTAAGTAATTTAAGTAACAACAATATAAATATTATAACATGGAATGAGGTATAAAGCAAAAACATCACAACAATATTGACATTGCCGAAACATGGCTAGCCTCAGATATTCGTATTTCCACCAAGACCTATAAATGTTATCGTGTGGATAGGGTAGATAGAAGAGATGGGGGTGTCGCAATAATGATAAAGAGATCACTTCAACATGAACTTTTGCCTAGTATTCAGATTACGTTTATTGAAAATGTGGGAATTGAAATAACCTTGTCCGATCTTACGAAAGTAAAGATTTTTTGTGAATATTTCCCCGGTAAAATAAGAAGAAATCTTACTCGTGAGGAAAGATGTCATGCACTTAAAAAGGATCTAAGAAATCTCCTATGAATTGGATTTTTTTAGTAGGAGATGATTTAAATTGCAGGGACATGGTTTGGGGTTGTGCTAGAGCAAATTCCTGAGGTAACATATTGTCTGATTTGTCTTCCTTTTACCCGTTTTCATTAAATTTCCACCTAGTTTTACCCACGTCCCTTCTCGTGCTATTGGCAATCCGTCTGTGCTTGACTTCTTTATAATAAACGTCTCTAGTCTGGTATCTGAACCAATCGCCATAAATGAACTCAGCTCAGACCACAATCCGGTTCTTTCGAAGATATGTGGGTCAGGAGTGCAGAAACAAGAATACTGCCTAGATCTCAAACATACTGACTGGAACAAATATCGCATAGAATTAGACATACAACTCAGAGACAGTTGGATGAACCTCGCTCTCATATCAACCAAAGAGGATGTTGATTCAATTGTCTAAAGGTTTTTGGACAATATCCTCACCTCTGCTCACAATAATATCCCGCTGACATTTTAGACCTTATCAGAATTAGAAACATGCGCAGAAGGAACTGGCAAAGATATATATAGCTTCTCGTAATACAACTACGCAGCTTACCAAGATAATTAGCCACAAAAGGATATCCTATACATATATTACAGAGAGAGAAAAAGCAAATGAACTAGCTGAAAATTTTGCAAAAATCACTCAACATCTATGAAACGCCAGCACAACTTCTACCGTAGACGATGTTCTTCAAATTTTCAATTCATCTAATTATGAAACTCCCTTTAAAGAATTTATTTCAGAAGAAGATACACTTTTCTTTGTAAATAGCTTAAAGGTAAGGAAAACAGGTGGAGTAGGCAACATAAAAAACGTTTACCTCAAAAATAACCCCAAAATGGGTATAAGATATCTTACTTTCATTATCAATTCATTTCTTAGGGTTCAGTACTTTCCGATTGCATGAAAATTAGCAAAAGTAGTTGCAATACCCAACGACGGCAAACCCTCCGACAGAATAGAAAGTTATAGACCAATTAGCCTACTAAGTACCTTAAGTAAAATTTGCGAAAACATAATACAAAAAAAACTACTATCCTTTATCGATGCTCACATGATTTACCCAAATAAAACAATTTGGCTTTAGGCGTCATCATGGTACTTCACGGCAAGTTCTAAGGATATGCAATATCATAAAAGCCAATCGTGCAGTAGGGAAATCTACAGGTATGATCTTGCTCGATATCCAAATAGCGTTCGATTCTGTATGGCACGACGGACTCATATACAAAATGTTACAGTTTAATTTCCCTCTGTTTCTGTGTAAAATCGTTAAAAGTTTTGTCACAGATCGATACTTTAAAGTCTATGTTAAGAGTGGTGTTTCAAATCTCGTCATTGCAGGTGTTCCACAAGGCTCAGTCCTTAGTCCAGTTCTCTATAATTTGTTTACGCCTGACTTTCCTACTCTACCTTACTGTGATACAGCCATATATGCCGATGATACAGCAATTTTGTCTTCGCATGAGTTCAGTCTCAATATTGAGACAAACTTAATAAATGCGGTTAAATGGTTACTCGAATATTTTTCCAAATGGAAAATAAGAATTAATGTCGATATGATCCAAGCTATCTTTTTTAGCAGAAAAAGAAAGTCTTACTTCCAACCTTCAAATAACCTAAATATCATATTTAAAATGATGAATATTCCTTGGCATTAATCTACTATGAACTTACATTACAAGGCTAATGTTGAATTAATGTCTAACAAAATACATAAACTCTCTGAATCTTTCAAAAAGCACTTTAACATGTTAAAACAATCTTATATTACGTTAATCATATCTCTGTGCAAATAATGCAATTGAACGATAACTAATTGTAATTTGAAATGAAATAAACATATCTATCTATCTTTTGAGATTGATATTTTGACTTTAAACTATGTCCCATGGATATGCGTTGTTGGCTGACCTGATATCAGTAAGAAACCCAGTTTAAGGGTGTTGAGCCAAAAGTCACAATAAAATCAAACTAAGTAGATACCTTCCTACCTAGATCCCTATTTATTGAATAAATTCATATGGGTAAAGGATTTTTTATGTTAGATGCAAATAATTAATAAAGAATAAGTAATGCGATAATAAATTGTTTGACAACGAATGAAATTCAAATAATTTTTACTTTTCTAATTAAAACAAAATATAAATGAGAAGAATAAAAGCAAGTGGTCTTCGAAGTAAAAAAATAGCCACGAAGGAAGTATTATGAATAACCAAGGGTCGATCTTTAAATATTTATATGCAAATTCCTATTTCTGAAACTTTATCCTCGTCATGTAATTTAAAGTCTCCAACACATATTTTTACTGTCGACAATTGAGATTCTAAAGTAGGACGAGAACTCAACAAAGATATTCTAACCTAAAATACTCCAAATATGTCATCTTCAGCTTCACATCCTTCATGCAAATGCAAATGTTGCTGTACCTAAACAGACCGCCTAATTTATTGACATACATACGTATTTGTATTCTCAAATATATCATAGATGGTCAATTCGCACATGATGCCTCATTAGTGAACAACTCTGGCATACGCTCGACCATAAGCGATCGTCTGATTAGATTGAGCAGGCCGGATCATATAACTCTCATTGGCGGTATAACAGGGCATAGCGTCATAGGAACTCACGCCTCCCCTACAACGACTTCTGCACATGCTGCAGAGACGAGGATGAGGAATAAACGATTGTACACTTGCTATGCAACTGCAGTGCTCTCTCATCCCATGGACATAGACTTCTGGGAGCCTATTATTTTGATACGAGTCAGCCATCTTCTTCGATTTATTCAAGAACTGAAGGTTTTAGGGAATAGGTATTCCTAGATCCCCGTGGTAGAACAATTGCCAGAATGGGAATATACTGACCTAAGTGTGGCCGCTGACTTCCCATACAGCAGTCAGCCACTTCAACCTAACCTAACCTACATATGTGTGGGTAACTCGTTGAAACCGTAGACAAAGGTATTTGAGTGTGTGCACAAATTACTAGGGTAGCATAAATTGGGTCTGCCCCGGGCGGCGTGTACATATTGGATAAGTGAACTTTCGTGTTTCATTCGTCACAACTCTATATTTGTGGACAATTTGAGTAATTTTGCGTAGTACCATTTCGGCATAAAGTAACAATATGAAGTTGGCAGTGGGAATCGACAGAATTCTAATCAGTTACTTCTATAAATCGGAAATTAGATTCGATGTACATATATATATAAAGGGTGATTTTTTAGCTATTATCTTTTTGGCAACACTGGTTTAAACAGCTGACGCGCGTTTCGTGTTTTGTTTCACTGTCAAACATCTTCAGTTTGGTCTATAATTTAACCATGAATCATCTTACAAACGAACAACGCTTGCAAGTTAATGAATTTTATTATCAAAATGTGTACTCTGTTAAGAAAGTTCATCGCGCGCTTCTTCCACTATATGGTCAGTTTAATCCAGAGCCTAAATTTGGCTCAATGGGTACGTAAATAAGCAGAATTGTCGATTTTGGAGTGTATATCAGCCAGAAGCATTACAAGAGCTACCAATGCATCCAGAAAAAGTCACAGTTTGGTGCGGTTTATGGGTTGGTGGCATCATTGGACCGTACTTTTTCAAAGATGATGATATAGATATAGATATGATATTCTTGTATTATATCGGTTATCCTTAATGACGTCATGTCGGTTTCAAATTGATCAATATATTTAGATAGTGCACTCAAATGGAAATACTAAATCAATCATGTTCCATCAACTTATTCTGGTCAGAACATTCTACTAGAAAAATGTTGACTCATTGCATTGCCAACTCGCAGGCCCACCTCTATTGTTCGTGCTCCAAGAACTCACCCCAAATTCAATCAATTTACTCATGACAACTCAATAACTGACAACTTCTATATTTTACGACCCAACAAACCCATAAACATCCCGGCCGAAGTCAAAGATTAAACCATATTGGTCAAAAGCCCATATACCGCAAGGCGATTTTCATTGTCCAATGAACATGTTTCTCCAAGCCAATGTACCGCTGAAGCAAGACAATCTCATTATACCGTCTTTGGGTGATCTTTTGAAAAAAATAAAAATATATTTGGTCTCAAAATGGTTTTATTTCCATTCGCTCAGATGACCACTTTGGTTGAACACTTTTGAAGTATATTCACATTCGTGCGGAAAGACGGAGTGGCTACGAATGTGAAGTTCGGATGATGAAGTCTTGAACGCCACCCACTCAAGAGATTAGTCTCGTATTTACATGCAGCTGCCACGACAAAATCAAATAACGATGTGTGTGTTCGCTTACATATTTGGAATCAAATAGGTGTAAACCTTAAATGGTACCATGCCCAGCGCGAGTGAACCAACAATTTTATGACGTGAGACGTGCACATGTTGGTAATCCAAAGTAGTATCTACAACTATAGTCGTGTAAGACATGATTCTTTAAAGACCAGAACTTGACATAGAGACGTAGCTCTTTATTCACTTGTTCGCGATCGAGTAATCATGCTGTGATTCCATTCATATGGCATACTTTTCTCCTAGCATCACTCAATATTAAAGCGCTAAGTATGTAAGTATGTCACACCTATACCGAATCCAAACGAAAAACAACCCTTGAGAGTTATCGGGTCCATTGGTGGAGTGGGTTGGAGCGTTGCTCACCCTTTCGTGCTGGTTCTATGTTCAGATCTGGCTGAAGCTATCCCCTTTTTCTTTTTTATAGGAAATACTTCATATTCCTTTTGTTTTGTGTAAATAAACATTACCCCACAGATGTTAAAGTTACATAAATTCCGCATGCGGAGCAAAATAAGTTATCGCTTTTTAAACGACTATACAATTCTCAAGCAGAGAGTTGTTGCAACCATTTCAAGTTGTGTAGTCGTGGATATGGTGTTGTCCTTCAGGGACTTTTTTTCTTATTAGAAATCCCGCTATTGTGAACAATGTTCGAAAGGAAATGGAAAAAGTCTGGCTAAGTTCGTAAACGCAGTACTGCAATGTTCTTAATTTCAGACATGTGGCAATGATGCAATACATCGCGTTCTAAATCATATGAATGCAGCTGCTGCGCAAACAAAAGCAACAAGCGCATCATTGAGCGATGAAATTGGACATATATATATAGATATTTCTGCGCGCAAAATGGAGGCTTCACCAAATTCGTGAGCACAAATTATATTTTATTTAATTTATTATTATAGTACCAAAGTACATTAATTTTTCAGGAAGATATGGAAATATCTGAATACAAAGTTATTAATACAAAATAGACTGGCATGCGAAGGAGAATTCGTGTAAAAAAAAAAAGCAGTGATCTGGAGGCAAGTTCAAAATATCATTCTAAAGGAGTATCATGAATTCCCTTTCGGGGTTGGTGAAATTATCAGAAAGTTTCTCAACATTATGGTGACTTATAAAAGAATCAAAGTCACGAACAATTCGTTGGGGGAGTCTACCACATTCTGGGAGTAATTCGACTTTCTCGATGAATATGTTGTGCAAAACCATTCGCTTTCTGTTCCCGATGTGAATTTGGTTGGAACAATGGATGCCGCTGAAGAAGAAGTTGTTTAGCATCATCCAGTGTTGCGAACAGAATTCGTAGAACCAGTTACAAAAAAAATTCAACCTTAGAGTTTTTAAATTCTGTGGCTGAGAAAGACCACGCAGCTTTAAATGAGCTTATAAGTATAGAACACGAACGGTTGAAGGTGGACAGAGAACGAGTAAATGAAATGCGTGACATGAAGTTATATTTGTCACTTCTTGATATGGAATACAATTTCATTAAACCAAATCAATTTAATCTGTCGTACAAGCTCGACTGAATTTAATTTAAATTGTAAAACCATTTGGGATTAATTTTTAAGTTTATTTTTTAATAAATAATTTAATATATAATTTTAAGGGCCGATGTTGATTTTGAGTAAAACACAAATTATTTAGGAAATTATTGTCATTTCATTTTATTATGATAATATTGGTATGGTGCAATTATGGAACAAAATATCGGGCAAATGGCCGCCGGCGGCACACCTCCATCCGATGTACCAAAATTTTCGATGACGCTGAAGCATAATTGAGGTTCTATGCCGTTAATGTGCAGAATTATCTCATCCTTTAGCTCTTAAATTGTTGCTGGCTTATCGAAACCAAAGAAAAAAAATCCAACGGTGTCAAATCACATGATCTTGGCGGCCAATTGACATCGCCACCACGTGAGATAACTCAGCCATTGAATTTGTCGCGCAAAAGAGCCATTGTTTCGTTAGCTGTGTGGCAAGTGGCACCGTCCTGTCGAAACCACATATCGTCCACATTCATATCTTCCAATTCGGGCCATAAAAAGTTAGTTATCATTTCACGATAGCGAACACCATTCACAGTAACTGCCTGACCGGCCTCATTTTGGAAAAAATACGGCCCGATGATGCCGTCACTCTTTGTGGGTGGATTGGTTTTTCGACAATCACTCTTGGATTATCATTCGCCCAATTGCAGTGACGAATCCACTGAGGTGAAAATGTGCCTCATCACTGAAGATGATTTTCTTCGAAAATTGATCATCCACTGTTGCCATTTCTTGCCACCATTCTGACCATTGACGACACTTGAAGTGGTCAAGAGGCTTTAGTTCTTGAGTCAATTGCACCTTGTGAGCGTGTAAATGCAAGTCTTTATGCATAATGTTCATCAACGACGAGCGTGAGAGGTGCAATTGTTGGGCACGACGACGAATTGGGGTGGACGTCTCTTCAGCCACACTATCGCGAACGGAAGGAATATTTTCTGCAGTACGAGCATGCACTGGTGTTTTCACATCTCCTACAGACCCGGTTTGCTCAAATTTTTGCACGATTTTTCCGATTGTACGCACATTTGGACGATTAAATTGGCCGAAAAAATCACGGAAAATTTTTGATTTGAACGCCCATTTTCATAATAAGCCTGAATAACTTTAACGCGTTGCTCGATTGTGTATCTTTCCATGGTTCAAATTGAGTTAGTCTGAAACTGAGAAATGTCAAATGAAATGCAGAAAAAAACTTGACGTTTAGGATTCAACATCGGCCCTTAAAATTAACCACCCTTTATATAGCAAAGGGCCGATTAGAGGGGAGTCTGGGATAAAGTGCCAAGGCTTGTCTGGAAAACAGTACCATACCGCTACAAAGTTTAATAGAATCGATAATTTTTCACTGGGTATGCTCGGAACATATGTGTGTACATGTGATTTCATGCAGTATAACCAACAACAAACAACTAAACGTGTCAGTGATCATCTCAGGGAATACAAGATAGGATTTGAAGAATATATGAAGCAAATAAAAATAACATGGGCAGTACTAAAATGTGTAATGATTTTAAGCAAATGGGCGAGAAAATAGTAAAAAGATGTACAAGTGTTAATAATGAAGAAAATACGGAGGATGGTTAAAATTGAAGAAATTCTGGATTTACTAACAACGTGAAGCTCCATTCATAGATAGACTTAGCTAGAACACCCTGAGTCACTTTACTCATGCCATTAATAAACTTATTCACATGCGTGGAAATATGCAAAAGTACTTCATGTTGCCAAAAAGTCGAATGCTACTTCCCCAAATGATTACCGTCCGATCAGTTTCCTTCCGTGTTTTTTGAAAGACTTTAAGAGAGTTTTGCCTGAACAAATTCAAGGTCTCCTATCCACCAACTCTCTACTGAATTCTTGCCAGTCCGGGTTTAGTGCTGCGCTTCCACTATAGTGGAAGTTCTAGATGATATCAGACAAGGATTCAATAGAGGGTTGATACCTATTCTTTGACTTCTTGATTTGTCCAAAGCCTTTGACCAAGTCAACCATGTCATTTTATGCTGGAAGTTACAACATTACTTTGGCTCAAGCCGTACTGCTGCTAAACTATACAAATTTGTATATTCGAAAGGCCAGAAAAGGCTAGTACACATGGTGATCCTGAGCGATAAATTTTGGGCCCTTTACTATTATGTATGTACATTAATTATCTCCCATCTGTATGTGACCTTTGCGCGATAATTGACTGGGCATCAAGAAATGGGCCTCTATTAAATCCTTCTAAGTGCGGTTCGTATCGATAAGGGGGCTATCGAGTTTGAACTTTTTCCTGATATCTGGGTTTCTGGGACAAAACTTCGTTTGGTAGATGTGTAACCAGCCTTGGATTTGACATCAGTCGGAACCTATCATGCTATAACCACACAAATATTGTAATTGGCCACGTCTGTGCCTGTCGGCGAAAACTATGGATGTATGCTGACTTTACTCCTCTTCTGACACGTCGAATACTTGTTCAAGCACTTATAATGCCTATCATCTTTAAGGGTGAAGTGTATACAGCTCTTTGGACTCGCTCTCTTCTCACAATCTCCAAGTAGCTTATAATAACGCGCTACAATACATTTATATGCGCCTTAGTTATGGGGGAATTTCTCCATTCTTTATTCAGTTTATCAGGTTTGGGTGTTCACTGCAGCAGTACTTATTTTCATACTTATATACAAAATCGGTATTTTCTTGTTCCCACAGAACTTTCAACATAATTGCCCTTCTTCTTCTTCTTTGTTTGGCGCTACAGTCCGGGTGGACCTGGGCCTCAACCAACAAGCCTCTCCAGCCAACACGATCTTTCGCCAGCTGCCTTCAGTTGTGCACACCAAGTTGGTTGAGGTCCTTTTCCACTTGTGTGCGCCATCTTGTTCTAGGACGACCTCTTATGCGTTGTCCCAAAGGCTCGGAATCGAAGACTCTTCGGGCCGGAGCTGTGGTGTCAATCCACTCTACGTGACCTAGCCATCTTAAGCGTTGGATCCGAAGACGCTTAACTAGGTGCATGCCGCTAGAGCCCGTACAGTTCGTGGTTGAATCTCCTTCTCCAGACGCCATCAATACAACCAGGACCAAAGATCGCACGCAGAACTTTTCTCTCAAAAAGACCAAGAGCTTCTTCATCCGCTTTCAATAGCGTCCATGTCTCTGCGCCATAGAGCAGGACGGGGATGATTAGGGTGTTATATAAAGTCAACTTGGTGTTTCGAGAGATGGCTCTGTTACTCAATTGCCTCTTGAGCCCAAAGAAACAGCGATTGGCAAGAGTAATTCTGCGCTTGATCTCGGTAATGGTGTTATTGTCCCTGTTTACTGCAGAGCCAAGGTAGACGAAGTCCTTGACTACCTCAAAGTTTCTGCTGCCCATTATGACGCTCTGTCCGAGGCGTCGATGTTGTGCGTCCTTTCGTGATGACAGCATGTACTTTGTTTTGCCCTGGTTAACTGCCAAACCCATTCCTTCCGCTTCAATGCTAGCAAAAGCCTCATTGACAGCTCGCTGTGTTCGTCCAATCACGTCAATGTCGTCCGCGTAGGCAAGCAGTTGAACGGACTTTTGGAAGATCGTGCCTCTGGTGTTGACATTTGATTTTCGCACGATCTTCTCAAGTATGATGTTGAAGAAATCACATGACAGCGTGTCGCCTTGTCTAAAACCTTTTTTGACATTGAAGGTCTCGGTGAGTTCGTTACCGACCTTGATGGAGCAGCGAGAGTTCTCCATCATCATCCTGCACAATCTGACGAGTTTGGCTGCAATGAAAAGACATGGCATTGTATAGCTCGTCTCTATGCACGCTGTCATATGCGGCCTTGAAATCGACGAATAGGTGGTGGGTGTCGATCTGCATCTCGTGCGTTTTTCCCAGGATCTGCCGCAGTGTGAAAATTTGGTCGATGGTGACTTTCCCGGCCTGAAACCGCACTGATAAGGACCTATCATTTTATTGACGAATGGTTTCAGGCGTTCGCACAAGACGGCAGAGAGGATCTTGTACGCTATGTTAAGGAGACTGATCCCTCGATAGTTGGCGCAGTCAAAAGGGTCTCCTTTCTTGTGGACCGGACAAACGACGCTGAGATTCCACTCATCGGGCATGCTTTCCTCCGACCATATCTTACAGATGAGCTGGTGCATGCGCCCAACCAGATCATCTCCAGCTGCTTTAAACAGTTCCGCGGACAGTCCGTCCGCTCCAGCAGCTTTGTTCGACTTTAGTCTAGATATCGCTATCTTGACCTGCCCTAAGTCGGGGGGACGGAATTCTTGGTCATCCTCGTCCAAATTAAGTGGAACATTCTGCCTGACAGCGGAATTTGTGTCGTCATCGCCGTTTAACAGTCTGCAGAAGTGATTTTTCCAAATTCTCAGCGTTGACTGCGATTCTACTACTAGTTGTCCATTTTCATCCCTGCAGGCTTCTGTCCGAGGTATATACCCTCCGGATAACTGTTTTACCTTTTGGTAAAACGTTCGGACCTCCTTCCTGCCGTAACATCTCTCCATCTCTTCGACCGCGCGCTTCTCGTGCTCTTTCTTTTTCCTTCTGAGAAGCCGGTTCTCTTCCCTTCTCTTCTGCTCGTAGAACTCACGAACAGCTCTCGTTGTTCGATGCAGAGTTGCCTTGTAAGCCTTCTGTTTGGCTGCATGTGCCTGCCTGCACTCGTCTTCAAACCATGGGTTCTTCTTTGGTAGTGTCGTAAAACCCAGCACATCAGTGGCAGCTTCTTTGATGGCTTCTTGACAACGTTTCCATTCCTGGTCTATTGTGGTTGTAGGCAGGGTCGAACTTTCGGAGAGTTTCAGGGAGACTCGGTCGGCAAAGTTCCTAACGATCGATTGCGATTGCAGCTTTCCAACGTCAAAACGAGGTGTCCTGTCTCGACTCCGTATTTCTCTCGATATCCTCATTCTTACCTTGGCTACAACAAGGAAATGATCCGAGTCAATATTGGCTCCTCGGAAAGTTCGGACATCGAGAATATTGGAGGAGTGTCTGACTTCGATCGCAATGTGATCAATCTGGTTGACGGTTGATTGATCAGGTGACCGCCAGGTCCCTTTATGGATGTTGAGGTGTGGGAACCGTGTGCTCATTACAGAGAGGTTACGCCCCGAGGCGAAATCCACCAGCCTGAGTCCGTTTCCGGATGTGTTGTCGTGCAGGCTGCGTTTTCCGATAACTTTAGCAAAGACTTCTTCCTTGCCCAGCTGTGCGTTGAGATCTCCTAGAACGATCTTGGTATCATAGCTGGGGCATTGATCGTATGTTCTTTCTAGGAGATCATAGAAATCGTCCTTGCTATTGTCATCCTTCTCCTGTGTCGGGGCGTGGGTGCAAATCAGGCTGATGTTCCCGAGCTTAGCCTTGATTCGGATTGTTATGAGGCGCTCGCTTACATACTTAAAGCTTAAGACTTTTTGCCTAAGTCTGCCTCGAACAGCAAATCCACATCCAAATAAGCGCTGCCCTCCTTCCCTGTAGCAGTCGCCGTTGCAAGGGTCGTCAACAGTAAATCCGTCCGTATCCGAGGGAGGTTGTTGTTTCTGAACTCGTATTTTTTTTACGTGGTGAGGAAGTTAACCTCACGCACAACCTCCAAACTGGGAGGACAGGCCCATTAATTTAACCCTCGGGCAGAGGGTTCGCTGTGTATATTAGTTCACCACACAACGGCTGTTATGATGGCTATCCAGGGGCGCCGCGAGGAGGCTGTACGTCAACTTGACTTATGAACAGGCAGGAATCGCGCTGGCATCCTACAGGTTGGATGCAGTCAGCAACTTTACCCTGTGTACAAAAGCCCATGCCACCCATAATTACCCTTCACTTAAACTATTTGAATTCATCTCGGTTGTTTTTCACACATGCTATTAGATTATGGAACTCTTTACTAAAATACTACTGGCTTATGTCTTTATTGTAGCGAGTAAAGTTTACAATTCTTGTTTTACATGAGGTATATGTTATACAGAGATACGATAAGTGATCTATCTTGCTATTGAAAAAAATTAGTACGATTATTTCTGAAGAGATCTCATGGATACAAATATTCGAAAAGAAAGTGCTACAAGATAAAAACCTTTCAGATAAGAAAAAAAAAAATGTACATGTATACAAATATCACAGTTCGAAGAAATATTGATATGTAGTTTTATTTACAAATGAGTATAAATATTTATATGTAGACAAAAGTATGTAAATACAGTGTATACATAAATATAACATATATGTGTAATAAATTAAATATAAATATTAAATATACATATAAATAATGGACATATTATACATATGTAGATGCTAGTAACTAAAAATCGCCTGACAAGAATATGCTTATGAACGGACAAGATTATTGATGAGTATTGATATTTCACATCTTAATAGATACTTTTCTCTGAGTTGGATTATTCTATCTTGAATACGGTCGATGTTAGCCTTATAGTGTAACTCCCTCGTCGAAAAATGCCATGGGAGTTTGAGGATAAGTTTCAATAGTTTATTTTGTGCTATTTGGAGCTTTTGGATTTGCATTTTGCCGCAGCTAAACCAAACAGGACTGCCATATAACATAAAGGACTGAAAGATTACTTTAAATATAATAAGTTTGTTTTCATTGCTTAGTAAAGACTTTATATTTATCAATGGGTACATAACACGAATTCTTTGATTGACTTTGTTGACGATATTAGAGATATGCTTATTAAATAAAAGTTTTCTGCCCAACGTTATACCGAGATATTTATCAGTCCAATCGATTTCAACACCGTTAATTGGTAAGTTGTTGCTTGGTAGAAAACAAGCTTTTCTTTTCCTTGTAAAAAATATATAATATATACTTGAGTCTTAGAAGCATTTTTTTTTTCCATTTGCTCAAATATGATATTCAGTCTCGATTGAATTTCGGTTTCGACATTGATACCAAGAACATCGGTGGAATAAATCCCTGTGTCAGCAGTTTCGACATTGATACCAAGAACATGGGTGGAATAAATCCCTGTGTCATCAGCAAACATAGCTAGTTCACAATGTTGCAGTTGAGGAAAATCAGATATATAAGTGTTAAATAAGGCAGGACTTAAGACGGAACCTTGGGGAACACCTGCACGGATGTTGTGTTCCAAGGACAATGAATTGTTTATAGAAACGACAAAGTACGCTCAGAAAGGAAACTTTGAATAAGTTTAATAAGATATTCCGGGAAACCGAATACAAGCAATTTGTGTATCAACCCTTTATGCCATACGGAATCGAATGCTTTTTCAATGTCCAGTAGAACTAATCCAGTTGACTTATTCGACTGAATACCATCCCTAATGTGGGGAATTAATCGGTCAATTTGGTGTATTGTACTGTGCTGATTTCTAAACCCAAATTGATGCATGGGGAGAATACACCTCGAGTCAAGGTGGCCCTGAATTCTTTTCTGAATTAGATTTTCAAAAATGTTTCCTATACAACTCAATAAATTGATTGGTTTGTAACTCAAAGAACTATTAGGTGGTTTTCCTGGCTTTAAAATCGGCATAACCTTCCCTTTTTTCCAGACTGTTGGAAAATCTTGCAGTTTAATACAAGATTTGAATATGTACAGTAGATACTCTACAATTTTTGGTAATTGTTTAAGATATATATTTTTGATGTTGTCCAAGCCGCCTGACTTACGGATTTTGAGACGTGACAGAATCTTCAATTTCTGTGGACATTGAACTTAAAAAGTCGATTGTGTTGTTAACATTTCGGTATTAACGTCGGACATTGAACTAGACACTAGGTGATTTTTGTAGAACGAAGCAGCTAGAATATCTACTTTTCTCGATTAGTGTACTTAGGGAGGTTATCAAGGGTAGGTAATGCGATATATTTCTTCCTCATTAATTTTGTAACGTTCCAGAATGGTTTGCTACATTTATCAAGCTTTTGTAGTTTACTATTCCACTTATTATTGCGGAATTTTTCTATTTCCCTTTGGATTATGTTTATAGAGTTTAACATAATCCAAGAAGATATTAGCGCGCTTTCTTTGCCAGTTTCTTCGAAAACGGTTTCTTATTTTTATAAGATTGATAATTAAACAGGGAAGATTCGCGCTGCGGATATTGATGGAAAATTTGGAATAGAAACACTAACTGAGTTATCTATAGTTGCTAAAAGAACTGCAATGGATGCTTTAACAAGAGATGTTTCCGTAACAGCTTGAACATTTGTGTCAGGATTAAGTAATTTTCTTCTAACTTCTCGCTTATATCTACCCCAATCAGCATCAGATAGTAGTAATTTGTCAATTCAGGTATTTGGTACATGTTGCAAACAACAGAAATTGGTCAGAACTTAAGGCAGTAATGGTGTTGGGTTGACTGAACAACTCCGGCGCATTGGTAAGAAAAAAGTAAAGGATGGAAGGGTTATCTCTACCATAAGATGGGAAATACGATGGAGAGGGAGGGAGGAGGGAACATTATTTGAAATTGATGCCTACAGTGAAGTTCATGTAGTACGTTTCCCCATGCGTTGGCTCTTAGACAACCCCAGCTTCTGTGACGGCTGTTGAAATCTCCTCCTATCAAGCAATTTTCATTTACGCCAATAAGTTTTCTGAGATCACTTTTCAAAATTTGTGAAAGTGTTGTTACGACCAGGAAAATAAACAGAAAATATGTTTAATTTTCTGCCATTACTAAAATATACTTCCAGACCAATGTTTTCTATAAATTCAGTTCTCAAACTAGGTAATATTTTATGTTTAATTGTTTTCTTCATGAGAATTGCTACCCCACCGCCTCTCATTGAGATTCAAGACGATAACATTTATAAAAATTACTGGATAAAGTGATATCATTTGTTAGCATTGTCTCCGAGATAAGGCCAACATCGATATTATACGTTGACAGGAAGGAAAGAAGGAAGAGAATTTAATAAATTTATTACGAATACTTCTAGCATTCCAACATACTATTCTTAGACTTACAGACATATTTATTTATTATTAGGACAAAAATATTTTATAGCTAGTTCTGCAACTATTGTGCAACATATCCAAAAGTAAATTTTTTCCTCGTTTCTCTTTCTATTATTGTATCATCTTATAGTTTTCTTAGCATTTCCCATATGTATATTTTTTTTATCGTATTAGTCATACTCATCTTAATTAACAACTAAGCTATTAGTTATGTATTAATTACTAAATCTATTGGGTCTATAACTTAATGCGTGCGGTTTTTTTCCAAAATTTTAACGTTTATTTGAGAAAAACATGTACAATAGTATTATTCAAAGTATTGCCCATCTGAAGCTATGACTTTTTTCTCATCTTTCTGGCAATTTGTGGATCCCATCCCAAAAGAACTGCTACGGCGATTTTTGATATTCTGCTCTGATGTGAACTGTATTTCAGTGAGGGCGTTCTGCATCGACCGGAACAAATGGTAGTTAGAAGGGGGAAGGGCTGGGCTATAAGACGGGTGGGGTAAAACTTTTCATCCACTGTTCTCCAAATAGTTCTTAACCGGAATAGAAACGTGGGGCCGAGCGTTGTGATGATGGAAAATTATTGCCTCGTGTCTGGTCGCATATTCCGGGCGTTTTTCGGGTGCTGCTTTCTTCAAACAGATTAATTGTGTTCGGTAGCGCTGTCCATTGATGGTTTCACCCGGCAGCTCATAATACAGCACACCCTTCTGATCCCACCAAATACAGAGCATTATCTTCGCGCTATGGATATTCGACTTTGCCGTTGATTTGGCTGGTTGGCCAAGCCAAGTCATTTTACCACTTTTAAATCGTGCAAACCAATTTTGGCACGTTCGCTCAGCTAGCGAATGTTTACCATAAATTTCCACCAAAATACGATGACTTTCGGCAGCAGTTTTCTTCATATTAAAGTAATGAATGATTTGATATATTTGA
Organism: Eristalis tenax; assembly: GCA_905231855.2. Classification (NCBI taxonomy): domain Eukaryota; kingdom Metazoa; phylum Arthropoda; class Insecta; order Diptera; family Syrphidae; genus Eristalis; species Eristalis tenax. Next base: position 58,702,299 of record HG993126.1, on the reverse strand, counting down.
CTGAAAAAAAATTATTGTTGTTTACGCTTCAAATGAATGACATATACTGAAATGACGTACAATGACAGTAGCTTTAAAATGCATGTTCCAATGGAATAATACAAGTTACGCCATCTATTAGCAAACCGCACGAATTAAGTTATAGACCCAATAATACCATGACCAAATTGTATCTTCGTACTTAACCCAATTGAATGAATTTTCTTTCATAATATACTACTTTAACCGTTATACATAGTGTAAATATCGAAGAGGGCTCATTTTAAGTCTAAATTTTAAGAATTGTTCGATGTAAATAATATAATAAATTGGAATTCCAGAAATAACAACGATTGTTGTTCATGAACTGAAATAAGAAATGAAATTTGGAACCAAGCGCTGGGACAATTTGCCGAAAACATGTGGATTATCATACGACCGATAATGTCCTGCTTCCTTCTTATTTTAGTATGAGTTGTTTTTCATGACTGTAGAAGGTATACATGTGAAGAGATCGCCAAAAACCTATCTAACTATAATTTATTTTATTTATAAATATATTTGATGAGGTTCACGATACTGTAACAAGTATGAATGTGATATAATGGTTTTTTAAGAAACTCAAATCACCGAGAACTTCTTAGGCAAAGAAATATGTGTAACAAATTACAATATACAATATACAATATCGTTATTTAAACGAAGCAAGGAAAACAGGCAGAAAATATTAGGAATTACTCCATGAGTATAGACATATTGTGGTTAGTGAAATGTGCTACTGTAGGTACCCTCTTATTTAATGTAGTTGGTGTTCATAGAGCTCCTAAATCTTACAAAAAACACGAATTTCGGAGGATGATGGAGGATCTCTCGGAGCTGAAAAAGGATTTTGTGATAATGAGTGATTTCAATATAAAATGGACACACATTACAGGAACGTACAGACATTTTACAGAAAAAATTACAAAATTTTCAGTGATAATACATGCCAGCAAATAATCAGCAAAAAAATCAATAGAAATAATAAAAAAATAGCTCTGAACATAAAAACTAGAACTAAAAAGAAACGAAAAGGTGTGGGTAAATGGGTTAAGTGTGTGAATACGAGAAGTATAAATTTCGAAAATGCTCTCATAAAAAGTCAAATAAATGCATTTAATATTACCACGTGAAAGCATACATAAAGTGATTTAAAAATTGACGAGACTTAAATGTAAGTGTTTAAAAGTAAGTAAGAGGTATGATAGGAGGCTCATGTAAGTGAAAAAGAAAAAAGCTGCTTGTTGAAGAAGAGTTATAACTACGGCTAGGATTTTGATGCATTTGCATATATTTTTTGCATAGGAAGCATAGGAAGCAATAGGAAGCAATAGAACAAGTTATCTTTCGGATTCATGAATTTTCTTTTAAAATGGCATTCAATCTTTGAATGTTTTTGTATTGAGTTGCTTGTCGACGCAAATTATATAGAAAACTTAAATGAAAGTTATGTGTTCTTAAAAATGCACCTCTTGCATCAGTTGACGTCGAGCGATACTTCGCAATGTACACAACTTTTCAAAGACCGAATCGTCAAGGCTTTCCACGGGTCACAGCTCAATAGCAGGGAACGAGAGAGCGGACGATTTGCCAGACAAGGGTCTGAAATGGATATCAGCAAAGTGGACATATCACTGCAACCAACGATCAGTGCACTATATGCTATATTAAAAGAAGCCAACTCATCTCGCAAGAGATGACGGTCACACGTCAATATTAACGTGGCTAGAACTTAATAACGGCAAAACAAAGAAGCTTCTGCAGTCACAGAACACTGCCCAATCAGAGCATATTTATTCCAAGGTTCGTAAAGAGCACGGGGTAGTTTAAGCCATTACGTGGCACAGGATAGGTTAATAGAATGTGTACTCCATAGATGGAGGGCTTCACAATTGGCCCTAAGGCCTCCGAGTGGATGCTATGTTCAATCATGTCACACTTTCCTTCCTAAACCTAACCCAACCATATCATTTATATTAATAAAACATAAAAATTTTGAAAACCTAAATTATATTTTAGAATAATGCTACTTCTGTTTTTTAGTTTTTCAACTGAAGATCTTTATATTTTTTAATATTTCTATTTGTTTCTTATTGTATATTTTTGCTTCAATTAAAAAAAATGCTAAGTTCAACTACAGCCGTTTACAGTTAACTGGATAGCCAACGGACGATTTATCCGACTTTTCAAAAATAGAATGAAACCAACCGCGGGGGTAAATAGCTGTTGGTCTATGTTAGACTTCACCATGGTTTTACATGCATATATTGTAACATTTCGGAAAACAGAATATGAAATGTTAATACACACAAAATAAAGTAAAACAAAGTTGTACTGCCTAAAAAAATAATCGCCCAGCCAGATTCGAACACAGAATCCGCAGAGACAGTGAGCAACTCACTAGGTTTTGTTTCGTTCACATTCGGTGTAGGAGTGACACACTTGTATGCATAACGCTTTATTATAGAGTGGTCCAAGACCACCAAATTTGTGTAACAGCACCAGACTCCAAGTAAATCTTAGAAATTCGAATATCGTAGAACGCCACCGGGGGGAACGTTTTACTCAAATTCACAACTTTTGATTGTCTGTACCAGAGCTCATCTCTCTTTATGGATGGTGGTGGAGGAGCTGTAGAACGACAGCATCGAAAACTAGAATTTCTGCTTTATCTTTAGAAGCGAACGCCTCATAACAATCCGCATCAAATCTAAAATTGGGAACATCAGCCTGATTTACGCCCACGCACCAACAGAGGACAAAGATGACAACAGCAAGGTTGACTTCTATAATCTACTAGAAACGTTATTCCATCAATGCCCCAGCTTTAACACCAAGATCGTTCTAGGCAATTTCAACGCAATGCTGTTTAAGATTGACATTTTTACTAGAGTCATCGCGAAACACAGCCCAGTCCCCCTCGGCTGGTGGACATTGTCAGGAGGCAGAACCTTTCTGTAGCTAGCACGCGGTTTCCACACCTCAACATCCATAAAGTTATATATCATTCCCCTAATTAATCAACCTTCATGTTGCGATCAACGTCAGGCTCTTCTCCAGCATTCTTGATGCCCGAAAGTTCCAATGAGCTAAAATCGACTGTGACCAGTACAGATCAGTTACTACAATTAACTCTTTTGATGGATCGAAAAGTTCAAGAATGTTATTCGTTAAAAGTAACTTTTTACAATTTTCAAATGATTTTAGTGCTTCCATACTCCAAATACATTCAACTTCGTTACGAAATAAATTATATAAGGGTCTTAACTTTGTTGATAAATGAGGTATAAATTTACCATAATAATTTATGAGTCCTAAAAATGACTTGAACTGAGTAATATTTCGAGGTTGAGATGACTCGAAAATAGCTTTGACTATCATCCTTTGGAGTACTACTCCGAGCAGAAATGTCCAAATAAGAAATTGATTCTTCCGAAAACTTACATTTATCAATGTTTATGCGAATATTGTATTTATTCAGAACACCTGAAGTAAGGTTTACTTAAATGCAAAATACATTTTTTTCAAAATACATTTTTGAAAACACGTGTGAGGTCAATTACACAGAATACCGAACAATTTGCCAAATTGACATAAATATCTGGGGAAACGGATAAAATGCTTTTTCTATAAATTTGTTTATTGTTACCTTAAAATGCACTTAAAATACTCAAAATTAGCTCTTTCAATATCAACACAGAAATTAATATAGCGAAATTAAGGAAAGAAAGAAAAACAAAGCTATTTTCGAAAATAAAATCGGTTTAATTCCACGGATTATGGTTAAACTCAAACTTCGCGAGAGAGGTTATTTCTAAGTAAGGTTAAGACGTATTACCCGGTCTCTCTCCTTTGTCTCTTCGTAGAGCTCACGAACCGCTCTCGTTTATCGTTGCAGCATTACTTTGTAAGCTCACAGCTTGGCTGCATGTGCCTGCCTGCAATCGTTGTCAAACCATGGTTTTTTCCTAGGTGGTGTTGTAAGACCCAGCACATCAGTGGCACCTTTCACAGCCGTATCTTTAATTTTTCAAAATAAGGAATACACTTTCCACATACAATGGTTGCGTTTATCGTGGGAATCGCTTGTGTGAAATCATCTGCGATGGATTAACGATAATGATATCGAATCTTTTGCAAGGTGAAATAGTGACTACAAAGTGGCCACAGACTAAGACACCGTTTGAATGCATTCACATTATTTTTTTTTTTTTATTTTGCATGTAAAACTTTTCTTATAGTTGTTGATTGTGACGTTAAATTAACGAAATATGCAGATGCTAAAAATACAATCGCAAGACTCGAAGAAATCGTGTGTGGTAATGGACCACCGTTTGGTTCACTTAAATTTCCAAATTACTGCTCCAACACCCGTAGTCTGGCAAACTTCATTGACGTATCAAAGTCAAAGCAAATTTTGTGGCTTTCGTATTCTCGAGAAAAACCTCACAGCTTGTGAGATTCAGAAGAACCATCGAAAATGTTAAGGGAGCAAAGGAATCGTCTTGCCAAGACAAAATTTAAAAACTTTTCATTAACTTATCGAAATACCCCTTCAACTGCAACACCCAAGACACCTTCAAATGAATGGTTTCTTTCAAACCAAAATTGCATTTCTGTGTTATGAATTCAAAACTTAAAACGAATGTTGTTTGTAATCAACATGAAATCAAATGAAAATATGAAAATCAAATGAAAATAAATGTCAGCTGTATAGAAAATGGAAATCCAATTTTATATATATAGAATTAATAAATTTAGCCCGAACAGTGCCAGCCTGAACGTATGGTAACACACATTAGGCCATAGGTTAATGTCATGTGTCTTACACTCAAGCAGATAAAATCATTAACAGGGCATACGTCTGATGTGTGACAATTGTCGATCGAAAATAAAACGGCATTTACATCGGTCCCATCATGGATATAGCTGCCTGTGACTACAGTCCATCAAATTCATATTCGTACAGGAGGTCCGAAATTATCTTAACACTGTTTTTAACCAAAACTATATTCTATTCCAATTTATTTGAATCACCAACTATTCTGAATCATTAACTAAATTTAAGCAATTTATTCAAAAACAGATAAACAATGTCTTACCAGCATTATGGGTCATCTGAAAATAATTGTCTCCAAAATCATATCAAATTCACAATCGTACAGTGTTTTTATTCAAAAAATCAAGTGTGAGGAACTGTTATAAGACACGTCAAATACATTTTGCATATTTCAGCTGCATGCTTTGAAAGATAAATCTAAATATGTAGATGTCTGTCAGATCCTTGATTTTGCAAACAGATAACACTGGAAGTTCTAGTGGTTCTTGCATATATTGAAAAAGAGTAACTTTTCTTTCTACTGTAAGAATATGAATTAGTTTGAATGTAGCCACAGCAAGCTGTTAATTGTTCGCTTCATACTTCATACTAAGTGTAAGAAAGTGAATTATGACAAACATGGAAAAGTGACTAATAATAAATTTCTTACATTTTTTCAGTTATTTCTAACTTATTGTTATGCATATTACTTGGTTCATAAAGAAAAAAAAATTGTCTAGTAGTTTTGAGTATTTGGTTTTAGTTTGAAGGTGTGAACACACAGTCACGTTAGCACCGCCGGGGCACTTGTTCAATTTGTTTACCGATGCGACTTAAAGAGTTAATTTTGAGAGAATCTTGCTTGTTCTATAGAGAACTATCACTTCTCGGGGCTGTAGACTATTCTCATGAAGAAGATAATGTATGAGGATGATGCCGATGAAAATGAAGGCGGCACGATTGATGGCCTGCGAAATCAATTGAGGGCTGGTTGTGAATCGGTATTCAGAAATGGTCGACACAATTCAGTGCAGAGAGCAACTTATTCCAATCGACAACGTGGAGGACGGTCATATTGCTATCTTAGATGAGTCGCAATTGAACTTATCAGTTGATGGTAGGCTGATCAACTAGAGATACAACAGGAGCAAATAGATGCTTAAACTGCAAATGTTGCCGATTGTTAATCGACTGTTTCCTCAAGAAAACATTTTTTTCCAGTCGCATGAACTCTTCGAACGTTTACTGGAACACCTCAACCATTTCTCAGCAAAAATTGAAAATATGAAGAAAGTGAAAAGGTGTTGCGTGTGTTTTTAATCTGCGAGGCTATGATCACACATCTCCATATATGAAGCAAATCGTTGGGTGCTCACTAACCGTGCTGCTAAATTACCGAACTGTCCTGGCTTTCTTTAAGTTAAGAAATAGCAAGGACGTTTGAACTTATTACACCAAAGCATCAATATTTGGTAAGCAGTCGTCATTTTTTCATCCACATCTGGAATCAACTGCCTCGACGCATGCAAAGTCTGAACACAGAGAATCGCTTGAAAAAAACTTATTGATTTTTATATAACCGTAGTACTTACATGTTAAACACTTCAATAAAATGCAAGGCAACCTGTACAAAATAAATAGTTTGTCAAAGCTTAATGTACAGAGATCTACATTTCATAATAAATGAAATGAAATTAACCACTACTCTTGTGCTTGCTCTTACGTTCTTTCAGAGAAGCCAAATTAACAAGGAAATAATTATAATTCAACAAAACAAAACAAAATATTTTAAACTACGAGTACTTATACTATCTTAGTTAAGACATTCTAATAAAATTTGATTTTTTAAAATTTCAATTTCAATTTAAAAATTCAAATTCAAAAAATTGCATACCGTTTTAAGTATTTGCTAGAGGAACGAATTTCTTCAACAATGTTTTTCAAGAAGTTTGTAAATGCTAGACAATTGAAAATGTAACTGCATTTAACTGCAACGAGGATTGAAGCTATTATCGCTATTGGAATTCAAACGATCAATTGTTGAAGTACCAATTTAACGCGGACCAAAGCGAAAGCGATTTGTTGAAGATTTGACGAAAAACATTTGATATGACAGTACTGAACATTTTTAGGTCCACCACGAAAATTGCAAAGTGTTGCAACTACTTACTGTATAAAACGAAATATAGGCTTCACATGTTTTCAAAAGTTTTAACCGCCAATTTAAAATTTTTTTTTTGATTTTTGACCCGGTTAATAAAAAAACTGTTGCGTTCACTCAAATTGATTCGTTCTATAATATGTTGTCCTACGGAAACTTTTATTTTTCCTAAGCCCTGGCATTGCCAGCGTTACCATACGGTACCAGAACAAAAATCGTCTTACCTACGTTACCTGCGCAGATAAATCTGAATGAGTAATATATTCGGACTCAGAGAAGTCTAGTCTATAATCCCTACGAGTTTGGATGAAAAACTCGAACGAAATAATTACAGGAGAGATTGTTATGTTTATGATATTTCACCACATCGAGCACAAATCAATAAAGCCTTAGGTAAATTAACATGCTTAATAAGAACAAGTGATTATATTAAATTTGTTCGTGAAAATAAGTTAATAAGACACATTTTTCTAGCAGACTCGTGCTTTAAAAATTATAGGTAAAAATATTGGTACTGCACCTAAAATCAAAATTGCTTTTGATAGACTGAATTAAAAAAAAGCAAAGAAGAAGAGAAGAATACCATATTTCGCCTTTAAGGCGAACTAAAGAATAAATCAAAAACCTAATTGAAATATATAGAATTCTTATATAAGCATATACTCAGGATAAATTGTTCAATCTTATGATCATTAGGAAGTCAAAAAGGAAAGGAAGATTGTTATATATTGTATGTTCATATGATTCTGCATTCGAATTTATATGTATGTATTTTGCAATTATGTGTCATATGATCTATGTGTGTAGTACAGACTGCAAGCTAGCACTTGCCTACTGCCCGACAACCAGTTATTTTTCCTTCACAAAGCACATAAAACACTACGTTCTCAGACTTATCTCTGAGTATCGCTCTACATCGCAGATTCTTTGCTACTACAACTAAGGATCATTTACCGATTTTACATCCCACAGATTACATCAAATAAACAATATTTATTAAAGAATAGCATATGGATAAATTGTTTAAACTCTTATCGAGACAAGCTAAAATCAATTTCGTTGCAAAGTCCATTAGAAATATTTATACACCTTGTAATAGGTTCATTACGACCATAGTTGGTTCCATGCCTTATCGTAGAGTAAATTTCTCACCCGATGAGATCTTTGGGGAGCATATGTGTATCATGAGAAAAAGTAATTCTGAATCTTAAGATTTGCAAGCCTACTATTTTACACCTATCGTCATATTTAGAATATAATTTACGGACAGCATATCTCGTGAAATTCTTTCGCACTCTTTCGTATCTGAGTTCTTGTGTATCATATGGGGAATCCCAAATGATGGAGGAATATTCAAAATTTGTTCTGACTAACGAACAATAGATGGACTTAAGACTAGTTAAATCCCGAAAATCTTAACTATTTCTTTTCAGAAAACCTAACATGACTTCACATAATCATAATGTAATGAAAAATTTAATTTTGTATTGAAAATTACACTGAGATCTTTAACCTGTCCTAGACGACTAAGTCTATGATCCATATAAGATAATCATAGACACACGGGGATGTAATTGGCCCCACCTTGTGGCACGCCCTATGTTACTACTACTACCCGAGATCTAGAACTATCTTCATCACTTGCTTCTTGTCCTTTAAGTAATTGGAAAGGCACTCTAACATTGATGAATGGACTCCCAAAGACTTTAGCTTGCAAAGTGTGATGTACTTTATCGAAGGCTTTCGAGAAATCGGTGTAAGGTACATCAACTTATAAATGGTTTTCTAAATAACAGTTCTGTTATTAAGTTGTTTTTTTAATATTTAATATTTAAAGAACAATTGGTTCACTTGATGGTGGAAAACGAGAACGTCGCCAAATGAGAGAAAAACGAACATTTTCACAAAACCGAAAAGAATTACAAATAACAACGAACTTTGGTTGCGGAGTTACATATGTATGTACATACTATCTTCTATTTCTAGAGGATTGCAAACATCCCGCAACGGCCTTCTTCTACTTCTGAGAGATTCCGAAAAACCTGAAGTTTGTTCATCATCGTCAACCCACAATCCAACTAAACTCATTTGTATTTCATTCTTTTAATTAAATATTGAAAACGAAACACAAATGAAATTTTCAAATATCATGTCTCATTCACAGCTGGCAATTTATTCACAATTGTCACAAATTTTATGAAATAAGTTACATAATTCCGACCCATTTTTTCGAATGGCAAATTTATCAATTGATTGATAATTGATACGTATCAGAAATGAAATATGATAGAGATGCCCAACTTCTACCTCTCTTGTCCCTTAAAATTTTTGACAACCATTTTTTATATTGTTTGCTAAAGCCAAATTGACCAATAAGAGAACGACATTTACGTTATTTCGTGAATAACTGTCAAAAATTCATGAATAACAGTCAAAAATTTTATGATTATCCGTCAAATTCGTCGATGGAATTCTCAACTCATGTGAAGTTGATTATCTATATCATACTTCATTTCTGATACGTGTAATAGGGGTGTCGGATTTATATTCAAGCGCAAATATAGCTGGTTACCATGGGAAACGTAATATATATGAAAAAACTAAGGTTATGCACCTTAGTTTGCACCAGAAATGAAGTATTATAGAGATGAACAACTGCACAGCTGATTGAACCCGCATTTCAGATACTTTTTGACAGTTATTCATGAATTTTTGACGGTTATACACGAAGTAACGTAAATGCTCGTCTCTGATTGGTCAATTCGGCTTAAGAAACCGATATAAAATGTACCTATGGCCAACTGGAAAATTATATAAACATCTAAACCTGAAGAGTCAGGCGGATTAGTTTCCTTAATCAACGAGGAATACCTCAAAATGATGAAATGACAGGAGATTAGACTAATCTATTTAGATAATCTATTAGGCTTCATCGCTCTGGTTTAACAGTTAATTTGAAATTTTTTACAATTATATGTTAGCTTTTTAAATAAATAAATAGGATAATATATAATGTCGCAGGTTACACTGAAGATGCAGGAAAGATATGATCGGAGCATCTCGAATATGGTAGCCTCTCTGAGAAGCCTGGACGTCACTGACGAAAAAAGTTGCGTCATGCCACCAGCTGCTGCAGTTGGATTGAAGGATGAATCAATACTGATCTGATACCGCCGACAACGTCACAGGGTGGGAAAGCATAAGAATGAGGGTGTTCCCGATAAATCTGCATCACTCGTATGTAGCCACTGCCTTATTTACTGATTGCTTCACGTTACAAACTACGGTAAATTTAGAACATAATTCTACCTAGAAACTACTTAATGATCGTTTTCCTCCCACAGTATAGCTTGCCAGACTTCAACGGTCTTTAGCTCAGCACTAAAAAAGAAACGCAAATCCGGGCTGCATTAGTATATCTTATATACGAAGACGAGGAAGCGTTACCAGCCAATCTTATCTGAAAAGCAATAAAACCCGCACAATAGGCCAATATCCCCTTAGTTATAGTATCTAATTCTAACACACTTCAGACTATATAGAAAAGCAGCGGCAATTACGACAGAGGTGGAAATCTTTTTGATTTTATAATACAATCAAACCTCCAGCTCTGTAACGTGGGCTCTCAGCCAACTTTCATAAACAGAATCAGGCAGGAAGTATTAGACTTAACCCTCTCAGTTTCAAAGTGGAAAGTATCTGATGTGGTATCATTTTCTGATCGATACATCCAATTCTCACTAAACTTCAATACACCTCCAATTATGTTAATCGGCGCCCACACATCTCTGCATACATTTAAAACGCTTACCTTAAGGAAGGAGTAGGGTAGAAGAAACAGAGACTTGTTCTTCTACTGAAAGGCAACAAAGCACAGTAGATTCGCTCATCGTATGGGCCTCTCTGCATGCTGGACACAATGGGTAAAATGCTTGAGGGCATAATAAGTGTCAGACTGGACAGTGCAATCGATGCCGCAGGAGTCCTCGCAGATCGGTAGTATGGTTTCCCCAATGCACGTTGCCATTGATGAAGTCATAAATACAGCCAAAAAAACTATAGAACTATAGAACGATGGAAGGGTGCCAGTAAAGAGTAGTGTGCAATCATTACGCTGGATGTTAAAAACGCATTTAATTTCGCAAATTGGAGCAACATTCTCCGAGCACTAACCGCCAAGAGAGTACCGGACTACCTACAGAAGATAGTGACCGACTATTTTACAAATTTAATACTGCATTACGACACCGAGGATGGGACAACGTCACAGGAGCAGTATAACGTCACAATAGGTATACCCCCAGGGCTACATACTAGGTCCTGGGGTCGTCGAAAATAATCGGTTTTGCCGACGATATGGCGATCATAGTAGTAGCCAAATATGTGGAAGAATATGATTGCAGTGAAGCCATCGAGACGGTATAGGACTGGATTGTGACCATGAACTTACAATTAGCAAAGGAAAAGACTGAGGTAGCACCAGTCAGTAGCAGAGTGGTTACGCAGGCTATAGTGACCGTTGGCGACCACGTTGTAGTGTCTAAGCCCGAATTAAAGTACCTTGGTGTTACTATAGATGCAAGACTAACTTCTAATCAACATCTGCAACATACAGCAGAGAAGGCAGCGGGTAAATGGCTGCTCTGGCAATGATCATGCCAAACATTGGAGGACCAAAAGAAAAGAAAAGGCTACTCTTGGCCAGGGTAGCGACGTCGATGATGCTTAATGACTCCCAAATATCGGCAATGAACACTAAATCATACAGCTCAAAGGTCGAAGCTGTATATAGAGTCAATGCTTTAAGAGTATGCAGCGCCTTCCGAACAACCTCATACGACGCGGCATTCATACAGTCTAGACCTCCTCACCATAGAAGCCGCATGGAAATATCGTGTCAATAGAACAATAAGGCCTATAGCGACGAGCCGAACTGACGATGGTCTACTACGTAGAGCAAATCTCGAAGAATGGCAAGCAAAATGGAACTCTTCTGACAAATGTAGAGATTGATCTGAATCCAAGATTGCTCTCTCATGTCAACCATTGAATCAATAGAAAACATGGAGAGCTGAATTTCTCTGGATGTTGCAGAGGATATCTCCACAGATTTAGACATGAAGACACCCCTTATTGTCCAATGTGCACAGAAGCAGTGGTAAACGCGGGGTATATAATTTTCAACTATCCCCGATATCGTGAAGACCGTAACCTGTTGGCTACCAGACTGGGCGTGAACCTCACCACAGACAATATATTCACACTGATGCTAAACACGCACGAAGCTTGGGAAGCAGTAAGTGAAACCGTGGCCACCATCATGAAAGATCATCGGCGGTAGTTCCCAACCCGAACGAGCCGAATGTAAATATAAGACAGCCGAACCCCTCGTGATGAAATGCTTGACGGCTAGGACCAGGGCTAGAGGGGGAGGTGGATTTAGTGGGTGTAAATCCCACACTGTTACTTAGCACGGGCTGAGTTTCGTTTATAAAAGATTCCCACCTCCCGCAGTAAAAAAAACGTCATGCTCTATAGACGGGATTGATATATGGTGGGGGATTCACAGCAGTTGTGAATTCTGCCTTCTCTATAGCATTCCCTGTGTATAGGCGGAAGAAAAATAGAAATCCGCCGTGGTGGTCTCTGATCAGTCAGCATTACGCAAAGTAAGCAGGATATGTTTCAACAGAGCAAAATTCTGAAGGTGAATGGCGGACTGGGATCTCTATAACTATCTTAAAAACTATCAAAAGAGGTCAAGACAGCGCAAAGAGAAGCCTGGAGAGCTGTCAGCATTGAGTTTTTGAAGCATTGAATTCCACACGGTTGTTCTTTCCCCAATTGATTATGCTGTCAAGATCGGAATTCAATGTGTTATCATACGCTGCCGTTGCAATTCTACGGCCGAAGGGCGGGGTCGTGAGTCTTGGATCGAATATGAAAAGCTGAGGGTGATGTCATCAGCGAAGGAATGGATTGGACTAGAAGTAGCAGACAAGAGATCATTTATAAAAATGAGAAAGAGTGTCGGAGACTGAAGAGAGCCTTGGGGAACACCACCATTTATTTGGTGGATATCAGACTTGAACACATCCAAAACAACTTGAATTGAACGGTTCGAAAGGTAATTTCTAATCCATTGAAGAAGAGATTCATTGACACCATAGGCACGCATTTTCGACAAGAGAGCTTGATGCCAAACTTTGTCAAATGCCTTGGAAAGATCAAGCGCAACGATCTTGCTTTCGCCTGCATTGTGCAAAGATTGGTTCCACTTTTCGGTGATATAAGCTATCAGATCCTATTGCTGCGGAAACCATACTGCCGGTCATTAAGAAGCTTCCGCGATTCGAGATATTTCATAAGCCGACGATTTATCAGCGTTTCCGTGACCTTAGAAAGAAGGGAAGTAAGTGCTATGGGTCGGTACGAGCTGGGTGACGAAGATTCGCCCTTTTTAGAGACGGGCTGGACAAATGCTGTTTTCCATCTGCTCGGAAAGAGACCTAACTAGTAGGATAGATGAAAAAGCTTACGCAGTGGTTTTGCCAGCGCAGACGAACACCTCTTCAGAAGAATAGGGGGAATACCATAGGGACCAGCGGATTTGTGCACGTCGAGATCTTTAAGTACTCTTGCAACTGTACGAGTGCGGAAGTGGATTTGTCCCATGGTGAAATCAACGCTCTCAAGTACAGGTCGCGACATATTGGAATCTGGCAGTGTTGAGCTGGCTGCAAAATGCGCCGCAAGCAGATTCGCTTTGTCTAAAGAGCTGACAGCTGGGATGTCGTTGTAAATGAGCGTGGGAATTGAAGACGAGGCAGAATTCTTTATGTTTTTTTACAAATGACCAAACGTTGTTGCTACCCTTAGGACATTGTAGCACTTTTTGCCTCAACATTTGCTCATTCGAGAATTTCACACGTCTTATAATTGCATTACAGTCATTTCTGGCCCGTTTAAACTTATTCCGGTTTTTCTCAGTAGGGTTTGCTTTGTATATCCGGAAATTCAACTCTCTCAACCTGATAGCCTCTTTACAGCTCGAGTCATACCATGCATTTGCTTTGAGCTTGATAGACTTCACTCTATGAGGAATGAAGGATCTCATGCCCAGCAGAAGAATGTTTGTGATCATATCAGCAGCAGCATCCACGCCACTATCGAGGAAGCATTGTGACCACTTTGACCACCAAATTCCTAAAGAAGTTGTTTAGACCGCTCCAATCGGCTTTCTCGTATAACCATACTGTTCTTTTAGGAATTTGTTCTCTAACTGTTTGTGGCGATAACGAGAACTTAGCTGATACGACACAATGTTCAGACGAGCCTAGAGGTGACAGAATGTCAATAGAATATTTGTCAGGATGAGAGTTGAGAAACAGGTCCAAAGTGTTGGCGAATGATCTGCAATGTCAGGTATTCGTGTGGACTTATTATTTATTGTTTACCTCAGCAAAGATTTCAACATAACTTCCCTCGGATGTTGTCTGGCCCAAATGCCGAAGCCAATTAGAATTGTGTAAATTGAAATCGCCCGCAGTGGCAAGTTCAGTGCGAGGATACAGGGATACAATTCTTGAGATGGAGTCGGATAGCGTATCAAATTCGTTAACAGTTGAATTGCTATCCATGTTTGTTCTATAAATAAAGCAGTAGTGGAGTAAATGCTTACGGACATGGAGTTTGAACCACAGAAAATAAAATTTCGGATTCGAACAGAGGCCGTATTGAGGTTGAAGTTGGTAGGATATATCACTACGCACGTAGAGGGCGAGACCGCAATGTAAAAAGAAAAGCGGCACCAAGCTATATCCAGGCAGGTTGAAATCCGTCTGTATTCTCCCCTACCTGTGTTTCACTCAGCGCCAAGACAGCTGGTTTACAGCGGAATAGGTGGACATACACAGCGAAGAGATTCACTCTATGGCCACGCACATCGCTCACGTCAACCCTAAAATTTCCCATAGAATATCAAACGGAGATATTAGAAAAAAACCAACTCCGACTGCGAGTGGTAAAGCAGAGATGAGATGTAAGCCATCTCTATAGTATTCCCCTTTTTCTGTACATGTGCGCTATCTTGCTCTTACTCTGTTTCTGTTCAGCTTTGAGACACATTCTTAAACGTTTTGATCACAGCGCTACTTTGCTTAATAATCGAAATAGGACATGCCTGTGAGAATTAATTCAGTTATTATTTAATTAAATTTTTTTAGTATATTATTAGATTTTATTATTATATTATATTATTTTTTTAGTATTTTAATTCAGTATATAAATTTAAAGGTACAATAAATTTGTTGAATTTCCCTTAATAAACGACCTATCTAGTTCCAGAGAGAAATGGAAACAAACAAACTCTAAATCTTTACATAGAATTGTTTCGCATAAATAATTCAACAAATTGTAATTGTTGTGCAACTGACATTGTAAAATTATATAGTGTTAAAAATGTCAAATGAAATGCGTCGGTCACTTTTTGCTGAGCCCTCCACGAATGCCTGCTTAGATAGAATTCTAGGTGTAAGTCATTTGTATATAGTAACGGACGAAAAATAAAGCTAATAATCTAAAAAATAATCTAGAACGAAACAAATCGTGCCCGAAGGAACTGGGCAATAAACGAGAGCACCATTTCATTATCTGCCTAACTGGACTCATCACGCAGCATAGGTAGGTTATGTGTGAGATAGGTTGTTAGACTTTAAGAATAAAGTACTGAGTCATTTACCAATAATAAATCGGAAATACCTATCTTTGTAAAAAAAAGTTTTTTTTTAAATAAAACTCACTGAAGATGAGATGAGATGAATATAATTTTTTTTATTTATTTGTTAGATAGTATATACATTCAAATTCCCTTCAAACAAACAAACGTCTTTTTAAACATTCTAATATTTCTCACATATTATATAAATTAAACCCTTTATAAATAATTTTCTTTTGGGAGTTTGTCGATGTCTGATGTCTTAATCAGATGTCATTTTTCTTTCGAAGTTGGTAATGTTGAACATCTCCTACATGTCTTACATCACCTTGCAGGTATTCCGGGACAAGCACATTTTTATTTTGAAAACTGCTAAAAGAGTATTCAACGTTAGTTTTTGATTTATATTCACCCACTTAAGTGCGTCCAGCATTAGCATTTTTGGTGTGAGTCTACCGCACTTTAAATACATCTCATTGCGTATTCTGTATCCTTTCAATTTGTCAAACATTGCAACATGCATATAATTCTGTACCGCAATACTCGAAATGTGATTTGATTATCTTCGATCAAATTTTTTTCAATTAGTTTAGTTTTGTCTTCGTTACATTTAAGTTTATTCATTTGGTTTTATGTTTTAAATCGTGGATTAACTTTCATAACTTTTCACTCTTCTTCTTAGTTCTCTTCTGAGTATATTAGTGTATCGCTAGCGTACATCAAGATCTTACACTATCCCAGTACCTTGCGCATATCATTTATATAAATTAGAAATAGCAACGCCCGCAAGATAGACCCTTGGGGCACTCCTTGCGTTACTTCAACACTTTCCGAAAGGCACTCATTATTGATTTTCGTTCTTTGCGTTCGGTTTGTTAAATATGAGTTAAACCATTTTTATTCCGTTTCCTGTTCTCCGTACATGTATAATTTCTTTATAAGTATTTTTCTGTCGATGGTCTCAAATGCTAGTTTAAAGTCCAAAAAAGTGCCATCGTCTTCTTCTTATTACCTTCGCCCTTCAATTGATCCACTATATGGTTTATTGCCGACTCGAAAGAATTACCTTCTTATTACCTTGGCCTATCGCGATTTGTCAACGTAAATATAACGTATAAATATATATGTGTATATATATATATGTAATATATATGTATAATATATATGTGTATAAAGAATTCCCTAAACTGCGGCGAACCTCAACTTGGTTGTGAAGGATGTCTGAATTCTTACTTTGAATTTTTATCTTATTATTTTTGCTATGTTTTTTTCATGAATTTTTATATTTTTTCAATAAGAAATAATTCATTGTTCACTTGTTTTTAAAAATACTAAACATTTTTTTTGATAAATCAATTATTTTTGGCTTATATAGTGAGCCATGGAATCATTGAAATAAAATAAATACGAGTATGTATGTAAGTATGTTTAAACAAATGTATGTATACAAAATCGTGTTTCGGTTTGCGCCGCTAATTGGGGCCGGAAATTTGCGTTTTGTTGTATTGATGTATCGTTCTCCCTACTATTTAACAATTATTATAGATCATATTCGGAGTAGTCTCCTGGAAGTAAGGCTTGTTTTTTAATGATCTGCAGATTTTCTTTCAACCCTTCAATTGGTACTTTCCTAAATTAGAAATTGTTCTTTCGTTGGATTATAATATCAATGTACCTTACGTTATCTCTTGATTTGCTAATCTCATCTATAATTTATACATTAAGTATTTGTTAAATCTATTCGCAATTAGTGATCCACTGCAGTATTCTCTGTCATTCTTATCAAAGTTTTATAGTTTTTTCATTACGAATTTCTTTTTTTCTACCACACGTCCTTTTTCCCCTTCGCACTCCTTATATTATTGCTTATGTAATGGTGTTTAGCCTTATTTAATTCGGGGTTGTAGTTATTCCTTATTAATTTGTATTCATTCCATCTCTCGTTTGAATTATGTAATTTTTCTTGGATATATACCTTGTACTTTTCTTTTTTTAAACTATCTAAGATTAAACCATTTCTATGTCCCGTTGTCTATGTTAACATTTATCCTCTTCTCATTTTTTTTTTTTTGTCGCATTCTTAAGCGATCTTAGTTTTGTCGCGTTTCGATTTAAGTCGGCCGCCAGGTCATATCTTGTGTCATTGTTTCTAAGCGTCTCTATTATGTTATCACATATGCGTATTCTTCCTTTATAACTACTTATATATTTTCGTGGTCGGATATTTTATTTTCTGATTCAACTTTAGATATAGAATTTGGTATATTAGTTATCATAAAATCAATTATAGTGGTTGTTAATTCCGTTGTCCTCCTGCAATCTTATATTTTTTGTGTCAAACAACTGTCATTAAATACTCTTTCGATTTCGTGTTATAAAATTTATTTATCATTGTTAAGTCAGATGTGATTCAGAGAAAATTAAAAACTCATTTTTTAGTATTTCCAGTTCGTCAAAACTATTTCTTAACCGCCGAATATTTATGTATACACCTTTTATTTCTTTTGGTTGCTAATACCCAATTCTCTTTTTTTTTTGCTTCATTTTTGTTTAGATATACTGGACATAATCTACTCAGAGTTGCATGATTATCGCTCAGTTCCAGTTGAAGTTTCTCATTAACACGCATACAATTAATGCATTTTATAATTATTTAATTTGAGTTTTGTGGCTTTGTAGACACTTCGAAACATGTCTCTTCTCTTCTTTTACAGTCGGATGGTTTGTGATTAAGGCCTTTACATTTATGACACCTTATAACATCGACTCCATCCCAAAGCTTGCATCTCTTTCATCATATAGTTAATCTTTCTGCCTCCAGTACCTTTGTATTATAATGATGTGTGTTGTGGAATTTTTGATTTTATTTACAGCACATATTCAAATACCCGATGTGATAGTGATAATGGCAAACAGATTGTCGGAAGTATTCCAGGAAGGAATCGCATTTACCTGCTTTTAACAAACATCAAAGTTGTGAAAATCAGGAACTTTGTCAATGGAACTCAAATCATTAACAGCTTTTACATTATCTTTCATAGGTATAGGTAGATAAAATACCATAAGGATTAAGTGTAAATTTTATTAACTTCTTTTTTAACTTTTTAACTTTAATAACTTTTTGCAGAGCTGGGTTGCTTTTTTTAATTTAAATACCACATAATTGTCAATATCGGCTAGCTGACAACATTAGGTGAGTCTGCCACTATTTCAATAACGCCATCACTGGTATGGAATTAATTAAGCTTACGCCACCTAATTTAATCGTCCAGAGCACCCACGTCCAATAAACTTTAACTGAATAGAATCTGACAAATGTCTGCTGCTTTCATTAAGTGTCAGAGGCTCACGACTATCACTTACTCCAATTATACTGCCACAAGTCGCGCAGTACGATTACTAGTGAAACCGTGTGTACACAGGAATTTTCATAGCAACAACCAACAAATGATATGAATAAAGAAACTAAATGCTGTCGACCGGAAATCATTACAAATCAATTTCCGTTCTAGAGACACTTGCATAGCCACCAATTGTATGGGCAGTGCCGTCTGTCAACTTGCATCACGCCGACATTCACTGTCGGCGATCCCAATAGCGATCGATCTTACAAAACAGATAACCCCTCTGCACTGTTCCATAGAATGACTCTCGGCAGAATCCGAGGAAGGCAACTAGCACAACAAACTCAGCGCCCCGCACACCGGCCGACAACTCTGTGTCCGTCGATTCATGAATGGATGAGTAACGCAGCACCGCCTGCCCGATCTCAGTGATCACGCAAATCACGCCATCTGTAGAGTGTGGCGATCCGATGCAGTTCGGTACACGAAGCCCGTGGTGGTTCGCGGAAAAACCGGGAACACAATCATGTGGAGGTGGAGCGGCAGGTTTTTTTCTGATCATTTGTCGTGATCTCCAGCTTTTATTTTTCGCTCAGCGAGAGTTTCGCACAAGAACGTTTTGCTATTTCGCCGTAAGACGTGTGCTTTGACGGAAAGCCACTAAAGACGAAGCCAACAAGGACAACGCACACTAGTACTTTCATTATCGCGTGCCGTGAAGTCTTATGGACTTACTGTTCTGTTTCAATTGAATGGCTAAGATCGACGGATGTGACTGGTTCACGCACAGCTGCTTGCAAGTGAATTGTTTGCCCCTCTTTTATGTCAGTATTGAAACTCTTTAGAGTGTTTCGGTGTTTCGTGTGGAGTTCCGTTTGCTGTTGTTGTTGTGCGGAAATGTAAACAAACGAATGTTTAATGCAATGGAAACAATGTGAACTTGAATTTGCCTTCTGCTGTTGTTTGTTTGATTTTGTTTTAATTGGGGCTGCATTCGGATTGGATTGAAATGGATTACCAAGTGGCAGTGGCACTGAATTTGGATTGAATTGAAATGGATAACCAAGTGGCAGTGATCATGGTAAGCAATTTTATACAGAAAATTTGTATCGCGTAAAATCGTGTAAAATTGGCAACGGTAATAGTAGTAGGTTTTTATTTTTTTTCATTTAATAATTTATAATGTAAATGTTTGGTTGTCGTTTCTCGACTTCATTATTGTCGACAATCACTACTTAATTATAATCACTTATAATTATGTAAAAACCGCAAAAACCGATTCCCTCCTTGCTAAATTTCGCAAATTCGTAATCTACATAAAGACAACTTTAGACTTAAAATGATCCGAACGTAATTTTAAAACATAAAGTCGACTAAAGGCGATCGATCTGAACTTATGACTCATGTCTGATTTGGAAATATGTGTGTAGTCGGCCTTATGTATATACTTATGTATGTATTGTAAAGGGTGATTTTTCAGCTATTATCTTTTTATCAACACTGGTTTAAACAGCTGACGCACGTTTCGTGTTTTGTTTCACTGTCAAACATCTTCAGTTTGGTCTATAATTTCACCATGAATCGTCTTACAAACGAACAACGCTTGCAAATTATTGAATTTTACTATCAATATGCGTGCTCTGTTAAGAAAGTTCATCGCTCGCTTTTTCCATTTTATGGCCAGTTTAATCGAAGCTCATTTTTGGCTCAATGGGTACGTAAATAAGCGGAATTGTCGATTCTGGAGCGAATATCAGCCAGAAGCATTGCAAGAGCTACCAATGCATCATTGGACCGTACTTCTTCAAAGATGATGCGAATCGTAACGTAACTGTGAATGGTGAGAGCTACCGTGAGATAACATCCAACTTTTTTTTGCCCAAAATCCAAGAGCTTGACTTGCATAACATGTGGTTTCAACAAGACGGTGCCACATGCCACACAGCACGCGCAACAATGGACTTATTGAGAGGCGATTTCGGTGAACATTTTATTTCACGTTCGGGACCGGTCAATTGGCCGCCTAGATTGTGCGATTTAACGTCTTTAGACTATTTTTTGTGGGGCTATGTTAAAGCTCATGTCTATACAGACAAGCCCGCTTCAATTGACGCACTGGAAGACAGCATTGAAGCATTTATTCGTGAGATATCGGCCGAAAAGTTGGAAAGAGTATGCCAAAATTGGACTAAGCGGATGGACCATTTGAGGCGTAGTCAAGGTCAACATTTGCATGAAATAATCTTCAAACATTAAATTATATGGACCGTACTATCAATTCAAATAAAGATTTCATGCATTTTTCTGAATTGTATGCGTTTTTTTTTTTTGAAAAACTTTCCTATAGCTTTAAAAAATCACCCTTTACATATAGGGATCAATTTTCAGTAAAAAGTCCTGCTTCTAGTTAGCGGTAAATTCGTTTCTTGGATTCGATGGATAAGATTTCTCAAGCTCAATGTTGGGTTTATGGCTTAGTGGCAATGACCATGAAATCACTAACGAGTGCATTTTGAATGCCTTCGTCCACGTCTATCTCCCATGTATTTTTGTCAATTTATAAAAGAGAGGTATTAGAAGGGGATAATGTATTGAAACCGGTTTTCGATGAACATGAATCGATCACCCGATATTTGATAACTAAGTGCTTCACTGATTTATAACCGAACATTTAGCCCACTGTACACAAATAGAATGCGGACACTGCTCTGAATAAACTGAGTATTCGGTGTACTCGGTGTCATAGAATCAAATCACAAACACATATTTAAAAATCCAGAAATGAAGTATGATAGAGATACCCGACTTCACAGCTGATTGACCCCTAGTCCATCGATGAATTTGACGGATAATCATGAAAATGTTGACGGTTATTCATGAATTTTTGACAGTTATTCAAGAAATAACGTAAATGCCGTTCTCCTATTGGTCAATATGGCTTTAGCATACAATATAAAAAATGGTTGTCAAAAATTGTAAGGGACAAGAGAGGTAGAAGTTGGGCATCTCTATCATACTTCATTTCTGTTAAAATCATTCATAAATTCAAATCGAATCTGACAATCGCCCAAAGCGTACTTTATTTTTTTTTAAATACTCAAAAATACTTAAATATTCGGCTCATTTATGATTTAAGGTCGACTTTAAGTTTGTAGTCTCCTATAAGGTGACTTAGAATAACAAAAAGTCTACATTAAGTTATGTAGGTGAATAAATTGTCTTAAAGTCCACTTTAAATTACTATGAATTTGCGCTAATAACTTTAAATATCTAAATTCGAAGTCAATGTTTTTAATAATTCAAAATCATTATTTGGATCACCAAAACAGGTTCGGACAGGTTCGTAAGAAACAGGCTGTCCCAGGTGTACTCGGTAAACTCGGTATATTTTTAACAGCTAAACATTACTTTGTTTTGAAAAATCAAGCAAATATTAATTTTGTTATCAGGTAATCGACTGTTGAACAGTACCGTACTTTGTATGTAAAGCCATTTAGAAATGCGTTAAGTCAATCAATGAGATGATCAAGTCGACCAAGGGCTAGGTTCTACTTTACAATGATTTCTTATTCTCTCACTATTTTAAACATTTAGGTCTTCAGAACGTGTGTTTCTTGTAACACTTCGAAGTGAGCATAATGATTGAAAAGCATATTATGTGATTGTCCATAAGAAACATGTCACTGACACAAGACGGGTATATTCTCCGTATTACCTAGCATCTGTCTGATGTCATGCTTTGCATGACACTTATTAATTTTCCGACCCCACTTAGTTATCACCACAATATGAATTTTGTTTACGGGTCTCTGGAAGATTACTGATTTCCCATGATACATCTTAAGCCCAGACCTCCATACCCGTGAGTAATCAAGATGAGAGCAACATCGTTAAGACTATAATCCCCTCCGAAGGCGCCTGTCCATGTGTCCAATTCTATATCACCCCACATCGCCGAACTAATAATTTCAAGTCATATGCTAATTTTACTCTAAAAAAACCTATACACTGGCTGCACTCAACCTCGAATATCAGAAGTTCTGTGCACTACACTTGATCAATCAAGCGGTGACGGAGTTGCTGCGTTCGGTCGTCTTTAGTTTCCATCTCCCAGACTGATCATATCCATTCCGATCCCACCCGTGCTACCGCTTGGTGGCGGCGTAGGTGTGAAGTAGTTGACTTCATGTGTGAACATGGAAGCCTAATGCTCGGCCTTTGAATGGGTACGAGCTGTTTACTGCGTAGGCGACTCATTTTAGCCATATCAGGCGAATTGAGACGAGAAATTCGCTTTTTTCTGTTTACTTTGTAGACGACGTTTAAGCACGATGACAGAACGCCTTATGGCGAGTAGCGACGAATGTAAATTAGAATCGGTGTGATATTGCAGTAAATTATTAAGATAGTGAGGGAGTTTCGCTGGATGGACGTATAGATAGAAACACATACATACCAATGTTGCAGTGGTGGGCTGAAAATGGTGATGAGAGTTTAGAGACCATGTGGTCGATAATGGGATAATGAAAATTAGCAAGTGATTGCACCCACATTGGAGTCATTTGTGTGCGATTCTGCTGTTGCTTAGCTGAAAACAGATACATTTATGATGTTTTTAGATTTAGTTTTACATGATTGATCGTTTGTCCACGTTCCAAAATCTAAATATAAATTAGATACAAACTATTTTGTGAAGTAGAATTTATTTCTGCAACTTGGAATTTTAGAATACGTTCAGGTAACCTACTTGACCTACCACCCAAACTTGAGACGTATACATAGGTGGAAAAATGCAGATGCTTGAACATCAACTTATGCAATTCAAATCTATAGACGACTGGCTTGATAGATGCTTTTGTACAGCTCGTATAGTTCGTAATTGAATATTTTCCCAAAATGCCAGAGAGCAGAGCTTTAATTTTGCAGCTGAGTTCGACCGACGATCCCAGCTTCGGTATATACTGTACTGTACTGTACTGTATATTAGGTATAAACCAGGCCAGCTACTTCTCTCGTCAGTAGCAGCCAAAGAGGATCAAAGTGACATTTTAAAATTTTATAAAAATGTGCTACTTTTCCTAGCAATTCATCCTTTGATTTTTACTTACATACGTATATAGTGTGAGCCCATGAAGCCCACGGAAGCAGAAACAATGATTATTGGTATTACAGAATTCAGTACGCTTGAATGTATGTATTTCCGTTTTCAAAATTAAACATTTATAATTATTGTATATTAATATTATTGAGAATACATACAACTTATGTTAAAAATTACAGTGAACTCTGCCATAAGCGGACACTGACAGGACCACGAAATGTGTCCACTTATGAGAGGTGTCTGTTAAAATAGAGTACACTGTATATCGATTTTATGTCGGACTTAAGAAATTGAAAAATAGGAGGAAGTGGGAGGAACCTTTGAACAGCACTAATGAAATCTTATAGAAAAAATATTTTATTTTATTTAATTAAAATTTTTTTTTATGCGAAAGATCATAAAGGACCTATTAAGGTTTTTAGAAAAAAATTACATCAAATGAAAAAAAA
The DNA here is from genome assembly GCA_905231855.2 of Eristalis tenax. Taxonomy (NCBI): domain Eukaryota; kingdom Metazoa; phylum Arthropoda; class Insecta; order Diptera; family Syrphidae; genus Eristalis; species Eristalis tenax. The sequence goes on along the minus strand of HG993126.1, from coordinate 58,677,691 downwards.
AATACTAAAGAAACGGCAACACTTCCAATGAATCACTATACCGCATTTGAAAGGCGGATATTAGTTATTTAATCCAATATTTAAATCAAATTTTTTATGTTAATAGTCCGCATCAGACATGAAGTACTGTAGAGATGCCCAACTTCACAGCTGATTGACCCCTAGTCCATCGACGAATTTGATAGGCTTTTTGACAGTTGTTCATGAATTTTTGACTGTTATTCACGAAATAACGTAAATGCCGTTCTCTGATTGTTCAATTTGGCTTTAGAAAACGATATACAAAATGGTTGTCAAAAATGTTAAGGGGCAAGAGAGGTAAAAGTTGGGCATCTCTATCACACTTCATTTCTGGTCGGCATGCAAGCTCAAAAATTTGATAAATAAATTGTTTTTTAAAATTCTAAAATTATGTGGTTTAATGTGTTCTTGTTTTTGAGATTATTGAAAATTATTCATAATATGAAGAGAATTATACTTTAATCTAAAAATAAGTTACATATCCATAATTCAGAAACATAGGTGTCCATGAGACTTGGAAGCAAAAAGTGTTTAAAGGTGCTCCACTATCCCCTATATCAAAAAAAAACAAGCAAACGCTAGTTCTTGAAAATCTTCTTAAAAATTTTATCAAAATTTGCCATTTTTGCTGCGCTTTGCATGACTCGATTATCTCAGGTGTTGTTTCTATGTGATCGCAAATGTTTCAAATAAGTTTTCATCATCTGCACCATCTCATTGAAACCAGTCACGGTCCAGCTTTTTCACAGATTTGTGGGTAGTCAGAATAAACCAACCGATGAATCCACCGATAAAGGTTTTTTTTTAATAAAAGTGTTCTCATGATGATTGTGGCGCAAGCACACGTCTGTCATACACTCGTTTGCAAATACCAAATATCAATAAACCAGCTAAAAACACTTACAGGATAACACTGGTAGTCCACTTTTTTTCAAATTGTTGCTACATGTTGTATACTCAACCAAAAATAATTACTAATGGGGCCAGCATTTTTGAATATCAAATCGTCAACGCTATTGACGTCAAATAGGCAGAATAATGAATCCAAATCTAATGAGTCATTTAAATTAGTTTTGGGCTCATTATGTGCACATACATAGTCGGGAATATGGGACCACGTGTCAAGAAAATCAAATTTCAATTTGTTAACATACATGCACAGTTGTTTATAGGTCCTCATCCTCAGAAATTAGAACTGGTGATTTAGTAGCCCAAAACAATTCAGTCCTCTTTTTGTCATCTCGATATTTCCCACCATACTGGGTAAATAGTACATGTTAATGCTATAATAATAACTATACCAGATATTTGAATCGATATACGGGCTGAGTAGGTCACATTTATATCCACAATGCATCTAATCGTTAATTTGAAGCCGAACACAAGAACCATGTACGGCGCTCCTGCATGCACACTCATAAAAATCCAATTTCCTTATCCTAATCTTCAGCGTGCACCTCTGGCACACAACCCACTCAGATGTGTGTGGGATAGTAGGCACCGGTTGACTTTCCTCCATTCGAAAGGACTTTCGTTTCACCAATTTTGGATGGATCTCACCAATTTAAGACCACAAATGAACATGGAAATGAATTAATTGCATCTGCGTAGGCCTCCTCGCAGTCTGGTCATGTTTGGTAGCCTATGTACGAATTTGGCGAACAGAATTCGCTAAAACGAATAGCCACCAAATTCAAGGAACCTCTTTCAGCCCACATAGGCTGCTGTGAGTGCACAGTCGTGCACAATGACGATGACGGCACAGTTTGACCATAAAACTCGTCTTAGCTGGGTGTTGCAGCAGTAAAAGCAGCGGCACCCAGGTACTTGCGGTAAGGGAGTTGCAAAAATTAAGTCGTTGGCTGCGGGCTGTCGCGGCTGTTCGCTATGCCCGCGTGAATGTGAAAAAGATTGTGACTGAAAATTCCGCCTAAACACCTTCACACAGTGGCCCATATTTGGCCAGAAAGCACTTAATCTGTGCAAATAGTTGGTTCCCCTGCTTATGACGTGTGCAAACCTCCTAACTGCAACTCTGAATGTTGATGCGGAGTGTTAAAGCAATGGAGTCGGTATGGATTCCCTTTTTAGAACTATTTGTTTCTGGGGACTAAGATGGGAAATGATGCAGACACGCACTCACTGTGCGTAGTCACTAATGGAGTGAGGTTAAGTGACCGCCAACGCAAGCGAACTCGTGCAGTCTAGGCCTTATAAGGATGCTCCGCAAACAGGGCCTCATTGTAGCGTTGACATGTTTGGCAAAGAAAACAAGTGAGGTGATGATGACGATGGCTGCCTCCATGTACATTGGGTGACAGTATAGTGATGTGATAGTTTAGGAAGGGCAATGTTCTTGCAATTTGATGCGATGTTTATAGCATTGAGTAGGAAATACTTTTGGCATACTCAGAAAGGCACTTGTCACATGAAACTGCCATGGTAAATGTATATGCTGCAATAGCTAGCTTCTTGACTTTAAATATTAAGGTAACCAGCACTTCATATTGAAGAATTCAATTAACAGTTCTTTTGCATACGCGATTTCCTTAAAAATTTTTAAATTGAAGTTTTAATAGTTAGCAAATAAAATCATTTGCTTTTGTATACGGTGCTTCAAATAATTTTCTTTCAGTCAAATTGTTCTGCCCCGTTTGGAAGTCAGGGATTTGTTGGTACGTTCAGACATTATCTGCCATGCGTGATCGAAAAAGTCCATCCTTTCTTATTTATTTGGTCATTGTTGTTACTGTTGTTTAATTACTATGTTTTAAACTATTATGTTATGACTAAACCTAAGTGAAGCGCTTAACCAGAAGTTTGTAGTTCGTGATTTGGATGCGATTGACAGGTAACTAACTAGAATAAAAGTTCCCGGTAACACTGCAACACTGAGCGGGTGTTGACCATCGCATGAGATCAGTCCTTTGTCGGCGCAAGACATTAGTTTCCTCAAGGATGGGGTAAACTGCAGAGTTTATATGTTCTCACTTTGGTAAGCAGAGTAAATAATTTCATCTTGAACTAGTAAATTTCCAAGATCTCTATTGTCGTTTCCGATATACCATGGTGCATTAAAATAGCTCTAACCACCTTATTTTGAAAAGTCTGTATGATGTTCATAATGCTTGCTTTGGTACAACAACAAACTTGTGAGTCATATAACCAAATATTTTTAGAACTGGTTGCAATACTTTGCTTCGATTGTTTACCAATAAGCTAGCTTACCAATAAAGCTAAGTTTCTTTTTAACGTGCTCCTTCCACTTAAGTTAAACGTGAACAGTCATCCCGTGGTATTTTTTCCCATCAAAGAGCCCATAAGACACTACGTTCTCTAAGTGTTAACTCTCACTATCGCTTTACACAGCAGATTTTTGCTACGCGACAAAGAATCTCTCATCTACCGATTTTGGATCTCATAGATTACATTCAACACACTTGGTGTGAAACTTTCTGCAGCAAAGTCCTCCTCAGCTGATAAATTCAGTTTAAAGAATGCCAGTTGTTGTCGAGTTGTTTTAGTTAATTTATTAATTTCAAAACAGATGGAACAAATGATTCGATTTATACCGCTTGACAGGTCAAATGTCAGTATTTCGTTTCATTGCCAAAAGGTATTTGGACACGATTTGGAATGACTGGTAATTGTTGATCAGGGAGTAACTGTATACATCCATCTTAAGATGCTGGGATTGCATTCCCAGGATTTGCCCGCCAAGCTCCAACAAATCATTAGAGCACGAGTTGCTTTCTTGGTTCTATCTTCTGTGTGCTTTTTCCAGATGAGTTTGCTGTCCAAGATTGCTCCTAAATATTTAACTTCGTCTACTGGAGCCAGTGTTGTGCCCGACAGACTTATTGATTTCATTCGTCCCATGTTTCTTTTTCTTGTGTACCTTTCACAAAAAATATAAGGTGGTATTTGCCGGATTAAGGTTTAGCTGACAAGCAAATTTCATCAACCCATTTGATGATGTCGCAAAGGGTCTCCTCCATCTTCCCCTGACTATAAAGACTACGTTTTGACTACGGTTTGCAGAGGCTTTAGAAGCTCGTCTACAACTAGGCTCCACATGAGAGGAGATAAGACTCCTTGCTTGCGGACATCCTTTTGTCGTGTAGACTCTTATTGTGCTTTCTGATGTGTGAGTCTCCGCTGATCTCATCCTCAGGGGATAGTACATCCACTTCATTCTTGTTAAGAGCTCGAATAATTGCATCTAAGTGTTATCAAATTGCTCCTCTAATATCCAAGAAAGCACCTGATATCAGCGTTTCGAGGAGATGAGAATTAGCTTTCATCGAATTTCTTATGGGTTTGTCCAGATCGGTTATGGGTTTTCAGCCTCTAAAGAGTTTACTAAGCCTGTGACTACCTCTGGGTAAATTTAATGCATCTTGTCTAACTTTAATAAAAATGACGAGTGACAAGCTTAAGATGTTGCTGCATGGATATTGGTACTGCCATCCCTGTATGCCAGCACAGTGCGCAGATGCCAAAAAGGGTTCGCTGTTAACATCCTGCCATGGCTAGTGTTGTTAAAATAATCTCAAGCTTCCTTGTGGCATACCCTGCAAGAAGAACATACCTAATTAATATTTATCAAAATTAATTATAAAATTTTATTAAAAATTATAAAATTAATAAGAATGCAGGCTTTTGGATTTTGTACCCAAGTGTCCCAAATTACACATGCATTCCTGCATTTCAGTCCTTTGGCCGCCCCTTTTCAGACCGTAGAGGATCCGATTTCTCTTCTGCAAACGCTCTTCTCTCCGAGGTTGGGTTTGGAGAGGTCCACTGACTCACCTCCACCCCGATTTTTTGAGACCAGACACTACAACCCTGCCGAACCTGTAAGTGGGTATTGTTTTGCCTTTTTATCGCATCAAAGTACTGTTGGTCTATTACGAGACCTAGTACCTGCCCGGTTCCCTCGTCACGACCATAGACAGGTAGGTGATGTGGTGGTTCGATTAGCACTTAATTAGCTAAGACACCTGGGACAATGTGAGTTGTGTGGGATGCCTAGTTAGCGGCATGATCTCCAATTGGCCAGTGTACTGTTCAGACCGCCACAGGTCTAGAAATACCACGACGACCTCGCCGAAGGAGACCTTTAGTTTTAGATTGTTTGTGTTCAGGCTATAATTTCCTTTAAAAGTTCGACAGTCTTACCCTTCTAAGGTCTACTGTTTCTACAAAGTGCGACAATATATTGGCATTAATTGCTTGTAGTGTGATGGAAACCTCTTCTGAAAGCGATCACTGAATTGCAGATCCCTGTCTAGCAAGTTTATAGGCCCTTTTATTTCTTGGGATGTCACTGTGACCTGGAACCCATATAAAGGAAATGAGCAGGCCCACTAGCGACGCTATCTCCAAAACCTTCTGTCTTGGCAAGATATTTGGGGGTATTTTGCTTGGACGACAAGCTTCCCGGATTGCAAATAGTTCCGCTTGGAACAGAGTGGAATTGTCAACTATAGGCCGTACGGATATTCAGTATATTCAGAATCAAAAAAGTCATTTGATAGATTAATTCTAGAGTCCGTGTAGGGGTGATACCAGATCTTGTGGTATAAGATCAAGGATATTGCTATGACCATATGGTTTTGAATTGCACCAACCAGCCTGATAACGCTGTGTGGTGTAGTGCTTTTAATATGTAGCTCCAGAGATAGGGGCAGAAGTTGTAGCATCACCGTAAGAATCTGACGGAGTAAAACGTAGAGCGTCTGTGGTGCCTATGCATCACCAATGTTCTTGATATCCTGTTTAATTTTGTGATCCATATGTTAGAATCCAGTGTCGTATACATCCATAGGTTTGGAGACCCCACTTTTTACCAAAGGTTGTACTGCAGGCGTAAAAAGCTCTTCATAACTTCTTTACTCGCTGGTCTACGTCGCGACAATACAGCACCTTAGTGTACCTCTAGGAAAGTAAGTTTGATCATGTACTCCTGTTCAGCTCTTTTCGATAAATACACGGTAATGGAGTAGGATTGTGGCATTTTCCTTAAAACATTTTATGGTGAGGCCCACTCCCTTCCAATTACCTAGTTTGGGTGCTACCAGTTTGACCACTCCGCTGTCTGCAGGGTCTCGCAGTCTTCCAGGAGTATCCCATGCTTGAACTGAAATTGAGCTTATGCTCCCATCCTAGAGTCATTTCACTTACCAGGGCGTCTTCTATGCTCTTTCTGTCTTTAGCACACAGCACCTCCCTTGGATATTCACAAGAAACTGCTACCTGCTGCTACTTTTGCAACAGTTGCAAAGCTTTTGCCCTTCGAGGTAACAATTGGCTTTTGAGGGTCCCGCCTCCTACTGGTAGAGCTTTGGCTAGTTCCACTTTTTGTTTTTCCTTTACCCACTCTGAAGTGCTCTTTGTATCTAATATAATGCACGTTGTAATTTTGATGTAGACTCTTCAACCGTTTTGACTGTTACCAAAATGGCGGTATCGTCAGCAAATGTTCCTAGGAAAGTGTGTTCTTCTTGCGGCAAATCATTAGTATCTCTTACGTGTAGCAGAGGGCCAAGAACTCCCTTAGGGTACACCAGCATTTATATTTTTAAACGCAGAGTATTAATTTACATGCTTTACACGAAGGATTCTAACAGAGAGATAGTTCGCTAAAATCCTATAAAGTTTCCCCGGAAGAGATCGCCAACGTTTATTTTTCAGCCCTTCATGACAAACTTTGTCAAATGCTTGGGAAACATCAAGAAATGCGACTAAAACAATCGTTCTTTTGTTCAAATGCTTTTTCTATTATATCAGTTATACGATTTACTTGGTATACGGTTTACTTCGAAGCCCAAATTTGGTAATTTGGAATTAGCTTTTTTTTCTTCCACAATTGGACTTAAACGTCTAAGTGGATTTTTTTCAAATACTTTAGACATTATCGGAAGTAGAAAGAAAGTCAAAATAAAAAACCCCCAAGCCTCTCCTGGATAATTTCTTGTCTCAAAATAATACACTACGTTTTTTTCTATATTAATTATAATTTACTACTGTTCATACATATGAGCATAATAATCATAATTTAATCATTTGATAGATTGCTTTAAAAAAGAATGAGTAATATGTGCGAATATCTACTCATTCTCACACATCAAACCACATAAAATACCATTCACCTACAAGCAACTAGTTCCTAAAGAGCGATAATGAAGTATCCCACGAAGAAGTTGAACGAAACGTGCTGAAAAAATTTGCGCGTGTTACTCAAACATTTCCATAGGACAACATCACTAAATAATAAAGCGCCATATAGATAAGTAAGTAAGTATGTCACACCTTTACCGAATGCGACCGAAAAACAACCGTTGGAAATTATCGGGTCCATTCGGGTTGTGTGTTTAAATTTGGCTGGAGGCATTATTCTTTGCAATTAATGTAACTTCCAAGTCCCCTTGCTTGCATTGCACTGGTCTCCCGCGCATTTGGCACAACGAGAATATTTTACAGCACTTTTGTGGGATTAAAACCCTGGCATTGCTTGCATTGAGGTATTCATTTTGGATTTCTGCGTAAGACTTCAACCTTGAGGTGGTATGTTCAAGATTGTTTTTATGTTTTTATACTGTTTTTTCTATGCTTTCACACTTGTCGAACATTAATATGAAGACAGGCATACTGCGAAAGAAAGAAGTGATGGTCTTACAACAATTCTAGACAAACAAGTGAAAAGGTATCTACGTATGTTTCCACATCAAAGTCGCCGGCGTCAGTACCTAGTGTAAAATGATTGTAGGCTTTAAGCTTACTTCAACTGCTAGTGCCGTTGCAATTGACCAAACTTTTCATCCTGAACCCAAAAAAGTTAGAAGAATCATCATTTGACGCTGAACGACGTAAATCAGTAAAGGCAGCAGTCTACAACAAAGCGTGCGTCTCAGTTCCCCTAACCTGGGAGAAGCAACTGCAACTGTTACCAATGTGTTCTACGTACGGTATAGGCAAGGAAATTTATTTTCTGTATAACAACTGACAACCATGGCATACAAAGTGATTCTTGAAAATGCTGAATGTAGCATAACTCGATCACAAGACAATCCCAAAATATCACAAGTTGCATTGGGCGAAGTATTGGAATACACGACCAATCTTTCGATTGAAATTTGTTGACTGTTGAGGATATATCTCTTAATTCATGTTCACGTAGTTTTTTTTATAATTTGCACGAGCACAAGGGATTGTTAATACCCTAAGGGTCCGGGTTCAAGACACATCATGGCCGAAGGTATGAAGGAAGAAAGGGAGAGGGGGTACCTGTCATACAGATTCTTCATTTAAACCTCACTTAGGAAACATTTTCAGGGCGATCAGCTAGTTAACAACAGCTGGTTAACAATTGCATTAGGCATTATACGAAAAATTTGACATTTCGTAAGGCGGTGTATCCAAGCGCTAATTTAGTTGAACTAGCCAAGTTTGTAACGGAGGTAGCTGGTATATATATACCGGTATATATATACACCGGTGCTTTCAAATCATATGGAGCAGTTTAATTCAAGAAAACTACCTACTTACAATAAATCTTCGACTTACAGGTCTTTTGCCAGTGTTTTGATTGAAAAGCCTGTATCACCATTTGCTCTTTGGACGCTGTGACCAAAAACATCCACTTCACCACAGTACAAAGCTTAAAGACGGGCTAAGGCAACCGTTCACAGAACGAGAAGTGGGGTGGCATATTACCCTCCGATGAGCGGTGGCATATTAGCTGGTAAATGTTAGCTGTAATCGTCTGAACAGACCCATTCATATTAAATACGAATATTTCGGGAGAGGCAACGGTGATCTATTCAACTAGAAACAAAAAACACAAAAAGTATTAGATATTTGTTATAGGAGCCAATATTTGTTCAGGAGCCAAGCACTTAAAATTGGAGTGGGTTATAGATGATCCATCAGACACTTGAACACTTAAGCAAATTGCTGTAATATAAAGACGGACTGACGATCTGTTCACCTTTTTTTACAATTTTATACATAAACTAGCTGTACCTGCGACTTCCTACGCGTTGGCATTAGAATTTCCGATGCTTTGTTACGGTCATGTATTTGCGGCATAAATTAAATAAATATAAATATATAAAAGGTATCGAGTATGTTTGGATCCACCAGAAATAAATGTTCTGCCTTCTAATCTAATACATAATTTTTTCGGGACACACTTTCGAAGATTTTAAACGCTAAACAATTCCGAACATTGTTTACTATAATTGTGTCTACATACATCAACACTGGCTAATTTATGGAACAAATACAATGATCATATGGCCGAAGATATATCTTTCGATTAGCAAGCAAAAGGAGAAATTTGCAATGAAGCATTAATTATAATTCAGGACATGTGATTCATGTTTACCAACAAGTGATTAATACATTTAGGAAAGGCAACGCCGAATCGCCTAATGTACGACCCATTTAATCAAGAGTTGAGACGCGAAGCACAATACTATACCAAAACAATGAGAGAAGCCGCTCACAGAAACGGTCGTCTTTTTAAATCAAGAACAAAAATATGCTGGAACTGGCTTTTCTTAAATACTTATGTTGGAACTGGAATAACTCATTTTTAATATTATTGATTTTTGCAACGATTCATTTGCAAAATAGAATTACACTTGTTCTATCTGGCACAGCTCATTCAGGACTCAAGTTGAATATGGAAATTAATGAAACTCCAACTGATGGACAAAGTTTTGCCACAATGCAAACTGATCGTGTGGGATGAGTGCGCGATGGTACATGCAAAAATATTTGAAGATATTACAATGTATCGCACTAAATTTGAAGAACAATCTATACTTGTGCCAGCCGACGAACTACCTAATGCATGTGAAAGTTAAATTAAAATATAAATTAAATATAAATTAATTGCAAAAACACCGACCTGAAGAAGTTTTTTCCAAACAATTTCTTGAAATTACTAGGTACAAAATTCCCGTTGACGCATTGTCTGGATAAACTGCATTCCCAGTCCATTTTTTGTCACTTTACAAAATCAAAGTGATGGTTTTACCAAACATTCCCCAAAATTCAAATATCATATTTGGTTGAAAGAACGTTAATGTGAACGAAATTTCAGATTCAAAATTAGACAGCTAGCAAATGGATGACATACAATCGGTTGATTCTGTTTCCAACCAAGATAATGTCCTCTCCGATGGAATTTTTAAATTAGCTAGGATGGTCCGGATTAGCCATTAAAAAAAATCGGATCGGTTGATCATTCTGATGTAGAACATTAACCAGTCACCGTCTTGCGGCGAAGGAATTATTGAAAAACGTTATCGAAGCCATAATTTCTAAGGGAAGTACAAAGGCGAAGACGTTTTGATTTCACTCATCCGATGATTCTGAACTACTCGTACATGCCATTCGACGTTACACGGTCACAATTTCCAATGCAGCTTGCATTTGCAACGTCGATAAATAAATCAGAAGGGCAGTAGTTAAGTTTTCATCACACTCCTAACGATTGACATTGTGATTTATTAACTATCATCGCGAATGCAAGGCACACTGGAAACTGGACACCTTTAAATTGTTATAAATTATAATAAACAACACGACAATAAATCTGAAAAAAATTAATTAATGCTTTCTTTTTATAATGCTGTGAAGTGAAGTGCTTATTTTCAAATAATTAGTTTTAATTTTGACAGTATCACGTTTTGTTTTAATTTTGAACACATATCGACTGCGAACTAATGAAATAATCGTTGAATTTTAAAAAGTTGCTTATCTCCGTATGGATGAATCATGAAACGGCATTCGATTTTTTTAATTTTCTTCTATACAAAGCTTTTCCTGATAATAACGAACACAAAACAAAAAGAATTATCCAATTTGGTACAGATTTTCTGATGTTATGGAGCTAAATACATTTCTGCGATTCATTTTTATTTATATAGACTCAGCTTACACTACGATTGACAATTACTTCCTAAACACAATTACTGCCTAGACAGTCTAGTATCCTCGTTAGATTCTGATCCGTTCCTGGAGACAACAATCTCCTGACACCTCCAGATAGGTTAGGTTAGGTTGAGGTGATTGCCACCACTTTGGCAGTCGACGAGACAGAGAAAATTATATGTCCCTAGTCCGGTACCCTTGCCTGATTTTGAGCCATCTATGTAGCTAGGTTTCCTTACTAAATCTTTTGCCGAATCTTCTCTGTCTGGGATGAATGTTTTGAGCCCAAACTCGGAGTCTAAAGCGGGCTCTGTAAAATTTGCATGCGTATTCTCGCATTTTATTATTTCTGTATGACCGGAGATGTATGATCTGTTCCAGCGGTTGCATTCCCGCAGTCTTAGAGCTGCCTTTGTAGCTACCAGCTTCCCATAGATGTCCATGGAAAGAAGTTGTAGCAATGTTTTCATGGCGGCTGCGGGGGTGGATCGGAGTGTCCCTTTGATGCAGATATACGCTGAGCTTTGTATACTGGTTCCCAATTTAAGAATAGATTTGTTTTTCAGTGCTGGCCACCAAACAAGGATACCGTACCGATGGGTCTAACAACAGCCGTATACATCCAGTGAGCAATTTTCGGTTTGATTTCCATTTGGAGCCCATGATCCTTTTACATGTCTAAACAGTTGCCGCCTTCATGCGTTCCTTAATGTTCGGTTTCCAGCTTAACTTTCAGTCTAAAATTAAGCCTAAGTATTTGGAATGACTAGTGAAACTAAGTTTTTTCTTCAAATTAGGGGGTTCTATCGGTGGTATCATGCGTCTTCTCGTGAACAGTTCGAGCTCTGTTTTGCACGAGTGTCCATACCGGCTTTTCCTGTCCACTTCCCTATTTTAATTAGTGAGGCGTTCATGATATCCCTAACGGTGTGGAGAAACTTTCCCTTTACAACTAGGGCTATGTCGTCTGCGTAGGCTATTGGTTTACAGCGTGTACGACTGAGTCCCTTAAGAATTTCGTCCCCCGACAATATCCAGAGAAGAGGGAAGAATACACCCCCCTTTGGGATTCCCCTCCTGGTTATATTGTGGTGACCTAGTTTTGAATGGATATACCTCCGGGATTGGACATTGCCAATCCATCTTCGAAAACTGTTTACTACATTGAGTCTATTTAGAGCGTTGTTTATTGCCTCAAATTTAACCCTTGTAATTCAATGACTTTTCAATGGTGCTGACTAGTGAGTGAAGTGCTCTTTCTGCAGAGAAACATTTGCGATACGCATGTTGGGAAGGTGATAAGGATCTGCAGCTGATACTTTGCTGATATGCAGATCCACTTTCCTTTCCATAATTTTCAGGAGGAAAGAGGAAGGTCAAGTCCTTTGGTAGGCTGTGTGTGGCTTTACCACACTTTGGTATGAATACCACCTTAGCTCTCTTCCGCAGTTTAGGAGTATAGCTGAATCTTAAGAAGCTGTAGCTTTTTACTAATGTAAAAAAAATGGTACTGTAATTCAGTCGGTCTGATGTGGTCTATACCTGGGGATTTGTACGGCTCGAAACGTTTAACCGCCCGTCCAGCTTGCAGTCTGCTTTGTTTGCGAATTACTGCTACCCATTTCAATGGGATCTTTATTACCGGGGAAGTGTATTTTTTTCCGTCCATTCTCCTTCCGGAGATTGGATAAACTTAGGCCTCTTTTTTATAGTTCCTGAGACTTTGCTTGTAGAGATCCCAGTCCACTGTTGGCCTTCAACCTTTGCTCGGTTGAAACATCTATTGCTTTCTTTGCGTAATGCAGATAGGTCGGAGTCCCACCATGGCGGTTTTCGATAAGCTGTAGAGAAGGCAAAATTCATAGCTGCTGTGAGTCTCCCTACCATGTCGTCAATACCGTCTACAGAGCTTTGCTCTGTAACGACTTCTTTGTTTAAAGTATTTTGGAGAAGGTTTTTATACACGATTAAATTAATCTTCCTGGGATTACGGAAGCTGCTAATTGGAGGTGTATCGAGGTTCAAGGTTGCAAAGATTGCGGTTTAATTGTAAAATAAAATCAAAAAGTTTCTCATCTCTGTCGTTGAAGTCGCTGCCTCCCCATACAGTGTGATGTGCGTTAGCATCAGCACATATCACTATGGGGATTCTGGCATCTTGTGCGGTTTTTAATACCTTCCGCATTGGATCGGATGGTAACGGTCCCTCGTCTTCATAGGGTAGATATGCAGATGCGCTTCCCATCTTCAGTGCTGAGCTCTAGACAAGTAAAGTCTGACACGCTATACTGTGGAAGGAAAAACAACTTTAGGTTGGTTTTAGCTAAAATGCATGTTCTCAATTTACCCGAGTTTATGGCTTGATCCATTTTGCAGGGCTTCGCCCTTGAGCCAGTTATGCGGTTGTCATCACTCGTTAGCCAGGGTTCTCAGATTGTTGCTAGTTCTTCTCCGTCTCTGAGCACTAAGTTGGCAGTGGCTGCTTTAGAGTGGTGCAAATTTATCTGGAACACTTTTATTCTGAGCCACTGAGACGTTGCAGTCTGTATCAGATAAGTCGTCACTCGTATTCTCCTCAGAGCCATACTTCGTCTTTGCCTCCCTCTGTAGCAGTTGGTGGCGTGACGCTACTAGTTTCGGTAGTAATGTCCTGACCTGATGCAACCTGAGTATGTGATCCGGATCGCTAGGACCCGGTGGCAACCATGCACGTGCTTTAGGCCTGATGTCTTGGGATCTCAGTTGTTTAAACGTTGAGCTCTTAAGGGCAGTTGGTGCTTACTTACCTGTAACAGGTTTACTAGCCACAGTGCCGGTCGTCCTGTCTCTGGTACTAGCCCCTTGAATTGTACTAAGTCCATCTCGGCGCCCTTCCGGAGCATCCCTTTTTGGAATGCTAGCAGTCTTCTGGTTGGGTAGAGGCATGTCTAATGCAGGCTTGCTTTTAACCTCCGCCAAAAAATTGCTCGCCCAGCGAAAAGTGTCTTTGTCATTGTCTGTGCAACTATCTTCCCATTTCTTGAGGATCGGATTAATTTGGAACCTGGGACTTTTGATTGCACTGTTAGTTTTGTGCGGTGTCAATTTGTTTGCCATTGAGGCCTAACTTCTTGCATTTGAACTGCAGCCAGACGTGAGTGATGAGTGTCTGATAACCGATCTGAGGAGGCATACGAGTACACAAGTATAAATCCCGTTTATGTATCCGTCGCGGTTGGCGTTTCGTTTTGTTTAGAGAAATCTTATCTCAGCAGCTTGTATTTGCAATCTTATTCTTTCGGTCACTACCCAAACTTCATGACCATAGGTGAGAGTTGGAAAAAACACTGAGTTAAAACCGCTAACTTGGCTTTGACACCAAGCTCGGTCTTCCTGATTAAAGATCTACCAAGCTGTTTCAAAATTGACCCAGCTTGAACTATCCTACAGGAAAGCTCAGTATTACTCCTTCCATCACTCGTTTTAAAGACCCCGAGATACTTAAACTTCTCCACCTGCATCAATATGGCTCCACAAACCTGTAGAGTGAATTGAACAGGCGTTCTGGAGATGACCATAACCTCCGATTTGTCCACGTTGACCTTCATTCCAGCATCAGCACATACAGCCACAAACCTATCGAGTGCCCGCTTGAGTAACGTCTTGGAAGATGTGAGGATCACTAAGTCATCTGCAAAAAGAAGATGACTTACCCTAAACTCTCCCAATGTCCAGTCCATATACACAATGAAAAGAAGAGCTGTGAAGACGCACCCTTGGTGAAGTCCAACGCCCACGATGAAAGTTGTTGATTTAGCACCGTTAACCCGAACACAGCTGCTACAGTTTGTGTATATAGCCTGAATGACCCTCAGAAGAGGACCATCAATCCCACACTCCTGCAGAACACTCTCGAGTCTTTTCCAAATCTACAAAACAACTGTAAATGGGTTTTTCATACTTCCAAGCCTTCTCAAGTAACATTCTTAGAGTGAAAAGCTGGTCGGTTGTACTTCTACCGGACGAAAGCCGCACTGTTCATCCCCCATCCTGGGCTCGACCATAGCTCTAGAACGCGCTTCCAAATCCTTAGCGTAGACTTTCCCGGGAGACTTAAAAGAAATAGGTCCTTGTAGTTGGAGCAAAATAGCAAAAAGCTATTTTGTCCCCCTTCTTGTGAAGTGGGGAGCATGGGCCACCTCGCACGTACCTAGCTTTCATTAGTACCCCTGTCCCTTCATGGGTGCCCCTTCGGCATATTTTGTGACTATATAAACTACCTGCTGCTTCTAGTCCCCCCTACTTACCGAAATAAAGAGTTGGAAAGAGAATGCACAGCTACGTGAGATATAAGATTTAGGCAATCAGGACAGAGATTTCGAATACGTTGGCATGCTCAGTCTCACTGCGTATCTTGCAAGAGTAGGATATTCAAAAATTCGCTCTAGAAAATGGTACTACTGAGCTCAGTGTAAGTCGGAAGTTCTCTGGAAATAGATATACGGGTGAGCTCGACCAAAGTTATGCGAGCACATCCGCTGAAAAACTTTCTAAAGCATCTAATTTTCAACCAAGTGTTCAAATAAGGAGGACCTCACTGAGGCTTCCAGAGAGACCAGAATTCCTCAGAGAGACCCACGAGCCGAAGAAAATTAAGCCTATGAAGAAACGGAAGGAATTCTATATGGATATGGTATAGCTGATTGAACGTAGGTAGATTTTGTACCCAAGAATTTGCTTCTCAAAACTTTAAACGCGTTTTTCCCGAAACAGTGTATAACAGTGTATTAATCCAATCGGTTCCAAATTTGAATACGTTATTCTATACATATATAGCTATGGTATGAACTAGGACAAATCAAATCGGTGAAAATCTTCTTTACTTCTTAACTTGATTCGTGGCTGAAAAAAGGCGATTTTCAAAAAAAAAAATCAAATGTCCGCCATTTCGTTAATTTGTGTGCGAAATTAATAATCCTAGTTCATACCAGAGCCCAACATGTACCCTTTCTAATCCCGATGGAATTTTGTCCAGTGTTATTCCAGTGAGCGGAAATCATTTGTGCCGCCGAAAAGAATGACTTTTATTTGATCACAAAAAAAAATTCTGTAAATTTTTTGTCATATGTCAGCATATGTCAATTGTTGTAGTCAGCGACCAAGGTACTCTGTCAGCAATTATTTGCCGACGAAATTGTATAAAAGACGGAGACAATAAAATATGAGTCGAGTGCGAATAACTAACTCAAAGAGGAAACACGTTGTGTTACTTTCTTTGATTTGTTCTATTGCTATCCCCCTAACAGTAGTAATAGTTCAAGTATAACTATGTTTATCTAGTGGAACAAGTGTACATTCTACGAGAAGACGTAGACGACGCTCATTACAATGTACTTCACTAACATGGCTCTTATACCGATCCAACCGTAGCCGATTAAAAAATTCAGCATTTTATAACAATGAGAAAATACTCAACAAACGTTGAATCATAATCCCCAATGAATCCATTTTTCAGTGGTAAGCCTAATACGACTGCCGCACACTATTACCTTCCCTGGCAGCTGTAGTATCGATTACAAATATATGAATTCCGCAGCCTGGCGACTTGGACTAAAAATTGTCGTTTGGATGCAGGGCAAGAGCATCTCGGTTGTGCAATTATTAATGATCTGCGAGACTACAAAAATTGTAACTAAGCATAAAGACATTCTGGCTATCGAGTTTGTATTGGCTGTAAAGAAAGCAGCCTAGTAAAAATATTCAAATCGCAACCGGTAAGTTCACGAGAGAAAATCGACACATGGTCTCTCCCTTCTTTCACACTGTGTGCATCGTTTTAGTTTTATACACGATCTTTTTAGCTCAACTGTATTAATAAACATATGTGGAGTTACTTTTTTTATTTATTTTATTTATTTATTCATTTATTGTAATATCTGATACAGAATTATAAACACTTAACAGCCTAACAAACTAGGCAGCGAGAGCCTGGAGCTTATTTGGAGATATGAATTAAGTTATATAATCTATAATATAACTAGGACACGCATTGTGATTTCATTTAATGTTTAAGCTTTATTTACTGATATGTATTTCTAAAAAGCTAAAAAATACCAGGTCTGTCATGGAAAACCTCCATTCTAATGAATTCCTAGAAGTGGGCAAAACCTGAAAAGAAAAGAATACACATACGGACGGACACATGGTGCCTATATGTTAATATATGGAATATGATGCATTTCCAATAACAATTCAACTTATTTTTAATGCAATTAGTCGTGTATTACGTTCGTCCTCCTGCATGAGATGTTGCACAAAATTGGAATGAAGAAAATCCCGAATCAATACCAAGGATATGGAAGGATTTGTCGGATACTGTTGGAATACTTTTGCCCGCCTACACAAAAATCGTCAGTGTAAGGAATTCATAAAACATACTTGTATCTTATAAGAATTGGTTTGTAAGTGGCATCTATTTCTATTCACACGCATTTAAATTGATAGGGCCTGGCAAGGTACCATGTGTCCTTAGGTAAAAAAAAAAACTAACAGTAATTTAAAAAAAAAAAAAATTATGAAGTCTAAATACGTTTTATTGTCACAAACGATCAACTTAAACTGACTCTAACTCTCTTTTCTTAGAGAGGTTTGCATTGTCAGAATTCCTTTGACAATTTATTCACCATTACGCCCAAGGACAAATTTAATTTTTTGTATATGCTAAATCGCCTGAATCTTTTCACATGTGTGCCTAAATTAAAAGCACTTCGCTCTCACCCCAATCTGAAATACATTTAACTCAAGCCTCTCCTCTATTCAACCCATAGCCTCTCACAATCAGGCACATGTTACACATCATTCATTCTTTCATTAACTCCCGCGTCATCTCCCATTGTTCCCAAAATAAACACGCCGAGTACACCTAGATCACTCCTGGCTCCACTAGTTTACTGGGTCATACAGGAGTTCCACTAGCAGCTGTCAGCCAACAGCTGATGAAATACCACCTACTTGGTCCACCTACTTGGTCTACAATGAGCCCTCAAGCCAGTCGTGTGGTCACTATTCACTTGTATTTCCCAATCATCGTGTACTGGATCTTCTTCCGTTCCGAAAAATAGAAAATAATGCCGAGTCGAGAAGGGTGCTACTCGCACACAGGCAGCATTAAATAGCTGACAGCGGTGGCTAACGGAAATTATAGCCGCGTACAACCATCTCCCAAATTTAGGCAACTTACTCATATTTCGAAAACTTGCGTTCCAAATTAAGAAAGTTATGCCGCGGCGGCGCGTGCTGTACACTCGGGAAAAGCATTGAGACAAATTGCGCGAGCACACACAACGCACACGCTGCAATCCCGAAGGCACGATTAAAGATCTTCTTCCCTTCTTCTACTACTACGGTGTTTTCAGAGATGAAAACTCTCGCAAACCGTGAACGGTGTCAAAATGTCTGCACGGAGAGTGAGCTCCCAATGCGTGGCATGAGCTATGTAGGCGATTAAAAAGCGTTGCCAGTGTTCTAAAAATATTGTAGGCGAGGAAAATGTGCAACAATGCTTAGGCATTCATAATATTTGAATAGAATAAAACACTAAATATGTCAGCATTTTTTAAATGACAATTTAATAAACGTTATCAATAACGACAGCATTTCGTCACACATTCACTCCTGAACGACCAATAACAAGTTAAATACAACGGATTGCTGAAAAAGCTGTAGACCTTCCCCAAATGTAGCGCCAGCCGAGCAATAAGAAAGAATTTAAATATTTTTCAGTTTAATAGATTTGCAAGTTCGAAGATGACTGCAGTTTACAGTCAACGATTTAACCCTTCAAACAAAACGGATTTGTATTTGCTGGCAACATTTGTTCATCGTGCTAAATTGGATCCATGTCTATTTAGATGCGTCACGACATTTTGAAAAAATCATCAAAATGTAAACTAATCATGTTCGTGCGTACTGTGAGAGTGTACTGTGAGTTCCAACAAGTGGCCAAAGTGAAAGAGTTCCCTCTGCCGACCTCAGCGATACAACGCGGGGGCGTTTATTTTTGGCTAATCGAGAAAGGATGATACTCGAGTTTACTGTTTTATTTCTCACATTTTCCTATTTTTGTTTTACCGTTTGAGATGTTTTTAAGTTCATAAAAAAATTATGCCTCGGATCACATGGGTTTTGAAAAAATATTTTCTAAAATGTGAAAAATTTGGTATTTAAATGGGTCTCTATGATATATCAGAGCATGTAACATGAGAGTCTTGTTTTCTAGAGATGGATTTCGATGGCGCTTTTTTATTGCAGTATAACACGGTTGCCAGAGTTTGTACATTGATAATTTTTGAATGATTGGAAATTAATAAATCTATCAGTCGAAATTTGATGAGTTTGATGCCTTTCTTCTATTTCAATGGTTTGCAAACACAGACATAAGAAGTGTATTTTATGGTGCCGATGAAATGTAAACACTCGGTTACATCAAGGTTAGAAAATCAAAGCTAATTGCCCAATGATTTAGGCTTTACAATTATTAAGTCATGTTATATATGTTTAATATGTTTTCGGAAAAGGATGTATTTTGTTTACATTATTATTATAGTATGCAATATGTACAATTATGCAATGCAATTCAGCCTGAATCGGACTAAGTTGAAATGGCGTTCGACACTCTCTATATAGGATCTATGACGTGTTGACACTAATGCCACGACATATAGACTAGTAATAAGAGTTCCTGCGTAACTTCCTCTGCGTCAAAACTGTAAAATATAATATCATTAACAGATAATAAGAACGCGCAAGCTTCGTGTATATCAAAACCGCATTTTTTTTAAATATATTGATATAACTTTAAATAAATTGATAAAAAATACATTGTCTATGGAAGTACGTAGGATTTTTGTTGTTTCATAGTTAATTTGTTTTTAACAATAATCCGATACACATTTTTCACTTGCCACTTCGAAGTGCGCCTTTTGGGAAAAAATTAATATATTAAAAAAACATACGTACTTCTTTAAAAAAAAATTGCAGGAGTTGTTTATGCGGTTGCACAATTTGCAGCCATTTTGAAATTAATAGCTTTGAACAATTTTTTCTAAACAGTCGCCGATATGTAAAATAAATACTTTTTATTAGAGTCTCGATTTATTTTGTAGTATTTCTGAAAAAAGAAAATAACACGCCTATTTTTCTGCCCCTAGAGTGGCCGAACTCATTATTTATTTATTTATTTATTTATTTTAGGCTAACCTAGTCCCTTAAATAGTTCGAAAAGTAGCTCTGACCCAGCACGTAATTTCGGAATGTGAGCTTGATGGCAAAGTTATGTACTGCACGATATACACACAAAACCTAGTTTTTAATTCTAACCCAGTATCCAAATTGTAAAAAAGTCAACTGTATTTCAGCCCAACAGATGTCATAAAAAAATAAAATGGAACTACGTAAAACAAGAAATCGGTACAAAACATAAACATAGGAATAATGAAAATTTAAACAAAATAATAGCGGCAACCCTACCTACACGCGATCATCGCCCATCCAGTAATCCTCTAATGAAATTTTATTTTTAAACAATTTTGCCATACACGAGATTGTTTGCCATATTTGGTCTACAAGTTGCCCCAAATATAATAACTCACCCCACTCCCTGCACGCCGCGGCGGTAGCGATCGAAACTCTATGCGTAAAGCTATGCTAAAACGTTCGCCTTCCATTGGTACAAAAATAGACACATTCTCCCACTGGCATACTGCAACCACTGATAAGCGATCGGAACAACCAGGAACCGGCCTGGAACTTCTCTTTAGTTGGTCTTCTCAAAATGCCAACGATGACGATGTTATCTCGAAAATAACCCCTCTCTGTCTCACGTTATCCCCATTTTGCAACTGTCTCTTTCGCTTTACGCATACGGTGCTGCGGCGAATATGATATTCAATAGGATCTAGAAATAAAATTAAAAAAAGCCCCGATTGGACATTGGACGCCTGCTAGATCACCACCTCGTTTGTATGTAAATAGAATGTTAGAAACGCTCCGTTCAGATCGTTCAAAAATTCGTTCCCTATTGTAGTGGTTTCTTTGCGTTTTAGTATTCTCCTCGAACGCCGCCACCGTCGCGTTTCGATTCGACGACAGACAAATGAAGGACGGGTCTATACAGCGCCAAACGGATGACTAGCAAATGAGAGAGTAGCCAAAAGATATTCATCGTCCCGTCATCGTTCGACGACGTCCATCTAAGGCGGATATATTTTCGAAAAAAACGTTTTAGTTGCGTTTTGGATGTCAACGTGTTCGAGTGGTGCGCAAGTTTCGAAAATCCTTGCCTGTGTTCGTTAAAAAGCGAAGTTATTTATCAAGAAACAAAATTTTGTTTTGTCAATTCACAAGGGAACTTATTTTCTGAAAATCATTGCATGCGAAAGGCAAATAAAAGAAAAGAAACAATATATCTTTTTCGTATCGTGTGTGCGAACGTGTTTACAAACAATATGCGTCACGTGTCTTGAATTTTCGAAAACATTTCTCATTTCGAAAACGGTATTCACAGAGAAAACAATTTGTATTCGATTAAAAAGTATTTATTTTCATTTTTGTTCTTCTTGACTTTTTTCTTGATCGCGTGCCGTGTGTTCTTCTATTAACCGAAAAAGGAAATTTTCGCACACAAAACAACACATACGACACATCTCAACAGCAAAGAAAAGTCGGGAATCGAATTTCAAAAGAGAGGATATTCCCTTAAAACACCCAATAGACCGGAACTCAGAAACTTCCAACAGAAGCGGATGCTTTATGTCATTTTGAACAGTTTTTGAGACATGAGAAGAGTGAATTGAAGTTATTTATAATGTTGCCGGAGTTTCTTTTTAACGGTAATAAATAAAGAAAAGTTAATGAAAGCATATTTTTTAGTCAAATTTAAGAGAGTGTTCATTTGGTAAAAGAGAATTGAATACGTTCGTGTGAGTGAGGATCCGTTCTCTTATGTTTTTATTGAGATTTTTGGGAATGAATCGATCAAAATTGCATGCAAGGTGTCATGTAACGACATGGCTGTCGTCGTTGAGGTCTCGTAAAATGTGTGAACATTTTTAGAACTATTCAAGGAAAATCCAAACGGAAATAACTGAGTGCATTAGGCATAGAACTTTTTCCCTTCTGCTAAAAATTGTCAAAGCATTTTAAGCTATTATGGTAAAAGTAGGGCACCATATTCCTGGTATATCCTGGATCACGGAACTGCTCAGCAAAAAAAATCACTTACGTTAACCTTGTGATAAGTGAAATCCATTTTATGAAAGCACATCTGCATTTACCGATCTGCATAATCGGTCTCCTGAAGCTATGGGAGGGTGGAAGGATGGGTTTACAAAAAGAAGTCAGCATTTCCTATGGTCGGCCGGTATCTCTAGCAGTTATGAAGCTCTATAACACAATACAGCTTCTTTCATATTTTACTGTTTCAGACAGATTGTTGATTGATTGTTATTGATCCCGGGTTTGTCTTTCTCCAGACTATTGCAATCAGTGTTGCCGCTGGGAAAATATTAAAAAACAGGAGATCTCCTGCTGGGCTTACTGAAGTAACAGGAGATCTTAAGTTTATTTACAAACAAACAAAATGGATTTCTTTTGGAATAAAATACATGTTTTAAGTGGTATGTTTATGCTTACTAATATAGTTAAACACATCCACATAAAACGCAATTAAAAAATATTGAAAAAAAAGACAATCTAGCCATTCCATCCTTCTCATACATTTGCTCATACATTTGTTTCTTTCCTATATTTGGCCTGTAAAGTATTATTTGATGTAAACAATCAATATGTACACGTACAGTAGAATTCGCTCATAGGGACCTCGGTTGTAACGACATTTCGGTTATAACGAAGTTAAAAGCGAAAGTTTGGTTTCCCATTCAATAATAACGTCTTTTTTCATCCATATATTGCGACATCCGCTTGTAACGACAGCAGATAGTAAAAATGCTCAAACATATTTATTATTGTGGATAATAGTTCTTTTAATTCTTAAAAGTACTAGGGCAGCAATACTTGGTTTCCGGACGTTTTAGTTTCAGAAGCCGGGCACCAAAAATTCATATCAACTTTTAACGTTTTCTTTCGGATTAATAATAAAACATTTTATTTAATGTTATACGAAAACATAGAATTGTTTCACATTCTTGTTAACTAAGTCCATAACAATAATATATGTATATGGATCTATGTACTCTTTAACAAAACACTCTTCATAAAAGATATTTAATATGAAGATAGGTATAGGCCCATCAAATCGCTCTCGCTTTTCCCTAGTATCAAAGATTGGGGCGTACTTTCACAATGTCCCTTGGAAGACGTAAGTATGGGAAGACTACCATAGGAGAGTTTCCATCAGCATTCTCACTAATTAGCCTCTTAAATATTAGTCGGGCCTGAAGAGTTGATCGACAGACATCATATTTGGCAGCCGCTTTTATTAAACTCAAATTATTTGCCCGAATATCTCCTATAGCTCGTTTACAGCTACAAAACCTAATTTTTCAATACCCGAACTGCCAGTTTCTCAGCTAAAAACCGACTTCTAGTTTAAAAAACCACTGTCAGCATACTGAAATTCTTAAAGAACAATGCAATACTCTTTATTGAAATTAAGCAAAATACGCATAGGCATTGCTTAAAAGTATTAAAGCATGAATTTAAAATTGTTCAGTTTCAGTATCCGGTAACTAAAATTATTACAAAATTTTGGCTACAGTATCCGGACACCAAATAATTTGCGTAAAATTTAACATTTTTGAATTTTTTTTCTTGAATAGAAATCATTTATATTCAATGAAAATTAAACCTACTTCGATGTGCAAATGCAATAAATAATGATTGAAATACTAACATTTTGAAAATAGCTCCACTATTTTTTTACCACCGCTTTTTGGGAAACTTCCTGTGTTTATGAAGAAACATGTGTGTTTTTGTATTTATTTTTCACACTAAAACCGGCAAATTCTCTTATTATTTGACAATATACAACGAACTTCGTCGGATGAAGTGTCCGGCTACTAGTGGCTTTACCCTATCTAGTGCTGTTACCGATGTAACGTTTTCTCCGACATTTAAATATTTCCTTGGTGCCATGCCACACTGCAATTGCAGTCCACAATGTGACGACGTAATCCACAAATCTGCGATTTAAAAACTCGCGATTTCTCTACTTACGAAACACTGAAGTATCAGTATTTGTCAGAGAATTCGTGACTGTCTGCAGCTAACGAAAATTCCATGCGAATGGAAATTAAAATCAGGGATTTCACAGTTCGATTCGATTACCAGAAAAAAAAAACATGTCCAGCAAATATAAGCAAAAAGTTTTACTTCACGGTATGCCAGAAGCAGTTAACTGCTGAACAGCGGCGTCGCGAACTCATTCACATGTCACTTTCGTTGGCTTGCTCTTTTCCGTCCGTAGAGATCCTTAATTTGTGGATCGCGTTTTTATTTTGTCAATTCGGAGAGAATAACAAGATCAGTAATTATGATACTTAAATTAGATAAAATCGATAATTCTATAAAATTGCGGAACTCCTGGCATACGAAGAATTGTTAACTTGTGTTGACAGTTGTTGAAAATTCGCAGTTCATAGTGTACACATGAACTAATCGAAATGTTCTCAATACATGCTAAGGTGGCGATAAGTCCGGCTTTCGCCTCTTCCGCTTTTCACTGTCCATATGGATTGATTTGTGTACATATCTGAGTAGTTAATAGGTAATTTGTGCTTTTCTGCTGTACTGTCCATGCGTCTTCCACATATCTAGGACAAAAATAATGAGAATTTTTCTGAAAATCAAAAAAAAAAATTGAGAGGAAAATATTATGATCCGTTCTTTTCAGCTCAAATTAATCTACAAGAGCGTTTAGTAAAATGTTATTAGCTTTATTCAATTATGTTGAGCAGATTCACTTGAGTTTTGTCCGTTTGTCCTTATAAGTATTTTTCGTATCTTCGAATTGTGATTTTATGTTTATAATATAATTAAATCAAATACTATCATTTAATGTCTTTCTAACTGTTTTTTCTTTCAGTTGGCAATAGCATGCAGGATATATCTCGTGACGAAATCAATCTCCTAAACGGAGCAAGTACTGCATGCGAAAAAGACATGTGCTCATCTGTGATACGCTCCACCGTGCTGTCACCAATACCACAAAAGACCTCTATGATACAGGCGGTACCTGAAGTCAGTCTAGTACATCCCATCAAATTAGAAGAGGACACAAGTGATCTGTATAATACACCGTGGCATCACGTAACCAATCAAACATTAGAAATGGGATCCAGTAAGCTGCTTCTTCAAGGTTCCGATGACCCGCTCATATCACGAGGTGCTCATACAGTCGATGATGACCATACATCAGAGTTCAACTCCATAATTACACCAGTAACAGTCAAGAATGTAAGTGTCTCCAAGAGTCACCTAAAGGCGAAGCTACAAAGTGCTGCAAAGAAACCATACACTCCAAGAGCTAAACGAAAAGGAGCTATCAAACTGCGATTCCATCACCAAGCACTTCCGGCAGAGTATTTGAGTCATTACGAAGCTACACAAGGACAACATATACGGAAAGTCTCACAACCAGTGCGAGAATCGCTAACGAAGTTGGTACCCGAGAAATCTCCTTCCAAGAGTTCTCATGAAAATGTCCGCAATTGGCTGCAGAAGATCGCAGAAATGCATCAGCATTCAATCACGAAGGATACCAAAGATGACTCCGACAGTGAAGAAATTACCAATCAACCTCATCCCGAAGTGGACGTGAATGCGAACCTGCAGAGGTCTCAACGCAGAGTAGTCAAATACTCTGATTTGCCATACATGGGAGAAATGACATTGGACAACTCGAAACCACGCCGTGGTCGAAAACCTAAGAAAGCGGACATTTGCCACTTAATCTACAAAAACTATGGCACCATTCTTCCGGGGACGCCAAGAGCTGCCCTAAACGAAAAACTTTTAGGAGACAGTACATCGGCAGTCAAAGCAGATGAGCCTCTGAATCTCTGCTTACGAGATCACGCTGACTCGTATTCCATCTCAAGCAATGAAGAAGACGAATCAGAAACAAAAACCAATTCAAACTGTCCAACACCGACAGCTACGCCTTTAGATGCGGTCACTGATTCGATTTTGGCAGCCAATCTTAAACTTTCGCTTCCTACGGTGGAATCTGAAGACTCACCCCAGAACGAAACTATAAAAAGCCAACAAACATGGTTAAACCCACCTGCAAATGCCCTGCTTCACCCGATGAGTCTCTACTATCAAAAACTAATCGAATCTGGAAGCTTTCACACTAGCAATCTGGAGACGATCAGTCACAACAACCAACTGTCATTAAAAATCCCGATTCGGGCTACAAACTTACCCCCACTCCCATCAAAAGCCGAAAGGCCATCCTCGACACCGGAGTATCCGGAGCAATTGCCAACACCAAGTTCAGTGAAATCCGAAACCTCAACAACCACATCAGCAGGTCATTTTACCAACCACCTTCCACAGAAGAGGAAACGGTCGGCTATATTCATTCCACCGATGCCAGCGGAAAACACTACCAACCCTGCCACGGAGGTCAGCATTTGCAAATTCAAGTTTACCGGTGGCGCCAATCCATCGCTCCAGGAGAAGAAAATGCTCTCCGTGGATTCAGATGGTAATTACCGTTATTACAGTGGAACAGGTGATAAGTCTATGCGAAGTTACGAGTTTTTTCCACGCGAGAGTCTCCAGCAATCCGGAGCAGTTCCTGGAATGAACTGCGCTGGGGTATTTCTGAACGCAACTGGCGAAAGAATTACCATCGATGTTCCTCCACCCTCAGCAGGACTGAGTAACGAGCTCCTGCAGATACCAGACTCCCCAACAAACAGTATACTCCTTCCGTCCGTATCGGTTGCTACTTCAACATCATCTTCGTCACCGTTTCCATCGCCTGGACATTTAAAAAATACAGACAGCAGTAATCCAGTTCCAAGTCAGCATCATCATCATGCAGACCAAATCAGTAGCAAAAAGAAGAAGTCTCGACGAGCGGTCCAAAGAGAGAAACTAGAAAAGACCTTCAAAGAAAAGGGGTTTCTAATCCAAACTCAACAACTGGAATCCGCAGAAGGGGCTACGTACTGTAAGTTCCGACAGCTTAAGAAGTTCACACGGTACCTGTTCCGCAACTGGAAGGACTACCTCCCACCAGGCGAATTGCAGCACCCGAACGCGGCTGCTGTTGCAGCTGCAGCTGCTGCTGCAGCTTTGAACAACCGTCATCAACATACTGTCCCACCACCACCACCAGCATCGTCAGTGATCGGAAGCATCCTAGCAGAAAGCTACACTAATCATCAGCGAAGTAAAGACTCGAATGGGTTTCAAGACATTCAGAATACATGAAAAATGCCAGTAGGTCTTATGGGAAAACCAACATTATAGATATTATGTTTTAGTGAATAGATTATGTCGCACGCTATGATAGTTTGTAAATTTAGCTTAAGTTTTCTTCGCCATTAAGAATATCTCACCCCAGTCTGCATTTTAATTACAGTGAAAAGCTGGCATGAAGTGCACGATATGCATTTTGATTTGAATGCCCATTTTCATAATAAGCCTGAATAACTTTAACGCGTTGCTCGATTGTGTGTCTTTCCATGGTTCAAATTGAGTTAGTCTGAAATTGAGAAATGTCAAATGAAATGCAGAAAAAAACTTGACGTTTAGGTGTGGTTCACATTCAACGTATTATATTATAATACTTTCTCTTGAGGAAATAAAATGTTTGTTTACACATAGTAAAGGGTGATTTTTTAAAGCTCAGAAACATGCATGAAATCTTTATTTGAATCGATAGTACGGTCCATATAATTTAATGTTTAAAGATTATTTCAAAAATGGTCCATCCGCTTAGTCCAATGTTGGCATACTCTTTACAACATTTCGGCCGGTATCTCACGAAAAATGTTGTCTTCCAATGTTTCAATTGAAGCGGGCTTGTCTGTATAGACATGAGCTTTAACATAGCCCCACAAAAAATAGTCTAAAGGCGTTAAATCGCACGATCTAGGCGGCCAATTGACCGGTCCCGAACGTGAAATATAATTGTTGCGAGTGCTGTGTGGCATGTGGAACCGTCTTCTTGAAAACACATGTCATGCAAGTCAAGCTCTTGCATTTTGGGCAAAAAAAAGTTGGATATCATCTCACGGTAGCGCTCACCATTCACAGTTACGTTACGATTCGCATCATCTTTGAAGAAGTACGGTCCAATACCGGCCCATAAACCGCACCAAACTGTGACTTTTTCTGGATGCATTGGTAGCTCTTGCAATGCTTCTGGCTGATATTCACTCCAAACTCTACAATTCTGCTTATTTACGTACCCATTGAGCCAAAAATGAGCTTCATCGCTGAACACATGTTATGTCGCGATGAACTTTCTTAACAGAGCACGCATTTTGATAAAAAAATTCAATAATTTGCAAGCGTTGTTCGTTTGTAAGACGATTCATGGTTAAATTATAGACCAAACTGAAGATGTTTGACAGTGTAACAAAACACGAAACGTGCGTCAGCTGTTTAAACCAGTGTTGCCAAAAAGATAATAGCTAAAAAAATCACCCTTTATATTGTTTATCTTTATTAAATTTTAATATTTTTATTAATTATTAAACCATGTTTATGCTACACCGCGTCCTTTTTCCGAAGTCTAGAGCCACCCACCCCATGCCATAAAGCGCCAAGAAAGCACCTGAATCACCTGAAAAATTGCAACACTGTTCTTAACTATAAACAAATGAAAAACTATCCACAACGATTGCTGGAAGGCGTACAATTGTTTGGGTGCTCATGGGATCATTCATAAAAAAGTGAACCACAGTGATCCTGACAATCCTGACAATCCATTCTGATGGCCTATACACCCAAAAAAGTTAAAAAAGGGCATAAAAACATATAATAATAAAAAATATTAAAATTTAATATCTAAAAATTAAATAAAAAAAACGAAAAAAATATTTTATTTACGTTTCTAGGCCACCTTAGCAAAAAAAAAAAAAAATAGAAAAAATGTTTTAGTGTGCATAATGGAAAACCGCTCGCGGGAATTCTAGATAATTGAACTGATTGTTAGGACCCTTGAAAAAAGAACCTTGATTAATCGAACAAAACGTATGTTTTTTGGTACGCTCGTTAATTCGAAGTGATTGCGCAGTCGTTCTGCCAGCAAACATGCTGTAATTCGGAGTCAGTAGCCCTCAGTAATTCCTAATGAATCATTTGTTTTATGCTCTTTGTCCAGCTGCATACATGTTTTCAATACTTTGATGGAGATTTGATGTTTTTTTACAAAATTAGAAAAATGTAAGTTAAATTGTATGTATTCAATTCAGTGTGTGTTGTGAGTTGCACATGTGCTTCTTTCGTGTTCGGCCTCTGCTCCAAATCGACAATATTTTGTTAATTTCTTTCATGAGCTTTGAATTATCGAGAGTAGACGTACATACATATATTTATTCAAATTTTGTATCAGACATAAGGAAAATTAAATTTGCCCCCTATAAAATCAAATAAACATGCTTATATTATAACTAAATTTCCTCCGAACTCTTCAATATAAAACTAAATTAAGTATACATGTATATTCAATCAATGGTATGAAAAGACACTTCTCTCTGTTATCAATTTATAAAAAATGTTCATCGACTAACAAACAATGAAAAAATCGAGAAAGACAAAGAAACAAAAAAGTTATAGTAAAGACACGCACCTTTTCCAATTTAAATTCCTGAAATTAGCAAATGCAGCAAAAACACTTACACATGTTATTCAAATAACAGCCAATAAACCTATCACATTTTTCGAATTAACCCCTGGGAAAACATTCCGTTAGCGATTGACAATAGTAGACATAATAGGCATGATTATGAATTAGTTTTGCGTTTTGTACATAGTTTAGTCCACATGCATTAAAATGGCCATGAATATTTTTGTCCACAGCATTTTGTATCATTACAATATAAGTCTTTACATATACCATGCAGATCCGAAATCAATTTCAAATCTACCACAGAATCTAATCGAAGTCTTTGATCGTTTAGAATCCATCGGTAATAATCGTGTACAATACAAATGTCATAATGCTTACTATGGGTAAAGGGAATATTCATTAAAAAAATGTCCATGGTTCATAGTTGGCTCAAATAAATCTCCACTATCACAATCTATTGTTCTTGTATGTTGGGCCATTTGTAAGAAAGCTTATAATTTATGGATGCTTCTTCAATTTTCAAAGGAAATTACACAGAGATGCTAAATTGCAGTAACTATTCTGCTATTCACGAGTTTATTGTGCGAAATTATACTTGTTCAATAAATTGGGTACATGCTCTTATTTAAACCACAATTCTATATTTTTGGTCAGACGAACAACTTGACTGGTATATTCTTGATCGAAGACTCCCTGCAATCACCCTGCCATCTCACATAATATGACACAGCAAAGCGACTTTTTAATATCGTAATAGAATTAAGCACAACAAGACTTGTGTTAATGTGTTGTCATTATTATTTCATTTAAAAAAATACTATTCGATCACAACCAAGACTTCTAAGATCTATAATTATGTTGAACAGAATAACCATATGCAAGTTATGTTGTTCCAGCGATTGAATATTCATTGTAAATAGACAAAACTGAGAACAGAACTAGCGACAAAAGCAGTCGCTAATCTAAAAACATATCTTCATTGTCCCACTTCCATAAAGTACCTTTGACATCGATTTCTTTGAACATTTTAAAATCATGTATTCACCACTATACCCTTATTCAAAAATTCTATAAAATTGTTGCAAGACTTCAAATAAATCAAACTCTTTTGAAATCGCTCCAAAGCTATTCTAAGAAGACACTCGCAATGATACAACCAACTAAATTTTACGCAGCCAATAAAAAAAAGAGGGATTTTTTTTTTTCTTTTGTCTAGTATATGGGGGGCATTAATGTACGACAAGTCAACATAAATTTCCGTCCACACACTGTACAAAATAAAAAGTTTCTCAACATGTATAGAAGACTAATTAAATTATTTAAAATGTGAACATCGACTGACTTCAAAATAACAAGCAACAAATTAAAACTGCCAAAGAATTTTCTCTCTCCTTCACCCAACCGTTTTCTTCTTACTATCTTACTATCTTAATGAAAGATAAAATAATAAAACACATCTAGTCTATGGTTGTAAACATACCATAAAGTTTTGAAAAAGAATCTTTATCATTTATTGTTGAATTTTGTATACATAGTAATAAATTATATAAAAATGTTGTAACATTTATAATATATATAAGTTAAGTCATAAATATATATGTGTGTATATATCCTTATTAAACATTTTGTTGTATTTTGCTTGTAAATAATTGAATACATCAAACTAAAAGAGGGTGCATCACAACAAACAAAAATCGAACAAAAGTGTTATTTTGCTTGGATCTTAAATGTTGAACACGAAATTCAAACAGTTTTATCAGTTACTTACATATAGGCCGTTTTTTATTTCGTGTAATAAATTGTGAAATACATAATTGGTTCATATTTCACTTGTTAGACACAAAATCAAGTATTGTTTTATTTCCTATTTGAATTATTTATTTATTGTTAGATAACGTATGCTTACGTTTTGTTTTCATCGTTTTGTATGATTTCGAAAATAAAATTTATGTTTTTATACAAAAAAAAATCCGACTTTTGGTAAATTAAAATGATGCTTAATAGAGTACATTGTTAGACACTTTTCGAACTCCACTCGCTATGAACATGTTTTTAATGCATTTGTTTTATGAAGTATAGTCCATTACACCTGCAATGGATGGGATCTTAGTACCGAAAACCAATTGAAATTATCAACTTAAATATTGATGAGACCAACAGGCATATGCACGAGGATATAACGGTCGGTGGAACGAATGCATTTAAAAAAACATTTTTTGAAATAGTTTATGAAGCAAATTGCAATAACAGTCGCATTTTCAATATTGAAGATGTAAAATTACAAAGATATCAATCAGTAGGAAAGAGAATTGAAAACCATGTTAGGAAGTGTTGCAAGTTATGAGTGTAATTGGACCACAAATTTATCAAAACATATAAATAGCATTGCAGTTTCAAAATCTTATATTATTTAATAACAATATGGGTGGCGCTACAGCCCTTACTGAACCGGGACTTTCTACATAAATTACTCGTATTGTGCGTGATTTTTTTTCCTCACGAGTGAAGGACACCTATAGTGTTATGTTCTCTCCACCACAGTTACAATCTCAGAACATTGTCAGTGACACCAGACAGGTGGTGCTGTTTTTTTGTTCGTTCATGTACTTTCGCCCGCTGCGCTCTAGGAGTAAAATGTACGACCCATCACATTCCGTGTATAAACCCATAAATAATAAGAAACAAATTGAAGACTATAAATCACTTTTCTTTTTAGCTTTAGAATTCGGAAATCGAGGGGCTTTGGAGTAACAACAATATATTTCTAAATTATGTTAAGGAAACTGAAGGGAGTGTTTACTTATTGGAAAAAATGTTTGTATATCCAAATCCAAATACCTTCATTACTTCGAATAAATGTTTTACGTGAGGTACATGTGAATAACCTAAGTACAACTGAAAAATTTCGACAACAGGAGCGAAGGAAATATCGAAAAGTCACTCGAATACTGATACGATTTCTGCACGCTTGCGACACAGGACTACATAACTCGCAATCATTGAGGTGGAATCTGACGAAATTTTACTGTATAAAAGCGGCCTAACAAATTCTAACTGTTAAGTCTACAACATGAGTGTCTATATCCAAGCAAATTTGAGAAATGCTAAATTTGTTATTGTTAACACTTACACATCAATCCCATTTACCGAATATAAGCTGTGCAATTTTGTCAAAAACAAATTAGCACTCTGGTTTATAATTAGTATTGATTCTTTCATACATACACACAACATTTGCTTTAAAATAAGGCATATTTTAATAAGTTCAAATTCAAAACAAACCTAACATTGCAGAGGATGTCATACAGACCCGTTGTAAAGTTATACCCCTATCACAACAGTTCGTTGGCGCAGTCGGACTTTGACATTTTAAGTAAGATATACGTATCCAAGCTATTCGATAACAGAGCGGTGGTGTATTGATATTTCACTGACCAGAATACCGAAAGCCCGAGCACAAAATTCTAAGTATGATTTGGCATATAATCTTAATACTGCTGCGTTTAATTGATGTTCGCAATGCTTATTATTTTAAACTAATCAATTCCATTAATTGTTGTTTTTTTTAACAAGTTTAGTAATTGATTTAACTAGTAATTATTTAAATATAATTTTGGAAAACACTTCAATGAATCATCTTGATTATATTTACTTCTTAACCTATTTGTGCCCCGTATCCTTATTTACTGAGCCTATGTAGTAGATTATTGTATAATTAACATTACAAATATCATAGAAACAATGATACTTGTTGTAATTGCTTTATTTGGTCGATAAATGAATATTCATTTGTTTGCGTTTGCTGTCGTATTTCAATTTAATTTAATTCTATTAAGAAAAATTGATTATTTTTTGTTGGTTTTTTTTTTTTTTTTTCTTTAGAATCCTTTAGATATCTAGTTCACACATTTTTTTAGTCTAAATTGTTCTCTACTGTATGTGACGAGTTCACCTTTGTTCATAATGACATGTGCTTATAATCTATTCTGTTTTTACAAGAAGCATGGTATCAGTTGGAACTGTTTTTAATTGATCTTGATTTTGATATGCTAAGTGTCCTTCTCATTTTGATTTACGACGTCTTAATTTGATTGACATAGTACATTGAAAGTCTCTAATATTTTTGGGCATCAGTGATCTTAAAGGGGTTTTATTTTTCAGTTAAAAAAAAACTGTTTCTTTGAAAGTGTGCAGTGTAATTGACCCGAAATAATTAATTATTACAGTAAGCCAAGTTGATAAGAAACTGTGAACAAAATCTCTAACAAAAACATATTGATGAATCCAACCAGGGTTGTCTTCGACAAAAAATCTTATTTTTTCATCAAAAATTCCATTTACTTGCTTGGATTTTGCTAACTTTGCCTCTTTTTATTGGTTAATCGGAAGATAGTATCCACATTATGGATACTTTATCATAAGTTATATTATCAAACAAGTTTCATGCGCTCCTGATTTGAAATGTACGTATTTAATTTTGACTAATTATTTTATATTTCCTCAATTTTGATATTTCCTCAATGTTTGCTCCCCAAAAAAAATTGTAGAAAAATGCTTCCTACTCACGCTATTTAAAAAAAAACACAAAAAAAGAGTACTGGCAAATTCGGGGATAGAAACCGACCCACATTTGGATTAACCGAAAAAAAAAGTTAAGACATACAAAAACTGATTTTGAGAGCCTGTACTTTCAATTTTTTACTAGCATTATTCTCATCACTGCAGAAACATCAATTGGCGATGTGTTGCCGGTTTCAAGGAACATTTAAAAACAACTTTGTAAGAAGCAAAAGGGCCGATTGTAAAGGAATTCCTTAATACTGCCGTTTAAAATGCAAATATGGGACTGAAGAGATATATTCTGTAATGAAGGGTTCCACGACTTGGATTCCAAACTTCCAGAAAATATTGATGTTAATAAAGTAGAAAATTAATAGAAGGTCATAACCAGAAGTAGGTACATGCTACTAGTCCATTTACGTTCCTTGTCGTATTTTTTAATAAATGCATTTTTTGCCTTTTTAAGTGTTTCGGTTTGCCTTTGTTAACTTTTTAGGTCAACAAGGCCCGAACCCTGCTCATCAGCAATCGTTCAGGATAGAACAATCAACGAAATGTAACGAATTATTTATTCGGATTAGTAATATGAAGAATATTAGTTACACTTTGACAACTCATCATTCATCGTTGTTTTTTAAAATACAAAAGTAGTTGAGAATCCTACCAAGTATATAAACACATGTTTTCGTTGTTGTGTATTTTTTTTTTTTATGAGGATTATGGTTCGAGATTTACTTGATTATATTTAATATATTCATTTATATTGTTTTGGAGGCAGAACATTATTTTTATTTGTTTGCCTATTTAAACTTTTAATATTTCAGGATACTTGGTAGAGATATTGAGCAGATTTAATTTTCAGTCTACTAATTGGTAGAAAAACAATTATTTTATTCGAATTATTTGAAAAAATCTTTTGCGTTTAAATATGCCAGCCTTTTTTAATATAATGACTCTCTTGTAAGGACATGCTTACACTCCCTTCACTTTCGTTAAGTGAGTTCAATCGTTAAAATGCAAAACAGAAACTTATATTTAGAGATAAATGGATCCAGAAAAAGTTGGAATAAAAAAAGAATTGCTTTGAGTTCTATGTTTGAACTGCAAAGATCAGGCAGGATGTGTCCCTTCTTGAAATACAATGTGCAATACGCAATTGCAGTTCTTGTTTTTCACAATTATCTGCTTTTATTCTCTCAATTGGCTTTTAGTCACTATAATTTGAACATTCCGATCAATTCGTTCAGATCTATACTTTAAGCAAATGAATGCAATAAGCACATTCAGGGAAATATATTAACACTCTTCACTCTGCTTCTGTGCTTCGAATATTTTTATATACACTCATTCAAACGATAGTTTTCTATTTGCTACCATACTTGCTTCACTAACTGACTCGACTTAAACTCTTAATTTGAATTAACACATACTTTTATTTTTATTTTTAACGTACAAAAATCTATATAAATTCCTTAATGGTCGTTGGGTTAATTAAAAACAAATGAAAACAACATTTTTCACCTTTCAAAGGTCCCTACATAAAAATACTCTCATACATCATCAGTTATTTGCTTAGATTTAAACTCATCAATTAATAAATGCTTCCTAGGGAGCAGTTCAATTATCAGAGTGTTAGATTGTATTTCCGGTAACACTGCACTAGATCCGATCTGCTTAAATACTTAAAAATTTCAACAAAAATAATTATATGTGGCTCAATTGGAAGCTTGCTGCATATCAACAACTTACCACTTGCTTCGTTTTGGGCGACAATGTGTGATTTTATATGGTTGCATGTTTGTAAGTTAGTTTATTGTTATTATATTGCTCAAAAAGTTGCGAAATTTGTGTTTTGTCGGAAGCTTCTGCTTCTCTCAGAAGGAAGACTTTGGGAAAAAATACAAAACAAACTAGCACTCATATTCAGGACTCGTTGAACTGTTTAAGGTGAGTTGTTTGATATGTGTGTGCAATCATCGTTAGCATTGCCACCACTGATGGGAGTGACTTTCGTTGGCGTTATCGCTGTTGGTGTTCCAGATCCGGTCGTCATTGGGCAAACATATTCCGTCCATTCAATTTCGGTTCCCTTTGTGCTTTTTCTTCGTTTCAGTGAGAATTGCGATTTCTTTTGTGGTTTTATTTTGGCAGTTAAAGTTAGAGGTTGATAGCCGGGCTCCGCTTCAGCATCACGCTTACCTTGGATCGTATCACGACCAAGTAGCTCTTTGAAGTGTGTAGCCAAGTGTCTACGTAGAAGAGTCTTACTTGGAGGAATACTCAACAGATCAGCCAGAAGTTCAGCCGTGAATCTTTGCTCGTAAAGCATAAGTGCTCCATGAACTCCCGCACCACGTAAATTCGGCGCATACTCCGAAAGATCTGCCACTTTAAGCCATTCCATAACACGATGTGCTGTCCAAAGTGCTACAGGTTCATTACTATTTTCTTCGTCGGACTTCGAACGACGGATTAGGCACTCTGAATCCCACTTCATTTCTCGCATGCACTGTATACCTCGACGAAGAGAGACGATATGCAGACAGGATGTCACATGCAACTGAGCTAGGTCCTCCATGGTAAGACGATGTAACATACGACCATCAACTTTTGCAGTCAAGAACGTGTCTTTGTATTGAGGGAGCCCAATGTCGTCGAGCCAGCGCATTACCCAAGAGACATCCAGCCGACTTGCTTTCAGTGCGAGTTCATCATCCTCCTTACCGGTTAATTCGGAGATGGCCAAAGATATTTTCTTCCGATGCAATGGTGATTTTAAATTTAATTCTCTTTCTATATCAATGGGTGACGTCTCAAAGAAATGCAGACTTAAATTCGACTTCAACCATTTCCTGCAAAATAAAATTAAAAGCCGTTAAAGTAACTTTAAATACAAGTTAAAGATGTTTTACAAACACTCAGAAGGAGGAAGTATAATGTAATGTAATTCATATTTTATTACAAAAAATAGTTATTAGGTATATGTGCATATCCCTTATTTTCCCAAAAACAAAGCAAAACATTTTAATTGTTATACTGCAGATAAATAATGATAAATAACATAATAAGTAAAATGCTTGAGCTGATTTTCTAGTACATATTTTTGACTAACATGAACGTTTATAATATAAAATTGTCTCATTAAGAGTAAACTCTTAAAGCACCTTATTATTTGAATTACAAAAAATTGGCGTCTGCACAACAACATTTGAAAATTTAAGTTCATTTAGCTGATTAATGATGGAAAGGTACAGTAATTAAGGTAAAATCAACAACACTGAGTAGACCTGCAGAAAAACGAATCCGAAATAATTGACATCGAACACGTCATTCATTGACATTCAAAAAATATAATAAAGGGTGTTGAATGTGAACCACACGTCAAGTTTTTTTCTGCATTTCATTTGACATTTCTCAATTTCAGACTAACTCAATTTGAACCATGGAAAGATACACAATGGAGCAACGCATTAAAGTTATTCAGGCTTATTATGAAAATGGGCGTTCAAATCAAAATCCATATCGTGCACTTCGAAACAATGGCTCTTTTGCGCGACAAATTCAGTGGCCGTGTTATCTCACGTGGTGGCGATGTCAATTGGCCGCCAAGATCATGTGATTTGACATCGTTGGATTTTTTTCTTTGGGCTTATTTGAAAGAAAAGGTGTACGTCGATAAGCCAGCAACAATTCAAGAGCTAAAGGATGAGATAATTCGGCACATTAATGGCATAGGACCTCAATTATGCTTCAGCGTCATCGAAAATTTGGACCATCGGACGGAGGTGTGCCGCCGAGGTCGCGGCCATTTGGCCGATATTTTGTTCCATACATAATTGAACCATGCCAATATTATCATAATAAAAAGAAATGACAATAATTTTTTTTTAATTTTTGATTTATTCAAAATCAACATCGGCCCTTAAAATTTAACCATATATATATGTATATATATTATTTATTTATTTATTATAATTTGCGATCTCCTATAAATTTTATCTATCGCTTCTGGATTCTATCTAGTAGGTATATATAGGGGCACCAGACCAGATATGAGGTTGTACCTGGGGCTTGGGGCGGATATACGCATTATATATTAAAGCAGTATCAGAGGGGGTGAAATATTTCTTGTATCTATTGAAAAAACCTAAACATTTCGCAGCATTTTTGGCGACCTCAAATATGTGATCGTTCCATCTAAGTGTTGTGTTAATACACATACCAAACATGGAAAACTTTCCAGATTCGACAAAAGAGCTCGATGCTAAACTCTCTACGAGGTGGGTGACACAGATTCGCCCTTTTTTAGGAACGGGCTGGACATATGTTCTTTTCCACCTGCTCGGAAAGTAGTCTAAAGAGTAGGATAGACGAAAAAGCTTACGCAGTGGTTTTGCAAGTGAAGAAGAACACCTCTTCAGAAGTATGGGGGGAATACAATCCGGGCCAGCGGATTTGTGTATTCGAGATCGATAAGTTTCTTACATCCGTACGGGTGTAAAAGTGGATCTGTCCTAATTATTTTTATATATAATAGTCACTGACGTTTCATAAAAATAATCTTTATTACAAAACACAACAACAATAATAAGTTAAAAGATTATATTTATTTTTTTTTTCTATTTCAAGTCAATTCTTTAATTTTTTTTTATCAATTTCTTCCTTCACCTTTCCAGAACTCCTTTTCAATTGTAATAGAAAAAGAATAAAGCTTATTTTGAGTATTAGATCCTGTTAGCCGCTCCTATTGCGTACATAGACTGCAATTAAGATTACGTATATATTCTTTTCCACTTTTTGTATATGTCGATTTTAAATTGTTTAACGCTGGTATGCAATGCACACCTTGCACAACCTGACGAGACGCCACTGGTATAGACCTAATGGAATCTGGCAGCGTAAAGCTGGCTGCAAAATGCGCCTCAGGCTGATAGGCGGAATTATTTATGTTTTTTTTTTTTTTACAAAATACCAAACGTTTTTGAAAACCTTGGGACATTGTAACCACTTTTTGTCTCAACTTTTGCTCTTAAGAGAATTTCACACGTCTGACAATTGCATTACAGTCATTTTTGTTAGGTCCGTTTAAACTTATTCCGGTCTTCCTCAGTATGCTAATGTTTTGTAAGTCCGGAAATTCATCTCTCTCGTCCTGATAGCCTCTTGACAGCTCATACCATGAATTTGCCTTGGGCTTATTACTTATTATAGATACTCTTTACTCTTTGAGGGATGAAGGATCTCATGCCAAGCAGAAGAATGTTTGTAATCATATCAGCAGGGGTATCCACTTCACTATCAAGAAAGCATTATGACCAGTTAAAGAAAGTTTTAGGCCTACTCTTTCTCGTACAGCCATACTGTTTTAGAAATTTGGTCTCTAACTGTGTGTGGCGATAACGAAATAAGTTGATACGACACAATAGTCAGACGAGCCTAGAGTTGACACTATGTCACCAGAATATTTATCAGGATGAGAGGTGATAAACAGGTCAGATTGGGTCAGATGGTTTACCTCAGCAAAGATTTCGACATACCTTCCTTCGGGTGTTGTCTGGCCTGAATGTCAAAACTAATAATGCAGATAGCGTATCAAATTCGTGAAAGTTGAATTACCATGCAAGTTTGGACTTCTATAAATAAAGTAGTAGTGGATTAAATGCTTATGGACATGAAGTTATAGCCAAAGAAAATTAAATTCCGGATTGAAACAGAAGCCGTATTGTCGTAAATGTTGGTAAGCTATATCACTATGCAGATAGATCTTGAGACCCCGGTGAAAACAAAAAAGCGGCACCAAGCTATATCAAGGCAGGTTCAAATCCGATAATTCGGTACTCTCACCTAACTGTGTTTCACTTAGTGCCAAGACAGCTGGTTTGTATCGGAATAGGTAGGCATACACAACGAAGAGATTCGCTCTTAGCCCACGGATATTGCTCACATCAACCCTATTTCCCATAGAATACAGGACGGTGTATACCACAATAGTGCTTATCTATGAAAAAAAAGAAAAGAGTAGAAATCTTAAATGCAGCTAACACTCTTCGCCTTATTAAACCACGATTCAAAGAGCTTTCAATTTGTTTTCTTCTCTAACTTATACCACTGACAAAATAAAAAAATATGTTTATTCATCTTTTACATTTTGTCAAACTATGTTCTACGAGCTATTCCATGAATTCGATATTTTCGAATTTTGCATGCATTCGTCATGCATACTCACAGCTGAGATATTGATAAAAGTGTGTCCAGGTTATTTCTGATACGAATATCACCATCAATGTCTTGATTCACTCTGACTAGCGATTTAAAAATTTATGTGAACGGAAAATTATTTTTACAATTGAGATTATAACTAGACTTACAGACTAACGATTAGGCTGTTGGCTCAACAATAGGGGCCCAACTGATGTACTTTGTTTGATTTAATGTGTATTATTATTGTCGGTTTGTTGTTTATTTTTTATGTCCTACAATGGCTGGTGCTTACATCGCTGCTCAAGTCCTTGTATCCATGGCGGTCCTTTTGGGATAGGGTGGTGATGTGGTATCCGACATAGCCTCGATGGTGATTGCTATCGCTGCTCTGGTAGAATCCATGCAGCTCGTTGTTCGACGTCGTTGGAAAGTTCTGCTCGTTTAGCAGATTTAACGCGTTGAGGTAGCGTTGTCCGGGGATTGTTTTCCTCGTTAGGATGGTTGTTGGTGTTTAATAGCTACTTTCTGAACAGTGTCACCATTTACTGTTGTGTGCTTGGTCATAAAGCCTATTGTTGCTGAACGAAAGCGCCCTCAAATCAAAAAAAAAAAGAAGAGAGGAAATCGATCAGTATCGATCGAATGGATGTATGAACTTCTGAGCAAAAGAACAGCTGAGACACATACATCAGAAGATACAATAAGAGTCAACACAATAAGAAGATGTCCTCAAGGAGGAGTTTTATCTCCCCTAATGTGGAGTCTATTTGTAGACGAACTTCTGGAGATACTAACAAACCACGCCATCAAATGTCAGGCATATGCTGATGATATAGT
This sequence comes from Eristalis tenax, assembly GCA_905231855.2. NCBI lineage: Eukaryota > Metazoa > Arthropoda > Insecta > Diptera > Syrphidae > Eristalis > Eristalis tenax. The sequence continues at coordinate 58,636,317 of HG993126.1, read as the reverse complement.
CATTATAGCCAGAGGCAGGATGGATGAGACCCTGTGCGATATCATCGAACGGGGACTAAAAATTACTAAAGAGTGGTGCCTGTCAGCTGGGCGAAATCTAAATCCGGATATAGTGCTTTTCAGAAGAAAACGCGCGACGCGTGCTTTAATGATTTGTGGAAGCTTAGCGAGAAAATCTTCGGGTTACATTCCAAGCATCCTATGAGCGAAGTACATAGCTATTGTTAGACCAACAATCACATACGGTGTAATAACATGGTCCAAAAGAACTAGCTTGATCAGCGCAAGAGATACGTGAGAATTTGCCCAACTGCAGCCATTGAGATGCTATTGGAGCTGACTCTATTGCATCTGGTGGTTGAATAATGTGCAAATAAAACAATCATGAGAATGGCAAAAGAAGGGATAGGAAAAGACAGGTGCATAACATCGCGACAATTCAATGCAATAGTCAAAAAATTACCACTCCTTCTACCTCTGCTTCCCCTTAAAATGCTTGACAACCATTTTTTAAATCGTTTTCTAAAGCCAAATTGAATCACCAGAGAATGGCATTCACGTTATTTTGTGAGTAACTGTCAAAAAGCCTCTCAAAATCTTCGATGGGATACATCAGCTGTGCCATCTCTATAGTACTTCATTTCTGATCTATATCAATGACATGTTACTATGACAGTATGACTGACATAAATAACAGTTTCGATTTCAATCACATCTTTCGTGTTTAATGTTCACGCGTCAACAGTGGCTTTTGATTACTTTGCATCTAAAAATGTCGAATTTGCGCAAATTAAATACCTTGAGCATGAGTCAAAAGCTTAAGCTTATAGATGAAATAGAAGTTGAAAAACTAGAAAGGAGGTTGCAGCCAAGTATGATGTAGCAGTTTGCACAATTTCGAAAAAATGGAAATATTAACAAAAAAAGGTTCAAGAAGGGAAACTGCAGACATCTATATTTGGTTTAAATAAATGAGAAGCAAAGGCTGCCCAATATCGGGTCCACGGATACTTGAGCAAGCAAAAATCTTCGCAGTCAAATTAAATCTAGATTTTGAACCAAATACAGGATGGCTATCTCACTGGAAAACTAAAAATAATGTCCATGTCTAAAAAATTCAAGGAGAGAAACTAGCTGTTGATCAACCCTCAGCAAAACCTCGGCTACAAAGTATTCTTCCTGAAAATCCATCAGAGGAAAGGTTTTATTCCAACCTGAATGTGTCAGATGGTAATATTGTGTCGAAATAGTGCAGAATCTGAGAAATACTGAAATGAAAAAGGAACAGGCAAGTTATTTCTTTCATTGACAATGCAACATGTCATAAATTACCGCAAAATTATACACATATTAACTAAAGCGATTATATTTCTACAGATTTACTACAGGCAGCAAATTGTGCGAAAGCAGATTTTTGCAGTTGAAAATGGTTTGGATTTGTGTGAGCTCACCAAATCTGTTTCGCTCTTGGACGCGATTAAAATGCTCAAAATAGCTTGATGCTCAAAAAGCTCAAAAAAAAAAATGCTCAAATGCATAAAAAGCGGGTTTTGTTTCAACAAAAAGTTGTAGAAGAAGATGCCAAACGTACGGAGACATAAGTCCATAATGGACATATGTCCCACTTATGTCGCCTATGTGGGTCACATTTCCACAAAATAATGATGTGGGCTACTGACCCATCCATTATGAACCTATGACTCACCAGTGGGTACATAAGTCCATAAAGTCAAAAAATAATAATTATTATTATTGCAGAGCCGGACGATATGATAAATTTGGAAGTCTTAAAAAATAAGAAAAACTAACCTGCAACCACCTGCCTGGGTCCCTATAGGATTGAGGGGTTCTGGACATGCAAAGCTTATTTTTATTCATGTTTTCCGTAGGCTTTATCAAAAGTTGCATACACAGAGCCTCGCAAATATGTGACAAATCCTATAGTGACCCAAACAGGGGTTGCTGGGGTCAGCATGCTTCCCATACCACTCTCACTTTTATGCATCTCACTTTATGAACATTAGTCTATATGTGTGTATTGTCAGCTTTGTATTATCACAACAATTAGTATGAAAAAAGACCCTGCGGGTCTAAAAGTACCCGGGTAGTAATTTCATAACTTGGTAGAAATCGACGAAAATGAAGAATGTTATAGTGAGCTGACTGAAGATGATATTGTTCATGCAATACAAGACGAGAAAATTAAGAGAAGTGAAAATGATGAGGAACCTGATGAGAATTCAAGTCACTTAGAATAACTCTTCATTATTCGCCGACAGGTTATTCGGTGTCTAGTTACCGTAAGACCTTACGTGGACCAAAATAAATTGAGTTGTATAAACGCAGATGAAACTGAAAACCAAATTTTCGCTTCGTTTGGTTAAACAATTAAAAATTGTTCCTATTAATTTACATAATATAAACTAGTATTGGTGGCCGTTGCATTGTGTGTAAGTGCATCGACCTTTATGCAACTGAAACTCGCTTATTGAAAACGCAATCGAGAAAATGAGCGGATGTCAGTAGAGTAGTGTAAAAAAAAAATGCTGTTCTGGAAAACGCAACTGATGTGCACTCCATACATTTTGTGACGTTTTCAATCCGCATCAAATTGGTTGTGCATTTTTAAGAAAGAAAGATGAGTTAATGCAACAAAAAGTAAATTTTAATTATTAATGAACAAAAATTACTTTACTTTTTAGAAAACAAACAAGAGGTTGTATTTCGAGGCAATATGTAGTGCCATGAAAAATCCGGACATGGCCAAAAATGCGGCAAGAAATACCCTAAATTTGTTTCGTGAGTTTTGAAATATGTCTTCTTGGATAACTATTCTTCAGAGCAATTAAAATATGAAAATTCAAAATTGACAGAAAACAGTCAATCCCGCGTTTTCCATAATCGGCATGTATATGTGCAATTACAAAACTCAACATTAATTGTAATTTTAAATGTTATTGTTGTTGTTGGTTTATCTAATAAACAAAAAATTAAATTATGAAAAACTTAATATATGAACCTTGTGTTTGGTGAGTAAATAGGGTTTGTTTTAGGAAATCAGTTCAGGTCAGTTTTGTGAACCGTTAAGTCTTGTTATCAAACTTAAATGTATATAACATATATATACATATATGCATGTAACATATGAGTTAAAAATTGTGCAGATAACTGACCAAGCTACTATAATTGCAAAAAAAAGTTGTATATGTGCACAAAAAGTTGAAGCCTGGACATGATGCTCTTATCCGTTCTTTTTTTGCATTAATAGTCTGGTGGTTTGCAAGATTGGCATATTTTTGAGGCAAGTCGGGATGTCTCTCCGGTGTTCAATTTAAAGAAAGGCGGCTTCGATGAGCATATTTTCACTGGTGAAGTTATAAAGGCTCTCAAAATAGATATGATGGCTACATGGTAAGATAGTTTCATGATTTGGATGGTTGATTTGCACATTCGTCGCAGTTTGTTTTATTATTTTTCCATCACAGAGCACACAAAACACTACGTTCTCTAAGTGTTAACTCAGTATCGCTTTATACAGCATATTTTTGCTGCGCGACTAAGGATCATCTACCGATTTTGCATCTCATAGATTACATCAAATAAACAGTATTAATTAAAGAATAGAGCATGGATAAATTTTTTGCAAAGTTAATTAAAAGTGTTTATACACCTTGTAATAGGTTCATTACAACCATAGTTGGTTCTATGCCTCTTATCGTATAGTAAATTTCTCACCCGAAGAGATCTTTGGGGAGCATATATATTCATGAGAAAAAGTAAATCTGGTGAATTTACACGACAATTAATGAGAAAGAACATGGCTGACGCAGCCTTATACTAAGTATTTTACATCTATCGTCATATTTAGGGAGTTCTTCGAAGGATTATGATTTACGGATAGCATATCTCATGAAATTTGTTTGTACTCTTCCGAATCTGAGTTCTTGTGCATCATATGTGGAATCCCAATTGATGGAAGAATATTCTAAATACGTTCTGACTAAAGAAAAATAGATGGACTTAAGACTAGTTATATCCCGAAAATCTTTACTGTTTCTTTTCAGAAAACTTTATTTTAGTATCAAAAATTACACCCAGATCTTTAACTCTTCTAGGCGAATAAGTCTATGATCATTTATGAAATAATCATAGACAATCGGGGATGTAATTCGATACGCCGTAAAGATATTACATTTTTGAATGTTTAGCTCTAGTTCATTGTGCTTGCACCATTCCACTACTGATATCCAATCGGAAATTATTACAATTAGTTAAACTATTTATAGATAAATACAATTTAAAGTCGTCTGCGAATGTTGAAATTTTAGTATTGGTGGCCGTTGCATTGTGTGTAAGTGCATCGACCTTTATGCAACTGAAACTCGCTTATTGAAAACGCAATCGAGAAAATGAGCGGATGTCAGTAGAGTAGTGTAAAAAAAAAATGCTGTTCTGGAAAACGCAACTGATGTGCACTCCATACATTTTGTGACGTTTTCAATCCGCATCAAATTGGTTGTGCATTTTTAAGAAAGAAAGATGAGTTAATGCAACAAAAAGTAAATTTTAATTATTAATGAACAAAAATTACTTTACTTTTTAGAAAACAAACAAGAGGTTGTATTTCGAGGCAATATGTAGTGCCATGAAAAATCCGGACATGGCCAAAAATGCGGCAAGAAATACCCTAAATTTGTTTCGTGAGTTTTGAAATATGTCTTCTTGGATAACTATTCTTCAGAGCAATTAAAATATGAAAATTCAAAATTGACAGAAAACAGTCAATCCCGCGTTTTCCATAATCGGCATGTATATGTGCAATTACAAAACTCAACATTAATTGTAATTTTAAATGTTATTGTTGTTGTTGGTTTATCTAATAAACAAAAAATTAAATTATGAAAAACTTAATATATGAACCTTGTGTTTGGTGAGTAAATAGGGTTTGTTTTAGGAAATCAGTTCAGGTCAGTTTTGTGAACCGTTAAGTCTTGTTATCAAACTTAAATGTATATAACATATATATACATATATGCATGTAACATATGAGTTAAAAATTGTGCAGATAACTGACCAAGCTACTATAATTGCAAAAAAAAGTTGTATATGTGCACAAAAAGTTGAAGCCTGGACATGATGCTCTTATCCGTTCTTTTTTTGCATTAATAGTCTGGTGGTTTGCAAGATTGGCATATTTTTGAGGCAAGTCGGGATGTCTCTCCGGTGTTCAATTTAAAGAAAGGCGGCTTCGATGAGCATATTTTCACTGGTGAAGTTATAAAGGCTCTCAAAATAGATATGATGGCTACATGGTAAGATAGTTTCATGATTTGGATGGTTGATTTGCACATTCGTCGCAGTTTGTTTTATTATTTTTCCATCACAGAGCGCACAAAACACTACGTTCTCTAAGTGTTAACTCAGTATCGCTTTATACAGCATATTTTTGCTGCGCGACTAAGGATCATCTACCGATTTTGCATCTCATAGATTACATCAAATAAACAGTATTAATTAAAGAATAGAGCATGGATAAATTTTTTGCAAAGTTAATTAAAAGTGTTTATACACCTTGTAATAGGTTCATTACAACCATAGTTGGTTCTATGCCTCTTATCGTATAGTAAATTTCTCACCCGAAGAGATCTTTGGGGAGCATATATATTCATGAGAAAAAGTAAATCTGGTGAATTTACACGACAATTAATGAGAAAGAACATGGCTGACGCAGCCTTATACTAAGTATTTTACATCTATCGTCATATTTAGGGAGTTCTTCGAAGGATTATGATTTACGGATAGCATATCTCATGAAATTTGTTTGTACTCTTCCGAATCTGAGTTCTTGTGCATCATATGTGGAATCCCAATTGATGGAAGAATATTCTAAATACGTTCTGACTAAAGAAAAATAGATGGACTTAAGACTAGTTATATCCCGAAAATCTTTACTGTTTCTTTTCAGAAAACTTTATTTTAGTATCAAAAATTACACCCAGATCTTTAACTCTTCTAGGCGAATAAGTCTATGATCATTTATGAAATAATCATAGACAATCGGGGATGTAATTCGATACGCCGTAAAGATATTACATTTTTGAATGTTTAGCTCTAGTTCATTGTGCTTGCACCATTCCACTACTGATATCCAATCGGAAATTATTACAATTAGTTAAACTATTTATAGATAAATACAATTTAAAGTCGTCTGCGAATGTTGAAATTTTACAATATTTGAAAATTTCGTGAACATCATTAATGAACAAAAGAATCTCGAATAATAATATATATTATATATATATCACAGTCTCCGACTATCCCCGAAGCGTAAACATCGTTTAACGGATTGCTCGCTCGCTTTTTTCTCGTCGGTAGCTGATCCCGATATTTTCATAGCAATATGGGTGGTATAAGCTTAAAATCCGAGAATTCTTCCCCAACCCAATGCGCTGCCGCAACTGTCAACTCTTAGGCCACACTGCAAAACGTTGCAGGGGAAATGAATCCTGCGAAATGTGCAACCTTCCCCCCCACACCCCAAACAAATGCACACGTGTTTCATGTGCAAACTGCCTTGAAGAACACTCCAACAGCATCACCCAAACAAAAAAACGCAATCAGGCATGTTCTTAATGAACACAATGCTAAAACCATAACATCAAACCCACCTTCTTCTAACGCTAAATCTTCTCATACAACAAACTCTTTTTCCCCCAATACAAACAATAGCACCCCCACACCCCCTTCCTTTTTTTACAACATGGACTCAAATACCACAGCAAAACAAGGAATTTATCTCCTCGCCCATAAATCCATTCCCCACAAATTCATAAACATAAATTCCATCATAGCGTCTATAGCGGTCGAAATAGACCTTAACATAAAAATAACTATAATTTCCATCTACATCCCTCCAGATCAACGGTTTTCAGTTAACGACCTTGATATAATTTTAAATGACATTACCACTCCTGTTCTATTAACTGGCGACTTCAATTCCTGGAGCCCCGCATGGAGTTCGGAGTCTTTAAACAGTCGCGGGAAAATAGTGGATCTGTTTGTAAATAATTCAAACCTTGCACTCTTAAACGATGGTAGGCCAATCCACTTTTCTGCCCATAGATCACTCACACATGTCAATCTCACACTCATTTCACCATCCCTCATCCCAACATCTACTTAGTCGGTTTTGGACGATCTTCATGGTAGTGACCATTTCCCCATTACCACCACTATCTCCCTTAGCCACAACGTAAGCCATATTAAACCCCAACATGTGTTTTTACTTGATAAAGCAAATTGGAGCCTCTTTCAGTCCACGATTCTAAATCAAATTCCTGATAGAAATCCCTCGCCCAATACCAACAAAGAGGCAGCCATTATACAAAAAATAATCAGATTCGCAGCCAATATTGCTATCCCACAAACTTATAATAAATTACGACACAGGACTGTCCCCTGGTGGAACACTAAAATAAAGACTCTTCGTGCAGCTAAACAAAAAGCCTGGCAACAAGTCAAAAAAATCTCCATGCGACACTAACATAATAGCTTACCGTAAACTTAACGCCAAATTTCGCAAGGCTGTAAAAGCACAAAAAAACCATCTGCTTTAAGGAATTCACCAGCACCATCAGCCCAAGCTCTTCGCCCAAAAAACTATGGGCTAACTTAATAACGTTTACTGGTAATTATATCTCCCGTTCCATACATACAATAAAGGAACAAGCCAAAACAATAACCTCCCCAACCGAAATCGCTGAGCACTTTGCAAAAACTTGGGAACATTTCGGTGACGACTCTAACTTCCACCGGAAAACAAAATATTCAGTTCATCACACCATCAACCCCACATCCGTCCTCATTGAAGGCCCAATAAGCATGATTGAACTAGAAAGCTCCCTGTGTTTAGTTAAAGGTATAACCCCAGGTCACGACCGGATATCTTACCAGATGTTAAAAAATAGTCCGTTCTTACTAAAAACAAGGTTATTAACCCTTTACAACAAAATCCTTAACACCGGCATTATTCCCCAAGCATGGAAAGTGGCTAATATCATCCCAATACCAAAGCCCAATAAAGACTACTCTAATGTATCAGGTTACCGCCCAATATGCCTTCTTCCTAGCACAGGAAAATTATTGGAAAAAATAATAGCCAAGCGACTATTCAACTTAATCGACTATCGTCAAGTTGATTTTAAGAAAGGTCGTGGCACCATAGATGCCCTTTTACACCTTGATGACTTCATCTCACGAGTTCTGTCAGAAAACAACCACGCATGTCTTCTGCTGATTGATTTTGACAAAGCTTTCGACCGTATTGGCAAACTTGTCGAATGGAAAGTCGGGCCTAACATATATAGATACATAAAATCCTTCCTAAGCAACAGACATTTTAGAATTAAATTAAACGGTACTCTATCCTCCACACACAAAATGTTAAATGTCATTCCACAAGGATCGCCTCTATCAGTCATCTTATTCACCATTGGCTTCAACAAAATCCACAAGATAATTGACAATCACAAAAAAAAAAAACACTTACTCTATGCTGACGATCTGGTAGTTTTTTCAAATTGCAAGGACCTTACATCTGTGGAACAAACTTTCTCAAAAATTCTTGAGAACCTGAATGGGGCGACTTCTCGGGATCAAAAATCTCTCTGCCCAAATGCGAAATATTGCATATATGCCGAAAATATAGTTGTCGGAAAAATATTTCAGTACAGTTCAACAATACTGTCATATCAAATGTAACTTCTACTAAAATTTTAGGTGTAACATTTGATCATAAATTTAACTTTAGAAACCACTGTATGTTCCTTAGGAAAAGTCTTGCTGCCAGGGTCAATTTAGTTAAGTATCTTTGTTTCAAAAAAAGCAATTGTAATATAAATTCTATGTTGTTACTAAATCAACGGTACTATCTAAAATCTACTATGGTTTGGCAGTCTACGGGAAAGCCTCAAAATCATCCATTCAAATAATAACAACACCATATCATACAGCCATCAGGAACAGCTTACGGGCCTCTCGGACAAAACCCATTAAAAACATACTCACCGACGCCGGTTTACCCCAAATATCAGAAAGGATCGACTACTAAACCTCACTCATTATACGAAAAGTCAACTCTCCAAATATGTCACCAATCCACAATGATGCCAACAAAATTCTGACACGAAGGAGAACGCCTAAATATCCCTCAACAATAACCTCAGCATTAAACCTCGCAAGAGCACTGAACATACCTATAAAGATACAAAAAAAATCCTTCCCCACCTGGCACTTATCTAATGATTCCACAAATACTGACCTAAATATGCATAAGAAAACAGCAACTTGCACAAAAATATACAGTTCGCTTTTTTCAGATATTGCAGATAGACACAAATCACTCGGTTGGCAATTCTTTTTTACAGATGCCTCAAAAACCGAAAACGGAACATCATTTGCCGTTGTAGACAAGAATCATGCGATAATATCGAAGGGTCTCTTACCAGCTTTTACATCCATCTTCACAGCTGAAGCTTTCGCCATCCTCAAAGCCATCGAAACGTCTCATAACAAAAAAAGTGTAATATTCACTGACAGCCTTTCCTCCATCAATGCAATACGAAAAGCCAACAACTCCTGTGCTATTATCCAATCTATCAGGGATAAGCTTATCTCAAGAACCAGCACCATCAAAATTGTCTGGATTCCAGGCCCCGTTGGCATTGAAGGGAACGAAAAAGCAGACGCCGCAGCTAAAGCTGCAATAACTGAGCCTCTAATAACCTTCTACGCCTACAACGAAAAGGATATACAAAATTACCTGCTCTCGACCTGGAAGTACAGAAGGATAAACAACTGGCTCAGCTATAGCCATCATTACACCAGATTTAATATAAACGCGGAAAAAGCCATTTATCCCAAATGCACTCCACTCAAAAAAGTAATCATATATATCTGACTAAGATTGGGCCATACCTATATCACACATAAACACCTTATGTACAGAGACGATCCACCTGTATGTAACCTATGTCCTGAAAACCAGACGCTCACCATCAGCCATTTCCTGTCATGCTCCTATGTAACCAAAATCTCCCAGAACTCCTAACTCATACCTCAGAAGAAAACATCAATAATCTATATAGGAAGAATACCTTTCGGTTTGGTGTTGGTTTTCCTTTCTTGCGTTTGAAATAAACGATTTCTGTTACTGTTCGTTAGTAGATACATCAACTGCACTAAAGAAAATTAGACAAAACTGCAAAGAAGCACTCTTTGCTAGTTTAAACTCAAAATTATGACATAGCAGACATATTTTGTTTTGTCAATATAATTTCTTGATAAACTATATGTACATCGAATGAAAATGCAACATATTAATGAATTTTTACTGTCGGTTAATGTACCAAACACAATAAGTAGTCCAAATAAATTTGAATATCAGTATAAAATATATGCAGTACAATGGATAGTACTTGTCTTCTTTCATCCCTCCCTTTATACTTCTTAAAATTGTGCTGAATTGTTTGAAAATCCGATTTCCTTTTTATGTTGATAAAGATAAGAAAATAATTTTAATATATTATTCAAGGCAACTCAAGGCACTAATTCATTTCTAGATATACAGTGGTTCAAAGTTGAACTACTACACACTCCTGCACCCTGTGAAGAAGAAGCCTAATTTGTTGGTGAATGGAATACATTTCCTTTTTAGTAACTAACAAGAACAAACAACAATTCATCAAATTAAAACTCGTTCAGTAACAAAATACCACACAATAATTATAGATGCCCGTAACACTGACATTAATAACATCATACAAAATTACAAATCAGTCACCGACTAGCTCTCACACCATCATTCTACCAATAGCGGTTGATTTCTCTTTCCGTGATCCCTGCTTAAGCAAACTGTTGTCTTCTCAACGTGTGTCTGTCCAAATTAAAACCAATAACTATTGTTATTAAACTAAAGTTTTAAAGGGACTATGTGTGCAATCGTCTTAGAGACCTTGGTATAGATCCTCCTCCTGACTTATAAAATGAAAAGACATAATGAAATGTATTTCTTATTCTAAAATGGTGACGTGCAATACGACTCAACGAAATGAAGTTAAAAATGAAAAACTTGGCCTTATTTTGTTTTAAATCTGGAAATAACGCCAAATTTCCGATTTGTCTTAATTTCACTTCACAAAACAAAATACGGCGATGTATCCTTATTTGCAGTTTTAAAAACCGGCGAAGTTGTTCCTGCATCAGCTACTGGTCGCTCGTACTGATACAAATAGTTAAAATTAGTTAGAAAGTTGTATGCCCGTTTTCACAGTGCACACACGTTTCGATCCATGGATAAACTCAGAATTAATATAAATTTCGTTTTCACAGTGGAATTTAACTTAAGTAGTTGTTTAACTTAAGCCACCGATTGCCATGGCTGAAGTGTCAATCCTGAGAGTACATTATTGCCATTCGTGAATTAAAATAATATAAACACCAAAAGCAACTAAATATTTGGTCTGACGGTGCTGCTGAAGAGAACAGAAAGCACACAAATTTATAGATGCCGCATATAACAATATCTTTACAAGTTTGAACATTCGCTGCTCGTGTTCAATCATTATTTTTTGTTCATGATTCAAATGGTTTGTAGATTCAATGCTTCACAATGACCCTCAATACATGGGTTACTTAAACCCCTTAAATATTGACTTCGAAAACAGAATCTTCTTGGGTGAAGTTTATGTTTGAACTAAACCAGAAGTGAAAACGGACATTATCGTTATAATTGAATTAAGTCCATGTTATTCATTTAGGCGCCTGTCTGGCGGTTGCTGGCATACTCTTAGAAGAGCTTGCGTAAAAAGTGTTAAAATCCTGTTGGCGAGAGAAGCGAGTCACCCACTCCATACTAAACTTTCTTACAGACTAAATTCCAAAAATTCCATAGCCTTGTTTCCAAATCAAATTTGGCCTGATTTCAATTCACAATTTCAAACACAAACTTGCCTTTTTGGTAATTCAAAACCTTGCAGATGGCGAACGTTTGGCAGTAAAATGGATGACTTATCAGAAAGTAAGCCAATAGTCATCCAATACTTTTGATTATAATTGGTTATTTCTCATTATGCTCATTATTTCATTACGCCTGCCAAGAATGTATAAGTAAGTCATCAGCGTAGAGACAATGGTCCATTTGTTTGTGCTAGGATATTATTTTGCTGATGCCATCAAATGCATCAGGATAAATAATAAATAATAGGATATGAAATGTGCAAATGGCGACCCGAGAAGAATGAAATTGAAAAGTGAAATATGATGCCTGAGATGAGTGTGGTACGAAGGAGGATGGTTGAAAAAAGGAAAAGAGATTATGTGTAGCTTTAGTTTAAAAGATAATCATAGTGGAAATCAGGCGACTGAACGTCGAGTGTTAGTCTATGACTGCATTACAAATAAAGCCCAGTTCTCAATTTTTATACACAGCAATCATTCTCTCGAAATAATCTTCAAATAATAGTAATTCCTGCCCCTCCACATAAATCATTTACAAATGTTGACCTAATTCTGGTTATACCATCCCTGACCATAAAACTGCGCAAAAATATTTCTATCGGATACTGCAATTTTTGGAACTCGAATTTCAATCAATTCTTTCCAAAGAAATTCTACATAGGAAAGCTTCTTGTAATATTAATCAAGAAAGTGGCCCTCTGCAAACTTGTAACAGATCTGCAGCTAATGCTGCTATTCCACAATTTCTTAGGAATTTTGAATGGTCACTATACTTCCACGATAGTGACGTGGATGTCACTGCTGATGATGATCACAAACATTCTTCTGCTGGGCATGAGATCCTTCATTAATAATAGAGTGAAAGTGTCAAAAAGTGCTACAATGTCACAAGGTTAGCAACAACTTTTGGTCATTTGTAAAAAAACATAAAGAATTCCGCCTCGTCGTCAATACCCATATATTTACAATGACATCCCCGCTGTCAGCTCTTAGACAAAGCCTATGTGCTTGCAGCGTATTTGCAGTCAGCTCAACACTGCCAGATTTCAACATGCCTCCACCTCTACTTGAGAGCGTTGATTAGGACAGTTGATATAGGACAGAACCACTTTTGCACTCGTGAAACCGTTAGCCCAGATGGTATTCCCCTATACTTCTGAAGAGGTGATCTTCAGCGTTCAAAACCACTGCGTAAGCTTTTTCAGCTATCCTACTAGTTAGGTCTCTTTCCGAACAGATGGAAAACAGCATTTGTCCAGCCCGTCCCTAAAAAGGGCGAATCTTCGTCACCCTCCTCGTACTGACCTATAGCACTTACGTCCCTTCTGTCTAGGGTCATGGAAACGCTGATAAATCGTCAGCTTATGAAATATCTCGAATCGCGGAAGCTTCTTTATGACCGGCAGTATGGTTTCCGCAGCAACAGGTCCACTGGTGATCTGATAGCTTATCTCACCGAAAAGTGGAACCAATCTTTGCATAATGCAGGCTTATAGCTTACTTCATCGAAAAGTGGAACCAACCTTTGCACAATGCAGGCGAAAGCAATCGTGGCGCTTGATATTTCCAAGGCATTTGACAGAGTTTGGCATCAAGCTCTCTTGTCGAAAATGCGTGCCTCTGGTGTCGATGAATCTCTTCTTCAATGAATTAGAAATTACCTTTCGAACCGTTCAATTCAAGTTGTTTTGGATGGGTTCAAGTCTGATATCCACCAAATAAATGCTGGTGTTCCCCTAGGCTCTGTTCTGTCTACGACACTCTTTCTCATTTTTATAAATGATCTCTTGTCTGCTACTTCTAATCCAATACATTCCTTCGCTGATGACCCTCAGCTTTTCATATTCTTTCTAAGACACACGGCCCCGCCTTTCGGCCGTAGAATTTAAACGGCAGCGTATGATAAGCACATTGAATTCCGATCTTGACAGCATAATCAATTGGGGAAAGAACAACAAAAACTCAATGCTGCATGCTGTCACTCAAGCGAACCCTTTTTAGTCAGCCATTATCCATGAATGGCACCTGTGTCGATGAAACCGGAATGCTTTCCATCCTTGGTATGTGTATCAACACAACACTTAGTTGGAACGATCACATATTTGCGGTCGCCAAAAATGCTGCGAAATGTTTAGGTTTCCTCAATCGATGCAAGAAGTACTTCACCCCTTCTGATTTGGCTTTAATTTATAAGGCTTATATACGCCCCAAACTTGAGTACAACGCTCATATCTGGTCTGGTGTCCCCAAAACCCCCCTGGACCTATTAGATAGAATACAAAAGCGAGCGATAAAACTTATAGGAGACAACAATATTGCAGAGTCACTTGACTCGCTCGAACATCGACGTACCGTCTCGTCTCTATCCGTATTTTATCGCTATTTTAACAAACGATGCTCAAGTGAGCTTGCCAACTGCATTCCTCCTCTCCATGAATTCACACGCAATACCCGTCTCGCCAGGAATGCTCATCAGTTTACCCTTAAGCCTACTTTCGGACGCACGGTTAAATTTAGAGACTCGTTCATTAGCCGCACGACACGAATATGGAATGCTCTTCCCAGCCTAATATTTCCCCCAGAATACAATCCGCAGATATTTAAAACCAATGTGCAGAGGTACCTCCTCTCCCTTTCTCCTCTACACCTTCGGCCGGTGCTGTGTCTCGAACCCGGACACTTAAGGGTACTTGCAATACATTGTGCGCGCGCAAATTATAAAAAAAAATTTACTTGATTTTTTCCTTGTGATGTGCTCAAGAGAACATCACAATTTTGACAGACAAAAAGTACTGTATTACTGCAAATACTTCTACAATCTTTATTTTTATTTTTAGCAACACAAGTACAACAAGATCTTGTTTAATTAGACTGAGTTTGGAACAGGTTCAGTGTATGTAGCTTGTTAAATAACTGATACATTATACTGTAAGGGTCGCCAACATTTTGTTATTGACTAAGAGGTCCCGTACTCAAAATGCCGTACTGCTCTATAGCAAGTGCAAACAATAAGTATTCGGAAATCAAACGTAATGCCAACTCGTTTACGGAAATTTGGTGTTTTGTATTCCGAATGTGTATGTCAAGATCTATATTTATACCTCTTACGGTTTTTCATTCGAAAACTATTTTGATATCGGATTGTGCGTGCTATAATTATTTTGATTGATTTAATTATATTTTTTTTTTCCTCGAAAGAAAAAAGAAATTGACACATATTAAATCTGTGCAGTTGAGAGTTGGTGGAACGTGTGAGTATATTTTATTTTAAAAATATTTGTCGTTATTTATTCAAATTTTCATTTCAAAGGAAGCAAAGTGTCTTCATTTGGCAATACTTCTGTTATAAGCAAATCCACTTTTAATTGCAAACAAATGTTGTAAAGAGCGCAACATGAGTTGACTATGTGTGCCGCTTTATCGGGGAAATAGTTATACAACTAGCAAACATCGAAATCTGCCGACAGTCTCCCGTTGAGCAGAATTTTCAGCTGCCATGCGAAAAGGCCCATTTCACAATACTGGGTTGGTGCGTCGCCTCTTTTTTGAACCCACACAATACAATGTCATCTGTGTCATTCACTGCGTTGTGCTACGTTTTTTACTTTTATTTAAAAAAAAAAATGAGAGCGGTAGGTGCAACGTAATCTCAAATAAGCCACGCGCTCTCTAACCAAAATGTTTTCAACATGCTGAAACATACATTTCCATTGGGCGGACAAGTTTAACGGGATTTAACTAACAATGTTTCAAGTGAAAGAAACATGTGATTTTGGCATATTTATGAGTCAAAGCAGATATCGTAACCAGCACGTAGCCAAGGCACGAACGCTGTGAAACGTGCACAATGCTTTTTGCTTTGTTTTCGTTTTTAAAGCGGAAATGAAAGGTAAGATTTTGGCAACATTCAAACCCAATCCAAACGTGATACAAACACGATTTGATTTTAGTATGGATTTCAGTTCCCACTCCGAAATAACACACAAAATAAGGCCCCTGATTCCGAATCACAGCGGAGAATTTTCGCACTTGTGTCAGAATAGATGACCAAATATTAATTTAACCGAAATTGAATTGATCTCGAAATAAATATTCACAGCTACATATGTACATATGTGTATGTTTGTACATAATTTGCATTATTTTGCTTTCAATATATACAGAACAAAACATATTAAAATTACAAGATATAACAATTCTATTGCATAAACTATGCTTCTTAATTCTCTTTCAGTCATATTTGATTTATTGTACACAATGCTTATGTAAATATCTTAGTTCAAGTTCTATTTTCTATTGTTTATATTTTGTTGTTCTGTCTTCCTTCCGATCCGTCTTAAAGCTTCAAGTCCAGATTGGTTTATTTTTGATTTATATTCAGTTGTTACTTCTATCAACTACATAATTGAAGCTATATTGTATCTTGACATCGAAATGTCAAAGGTGTAGATATTGACGTTGGGCAAAGTGAGAACTTTAACGAGAGCAATACTAAATGATGTGATATGCTTTCGCTACTTCTTCAAAAAATAACTCTAGAACGAATATATAATGGATTTAGAGTTTTTTTTCTATGTATATATTACCGCTGTGCATATAGCTTTTGGGCTGTCTTACTTGAGATCTTGGAATTTTACCAGTTCAAGATGAAACTGAGATCTTTGCTTATAATAAGCGCCGTCTAACGGAGCATACAAATTCTGCAGTCCAAAAGGCGCAGCACTTCAAAACAAGACCAGCGCAAGATAAGTCGGAAGAAGCTACCTCGGAACCTGGTCCCCGAGCTTCCTGAGGAGAGAAAGACCAAACATTTCTTTGTTGATGGTCCCCACGAAGGTAGAGAATCGGGAATGTTGTTTTCGTCGTATGAAAGCAATCAGTAAACCTTCCAAAAAGCTACATCAAAACATATCTACATAACTAACACATTGTGTCGGTTCACAATGTTGTAGTCTCAGGATGTCATAACAAACATCCAAGGTAATCGCCTTGTTTATCATGCAGCCCCTTCTCTGCCACAGAAATTAAAATTCGGTGGACACAATCTATAACCTCTTAACACGTGTTATGACAAAATTCAGTTTTGATGTTATCCCGTCAACGTTTCTCCTTCGATCTATGATCACTTATAGGAGAGTAAGTGAGTACTTTATGGGGATGCTTAACACCATAACTATAGATTTGCTGAGATATTTGGTTGCACATTCTCCAGGAATTTAAATACTAGAACAGAAATGTGAATGCTAACAAAAATGGCTAAATAAATGTTTCTATTTAAGAGTCGGTGTACAGTAAACGATTGCAAAACAAGTTAGATTATCTTCAAAGAAGAAAACAAATAAAAGATAGAATAAACCTCACCTGCAATCATCTTCATAGCACCCTAACCCGATTTCACACAGCCAATTACAGATATCACTGGCATTCCAGTCGCTGTAAGGCTTTGCCGATGACATCATCGATTGCGTCCACTCAATGCGTCCACCTGTTGTTGCTCTCGCACCACCGCGTTTAAACTCGCTCTCCTCTGATGGTGGCAGTTCCAAATTCCCACTGTTGCTTCGACGAATCTTGCTTATAATATTTCGAAGACCCTTTGGTTTGTCTTTTGACTGACTCGGAGATGGCGACGAGTTGTGCTGTGACATGAAACTTCCGTACATTTCACTCACATCATTAATAAACCTCTTTTCAGAATCAGCAAACGCTACGTTTCGCTTAGTCTGCTGTTGATTGGCGTTATTGTCCAAGGGCTTTTGATTTTTTACATGTGCCCGAGGAAGACTATGAAATTGTGGTTGTACTTGATGACGTATTGAAACTGGTGGCGTCTTTGGTGCATTTTGAGATGTTACCCCGGCTTGCTGAAGATTTCCCATACTGCCAAATGGAAGCCTCTTTGACATCCCACCACTACTTGAACTACTTGAGTTACTCTTCAACTCAATATTTTCTCTCTCCAGCGCTGCCCGGTGTAATTTTAACTCACTCAGAGCAGTCATAAGTTCGAGTTTTTGCGTTTCTAGCGCCGATTGTGAAAGCACCTACAATATAGAACAAAAACTCATTACAAAGTCAGAGCAAAAATTTGCATAATGATCGTGGGAAGTGTCTTAATTTGACGTCATCAGAACAGAAAATGTTCAGTTTTTTCTATTTAGTATCCGCCTTCTCCAGAACATAAAACATTTTCAGCTTACCTGTCTTTGCAGGCGCTCTTCTGTCGCACTCAACTGTTGCGCCTTTTCGACCACCAGTCTCTCCAGTTCCAATATTCGATCACCTTGTTCAGCAACCTTATCGGTCATGGCTTGATACTGCAACGCCAACGCTTCCTTATCCCGCTGCAGGCGGCGTAACCGTTCATCTGTGTCTTGCCGTGGTAGGTGTGTCTCTAGCCAATCAATTATAATCGAAGATGTTACCGGATCGGGCGAGGGGGCGTTACAGCCGACTTGTTGCAATGCTAATGCCAAAGTTTTCGCTGTCGACAGTACGTTTGCTGCCGAAATTAAATTTCTTTCGGCATTAGATGCATTCGTCGCCGCACCAACTTGGTTTAGCGTCGTCCCCGATATAATTCCATCCATCTGCTGCAGAGCTGCTTCCAGCATTTTACTTGCCTCTGATGAATCTGTTGCTTTTCTCGCACGAGCATTCATTTGTGTTTCCTTTCACTACTGTTATCTTCTACCCTTTTTCGCGTACAGCTTAACAATATTGTTTACATAATATAAAGGCGTTGTGTTGAGAAAATTATGCGTTTTCTCCCTGTATTTGCCCAACTATTTTTAGGAAAAATTTAATCACCAAGAGAATGAAGATGCAGAAGGAGAAATATATATGTTTCAGAAACTCAGGACAAATAAATTAATAGACGTTGGAAGTGCTCGAAATGTCGAAAACAAATTTTCTACCGAAACGTCATTGCCGAGCAGGGTGAGTAAACAATATTCAGTTCACAATAGACAAACTTTTAACCAGCTTTTAACTCTATCTTTCAAGTGATGCCAAGTCTTACTTATTAAAAATATTATGACTTTTGTACAATGCTGCTTGTCAATTGCGTTATCAGGACAATATGTTTTTTACAAGGTAAACATTTATCTTAAAAATGTTACCTGTTCTGGGACCAGGAATAAATTAGTAGAAGCGCCCGATTATTGTCTGGAACTGCATTTATGAGAAATGAGTACAATTTATTATATAATTTCGAAAACGTTTTTCACGACTTCCAAAAACATAACATTTGTCCATTGTGAATGAGTGGTAGCATTTCTAATTTGACATTTATAATTAAGGGATCATACTTGATTAAGAGACTGTTGGTGGTTTTGCTTTGACATTTCTGCTGTGTGTTTACGATTTTATTCTTTTACTCCTGCTCCAGATTATAATCCTTAGATATATTTAACCAATTGTAAATAATTTAGTATGATTTAGCAAAAGGTTCCTAAAAATGAATCGTTTCGAATACGCAACAGCTCGTCTCTTTGAAGGTGAATCATTCGTGAGCCGTGATCGAAACGTCAAACTATATGATGGCGATGATAAGGTTCTTCATTAATTTGAATATAATTTAAGGTATCTCCAACTCATTTTTACTGCTTTTATAGACTCAATTTGAAGAAGGTGAAGTTGTACTCACCAGTCATCGTTTATTCTGGGGTCGTCCTGGTGAAATCGCCAAGGCAGCGACAGTCATTTGCCTTCAGCTGAAGTATGTGATCTCACTCAGTGAGGAGACGGCAAGTTCATTCATATTTGGTCGTAAAATACGTATTATTGTTCATTTGAGACCGCCTGAGCAAGACAAAGTACCAGGACCGAGTGATTACAGTACAGCGGCCTTCATAAAACTCTCTGGGAAAAACGGACTAAATAGTGATTTCTCAAACGCACTTCGAGAGACAATCAATGCGAAAATTTGGGAAGTCAATAATATCAACAATTCAAGTGGTACACCGAGGCATGATCAAGTATCGAGAACAAATGAAAATACCCCCAAGATCAAACTACGAACTGGTATCGGTGGCATAGAGAGATCAATCGAACAGAAGCATAAACAGACAGATGAGAACATTGCTTTGGCCTTCCAAGATCTACGAGTTCTTATGGCCATGGCAAAGGACATGGTTGGCATCTCAAAGGAAATCAGTAACAGAATACGTGAACGAAAGGGTGAAATATCAGAAGACGAAACCATTCAATTCAAGTCATACCTTATGAGCCTAGGAATTGACGATCCAGTTACCCGGGACTCATTCAGTAGTAACGCTGAATATTTCACCAACCTTGCCAGACAAATCTGTGAACTTTTATTGGATCCAATAGAGGTGAGTATATACTCAATTTCGAAGCCGATTGTGTCTTATCAAGCTTTTTTCAGAAATCAGGCGGAATGATGTCACTTGCAGATGTCTATTGCAGAGTCAATCGTGCTCGAGGCTTGGAATTACTCTCACCTGAAGATTTGCTTAATGCATGCCATTATTTAGATGGACCTATTAAGTTGCGACAGTTTCCTAGCGGTGCCATGGTACTTCAAATGGAATCACAAGATGATATGTTTGTCGCGAACGATACAGCGGAAAGGGTAGAAGCAGCTACATCTATGGCTGTAGAGGAGTTAGCTAAACAAATTAACGTGTCCCTGCTACTGGCTAAAGAGAAACTAATGGTAGCCGAGCGAATGGGATTGATCTGCCGCGATGAGTCAATAGGAGGACTGCGATTCTTCCCGAATATGATTCTTAGGAATCAGAAAACAGCAATTGAATATTAGGGGTTTATTTGTACATTTTTGCTGCACGTTATGTATTAAAAAAACTTTAATAAAAGCTTTTCTAACTCTTAATCAATTACTTATCTTTTTCGCCCTGACTGACCTGCGCAAACTTGTATTCTTTTGGAACTTGACTATTTGGAGTGTACTGACAACAGCAGACTTAGATAATAACTTCAAGATATGTAGATTCAAGATAAGTGTTTGATTTCTGTAAACACAAGGCTTCTGTCATTGAATTCCTACTCTCAACGCTATGTGGAGCACTATGGTGCTTTGGATCTTCAAAGAAAACGGGGTATCAAATCTGATTTGATCGCACTCCTCTAACAGGTAAAAATGCGTATTTCCAGTTTCAACATTTGTATCTAAGGAGAGAATTCCGCCGGTTCCATCTTTCACAGCTTTTAAAAGGCGAACTTTTCTCGCAATGCCTTGGATTAGAACCGTATTTAGTGTCGCGTCTCAACTCTTGATTAAATGTGTTGTGCATTTTGTGTTGTCATTCCTAATTGTAGAGTATATACGTTTAAATTTCAATTTGCATGTAAAAAACACTAACAAAAAATCCTAAATAGGTTGTTGTATTAGATGATTTTGAAATGTTTTGCGTCCAAAAGTATGCAATTTTAAAATATGTGTTATCTAATACATCAACATCGCACCTACAAATGCTTAATACAATCAATTCAGGAATGAATTTTATGATGTTGCATGGCAAATTATCGATAACACACAGAAAATAATGGGAAGCATTATCGCTTATTTCACAATCGCCGATAAATGTTCCGAGTAACTTAAGCGGATATATGATTTGTTTTTTGTGTATTTTACGTGCAAATTGAAATTTAAGCGTATGTACGTTTGCAAAAAAACATGCATTTGGAATATGTGGATAATTCCCTTTATTCTCTTAGTCGTGTCACCCAAAACTATTTGTCACTTTGACAAATTTGTATTCTCTTAGTCACTTTATGTGACATTTGTTACTCGCACGACTATCGTGTGTAATCCCTTAGACATATTTCATGAGGAAGTGAGATTGAATGAGAGATTATGTCGCTTGTATTTTTGTGACGCCTTTTGGGTGACGCCAAACGACTTAGGATAAATACTTAAGTTTTAACCAAAATTTTGTATTGATAGAAATTAAAGTTGATTAAGTTCAACAAACTAGCAATTTGAGTGTCTGGTCGTTTTAAAAGAGGACAATTCTAATCAAACCCAGAAATCGCTCTTTTGGGTTGAGAATTTGATTGGTTTTTTGTCACCTCATTGAAGAATTCTGATTTTGAGAAATTTGTGAGGCGAGAATTTAGCACCTTGTCCAAGAGAATAAGTGGAATTAGTGATGTACAGTCCAGTAGTAGATTGATGTGCACAAAAATTGGTAGAGAGCCCATCTTCCCTGTAGATCACCATGGTTCATAAAATAAGTTTGTTCCGATTTATACGTTGTTACATTGCTTTTCTGTTTTTGCTTAGAAAGACTGAATAATAATATAAAAAAGAAATGAAATAATGCAATCCATGTATGTGCTATAGAATGAAGCAATTTCAGGCGTGAAATACAGCCTAATTAATTACATATACTAAAACATAAAAATAATATATAATATGAGGGCCTAGGCCTAGCTTCTCAGCAACCACTCGTGTTGTGCGTGTTATTGTTCTCTCACGAGTGGAAGGGACCTTTAGTTTTATGCCAGCTCCGAACGACAAAGTTTGAGTTATTACTCTTCGAGCATTGTCTTCTTGCAATTGTACTGCGTTTGGAATACAATGTCAGCAGTAGTTCATTACTCCAATTGAGGAACTACAATTGTCTCCGGCCTGATGGTGCATATTCCTGAGCGTTGATGACGTAGCTGAGAATGTTCACTTCTGCTAGACCAGAGACACACTTCTTGATGTTAATACTCAGTGAAAATGTCCGTAACCTTTCAACGACTGTTCTGAGATGATTCTGGTGTTATTTTTGTGACATGATTAGGATGTCAATGTACACGAAGACAAGAGTCCATGAATCTTTGAACGGATTGTGTGCTATCTCTGAGACCAAATAGCATAACCATGTATTCATTTAGGCCCCAGGGTGTTATTATTGCCGTTTTGTGGATGTCATCAGGATGCATTGGAACTTGATGGTACGCTTTGTCCAGGTCAAGTTTGCTAAATATTCTGGCACCATGCAAGCGAAGAAACAGATCTTGAACATGTGGTGACGCATATTTGTCCGCTACCGTGATGCTGTTCAGTGATGTTCTTTGATGTCAGAAGTATGGGGCTGGTGTAAGGACTTCTTGATGTGAATGGTCACTTCTTCAAGCATGTCAGCTATTTGATGTTTCGCTGATGAAGCTTTCTCTCCGGCGAGTTTGAAACGCGCCGAGACTGGAGGACCATTGGTGACGATGCGATGTGCGTAGTGAATGTTGTTGAGGTTTGGTTTAGATGTGTGATTGGTTATTGCGATGAATTCGTTTAGTAGGCTGGCGTATGGTGGTAGTATGGATGCTTCGATCGTGGAAATATCGTAGGTGTTGATGTTAGAGGAGTTTGCTGCGTAAAGTTGGAGTTGGGTTTTCTCTGGTTTGATTTTGAAGAAGTGGACTGGGACTATTGACTCTATGGATCATAAATCTATTAGAAAGGTCTGTAAGGTTGTGAAGTCGTGGATGTGCAGTCTGACTTCCTTTGGGCTGTAAATTTGCAGGGCCGTAGACATTGTCGAACGTCTTTTCCCCATCTGTTGTGGTAGAAACAAATGCCATTGTTGCAGTTGGCAGTAGCGGATCTGGGTCTGGAACGCTTGTTGGCCGAGTACTGCCGATAATACTGCTGCTTCTGTTGTGGCGGTGAATGGTACGGTACTGGTTGTTGTCCGATTTGTAGCTCATGAATGGATTTCTCTGCTAGCTGTTGGCTTGAATGAAGACTCAGGATCTCACGTTGGCAATTTTGAATGGTCAATTGCATTTTAATCATTTGTCGTTCCAAGCGAGAGGAGAGATGAGAGCGGGTGCTTGAGACCATGACAACGCGTCGTCTTTGACGTGGACAGCCATGAAAGAAGCACTGCTGAGAGCATCCATTATGCGGTATGCAAGTGCGTAAAGATCCTTGAGGTAATCAGAAGCGACAAGCAGTGTGTGAATTCTTTAGGGCAGTCGTTCCGTCCAGTGTTGATGCAGCACTTCGTTTGTTACAGCTTTCTTTTTTTCTTATCAATTAGAAGTTCACAATTTGAATTTGAATGCGAATGAGCACAAGAGAACAATGTACTCGAGTGGGTTTGGAAACAGTCAATATATTATTAAAACGTTAAAGAGTTACAAAGAAAAGTTAACAACAAGAACTTGAAACTGAAACGTACAGGAGTGCGTTTGGAAAACCGAATGAATGCGGATTACATAAATTGATTAAAGTAGGAAAAAGGAGTTAAACAAAAGAACAAAGGAATATAAGTTTCTAGAATCTAATGGCATCATTTCGACCTATCTTCTAAACAGTTGTAAGATAATGATATGGTATGTGTTTTAAGTAAATAAATATCTTATTGGTTTTCCGTTGGTAACTAGTAATTCTGGTTGTTTCAGCTATTGATATGGAGAGGCGCGACTATCGATGGAGTATCACTACAAAGTAAGTCCGTCAGCGACATCTCCTTTTCCAAGAGATTGTGTGTTTAATTTCAAAGTGGCAACAAAAACGCCAAAGTGGTGACCCCGACGTGATCACAGGTTTTTTTTGTCCTATTTTTACGTTACGAGTGAAATTTTCAAATCGAAGAAGCTACGCTTAAAATGGCAAACCCATAAGTTTTCATCTCTGGAAATGCAGTTCTATCTTCAAATAATTCGACAGTAGTTGGAGACGCTGATGAGCTGATGGAAATCGCTGATTTGGAGAATTTAAAAATTCCACCCTTCTGGAAAGTGAACCCAGCTCTGTGATTTGTCCAAATCGAAGCACAATTCCACAACAACAGGATCACTTCAGACAACAGTCCCTTCAACGCAATCATCGCTTCCTTGGATCAAGAAGTTTTGAACGAGGCAACGGATATTCTGCAGAAACCACGAAGCCAAGAAAAGTATACGGTTTCAAAAAAACGCATTTGATAGCTAGGTTCACAGAATCGAAATAACGCCGGCTCAACAGGCTCATGAATTCACTGGAACTCGGTGACAAACTCCCATCGAGCCCGCTGAGGGAGATAAGAAGGCTAGCGGGGCAGAATGTGCCAGATGACATGATCTCCACAATTTGGATGGCAAGAATACCAAGTCATGTCCGTGGAATACTGTCTGCTGGTCATCACATTAATCTCAATGCGTTGTCAGAGATAGCCGAAAAGATCATGCACAACATAACAACCAATGCTGAAGCCGAAGAACGAGAAGCCAAGCAGCAGAGACTTCTATAGGCGACTCACAGTCATTAAGTCCACTCTTTCAAATCTGACAGCACACAAATCACGAAACAGATCTTCTTCGAGTAGGGCAAATTCTTAAGAAACGCACTCTTCTTTGTTTTACTTTCACAAAAAGCTCGGTGAAAAGGCTGTTAATTGGAAGAAACCCTGTACTTTTACTAAAAAACTAGCAAGCCTGTTGTTACCTGAGGCGGCTGACAACAGCTCAAATTTCCACCTCGAATACCGCCTTTACGTCTACGACAAGAAGACGCATCAGAAGTTCCTGTTAGACTCGGGATCCACCATTTGTGTCTTACATAGTCCCCGAAACTACCAAAACAAAAGAGGGGAAACAACACTCATTGCGGAGAACAACCCTCCAATCCACACGTATGGACAGAAAGTTCTCAAAAAGTTCTTTATCATCGCCGACGTTAAAACAACGATCATTTGTGCAGACATACTTGCACACTACGGGCTATTAATCGATTTGAAATCTAAACGTCTCGTCGACAAGACGACATCCATGATTGTTCCTGGGAAAGTTCAATCCACCGGAGTTACCAGACTATTGTCCGACAGGTCAACCGATAACAGAATGTCCACGACGACTAACCGGTGACAAATTAAGGCAAGCCAAAAACGACTTCGAAGATTATTTACGGAAGGGTTACTGTCGTGTATCCAATAGTCCATGGGTCAGTCCAATCCACCTAGTCGAAAAAAAACTGGCGGCTGGAGATGTTGTGGGGATTATCGTCGTTTAAGCGCACAAACGCAACCAGACAGCTATCCCATACCACATATCATGGATTTCACGGAAAACCCTACGTTGTTTTCTTGGAGTAGTCACACTTGCAAGCACCCTTGAACGAACTCATCAAGGATTCCATAAAGAACGACAGACGACCTGTTCCGTGGACACATTCGGCTGAGATAGCACTCGAAAACTGCAAGAACAGCTTTAAACAAACAACATTGCTGTCGCACATCAATCCCAAAGCACCATTAGTTTCAGCAACTGATGCTTCGGATGTTGCAGTTGGTGTCAACTTGGAGCAGACAATTCAAACTATCAAAAGCACAGAGTCGATATAGCATTTATGTATATATAGCACGTGAACTACTGGCAGTCTATCTCGCTATCCAATTCTTCAAACATATTTTGGATGGTCGACGGTTGACGGTGACAACAGATCACAAGCCACTAGTTTATTCATTGCAATAATGTTCCGACAAGGCTCCTCAATGTCGATTGAGACAACTTAACTTCATTTCACTATATTCATCCGAAATAGTTTACCTACTTGGTGAAGAAAATCTTTGTCACGAGTCAACACACAATATGGTATCCACAACGCCCGTGCAGTTTGATCAACGTGAAGTACATCTTTCACAATTTACAGATGCAGAACTGCAAGATATTCTGAAGCATGGAAATACATCACTCAACTTAACCACAGTTACCCTAGAACACGGCATTCAATGTTTCAGACAACTGGATTCGGCCATATATATCATCACCTTTGCGCAGAAAAGCCTTCGAGTTAGTCCACGATCTATCACATCCAAGCGGAAGGACAACCCGTCGGCTAGGAGCTAATCCTCTACGCAACATGACTGCAGAAACTGTAGCAGATTCATTTTATTCCCACTGGGCTCACGATTCGGCTCACCCGTTGAAATAACCACTGACCGAGGAACGCAGTTCGGGTCTGCCTTGTTCAACGCACTTACAAACTTATTAGGAACAGTACGGATTCGTACATCACCATACCATCCAGCTTCAAGCGGACTAGTTGAACGCTGTCATCGTTCGCTGTAAGCTGCCCTTATGTGCCACGAAACACAGTTCTACTGGAATTCAGAACAGCATAAAATGAGGACATGAAAGCTTCCGCAGCAGAGATGGTTTATGGGAAGAACCTCTGGGTTCCTGGTGAGTTTTTCACACCCGAGAACATAATTTCCAATCCACAGATTTTCGTTGAGAAACATCGTGCGATTATATAGAGGAAACTTGGACCAACAGGAACGTCCAACCATACTAGCCAGAAGCATTTTGTTTCACCGGATCTCTTCATGTGCATACACGTTTTCTTACGATGCGACTCAGTAAAGAAAACCACTCCAACAACCATACACCGGACCACATCCTGTAATTAAAAACATATCAGAAGATCACCTAAACCAGCCTATATTCATTCGGAAATAATCCAAACAATAGAACATACAATTTTCAGCAACTAACAAGAAAACTAAACCTAGCACTAGATATCCGACGGCAGCGAAAAGTAAGATTTGACATTTCTGAAATAATCGCAACTTTCTTACATCATAGACACACAAATAGAGCTGCATGCGGGAAAAAGAAAACTCCAAATTCAACCCAAATTAAAACGACAGCGTGTCTGCATCCCACTACTGTGTAAGTAGCTGTTGAAGTAATTTGTGCGTTATAAACTCTTCTCTCTAATCTTAAAGTTAATTTGTAATAAAACTATTTATAACGTTTCTAAAAGATTGTGTGTTTAATTTCAAAGTGGCAACAAAAATGCCAAATGTTTAAGCAATTGTGGCAACATGTGTCAACCTCTTTCACCCAAGAATTATACTAACACCATTGAATCATAAATGCCACTGACAGCACTAAGAACAACATCTTGAAGATTCTGCAACGACGATTCCAAAGGCAAGCATTATCGGCATTGGTGTTATCTCGGCGTAGGACAATGTATCCAGTTTCCAGTAATTCCTTTCTTCCTCATCTTTGTAGTAAGACATATTTGTATAAAAATCGTTATTATTATTTATTAAATATCAATTAAAATTACAAGCTAATACCTACATTAGCGAGCCTAGCTGCCAAGACCATTAGCTCAATCTTAAAACTGTTAAATAGATATGTTTGCTGTTGTTACGTGCATTGAGTTGTAATTAAGTATTCTATTGATTATTGACTGCGATATAGGACAGTATTCCAAAATGTGTCTTCTATCTATTTGTACGTTCAGGAGGAACAAACTGGAGGTGTGGTCTAATTTAGGAGGTGTTTATGAGTGTTTATGAATTTTGTGGGGTATAAAGGCATTACCCTGAGTTCAATTCGCTATCACTGTCTTCTTTGGCCTTTATTTGAATTTGTTTTAGAAGATCTAGCTTGGTATTGAATGTGAAGACATGAGTCTTTTTAGCGGAGTTATCTGCACTGTCCACATGTTCGTTGAATTGAACACATTATTAAAAATAATTGTTTAACTGGCAACCAACTGCTAAATCGGTAACCCCGCGTGATCTTATATACGTCTTGTTTTAACTGCTACGTCTTATAAAGATTGATTTTTTTAAAAGCTATAGGAAAGTTTTTCAATAAAAAAAAAAAACACATCAAATTCAGAAAAATGCATGAAATCTTTATTTGAATCGATAGTACGGTCCATATAATTTAATGTTTGAAGATTATTTCATGCAAATGTTGACCTTGACTGCGCCTCAAATGGTCCATCCGCTTAGTCCAATTTTGGCATACTCTTTCCAACATTTCGGCCGGTATCTCACGAATAAATGCTTCAATGTTGTCTTCCAATGCGTCAATTGAAGCGGGCTTGTCTGTATAGACATGAGCTTTAACATAGCCCCACAAAAAATAGTCTAAAGGCGTTAAATCGCACGATCTAGACGGCCAATTGACCGGTCCCGAACTCGCCTCTCAATAAGTCCATTGTTGCGTGTGCTGTGTGACATGTGGCACCGTCTTTTTGAAACCACCTGTCATGCAAGTCAAGTTCTTGCATTTTGGGCAAAAAAAAGTTGGATATCATCTCACGGTAGCGCTCACCATTCACAGTTACGTTACGAATCGCATCATCTTTGAAAAAGTACGGTCCAATGATGCCACCAGCCCATAAACCGCACCAAACTGTCACTTTTTCTGGATGCATTGGTAGCTCTTGCAATGCTTCTGGCTGATATTCACTCCAAAATCTACAATTCTGCTTATTTACGTACCCATTGAGCCAAAAATGAGCTTCGTCTAAACTGACCATAAAATGGAAGAAGCGCGCGATGAACTTTCTTAACAGAGCACGCATTTTGATAATAAAATTCAATAATAAACAATAAAAGCGTTGTTCGTTTGTAAGACGATTCATGGTTAAATTATAGACCAAACTGAAGATTTTTGACAGTGAAATAAAACACGAAACGGGCGTCAGCTGTTAAAACCAATGTTGCCAAAAAGATAATAGCTAAAAAATCACCCTTTATAAACGTTTTAGGCCAGCCACAGACGTAACCATGGTTGTTGTACAGCAGATTTTCAAATTTAGAATGTCCTCTCCAGTCGTGCGGCTTTCCCTATTAATTTCCTAATACAAATTCACATTTTCCACAAATAATTCAATTGCACCCATTAATCTACTATTGTTACGTTGATGTTTATGATAAGAACTTATTTACAGAGGATTTCATTTCGGAGGAAAGCTGTGTTATGTTCAGAAGAGAAATATTTTTTTCAAAAAAAACACTTAGAATACCGAATTTGACATTTCGAAGTGAAGTTGATTGCATTTAAAAGAAAACCGTATCATACCTAAGCTCAACTTAAATACTTACGAGCGACGAGAAATAATCAAAGTTGAACATAAGGTTTAAGTGTTCCTTGGCTATGAAGTAGATTTAAGTGTAGTATCTGCAAACGGCCCTTAGTGACAGTTATATCATTAACAGAAGTATTGCCAATAACGAGTTACCGCTTCAAAATGTTATTGAGCCCCGTCATAATTGGGCCATGCTTGGAATATCCAACAGCAAACATTCGAAATGACATTCTAGATGGGCCGATGACCAATGATGAGCACTGCTACTTTGATTGAAGGATGGTATGCCAACTGAATTTTATAAATACAATACCAACAATCTGAAAGAAATCTTTTTAAGGTTATAATTATTACATTTAAATGTTGAGAAGCATTGATTTCCCAATCCATAGAAAATCAATCCTGGGAACTATTGAGGTATATCATTTTTAAACGCATCGTATACAATTTTTACTTCAATACTGCAGCGACTAAACACTTGGATAAAAACCAAACTGGCAGACTCTCCAAATTCTCATCAACTGATGATTAATAAATTATATGACTACTGTAAATTATGGAGTCTAGTGAACTTACAAAAATCAAAGATAATAATATTCGAAAGAGGAGGTACTTGAATAGCACATGAATAGCACATGAAAAATGACATTATAATAGAATTAATATTGAAGTTGTCAAAGACTATAAATATCGCGGAATTTTATTAACTAGTAATATTAATATGACGAAACATCTCCAAGAAAATCTCAGTAAATCCAAAACCGTTGTAAATACAACGTGGATTAAGTACTTAAATAATCCCAATATCAAACATAGCAGTAGATTCGAGGTATTTGAATCGGTTTCGGAGGCGGTAATATTCGACTCGGCACAATTGTGGGGACAACAAAGCCTTGGAGGAAGTACCGAGGGCGCAATGTTTTTTGTATTAGTTTTCCATTTGCCTACAATGACTCCAAACTACATGCTTATGCTGGAAACAGGATTATCTCCTCTATTTGTAAAAACACTCAAGATGCACGGTAATGAAAATGCCATTTAGTTTAACCGACTCCCAAAAATAGTGGCTTCGCAAACAATTCGGAAAAAAGCAGCACATCAGTATGGTTTTAGCGGTAGAGGTTGGATTTAGCGCATACGTGTGATATACAATTGAACGTGGAAGGCCATAACTGGAAAAATTCACTGCAAGAGAGAAAGAAATTTCTGGGGGAAGCAGCATCTTCAATGAGACTAGGAGAAGTAAAAGAATACTTATCTGAAATGGAAAAAGTATCACTGCTCAATGAAGTGAATTTAAACAGTTATTTAAATACTGTACAATAAAAAATTTCTTTAACATATAGAGAACGTATATTAATTGAATATTTTTGAAATTGTTGAATTGATGGAGTAATAAACGAATTAAGATGCAATATTTAGTAACGTAATAATATTGTCAGACGGCAAATTTAATTATATATAATTTATATAAAATATTAGGCTACCAAATGAAATATGCAAATAAAACTATCTATCTAAATATTAAAGTACAACTTAAGGCCTATGATCCACTATTACTTAAACTTAGTTTTAGTAATATTTAGCGGGCTTTAAGATCTACTTTTCGAATCGTGCAAAACGGGTAAGTTCAACTTAGCTTGTTAAGTAAAACTAAGTTGAGTACGAACTTCCCATGGATACCTAAGGCATACTTATGTCCTAAGAGAAGATAGGACAGAAGGGGCACACAGTAATACTACAAAATTCGAATGTCCCCAAAGAAACAGATTATCTAATGCCTTTCATGGACTTCGAAATAACGCACACGACACACTCTCTGCTGTCTAAGGGAGATAGCGGCCACATGCAAGTTAACCCTTTACTGGGCCCACGCTCACAAGGGTTTTCTGGGCAATGAAAGAGCTGATGAACTATCAATACACTCACACTACAATAAAATCGCGATTGATGACGATTGCGGGAAACGATACAAACCGTAAATGGACAGATTTGGACATTTGCAGTACATCGAAAGCGATGGGGCCTGAACTGAACCAAAGAAGGACTGAATATCAGTTTTGCCGGAAAGTGTCATTTTAAGGTGCCATAAGCGGATATATACCAAAAACTGTGTTATTTTGTATTTTAATCAACTTCATTAATTGAAATTAATTAGAAAATGTTACAGTATATCAAACAAATGTATATTTCCACATATTAATCAAGGCTTAACGAACATTCCACTCTTTCGGAAGGTAGATCTAAGCGATAAAGCGATAGTTTTATAACCCTTAATGTAATCATGTTCAGTTTTCAAATTATTACTAGAGTGCCTACATTCTACAATTTCTTAAAAGGGTCAGAAGAAATCTGATATGTCCAGACAATCCCAAAAGAGTGTGTCTCTCAACAAGGTCAAAGGAGTAAATGGGTTTTAACAATAAAGCCGAACGTGACAGTGGGCAGGATTTCTTCATAATCATGCAGTCATCCTGCTTGTAATCTGCAATAAGTCATGGCAGCTAGTGCCCCTATTCTTAAGTATAGCCCTTAGAGGGCCAGGATCTAGCTTGTCAGAAACCACACGCGTTGTACGTGCTATTGTTCTCCCACGAGTGGAAGGGACCAACATTTTCATGCCAACTCTAAACAGCCAATTTGAAAATTTTTTCTAGACAGTTAATAATCTTTGAGCATTGTCAGTGACTCGAAAGAGGTGGAATCATGAAAAGTATTTTGCTCGTATCGAGAATCGAACCTGGGCTACGTAGCCTGATATGCGCAAGGTTCGATGCTCCAACCCACAACGCCACAACCGCCGACGTGTTAATAGATTATAATAATAATTCATAGTTCCATATCTTTCACAAGAAAACAATATCAATTAATAAACAAAACATTAAAAATGTCAATCTATTCACAGAATCTATTCCAAAACAGAATTCAGTGCACTCTGTAAGAAAAACCCTTTCACACATCAACACGTTTACAGTTATCAACCACATTTTTATCAATGAAATGTCGTGTATACTGGGTTCAAAGACGATTTCTCCCATACCAGCCAAAAATGATATAAAATATGTGAAATATCACTAAATTTTGTATTTACTGTTTGTTTTAAATAATTTATAACTTTATGTTTATTTTTTTTTTTTTTTTGTTAAATGCATATATTCATATATACTTCTGTATAAATCGTAAGTCATTTTTTCATTACAAAGCGTTTTAGTGTTACGAAATTATTTAAATGATAAACAAATTTAGGGAAAATTTATTTAAGAAAAAATTAAAGAATCAAGTATTTAATAAATTTAAAGTTTGAATAAATTTCTAATTCTTTCTTAACCCCTTTCTTAGTTTCTCTCTATTGGTTTATTAATATACAATAAATGTACTTTTTTATAAATTACATCCTATATAGTGTCCCGTTTTTATTTATTTCATATTTCTTGTCTAATTATCATCAATCAATTCTGCCATTAGTCGAGTTCCTCTTTTCTACTCACATTTTTTTTTTTTTTTTTATTAAATTTAGTGAAGTAGGTGTTATTGAATTTGTTTATTGATTGAATAGTAGTTTTAATCAATTTTTCATATATTTTTTATTTATTCTTCATCTCCACCATACATGATAACTAGGCTATGTTGCTTTATTTTTTTTTTATTTTTGTTGTATAAATTATTTACATCATTTACAAAATTATTTATTTTCGTATCTGTTGACCTTAAATATAGGTGCGTTCGTGTGTGATGGAGTCCTATGGCTAACGACTTGAAGTTTATAAATATTTCTTGAATAATCGCCTTTTATGAGAATATATACAAGAAATATATTTTTTAACGATATTAACGTGAGTATTAATGCGTACGTATATTCCTAAGAACATAGTTTTCCGGCTGCGTTTTTAGGAAGAATGTTTATTTTCGATTGGCTTTAGTAATGTTTTAATTATATATTTTCGTGTTATTCACTTTAAAGTCTACTTATTGTTTAATCGAAATGCATTGAAAGAAATTAGGTTTGATTTCCATGTACTCAGTTTTTTGGGGAAATATCATAAACTGAAATTTAAACATAACTCTAGTGCAGAAAAAAAGTCTTCCTTTGTCTGAACAGAATTGCTGTTTCGTCCCCCAAACAAGTACTCCTAACATTTTTATAATAAAATAAAATGGGTTATGATCTGCAATGCATGATATTCATGCTAATACGTTAGTTGAATGGTTAATAATAATAATTTGGGTGGCGCTACAGCGCCCGGAAAGGACCAGGACCTAGCTTCTCGGCAACCACTTGTGTTGTGCATGCTATTGTTCTCCCACTAGTGGAATGTTATACCCTTTCAGCATTGTCAGTAACTATAAAGAGGTGGGCTGTGAAAAGTATTTTGCTCGTATCGGGAATCGAACCTGAACTGGCTCAAGTACGTAGGGGTCGACGCACCAACCCACAACGTCACGGCCGCCACGTTGAAAGGTACATGTATCTCTGATACATTCATCTTTTTATTCATTAATTTCCCTAAAAAGCAAAAAATTATAATGAGGGACTAATATAATGTAATAAATACGTTATATTATTTTGCCTTTCTATTACAATGACATTTGTTCCAGCATGACCTCGTGCTGTTTAAGAAATTGTTGAAACATTCTTCAGATTAGCTAAACAAGACAAGTTGCACAATTTCAAATTTATGGACATCACCAAGTTAAACGAATAGGACAGATTGTTGTTACTTGATTTCGAATCGATATTTTTATTTGAATTTTATTGAATTGAACTGTGGCCGTTCATGTTAATGCATTGAGTTGATTTATAAGGTTAGAACATGGCATCAATATAATCACTATAAACTGGGTAAATTTGCAGTTTCGAAGGCAGTTCATCGCGTTTTAAAGATGTTTATATATTCCCATCAACATAATAATATATTAATATAGTAAACATCTTCTTCATATTTTACTGTTATTGTCACTCGTAATAAAAAAGTTTAGGGAAAATACTCGTTTCGGTTAAGAAGACATAGACATAAAGAGCGGTCAGAAATTCAGTCGCATTTCTCAGATTCAAAGCAAAAATCATCAGTTTTGTTCGCTTTAGAAAACAAAATATCCAAATATATGTATATCATAATATAAACAATGATAATACAAAATAGCAACACAATTGGATGTACTGATTCAGAAAACTAATTAATTCATGAAAGTTAAGCAACTCGAAGTACCACAGAAAGGAAAAAATAGTAATGGATGGTAAAAAATTAAGCGACATTAAGGCCAAGAAATTAGTAGTAGTTGTAGGAGGAATTTAAACGCGTCATGGTGCTTCGTTTTGTCTTCTAAGTGTAAAGCCAGTCAATTACTAACAAACCGTACCCGTAATCAACAAATCAAGACTAAACTAAAAATGAAACCAATTTAAAGTTTTTTTGAGAATTTAATTTAAAACATAATTTAATTAATTAAACAAAAAATTTACAAAATGTGTTTATATATATATATACGTATATATATATGTATGTATGATTGCAGGATAAATTAATACTACAGCATTTTAATGTTTTTATTTATATTTCTTTTTCTTATGTGTTTCTTTTCTCTTATCAATAATTAACTTTGCAACTTACATGGTTGGTTTCGCTTAATAATTTGAACTTTTCTTAAACAATATTATCAACATGAGAATATTTTCTTTTTAATTTTCGTTTTCTCCTCTTCCTCCTCATTCTAACCTTGTCATCAATTTGTTTAGTTTATCTATAGTGTAATTAATTTTCCTTTTACTATTTTTTTTCTTTTCCTTTTGTTTGTTAATAATTGTAGTTACTGTAGCGTAAAAACAAATTCAATCATAACTAAAATTATATTAATATAAAAGAATTAAACAATAAATATCTAATATGTATAATATGTGTACACTTGCAATATATATATATTTTAATTTACAAAAAAGAAAACTTATAACATAATAGAAATTAAGAATGTTCTTAATCTTAATCCGTTTAAAGGGAAATGATAATTGATGAAATCTACAAGATTAAAATAAAATATAAAAAGAGTTTATCAAATTTCCCCAAAAAATTAAAGAAGTCATTATCAATTGATCAGAAGTAATAATTTACCATTCTGTTTCATTTAGTTCCTATCTATTTTTTTTTTTCAAATATCTCGTACTCAGGAAGAAAAAAATAATATTAGTTTTCTTGCATTTCTGTTAAGTCGTTTGTTTGCATTTTAAATTAACAAAATATATAAACACGTTAAGTTAGTCGCTGCACTTCCATTTTTTTTATTTTCAACAACATTGATTGAACTAAAATTATTTGTTAGTTTCTTTTTCGTTTATATATTATGAAAATAATTTAAGGTTTCTTTTTAAGAATTACTTTTAATTTTTCCTTGTATCCTTTTCCCTTTCATATTTGCTCGTTTTATTTTTTTATTTTGTTTTGGAAAGACTATACAATTCAGGTATTTGGTAAGCGATTTGAATGCATCATTATATATATATATAT
This sequence comes from Eristalis tenax, assembly GCA_905231855.2. Taxonomy (NCBI): domain Eukaryota; kingdom Metazoa; phylum Arthropoda; class Insecta; order Diptera; family Syrphidae; genus Eristalis; species Eristalis tenax. The sequence goes on along the minus strand of HG993126.1, from coordinate 58,600,002 downwards.
ATATATGTATATAACATATATATATATATATATTGTTATTTATTATGTTTATATTTTTATACATCTATATTTGTATTATTACTCATTGTTAAGAATTGGTTGTTTTCTTTTGAAATCTATTTATTTCTCTATTAAGTTCTATATCTTTCGAGGGTTTAACATAATTGTAGGATATTTGTATGAGGTTATTTAAAAGAGTGACTAGCGCTCATGGGTGAAGTGGACCACAATCTGAAATTGGGGATGAGATATAATAAAAACATATATATGCTAAATAGGCTGATTCAAATCAAACTGGACTTGAAAATTCGGTCGCTGCGCTTTTATTATAAGCGGACAGTAAATATTGATTTGCATAACGTTCTTTTATGTATTAATTATCTTCGACTATCGAGTGAGTTTCTCACTTAAGAGTTGTAACATAAAATGCCAAGAAGATTGCATATGATCAATTAGCTAGATCATAGTTTACTTTTCAATAGTCAAATGGGAGGCATGTTTTGCAACCTGAATGAAAAGAACACAAAACGCTTCCATTAGACTAATACGCGAATAGTAGATGAGATTAACTTGGAAGTACACTGGAACATCTCCAATAAGTAACATTATTTGTCTTCATATTTAGATATTTTTTTATACAAGAACAAATTTGTAGCGATTAAGATTCTAGTACTGCAATTTGATTTGAAAATCTAGTTGCTTAACTTTCAAGGATTCATCTACAACTCGTCTTAGTGTGATGACTACAATCTTCATTCGCAATAATTATTTTTCAGTTTTGTTATGGACTGATATTAATGAATTCACACTAACTTTACGATTTCCAGCATAATTTAAAAAAACCATAGAAAAAAACATGGAAATAAATGCACTCCTCTGAACATTTTAACATCTACGTCTTGAAAGATATTCATGACATCAAAATTAGAACGAAATTTGTTATAATACATAAATGCGAAACATTATCAGATGTGCACACCTGTGAGCGCTATCGCCCTGGGTACATGCAAATGACTCCCCTCCTTTTTAATTAAACTTTGAGTTGTGCCCAATTTCACGGTATCCAGTCTAGGGTATGCAGCTTAATTATTCGAAGCACATCCTGGTTGTTACTTCATTATACACATTCAAATTGTACTTCATATGAAAATAATATAAAGGAACGAATTACACTATTCATCGACTTTAACAATTTACTTTAGACCGCATGCAATAAGGGAGGAAATTGTTCGATTTTCCAAAGGTATATCACTATGAACTTTAACAGTACAGTACAGAGATGGAAACGATAACGTCATAGAATGCCACTATGATAGAGAGATAAATAGATATTAAAAATAAGATTATGTATACAAACATAAATTTATATTCATATATACGTGTATATATAATATGTATACATATGATATATATATAATATATACATATGATATATCATATATACATATGAGAGTTGATGGGATTGAGTGGATTTGGTAGGGAGGATACAAAATAAAACCATTAATTATTATTATTTATTTACATCAGTCGCTGACCTTCGGCGCTTTTGATTTTGACTTGCTGCCGCCGCTACTGCTATTGCCGATAATGTTCTCTGGTTTAACGTTCCGGTGGCAGTGCGTCCTGTGATCTGTATTTGCTGTTGCTGCTGTGACTGTTGTTGTTGGCCACTTAAAACCGTCATTTGCTGTGAATTCGACTGTGATGCTGCATTTTGCTGTTGGGCAGACTGTTGCTGCTGCTGATGCTGTTGTTGTCGCTGCTGTAAAGCAGCTGCTACCTGAGTTAATACCGCCTGCTGTTGAGTTTGTTTTTGCGATTTTAATTGTAATTTTTGTGTTGTCATAACAATAGGTGTGGCAGTTAAGTTCGAAGTCGTCGTGATTGCTGAGGAAGCTGGAATAAAGTAAGTAATCAGAGTATGTACATTATTTGGATATATATATTATATATATGTATATAATAATATAGTTAATAATATCATTCCCATTTCGACTACCTTGTGGCCAACGTATTCAGTAGTTTAAATGACAACAAATAAAATAATAAATGACAGTGATAGGAGTCTTGACTGAGTTACATACATAAAAGTTACCATCAATTATATTTTTTTTAAATTAACAAAAAAACAGTCTATATTCGTCGTCGTCTAACGCTTGATCAGGCAAAATTGACTTGTACTAGTTTGAAAGTGTACTATTTCTGTCTCTCTCCCTCTTTATTTTGTTATTATTCATTATTAACAAGTAATATAAAATTAAATGGTAATATTTAGATTTGAGTGCGTAGCTGCAAATACAATTCGCTCAATTATAAATTAAAGTTAGATCTGGTTGAAGTGAGATCAAGTCGTACCAGTGTACAAAGTTGGGAATTTTTTGTTTACCATATGCTGGGTTAATTCTCTCTGGATTCAATTTATTTGTGATGATGATGATAGCTCCAGCCATTTATGATCTTTTGAGTGATTTTCGTCAGATCAGTTTTGAAGAAGATGTTGAAACTATGTAACGGGTAACTATGTAACGTTTTTAGCCGATATCGCTGCAATATCGGCTCATTCGTTGACTTGGATCCCGGCATTCCCAGGAGTCCACATCAATAAATATTATTAGGCGATTTAATTTTGTGAAAAGTTGACAGTAGGATTTATAACTGGTATTTGCTTTTTTTATAGTTATAGCCAGTGTCATTATAGTGGAGCCTGGATTAATTAGCCATGCGGGTAGACCTACGCTTATCTGGAAGACCTATTAACGTTGCTTTTTCGAGAATAGTAGCGATGGCTGATGGTAACTTTTTTATCCATGATCCGCTTTTTACATAGTATTCGATTATGGGGTTTCCGGAGAAGAGAGTTGAAGTTTTACTGAACGCGTTGAAAGAGACATTACCCGTTCCATCCTTTAGAGTCCATCATGGAGGAGCGATTCCAGTTTCCTGTTTTGAATACATAATGTAGCTTCAATCTTGATCGCTGCTGTTAAGTTATTGTTAATGGTCGACAATACTTTCATGCAATAGTTGCTTGATAATTATTTCTTGGCGTCTCTCCTTATTAAATGTCATTCGGTTTTTTTTTTTACACTAATAGAGGAATAAGAGTATCAACTCTGCTTAAGCATGTAAGTAAGCATGTTCATGATGGTAGCTGATCTGACGGCTTTTTAGCTCGCCCGCACAGAGATCTGCTTAAAGCAACTCGTATTGTTCTGCACCAATTAGCATTTATCTACAGTGATCTTGCTCCTGCCGACTTCCCCCAGGTGTCAATAACCGAAATGATTTGGGGGTTAAGCTTTCTAGGATGTCCTTTTGTTTCGTGAAAACAATGAGGTCATCTGGGTAAAGGTTGTGGTTAAAACTTTTGTATTTGGAGAAGATTTTGTTAATATCATTGACGGCAACTATGAAAAGAACGAGAGAACTGAGAGGGGGATCCTTGGGATGTGCGACATATTCTATTGCCGAGGAAAGACTTTATTAAGTTGAACATTTTGGGGCCAATACTTCTATTCGGAAAGCTTTTTTGAAATGATATGCGCTTCAATTTTATCAAAAGCCTTCTAGAGATCACATACAAGATAGAAACGTGGTTTTTGATGGAAATAGCCGTTGATATGAAGTTGTAGATGTGCAGTAGCATGTCTAATGTGCAGCATCCAGGTAGGAAGACGACTTGATTAATATCTAAGAGCTTGTTTTTCTCTAAGAAGCGGATAAGTATTTTGGAAATAATTTTCTGAAGTATTTTACTGACACATGGAAGAAGAGATACAGGACGATACAAGCTGGTCTTTTGTCATCTTGAGGTGATGCTAAAATTCAGTTGCTGTAATTATCCGCTTTTCGGAGCAGGGCATTGAATGCTCTTCAAGGAGAATAGATACTATAGTAATTTTTATCTTGAACAAAATTTCTATCGCCACCGTTGAAATTGGGGAAGTCACACTAATGCGTTTGTGGGGTATAGACTTGTACACGAGTAGATCCGTACCTTGTTTCGCTGAGTCAATGACCTCAAGATTATGAAAGTAGGAAACATACTGCTTGATTGGTAACGTAGTGGTATGTGTGATATGGGGTTCTTAGAAAGAGACGACAGAAATGTCATTTAACAGAATTTGAAGATTGAGCAGATTATTAAAGTAGCCTTCTATAAGGCTCCATTGAAGAACCTTAAGCACTAGAGTATAAGCTGGGTTATTCTGTAGGGTGGTGGAGTGGTGATGGGTGATGCGAGTTGGTGGTGTACGGGTGGCGACCCCGCCGTCGGAACTCTGAAACATTCCGGCTCTGGCGATACTATCGGAATTGCAGATGTAAGAGATTGATGGAATTTCAGGAGAAGGTTGTAGTTCTGATAGGTTTGTTGTTAACAGTGTTTGTAAAAGATAATAGATTTGTATTATGATTGAGGTTTTGATGCTAACAGTTTTTTATTTGAATTGGTTGTTAGAGAGAGAAATTGTGATTGAGGGCTTGTTTACTTGAAAGTAAGTATCTATTAGAATCCAGGGATTTTGCATTTACAGCTGTATGGGATGCGAATTTAACTACATCAGAACAAGCACGAGTAAATTCTATGCCTATGAAAATCCCTAATCCTATGTAAAGCCTTATAGTTTTGATTTTCAGAATCTCTTTTGGTTGTAAGTACGGCTTACAGACTTTGGAAGAAGGTGAATCCTTTTTAGAGCAATTAGCGCATGAGACGCGTGTACACTTGTTTGGTGGTGAGGGGGTAAGTTGCAAGTAACGAAGGATGCATTCCGCTAGCATCTTTTGACTGTGCGGTCAAGCAACTGGCAACTGCGGCAACTCATGGGATTTGAAAAACATTCCTCTTGCTCATAAGGACACGTGGACCGGGCGATAACTGCGATATTTCACACTAGTTGTTTTAATTTTTCGCTCACTCACAAGAAGAAAGGATATAAAGAAATGGAGAAAATTATGTCCCCGAACGAAAAAATAGCGGACAATGCGATAGAAGCCGATCTTATCGGCTCGGTGATAGTCGACGACCATAGAACTAACATTTTTGTGATTGTTGTAAGAGTATTGATATGGACGTTACTTTTTTTTACAGTATTTACAGTATTTTACAATATGTATTACTTCTTGCAACTATCGCTTTCTTAAGTTCTAAAGAGTGTGGGTTCCAGGAGTACTTATAATTAAAAATTAATCCTAAGATTTATAAATAATTAACATTTTATACAATTATATTATTTACATTTACTTTAAGTTGTTGGCAATTAAGTTTACGGCAAAGCAGCTAAGATTTTTCGATTGACAATTTGGCACCAGCATTTTTTGACCAGTCTAAAATATCTTCAATGACTAATTTGAACAAGATTTTGCTTCTACTCATATCTTTAATCGTACATAAAATAAAGGGTGGTTAAGAGCCGCATTTCATTTGACATTTCTCAATTTCAGACTAACTCAATTTGAACCATGGAAAGATACACAATCGAGCAACGCGTTAAAGTTATTCAGGCTTATTATGAAAATGGGCGTTAAAATCAAAATGCATATCGTGCATTAAAACAAAGGCTCTTTTGCGCAACTAATTCAATGGCCGTGTTATCTCACGTGGTGGCGATGTCAATTGGCCGCCAAGATCATGTGGATCACACCGTTGGATTTTTTTCTTTGAGGTTATTTGAAAGAAAAGGTGTACGTCGATAAGCCAGCAACAATTCAAGAACTAAAGGATGATATACTCCGGCACATTAACGGCATAGAACCTCATCGAAAATTTGGACAATCGGATGGATCCCCGAGTGCCCCGAGGTCGCGGCGGCGATTTGGCCGATATTTTGTTCAATACCAATATTATCATAATAAAAATTTTCTACAATAATTTCCTAAATAATTTGTGTTTTATTCAAATTTAACCACCCTTTACCTGCCCAAAAAACAAAGTTAAATGTCCATTCGCCTTCGATTAGGACAAACAAACCTTACACACAGTCATCTCATTACAGCTACCAATATGCCATCTTTAAAACAACAACCTCCAACACCGTAAATACATCTAAAAACATGTTGCCGTATCATACCTTGCACACCCTACTGCATTGTATTGCACTAATGCATTACTTATTCACTACCATTGAAAAATGTTATGATAATGAATGAAAATTGAATTGCCATAGATTCAATGAAAATTCATTGAAAAAAGTTTAAGTTTTCATTTACTTCTGAATGAGAGCTACACTAATCACATAATGCCTGTAAGTGTGAAATAAAAAATGTTTTGGTCATTGTTACCGGCCACTGCCTTCTCGGTATGCATGCCAGAAGAATGAGAGCCCCCCAAACACACCGCCTTTCCACAGCTGTAGAGACTAAGAGGAAGAAGAAACTACGCTTCACTAAGAGGAAGAAGAAACTACGCTTCACTTCCTCTTAGTCTCTACAGCTGTGGAAAGGCGGTGTGTTTGGGGGGCTCTCATTCTTCTGGCATGCATACCGAGAAGGCAGTGGCCAGTAACAATGACCAAAACATTTTGTCCAGCTTGCAAGAACAAGAAACGATGTATTAAGCAACTACTTCCTCTGCAACCTAGAGAAAATCTCACACTTGAAGATTCAGGACATAGTAGACAACGTATATACCAGAACTATAATACCATTAAAACGAACAAGAACATTTGTTTCTAAACTTGATGAATTAATTCCAAATTTCAACTGGAGTGCTAATGAACTGAGGAAAGATTTTTCCCATCATTTTATCAACATATACAATAAAAGGGTTAAATCCTCTCCTGAAACAAATTTAATTGATTCAAGAGAAATTCGGTCATCAACATTAACTCAACGAAATGTCAATGGACCATTTTCAAATGAAAAATTACTTCTTCTTTGCTGAGCCGTTCTCACGCTTCCAACACAAAATCGCTATCCTCCATTCGAAACAACAGTGCCAGATTGCAAAACGAGTAAGCTTGCACTCCTTCATCTCCCATCGGCAATAGGGGACTCTCGAAAACTGATCGTCAAACATCTATCATCGCTACTTCTCCTGAAGCTACACCCCCTATTGTTAACAATTCTGATGTTGGTGTGAATTCAGCTGAGACAAGTGAAGTCATCACAGTTATGCCCACAAATCATGATGCTGCTCCCGTACCCCCAATGAGGTTGTACAGGAAGTTTCTTGCGCTGATGTAAACATCAATAATATTTGAAATTTGGCTAAGCAGTAGAAATATTACCAAGATCGTCAGAGTATTATTATTGGAACTGATCATAATACCTCACTAAATATGGTAGTTTCATCTAAGTGGTGAAATCATTCGATATTATTAACCACAAAACTAATACTCCCACCGGTAATTTGAAATTCACCACATTGGTAAAAAGGGCCTGCTGCTTCGGACATAAAATTAGTGAATTTAAAATCGAGTGTGCAGGCCCACGACTTTAACATCAATTTCATTGACTTCAATCAATCAATCATATTGCCAACCGCTCAAAAAACGAAGTCTCTCGCTTTATGACACCGCCAGATAGTATTTATGTCTCCTCTTCATCAGTTTTATATGACGTTATTATCATTATGGAAAGTGGCATAAATCAGTCATTTAACAGCTGAAATCTTTAATAGTAATATCTATTATGTGTCTAAAAAAATGGGAGTTACTGTGTGACTGGGGAGGAGAAGGGTGGCGGTGTGCTTGTTGCAGTCGGCTTTGCCACGTAGTCAGATCGATCTGCTGGCTTCCTATCTTACCGCCTACCTTACCGCCGACTTCTAACCTAGATGTGGATCAAGTTATTCTTAAGATAATGTTATTATTTATATTATATAAATAAAAAAATAATTTACATCTAATATAATAATTTTAGCTCTGTTTTAGATAACATAAAAAGCAAGCAACATGTATTATGTATGTGCTCGTGATTTTAATGTAGGATATATTAAATAGATCTTTAATGATGACGATAAACATTTAATGCCATATGATGTTACTTCTTATATTGAAGTGTCAGTAATATATTTTTCAGTCAACATGACTTAATTCATGTTAAAAGTATCGCTAGCAATTTTGGCAATATACTCAATTTACTTTTTGCTGACAAAGAATTTAACAAATCGGCACAAATGTCAGATTTTTCTATTGTAAGAAACTCCAGTTTCCATTACGCCTTGTATATTAATATGCTTAAGTATATATAAACAATGTAAGTTATACAGTCGAACTTCCCTATAATGAAGTTCTCCGTATAATGAACAAATTTCAAACACACAGCTTTCTGGTTCTGTTTTAAGTGTATACAGTGAATTTTTCTCTACAGTGAATACATTTTCTAGTTGGAAATTTTATTTTCATAAGTTTTGTGTCTCCTTATAATGCATTTTTTTCATACTACTTTCTCATGTCCAAATGTTTTAACATCTGCACGAATATCGACCGTAACGGTAAATTTACCCGTTAGTTTTTTGTTTGTTCGGTGTCTCCTTGTCTGTTTCACTCATTTTGAATGCACACAAATATCTTGAACTTCGACGGTGAGTGATTATAGTAAAAATGTCGCAGCGAAATAGTATTTCTCTTGAAAAAAAGGTGTTGATAATTAATAAAGTTTAGGAAGATGTTGCCAAGGAGTTTGGAATTCTTCCCAGTCCATTGTCAAACATTCTAAAAAACAAGTCAGTGATTCTAAAAAGTGCAGAAGACGGACAATTATGTGCTAAAAGCAAAAGACTTCGAACATGTCTTTTTGAGGATATTGATGAAGCAATGCTGATGTGGATAACCGCTGCACGTGGAAGGAATCTTCCTGTATCTGGAACAATAATAAAGGAAAAAGCCAAAGAGTTTGCGGATGCCCTGGGACACAAAGAATCTGAAGCGAGTACTGGTTGGATGGATAAGTTCAAAAAACGGCACGGAAAAGTGTAATCCAAACTAAAATAATTTCTGTATAATGAAATTTCTTCATAGTGAAGTTTTTTTCGGTCCCGTGCGAATTCATTATAGGGAAGTTCGACTGTATTAAAGAACATGTCTATTTTCCATATATTATGTCAGATAAATCTACTGAAACCAAATTATTTAAAAATTCATCAGAAATTTTGAAAAAAAAAAAATTACGTCTCATTTACAGACTTTGCCAAAGCCTCTGGCAGGCTTAACCATGCTGTGTTACTGTTGTATAAGCTATCCTAATAAAAGTGTATCATATAAAGGGTGATTTTTTAGCTATTATCTTTTTGGAAACACTGGTTTTAACAGCTGACGCGCGTTTCGTGTTTTGTTTCACTGTCAAACATCTTCAGTTTGGTCTATAATTTAACCATGAATCGTCTTACAAACGAACAACGCTTGCAAATTATTGAATTTTATTATCAAAATGCGTGGTCTGTTAAGAAAGTTCATCGCGCTTCTTCCATATTATGGTCAGTTTAGACGACGCTCATTTTTGGCTCAATGGGTATGTAAATAAGCAGAATTGTAGATTTTGGAGTGAATATCAGCTAGAAGCATTGCAAGAGCTACCAATGCATCCAGAAAATGTCACAGTTTGGTGCGGTTTATAGGCTGGTGGCATCATTGGACCGTACTTCTTCAAAGATGATGCGAATCATAACGTAACTGTGAATGGTGAGCGCTACCGTGTGATGATATCCAACTTTGTTTGCCCAAAATACAAGAGCTTGACTTGCATGACATGTGGTTTCAACAAGACGGTGCCACATGCCACACAGCACGTGCAACAATGGACTTATTGAGAGGCGAGTTCGGTGAACATTTTATTTCACGTTCGGGACCGGTCAATTGGCCGCCTAGATCGTGCGATTTAACGCCTTTAGACTATTTTTTGTGGGGCTATGTTAAAGCTCATGTATATAGACATGACAAGCCCGCTTCAATTGACGCATTGGAAGACAACATTGAAGCATTTATATACTGGCCGAAATGTTGGAAAGAGTATGCCAAAATTGGACTAAGTGGATGGACCATTTGAGGCGCAGGTCAACATTTGCATGAAATAATCTTCAAACGTTAAATTATATGGACCGTACTATCGATTCAAATAAAGATTTCATGCATTTTTCTGAATTTTATGTTTTTTTTTTTTTTTGAGAAACTATATTTAAAAAATCACCCTTTAAAATTAATACACACGTTTATGCATCTGAAAAATAAAGTGGATAATAGTGTATAAAAGTGTAAAAATGTGTAAAAATATTCATACACTTTTATACATTATTATACAATTTTACACGGCAAATTTATAAAAGTCCAAAAATGTGACATTTACGCAACCCTGACGATCACAGAGAAAGAAGAAGAGAGGGAATAAAGCTTTATTTGTTGTAGGTACTTATTCTGAAACCTTTCTGTGATAGGTTTATGTTTGTATGCTGTGATACTTATGCCCAGTTTCACAGTTTTAAACTTAAGTTCAGCTGAACCTTAAACCGAGTAAAAAATGTTGGTTTACCTCATCCAGTTTCACTGTGAAATCTGAACTTCAGTTCAGTTGAATGTCGTTTGTTGTTATAAAAATGGAAGTAAACATTTACCTACTCGCTGTGCCTCAGAGTTGCTGAACTGAGGTTTAAACGGATGTATACTCTAGTTTAACTGACTAGTTTAATTTTTTGAACTCAGTTAAAGGTTTAAACGAAACTATGAAACCGAATAAATCATTAATGTCATGTTATATTCATTAAAATTGTCTATTAGCAAAGAGCTGTAATAAATGTTTTCGTATTTGACCTAATGCAAAAGTATCTTACAAAATGTGTGTGTAATATATTAGAGATGCAGCATATGTTATACAACCGTATAACTTAAAAAACTCTTATGACTTCAGACTACCCAATTTATTTATTTATTTATTTATTGAATAATAGTAGCCAGAGCACCAAGGGGCCTTAGGCTATATTAGGCTATATATATATTAACATTATGATTATATAAAATTGTATAGTTCTGTCGTTTTCAAAAATCTATTATAGTATTAATGTTATTGGAATTCATTTACTGGGGAGAGAGGTTTCTGCTTTTGGAATGGTGGACATTCGAAAAGTATATGGCGGAGGCTAATGGGTGATTGATTGCAGTATGTACAGATGAATGACTTGTTTTTATTAATGTAGTGTTCATGGGAACGCCTGGTGTGACCGAGTTTGAGTCTAGTGATTTTTGTAATATCTTGGCGTGAAAACTTGGAAGTTTCTAAATGCTTGGCATAGTCCTTGATGGATAGTTTGTTTTTGTTCGCTGTTTTGTACCAATTCGAAGATTTCTCCCAGAGGAGGACAGGATTTTTTTTTATAAAGTTATTGATGTCGATGGTGTTGAAGTTAGGGGAGCAAATTGACGGGGTTTTGAGTACCTCTTTGGCGACCTCATGCGATTTGGACATGGCCTGGGACCCAAATTAAATTTGTGTTAGGGAATTGAAGATTGAGCAGGTAACGGATTAACGAATTTAGGTTTGGTTAGGTTTGGTTATTGTGGTTGAGGATTGCATCAATTGCTGACAGGGATTCAGTGCAAATGGCAACTACCTAAGTTAGTTATGTGCAAATACTCAGAATTCTTTCTATATGTATAAGGGATTTAATTTATATAATGAATTACCTAACAACTTTAAAAATGAGACAAATTTTCTATGTTTGAAAAGATTGGGTATAGAGTTCGCTAAGAATAAGTACTAATTGTAAAATATTGTGAAAACTGTATTAACTAATGCCTTAATAAACATCAATTCAATTCAATGCATTTGCAAGTGAGAATAAGAAGAAGAAATATAACCCCCATATATATCTAGTCCCTTCTCGCACAACTCAAAAATAAAATAACTGAGAAATGTTTCTTAAGATTAATTAATTTACTCACAAGTAATTGGTGTTGCAATCTTAAGCGTGGAACCAGCTAAACTTCTTTGTGCCGCAATCAACTGACGATTTGTAATTGGTTTCGCACCAACAACCTGAATATTTCTAGGCCTCCCCTGTTGCAAAGTATTCAGCAACTGTATTGATTGACTACTTCCACCACTATTGCCTGATGTTTGGTTTCCAGATCCACCTGTACTCACATTTCCACTTGATGAGGATGACGTCGTGTTTCCGGAATTACCACCATTTCCATTGCCGCCAACACCTAGACCACCTGAGGTACGGATTGTTTGAGTATTTAAATTTTTTACACTGGATGCAACTATTTGAGCTGTGAAGAAAATGTGGGAAGAGAGAAAGAAAAACGTAAGGAACATTGGGAAGGGGTGAATAAGGGATTAGAAGGTTTATGTAGTTTAGTAAGGTTAGCAATGATATGATGATTAATAATCGTAATACAGACAAGCAGCTGTTAGCACACATTTGAGACAACCAACATCTGTACAAAGAAGCATGTATTGTGTACATACCAATGGGTAATGAAAGCATAGATCCACCCGAAGAGCTAACACATCCAGATCCAGCATTGGTGAAGACTACTGTCTGCGTACCTGCTGCCGATGCACCGACAGATTGTTGCGAACTGTTTCCTCCGAGGTCTCTACTGCTTCCGCCGACTGACTGCAAGCTATTCACCTGCGTTGTACTTGTCACAGGAACTGATACCAACAGACTGCGGGTTTGTTGTCCACTATTTTGCATCTGATTCGGGTTCGAATTTTGTTGGGCAGTCAGGTTTGTACCCGAAAGCTGGAGAGATATTGGTTGCGTTAACCCTGGAATTTGTACCTGGACGTTTTGAACACCAGGGAAATTAGCCATAGCTCCTTGGAGTGAGGACAAATTTATACTCTGTAAATTGAGAGTGGCAGTTTGCTGCTGTTGCTGTTGTTGCTGCTGATGTGAAATGGGTGAGGGTGATGCCTGTGGCGGTGGACTAGACATGGGAGATATTGACGCCGCTGGAGATTGGGCATTTGAGATTTGTTGTACTAGTGCTTTTGTTAGATATTGTTGCTGCTGTTGTTGTTGTTGTTGCTGAGGTGAGACACCAGCTCCAGGGCTATTGTTGTTATTAACATTTGAGTTACCGCTGTTCAGTCTTTCAAGAAGCGCTTGATTCGATGAAATCGCTGTCGACGATGACGTCGATCCATTATTGCCGCCACTGCCACCAGATTGCGAGTGATCGCTGCTGGGTGATGGTGAGGTAGCTAATAAGGCATTCAGTCCTGGCATTGTGAAATTTAGATTTGTTCCACTGGATGTATTTGATGCATTCGAATCACTTCCGGGAGAGGGTGCCGCCGCTCCCACTACTGTTGAGTCTCGTCTCAGCGTATTTGTCGCAATCACCCGCTGACCCCCACTGTTACTCAGGATCTTTATGCTACTGTTGTTGACTGATCCAGTCGCATAACCAAAATTGGCGTTTGTCATTATGGCCGGAGGAGATGCCAGTTGTGATGCAAGGGCAGACATGGACACTCTCACATTTTGCGGTTGTGTCGTAGTGCCGTCCTGGTTCAGTCCAACCGCACTAACAGCGATTACATTTGCACCGGCATTAACACGCTGTCCACCTCCTGGATTGCCACTGACGATATTTATTTTCCGCAGGTTCGAATGTAACAGATTCTGGAGTACTTCGTTGGATTTACGTTGCATTGGTTGCTGTTGCTGTACAAAATTTTCTGTCGACACGGACTGATGCGTCGTCTGCTGCTGTTGTTGCTGCTGTTGGGGTTGATGTTGTACTAGAGTGACAGTTTGTTGCTGACCCGTCGAACTAGTAAATGTACCACTGGCTACGGGTGTGCTCGTCATTGCCGCTGGTGCGCTGTTCAACAAGCTGAGTATTGAGGCATTGCTCGACGACTTGTGTTGCTGCGACTGTTGTTGTTGCTGGTTACTGTTTGAGTTCTGTTGGGATCCTAAAATAAGATGGACACATGCAAACAAGTCTAAGATACGCTCAAATAATTCCACTTACCAGTATTCTGCTGCTGCTGCCACTGACTAGCTGAATTCATTATGCTGGTCACAATCGCATTAAGCGATGGATTCGAATGTATCGTATTTGTAGAAGACTTCTGCTGGAGTAACTGCTGCTGTTGTTGGGAGTTTCCAATCGATCCGGCCTTTAATTGTGCCTGCTGTAGGTTGTATGGAGTGATAAATAATTGATTGAGCATCAGCATCAGTTTTCTTAACTTACCAGGATGGGACCACTTGCGGAAAGTTGCGATCTAAGTGCTGCATTAGCCGTCGATATCACCTGTGCTTTTTGTTGCTGGTGTCCCCCACTTCCACCAGTTGATTGTATAGTTAATCCTGAGGATAGCGTCTGGTTTCCTCCACCAACACCGGACGATTGTTGCTGCACCAGAACAAGCGAGCCATTGCTCAAGCTCAGCTGGTGAGTGGGATGATGATGCGTTGTCTGCACCTGCACGGTTGCACCATTTGCATCGATGTACTGCGGAGGAGGGCCTTGCTGCTGTCGTATGTGCTGAACAGTCCCACCGGCCGTTGCTATACCAACAATGTTCGCTCCTTGAAGATTAATATTCACATTCTTAGTTGTACCCACTGGAATAGGTTGAAGAAGTTGATGATGCTGCTGTTGTTGTTGCAGTCCAACTTGTTGCTGCTGCTGTTGCTGAGAAATGGCCACAACCAACTGCTGTTGCTGTTGCTGCTGAGAGTGATGATGCTGGTGTTGAGAATGTCCTGGCACTTGGTGCTGTGTAACGGCTGCAGCGGCTTGCTGTTGTGCAGCAGCAGTAGCCGCAGCAGCTGCAGCGAGAGCAGCTTGCTGTTGCCGTTGCTGCTGTAGGAATGCTTTCACTGTATCCTTGTGCTCAAGCGACATTCCAGTGTGAGTGATCTTGATGGGGTGGTCAGGGATATAGTGCCTGATTTCTACAGCTTTGCGCCCTTCTTCTGTAAAAATCTCAGTGAACTGCTGAATGTAACGGTGGGCATGTGCTCGAGTTCCCAACGAAAACTGACATGCTTCCCCATTTCGTTCGCCTACTCTGTAATCACGATCCACGTACAGTTCACCCAGGTACTCAGAATTCATTGGCCTCTGATATATGGACAACTTAATATGGTAGATCACGCTACGGGACTTGTTATCTTTACGTTCTGTTTCCAGTACATATTCCTCAATCAACTGTGGTTCGCAATCTGTTGTATCTTTTGGCCAACCATAAGCTTTTGCGAACTTTTCTACGCCTATGCTCTCCGGAACTGCCAGCTGCGGATATTCCAAGTTGGGCGGTCGGATTGGTTTGATCACATCTCGTGGATTCTTCGGCAGTTTTGAAGCAAACGAAGATAGAACAGCTGCAGCAGCAGCCGCCGCAGTGGCGTTTGTTGTTGTGGAGTTTGCATTACTTGGATTATTACTATGACTATTGCTACTACTAAGATTATTACTACTACCACTAGAGCTATTATTGCTACAAGTTTGCCCACCGACACCATACGAGGCACTGCTCCCTGCTCCAATGCCACTGCCGCTGCCAGCCATCGCTACAGATCCAGCTGAGCTACCATGCAACGGCCTTGGCCGTTGCCTTAGTCTCTGTAGATAATCACAAAGCTCCAATCCGTAGTTATGCGTAAATTGATCGATTTTTCTTTTTCGATTAATAGCTACCTGCGAGTATTTCCGCATCTGGCGGCGTATCTCATGCGTATTAAACATTTGCCGGACGTATTGACTGTTTATTTCATCGCGGCCAATGTTGGGGTCTGGATCGAGGCACAATGGCTCTGACGTCGCCAACACAAGTTCGCTCTCGAGCTGAAGCCTCTCCTCATAGGTGGTGAGGTTAGCGCGTCGTGCCAGCTTCTGCACATCGGAGTAAAGGGTATCGTTGGTGGGCCTTAACAGAACATGATAGATATCACAGCTATTTGATGAAATTGGAAAGGTTTGGCGAAAATCTCGTATTTGACAGATCACACAGCCTGAATAAAAGACATTTGGTGATCGGCTCTCTAAGAGATCTGAGAGGAAACTAGGCAGTTGACCACTGTCGATACATTGCAATAGATTGTCAACTTCATATGGCCAACGAAGTACTTCAATGAGATTGGCATCCTCGTCGGCATCATCGGCAGTGTCCACTGCTGTTGTTCCGTATGTGGTGTCATCAATATTGTTTATAGTGTGCGATGATGTTGTTGTTGTTGCCGCTTGTATATCATTGTCATGACACTCATCATTATGCAACAGGTCAGTGGGGAGGGAATTGTTAT
This sequence comes from Eristalis tenax, assembly GCA_905231855.2. NCBI lineage: Eukaryota > Metazoa > Arthropoda > Insecta > Diptera > Syrphidae > Eristalis > Eristalis tenax. The sequence continues at coordinate 58,583,792 of HG993126.1, read as the reverse complement.
TGTTTATATTTACACTTGAAATTGATTTGAATTTGCTCTGATATAGTTGTTTGTTAATTCGACTAGAAGGAGAATTATTATTGTTATTGCTGCTACTACTGTTGCTGCTGCTGGATGTGTTTGAATTAGACAATAATAATGATGTAGATGTCGTTTGATTTGATGATTTATTGTAGTCATTCGTTGATGATGATGGTGCACTACAATCTGATGATGATATATGTCGATCGTCATGGTAGAGCGCCAAGGAATACCCCTTATTACCGGGATATAAATTAACGACGATTTTGTGCAGTTTTTCACGTTGCACCAGACGTTCTAACACAAAAGAACGACTACGAAGTCTTACCTAGAATGAAGGAAATAAAATTTAGTAAGTTATGCGTCGGTAAGCCTTCATAATAAACAAACAAAAATATAATTATTAAAATTAAATTTGTGAGTAAATACATAGTCATCTAGTAATTTTCCTAGTTGGATGCAATAAACGAAGTTTCACTTCTTAAACTAAAAAAAAATAGGTTCGATATAAAAAAAACGAATGCGAATTATGGTGATTCAAATATTGTTTACGTCCACAAGCGAATTCAGTGAGAATCGAAAGAAAGTCGTGTTGTTTGAACCTTTAACCTTAATAGATGAAATATTATTTCTCAAGTATATACATCTTTATCTACACTAATCTCGATCCGCAGTTGCAGGTGACCGCGATAATATGCTTTTAAAAAGCGTCAACAGCGCCGTTTGCTAGTCAAATATATGTCAAAATTTCATGTTAATCGGAACTCAGCAACTTTTTGAGTTATTCGGGTCTCTCAGACGAGACAGCGTCCGATTCTTATTTATGTTTATTTTTCAGAGGAACTGCTGGACGTATCTAATGTGAAATCAAGGCTTACTAGATATTTTCTAAAGACCCCATTTGCGTGCATAATATATCCAACTTAAATTGTGTTCACATAGTGAGTGATTATGAGACGGTCAACCAAACTACAGGAAACATTTCATAAAGGTTCTATTTGTGAGATATGTTAGGATAAGTAAGAAAATAAATATTATATACGAAATGATATTAAATTGATGCTTTATAAATATACGTGATACACGATTGCATTTATATAGAATATATTAATTTGTATGAATTTAAGTATGCCTGAAAAAATGCCAATGCTGAGATAAATAAATAGCAATCTATGCTCCATTTAATAAAGCATCTTTATCGAACAATCACACCGAAAACATTTTCTACATTACGTTGATTACTAAATCCAAGCGACGTACGAATTAAGTTATAGTAAAAAAGTATAGAAGTGTTTAGGCAAAAAATTGTAAGCGCTGATCGAATAAGGTTTTCTAGAAGAAGTTAAAATGCATAGGTCCACCTAGTGATGAACATAGGACAAGTGATGAACACTTCTGAGCTAAATGGTAAAACTTGCATGATTGCTTTCTACAACACCCTGATCACTGCTTTAAGATGCAGACAAAACTCGTTAAAATCGAATAAAATCCTTCTTTCGTTTTGCGATCTTTGACACAGTTTGTGTATTGGGGAAGAAGTATCAAAACAAATTCAGTAATACACGTTGAAACTCATTCGATATTCAAAATATATATAGATACTGAATTCGCAATTAAACAATGCTTATATATATATACTATCAAATGGACTGTTGCGGCGCGCGTTTTCCGTGTTAATTGACTGCTTCTCTTGTAAATGTCCTTGTGAACAAGGCGATGCATTTTAGACCATAAAAAAATGACAGCGTTAATCAACACGTATACGTAAAATTGTTGTACTGTATTACGATTTTCACATTTTGGCGTGTAACTTTGGGAACAATCGAAGATGGTTATTTTCTGGTTGACTTGAAAAAAATAATTATTTTATTTAATAGTTTTTCAGGCCTTCGTTTGGAGGCGGTAGTAAACAAGTTGAACGAGAAATATATGTTTTTACGGAAAAAAAAAATATTTTTCTTCCTTCGAATCGAACCACGAACCTTCTGTCTTATAGCTGTTAATTCTACCACCTGGCCTGCGCAATCAGGACAATGTGGGAAATTATTGACACATAAATAGTCGAAAGTCTTTTGCGAAATGTTCATCATCCATTTCCAATGGATCCAACCAAAAGGTTATTATATGAACGACAAGTCAATTTACGACGAAAAACAAAAACAAACACACACGTAAAAAACGAAATTCTTTCTCTTGAAGTCAGTCTTAGTAAATATCAATTTCTCTGACAATCCAGAGTTAATGACACACAACGAGAAAGTGTAGACACAACGGACGATACATACCCCTGTTTGTTGTGCTATATTTAAATCATCTTCAACCATCTCCAAATACAATTCCCTCAGAGTATCCTGCATGTTGAAGTATTTCGCCGAGCTAGTCTGATTCTCCCCAAGCTTAACGGCGGCGCTTGATGTTCCTGTTTTACTACCCGATGATGCTGATAACAATTCTAGTCGACTACCACCCCGATGCTGTTGATGTAAAAGTATCCCAACCATTCCTGCTCCGCCTCCGCCCAATACCCCGCCACTTCCTGCGTTCATTATTTGCGCAGTTGTTGGTGCCGCTGACGTCTTTTGCCGTTTACTTGGCGATCCAGTCGCCGAATTGCAATTGCTATAGGAATTTGAAGATTGCCGCTTTTGTGATGATGCAATTATCGACGCTGATCCTGAGACAGCTCCAGATATCGTTGTTGATGTGGCTAAGCCAGGACCACTGTTAGAACTAGTTAAAGTAGATGTTGTTGCCGCCGATACAGAACATGATGGTGGCGTTGAAAGCAACGTATCGGGCAATGCCGGTGATGGTGATGTTATCGAATTAAGATTCGATATATGTGTCGATGAAAGAAGTGACTTCTCTGCTGCTGATGTTGTTGTGGACGTTGTTGACAAGGATGAAGACGATGTAGTGGATGATGGTGCTGTTGGCGAAGATGTTGACGTTGTTGATGTAGTGGCGGGTGTTTTAGATGTTTCGGCTGACAACTGTTGTTCCGACAGTAAGTTTTCACTAAGTGATGAATTGATGCTCGGATATTCTGGCGGTGAATCGGCCCCATCGAATATACAATAAGGCGGTTGACTGGGTATCTGATTGATGTTATGCAGGAGACTGGAATTGAGGAGACTTTGACTGGTCTGTTGTAGTACTGGATAGGGCGGTGGTGGAACTTGATGATGGGATGTGGTTTGTTGATTTTGTTGTGGTGGCGGTGGAGTCTGCTGATGTTGCGACTGTTGCTGTGCTGACTGTTGTTGAGTCTGAGGTTGCGGGGTAAGATTTGATGCAGATGCTGATGACTGCACCGTTGTTGAATTAGATTGTGTTGGCGTTGCTTGATACGGTGACTGGCGGAGCACATTCGAAGAGTTATTGGAAACCTTTAGCCGCAACAGTGTATCGTTAATTATAAACTGAAATTAATAAAGAAAATGTCAATAGAATAAGTAAAACAAGCAAGTAGAATGTTATAAATACGTGCAACAGAAACTTCCCCATTTCATGGAAAAACATAAGAAAGTGTGAGCAAACCAATTGTTAACTTGGAATAGAGAATAAATTCTTGCATATCAGAATAATTCTATACACTCGTTCGTATATATATGAAGTTTAATATTTTCAGCAGCAGTTATGTAGGGATGTCCTTTCTGAAGGGATACACGAAAACCTTCATGTCGGGACCAAGACGAGTTCTCCGTAAAGAAAGGTGTCCCTTGTAGAGGGGAAGAGAAGTTTCACTAATAACTGCCTTAACCTAAGCTAAGAGACTTTCATAGAACAGAACGAGAACATTACTGCAGATGATTAAAGTGAAAGGAATCTGTTTTAGTAGTTTTATAAGGGCTGCAGTGTTCATAATTGAATCGCCAGTTCGAAGAAGGGAATAAGTCCAAAAATTTCCAAAAATTACATTTTGATCCAAATATCACCTCTATACATAGACGCATCTGTACTTCAGTTTTTTGCGATGGATTTATCCGTCTTCCAACAGGTGATTCATTTGTAGTTGCATATTCAATTCTCTCGGTACAGGAAACTGTGCTCCAAGTTGTGTATAAATATATTGACAGTTTGTTATTTAATTATTCATCAAAACAGTATGAACCAAAGAAGTATAATTTCTTATAATGGATATCCCAATAAGTTAAAGGTTCGTGTCCATCAATTGCTCACATGTGAGCAGAAAACCAAGCTTTATACAGATTCTCATCTGCAAGAAGTTTGGTCCAAATGTTTGGTTCTAAAAAAGTCAACAACGGAGTTATATAAAGCGGTTGTCATTTTGATTATATTTTTCTGTGGTGGTGAATGCAGTTATTGTTGGACACATCAGTATATATGTCAGTACTGTTGTGCCCACCTACGTAGGGCTGGTTGGGAAGATCATGTCATGTGGACAAAATAACCGTTAAATATATATTTTCTACAATCTCCTAGAAAAAGTTTTTCAAACTTCACCGTTCGGGGTCGTCGTGAAGCTAGATGTACAGCAGGCATAGCACGTCTGGCTTCCGGAAAAATAGGCCCAGGTCCAACATGAACTTTAGAGACCCCCATATTATTATTACAAGTAATAATAACAAAAATTTGTTGCACTTAGTTATTTTGAGAAAAACACCTCAACCAGCTGATCTTACTGAACTTCTGAATATCAGACGCTCGACGGTCCTCTGCGAATTTTCAAAGATTGATCGAAGATGGACGAAGGATTGGGTGTGGGAGTCTACTCTAAGAATCTGACTTTTGAACTCATTCCGTCTAAACTTTCACTGTAGCGTCTTTCAGGCAGAGACTGTAACGGTCAAGGAAGCTCTGCCGTGGCTAAAAAACAATGTAATATCGGGTAAAGATATTGTCATCTGTTCAGACAGCCAGGCAGCTATCACATTTAACTGACAGAAGTCCCTTGAGAAGTTGTGGGGATGAAGTGGAAGAAGTAACTATTTCACACCTTCTCTGCAATTGCAATGCGCTCTCATCACCAGGCTCAGTCACATGGATGCCCCAGCTCCATAGCTATCCTATTTTTGGCCTATGTGTGGTTACCCTTAAGGTAGTCAGCCACTCTAACCTCACCTAACCTAGTCATTTATTACATAGGTACATTGGTTTGTAAGATTATTGCAAAAAAAATCTTTCAGAAACATGAATCAGACTGAATCCCTACTGAAATCCACTGTGATCACAGAATGGTGATCATGGTGATCTTCAACAAAATACACTTGTTAGAATTGCTAGCCTCAACATGAAGTTTTGTTTCATCGGTTGTGTAGAACAATACACTTGAGATGCATGCATGCATTCCAGCATCATGTGTACATCTAGAAAGCAACAACCACTACCAAACAAAAACACATTGTCACATTGGGGTTTAGCAGCAACTGATGAAAATAGTCCCCTCAATGAGAAATAATCCCGCTTACAAAAATTTGATTATTTCAGTCATAATTTAAGGTGTAGTGGAATTGACGTTATTAAAATTGGATAAACATTTTGTTAGATGTATCGACAAAAATTCACTTTGTCTGGTACAACACAGTAGTTGGATTTAGCAGAAAAGACTTCTTAGTTCGAACCGAGCGAGTTTCATCTCGCACTCACAAAATGCATTCGACATATTGTATGTATTTTGTGTATTGGCTTTATGTTGTAGTCGAAATTTATCCTGGCTACAATTCACTAAACAACTATGATAATGTCTCAATTTTGTGAAGCATTTTCTAGATACATCCACACTGACTAATTTCAATTTCTGTAATCACATTAAATGACGATAACATTCAGCCAACATATAATCATCGGTAGGATCTTCTAGGAGTCATAAAGGTTTTGTTAGCATTTATCTTGTATAACATCCAATTCTCATGTTGTTGTATAATTCACTGTCAAGTTGTTGCAGTTGCAACCCCAAGAGACTCCTATAAGGACTTTAAACATTTATTTATGTCTCCATTACAGTCATACTCACATCAGCTTCTTGACATGATGAGTCCAAGCTTTGCATGGTGCCTGAATCTTCCACATTCAATCCAATATTATTTCCCCCGCCTCAGTCTTTTATTCTTGTATATTTATGAACTGCAACTACAATTATTCCACAGCGGTATATCCTCCAAGTTCTAAACTTCTTCGCCTTCTGTGATGATAATGATGGAGGTGGTGATGATGATGATGATCCTTTCTTGACAATATGTCTTACTTGCTACCCCTTCTTCTTGTTGTACTTCGTCTTCGTCGTTGCCTTTGTGACACAGAATTTCCTTTACTTCTTCACCACACAACTCTGTAATACAAACACCACACAAGATATATAATACAACTTTTTGAAAAAAAAATCCGAACGTTTTTGCTTAGCTACTTCTATAAAACATAAAATAAGGGCAATTTTTGACAGGAGCTTCTTGTACGGAGGTAATCAGTCAGTCAGTCAGTAGAAAAATATAAAAAAAAATATTTTTTAAAGACGACGAATGAGAAGAAAAAAATTGCCCAGCCGTGTGTGTGTGTGGGAAAGAGACCTGACGGGGTGAGGGAGGAATTATCCCATTTGCATTCAATTTTCTTTCGTTTCTCTCGTGCCATAGGACCAAAAGCAAAAAAATAAAAACACTTTTCAGGAAAATTTTTTTTACTACTTTTCGTAAACAATTTTTTTGTTGGGGTTTCTCTCACCCTCTCGTCTGGTAGCGGCAGATATATGGAGTTATTTTGCTGATTCTGTGGTGGCTGCTCCTGTGCTTGCTATTACTGCTGTTGTGTTATGTGTAGGGGGAGGAGGGAAGTTTTGCACAATGTTTAGCATTTGACACAAAATTGTATAAAAAAGTTCACTCCACTGCTGTGTCCGCATTTATTTACGGAAATTCTTTACATTTTTTTGTTTCTCACTGATTGTTTGTGTTTCTTGGTTTACATTATAATATTTAATAGTTTTTGCAAATTTTCGTTTTAAATGATTTTTTTAAAGAAAATATTAACCAAATGAATAATGGGGGAAAGAGAGAGAGGCAGAACTGAAATTTCTTTTTTGAGGATGACATGTTTTGACAGATGGAAGGGAAATTTTTTGACACTTTACTTTGTGTCTCTCATTTCGTTTCGAAAGAGATCTTACTCTAGACAGGATGATGGACGATGGTGTGTGTTCCGTGAGAGTGTGTTTAAATTGAGAGCCAACTGTGTACGGCACGTGCGAGAGGAACACAGATTAGGGAACGAAATAGCATGGAATACAAAAGAAACAAAATCTTAGTGGTGGTTGAAAGTTTTCTGTCAACTTATAATTTGCTTTAAGATTACCCGCACAATACCGTATTATTATGTCAATGCATAGTGTTTACACAGTTTTTGTTAATTTTTTAGTTAATAGTTGTTAATTCGATAGTTATTCTAGATCTGGAGTCAGAATCATTTTACAGCAAAGCTAAATTCATCCACTCCGAAAAATGAAAATATGTAAACACTGAGCACTGCACCGTATATTACCGCGCTGCGACATAATAGTAGTAAGCAGTATATTAAAGCACTATATTGTACACTGTACTCGAACATTTTGTATAATGCGAATATAAAACATACAACATATTTATCATGTGAGACTTTTCATGCAAGGGCCGCTAGTAGAAATGAATGAGAAATTGTATATTTCGTCTGATAAAATCGGCTGGCATTTCTAACTTGAAGACTATATTTTTAATGAAAATGTACAGGGATCGTATTTATCATTTTAAACAGCGTATTGGAGAAATTAACAACATATGTAGATATACCTGGGAAAGTAACACTCATACGAAACAATGAACTATGTACTAAGAAATGCTTTTACTACAAAATCGATCATATTACTTGTTATTATTCAGTTATGTAATTTTTGAGTATTTTTATAGGTGACACTTTTAAGAGCCCTTCTAAAAACAAAAATGTCCCAATAAATACAGGCACAATATAAATCACATTTTTCGTATTTCCTTCATAGTAAAATCAGACTCTAATTGCTCTGCAGAATGTCAATCATTTGGATATGCCAATTTAACACGCTCTTCTTGGTCAAAGCGATATCCTTCTTTGAACTAATCACACAACTTTTGAAATTAACATATTTTTTGTTTTCCCTCAACTACAAAATCATTGGAAGCCCGAGAGAAATCATAATCTGTCGCAAATATTAGTATGTTCTTAAACCGCTATTTGGCAAGATTTCGTAACTAACATTAAACCGGTGGTCGCTATAAAGAAAATATGCCTAGATGGTTCTGGATTTACTAAAATTCATTCAAAAGAAATGTTTAAACTTCCTCTAAATAGTCGCGATTTTACTGCTGTAAATTACCGCCAAATTCTAGAACAGAATCCCTAATAGAGTAAGCTCAACAATAACAGCAAACACATATATAATGAGTGCCAATAAACTTATTAATATGTGCTCTTTCAAATGTGCATATCGATGTTATTATACAGACACTACACAAATCCGCTGAAGCAACCTTAAATATACTGACCGAAATCATGAAGTTTAGGACACACGAATTAAAACAATATGAGCTTTTCTAATTCAAAATACTGTCTCAATCAATTGTCCATACTTCTGTTGACTAAAACATCTTAGTATCTAACACGTTATACATTAAATATCAATTTTGTTGTAGTTTACACATTTGTTTACCTTTAGTTAAAATAATTATTTACAATTAAAATCCTGTTTCGTTTCTCGTATAAAGGCGCATTTCATAGAAGCTCCGTTCTTTTTTTAACGTCCCTGTACTTATCAATTCCATTTCATTTTGATTCAATATATAAATCCCACTCGATTCCGATTCTTGTGCTATCCGCCTTTTCTCTTTCCTTTATCCGAGCGAACACACACTATTCTGCGATCAGCAAATACAATATTCAGATTACCTACACATAGGCGCGAGCGAACTTCACTTCGATTTCATATAGCCGACCCGTTCTTGCACCAGTCACATAAGCCCACTGTCAACCAAATAAACATATGATTATATATAATCATCTCTGTCACTTGGGGGCACGGATTTCATTGAGAAGAAACGCCGAATATTTTCGTTCTCACACACGGAGGCGACGAAATTTTCACTGTGCGAACCCAATAAATCACAATCACCGTAAAAATGTATTCAATGAATTTTGATGTCCGGTTTAATGGGGTATCCGCAAATAAAAGTTATAATGCGCTGGCGAATTTATTTTAGGGAAATTGTATCGCAAATTTCGGAGAAAACCACGGAGTAGAAGAACGACCGAACTCTCTTTTCAAAACTAATGCGAGTTCGATAGTGTGAGTGCATTGAGTGGTGTGAATCGTGTGAAATGGAACCCGTAGCCGTGTATGCATTGGATGACTAGTTGTACGTTGTATGAGTGAGGACTCTCGAAGAGAGTCCGAATGGTTATGTGAAAGGGAATGTCAGATTGGTGGGAAATTATTCCATTTTTGTTTAGTTGTTTTTACGCACTTGCCAGGTGGTATATTCTAAACAGGATGTGTCCATTTGTTTCGACGTTTCGAAAGACGATCCGAACTTAAATCGTGTGATTAATTTCGTATATTTTGTTTCTGAACCGATTAACTTCCTTGCAGGCACGTCTACGGTTTTCGTGGCGCCAAGGTTTGAAAATGCCATTTTGTAGATCTCGACGAAATAAGCAATCCGCTGAATCCCCAGTCTCTGTATTCGATCTGTTCAATATAATAAAATTTAAAAAAAAAATAAAAGTAAAATTGGATGGTATTAAAATTTAAATTGGATAGTTAGATAAGAAGAGTCACATTTATCATTTATGTACGACAACATTGCTCAAAATTACATTTACTCGTCATACAATATAATACCTATCTACTCAATAAAATTAATTATCGTATTGAATAGTAAACATATATATAAAAAATGAACCACATCCATACAAATTAAATCTATCCTGCTTATTTTTCATTTCTTCACATAAAATTTCAAAACTAAATGTTTGAATACGCCGATTCGTTTTGAATTGGCACTACAGTTCGAGGTGAACTTGCGCCTAGTTTCTACAGCAACCACTCGTATGTTTTTTCTGCTGATGTGAACATTCGAACGAATGAGTTTGAGAAGCTTTTACATGACATATGTATGTATGCACGCATATTTCTGTAAAGCGGTGCCGTATACACTCAATCACAGAAGTAAGTATACAGCATAATTTTTTTTTAAATTATATTAGACTGTACTTTGTTATTTACATTTAGTATTACTTTTTCAAAATGTTTAACAAAATTAATATCAGCATAACTCTGGCGTCTGCCGGATTGAATGTAGTCTAATACAAGTAACAATTATTAGCTTTCCATGTGGAATAATACAAATTTTAAAAGTTCATGCGGCATTGAAGGAGTATGTCGGTCGGTACACTATTTTATTATCCTCTTTTCTCTTGATATCAGCTAGAGGTAGATAAACCATGGAATTGCCTGGGATGGGTATTTTTTGGCCCATTTTCTGGCAAGTTCATCTGCTACCGCGCCTGTTCCTTTTTCCATCTTCGACCCATCCGTGTTGAGGTGAACGGATGTTGAGTATATTATATATTTTACAGTCACACCTAGGCATCCACTTCTTTGCACGCTTGTTAACAGCTTAAAGTTGGGAGCTTTTAGCCAAGCCTGCCATCAAACTACGCTACCGTGTTTCAAGATCGGCCTGACAATCGCTGTGTACATCCAAAGCATTGTTCTTGGGTTTGGACCCCATTTTTTGCCGTATATCCTGTTACACAGATATAGGACACAGATTGCTTTCTTTGCTCTTTCATCAACTCCGGAGGATTTAAACGGATCGAAGGTGTCCATGGCCCATCTTATTCTGTTATCGCTTACAATTCCATTTGGAACGTTGAGTTCAATGTCCCAGTCGCCGATGGTTGTTCTCGCGTACACCCCGGGAAATGGGTTTTGTGGTTGTCCGTCGGTTTTCAAAAAAGTCCATATGATTATTGATGATATTATTTACTAGGAAAAACTTAACATTAGAAATATAAAAACAAAGAATCAAAATTGGATTTCCTGAATGTGGATTTTATTCAGGAAATATAACTAGCGACGATCACCACGAATATCTCTACTTCCACTGATGTCTCTAACGGATACAAAACCCAAGCCAAAATTTACTGCTAGGAATTTTCGTGATGAACGACGCGTACTGAGCATAAGAAAAGAAGATAAAGTAGTAGACAAATTCAAAAGAACTTCTACGGTGAAGACTTAACGTCTAAAACAACGAGCCTGCCAACAGCTCTCTTCATCTTGACAGAATATCCTGCAACTAGAACGTCAGCAGTTCTAACAACTCCATCTGATCCAGAATAAACTTTAACGAAGCTACCTAGTTCCCAAGTAGAGCGGATTTCGTTGGGGTCAAACAGCATGACTATATCGCCTTCTTCAACTGGTTCGGTGTCTTTAAATCACTTCGTGCACCTGGTTATAACTGGTAAATACTCCTCGAACCAAAGCCTTGGCAGTTGTGTCATGAGATGTTGTGAGCGATGGCTGTACAATCTGCTCTACTGATTTTTCCGGAGAAAATCCCTGGAGCAGTAACGTCCCGATCAACTTCTCCAAACAATATACCATTTGGTGTTAAATGCATCAGAACCTCTGGATCAACCGGAACGTGTGTTAATGGTCTGCGATTTATTTGATACTGTGCCTCCAATAATGCATTCCTGAGCACATCTTCCCGACGCACTAATCCTTTAATGACTTCATCAACACTCTCTTTTACGCTTTGTATAAGTCGTTCGCAAGCTCCTACTTGAATTCGTCATCGCTGTACAGGAACTTAGTGACGATAAACGGTGTAATCCCATAGTGCACTGATCCAGGGCCTCAGTTCGTACGGAGAGAAAAAGGCAACGGCCTACGGCATCGACGAAGCAAACGGGATCTAGAAATTTGGACCTTCCCGTCGGGAGTTGCACCTCAAATGTCTGCACAAGCGGTGTGTATGTAACGACATGGGGAAGTGTGATTAGGAGGAACGGTGATCGTGTAAAACGCCCGGAGTTTAAGAAGCCATCAGAGAGAGGAAGGAGACCTCCAGAGACTGGATTCTCTTGGGGGACTCTGACTCTCGTGACCGGTACACTGAGGCGCGAAGAACTTGCAAATTGGCTGTGCGAGCAGCTAAAGAGCAGTCTCTCAAGGAGTTTGGCGAGAAGTTGGAAAGCGACCATAGATCTGCGAAAAAATTGTTTTGGCAAACCATTCGCCGACTCAGAGGAAGGAAATTGACACGTCATCGAAGGAGTCAAGTATAAAGATGGTGTGTTGCTTTCTAATGAGGTGGACATCTTCGGAGATGGAGCGAGCACTTTTCGGAGCTGCTCAATCCCGAAGAGGGCACTGAGGATGGCAGACCTGTACTCTTGAATGGGGCGGAGAATAGTCCAAGGGTGGAGGAAGTCATTTTGACGATTGAATCGCTAAAAGTTAGCAAATCCGCCGGTGTGGATGAAATCCGGGCAGAAATCCCTAAGGCAATGGTTATGAGGGAGTTTTATGGCTCTCCCGTGTCATTAAAGTGGCCTGGGAACGTGGTGAGACACCTGGCGATTGTTAAACTGGGGTGAATGTCCCACTTTTCAAGAAGGGGGACAAAAGAGATTACTCCAACTACAGGGGCATATCTCTTTTAACTCTCGAGTGTTCTGCAGGAGTATGGGATTGATGGTCCTCTTCTGAGGGCCATTCAGTCTATATACACAAACTGTAGCAGCTGTGTTCGAGTTAACGGTGCTAAATCAACACCTTTCACCGTGGGCGTTGGACTTCGCCAAGGGTGCGTCTTGACACCTCTCCTTTTCATTGTGTATATGGACTGGATGTTGCAGCGCAGACGAGGCGAGGAATGTTTCACATTGGGAGAGTTGAGGGTAAGTCATCTTCTTTTTGCAGATGACTTAGTGATCATCACATCTTCCGAGACGTTACTCCAGCGGGCACTAGATAGGTTTGTGGCTGTATGTGCTGATGCTGGAATGAAGACCAACGTGGACATATCGGAGGTTATGGTCATCTCTAGAACCATAACCTTATGGTATCTCGGGGTCTTTTTTACTAGTGACGGAAGGAGTAATTCTTAGCTTTCCTGTAGGATTGGTTAAGCTGGGTCAATTACAGCTTGGTAGATCTGTAATTAGGAAAGCCGAGCTTGATGTTAAAGCCAAGTTAGCGGTTTTCAACTCAGTATTTGTTCTAATTCTCACCTATGTTCATGAAATTTGGGTAATGACCGAAAGAATAAGACCGCGAATACAAGCTGCTGAGATGAGAGTTCTCTGTATTGTTGTGGGAATTACTCCCGAGGCTAGGGTGAGAAACATGACAGTGTGCGAGGAACTCAACATGAGCTGCTTATTCGAACGGAAAGGGTTATGCTTCGGTGGTTTGGTTACGTGGCTCTAATATCCCCTTCATCACGACTTCAAAGGCAGGCGTTGAATGAGATCCCATCAGGTAGGCGACCGCTTGGCAGACTCAGGACGAGATGGTTTAACAGTCCAAAAACTCGACTGGTTACGCTTGAGCATAACTCCTGATGAGTTAGAGTCGATGGCGGGGAATCGAGTTGGAAGATTATGATGATGATGATAGGTCCAAAACAGACGACTTCAACAATAGTGAAGGGTTTCAAATAGAAAACTAAGCGCTCCTCAGGTAATTGTCCCATGAGAGGTATCGCTGGCTTTGATTTCAACCTCTATACATGTATTACGCCTGGATTTGACTAGCTCCTCAGGTAACTGTCCCATAAGAGGCACCACTGGCATTGTTTTCAACCTCTATACATGTTTTACGCCTGGATTTCACTCTGTTGGCCATAACTCTAATGCTGATAATCCAAGCACAATCCCGAATATCACAGTAGTTGACCCCATATAAAGATTCTTTACGTGATTATGGGTGTTAAGCAGATTTACTCGATGATGATTTTTTGGATGAATGGCTGGATTTCTTGCCGCATAGGATAAAGCCGCCTTCAGATCGTGAGGTCTCATGCGAATAGTCGCTTTTTCATCCATAAAGTGTGAAATAACCGCAATCGAACTCGAAGCGATAATGTTCTTTTCCTCTTTCAGGGCAGTCACTTCCTTTCTAAAAGCATTTGCTTGAGCGCATCTAAACATCAGCATACTCGAACTCTTCCGGTGTGATGAATGTTTTCCTTTCAGCAGGTTTTTGGAGCAGAATAGATTTAAACGCAGTAAAAATGCTATAACTCTCACAGGCGATGACCATCTAGCACGAAATCTTGGTTGCAGCCCTTCTATTATGACATAAGGAACGCATTCTTTACTGTTTTGTAAAAAGATCTTTTGTGGAACTAAGTTTTCTCACCAAATCCGAAGTCCCTTTTCCTGATGGCACATGCCAACTTTCTTTTGGATCTGAAAGAAAATCAGGTCCCTTGAACCGTCTTGCCTCTAAATCTTCAACAGTCGTATCATTCCATCTTTTTGAATGGGTGCCACTTTTGCTTTTCCCATCACCAGAACGACATCAATTCCGTTGCAGAATTCAAAGTAGGCGACAGCAGCAAATGCTTTTTCTGGTGCGTCGATAAACATTTTTGTTTTCCTTTCAATGTATTGCAACTCTTTCAGGAATTCTAACAACGTGATCTTCAAATCATCAGAAACAGGCTCGTGCCAGTCAAATCCTTCGCGCCATACGTCCGGTAACAAGATTCGTCTCGATTTAATTATAGTCCTTACCATCACCCTTTTAGTTGAGACTACTTCAGATTCTGAAACAAATTCCTTTGAATCCCCACGAGAAAATTTTTACGTGAAAATTTTGCACACAAGGATTTCACAACTATTCAGACCGATGCTCACCAACTTTTGATTAACATTTTCCTCCGATGTTCTTTCGAGGAATTCTTGACTATTCGATTGCACTCCGACTAAACTGAAATTCATCGATTTACAAATACGAATATATTCTTCAGTTACTGCTTTCTGAACTGAATCGTGGCAATCGTGTTAAAATAGAAACACGTCCACTGCCTCAGGATATTCTTCTTCTTTGACGAACTGAGTCATTTGAACATCTAGGGCCGAACATCATAACTTTCATAATGTATACGTCAGGATCTCGAGAACTATCACCGAGAAATATCTCCATAGAATTCTTTGGCAGTGCTGATCTTCGTTTTTAATCTGGATTCTGCGGTCATTTCTTACATCTGTATTAACAGCTATTTACATTTTATTATTTTGGATTTAAACAGTCCATCATGAAGAGGAACTAAATTCAAGGCCTTTCAAAATGTAGCTATTGAGCGGCACTCCTTTGACTATAGCTGCTACCTCAGCAACATCGACTAAGGTGGTAACTTGTTGGGATTCTTCACAATACAAGCGGGTGTATACCCCACTCCTAGCCACTGTTTTTGTAGTTCTTCCTTGGATGCAATTCTGGCATAACATTGAGAGATGTGTTTTCTTCCTTAGATATTTTTCCAATGAGACGGTTAACTGCGATGGGGTAACTATCAGTACTCCAGATCATTCCAATTTCGTAACCATTCGCATAACGTTTCTTTGTTTTTTCCATAATCAAATTAGGTATTTCCAAATTTTCCATAATTTATTTACATACTTCCAAACTTACTAAGTCACCATTGAATGCTTTAACTCCAAAGTCTTCTGCAAAAAAATAGCTCTTCATCAATTCATGCAGCACATCCTCTGAACGTATAGCATCATGAAACAAAAAGTGCACATTCGGCTTTGGTACTTGATTGATGCCAGCGATTTTCAAACTGGGAGCAGATTGTCTACAAATGACCCAACCCAAAAGAGTCGTAACAGCACATGGTTCATCGTCTTTTCCTTGTCGTTGACCGCTTCCCTACAACAACTTAACATTATCCAGTCAAATCAGAACTTTCGGTATTGCATTCACATAATCTGTTAACCGCAGACCACGCAGATGGAATATGCCTTCTTCAACTGGTCCAGACGCAAGGATTGCTTTGGAAGCTCCAAATCCTTTAACGTAAAAACATTTTTCAGCAGATGACGATAACATGATGACGATACACTCCAGAAATTGACTAAGTAGTAATCATTGAATCCTCTTGGCGAATAACTCCCTTTGTCCACTGTAACCTTAATTCTTCCGGATCACCATTCAAGCCGTGTTCGTTGACAAGATCTTTTTCTACAATTGACAACGATGATCCACCATTGAAGTGTCGACGAACTTATTTTCGCTTCCATAATTTCGAATTGGAGCAAATTTTTTTTAGATCTCCTTCTCTGTTGATCGATCGCAAATCTGAAACGATCCGGGCAGCAGTACTGCCCACAACCGCATTTTAGGATCACTCCTAGAAGACAGCAATGGTAAGCGATTATGTAAACCTGTTGATAAATAGTGAACGAGGCCACCCTGTCGACCAAACACAATGCGAAGTGCATCTATAATTCCATCTGCGTCCGAAGAGTATTTGAGACGATCGCTAAACAAGTGGTATGCTTCACCCCGCAACGCTTTTCGAAGTCGGGAAAAATTTTCCTTTTCAGTATAACGACCCTCCAAGGTAGTCGACCTTCTTAGAAATATGACCACTCACGGTTATCGATGACAGAAAGAGGGGTAAAACTTGAATGTATAGAGCTCGGCAATAGCTCTTCTAAGTTTCCACTCTCCTCCGGAGAACTCCCTCTGTCAGCCACTTGCTTTATTCTCTACCGCGCGTATGCTTTCCGAGAACCGCAGTACAAGCATAATAGACAACGAAGCAAATGATAATTAATAAAGTGAAGTTGCAAAGTAAATTGATTGCCTTTTTCAATTTGAATTATTTTTTATTTAATTAATTTATTTAATTACAATATAGCACAAAATATTGGCGAAATCGCTTAGGGACGCAAGTGTGGTATTTTTCCATGGACGCTCGGGGAACTTCGCAAGTCGAAACCTGAGTTGTCGTCCACTGATGGGACGACGGCTTTTATACTTCTTCTCGTGGGAGGTCCGTAACGGATCTTCTTCAAATACAATGTTTTCAGGGTTGCCATGCCACAAGAATTACATTTTGAAATATTTACTTTTGATATTGGATATGACACTAAACAACAATATTTCTTTCATTTATAATTCATTCAAAATTCAATAATAATAAGACGAACACAAGTGTATAGTTACAATTGTTACTTCTGTTCAGAATTGTTAAAAATGTTGTCCTGTTTGATTCCTGTATATCCGGGTCATGAAAACTTGCACGTCTATCTGGAGAATATCGAATGGGAGTTGATTGCTTGGGAACGGTTTGGTTGACGAACAGAGCTTGATGCGTAATTTTAATATTTTTGAGAATTTCAAGTTGCTCACCGTGCTGCTATGGAGGCGACGCTTTTGGTCGTTGTTCTGGGACTTTGAAAAGAGTTATTGTCAAATTTTCTAACTCTTTCTTCAACGCCAACAACTCATTGTCCTGTTGTACACCAGCTTGTGCAGATCTCGCAGTCTCTATAAAAAAGTTCACCGATCCTTCCGCTTCATCGCGAACAACAGCAACATAATGTTCATCAGACTACTTGTATATCCTGAGCACACCGTTGGTGGTATTTTTAAGTCCGTGTAAATCTTACACTTGGGGTCCTCACAAAATCAGGGTGCCGCTGTTGGTAAACACGCTCTATCAGAGAATCTTGCAATAAAGTTGAATAAACAAGAGTCCAAGCCAACACACTCTGTCGCTTGGCACGCCCTGAGGAAGACCTGAAGGAGACATAGGCAATGACCTTGCACACAGTCCGTTCCAGTGTCACGAGCAGCTCGTTCACCAGTACTTTCCTCATACCTCTGGTCTTCGCACAGAAATGTCTCCAGGACGACCTTTTGACCTTCTTATTTCGTTTCGTTTCCATCTAGCCCTTCTGGCGGGACAGGATCTGACCAGAGCGTTATTCAGAACATTAGTGAATAACATGAATCAAACTCTGAAGGATCATTTAGGAAATATACCTCAGTACCTGATAACAGATCACTGACAGTTTCTCTATATATGTTCCTGTTAGTTTTCCTGATGTTACGGAAGGGGGTCACACTGGGAGTGGAGCTTTATTGAGATATTAAGTGTTCTGAGAAAGAGTGGTCTTTTAAAACCCTCAATTCCTTGATGTCATCCGACATAGGGTCAGAGACATGGGTAAGGTCTAGAACCTCTTGTCTAGTTCTAATCACAGAGTTGGGTCCATTATCTATATTACAAATTGCCAACGTGCTACTTATTATGTATTATAATAGGTACTCATCTTTGTCATTGATGTCCGTGCTCCCCCAGATCTTTCCGCATCCCCGATTACTCGTCTCAGCAACTAAGAGGAGGTTCAACATGGTCGCCCGCCATGTAAGGCGTTGTGTGCCTGCTTCCAGACATATAGTTGCCGTGTCCTGATCGCTATAATTGGGAAAAAATAAACATTTAGTGAGCCTTTCGCAAGAATACAGTCGATGAAGAGATTATAATTCCGCGCCCTGAGTGCGCAGACCAGATCATTTCTGATCCAAGTTTCTTGCACCAGGTCTATATTCTTCCCACTGTTGACAAACTTTGAGCCCGAGGTTGAAGGATGACGATTAATCTGGTATCCCGATCTGGATTGTCATGACTGAGTGAGGCCTTGCCGCCATTTCCGTTGTTGTTTTTCTCAAGGGGGGCCAGAGACTCCTCGCTGGTGATGATTGTGGTAGCTCTGACATCCCTCTTCGGCTCCTTCAGCTTGGCAAACTTCCAAGATGCGAGCTACAAAGCAGGATGAACTCAGAATTTAGGGGAACTGAGAATGGAATCCATTTGCATAACGTCTATCTGTGCACCCTACCATACCACCACCGTTCTCGACAATCAGGCTCAGATAGTTTGTGTTAATGCCGCGCTATATCTTCAATACCTCCAGTTGGCGGGTGATATGACGCAGTCATCATTTCTATCTTTAATGGTGTAAGTAAGGTCCCCTTTTAGGACCACACTATACGGCCGATGTGGCTCAATGGTGTTGGAAACACTGCTAGTCTCTTTTAGCATCTTCGAGAGCTTGGGTGACGATTCTGTCCATCTGGCCCGCTTGGACGTGGAGTAATTGGAAGCTGTTCCCTCTCCCAAGTCCTGAACTAACTTGATAGCCCAGGCCATGGACCATTTTTTGGATTTGGAGAGTCTGTAGAACTCTAGAAGCGCCCGGATCGCAGATCTTGGTACTTTTTTAAGAAAGCCATATGACCTTCGAGAACTCAGCGGCTCTCCGCATTGGATTGCGATTTGTAGACGCCGTTTTGAAGCGCTCCACGCACCTTTTTTCTTAGATCCCGGCAGTGAGCACCGATCTCATTTGTTTTTTGGGATTTAGGATTGGAAGACATGTTTGGCCCACTTCAAATATAGGAAGGTCAGTCATATCTCAAGCCTCACGAATTGAAATTAAATTTCTCACTAACCAAGGAAAAAGTCAAAAAACTATTCATGAAGAGATGGTGGCTGTTTACCAGGGTTCCGCACCTTCATTATCAACTGTGCAAATGTGGTCAAGTGAGTTCAAGAGAGGCAGAGAGAGCATTGAAGACGACCCCCGCTCCGGCGCCCCGGCTACTGCTTGTACGGGAGAAAGCATCAAAGAAGTCGAGAAACTTGTTCTTGAGGATGCCCGAATAAAGGTGAAAATGATGGCAGAGATCACCAAGCTTTCAATTGGTACCATTCACACCATTCTTCATGACCATCTTAACCTTTCAAAGATCAGTGCAAGGTGGGTGCCAAAAATGCTCACAGCGCCTCAGAAAAAAGTGAGAATCGCATGTTGTGGACGGTGTTATGGATCGAATTGTTACTGGTGACGAAACTGGTGACGAAAGAATTTCGGATGATGAAGAACTCAAGTCGGCAATAAATGGGTATTTTGCAGAGAAAGATGAAATTTTATTTTTTTGAGGGTTTAAAAAAGCTTATCTCAAGATGCAACAAATGCATTGATGTTAGGGGAGATTATATTGAAAAATAAATTTAAATTGAATTCGCATTTTCCTTCATATCGATACCTAGATTATATTGAACGCCCCTCGTATATATAGATAACTTTGAAATATTAGGACCTGTGATACAAACGATTGTAGATAAATCTTTTCGAAGAGGTGTCTTTCCCGAATCTTGGAATGAGTCTATTGTTACTCCCATCGAAAAAATATTGAGTAAAAAAAAGTGTGAAGAGTGTATACCTGTAAATATTATGCATATATATGAAAAAAACTATCTAGAGAATTGCATTTAAACAAGTCGAGCGATATTTAGAAAGTAATAATCTAATTATAGAATGCCGGAAATACAATCAATTATGAACTATCCTGGTTTAAAATTTATCTTGAGAAAATAACTCAAAGAGTACGAGTAAATGGTTATCTATCGGAATCGAATTGTGTGAATCTGGGAGTTCCGCAAGGGTCTGTGTTGAAAACCTTACTGTTTATTGTCTGCATCAATGCGCGTTTTAAAATATTGTCAAATTGTCCTGTTTGCTGCTGATACCCTTCTTTACATTGCTGGAGAAGAAATCGAAGAATGTCACCAAAAAATTCAAGAAAACTTAGAAAATGTATATGTGTGGTTATGTCAAAACAGATTAAAAATAAAGTCAAAGAAAATAAAAAGCGTGATACTAACAAATCAAATTAATTTAAATTCTGACTGCAATCTTATAGAGAACGAATAGAAAGAGTTAGTCACATTAAGTATCTAGGGATTATAATAGACGAAAAATAAATATTTGCAAGTAATATAAAATGTAATATAAAAAAGTACTACAACTTTTGCAAGATAAAGCTATGAGGTCTATGCTTCAATAAATTCTATGTTAAATGGTCTTACATGTTTCTCAATTAAACAAAGAATTATAATGAACATGTTAATATTTGTATTTAAAATTAAGAAGAACTTATTACCTAATTAGCTGAGGAGACCTACCTCTAGTATATCAAAATTCTCTAGTATATGAAGGATTTAGAATATTTATCAACTTCCAAACATTGTTAAAAGTAAAACAAATGCTAATGTTCTTGTAAAAAAAGTGTAATAGAATTTGTAAGACTGAATTACTGAATTATTGAACTATTGTAAGCAAATTTTGCATTGCCATATAATGAGCTAATAAAGAAAGATATATATAAGTTTGTTTGATTTCGAACGCAACTAAGCGAAAACGCAGTTAACCGGGGTACTGTGTAAGGGCAAATTGGTTATTTCAATTTCCAAATCGAAATAAGGTTAAATTTGATTTGGAAATAATTCGGAATTTGAAATTTAGCGTGTAAGAAGGTCTGGTGTATTTAAAGTATGGATTGGGTGGCTCGCATCGCTCGCTAACATGGTTTTAATCCTTTTTTTCGCAGAGCTTTAATGCTATTGAAGGAACAAAAAATCAGGTAGCTAGTACACCAGCAGCGAAACATTTTTACTAAAAGAAATCAAAGACCCACAACATTCTGAAGGCTTGCGGTGTTCACTTCCATATTTGCTAAAAATAAAATAATAAAACCTAGCGATGATTAGGTCTTACAATTACCAGAATCATCAAGTGATGAGGATGATCCAATCTTTGAAGAGTAGTAGTAATACATTTTTAAGATTGAATCGATCATCCGTAAAATGTTTTTTTCCTTCCTAGCAAATTACTCTTTGTCTGAATTTTGTCCAAATTCGCATTTCGTCCAATACGCATATTGGTGCAAACTGAAAGAGAGGTTTAAATATATGTATGGTACATTTGTAGCACCTTAACTTTCAGGCGATTTGGTGACCTGTGCGGTGTTCAAAAGTCCTCAGACTGGATTGCAGTGATCGTGTCAGCAGCTGACTCGTTACGCAAGTAATTCTGTTCATAAAAGGAAGTACTATCGCAACAAATTGCCAGATATTCGTAGCCGAAAAGAAACTTTCGTATGCAATTGGTGCTATAGATTGCACATATATTGTTATAAAGAGTGATTTTTTAAAAGCTATAGGAAAGTTTTTCAATAAAAAAAAACACATAAAATTCAGAAAAATGCATTAAATCTTTATTTGAATCGATAGTACGGTCCATATTATTTAATGTTTGAAGATTATTTCATGCAAATGTTGATCTTGACTGCGCCTCAAATGGTCCATCTGCTTAGTCCAATTTTGGCATACTCTTTCCAACATTTCTGCCGGTATCTCACGAATAAATGCTTCAATGTTGTTATCCAATGCGTCAATTGAAGCGGGCTTGTCTGCATAGACATGAGCTTTAAGATAGCCCCACAAAAAATAGTCTAAAGGCGTTAAATCGCACGATCTAGGCGGCCAATTGACCGATCCCGAACGTGAAATAAAATGTTCACCGATCTCGCCTTTCTATAAGTCCATTGTTGCGCGAGTTACCTGTTTCGTTAATCTTTTGAAAAATGAAACCGAAATAAAATAGATCAAAAAAATAAAAAAAATACATAAAGTAAATTCTTAAGAGCACTTTATTGTTATTGTCGTCTCTTAGGAGAACCGTCCCGTCCGAAGCTTGAAGAAAAACTTGTTCATTCATTATTTATTCTCATTCAGACAAACTGCAGTTCGCGGAAATTGCTTACTCAGGTGTTTCACACACCGAGTTCATTTCCGCGGCCAGACTGAGTCGCGATCGGTGTAAGTTTTCAACAAATTTTATGACTTCAGGTCTGGACATTATTTCCTCCAAACTTCGGTTTCGTCAAGTGTGGGAACGTAACTCGCGTGCTGTGTGGCATGTGGCACCGTCTTGTTGAAACCACATGTAATGCAAATCAAGCTCTTGCATTTTGGGCAAAAAAATGTTCGATATCATCTCACGGTAGCGCTCACCATTCACAGTTACGTTACGATTCAGTGAAAGCAAATTTAATACACTTTAATCTGGCTGGGATCAATAAACGACATTATCACTGGAGTGGTCGATCGGTGGTAGAAGTCTGACTGTGCCCAGCAGAAAATCGTATACCTTATACGTCAGGCCTAGATTTAAATAAGGTACACATAATGGTAAATCTGATTGAATACACATAGTAATTCGGAATTAAGCCATATTGTAAGATATAATAATAGATAAAGACTCAAACCGATCATGGAAGAACGTGCAAACAGACTAAATGTACAGTATTTATAAAGAATTGAAAAACAAAATACAGGCATTGTAGGCATACATACAGCGTACAGTGTTTCTTAAGAATGGGAAAAACGCCTTATAGTACATACATAAGGGATGTACAGGTACAAACCAAGTACTATTAGATATACGTTAAATTACTTCTTAGTATCTCAAAATGTTGATTATAGTAACGATGGATTAAGGAATATTGGAAGAAATTCTTCAGCTCTGAGTCAGCATTGGTGAAGTAAGCAACGTGTGTGGTTAATCTAAAAAACATAAGTGAAGTGTCAAAAAGTAGTAATCGGTACTGTAGCCGATTAATGAATTTATTATTTGTTCATTAACAATAACTACTGTAAGTTTATAGAATTACGTAACATAATTTATTAATTGCATATCTTTTTTGGGCTGAGATTGTAAAGGGTGATTTTTAAGCTATTATCTTGGCAACACTGGTTTAAACAGCTGACGCACGTTTCGCGTTTTGTTTCACTGTCAAACATCTTCAGTTTGGTCTATAATTTAACCATGAATCGTCTTACAAACGAACAACGCTTGCAAATAATTGAATTTTATTATCATCGCGGCATCACATGTGTTCAGCGACGAAGCTCATTTTTGGCTCAGTGGGTACGTAAATAAGCAGAATTGTCGATTTTGGAGTGAATATCAGCCAAAAGCATTGCAAGAGCTACCAATGCATCCAGAAAAAGTCACAGTTTGGTGCGGTTTATGGGCTGTTGGCATCATTGGACCGTTCTTCTTCAAAGATGATGCGAATCATAACGTAACTGTGAATGGTGAGCGCTACCGTGAGATGATATCCATCTTTTTTTTTTGCCCAAAATGCAAGAGCTTGACTTCCATGACATGTGGTTTCAACAAGACGGTGCCACATGCCACACAGCAGGCGCAACAATGGACTTATTGAGAGGCGAGTTCGGTGAACATTTTATTTCATGTTCGTTACCGGTCAATTGGCTTGTGGGGCTATGTTAAAGCTCAAGTCTATACAGACAAGCCCGCTTCAATTGACTCATTGGAAGACAACATTGAAGCATTTATTCGTGAGATACCGGCCGAAATGTTGGAAAGAGTATGACCATTTGAGGCGCAGTCAAGGTCAACATTTGCATGAAATAATCTTCAAACATTAAATTATATGGACCGTA
This sequence comes from Eristalis tenax, assembly GCA_905231855.2. Lineage (NCBI taxonomy): Eukaryota > Metazoa > Arthropoda > Insecta > Diptera > Syrphidae > Eristalis > Eristalis tenax. The sequence continues at coordinate 58,559,394 of HG993126.1, read as the reverse complement.
CTATCGATTCAAATAAAGATTTCATGCGTTTTTCTGAATTTTGTGTTTTTTTTTTTTTTGAAAAAGTTTCCTATAGCTTTTAAAATATCACCCTTAGGTGTTCTTTTTTTATTATGTCCACGATCTCGAATTAGCTGATGGATAAATGCTGATTTAAAGCGATTTAAAAAGTTATTCGAAAGGAATTATTTTTACAATTGAGTTTACAATGAGACTTACAAACTAAAGGTTAGGGCGTTGTCTCAAAAATAGGGGCCCAATTGATGTACTTTGTTTAATTTAATGTTTATTATAATAGTCGGTTTATTGTTTATTTTGTATGTCCTACAATCGCTGCTGTTTATATCGGGTTGTTTAAGTCCGTGTGTCCAAGGTGGTCCTTTTGGGTTGGGGTGGTGATGTGTTAGCCGATTTAGCGTCGATGGTGATTGCTATCACTGCTCTGAATCCATTTTCGACGTCGACGTTGGAAAATTCTGCTCGTTTAGCAGATATAACGCGTTGAGGTAGCGTTGTCCGGGAAGTGTGTTTCTCAGGTTCCTGATTTCCTCGTTAGGATGGTTGTTGATGTTTATTAGCTGCTTTATGAACTGTATCACCATGTACTGTTGCAGGGGGATGATGCGTGCTTGTTCGTAAAGCCTATTGTTGCTGTGGTGCCTTTGACGTTCCCTGTCGAAGGTGATTCCGGTACATATTCGCAGTATTATTCTTTCGAAAATTGCAAGCTTCGTCATGCTAGTCTTAGAGATGGTGTGCCATATCAGGAAGCAGTTTTGTCCCCTGGCTTAATCCATTTTGCTGGATAGATGCTGTATTACAAAAACAGCAAAATAATCCTGCACCCGATTATACACAGTGAAGACACTGGACATATTTCTGTCCAACATTACAACCACATTCTGAGAAGCCATCAGCGATATTTTCTTTCGTGGGGAAGATATGCAATGTCGCTTCACTTCAACGTTGGCTGCGACAGCGTCAAAATCAAGAAACGGGCAACAAACCACCAGTCAACGAAGTAGATCTCACTAAAAAAAAATCAAGATTCTCCGACACGATGTAGGTTTGTATCTGGATTTTTGTACCTTCACTAGATTAGTTCATATCATGTTCATGAACAAGGCATATTTCATGTCCACTGGATTTTAAAAGAGAAACTTTTGTTACTTTTGCTCTTCGGACGGGTACGCTAAGACGTTCGTCTCAATGTACTGTATTATGAATTAAAATTGTATCCGATTATGCGCAGTCGTTTTAGACGTTGCATATTTGGAAAATTAACGTGGCGGATGGTATACCACTGCGAGCTTTGCCTATTAGGGTTGTAAGGTTAGCACCGAACAGTCGTTGGACCTCATCGTTGAGCTTGATGTTAGTTCCTGTCCACTGTTGTTGTTGTTTCCCCTCATTTGGTTTGGATTGTTTGACTTCGACAATACGTGGCTGTGGTGCAGATGGGGTCTTGTTCACTGGTAGTTTTGTTACTGTTGCGAAACTCAACATTGGCCGGGTCAATGTGAAGGCTGACTTGACTGCGAACTCTTGTTGCACTGTCTTTGCCGCTTCAGCCTTGGTTTTTTGCGTACTTTTTCTTTATAAAGGGGACACCCTTCATAGCTGGCTGGATGCAAGTTCTTCTTGCAGTTTAAGGGCACCGATTTTTCTACTTCAACTACATGGCAGTTGAACTTGGCGTCCTTGGATGTCGAAGATTTGAATGGAGATACCTTGATGGCTGGTATTCCCTCGTTTTTAATTCCTCTAGGATTTCTTCATCTGTGTGGGAAGAGTAGAGATGGGTTAGTACTAATATTTCGTGATATTACCTGAAACGAGTATATTCGTTTTATATTATAATATCTTAAGCGATACAAAAATATCACTAATACTCGTATTATTCACAGTCCTCATGTCACTCGAATGCATATCGCTAGGCATATGAAAATGGAAAAAGTATTAGTTAATTTGGAACGAGAGCAACGTAGTCCACTTACGCACAGGAGAATTTTATGCAAGATTTTTTCAATGTGTGTGTGTGATTTCCATTGTGTGATTCCTTGTGCCTCACTTTTCTTGAGTATGTGAAAGCGGAAGAGGTGATACTCCATGGGAATTGGATCACAAAAATATTCAGATGCGTATTGGTGAATATGGAGTATCGTAATATCTCAGATATTCGTATTAGTTAGTTTGAGGAATACTAATATATTCGCCTCATCTCTAGCAAAGAGTGTACTCCCTTAATTCTCTACCCAAAAGGTAAAGCGGCTTAAGGCTATTTTAAGCATTTTTCAGGAGAACGATTCTCTTTGGTAAAGGTCTTTTGACTTCGAATTCAATTTGAGCTATTTTTCACTCTATTTTATGGTATCAAAAGGTTTATGAAATAGTTTAAATTAAATTAGTCATTGACACAAATCCTTAAATGACCTTAAGCCTTTTTGTCTTTTACTTAAGTTTATTAAAAAGTGTCCCAAGTCACATGAGCCAGTTTTCCCATGTTTGTTTTTATTTTAATTTGAATTTATGCATTCCATTCGGCCTCTTTTCTACTCTTTTCTACAACAAAGTAAAACAAAAAATATTAAAGAGGCGTATACTAAAATGTGAAAACTTTTATTTCCAAAGCATCTTCTTCGGCTTATTCTGTAAGGTCTGGAGACTAGATTTTCGGTCTAGATTCTGTGCGAAGATTTTTTATAAAAATCATGGAACTGCTCATCGATCAATGGAAGAAAATCTTTTGGTCCTTTCAGATCCTTTTTTGCCTTCGCTCATTTGATTAAGCTGTTCCATGTGTTCTGATTAGATATCCTCATTTTCTTATGTTTAAAATTTGGAAGGAATGTTTAATGAAAATATTGAAAGGAAAAATGGAGCCATTTTATATTTTTAAAATTTCGAAAGTTGTTTCTGGACATCTCTGTGACTACAAAACTCTTTTTGGTTCCAACGCCTCTTATAAATTGATACCAATCTCTAGGATGGTGAATTCTAGGAAAATAAGTTCTTTTTCATTTTCCTCTCGACTATAGAATGATCAATATTACATTCCATGTGTATGACTCGGTATCACAAATGTATGATCAGTTTATCTTATTTGATGTATCACAAACTTCCATTAACATCATGACAGCAACCATCTTGTTTTTGTTTTGTCCGAAGCAGTTATCACTGTAAAGTATTCGGCAGCTAACGATTAGACTGATTCAGAATTTAGATGTTCAAACAAATTCAAAAGAATGCAATCTCATTACCACCCCTATTTGCGACACCTTCATGCCACATATAGCAGTGGGGAGAACATTTAACACAAGCATGCACATATAAATAAAAAGTATATAATTGCCTCTTGTAAAAAGAAACAAAAAGGAGTCGGAAGGCATTGTTGAAGATCAACAGCGCTCTTTAAATTTAAAACGGTAATAGCCGTTCATTGGAAACAACTGACTCGAAGGACTAGTTTTCTGTTTTAAATATAAAAATTGATAATGTACAAAATATTATAATGGCCTTAAAGTATTGAAGAAAGACCAATTTTTAGCATCTAATTTCTTAAGAAGACATGAAGTTCTGACTTGTTCTCCAGAGCAACTTGGAATTGGTGATGAATCTCCTAATGAAAATAAATTTGTTATGTAAACTACTAATCAACAAAAAATTCATCGCATTTACTTAAACTTATTCTATAAACAAAATCAAATGATAAGCGTATCTACTGGTTGTGTTTCAGTTTAAAAATAAATAAATAAATAGCTAATGAGTATAAGAAAAAACACGGCTCAAGTTTATCATAAGATACATACCATTAGAATTACACATTCTTCAAATTCAGCACAACACATTTTTCTTGATCTATCCATTTTAACTATTGGCGAGAAGGAAAATGTTTCCTTCACTTTGTTTCACTCAAATAACTGTTTTTCTTCGCCTTTTAATATTTTTTACTTACAGGCAGCGTTGCCATTGGTCATCACTTTTTCTCTTGGTCACATTGTCATTTCTTTTCCATTTGGCCATTTTTTGACGAAATGAAAAAAGAAACACAACTTTAATTTGTACGCAACCTAAAGCGCTTTACTTTTTGACTGATGCACCATTCACCATTTAGCATTAATGTGTTCAATCAACACATGCAAAACACTGAATGCTTTCATTTCCTTCAAATGACAATTTATTGTCAGATGACTGGAAAACTCAAAATTATGTGTTTGAATAAATCGCTATCGTACTGTTCTTGTTCTTGACAAAAGCAAAATGTACACAATGGATAGGTAAGTTATATGAAAATTGTTAATACCTATGCCTCTCATATTTGTAAGGCTAAAATAACATTTAAGTTTTGTTATTGTGAAAAAAAAGCACGAAAATAAACTGAGCAGGAAACAAGAAAAAGAACTAAATTAAGGATTAGACTTAGTTTTGACACTATTAATAATATAATGCTGGCCAAAGAGCTTCAGAATGAACGAAATAGTCAAAGCTCATACTGTCTGCGATCTCATTTTCAAATGCTGTAAAAATTTAATATTTTTATGTTCTGTTATTTATGATTCGTTACTTTTATTTATTTATGTTAATCTAATTATTGGTTTGTAAGGTACTTTGTGAATTTGTTTGTACCTGTTTTTTTTTTATTGTTTTTGTTGATTATTAGTAATTCAATAATGTGATCTGTGCAATGTGAACAATATGTCGAAATAAATTTGATGACTTCATTGTTATGTTTCTACAAATATTCTGGTCATGTTTAGCTATATTTGGTAATTTTTATTTCCAACTTTGGACACAAATTTTTTTCAAGTGGCAACCGTGCATACAAATCGCTTTGATCTGTGCAAAACGGCCTACTTGGATTTATAATTGAGTTGTTTTTTAAATTGCTTTGGTAAAGTGACTAATGTCCGTTAAATCATTATTCATAAACCTTTTCAGTTGGTAAAAGTGGCTTATGTACACTTAGATCGAATGAAATTATAAAATTAGTTTTGGAAAAAAGGCTCATGCTAATAACAGTTGAATTTGGAATATTAATAAAATGACTTAGCTGGAACTAATACTGAAAATAATAACACAGAAGGAATAGCCTGCAGTTAGGAAGCTTTTCCATCATGGAACTAATACCATAAAAATGTGCCTTCTAGATGGAATAGAAACGCGGGTAAGACAGAAAAAAAGCTTTAAGTACGTTTTAATATTCAAATAAAATCACTTTCGGCTTAAATCGACTTAAGCCACTTTTCCTTTTGAGTAAAGGACAGCACCCGAGTCTGCCTCATCATCCTATAGCTTTTAAGTACCCCACACTCCACAGTGTGAAAAAAGCCAATAGAACGCTTGTGGAGATGGCACGCAGCATGCTACAGCATGCAGGAGTTGAACGTTTTTGGGCTGAAGCTATAAAAACTGCTGCATACTTTATCTTTGTCTACCAAAAAGGGAATTCACAAGCAGAAGAAGTATGTCATGTTCATGGGCGTCCAAGGAAAATATACACGACCTCCACGCAAACAGTGGCATGTTCTGCATAGCATAGTAGATAATGCAGTAGCAGTACTAGTAGTATCTTTTATTTAGCAACAATGTACAAGTCCATAAATACAATTGAAAACTTGCATGTATTTTTTTTAGGCCCATATCAGTGTGGTTTCATGCCGGGGAAGTCCACCATCAACCAGATCTTCACACTAGGGCAGATAGAGGAAAAGACCCAAGAAATACAAATCGACACCCACCACCTATTCGTCAATTTCAAGGTCGCCTATGACATAGAGCATAGAGACGATCTCCATGTCTAGTCTTGACATCCCTGTCAAACTCGTCAGGTTGTGCAGGATGACGATGGAGAATTCTCGCTGCTCCATCAAGCATCCGAGACCTTCAAAAAAAGATTTATATAAGGCGACGCGCTGTCATGTGACTTCTTTAACATCATCCTGGGGAAGATCGTGCAAGACGCACACGCCAACACTAGAGGCACGATCTTCCACAAGTCCGTACAACTGTTAGAATATGCGGATAACATTGACGCGATTAGTTAGCTGGCATTAAAACGGTAGCGAATAAAATGGGCAAACGAAGTATATGCTGTCATCAAGAAAGGATGTATATGGGCAACTATAGCTTCGAGGTGGTCAAGGACTTCGTCTACCTCGGCTCCGCAGTAAATAGTACGAACAACATCAGTACCGAGATCAATCGCAGTGTAACTCCTGCCAAGCGGCAATTGAGTAATAGCGCCATCTCTCGTAGGACCAAGCTGACTTTATATAAGACCTCGCTAATCCCAGTCCTCCGGATGAGGAAGTCCTTAGTCTCTTCAAAGGAAACGTTCTACGTGCAATGTTTGGTTCTGTTTGCGTTGAACCTTTGCTTTTCTTTTATTATTTATTCTGATCTGAATTGAATAACTTGAACAGGACAACGGCTGTCGTTAATAAAGGCTGATTCTCTCCGAAGAGCACCTGAGCAACCAGAGCCGATACTAACTGAATTTTTTAAGTTATGTCAAAAATTCGATGCATTCGGCTAATTCGTATAGATATTTTTTTTATATGCATGTTCCACTCTATTTTACATGAAACAAATTACGTAAATGGGAAGTACACAGGGAAAGCCACATCCTTCTATCGCAGGTACAGTCAAAGCCAAGGCATTGTACCAACTTTACACAGTACTTCCAAAGCAACGTGAATGCTTTTCGCGTTTGTTGTTTGTGAATGTTCCCAGGCCAACTCCTTTTGGAAACAAATTATCTCTAACAAGTTGCTCTGGTACCTGGAAAAAGGTAAGTAAATTGACGTTAGACAGATTGCATTTGGCCGGGGCACAATCGATGTACTGCTGCATATTGACGACTACGTTACCTCTTTTCTCTCCAGCAAGAGTCATCTATCAATACTTTCAATTGATTTTGAAAAAGCATTCGATAGAATTGGTATATAAGTTATTTTAAGCAAACTAGATAAATGGAAAACTGGACCTAAAATGTTTAAATTTTTTGAAAACTTTTCCAGCATCGATCTTAGGAACAGTATCTCCCAAGGTTCTCCACTTTCTATAAGCCCTTTTAATAGCCTTTAATGAAATCAATAAAATACTTTCAAACTTCAAAACCATAAAATATTGTCTTTATGCCGATGATCTTATTATTTTCACAAAATGTAGAGACTTTAATATTACTTCTAACATATTCAATAACATCCTAGCAGACCTTGAACTCTGGGGTAAGATATCGGGCTCTATGATATCAGTCGAAAAATGTAATATTTTTCATGTATGCAAAAAAATTTGTTCTATAAAAATTATTCCACTTACCTTTAATAATGTAAAAATTTTAGAAGTAATATTCGACTCTAAATATAGTTTTAATATCCATTGTTTAGAACTTATGAAGGCGCTGGCTACCAGATTAAATATCATTGAGTATTTATCATCTAAATACGGATCGGCACATATGAACACACTCACCAACTTCATCAAAGCCACAATTCTTCGAAAAGCGACTACGGATTGGTAGTATATGGCAAATGTTCCAAATCATTTTTAGAGTGTGTTAAGGCTCCCAACAACACATCCGCTAGAATCAGCCTAAGAGCGTTTAGAACAACACCATTAAAAAACATTCTTACAGAGTGTAGCCTCCCAACAGTCGAGAAAAATTCGAATACCATCCTCGTAATCGCAAGAATATCCGCATCTTTAGACTCTTCAATCGTACATGATTTTAAGAAATCCTAAACTGCCCTCGGCGATCTGTAATGCAATTACCTTGTCCAAGAAATTCGATACTCCAATAAGAAACCAAAATCTTATCCATCCTGGTTTCTATTCTATAATACAATCATAGCCCACATACGGGATAAACTAATTGGTTGCATGGAATTCAAGCTTTCCTGGATCCCTAGTCACATCCGAATTGAGGGGAATAAAGCAGATGATAAGGTAGCAAAAATCGCCGTCTTCTTACTTTCTTCATTGATAACAAACATGACATGGAAAAGGTAAATAAAAAAATATGGTCTCGAAAATATAGAGATCAATGGAACAATTATATCCATCACTACTATTCAATCAACCCCAAAGGAGAACGTGCCATCTACCCAACTAAACCGACAAAAAACATGATCAAATACTCTACACGCCTTCGCCTTGGACACACAAATATTACAAACAACCACCTCATCACCAAAAACAACCCACCAAATTGCCATATTTTCCAAAGGAGAGACATAGTAACCATTAAAAACATTTAAAATACTAAAAGCCTCAGTTAAATACTTTCCTTCCCCTCAGATGCCAACATAATAGCAGTTTATAAATTACTCATCCGTAGGCGCCTAGTTAGATACATGTCGCTGTACAGCCCGTACAGTTTGTGGCTGAATCTTCTCCACCAAAATCCGCCACGGCAAACATGACCCAAGATGGCAGAATTTTGCAGAATTTTTATCTCGAAAATACAAAGGACCTCTTCATCCGCTTTTAAGATTCTCCATGCTTCCGCGCCTTACAGCAGGACTGGGATGATCAGTGAGCTATATAAAATCAGCTTGGTCCTTCGAGGGAGTGCCCTATTACTCAATTCCCTCTTGATCTCATAAAAACAGCGATTGCGGAGTCGAGTTAGACGAATTCCTTGACCACCCCCAAGTTATACGTACCCATTGTGACGCTCTGTCCAAGACGTCGCTTTTATATGTCCTTTCCTATACATATATTTCGTTCTGCCCTAGTTCATCACCAGACCCATTTTAGACGCTTCCGTATCAATGCCGGCAAACACTTCATTGACGGCTCGCTTGTGAATGTTTTCCGCGTGTGCTAACAGTTGTACGGAAATCGTGCCTATAGTGTTGCCGTGCATCGCCTCGTGTAAATCATTTTTTGACATTGAAGGTTTCATTGAATTTTCGTTACTGACATTGATGGAAGAGTTCTCCATCGTCATCCTGCACAATCTGACGAGTTTGGATGGAATAAAATAATTGAATATGGTGTTGCGAACCTTCTGCTCATTTTTCAAGATCTACCGAACTGTAAACATTTGGGCGATGGTAGATTTCCCACACACATATGGATCAGATTGCTTATAATTGGCTTCAGTCGGGAGAAAGCCAAAGAAGCAGAAAATATCTTGTACGCGGTGTTAAGTAGACGTATCCGTCTGTAGTTGGCAAGCGATACTGAGACTCCAGCCTTCGGGCATGCTTGTCTCTGACCATACCTTACAGATGAGCTGGTGCATGTTCCCAACCAGATCATACCCAGCTGTCTTAAAGAGTTCTGCAGACAGTCCGTCTGCACCAGTAGATTTGTTAGATTCCTCGGTATGTCTCTGTATTGCTATCCTGACGGGGACGGAATTCCCGTCGATCATCGTGTATGTCAAGTGGAACATTCTGCCTGACAACTGCAGCTTTAACAGCCTGCAAAAACGATTTTAAAATTTTTTTATTTTCGTCCCGGCAGGTTTCTCTCCAAACTTTATGTACACATACAAGTTTCACCCTTTAGTCCGAAAGTCGACATCATTCCTGCCGTAACACCTCTCAATATCCTAGAGCGCGCTTCTCGTGCTATTTAATTTTGTTTCTGAGAAGCCGGGTTTCTTCCCTTCATTTCTGTAGAGCTCACGTAGAGCTCATGAACAGCTCCCTTAATTCAATGCAGAGTTGCCTGGTAGGCTTCATCCTTTGTGTTTGCCTCCAATCGTTGTTAAACCAGGGTTTTTTCCTAGATGGTGTTGTAAAACCCAACACATCAGTGGCTACTTCCCTGGTGGCTTTTTGATACCATTTCACTTCTCCGTCTATTTTTTGCTCAGGTGGCATCCAACCTTCGGAAAGTTCCCTGGCTGTCTACTGCAATTATAACTTTCCGACGACCAAATGTGGTTCTTTCCCTCGTTCCGGTGTTCTCTCGATATCCGTGTTCTTACCTGGGCTAAAACAAGGAAATGATCCGAGTTAATGTTGGCTCCTCGTACATCAAGAGTCAAAGTGAACTATCATAATCAACGGACTTGTAGCATATATATACAAATAAATTATAAGCTACGGCTGGAAAGCGTGTTATATTTTGTAATAAGCGCATTAATTCCAAATTACTGATGGGTGAATGCACTAAGTGCACTTCGGTATAGGCCAATATAGAAGTGAGATATAAGGAAAAAACAATTGGATTTTTTTTCATGTGCGATGACTGAATGGAATATGTACAGAACCTGGAAATGGTTGTGAAGGACATGCAATAGAGAGTAAACAAGCACTCCGATTTTCTAAAAACGTATAAGAAAGAATTCAAAGGCTGCTTCAGGGGCGGTACGAAAAGAAACTTGAAGAAATGAAAATTGCTCAAGAGATTTGTGATAATTGTGATAATGAACAGACAAACATAACTCAATTCACTCAAATGTTATTCACAAAATCTATAAAAAAGACAAAGAGACAAAATGCTGCCAAAATTTTTTAAAATTAATTGCCACTCATTGTTAAGCCAATATTAACCCTTTCGTTAAAATTTTTGAAAAAACAAAAATGGAGCAAAAATTCTATTGTATGATATTTCTAGGTTATTTTCGGCTTTAGAACCATACACTAAGAGGTAGGCCCAAAAACCTTACAAATCGGAAGCATTGAAAGTAAGCATAATGGAGTTATTATTGTAAAAAGCATAAATGACGAGGAAAGAATTAACATTAAAAATGAGATTGAAAAAGGTATTAGTGACGATTGTGCAGCAATGATACCCCAAAAATAACCATAGCGAATTTGAAAATATATAATAAGAAAACGACATTATAGAGAAACTAAGAGAACAAAATAATACACTAAGAAGTATTGAATTAAAATTAATCAAATAATCAAATTGTATGAAAGTGCCAAAAATGGTGTGTAAAATTACAAGGCTATAATTGAATTAAACAACGAATCTTTTATTGAAATAATCAAATCAGGAAAAAAGCCAAAATATGAGACGGGAAAAATATAGGGTTTTCGATAGAATTGATCTTTCGAGGTGGTTTTAAATGTAAAGGTTTTGAACATAAAGCATAGAGAAGAGTTATGAGCAAAGTGTCACCATAACCACAAAACTAAGGAATGTACAAACGATGAAATTGTTAAGTGTATAAAATGTAAAAGAATTAATGTGTAACTTAACCTAGGATAAGACGATGATCATTCAACTTTCGATACACAATGCCCTTTACACAATGCCGATATACATTACCCTGACTATTTAAAAAAAACTCAAAAGTAAAAAAATAAAATGGCAGCAACCAAAATTCGTAAGAGGATACTAGAATCATTCTTATTTTTCGAACTCTACAAGAACGGCCGGAGTAACGATGTTAAAAATAATTGGACATACGTAAAATAACATAAAAGGCAATGGATTGAGAAAGTTGGTTATTAACATGTGATAGAAAAAATCCAAATAATAAAATAGTGACAGTAGGTGTATAAAGATCACGCAGTTATTACGCTACGACAAATCCTTTTAAGGCTTAGTCAAGGAAAAAAGGATGGACAGAAGTGGTAATATAATTTTTGCAATTGGCATAAAGTTGAAATATAAAGGGAAGTTAGGACGATTCCATGGTTTAACGCAAAATATGAAGGTTCATACAAGAGCAAGAAGTGCATCAAGTACTTTAGTGGACTACGTTCCAACGAAAGAATGTATAGACAAGACAACAAGAGAAAATATCTGACTAGAAACAAGGTAAAAGTAGATACGCATAATATACAAAGGGAGGACAATCAAGAGTTAACGATATTTAAGCATTTTAAACAACCATTTACACAACAACTAACAATGAAATACCTGGAATGTAATGAGAGATTAACATAAAAATGTAAAGAATTTGAATAGCACGCCAGAAATTACTATTAGGAAATTTGTTAAGGTAAAGAAAAGCAAATTGGATAATGCCACACCATGGTTCAATAACTAACTGAAATTGTTAAAAAATTTAAAAAAAAATAAACATTACCAAATCTTAAAAATATAAATAACAACAAATATAATGTGACCGTCACCGAACTTAAGAACAAATAATTTATCAAACTAAATATTAATCAGTTATTACTAAGACAATAAAGAAAAACAATTAGTAAATTGACATTTAATATGTATAATACGACAATAACACCAAGATTGCAGAACATTTTAAGAAATATTTTGTGATTAAAATCAAAATGTTCTAGAGCCTATCAAAATAGGAATCACATAAGATCAACTGAAACCAACTTTAAATTTTGTAATGTGACAACTACTGAACTATGCAACATGCGCAGATCGATGAAAAATAAACCAAATTATTGTAGAAAGGTTTTCAGGACGAAAACATAGAAGCAATGGAAAAGTTACGGGGGGAGCTCCGTCATATGACAAACTATAAACTCTATAACCTTGGAAACTTTTTCTCCATGTACTTCGATGTGCTGCAGACTTCCTCAACCACCCATTATTCATCCACACATTTGAGAATAGTAACACTTAATTTGGAACTTGTAGCCCACTTTTGTGTTTCGTAAGTATCGCATCTGTTGTCTCATGTTGGTGCAGTGTTGGGCACAACATCCAGCCCAAAAACTTATCAGACCAGGAAGACCCATCAAAGAGGTAAAAGATTTTTCACCATCGTGCACTACGACTTCTAATGTACATTCAATAACCTACAACGGATGATTAACCCTCACCAACACATTGTCAAAATGACGTCACAGAAATAACATTCAAATTTTGATTTCATATTTTTAATTTTATATGTGCAAAACTTTTGTTGTACGTTGCTCTGTGAATTGCTGTTTTAAATGCAACAGTATCAATCTCAAATCGCAAAATGTTATCATCACACTACACTTGAATATAAAGATGATTATTAACTAAATTTAAAAGAAAATAATGCCTATTATACTGACCAAAAATTACATAGTTAATATAATTAAATCTGAATTCATCCTCTCTTCATTTACGTTAATACTTTTTAGTTTTTTTGTTCTATATTCAAAGTTATGGTTCCTACTGTGCCCCTATTTGCGATTTATATTCTGTTGTTTCTTCGTCTATCCAAAATAACATCCATACAAAAATAATATTGAACATGCCTATTATCATACCTATTATTGTTCTTACAGCTATACGATGAAAACCACCGCTCATTCTCTTCTGAACCTTCTCGAAATTGACCACACTGCACACGTGCTCTGCTCACCATTTGTTGATCTCTCGTCCTAGCAATGATCTCCCGTTGAATCTTTTCCATATTTAATGCTATTTCACAGCTCTCTTCGAAAGATTTAGGTGATGCATCAAGTGTACATAAATATGTTTGCAAGAATAGTATTGTACGTTTTTGCCTACATATTCCTTCCATGATAATTTTGGCTATAGTAAAATGGGATGTCAAGCAAAAGCTGGCCGACTAGCAAATCTTCACGAAAAAAAAAATAAACGGATCGTATTCTATACTCAACATACTATACACAACTCCATGCCTCACTGATACCTAATAGCTAGTCGATTCCACAAAGGATGTATTGGCTTTGCAAACTGGTAACTGCAACTCCAAGAACAAACCCAATCTGGCGCCAAATCGAGTTAGAGTGTGGCATTCTGTGGTGTGTTTTGTTTTGTTAGTAAAACTTTAATATTTTCGTTGTGAAAAAAGTAAAGTTTGGTCATTATAATTTTATTGACAGCATAGACTATTTATTTAGCAAGATGAAAAAAAGTGCCCATTAATTAAAGAAAATATTATATTTCAGTCAAAAATTTTGAAAAGGATGTTTTTGCAGCATTCTGGGGTGCTTTACATTTTTCGGAGAAATGCTCCGATCGGCGGTTCGGAATGTTACATCGAAGCCAAACTCATCCAATTCGTATGAAATCGGAAAAGTTAATGTTTCCCTACGGTAACTCGACAGAAAGGGACTTCGTCAACCTACATCAGCTGGATGTAGATAGGTAGAATATTGACACAGCGATTGAAGGACTCGAGAACTCAATCGACAACGCCTTAGACCAACAAAAAATGTCCAGGACAAGTAGAGATAGGTATAGTCACTTACCCGTACATATCTAAAACCTTTATCGCAACAGTCAAAGAGTGAGGAAAAGACTCACTCGAATCCACCACCGGTACCTGAACACACGAGGCAGCGACTGCCAAGCTGTTCTCAGTGAGTTGAACTGCATATTGTGTTTCGGAACGCGGTACCAGCACACAACAATATACAGCTGGAGAACAGGCTCCGCAAGATACAGCCAGGACCCGACACGTTCCGACAAATCCACCAAATCATCGGTAAGAGGAAGAAGCTGTCACTGACAACAAGCGAAAGAAACGCAAACACGTCGGTGGAGAAAGTAGAAGCCTTTTCATCCTTTTTCGAAGGCAACTTCAACTATCACCGCCCGATGACACGGAATTTGTCACAGAAGTCAACACCTACGTCAGTGCACTTGAGAACCAGACATAATCTTCACGAAACGATGACCTCACAGCGGCCGAAAAAATTGTGGGAATTATTCAACGTAGCCTAACAGAACAGCCGGGCCTGACAATATTTCGAATTTCGTCCTGAAGCGAATGCCACAAACCGTGATGAGACTTCTCACAATAATCATAAACAATTGGATCAACAATTGCTACTTTCCTAGCAAGTGGAAAATAGTAAAAATTGTGGCAATACCAAAAAAGGGGAACGCTGCAAGTGTTTCAAGGCACAGGCCTATATCGCTCTTGAGCAATATAAGCAAGGTTCTGGAGAACCTGGTAGAGCGAAAAGTAAAGCGATGGTCTACCGACCTTAACATCATTCCGGATTTCGGGGAAAACATTCAGCGCTACATCCTCTAATGAAGTTTCACCACGATGTTGTAGCCGCCCTGAACAAAAACGAGGTCACCGTCGCCGGCTTCCTGCACTTAGAAAAGGCCTTCGATACGGCCTGGGTTGAGGGACACATCTACAAGATAAACCAGATGGGATTCCTCTCCAACCTCATCAGAATAATTTATAGCTTTCTGCATTTCAAAACATTCTACGTTCAAACTGAAGACATCAAATAAAAAAAGCGGGTCACCATGGCGGGAGTTGCACAAGGATCAAAGCTGGGACCGTCAACCACATCCAACTGACACAGTGAACTGCTGTCTTTTTGCAGATGACTGGCTGACTTATGCCGGCTCGGCGGTCGAAATCCAAACAGCGAACGAATTTGACTACTATTCCAAATAGGGTATTCGTATCAATGCTGGGAAATCGGTACTTACCTGCTTAAGGAGACCATCCAGAGGTGGATGCAGATCAGAAGCCAAATGTCGACAAAAATATCAACAAACAAAAAGGTCAAGTATCTTAATGTTAACTTCACGGAAAGGTTGAAGTTTAAGTCATTCGAAAGTGACTCTTAAAAAGGCCAACCTATGCTTCCATCGCATCTATCCTTTGATGCGCAAGCAAAATGGATTAAGCCAGAGGACAACATATGCGGCTGATCTTAACATACGTCTTTCCAATATGGCGCACCATCTCTAAGACCAGCATGACGAAGCTCGCAATATTCGCACCTTCGACAGGGACCTGCAAAGGCACCACAGCAACAATAGGCTTTACGACTAAGCACGCAGTATATGCCGACACTGTTCAGAAAGCAGCTACTCGACCAGCAACCATCCTAACGAGGAAATCAGAAACCTGAGAAAAACAATCCCCGAACAAGCTTCCTAAACGCTCTAAATTTGCTAAACGGGCAGAAGTACGATTCTACCAGAGCATCGATAGCAAATCGAGGCTAAGTCGCCTAATACATCACCACCCCATCCCAAAACGACCACCATGGACACACGGACTTGAACAACCCGATGTAAGAACCAAACGACGTAGGATAATTTGTAAGTTTTAACTCAAATTTTGTTATTCATTCATATGTTCACGTTTAGTGTTAAAATAACAATAAAACAACAACGTGAGTGCCGGCTCTTTTTAATAGAGGAAAAATCCATATCACACCAAGAAATCCAATCGTATGTATTGTCCTTTTTCTTGGGCTATCATTGAAATGTAATCCGGATTGAAATTGATCCTATTGGAAAACACAAATCTGCAGCATTTGTTGCCAACTAGTTGCATTTTTTTGGGAGGATAATTTGATTGGTTTTTTTTTATCACCACACTCGAATTCAAGAATACATTTGATGACAATTATATTTGATTCATTTCCAAAGAAGTATTCAATTTACATTGAGCAAATCGTTAGGGCACTTAAGTTGCAATTCTTTAATTTATGAACAATGAAGACGGCCAGTAGCGGGTACAAATGAAAAGAATAATGGATGCATTTCATTTGAACTTGACAATATAAAGTATGCATATTTGTGTGAAATCAGATTCCTTTTCAATGCCTGATACATATTTTATTTCCTTTTAGATTTGTTCAAAACGTTCGTCTAAATAAATCGACAATTTCTTTCGCTGAGATTTAAGTGGACGACAGCAAAACGACAACAATCAGAGCTCGGAAGGAAATTGCATAACAACATTTTCGTTACATTTATGAACATTCATTCAGCTTGAGGATTTATCATATGAATAAGAGACTCAACATCCTTATGTCAACATGAAATATTCAGCAGTGATATTTATATATGTATGTTGAGCAAACATGTTTTATTTTTGGAGCATTATTTACTCAGCCAAAAGAACAACAATTTTTTGCAAGGCAGAACATGCATTCACAATTTTCGTAGCATAACTAAATCGCAATGCAGTTGCCGTGCACCCAAAAAACAGCGAGAACTCCGGACAATCTCTTAATGACATGCCCTGGTCTTGAGTACACCGTATTCTTGCTTGACTTCCGTGTTGTGTTGATCTATAAAGGACTATTAGATTTTAATGTTGAAAGGCGTCCTTCGATAGATGAAACTTTCGGTGCTATTCATTGCAAATCTCAACTTGTTTTAAACTACTTAATCAATTAAAACTTCCTTAACGACCTACTTATCCTATATACAGTGGGTGTCATTAATATTCGCTTTTCTACTTGAGAATGTTAAAAATTGTATTTGCAGGTTACAAACAAATGGTTTTTACACCTTTCCAGCTCGGTAACATAGATTATCAATTTTTTGAATAAAAACCACTTACCATTACCACAAGATATTGAATTTGCACCTAAAACTATGAAAATCTACTTTCATTATATAAAAGCACTCCATGATAGTTTGAAAATTATCATTTCTACGCCATATTCCGCCATAACTTCTTCGAAGACTGTCCCCGAAAGTGTTAAAAAATTAAATGGGCCACAAAGGAAGGAACACGTCTATTGAAAAACGGGAGTTGGTGTTAAGTCACCATTTAAAAGGCGAAACTTACAACCAGATTGTCGAAATTTGGTGACATCGTAAGACGGTTCAGGGACGAAGGCCGCATAGAATATAAGAACCAAAAAGGCCAACCCAAAAAATTGACAAAACGCGAATAACGCATTGTTGAAAAAAGAGAACACCTAGACGGCGCTCCAAAAATCAGATATTGGTTGAATGCGGAAAACGTGTCTCTGAATCTACCTTTCGCCGAACAATCAAGGCTGAAGGATTCAACGGCTGAGTTGCAAGAAAGATGCCTTTAATCAACTTGTGCAACCCAAACATTCGTTAAAAATTCGCCAAAATATGCCAATGAGATTATCTCTTGTTTTGGAGAATAAAGGATACGCTACCAAGGATTGAATAAATTTTGGTGTTTTTTTGGAATGTAAATTAAATATAATAATACAAAAGCGAATCTTAATGAAAGTAGTTTTTTCATAGTTTTTGGTGTAAATTCAATATCTTGTGGTGTTTTTTATTTAAAAAATTGATACTCTGAAAGAAAATTAAGTGTGTTACCGAGCTGGAAGGGAATGGTGTAAAAACCATTTATTTGTAACCTCTAAATCAGAAATGAAGTATGATAGAGATACCCAACTTCACAGCACAGATTGATCCGTAGTCTATCGACAAATTTGACTTTGATTATTCATGAATTTTTGACAGTTATTCACGAAATAACGTAAACGCCGTTCTCTTATTGGTCAATTTGGCTCTAGAAAACAATATAAAAAATGGTTGTCAACAATTTTAAGGGGCAAGACAGGTATGAGTTGGGCGTCTCTATCATACTTCATTTCTGCTCTAAATACAATTTTTAACATTCTCAAGTAGAAAACTGTACATATTTCGCCTGTTTTGAAATTTAATTTTCAATTATTGACAGTAAAATCAGTAGAACTGCCACTTCTTCGTATAAGTTACGAAATGCCGATGAAAAATCGACAGAGGACATAGGGAATTAGGGTGACTAATAAATTAACACTTTACTGCAGGATTTTTTTTAAATAAAAATATGTCTTTATTTATTTCATCGATTTGATTATGAAAAAGATAATGATTTTTGAAAATATTGAGCCGTTTTTCAGATATTGAGCCATTTGTATACATATTATATATCATATATCATGTATAGAAAACATTTTTTTGTGTCTCAAAATTAGTTTTATTTCATACTTTTTTACTCTAATGCCTGCAAATAGTATCACGAAATACATTAAATAAAAAAAAAACTTAAAATTAAAAATTGTTAGTAACAAATTATTGGCTATGAAAATGTAGAAAACAAATTCCATCTTTGTTGAAGCAAAGCGCTGTTTCACATTTTGTGCATTTGGCAAATGTTAATGGAACTTGCACCCAAGTTATTTTCAGTGGATAAGAGAAAGCGATCATCATTTTCTTGACCAGTATAAAGCTCAACGTTGTGAGCATACCCAGATGCACCACACAAAACAAAAAACTTGTAGCCCCATTTATGAGGTTTCGCTGGAAGATATTGCTTTTGTTGAGCACATTTGCTCATCCACACATAAAAACTCTTTAAAGGGAACTTTTTGGAAGTTTGGGTCAATTTGTTTATGAGCGGACCAATTTTGTGGATGCGATCATGAGCAATATCGGATTTTGAAACCATTTTGGCGTTGTCATTAAAGTGCAGAAATTGACGAATTTTTTCAAATCTATTTACAGACATTGTATTTCTTATCAGTTCATTGCCTACAATTGGCTTCCAAAAACGTCGTATGTCAGGAGTCTGCAATACTGACATAAATATGCCATTGTATCTCTGAATCTCTACTGCCGTTACAATGAACTGTTTGTCTGGATCACATTGTCATATAAATTATATTCAGATACTATTGATGCAATAATGTCCGAATCAAAAAGAAAGTTGAAGAAAGCGTAGGGTGTATGCACCAGGTCCATAATATTCTTAGGTAATTCCGAACTACACCGGAATGCGAAATTTTTGCCCTGAAATTCAACTTTCTTCCATAGTATTTTCGAATAGGGTGCCTTAATAGTCTTTAGTTCTTCAGCTGGTGACGGTCGTTCAGTCACGACCATTACATTTTCTGCGATGATAACAGGCAGACACAATATCGAAGAGTTCATAATTAATTATGATTTCTTCCTGGACTTCGATATCTTCAACAGAATTTAAGTCTTCTGTCTCCTTGTTTCTAGTCTTAATTAGACTTTGCGACTCTAAATCAAAACCAGCATCATACATATCATTCCCACCATCATATTCGTCCTCGCTCTCATCCCAATTGGTTATAATTCTTAAAATTTCTTCATCAGAGATAATTGTTGAGCTCATTGTAATCTAAGAAAATATATATACTGTAATGCATGTACTGTATCATATATGACGCGTATATCATATGTGATATGTGCAATTTAAACTTCGCTGTTGCATGAAATATCATGTATGATATGTTTGATTATAAGTTCGTTTACTCAATGATTGGAAATTTACCTTTAAAATTAGTGAAAACATGAAATGAAAAAAGGATATCATATATGATTCTTTGCGAGAGTATCGAACAAATTTGACGTTTGGTTGACACAAATGTTTGTCAAAAAACAAAATTGAACGCTTGTTGTCGGAAATGTCCCAAACAATTGTTCGGAATGTAACTTCAAAACAAAAATCCTCCGATTTGACAAAATTCAAAGATATTCATACCGAAGGAACAATATTTTGTTGTTCTCCCTTGCTACCACGGAATTATTATATTTCTCTTTGGCGTTTTACATTTTGCTAATAACATACTTACTAATGAACTTTGTAATGTTTTTCCTAGTATTTTGCAAAACAACGAAATACAGGTCTACAACTTCTATATACGTTTCTAGGTAATCAGCGAAGTCAACATTACGAAAAAGATCGATTTGTGAAATGTTCCCTTTCTAGCAAGAATATAAACATTGAGAGAATAATACTACTAATCAGCGACGATTTAAAAAGGTTTTCTTTTTCAAAACAAAGTAATGAAACTTTTAAAATTGGTTTTAAAATATTTCATACAGTTGGTAAAACCATCGATACTATCGACAATGGAAACTATCGATGTACAAGCAACATTAGAGCTAGGATAATTTAAGGAATCATCAAATCATTTTCGTAGATTTGCCAAATAGATCATAATAGATCAAACCAAGAGTATTTACGCAAAAAGACTCCACCATGGGTGAAAAAGCAAGACAAGTGATACAAAATATTTATTATTTTTACTTTTTAGATAGTATACATAAATAGTTTATCTTTTAAACCTTAAATAAGTTCTATACATATATTTTTTCATCTTTTTTCCTTTATGTTGACAATATATATAAGTAAGTATTAATGTTACAATTAGTTAAGAAATATTTTAAATACAAAATGCAAATGAGAGCAAATCTAATACGATTCTTTCAAGAGAATCTGAGAAAAGAGAACAAGTTCCACACTAAAAGTGAGATACAAAATATGGAGAGAGAGATAGAGAGAAACATATCACTTAACCCAAATATAAGTTTAAAATTAGAGAAAAGTTTAAATAAAA
Organism: Eristalis tenax; assembly: GCA_905231855.2. NCBI lineage: Eukaryota > Metazoa > Arthropoda > Insecta > Diptera > Syrphidae > Eristalis > Eristalis tenax. Next base: position 58,538,449 of record HG993126.1, on the reverse strand, counting down.
CAAATTATAAAAATAATAGGAATTCATTGGCCGTCTTAAACAATACACACAGTTGATGTTTTACTAATTTTTTTGTCAGATTTCTTCTCATTATTTTGTTAATATCTTATAGACATTAATAGCTATATGATTTTAATCATACTTGGGTGCTGCTGAAAGTTATCTTCACTTTGCATCGAAGATTCGGTTCGCGTGGTTTTTGTGTGCAGAACTTCTGTGATCAATGCACAGAATCATTGCAAATGCACAGACCAGATAAAAAGTCAAACAAAACTTTTTCTTTTTCTTCACAAACAATCTAGTACAACAAACTAGTATCTAGTACAAACAGATTTTTTAAAGGTTTTCCGATGACAGAATGAAAATTCCTAGTTAACAATTGTAAGCAAAGATAAATCTGCATTCTTTTTAAAAAATTTCTTCAGTTGTAGTCGAATAAAAAGGTAGGATACTTAAGCTTTACATGGCAATATCCAAACGTAATGTTGCTAAAGCTGCAGATCGATGCTTTTCAAGCGCAAACTAGTTTCAACAACTCATTATTAAGACATAAGAAACTAAAATATAACATTCAACTGACCGAGTTATTTATTATTATGCCAGGTCACTTTTAAGGCGAAGACCTTGATCCACTCACACCAAAAGTAGCTCCTTAAGATATAAGAATGGGGAACAAAAGTGCACACATATTTCTCTACTAAAAAAGTACTTTCTCAATTTGTCTGCGCACATAGTCGAAATCTGCTGCTTTTGTAGATGCAATATAATCTACTTCAATTGAAATCACATTTTGCAGTAGCCACTATAATACATTAGTCAAATCATGGAAACCACTTTACATTATCCACTAACTACATGCGAAGAAGTGCTCCAAGATATACCAACATTGCCTTTTATATTATTTGCATCATGGTTGAACAGAGTAGATGGAACAATATGAAACCTTTACCCCGTCATCGGAGGCAAAAAAGTAAACGAATAAACATTCATTTAAACATGTTTCAGTCAACCGGGCTGCAAATCTTAATGTAAATGCGTCTTTTTTAGCTTATGTGTGGCCTTTAACTTACTTCTTTAATAACGAATCTATAATCGAATTCACTGGTCAACAAGCTGGTCAACAGACTGGTCTTTGGTGCTTCGGAGATGGGATCGTATCTGAAAGACTACTCTGTTCCCGTTTGACAAATGTAATAAGAGATAATAAATCATACGATTATAGTTAGGGAACACTGAATCTCGAACTAGTGCAACGTGATTGTCATCCTTTGGCTTCGGATTCAGCAATTAAAATAACGAAGATTGTGACTATTTCGTCGTGGATAGTAAAATTTGAAATGTCTGTATTTTATCCAGTAATACCAAGCCATTTGAGATTTTTTATGAACACTACGAAAAACCCTGGTACATAGTAAATAAGAAAAGGTCGACCACTAAGCCAAGATAAACCAATTTTCCGAAAATTGTTCGCTTCGGATAGTATATAGCGTAGTTTCGTATGCTAAACACATTTATAACTCGAAGAAGCTAAATCCATTGTTTCCATTGTTGTCATCGGCTAACTTACAAGGCTATAGAAACATCACCGAGCGGATCATTACCGTACAGCCATTTATGTCAAATACTTAAGTATCCTCCTTATATATACAATATGCGTAAAATTTCGATTAACACTAACATTGGTTTTATTAATTGACACACATTCCTCTTCCAATTAACTTACTTTTACAAATACAAACTTTATCACTAAACATTGAATTATCTGTTTTTGATTGATTCTTTTTATTTTTCTTGAGATCTTTCTGCCATGTTTTAAGTTAAAGAATAGTACAGAGGGTAGCATTATTTTCTCAAAAATAAAGCAATCTAATAAACGTCTCATCTTCTTACACAACGTTTCCCCACAACTTGCTGTATCGGTTACTGATCAAAATAAATTTAAAAGTTATGTTCACTTTTAGTTTCGCTGTTCTTTGTCTGCTTGTAGCTTTTTCCATGTATCACCCAATGCCTTGGCGAAATGATCGTCAACGGATGGTGTCGACAATGGTGATGATACCGAAACTGTCGTTGTCGTTGAGGCAGTTTCGGTTGACCGGGATAACACAATCGGAGCTGGAGATTCAACGCGTACAACCATAGCTGCTACATGAGGTGGTGATTGCTCTGGTGTGCTAACTGGACTCATGGCAATGGTGGGTTTAGTTTTCATTGACTGAGTCATACATATAGGTGTTACCGACGACGGTGCTACTGAGGCGGCTATAGTTCTCAGTGCTGGTGATGGTGGAGATGGTGATGAGCGTTGTTGGTCTACGGTTTGGTGAATTAAAGTTGGTGTACCTGCTGCTGATGGTACCTGATGAATTGCTGGCGGTGGTGGTGTTGGAGTTGGTGTTGGTGATGGTGTCGAGGGTACTGGGGATTTTTTCCCGAAAAGAGCATCATAGTTGTTTCCCAGAGAGCGGCGGAAATGTTCATCTATAACCGTGTCACACATGGAAATTGATTCTGTTAAATAAACAATTCAAAAAAGGTGTAATTGATTCGTTTGTAAGAGGAATATGAAGAAAATAAACTTACCAGTGCTCTGATTGTCATTTTCGCGATTAGAGATCAGTATACTGTCACGGGAATCACCACGTTTTGGTGGTGCTTGTGTTATAACACTTGGTCGGGCTAAAGTCGTTGCAAATGTTGAACCTGGTAAAGGTTCTCTATACGGGGGAGGTGGTGATGCCCTTGGTTTCATTGTTGTTGATGTCACAGACATATCGATTGGACTTTCAGTTATTGGCAATGGAGTACGATTGGTTGACTCGCACAATGGCCTTAGTGTTGTTGGCTGAACGACCATCATTGGCGGTGAAGCTGGTGGTGATGCCACTACGGATTGTGGATTTTGCGATGAGAGTGAATGTTGATATTCAGAAGCAGCACGCGTGCGACGATCTCGACGCCATTTTGTTGTGGGCAGTTCTTTGGCAGTTAAACGGGATTCTGTATACGGAAGAAAAATAAACTTTTTAAAAAAAAAAGTAACAAGGAATTTGAATATATTAAAATTTGGATACGGGACGTTTATAGAAAAAGGATGAACGTAACGTAGAAGTTCAAAGATATCGTATTTGCGTTGATGGCAATGCAAAAAATGCAATTTTGTCGCATTTAAAATATTACCTGCAATAGCTTTGTGTCTCATTAGCCCTGATGTAATTTAAATCAAAAAATGTTGAATGGCGAAGCATATCAAGAAGTAGTCGACAAAAAATAAATACCAACTATTTTTTTTTTCTGTGATTTATGGTGTAGATTGTATTCATTATTGATATGATAGCATCACAGGTAATAATATATTTTATAGACATCGCCTGTAGAGCAAAAATAAATGACCACTTTTTAAAGGACAATCAAATTCTCAAACGGAGTTTTGTTGTATCAATCCTGCACCATCAACAATTCTCCGGTGTGTTGTAACTTCGAAATACCCGCATTTTTTCCACATTCCATTTTGCTGCAAGCGTTTATTTTGATTAACGTTTGCTCTTGCAAACCAACATATGTACGAACAACCAACTGCCTTATTCTAATTTCCGAAATGTTCCAATTCCTGGCGTTTTTTAGTTAACTTTAGAAGAAAAAAAAGGTGAAAATAATTCTAAAATGTATTACTTTTCCATTTCTCATTTTCTAAAGACAGAGTTTTTACGTTTAGTTGACACTTTTGATAAATAGCAATTTTACGTGCGAATCAAATCTTCACAGGCGTCTAACCAAATATGTAGCTGATCAGGACAAAAAAACGCAAAGAAAATCACCACTTACATAATTTGGTGATTCCCCTCGTTTTTTTGCCTTGTTGAAGCAAAATAAATACAAAAATGGAGATTCCCCTATGTGCACAAAGTTTTAAAAAACGCTCAGAAACTAGAACCTCAAGTTCTAATTTGAGAGCATTCAGTTTCGAATTTCTGGAAGATCTAATTTGTGAGCGTCTGTATACAACTTCTGATCGGCAGGCCGATTTAGATAAGACTTGAGAGCTAAACTAACCACATGTGTTACAAAATCATATTCTTATTTGTTTTTTGGTTTATGAAGTTTGACTTTGATTCGCACAACAAGTGAACATCAGGTAGATGGAATTCCCAAGAACCATTTTTTATGAATCTCCTTATACCTTAACCACGCGGTATACAAATTGTTGTTGGCACTCCAGACCAATCGAAATAAATCGTGTTTGCCTTCCGTTTTGCTTCAGCACACATTGATTATTTCAATATACATTGATTATACTCCACCATGTATGCACACATTCAAGAAATTGTATAATGAGTAGGAATGTGAATGAGAAATTGGGATAGGCATCAATGGTAAAGTAGTGTCCAATTCATACATGTGCATGGACACATCTTCCCACTTGCAGCAAAGTCATTCCAAAAACATTTGAAAGAGCATAATGTCTTATACACGATTGGACCGAGTTCGATCAAACTGAGACTTAGTAGTAAATTCCATTCGACTGAAAATGTGTCATATTTTTTGTTTCGGCATACGATATATGTAAACTCCATATATTATCTGTGCTAGTATTTTGTGATCCAATGTCTTATAAAAGTACATGTGTATATTTTAATCCAAATTAACTGAGATCTTGTATTTTCGGGAGTCCCGTATTGCGACACCTATAAGGAACGACTTGTCTAAAGCTATACCCTTTTATGCTATTAACACACTTATTGCACACTTCCATCTGTCAACTTGAAACATGTTCCAGTTGGAAACAGAGAGAGAGAGATCTGAACAAATTAGTCCCTTATTAATTTCCACTCTTATGCTGGTCAAAATGAGATTATGAAACATCACCGTCAACTAGAGGTTTCATTCACCACCAAAAACAATCACAAACAATACCTTGTACGCGAATGAATGTGCACCTCCAGCCAATGACCATCGATTTCATATGGCACCCACAGCGAATTATTAATAACCACACCACTTGGTGGCCGCCATCCTCACCCATTGTCAAGTTACTTCCTTGTATAGAGCAACTCTTGCAAATCTATCCACCGAATAGGGGCTAATAAAATACAATGCATTTGGTCAATCAAATGGAATTTGCTATTGCATATTGAGCAGTTATGTACATAACATAGATATAGATGCGGGATCCATCATGTTCGAGTTATAATTAAACATAGCATGTCTGTCGGGGGAATAAGTAATGTAGGCACGGCTATGTCAGCTTGTCCACCTTCTTCCGTTTATGACTATCACACACAACGGTGGGCAATTGTCGTCGGCGACATGTTCCGCCCATGAAATAAATGAATTTCATAGAGGTTGTGTTGAGTAGCTTCGAACGTTTCCGGTTTGACATCGATTCAAGTTAAGGAAGACGACACCCGAAAAGAATTATGAATAACTCTCTTGTTCAAGTTATGACTGGAATTCTTGGTAACACGTTCTGCACGCCATTTTGGATAATTTCGAAATTAAAAATTCAACGAAGGGGGCGCGCACGCTCTTCACCTTTCAAGTTCTCGATGTGATTTCTGCTTAATTAATTCGAATTGAGCCACGGGGCTATTATGTCTGTGACTCTTTGTTGGTTTTGTTTCTTCTTCGTTTAGTATGTTTTTATTTTTTATTCATTCTTCTTCCGAACTTGACTCTGCCGGCGGAACTTTCGTCTGCGAAGTATGCGAGGTGAACGGATATGGACAATGGCCACTTTGATGAAGATAAATTACTTGAGATTTTCAAATAAAAAAAAAAAAAAAAACGATGTAAGGTAACTGCTAGCTGGGACTTTATTTCTTTAACTCGATTTTGATGAATAAATCAATCGACATTGGCGTTGTGAATTGTAATTGACTTTCGTCTTTCATTCGTTTGACGGGAGGACCAGGAGGTGAGATGGGTTTCTGCCTTTGAAACTACATGGAGCACTGGCGATCTGAGAACACAGTTTTTACTAGGTTCGATGACGAAAAATTGGCATTCAATCCCATGGCCAATGAAGGGATTATTTATCAATTTTTGCCACAATCAAATTAGTCCCAATAAATTAGTGTATGTGTGTTTATGTGCAACTGAGCTGGAAATAACATCAACGAATTAAAAGCATAAAGGAACATATTGTCACAAGACAAGGTGATTTGTTTGGGTTTAGTATCAAAAATTATCCTCCCTCTTACTTCTTAAAATGCCGCTTTCAATTGCCGCCGAAACATTTACTCAATTTTGTCTCCTTCAAATTGTTCTTGTTTCCCATACCCTCTTATGACTAAATTCCAAGATAAGAAATGGAAAAAGGAATCCCAAGCCCAAATATTTAATTCAAGAAATGCATTACAGAAACTTCTCAAATAACTTACGCTAGCTACTGACATTCATTGACTCTTAAAAAGTCCATTAAGTTGCCAAACACAACATCAAAGGTGGGTTGTAAAATAGTCCAAATTACCAGGAATTGTACAATATCTAATCTACTCGAGTTTAATGTATATCGGCACGTCCATGACAAGTTACCCAGGCTTCTGCTGTGGCAAGTCGTTGGTCATCTCGACGGCTCTTGTTCCTTTCTTAATTCATTTTTAAATCAAAAACTTGATTGCTTTCTTCTGTCCTACTCTTTGCGCGCCAAAACATCATCTTTAGCTTCAACTCAAAGAAGCTAGGGCGGGGTATCTGCACACGTCCATCGGCAGTGTTGTATTTCTTAGTCTCTGTGTCTTTTTTGTATCTACATGAAGAAGGAGAGTTGTATTCTATTTCGTTTTATTTTTATTTGTATCCCGGTATCTTTATAACTATGCATACACAACACATTTGCGCGCCGTATACGCTGTATGCACAGCACACAAGCCTCTCCGAAAAGATTGTATCTGTTCACTTTTTAAAGCGTAACTGAGTAGCAAACTAGTTTTTGAGATTTTTTTTTATTTACCCACTTTTATATTCAGTTTGGTTTCTTCTTTCAGTTTTGTTGTTGTGTCTGTTGTTGGCAGTCGTATCTTGCTGTTGTCTTGAGCTTGGTCCCGACTGTTTTTCTTTCTTTCTTTTGAGCAACAGCCCATTCATTCATTGTGTGGATAGATAGGGGTTCCCTAAGAAGGGGGGCTTCCATAGAAAATCTGGCTTCTTCGAGTGTCTTTTTGTGTAGGTATATGCGCTTTTTTGTATATGAATCATAACACCCACTCAGATGCTAGAGGGGCACGCGGATGGATTTTGTGATCTTTTACGGGGCTTTTAGCTTTCAACAGAGGAAAATAGATTGCAATACATTCTATCGGCTTTGATCGTGATTATAGGCTGTTGAGTGACTGTGATGAGATGGAGTTAGTTTGCTTTGGTATGATCGAGTGGGGTAGGTAGAGTAACGAGGCTTTCACACAGGATGCCTCAGTATGGGTTAGTTCACTATACTGTAAATTTAGCCTTAGTTTTTTTTTTGTTGGAGGATTTTAGACCCTATCCTGGAGCACCCCACGACTCAAAAAATCCGTCATACCGTCAGACAGCAACCTACAGTCCGTAACACACTAAGTTTTCCTTTTAATTTAGACACCTTTTTGCATTTTGGCAAACATTTAATGGGTTGTCTGATTTTAAAGAACCAAACTTGCCTGTACTTATTCTAGGTTTCTTAACCAGCAATCTTCCAGTGTCTGAAAATTTACAGCGGCTGAAAAATGCGTATCTGAGTTTAACTGTGTGTCCGAAAGCAGGCTTGGTGGTGAACTGATGAGGTGAAGCGGATGAATTTATAGAAAGGGGAATGCAATTGGCTAGTTCGCTTGAGCATTGTTTGTTTAAATAGCAATAAAACGGAGACAGAGAAGACACTGTACGCCGGTGTTCGAGAATGAATCGCCGATATTGTTGTCTGCTATAATTTTAATCGCTCGCAGGGTGACCAAAAATAGCACTAGACCAGATATGAGCGTTGTACTCAGGTTTGGGCGGATATACGCCTTATAAATTAAAGCCGCATGAGAGGGGGTGAAATATTTCTTGCGTCTATTAAGGAAACTTAAGATTTCGCAGCAGATCGTTCCAACTAAGTGTTGTGTTGATACACATACATACCAGGGATGGAAAGTTTTCCGGTTTCAACGACGCAGGCGGCATCCATGGATAATGGCTGATTATCGCTTGAGTGACGGCAGACAACATTGAGTTTTTGAAGCATTTAATTCAACTCTTTTGTTCCCAGGTTTCCCCCCCGTTAATTATGCTGCCAAGAACGGAATTCAATGTGCTTAAAATACGATGCCATTCCAATTCTATGGCCGAAGGTCGTTAGTCTTGGAACGAATATGAAATGTTGAGAAATATCAAGCACGACGGTCTTTCTTTCGCCTGCATTGTGCAAAGATTGGTTCCACTTTTCGGTGAGACAAGCAATCAGATCACCAGTGGACCTGTTGCTGCGGAAACCGCACTGCCGGTTATTAGTAAACATCCGCGATTCATGATATTTAATAAGCTGATGGTTAATCAGCGTTTCCATGACCTTAGAAAGAAGGGACGAAAGGGCACTGGGTCGGTACCAGGTTGGGACGAAGATGCAGCTAGGGACGGGCTGGGCAAGTGCTTTCTCCATCTGCTCAGAACGAGACTTAAAGCGAAGGATAGACGAAAATTCACCTGTACGAGCGTGAAAGTGGATTTGTCCCATGGAGAAATCCTCTCCCTCGAGTGTCGGTGGAGCCATATTGGAATCTGGCAGTGTTGAGCTTGCTGCAAAATGCGTAGGAATTGAAGCAGAGGCGGAATTCATTACATTTTTTACAAATGATTCTGGGACATTGTAGCACTTTTGGGGTAATTTTTGACCCGTTTACACTTATTCCGGTTTTCCTCAGCACGGTTGGTGTTGTATGTCCGGAAATTTTTCTCTCTCATCCTGAGACATACCACGCATTTGCTTTGGGCTTGATACTCTTCACTTTATGAGGAGTGAAGGATCTCATGCCCAGCAGAAGAATGTTTATGGTCATATCAGCAGCGGCATCCACGACGCTATATAGAAAATAGAGTGACCAGTTAAAATTTCTAAAGAAGTTGTTAAGTAAATACCGTTACTGTTCTGAAAGCCATGCACATCTACGGAAGATTAGAACGATTGCTCATGTAAATCGTAGACGGATGCCTTATTAGCAGACAACTATGGCCTGCTCTCGACCCGATAGCAGACCGAATTTCAGAACTCTAATCGGAGTTACTCACTTTTTCTTTAGATTTGGCCTCTCAGCACTGACTTCTGCAGACCCTGCACGGACGAAGAGACTGAAGAAACCATTTTACATCTACTCTGTAATTGCAACGCTCTCTCCTGCAGAAGCAGTCTACTAGAAGCCTACTACTTTAACAACCTGGCTGAACTAGTACGTAGTGAAATAGTATTAGTGTCAGCCATGTCCAATGCGTGGTGAAACAGCTGGCCTTATTGGCCTAAGTGTGAGTGCTGTCTGCAAGCAGTCAGCCACTACATCCTAACCTTGCCTACTCTTGGATTGGATTCTGATAATGATATGCAAACGCCATCGTTGTAATGTTTCGTTGTCGCAAGGAATGTGCCCATCAAAACTTTGGCCAAACAAAACATAAGATTTTCTGCGATACAAATAACTTGCAGAAAACATTAGTTTCTGCCTTGCTGTCAGTTACAAAAGCAATATTTTTGGGAAGTGACGTTATTATAGAAGCTAGAAACACACAAGTGTGAAAAATATACGTAACAAGTTCATATGCATGAATATGTATCTATGTACGTATATCCTAGACTTTCAGAGACGGAAAAAGGTTTTTAGACAGAAAATTACATCCAGTTAATCAATTCTTCGTGGTTTCTTCTTCTTGTTTGTTTTTCCAAGACAGTCCTTTATTTCATTAGAGGGTCGTGCTCTTTAAAGTGTGACCGTCAGAAACTGGTTAGAATGGATATCAGGGATTTCTGACTGCACGTCTCACATTAATTAGCGCATTTTTGATATCGTTGTGTCCAAATGTGCGGAGCCTCGTTTTCCTGATCTGAAGCGTGACTAGACACAGTAAAACTGTCTTTTTTGTTTGGCTTTATTTCATCTATGAACATGTGTCGGGGTGAGAAAACAGACTTCATTAATACCTAATAGGGTATTGAACTGAAACTCATTTTAATTCAGTATCAGATCAATTGTGCGAAATTGACCTTAATAACCAAGAACAGATCAATAGTAAAATTAATTGAGAGCCCCTGTTTCATTGATCATCGGAAATAATATAGATCAAGCGCATCTGCAAGTGTGAGAAGGATTAACAGGCTTGACACGTTAATTGAAAAGGTTAGACAACTTTGATTGCAAAAACCATATGATATCGAAATTTGATAATTTGACATTGCGAAAGCATAGAATGCTTTCAATAAATGACGGTATTTGATGCGAAATGCCAATCATAAGTCTTAACCATACAACGATGCATCCAACAAATGTCTGTACGTCCCTTTTTCTTTAAAATTAATAAATTCAAGTCGTTCATATGAGTATAGTATTGAAATCTTCAAATACTTTGCGTATTTTATTATGGTGGCTCTTTAAGTTGTGCGCTCACCATGGCGTTTCTCTTTTCTCAACTCGTTAAAGTAAGTCCACCTTCTCCGGATCCAGTTGATGGAACTAAAATACCGAGAGGGAGACTAGTCTGAAAAGGGCATTAATTCTGGAATGTTAATCGTGTAAAAGCAACGAGTGTAAGGATTGGAATTTGACCATATCGAGGCCACTGGTGTAAATGTTGTGGCAGAGAGTCGTTTCAACGGATTTTCGTTTTATTTGTTTCTTCCTGCTTCCATGGCTGTAATCCACATACCATACAGCTGTGTAAGCCGATTGGAATTTAGCAGTTAAGTAGTATTCGTGCTTGTGCAAAGTTGCTGTAGCTCGCCAACGTTTTCTGCTTTATTCCAACTGATTCTCAAGTTGAAGTGGGTTTCTTTTTTTTTTTTGTTTTGTTTTACGCGGGGATGTGGAATAAATTTTGTAAAATGCCATTCACAAGGATGACCATAGTCGGCTTGGAAAAGATGTGGGTTTATGTCAAATTTGCAGATGCAAGGCGATGACGACGATGTGGACTTGACTCGCACTTTGTGCAGGCACTCACCTTTTTATTTGAACCGATGGCAGTTTTACGAGTGTAAAGAGGAACGAATACATACATAATATGTACAAAGCCATGGAATGTGTGAGTGGGATGGAGAGTTTGAATACTACCAGTTTCTGAATACGATCTGAGGATGAGACAGGTAATTTAAGGGACTGCTCCATTGATCTTGGCAATTAATTGGAATTGATTTATTTAATGAATAGTAAATAGTGTAATAAATAGTAGTAACAATCAAATTGTGTACGTTTTGTTATACTTCGAGGATTCATTTATTTGGCAGACATCCATAAGCGTTTTCTAGGATTATGTTTGGTAATATTTAATAGAGAACTATAAAACATAACTAGATTAATCGAATTGTCTAAGAATCTGATAATCGAATCCATTCAATTGTATTCCCGATACGTAGCAATGGCTAATTTCGAGTCTTCAGAAGCGTTGATCTTATACATTTTAATAGAAGATCAAGACAAGAAAGAACGATGATTTCATATAAAATTCCCATCTCTATAAAACTCCCACCTCCACAATATTTCATACGCCTTTTCTCTGAATCCCACGTATATACCTCGCCGCGTTTATAGTAATCATTCTCCACATACCCCCTCTGAATGCACTGCAGATCCGAAAAGTCCAATATCTGTCCAATACCCAATTGTGTTTTTACACGGACTTTTTAAACACGGTCTTTCTAATTCACTATCATAATTTTTTGTCATTTTATACATTTTTTACAAGTGATAAATTATATGGAAACTATCCCCGTATCTACCGTGTAAAAACAGAGTTAGGTGTACATGTCTTTCAGTCAAGAAGATCTGCAAGAACGCCTTGATCGCAGCCCACTTGCAATTGGTGACAAGTTATTATCAAAATGACTTCCGTTGCACGATACTCTTATCATTTTATCTGCACAAGAGGTCCCAACCCCAAGCTAGACAGAAGATGAATGGGATATCTTCACAAGAAGAGTTACAGATATGCAACACATCCTATAATTTTTAAGACCATGCATCGCGGGCTCGAACTCACATAGACACACCCCAAGACGATCGTTGATCCACCGATGATTAGCCATCGGGTGAAGGAGAAAGATCTGAATGGGAGATGACTTGAATGGCAACGTGTGAGTAGGAGCCCATGCCCATGGGCGAAGCATCAAGCGATGAGTGTGTGTGTGTCTTCCATGGGTCTTTATCTTTTGGCCCCGGCTGAAGCTTTGCTATGTAATTTAATTTGTGAGAGGAACGACCGTGATGAGATTCGGACAACAGAAACAAAGGCCCAGAGGAAAGGAGCTGTTGTTGTACACACCTTTAACATTTTATTTCTATTTATTTGTTTCCCGAGGGTCCGGATGTTGTGAATCCCGACACATGGTGATGTGCAATTAATTGCATGGTAAAAGAAAAGACTTATCGAAAATGGTGCCAGAAAAAAAAAAAAAGAAGTTCTTGTATTGATAATTTGACTTTTAACAGTGTGAAAGAGGCCTTCATGTTTGCTTCTATCTTGTTTAGTTTTTTGTTATTTTCCAAGTAAATTAGCTGCAGTTGATGTATTGAAAGGCAGAAATAATGTGGAAGCTCATGAATCTTAACGACCGATGATTATCGTATGCAAGCCAATGTGCTAAGATACTGAATGTAGCAGTTGCTATTACGGGTACTTATATCTTGCAAGTGATCAAGCGTCTAAAAGTGATTGTTCGTTGACACTACTATCGGTTGTACAGTTCATGCAGAATGTCGTTCGGTTACTGTGTTTTTGGCCGAGTTATTAAGATTGCCCGCATATAAAAGTCAACTTTGCACTTGTTTCCAATTGGAAAGTTTACAATTGTAATGGTGGAGCTGTGTGATGGTTCTATTTACAACTACTCGTTCTGTTATAGTACTTTTAAATATTATCAATAAAGAATGAGAATGAAACAAGAGCGTAGAAACCTCATTATAATTTTGGAATCTCACCATTTTGATTAGAAGTAAAGACAAATAGTGACAAGTAACTCCTGCCATTTACTTTTGATACTGAATCGTAGAGATACAATTTCTAGGGACAGTCTGTGCGTAGTACACAATATCATATATTTCGTCAAATTATTCAAAATTTACAGAGGCTTCTGCTCTTTCAAGATACAAGCACACTTCAAAAAAATATCCTTCCCTGCGACTAGCTCAAAATGAAACATGACTCCAAGACATCAAAAGCTATCCGTTTATTATCGACATAACAGATCAATCGGCCACCCGAAAACGACCTGTAGCGTGATCTGTTTCCTATCTCCATGCTTCCCAACGGTCTGCGTCTCATTCTGCATTTATCGGGATTAAAATCGAACAAGAAATGATGGCCGGAAATGTGTAATAAAAATTTCGTATCCAGTTCCCAGTTTACCACAATCTCTCGTATCTCAGCGTTTCCTCTTTAATGTATTGCTGTTTTCTTCTGAAGCTCGGCGCGGACTGCTCCAACTGATGATGGTGTCTCGTGGATGCGACGGCACCAGAGCATCGTTGTATTCGTATACCATAACCATACCACCAACAGAAGGCATTGATTCACCTCTACTTCTTCTCTCCCTCACCATCGTCTCGTAACGTACGAGTCGTACGTCGACGAAATAAATTGTATTTTTCTTTTCGTTTTCCCTCCTTTTGTGTCGGCCGGTCCTTGTATGCGCGCGCGGTTATCTTATTTATTGGTCACTACGTGAAATACAGAAGCTGTTTGGTGGGTTTTTTCTTTTGTAACTCGTTCGTTATCTTCTCGTTGATATTTTTTTTTTAATTTTATTTCCTTTGGAACTTACTACATGGTGAGCCAACCCGGGGGTATGCGCTACTACTGCTGTAGCTGCCGATGCACAAGAAGGATGAGTAGGCCACGAAGACGATGAAAAACCGACGTGTATCCAATTTTAATTCAACAACTTCTTTCAATTTTCTGCAGGGATGAAGAAGATTCATTGAAGGGATCTCCATCCCCTCCGACCGATATCAGAGCAGGAAAGAAATGTCCGGACTCGTACATGCATGCATATGCACATAGGTATATTGTTTATGCAGCCAGCATGTATTCGAGCGACAGCAACGTAGCAACATGAAAACCAACATAAGGTCAAATACAAGGCCGTTCTTTTCGGCAAAGACAAGTCCGCGGAGCGCTGAGACGAAGGATGTTTGGGAATCGGTTTAGGAGGAACTCTAGGAGGAGCTTTAATTTGTTTTTGTTTCAGAGAAAGGGTTTTATGAAGTATCGTCTCGATTTCTTAGAAGGGAATCAGAATTTGTATTTTTGCAAGCGTAATTTTATTGAATGGGGGGAACTGAAGAGCCGGGCAGATGACATGTTTTCTCAAAAACAAATAACAAAAAAAGAATAAGCTGCATAAAGATACGAAAAGTGAATGGCTGTCTTTCAGGCGGGAGGGTTCGAAAGAAATGAAGTGAGTAGATAATTGCAATCTTTGGCATTCTTCGGGGATCGGAGTCTGCTCGATTTCTGGCGAGTTCCATAGAAATGATGCGGCCTTTCGCGGAACATCTGCACAAGACGTTCATTTTGATTAATGGACTATTCTGTTGATCGGTGGTTGACTGGATAAAGAGGAAAAGCGTTTAAGGGGTACTCCTCAAGTTGAATGGAGTGTGTATCAAAGAAAGCTGTTATTTGTTGGTGGGTTTTAAGACGATGTAGAGGGCCAAGGTCTAGCTTCCTAGCTTTCAGCAACAACTCGTGTTGTGTGTGCTATTGTTGTATCACGAGTGGTAGGGACCTACAATGTTATGCTGGTTTCGAACGAACGGCCAAGTTCGAGAAGTTTTTTTCTAGACAAATGCTTACAATTGTGTTGCCAAATCAACGAAACGATACAAATTGTTGAAAGTCGTTGCTATGGCTTAAATTGATTTCCGTTGATGGCACTACTAACTTCTCTCTGTGGCCATATTATGATATATCTTGATATCAGGTACCCAAATTAAAATGCTAATTACATTCGGAACTCTATAAATCGAATACCCATGGGAACAAGTATTTCCTTCGACTTATCAAGCGTCCGAAAAAAATGCTCAGTATATATAATGTAATTCGAGGAATACCAAATTAAGTTTTTTAAATTTTCGCAGCGTCGTTTACTGAACAAAGTTTCCAAAAATTACTTGCATCAAATTAATGATTCTACGGCGAGAAAAAATTCAGTTGCAACATACAAGTGCGACTCTCTTATATTCTTAAGTTCATTCATAAGTTAGGCATATGTACACATTTTGCGCACATTCATCGACTTAAGGCATTAATTATTAATTAGTTTGTCATAAAACGAAATCGATTTAGGTAGGGTCATGATTTCGTTTCACTGCGTGCTCCGGGCTGCCAGGCTACCATAAACATGGCGCCAGGGCTTTGATTGTTCATGAAGAGATC
Organism: Eristalis tenax; assembly: GCA_905231855.2. Taxonomy (NCBI): domain Eukaryota; kingdom Metazoa; phylum Arthropoda; class Insecta; order Diptera; family Syrphidae; genus Eristalis; species Eristalis tenax. The sequence continues at coordinate 58,522,861 of HG993126.1, read as the reverse complement.
AAAATTTATTTAAATCAATTCTTTTCGGAAATTTCCAACCAATAACAATTAATTTGGATGAAAATCCGATGAATTTCGCGAAAATAAATTTGTTCTCTTTTTAAACTTGTTTTTGGTTAGCATTTTTTTGTTGTTTTTTTTTTCGTTCCATCTCGTGAAAAGAGGTGACGCTCGAGATGCCGCGACACAACGTGAATTAATTTCTGAATCTAAAATGGCAGAAGGTAGCATAAAGTGACACACAGACTTTAACAAACTAATTCAACACCAACTTTGCCACGAACGGCGACCCAATGAACGCAGAAAAACAAAGATAGCAAAATTCACAAAATAATTGTTTAATTATGCAAATTACACTTGAATGTATGTACGTCAAGCTCTAAACGTGTGTGTGTGACTTTTTTGCTGTTATGTCAGCCGCCATTTTGTCTTGGATGCTTTTGATATTGTGCAATATTTCTCAACATGAAAATTGTTTATCTCGGTGTTTCCATCTATTGCGAGCGACGACGAAAAACGATGACTTGAAATCAATTTAAAAAGTTTCTGATTTCTGTTGGATACATCACGTTGGCGTTATATGCATACCGTTAAGGTGTTGTCTATTTTTAGGACAATTTTGAAGCCGGTTTTTGATTATCCATATTGAACGGGGGGAAGGTGAATGTCGAAGCAATGAATATAAATATTAATGTTTAAGTTGACGACATTGAAACTCGAATTAATTGTTCCCTCCAGTTGAGACATGAGTGGTTGATACCCATTGATGAAAAGATACTGGAACACCCTCTTGTGTATTTATTATCAGAATTCACACTAAAATTTGTTTTTTTTTTTTTTGGTAAACTCGTCGGTCAGAAATGAGGGGTTTGATTCTATTCACGATTTGTGACTAAGCCATGGTAGAAATACATGTCACTTAAATTGGGTTTACAAGTGTGACATCAAGAAGAAATTTGGCAATTTAAGTAGAGACTCTTAAAGCGAATGACTCTCATGACTTGAGCGAGATTGAAGTTCAAGACATTATAGACATAGGCCCCGATTGCGAGTGTCGATTAAATCGATAGTCGACAAATCTATCAATTGAAACTATTTTTGTATAGTTTATTTCAATCGACTGAGAATCGAATTATTGCGAATTAAAAACGTGCTTATGACAAATTTGTATACGTCTGATAGCTGAGGATGTCAAATCTCTGAATTCGTGTTCACATGGACGTGGGAAGCACAGGAATATTAGACAGAGAGGGCGTGTGAGATCTCATGAGTTAGAGGGAGATATGTGGGCTTCGCCGCTACAGTGTGAACAAGCACTTGTGTACGGCGTATCAAAACAAATCGTGTGTGTAAATACTTGAAAATAATACATTTCTGGACATTTTTTATTTTTTTATTCATGTGGTTTCTTATTTGCAACTCTCTTGTGTTTTAAGGATACAACAGTGTAAATTAAATTACATTTGCGTCATGAAAACAATGTTTACTTTCTGCCGCACGAAGACTGGCAGAATTTGAAGAGAAAATTGAATAATATCGATCACAATCGACATTTATAATACCAAAGCGACAAATGGACAATCGGGAGTGTATCGTTATAGATTGATAATCGGCACTCGCAATCGGGACCATAATACCAAAACGGCAAATAGCCAATCGGCAGTTGGTGTGTATCGAGTATCGACTGATAACCGACACTCGCAATCCGGACTTTTTATAAAAATAAAGTTTAAACACAATTTGTTAAAATATTGTACTTATGGAAAGACACTATGTAATAGGGAAATGGGTTACTCTTAGCTTATAAACAAATTGAGTGAAAACAATGTGAAAATTTTGCCAAGGGACACCGATACATAGAGACTTAAACCTTAATTGGACTGTGGCCAATAAAAACAGTCTGCTTCTGTTGTCCATTAACATCAGACAAGATCTCATAGTTTAGCTCATTCAAGTGTTTGAACCAGTGATAAATTACATGTTCACATTAGACACATATCCTACCACTGATAAACAAGTTATCGTCGGGATTAATGTAACATAGCAAACGTTTACTCAAGCAATCTAAAATGATCATTATTGCGATCACACTGCGAAAAAAGTTTAAAAACTACAAGCAACCAACCAAATGTGCCAAAAAATTGCATTTCGTCCTCATGGACCAAAAAAGTTAGGTTTAACCTGCCATTAATACAGCTCGTTGCTGCATACGATATCAAATTTAATTTTTAATTGAGTTGTCAAAGTTTATTCAGAAACTCCGTCGTATCCCAACTCTTTTGTGAAGTTCAGGTTTTTCCTATCGTTTGATTTGGCCTGGAATAAGCATATTTGCCCACATGACTACAGAGTGCGCGTGAGTGTGTTTTGTGACTTAATTGTTGCATGCGCCAACCCAGAGGGAATGACGGCCAAGTTGTAGCCTGTTATGAAGGGGGTCCGGAGGTACACACGTTTTCAGATAAAAAACAAACTGGAAACGATTTCATGGAATGAGTAATCCACCAGCAACCATTACACATTGTTGTTTGCTTAAGCTTTCGGTGGGGTTATTGAGGCGCGATAACGTCTTGGTGGTGATTTTAAGTCACATTAGACTTCGTGGCGGTCCTCTGATCAACAGGGTGACGAGGAAATTCGTCTTGGGTGGGGAGGACTGTGAGTGAACGGAGGAGAGGTGATGTCAGATGAAATTGGCTGCGCTTGAGATAGGACGAATACCATTTTGATTGCTGCATAATATGTAGGGACATAAGTGATTTTTACCATTTTCTTGGCGCCACTTTTCAATGCCAAGTCACTCAGGGACATATGATGTGTGTATAATAACAATATGGGTGGCGCTCCAGCCATTGTGCGTGCTATTGTACCGAATCCGAACGGCCAATTTGAGAAGCTTTTTCTAGACAGTTATGCTCTTGGAGCATTGTCAGTGACTCAAAAGAGGTGGGGACGTGAAAATTATTTTGCTCGTACCAGGAATCGAACCTAGGCAACGTAGGCTCCGAGTGCGTAGGGGTCTAAGGACCAACCCACAACGCCACGACCGCCACACAAATATGTTTAGATCTGAAATCGCAATAGGCGTTACATTGCCGCTTTAATAAGATTTATGTCCTGTGCCGGAAGCTTATTTGTTGTAGCAGTTTATGTCGGATGTATGGTTACCCTCTTCTCAGGGAACGGGTAGAATAGAGCGCTGATAACTATAAAGTATTAACTGTTCAGCAATATAACGTTTCAGTCTAAGGAAGGGACATGCTATTATCTGCATAAAATTGAACCAGGTACACCGAACAAGGATGTTTTAGATATAGGGCTGCAGAGAATCCTGAATGAACAAATTGGCACTACCTAATACATAAAACAATTAATAGTTTCAGAGCACATGTGCTTGTAGAAGTTCCCACGTAATCGATGCGCATCTGGTCGCGAATGAAATCTTCGAAAAAGATTAGTGTGAACAAATGATTCACGTGGAAATTCTAGATAAGACTGCAGGTTTTGTACAGAAGCAGCAGTTCCCTAATTGTTTTCCATCCCTGAACAAGAGGTAAGTTACTAACCTTTTTGCAAGTTTTGCTGTTGCAACTGTTGTTGCTGCTGAATTTGCTGATGATGGTGTCGTTGCTGCTGCTGTTGGAGATAGAAGTGGTGATGTGTTGCTGCGGCAGCAGCTACCGCTGCAGATGATGTGAAATCCCTCCAAGGCTGCCATAACAGGCTATTCGCAACATTTGTTGCATTATTATGACCGACCAAATGTGCATGCGCGGCCTGATGATGCGGATGATGAGGATTATGATAGGGATTACCGACATGCAAATGATTTGGTGGACTGCCATTGCAGCTGCTGCCACTGCTGCTGCTGCTGCTACTACTATTGCTCCTGCTACTCCCACTGCTTGGACTATTCGTGTTATTATTTCTCAGTCCAGCTTGAACTCCCTGTAGTTCTTTAATCCGATTGTAGTATGTCTGTTCGAAGGCATTCAAAATGCAAAGATAATCCATTTTCAATGCGTTTCTCTTCTTCCCACAGTTCACAGTTTCACAAATTATCTTCACTCTTTTTTACTTTCTTGCCTTTAAAGCAATTTCATAACTTTCCTCACGTTTTGCACAAATTTTTGGATAGACTCTACAACACACGCGGTCAAGGAAAAAGCTCTGCTGTCAATCCAATTCAGCGCCGAGGGCAATCTCCAGAAACCAATTAAAATTAAAAATATACATTAACAGAAACACAACCGTCTGTCTCTTAAACTTCACCAAACTCCCCAAAACTTAACGAAGGAAAACTAGGCAAAACCGACGAAGACGACAGCGACGACTTTGCCAAAGTTATTGCTAAGTTCGGCTTGTGGCTTGGGGCTTTGAAGACAAAAAAAGAGAAAAAAAACTTTCGGCGAAGGCAGAAATTAAATTTGCCAATTCACACCTCAGGTTGCTGTGTATTCGATTTTTTTTTAGTTTCCTACTCGGTATTTGGGGGAAGATTTTTAGAAAACTATTTTCTAGAGACGTAATCAGACGAGACACAATGCACACTCGTAAAGGCGGGGGCTGTTCCGACAAAAAAAAAAGAAGAAAATAAATTTAACTAAGAAGACGCGAGGAGCCCGTCGTCACTGACAAAAGTTGTGCTCAACGAAGGTACAAACATTAACTGAGGAAACTCTCGACTGCTCTCTTGGAACGATTGCGCGGACAGCCAACGAACGATCGGTGTTTTTTTTTTTGTTCATTCTTTCTGTTTCTCCTCTTTGCTGGGGTCTTAAGTTGAGCTTGTGTGTGTACATCTTTTTCGTTTTATTCCATCTATTAACATTTACCCACTCGTACTCGTGTGCACATCTGAGATACGTGGGGGTCTTATGGATACAGAGTGCAAAGAAACGGAAACAAGAAACCAAATGTCTTGTTAGTGAACGTAGACTAATTGAAGTAGGCGCTGTAGGTCTGGCTCTGTATGCGTGTAAGATAATCGAGTCGTGATCGGAGATCGGTGGAGTATTCTCGGGTGGAGCGAAAAAGCCGAGAATTACAGTCATAGGTTTGGTGAAGGTGGTAACAGGAGAGAAAGAAGGGTTTGATGTGGAAAACAGATTTCTTGCGAACAGCTTGGAGCGAAGTAATTGGTGTTGCCGTGTCATTGGGGAAAACACCAGTGGGAGGTTTCGGAAACTGTTCCTAACACAGCAATTCGCTGCGTCATGACAAATGAATGAACGACCTAAATTTAAGGGGATATTCGTGGTTTCATGTTCTGATGTTTCATATTGGCGATTCTTAAAGTGGTGATTGCACTACCTATATATGATCGCAAACCAAAGATTATGATCACCAAACATCCAGTTGAATGAGATAAGACTTTTTTTTAAAGTAGATATAAAGGCTTAACTTTTGTCAATTTGGGTTGACTGGTATTAATCTACACCTGGTCGTAGGTATTATTTACTGTGTTTCTTCAACCATGAGTTGGAAAAAATTGTATTGATTCTGAAGCTCGTATAGTATCTTAGTTATAATGGTAAAGCATTCGACATACACTGTGTAAAATTCAACCTTTTTTTCAAACATAGTTCAATGGTTGACCTGGGAAAGAACTGACCAGTTCAGAACTCTATCTTCTTTTGTACAATGACACATTTCAATCCGATCTCTGCTGTAGTCTCAGCCAAAATCTGACCGACCAATGAAACAATCGTAGGTATGTGTTTTTTTTTTCTTTAAAATGCTAGCAAGATCGTGTATGACTTTACTAATCAATACAATTGGACATTGTGATAAAAAAAAAGTGAAATTATTTATATTACTTTTAAAATCCTTATTTATTCTTCTAAACCGTCAACTAACAACTTTTGAGCAACAAATGTTTGACTCCGACATAAGGCATCAACCCTTTTTCTGTGTTCCTGGAATAGTTAGTACTGCCTCCTTTATTCTCAGTTTTAGTCTCAGTCACCTTACAAAATTAAGATTTCACTTTGTCATCAGTAGTATTGATCTAATAAGGAGACTACAGGAAGTATTTAATGATGCTTGATAATATTTCAGCGGACGCCGATGAACAAAGATAAAACAAATATCATGCTGTATTAAAAACAGATAATGAACGAGAGATAATTGTAGCCCCAACTAATGTGATGACTTCAAAGTATTGCTAACAAGATATTTGTTGAATAATTGCGGTGTACATTTGACATAACCTTTTTATAATTTCGAAGATTTGCATTTTTATTGAAACAAACTAAGGTCAAAATTTATACAGCTATAGTTTTGACGAGGAAAAGTTTCCTTTCTATACAAAAACTGCCAAGTCTTATAGTATACAATTTTATTTGCATAGTATCATGGATACCATTCTAGTCCTCTGAACAGGGTAGGCAAATCCATATTAGGCACAAGTAGCTACCTGCAAAGAGCAGTCATAGGCCCATTGTTCTGCCACGTTGACAAATACGACTTCTACGCTGAAACCCATTGTTAGAGCAGAGCAATTGGGATTCATTCATCAAAAAAGTGACCTTTAAAGTGAAGGATATGACTCTGGAAACAGAAAGTGAAACAGGCCTAATCTTAACGCTCAGCATGTTTGCGTTTTTGATGATGAATTTGATTAACTATAACCGTTTAATTATTTTCAAGGCCCAGTGCACGAAAGATTAGACATCGGCGTAAAAAGTAATGATAAAGAATAATTTATTGACAATCAGACATTTTTATTAGCGCAGGTAATTCAAATAAAACCGTCGTTCAAATATATTTAGATAGAATGCATAGATATGATGCGCAATGATGAGTAATAGCCCAACCATAACGGGCGGAGAATACGCAGCAAAGTACTGTTATCCCACCATGACCGATTTGCTAACTTTCGTTGTGTTCGTTCATTTTTACTTATTTAAGTGGGATCAAAATTAATAAATCTCGTCAGCTGTTATTGGAAATCTGTTTACATTTCCAAAAGCGAATATGAAATTCGACGATGCGTCTGCCTGCTTTTCGTTAGGCACTGACATGAGTCTCAGTTTAGGTGCATCCTTTATGATAAGCCCTAAACGATTTTCTTCTTTGTAAGGTCAAGTCTGTGGAGACGAAGACAAGGTGGCGTTTCTAGTTTTTCATTTTATTCATTCATTCTTTCTTTCTGAATTTACCTCCTACATGTATGCTGGATGCACAAAACAAAACTTCAAGAGAAATTAATTATTATACAGTGGAAGGGACCTACAGTTTTATGACGACTCAGTGACTCGGGACCGCGAAAATTATTTTGGTCGTACCGGGAATCACATCCATAACGCCACCGCCAAGCATCGTAAAATTAGAAACTGTAAACAAGGTAGTGGTGGACCAAAAAAAACTTCAAGAACATAAATTTAATAAATGGAAGCCAATCGCAAACGCGGATGATATAGTCCCTACTATAAACGGCACACATCATTTGTGATGTGATCGACTCGATATTTATATACTGAACTCGTCTTTACCAGAAACAGCAAGTATTTTGTTATCAAATAACGTTCGACTTCTATTATCCCAACTCAATCCCACCTAATGCAGAATAATAATCAAAAACATTGTCCCATAATTATTTATCTTGAGTAAAAACAACTGGTCAAGTGACAATAGTACTCGAATGATGGAATGAATTGACAACATTGAACCCTCAGTATGGACCAATTAAAACGTAGTCGTGCTCAAGGTAGTCTTCAAAGAGTAAAACGAACGGATGTACCAACTCAATTGCAAATTTTGCACACTTTTCCAAAACCCATACGTACAAATACAAGTATATAACTACAAGTATTTGTAAGTTTTTATATAAAGGGTGATTTTTTAAAAGCTATAGGAAAGTTTTTCAATTGAAAACACATAAAATTCAGAAAAATGCATGAAATCTTTATTTGAATCGATTATTTCATGCAAATGTTGACCTTGACTGCGCCTCAAATGGTCCTTAAGCTTAGTCCAATTTTGGCCCCACAAAAATAGTCTAAAGGCGTTAAATCGCACGATCTAGGCGGCCAATTAATTGACCGGTCCGGAACGTGAAATAAAATGTTCACCGAACTCGCCTCTCAATAAGTCCGTTGTTGCGCGTGCTGTGTGGCATGTGGCACCGTCTTGTTGAAACCACATGTCATGCAAGTCAAGCTCTTGCATTTTGGGCAAAAAAAAGTTGGATATCATCTCACGGTAGCGCTCACCATTCACAGTTACGTTACGATTCGCATCATCTTTGAAGAAGTACGGTCCAATGATGCCACCAGCCCATAAACCGCACCAAACTGTGACTTTTTCTGGATGCATTGGTAGCTCTTGCAATGCTTCTGGCTGATATTCACTCCAAAGTCGACAATTCTGCTTATTTACGTACCCATTGAGCCAAACATTAGCTCGTCGCTCTGCCAACTTTCCAAGAGCCCATTCACCAAAAATTTTACGTTGCGGTAGGTCGTTTGGCTTCAATTCTTGCACAAGCTGTATTTTAATTTTATAAAATTATAGACCAAACTGAAGATGTTTGACAGTGAAACAAAACAAGAAACGTGCGTCAGCTGTTTAAACTAGTGTTGCCAAAAATTAGATAATAGCTAAAAAATCACCCTTTAGAAGAATTTCCGTTCACACATTCGAGAATTGACTCATTGGCTAGTCACTTCTAGAATACGTAGTAGACGATTAGAATCATTAAAAATGTAAGTCAACTGGATAGTTTCAATTGTTGGGAGGATGATAGACATCAGCCTCTCCAAAAACAATCTCAATCTAAGGGTAGAAAACTGGAAGGCATCCGATTTGAGATCCTTCAGAGAAGCACATCAGAAAACACTCCAATCTGTTTTCTGGAGAAATCAAGCGGAGTATGGGCTGCAGAATCTTTAGAGCTCTTAGTGAGCACACATTTCCCCCATCTCCTGCTTATTGCATACGAAAAATCTGCACACCAAGAAATTGTCATTAACAGTTTCGCTCTATATAAATCTCGAGGCCTGGGCTAAATTCTACAAAATTGCAAGACCTAGCCGTGGAATTGTCTTACGCCGATTTATAGAAGCTGTATCTCAAACAATCACGTTCCAGGTGGCTCCTCTTCTATTGATCAAAGTCTCTCTCTAGAAGGGATCAAATTGGTAGGGTACTCATAAAATGTAACTGATGCTCTTCACCACTAAAACCAAAAGCCCAACTCCCCCGTCTCAACTACTCTCTCCATCTTCCAGTGCTTATTATGTAGGCATCATTTTAAATCCCAAACTTAGCTGGAAGCTGCCTCAGAGTGAGTATACGCCTTGAAGCGGTTCTTGTGTTGAGTACGGTAATGGGTTGGGGAATGCTGGTGCATCCTCTTCGGTCATTGTCTTGACTCATACCGGAAAATAAGAGGTAATCAACCCACCTCTGCCACCGTCTTAATCACTCCTTATGACCCTTCTAATACTCACTCCCTCCTAGATCACCAGGGCCAGTTAAAGGCGTAAAGCGATTCGTACTGAGGATCGACAAAGTTGGAGGCCCGGACTAAAAATAGTCTATTCGCGAACGCGAGCATCCGGATACCTGGCACCCTCCGGATTAGCCTGCTGTACTTGTGCCTACGGAGCTTTCCTTTCTCCGTTACTCGAGGGATTCAAAATGAATCATGTACTAATAAGGAAACGCTCCATAAGAAAAGGCACCAGCACGTCAAAACTGCCTTCGAACTTCAGTAAGATGGTTATAGATCCCAAGCCCTCGAAACAGTAAACCGGGGTCACGCTCAGAGGAATCAGTTTCCAATAAATAGTTCAGTTTGGACGCTATTAGGCCTCTCTTGCCCACCACCTCCACCACTACCACCACCATTGCTGCGTCGACAAGCAATGTCATGGACTCTGTCCAATGACCTACGGCAGCCGACCACTCAACTACAAGACCTCCCAACTATCCTGGACGGAGAGTCTCAACATTTTGCATAAGGACCGGCGTGCAGCGCAGAAGCTCATCGTAAGAGTTAGCACCTACACCCTGAGAAATGGTCTCCAAATCAAAAATCCTCCTCTGAGTGGGCCACTAGGGTCATCACTCAAGCACATAACACCCCTTCTGTGTCGAAGTCCACCGAATGTAACAGGTCCTAGGAAGAAACACACATCCTGCCCCTAACTCCAAAAGTTCCACCATGTTGGACTCTGCCTCCACTTCGACTGAGACAAGGCAGTATAGCGACGTGCTAATGAACCAGACCATTGCGGCAATCGTCGATAGAGCGGATTCAAATGGACAAATGGAGAAAGTTCGAAGCTAGGCGTTGTAAGCATCCTTCTTAATCTTCTGGAAGAATTTCCGGATAAACTGCCTAACTGCGATGACTGGCTGGCATAAGTGGTCATTCGACCCTGACTTGTCCTTCACTTGGAACTAGATTCAGACACGGACGTGGAGAAAGAACTGCTGAAAACTTCTCAGGAGATGGATTGTTTGTCGGACTCAGAAGATGCAAGCAATTTAGCGTTTGAACCAACCAAAGCTGCTGGATTTCTCGCAGAAGATAAGCATTCTGTCAGGCTCTACCGCAGTGGTGGAGGCGTTTGGAATCAGTCATACTGAAGTTCCTTTTGATTAACCTCCACTACTCAAAAATAGCTAATAAAATTTTCTTTGCTTTTTAAGTAGCAGAGAGATTACTATACTAATCAAAGAACCCTGTCATCAATCATAAAAGATCATGTAAATGGACTTAAGACGTCAGACTACAAACTACTATACGCAAGACACACAAGATCTTGTATCCTTGCATATAATCATCTAAACGTGCCTTTTCTTCTTAGCCTCTGAACCATTACATTATAGCTAGATTCGTACCAGGTTGTCTCAACATACGTGGACTTCGATGGAGAAATCCACACGAACGCATAGAGCTTCGTCTAGTTCTAGTTCTAGTACAAAAAATTGTTATTTCGGGAAAAAACATATTCGAAGGCACACCTTTATTGTTGAAGAATTGATATATTTTAAGTGGGACTGATGAAATGGGCCTTTTTTGCTAGGAAATATCCCCAGAAAGAGTAAGGAAGGCTATTACTGTCTTACGTAAGAGAAAGAAAGCACTGGGACACAAATTGGGTCTTCAAGCTTATATGACACTCTGGCTTTAAACAACTAGCATCAGACCCATCCTCTTAAACGTTGGGCCATACCCAACGTCAGTACACATCGAGAGACAAGCCTCCATCTGCAGCAGTGGAGCCCTTAAATACATTCCCACTGATGCGTTGGAAATTCTCTTGAACTTTATTCCGATAGACATTTTAGGTAAGCAAACACCAACCAACTGAGTTCAAAAGTTCGTCTAAAGACTTGCTCTCAATGGTGTGATTACATCTATGGACATGGCAAAATCCATTACGAACAAGGCCTCACCTCACAAGGACACTTCCCAGAGAATATACGAACAGTTCAACATTCGCCTGTGATCGGTGTCAGGTCATAGAGACAATCACAAGAAACTGCAAGGCTGATAAACTCGCTCAATGCCCCACTAAATCGCCAGTTGATGGACTCTCTCGTAACATAGGTACCCCTATTATAGCTACCTTCATGTACTGCTCTAAGCAAAGAAAACCAATGCCACATGGTTGACAGGCAGTCATCACTTGTCGAATCTCAAAACAAATCTGACATCTTCTGGATCGAAAAAGATTAAGTACCTTAATCTCCCAAAAGATATCCAAAATTAGCACTTTAGTGTGAATAATTACCGGACACTGCCTACTAGGCCTCCACGCAGAATAACTGTGCCTATTCTTCTGCCTAGACAAAGAAAAGGGTAAAAGTATTCAACACCTACTCTGCAATTGCCCTGCTCTTTCCTCAACTATAAAGGCCACTACATGCTCCGGATTAAGAAAGCATGTATAGTTTTTAACGCTTACAGTAGAACCTTTGGGGGACCTGAACCAAATTGGAACCTACGGATGTAGACGGCTGCAGCTCCCCCGATTTTAACATATTACTAGTATGGTGGCCGGGAAAATACAATATCACAAAAAACTTAATGCATGCATTGGCACCACAGGCGCTCTACGGTAATGCTACATCTTCTACCTTTGCTTACATATTAAAAACTCTTCAGCAGACAACGCCATTAGGCTCAGAGTCGGGGTGCTGGATTTCAAAACTGTCAATAACTCGTATCATCAACAGACTACACGGTCCCCAGACTTAACCTATCAAACGGCCATGATACTCTAATTCCCGAAAGAACGGCATGTCATAGCGGGCGCAATGATTTTAACTGGGGAATATATACTGACGGCTCTAAGATGGACGGCGGTGTTGATGCGGGTGTGCCCTCATAGCTCCTGATTATTTCCAAAGCCTGCAGACTGCCGGACAGTGTGTGTTACAGGCGGAACTATTTTCAATTGGAGGAGCTTGTCTAGTCAAATGACGCGAAAATCTCTTGTCAACGCAGCAGTCAATGCTAATATTCGCACTTCCTTGAAATATCAAACCTCGGATGTCCAGTCTGACAAACTGTGTAACATCAAGGAAAATATGGCCTGAGTACAACCGATCTAAAGCAAAAGACAAGTACTGCCATTTCGAATCGAAATTGCTATAGCAGACCGGTTTTTTGTAAGTTGTGTAAACTTCATTGGGCTTGAAGTTAAGCACTATGGCAACACTTTACTTGCCCCACACTCATCTGCTTTGGAAGTAAACAGCAAAAACGAATAGAAAACCACAAACGACAAGTACAAGCCCACAATTCACCAAATACATTTAACAAAAACAAAATGAAAACAACTATCGTAAAACAGACCAAAAAAGAGAAAGACCGATAACTCTTCGCTGTACACTCTTCACACTGTATACAAGTCAACTTCGAACACACTCTCGCTTCGCTTCGTGTTGCTTTTGTTGATGTTTTAATTCTAAGCCGCGATTTCGAAAACAAAACCAAGAAAAAAATCAACAGAACAGTAAAAATTGCAGAAAATCAACTACAATGAAAATCTAATAGAGGAAAGAAGATGATGATATGGTAAAACTTTGCTTTTACATAAGAGTAGGTAATAAGAATGGCAACCAAAAGGCGATAATTTCCCATTTTGGGTCCAAAAACCAATAAAACTTGGCTCAAAACGAAATGAAAATCTCTCATAAGAGACTAATACCAAAACGATCAAAAAAGCCAAACCATCAGCAAAGCAAAACACGTAAAAATAGAAAGGAAACGACGAATGATTTGAACCTATTTTCAAGTTTAATAGACGCTTGGTGTGACGGTCTTATTAATGGACAGGGGATCTTGTTCTGATTCTCCTTCGTTTGCTCTCGTTTGTGCTTGCTCTCTTTTTTCTCTCCTCTTCCCTTGTTCTGGTTCTTTCCATTTTATTTGTTGCTTTTGTTTTCATAGATTTTCGCAATAAAAGTATTTTTCGAGCTTTGTTGTTTCTTGTTGTTTGCTTTAGCACACCTCTACCACGGTGGTTTTCTTGAGAAACGACGGAAAGAACAAATGAACAGCCCAAACAACGTAGATTGAAGTGATTACAGAGAATTTTGTGACCATTTCGTGGTCAGATTAATGGTGTAAAAAATGAGGACGATGAGTTTGCCTTGAATAGATTCAAGGTTTTAACTATAAATTTTGGATCGCGCTACGTGGTCAATTGAGTCTAGTTAAGAATCGAAACGTAAACTTCCTGCAGCCTAGGCACTGAATGAATAGACAGTTAATCTTTGATGGCCTATGGTTGAAGTTCACAGTATATAGGAACATGATTTTTTTAATGTGCCCAAATAAGTGGCAATCTCCCAATTAGGCACATAAAGAGCCGAAATCATAAAGGCTTAGTGATTCAAAGAGTAATGCGATTGTTCTAATTTTAATATCAGACTATGAAAATGTTGGAAATTTGGGAACGGCCAAGCAGCTTGCCTTGAATTAGATCTCTAGGACTTAAGTTAAAACATCTATATGTGTAGTCACCTACATATTTATTCTAATTCATGAATTGAACAGATTGATCAGATAAGAATGATAGGAAAATAAATTTAAATGAAACAAAGCGATGTAATATTAAAATGATTCTGGTTTCATTTTGAACTAATTTCGTGGCATTATGCATTGAATAGCAAACCATTCAAAAGGAGACCTCAACCTTGTTTTCAAGCGGTCCAATTTTTGATGACTTTGTAAAACGAGTGGGCCTATTGCGTTTGAAATATTGGCCTCCAAAGTGGAAATAAGAAGAACATTTTTATACAACTCTCGAACTAGCCATATTAAAAGTGGGGATTATTCGATAATATTTGCTGTAATTTTATAATTTTTTAGCAATATTTCACCAGGGATGTACTTTCATATGTATTTACTTATGCGCAAGACAATAGAAAACAGGGAAAGGCTTTTTAGAATCTCAATCACGTACATATTGAGCTTTATGCCATGTACGTATGTTTCTAACTAAATCCAGTCCCAATCATGACTAAGCAGAGACCAAGTATAGCACGCCAATCAAGTTGATTTCCCGTAAAATTTCCGCACCAACCACAACTTGCGAGATGTTTTGCCAAGCACATGGAACTGCGCCCTCTACTAATTGATTTTTATTTATTAAGCTAAGCAGTAGTTCTTTTTTTTGTACTATGGGATGACTAAGGCAGTCGTAAATTCATATATATCGGGGATTTTCCTATCAAGCTACTAAATCTTTATCCATGACGTGTGTGAACTTTAGCGTCCAATCGATTGACGCAAATTTTGTTGACACACAATCATTAGATTTACATCGTTACCCTTTGTGGCCCGCAAATACCCAGCTAGCAAAAAAAAAAAATAAAAAATAAGTCGGCGGAAGTGTAACCTAACAAAACGTTGTCAAAAGTGACGCTGTGCGCAATGTACGTATGTGATAATTGAGTTGAAAAATGTTTAGCACAATTCTTGCCATTGATTGAATAAATGCGTGGTTTTCGGATTTTAAAAGCCGATTTATGAACCTAACATGTTATTGTTGGCATTAGGTTGATTGATTTCGTGCTGTTGGATGAAAACAAGTTTAGCCAACATCTGGGTACAGTTATTGGGTGCAATTAATTTTGTGTTTTATGGAATGACACAGACGAATTCAATTTTAGAGTCAAGTCTAAATAAATTACGGTAATAGACTATTAGGGTAACAGTTTGTGAGAGATAAATTTGGTTTGCATAGCCATGACAAAAAAACTTAAATTTATGACCCTCTAAGATCCTGGCTGTATCCATTGTGATACCACTGACCGGTGATTGGCACCGGTTCCTCTTTAATTAATGAAAAAACTACATTATACATTCTAGAGGCCTATTCTGGATAATCCACTCCTATGCTGAGTTACAGCCGATTAGTTTTCTCGATGAACTTAGCTATGTCCTGAATCTTAATGTGTGACATTTCTTCTAGACTGCTGAAAGTGTAGTTGCCTAGCGTATTCTTTGTTCTTGCAAGGGCTGGACAAGGACCGAGGAAGTGATCTGTAGCTCCTGCAGAAGTCGCCCATTTTCTGGGTGCAAGCCGAATAGACAATGACCCCTAATAATGTCCACAACATTACTTGGATGGAAGAGCATATTTGAAGCCTAATTCCATTCATCTGAGGTGTCCTGATTATTTTCCAATGACAGACGAACGGGGGTGATTCTTGCTCATTCGTCGGTCCTTTCGTTGGAATACCATACCACTATGTCCAGGGACTCAGCATAATGTATGGTCGCATCTGCCCGCTATCTCCCTGAGAGATACAGAATCCGACTATCGGGTTCATTGACAGTACGTGCGCAGCCTCTTCGATAGCTTTTACTTGTACCTGGAAGAAGCTCTAACAATTGGGCAGTCGAAGGGACATGGAGAAGGATATCTTCGGAGTTGTCGCGAATACTACCATTCTGGAGCATTCTTCTCTTTTTTAGCCATATGTATAAATGTCCAAATTGGCACATTTCCTAATTAAATCTTTTATCGGAGACATTTTGAGTCTTCTCGTGAACAGTACGAGCTACGTTTTGAACGAGTTAACGTCAAAACCAGTTTTCCAGTCCACTTTTCTAATTTCTATGTGAAGTATCCATAATATCCCTAATAGTGTGAAGAAACTTGCCCGCTGCGGCTAGGGCCATGTCGTCTGTGTAGGCTATTGGCTTGCAGCCTGCACGACTAAGTTTCTTAAGAATTTCGTCCACTAACATTAACAGTTAAAAGATAAACAATTACTGGAGAAGTTATTTATTAGGTTTTGAAACATGTGGGCCAAATCAATTACATGACACTTCTTAGGCAACTTTCTTTAAAACTTTATACCTAACATTGAAAGGGGCTTGACGATTTTTGACTAAATGTGACTCCCTAACCCAGTTTTACTGACTCTAAAGTTTGAACACAAGTTTAGCTAAGCCTTAAGCCGAGTTAAAATTTTTGGTTTAATTCCGTCCGTTTTCACAGTGGTATCAGGTTAGTTGAATTTCGTACAACTTATGAAAGATTTAACAAAGGTTAAGAAGCTTTTATGAGACCTACAGCTCATAATTAGTGCCTGAAGTCGACTTTAGTCATAACTGGCTCTAAATGAAAAACCCGACTGTAACTGTTCGTTATTCATAGAATCAAATCACAAATATTTTAAAATCATTCATAGATTCAAATCAAATCTAACAATCGCCTTAATCCTATTTTATTTTTAAAATTAGGTTTGGCTCATTTAAAATTTAAAGACGACTTTAGAAAGTGAGATGACTATGAATTACAAAGTCTACTTTAAACATTTTTAATTTGGTGGTAGGTGGGTAGGTGGTTAAGGGTTGAACTACACAATACTGTTGCTATGACGATTACAAATGACTTAATACAAATGTTTTGAAAACTATAAACATGCTTCAAGGTTAGAAGGCAGATAGTTCACGCTTAAATGCTCAGCGAGAAAAAAGTAACTGGAAAACAGATCCAAACAGATTCCTTGACATTACTTTCACAGATGAATGTAGTATTTGATTATCGGATTTGATCTCAAATCACACGCACCAAAAGGACCCAAGAAAGATCATCCCTTGAAGTTCAAGATTTCTTGCCGATTCCAACCCTTTTGAAGTGAAATAAATCAACATCACAATTTTAGATAAAAATAAGCTAACTAAGCTAACACAGCACCTACCTGAGTAAAAAGTACTCACTTTCTCAGAAGCGGGGAAGATAAATACCTCAGACAATAACCTTAAGTAATAAATCAGCAATGCATAACCACTATATAGTTGAAGGTCAATGGATATACATGTTAATTACAATAAATTGTAACCCTGCCTTAATTAGTTACTGATCATTTTTTTCAAAGATGATATAACATTGAT
Organism: Eristalis tenax; assembly: GCA_905231855.2. NCBI lineage: Eukaryota > Metazoa > Arthropoda > Insecta > Diptera > Syrphidae > Eristalis > Eristalis tenax. The sequence continues at coordinate 58,505,484 of HG993126.1, read as the reverse complement.
CTGCATTTGTACGTGATTAAAAGACTAGATACAGGAGAAATTTGGTTTTGTTTTTGAATTGGATATTTGACATCGTTTGAATTCGTTGCTTGATATTCAATAATTATTTACCTTCGAACCACGAGCACACAGCAAACATAGCCACACTCTACTTCCCAACAATAATCACAAATCTGTAGTTTCCTTTCTCTCTCCTCTGTTTGGCATGCACATGTGAGATTTATATACACAAATTTAAGTACGTTGATGTATATACATAGGAAGCTTGTTGCTGACTTCAATCTCCTTTTGTTTTGCGTTGTGGCGTATTGGCTATGCACGTCGTAGGAAAGCATTTTGTACCAACTATGGCTTCTTCTAGCAGTCTGATCTTTGGGCCTTACTTCACCAATATTATATTCCATGAGAAAGTGAGGCTTAATTATTCTGCGAAATGTTTACCAAAATTTGTACTAAACATAATCATTTTATTCATATGTACATACATTATCTGACATTATTTATTTCCTTACTTATGCGAGTGTCGAACTTCTGACTTAAAACCAATTTTATATGTATTAATTAAACCAATTTTCTCCCCTTTATCCTCCATCCCCTCTATATCCATAATTATGACATCTCGAAATGTCATCAGCGTCAGTGTCATTGTTATTACCACTTGAAGTGGCAGTGACCGGTAAGTGAAAACAGCTTCTGTATTTCATTGGCCCATTGAAAGCCTCCCCTTCCGGTGGGGAAACAAAAACTAATGAACGAAATCACCTATCAATTAAAAGTGCATTCAAATTTCCTCTTCTCTTTCTCTCTTTGTGAAACCCATTAAGTCCACACGGTACTTCGCTTGTCACTTGGAATTCCCTCCACCGCTGCCCTGGAAGAGGCAAGAGCGCGCGCGCTTGCGTGCATCTCCCCGCACACAGTCTTGGCGAATTAATTGACTTGGGGGTTTTGAAAAAGAAAGTGTTACAAAAAGTCATCTCATAACAAAGAAGAAACGCCAACAAAGGAGAAAGAGAAACAAGAAATCACCGTAAAGAAAGAAAGTCTCAGTTCCGGAGGAGAGTGTGGTCGTGTGCATCAGCAGCCACAGCAGTAGCAGCAACAACGGGCAGCGGGAGAAAAGGGCGCACCACATTGCTGCACCACATGTTCATTGACTTTTCCTCCTCGTCTCCTTCCTCGTTTTGTTTTGCATCTTTAATTGTCGTGGTAGTTGCTCGGAAGAAGCAAAACTAGTCAGGAGAAGCTGTGGTGCCTCTCTCGCAGCAACGATTTGAAGAGAAATTTTCGATGTCCAGGTTAAATGAGAAGGTTTCTGTTCGGCTGCATGATAAATGAGACGTGATTTAATTGTGAAAATATGACTTGAAATTTGGACAGTTCTGTGGTCTGGGCGATTGTCTTGGATCGAACTGTGCTTAACGGAAAGTAGAGCGCAATCATAAGAGTACAGCACATCCGAGAAAAGATGCAGTAAACGTTTGTCGAAGAGTAGACTTTCGCGGATTAGAATATTAAGAAAGTTATGAGGTGAGCAATGAACGTATGCAGCTATTTAGATTTGTTTAGAGCCCAGATAAGTTGAAGTTGAGCCAAATTTTCCACGCAAATTGCGAATAAAGCAGGATATTTTACTCTTGTAAACATGAGAAATATGCGTTATTTATGTCTAGAGCTGCATGTTCATAGCTTTCATGGCACTGTGGAGCGACAGTAATCAGAAAGGAAAGTTCTTCTCTAGTCGCAGCTAGGGGACTTAATACCTCCTGCTCAAACAAAAACTCTTGAGGATAACTACCGTGGCTGCAAAGTAGCAAAATGCTAGGAAAAAGGTGAAAGCAAGCGTCAAGCTTCCTCAAGACCCAGGAAAAGCGGACAGTTAGTTAGTGTTGAAAAGTATGCACTCTTGGAAATGCATTATATGCAATATATATATGGAATTAAATAAATACTTAAATAATTTTCAAAATTTGGCGTTATTATTTAAACGAATCCGGTTTGACATACCAAAACATTTTTCACATTTGGGACCCAAACCCGGGTGAGCAGAAACAAAAAGTTCGTTACAAATGGAACTTGCAGCTAGAGTGACCTATCGTGGCCAGGCCACAAAAATTGTGAAAGCCGTAACGGAATATTTGCCATTTTTGGAATCTAGGCTTGGATCTCAGCAGAAGAAGGATTGAGACTTTTGATTTTTCCTGACAAGTACTGGTCAGTTGTCCCTGGTAAGCAGCCCTTTATATCGCCCCTACTTGCCAGCAGTGAAGACCATATTTAGGTGGACTTTGCAACGAAAGGAATTGTTTGGTACGCAGATTTTTTCGAACAGAAACTCATCCTCTCCAGTCTGTAGAGCCGCTTGGTAACTTGAAACTACCGGCATTCTACGAGTGGAAGTTAAAAACGAATGCAAGACTGCAGAATTGATCTCCAAGTGCATATGCAGAAAAAGAGATGGGTATGATGCTGCTCGAACGTTACGACTGTCCAAAAATCTAAATCTTCATCGGGAATATGATGAAGCCGTTCAGAAAAATGACATTCGACGGCTTTGCTGAACCTGTACCTACGAAGACGGAACATTATTCAAACGTCGTGTTTTATCTCCCGGACCGCCCGTTGTTCAAGGCTAGCAGCACTACGGCGAGAATGAGGATAGTATTTAGTGCATTCGCTCGCAGCCAGGACTCACCATCTCTCAACGACACTTTGCAAGTAGGCGTATCGCTTCGTGTGGTTCGCTCCAGGGGCACTTCATCGGCATTTACAACAATACCCGGATTATCGCATGACCAGAGTCACCTTTGGATTCTGTTGACGGCCACTATACGAGATCATCTGACACACGAAGAATCGAATCATCCTAACAAATGTCGTCTTCTGCGGAGAAGTTTCTACGTGGATGACCATGCTATGGCACTGCATATGGAGGAAGATGCAATTCGAGTAAGAATCTTTGGGTACTGAAAATACACCGGTAGTACAGAAGGTGCTCGGATTGCACTGGTTTTTGCTCGGAGATAAGATTGGCGTAGCAACGAATCCATTGGAAGAGATGAAAAGGCAACCAGGACCTAATAAGAGAGAAGTATTGCTAGGCGCCTCGATCCATTGGGTCTGCTCGGAATTCCTGTGAAGCTAAAAATACTTTTCCAACTTTCTTGGAACATGACTGGAAGTATGTTAAGGGATTGCAACATTTAAAGGAAAAAACTGTACGACGGTCAGTACTTTTAAACTGTTGGTTACCTACGAAGGATGTTCACATTTTGCCGACGCCAGTCTTAAACCATTTGGAGCTGAGACATATTTAGTATGCACGTAAGGAGAAGTAGTGTCTTCATTTCAATGTGCAAAGTCTCGTGTCGCCCCAATGAGCTGGAGCTGACTGGCTCTTTAATCGCAGCTCGTTTTTTTTTTTGCCTATTTTTATCGTAAAATCGAATGCCGGATTTGCACTTAACAGTTACGCTTCAAAAATTACGTTGAAAATAAATAAAGTCCGAAGGGACCAAGTGGAAACCAGGTTAACGAGATAAAACTACAAACAAAAGTCTCAGAATTTGTAGCTAATGTAGTTAATGCGGACGTTTTGCAATTTTCACCTTTTTGAAAAAATGGGCCACGTTAGAAGGGCGGCGGAGCGGTTAAGGATTTCCTAGCGAAGAACGGAATAAGGTGGACATTTTGGGTCGAGCGAGTGCAATGGTGGGGCAGATTTTGGTGATAGGTAATGCCAAACTCACTTCGGCGAAATAAGGACTCCCTTGGCTGAAGCCGAAGGAGTCATCAACATCCGTCCACACATGTGAGCAACGATCATTTGGATATAGAAGCTTTAGCTTTTTTTGGGGACTCAGTATGGACCTAGGTGATTTGCAGAGCGATGATAGAATACGATGTTTTAAAATGCGTCGCCAAAAATACTCCATTAGTTGTAGAAGGGTTGGAACTTAGAGTATACTTTCTTCTGCGTCTATTTTGGTGTAGGATTCTACCAATTTTCTATTCAAACGCTATTCGTTCCTCGAAGCCAGTCAAATTATTGTGCAACTTATCGATTCCGACAGGTGTGCCTCACAGAGTATATTTAAATATATATATCTTCAACTTAAATAAAGTTCGAGCAAGACGTTTGGCATTATTATTTAAACGAATCCGAAACATTTTCACAGTTAATAATCCGTATGAGCTAGTGCCAAACACGTATGTTTGAGCGAGCGAATACACCTACTCAATGAGCCAACCTATAATGTCGTACACGAACGACTGGAGGCTGGAAAACAACCACACAACTGTTTCGTTAAGCATGAGCTACAGCGCTCTGATCTTCACCGCGCATTTACGAATTTGACAGAGGAAAGGGAAAATATGAAAAGTGGCAAATCAGCTGAAATTGAACTATAATTCGTCAGAAATTCCCCTTTTTGAAAAAAAAAAAAAAAAATAAAGCAAACACGGGAAGAATTTCTGATATATGGCTATGCGCGCATATGCTCATTGTGATTAGTCATGTGTTTTTTGAAACATTTCGTTAAAATTTGACTTTACATTATAGTTCAGCCTTAAGGTTGCAGAAATCGAGTGAAATCGAATTCAAATAGGACTTCAAATTCGAGTGAATCTGGTTTTCAGTGTTCGATTTCATAATGGCTGAAACATAATAGTGCGTTTGCGTTGTCTTTCAAAGTACAATTCAATGGCCATACACAAAATACTATGTCGACCTGCATTACTGAAAAATGAGAGGTGGATGATCGCAAAAACGTAAAACGTAAGCCCACCGCACGTCATCATCGAACATGTCGGAACACTTTTGACAAATTAAGGGTTTTTGAAAGCAGCTGACGCAATACTTTTCATCCGGTATTTGAGCGAGAGGGAACAGCCTGGCACGGATTTTTATTTTCGAGATGCATTCATCCCTCGCATTGGGCGGGAATTTTGGGCAGGAAAAGTTTCTTGCAAAACTTGTATATATATGAAAATAACGCAACAGTGAAACCGCGCACAGCGAGGTATGAGTGTACTACCTAAGCTCGAAAGGAAAATTGCCAAGCCTGAAATTAGATTTATAAGTTATTTAAAATTATAACTTGGTTTGTTGTAAAAACGAACTTGACGAACTAGACAAAACTGAATCGATATCTCTAAAACACTAACTAAACAATCAGTTTAGCAATTAAAATCATACGGTAATTTATACGCTGACATTTCCTGTCAGTCCTACACTGAACAATCAGTCCGACTGAGCCCGATCACGATAACTTCTCATACTCCCTCTCTCACTCTTTACAATAAGTCCATCTCAGAAGAGAATTGCCTTCAGATTTGGAAGATCTTTCATTGTCAAAGCCACATAAACGAAAGCATTGCGTACGACTCAATGTTCTCTCACTCCAAAGCATTATATATGTTCTCGTTTGAAGCACGGTTTCTTGAGAGACAGATCGACAACTGCGAACTTTACAGAATTTGTGCCTCGATTTGAAGACCACAAAGAAGTTGAAAGCTTTTGATAAAATTTCACACAAAATCACTATATTTAAACTGACAACCCCCTCTTCGTCAACTGGATCGAACGTTCAGTACTATCTCCAAACCCATCAGAGCCACATCGGGCGTTCCTCAAGACAGCCACCTCTTTCCTTTGATTTTCGTACTTACTATAAATGACTCATTAACATGAACTCTCATCTCTCTATCTACTACGATGACATGAAAATGTATTCGGTCATCACCTCTCCCTCCGACTTATACTCTCTTTAAAACGACCTAAATAGATATTCTGTCTGGTGTATGGGGAACGATCTTCAACTAAAAGTCAGTAAATGCAAATACATTATTTACTCCCACAAACGTCCACCAGAATAGTATAGAAACCACCACTAACCTGCCCACAGTTTTACCTTTACCCGACTTAGGCGCTATATGTGATCGTAAGCTAAACTTTTGTACCCCGCTTTGTCAAGCTCTGATCTACAGAATTATAGAATCCCCATCTGTTCGCACCAATCTCCACAATTATAAGTCTTCATCTCTATTCCATATTAGGACACATCGCACTTATTACGGCTTAAATCGGTATCAAGAATGTTACACTTGGCTAACACCACGGACCAATCATTCCACTTCCATTCCAGCAAAGACTCTCTTCGAAAAAAACCCTCAGTTCAGATTAAAAAAAAAAAAAAAAAAAAAATGAGCAAGCATTCCTGCCTTCTTACTGCTGCTTGGCAGTTGTAGTTAAGTCAACACAGAAGAGACTTGCACCGGTAAGAGAATGTCCGAAAATTCTTTCCGTCTGTTGTCTTCACTCCAAATTAGCCGTTACTTCGACTTTGTGTAGCCTTCAAAGTTGCGCAGGATATTGAAAAATTGTGTTTGGGAATTTCGAATAGATTTTGGAGTTTAGGATATACATTAAACAACAGTCAAGGATAACACTTACGACATCAATAATAAAACTCCATAGTAAGAGTCCATCCGCCCGCACAACCGCGACAGAAGGTCACATGAACAACTTTTATCGTTAAACCTTAACATGCCCATTCGTCCAATCTAAACTACCGAAGTGATGATGACCTTTTCACAATCAATCAAATCTGAATTCCTTTAATTTTATTTAACGCGTCTTTTTCATTTTCCATTCCATACGTGTATGTACACAACTCAAGCCTCTACCAAAATCGTATTCTAGTTTTGAACCGGAATGCGATTACCAATGTATCCCATGCCAAAAAACTAAGCAAATTCTCGTTCCCATTTACGATTCATTTCAGATGAAGATTTCCCAACGCTTGACTGCCTTCTCTGTTGCACAATAATCATCCAAGCACCTAAACCATTCATAGGCTAACACCTGCCTCAAAACCAAACAAAGCAATATGTAATGACTTGCGGCAAATTTTGATTATAAATAAATTTTCATATGGGCACCATGTAGAAATTCAAAAAAGAAGTAAAAACATTTTTCGTAAGCTCAACTCAGTCTTTCCTCAAGTGACTCATCGACTCAACGTCTCACAAGCTGCAATCCGCAATTAACCTCAAAAAAGAAAATGTTTTGTAGTGAAACCGAATGGTATTAAGCTCGTGATTAACGGGCTTTTCACATAAAAATGTGATTAAGCGCGGCTCCATGGTGCCACTGATGGATGCTATTGCAGATTCCAATGATAGGATAATCATCATGGTTATCTCTCTTACTCTCAGATTGATCGGATGGGTTCAAAATAATAGGGAGATATCAATGCGCAGACAATTTGCCCCGACGTAATCGACTGGAATCAGTGTCGTATTCAATTTGAGATCAATGTCATTTCGTGATGTGGTGGTGGCTAGCTAAAGTATGTGCAAGCCCGATTGTTAGGAAGTGTCATCCTTAAAGGGCCCACCTCATATGTCGGCGACCCACACTACCGACGTAATAGACTGGAATCAGTGTCATACTTAATTTGAGTGGCATCCCTGGCAGGAACAGATTTGCCTGAATTACAACAACCACTCCACCAAGCTGCAGTCAAATTGTCTTTCCACTGGCATGTGCCTACAGTGGACACCATGACTCAGAATACTTACTTATGTTCAGCGAGTGGAAGGTCAGTGATTCACAGACAACTTGGTCAAGCATAAACAACATGAGTCATGGTTGATTTTGCAACTTGAGTTCTGTAGGTGCCGATGCCAGGAGTGACATACATATAGTTGTGGTTCGGTTAGGGGAATATGAGAGTGGATTGAATATAAAAACCGAAAATACGAATTTTTGTACGCTGACACTTAAATTGAAGGTCATTGGTGTAGTAGATTTAAACAGCGATAGCTTTGTACAGAATCTAAATGATGTAATGAATGCGAAGAGCGGGCATGGTTCACCTACTTACTATTAACCAAATCATGCGAAGGAAATGCTGGAAACTGTCCATCTAGAGAGAAAAAGAATCATCTCGTAAGGAATATTAGTGAAATTGATATTTTAGCAAGGTCTATAGGTTTCGGAACCAACAGACGAATGTCGCAGACTCCGCATCTAAATTGGATGGGGAACACGTGGAAGATTGATAGGAGATAAGTAAACGAAGCTAAAAAATCAGTATTAAACTGTATGGAAGGAAAAACTACTTGATATTGTATAAGCCCATAGGTAAACATGTCCAACAAAAAGTCTGAAAAAATCGTATAAACACTCCGTTCCAACTGAATAGGTACAGCACATTTTAAATGTATATGGTTCAATGTTTGGGTTTGTCTTGAATGGCTTTATTATGTTATGCATTTAACTTCTTGCCTACGATGTTGAGAAAATAATTTGAAAAAATGCGAAATCAAATCGGAATGCTACTTTGGTTGTTGCCCTCTTGCATAGCAATACATACCAAAAAAAGCCGTTTTTACTTGCATCAACTGAATAGGTACAAGTGCAATATCTTCTTTGTTTGTGAGTGTGTTGCAAATATTGACACGCTCAAGGAATAGTTAATGAAGGTTGAATAAAAATCGATCCTAAACTCCATTTCAGCTAAAATTGGAACAAGCATGTGTGAACCAAAATCCCTTCGTGTTGCGGAAAGGGTTAAAATCGATGTGTTGAAGGACCAAGGACTAGATGGGCGTGTTATATCCAACAGAATTAAAGCAAGTCTTAATGTCAACTTTTGGTATTTAAGGAACGGTGACTGACACCTGAAGAACACGAATGGTACGGAATGGAAACGGCCATAACAGCAACGGATAAAAGAGCAATTTAAAGATATATTGAGATATCGATTTGTTTTTCAAATTATTTTCTCAACATCATAGGCATGAAGTTAAAGGTATAACATGAATAATACATGTACGTCAAAGCCAAATGTTGTACCTTTTCAGTTGAAAAGAAGTGTATATACTAAGCTCGTGGAATGTAGAGAACTAACATTCATTACGTATAATATTATAAGCTGCTTTCCGATCAATATCTACGATTGACCAAATTTCTATTTTTTATTAAAAGAAATCCTGAGGACCGTCAATACACCCTCCCAGTCTCACACTCTTCCATCCCATACCAAAACTCTTTCATTCCTAATTTTTTGAAATACTTACATACCTACTCGCATACTTACGTCTGGATTAATTAAGATCTACGTTAGTTCAGTTCCTTTTTCACTGTTTTTATTTTTATTTGAATTTTCGATTTTGATAGGAGATTCCACATATTGATCCAACTTTAGAGTTTTGCTTACCTGCAAGAAAGAAGAAAGGTTTATGATTAAAACTCAAAACAACAGCTTTGGATAGATTTAAAAACACAGAAATAATAATTTGTCATAAATTGACATGACGACGTGGCACCCAAGGTAGTGGAGATTTTCTGATTCGAAAACAGACTTTCCTTTGCATTTTAATTTTTACAAAACCATTGCAGAATACTGTTAGAAACGACAATGGTTGTTAATGTCCATAATTTTGGTACATAATGTGGAAAAAAAAAACAAAAAAGGAGCTTTTAAAGGCTATATGATCTCAGTAAATTACACGGTATACAACGTCATCTTATGCATTATTCGCAGATTTTTACCAGACGAGAGCCTAGTACCATCGACAGAACATAGGGTAATCAACCCTCTTTGGACGTCTTTGACGGCTGCAAACGAGAGCAAGGAGGGATCATCTATCTTGTAGGATGGCAGCTTAAGAGCTGATGAACTGATAAGCTAACTGAGGCATCCAAAACTCCGGTCAGCAGTAGCTACCTGGTTTCAAAGGTCAGGTAGGGACCTTGGAATAGATATGGAGGCGGATCACAGCGTGGAAGAGGATACCGACACCGGATGCCTTTCGGACTCCTTATCCCGGGGGCTAAACAAATGGACCTGTCCTCCCAGTTGGTGGTTGTAAGTGAGATTAACTTCCCCATCGCGTTAAAAAAATAGAGTTCAGCAACACGAACACGAAACTGCCTCGGGTACGGACGAATTAACTGTTGACGACCCCAGCAAAAGGAAAAAGGATAATGGCTTTCAATTCTGCCCGTGGAATGTGAGTTCCACTGACAAACAAAATATGCGGTGGGATGTGCCGGACATAAAGAGGATACAAAACTGCGGCATGATCTCCTAAAAAGAACATACGATCAAAGCTCCATATAAATGCTACGACACCAAAATCGTTCTAAGAGATTTTGACACCGAGTGCAGGCTGGCACATGCAGCGAAGCTGGAAGCCTACAAAGCAACGCTGCAACGAATAGCCAGAGCTCTACGAACAGAGACGAAGGGAATAGACCCGGCTTCTCAGGAGGAAGAAGAAAGGGCACGAGAAGGCCGATACGGCAGGAATGATATCCGAAAATGTTACCAAAGGGTGTAACAGTTATGCAATAGATATAAAGTTCGGACACAAGACTGCCGGACGAAAATGGACAACTAGTAGTAGAGTCCCAGCCGATACTGAGAAATTGGAGCAACCATTTCTGCAGACAGTTAAACGGCGAATCAAAAGATTATAACTTAATATTGTAAAGAAATATATTATTATTAAATAAATAAATGAGGACATGTTCCACTCCACACAATGGGCAATGAATAGAAAAGAATTCCGTCCTCCCGACTTAGACGAAGTCAAAGTTCGGGGAAATCTCGCCATATCGAGACTTAAGTCGAATAAAGCTGCTGGTGCAGACTGCAGATCTCTTTAAGACAGCTGGAGATGAGCGGGTAGGGTTTATGTACCAACTCATCTGTAAGACACTGTCGGAGGAAGTGTTGCCCGACGAGTGGAATCTGAGCATCGTTTGCCGGATCCACAAAAAGGAGACTACTTCAATTTTGTCAACTACCGAGGGATTAGTCTCCTAAACATGTCCCACAAGATCTTTTCTGCTGTTTTGTGTGAGCTACTGAAACCATTCGTGAATAACCCGAAAAGTCCTTATCAGTGCGCTTCAGGCCGGGGAAGTCCACAATAGACCAAATCTCCACACTACAGAAGGTACTGGTAATGCAAATCGACACACACCATCTACTCGTCGATTTCAAAGCCGCATATGACAACGTGCATAGTGACGAGCTATACAATACATTCCTACCAAACTCGTCAGACTGAGCAAGGTGACGATGGAGAACTCTCGCAATCAAGCGTTTGCTGGAATTGAAACGGAAGCGGCTGAAGACTCACTTCAGGCGGTAAACGAGGGCAAAATAAAGTATATGCAAAACAGGACGCACAGGTCCTTATCAACGCACGTCACCGTAGGCAGCTATAACTTCGAGGTAAGGAAGGACTTCGTCTACCTCGGCTTCGCGGTAAACAGTACAAACAACATCAGTACCGAGATTAGACGGAGACTGTCAAACGTTCTTGCTATGAGGTCAAGAGGCAATTGAGTAAAAGAGCCCTCTTTCGGAAGGCTAAGTTGACTCTGTATACGACCTTGATCACTCCCGTCCTCCTCTACGGCGTGGAGACATGTGCTATATTCAAAGCCGCTTGGTGTGCGAAACTGGAGACAGCTGTCGAGAGATAGGGCCGACTAGAGTGGCAAGTTATGTGAGGCCTAGGTTCACCCCGGACTGTAGCGCCCTTAAAAGAGAAGAATAGCATGTGGCAATGTGTGATCACGATGTGCTATACACAATCTACGTATTTCGGCTGCATTCGTTTCCTATTCTAATAATCACTAATGAGTGGCTGCGAATAATACCTATGGATTGCCTTTGAATCTTGCACATTATGACTTGTTCTGTCTGAAAGTGGAAAGACACCATGGTTGGATGTCATTTATGGCTTGAAAATGTACGTACATACTTGATGGATACATTTTTCTATTAAAGTTCACATTACTTTTCTTCAAAAACAATCGTCAAACTACAGGACTCAATTGAAAACATTCTTTAGTCAATATCGTTACCCTGTAATGCCCGTTAAAGTTTACGACCACCAATCCGTTAATTGTCTTACCACCTTCTATGAACTGTCGCTTTGCCGTCATCTCTTCGCATTCTTTTCAGCAGCGGCGCATCGCCTTTGATCCCATGCAACCAAATAAGTCTCACCTTCGTGTAATTAAAAAGGAAGACCGTCCACGAGAAGCGATTTCCCTCCCATCATCGATCGTTTGATCCAGGGTGAGTGCTGAACTCCAGTAGCAACTTCAAGTCGTCTCGAGAGTTAGCATTTTTCCAATGGCGTTTTACAAATTTTATCACATAAGTCTTCAGCAGCCGATTAACATAAGTATCTCCGAGTCGAGATACGAAGAAAAATTAAATGATTCTCAAAGTGTATGATGTTTTGTGGTGTAGTGATGTGTAGTGCTGTATAGCCGTTAATTTCGATGAATCCAGCAGATACTGTGTGTGTTGCTCATAAATATTCATGACTCACAAGCGCAAGAAGCGAGGCGGAAGATGAGGAGAAGATTATCGCGTCACTAGTGGCGTGTGTATTGATTTTATTGCTCTTCCAGCCATGGGATGGCGTTCTCGATGGTAGCCATCTCTACTGTATTGGAGGGTTCCCACGCTCGACGCGTTTTGATGTTTCAGTGAACTCGGCATGATTAGCAATAAATATCATGCACATACACACACACATACTCACTCTTGCCGACTTGTGAGCATGGGAGAAGCGTATTTGGTAGCTATAAGCTCTTGAACTTTCCTTCCGAGGGACTCTATTGACTCCAGAGTCTAGAGTACACGGCCCCTTGTAACTACTTTAAACAACACTTTGATCGTGTTGCTGTTGGGATAGGAGCTTATCTGTTTAATCGCCTTCACCGGGAGTATTCGGTGATGATAGCGAGACCATCATGACGGCCGATATTACTAGCGGATGGGACACTCCTTTTCATTGAGAAATTCTCGTATGTGATGGTAGTTGCAAATTTAGCCGGTATAACAAGACTTCAGTGTCAGTGTGTAACCAGTTTGTAACGTGGAGTGGATGAGATTCGTGTGTGGGCAGCAGTGGACCCGAATTCAAATTCATTCATGCTGTGAGGGCTTGGCTCTGAATGGACTACAAAGACTTGATAATGGGGTTTATTTTCCAGGTCTATTCCCAATACGATGTAGTTACGCAATGAAAGTTGATTCTTCGATTCGGTCGAAAAAAAATTCTTTACTTCGTTCAGAGGTTTCCGTAAAGTACAACAGTATTCATGTTAAAGGACAATCTTAAAATAAGTAAAAATAAATAATTGAATATAAATACCAGCCAGTATGATTTAATAAGTGGATAAGTTAACTTTGGAAGTTTTATGGTGTTTTTGGAGGGTACTTTGCTAACGAAACGATCGAACGAATACCTGCGGCAATCGTGCTTATTCAAAATCCATACTTATTCACCTAATTCACGGAAACTTTTGTATTTAATATTAACCTTTGATGTGGAGACGGTGTTATTGCTTCGCGACGCATTCATTAACTGCATGATTTTATGTTGAATATTGCAGCAGTCAGATATCTTTCGGGAAATGTTTTCTTGTTTAACGCAGTTCTCCACATGGCGATACCTTTTGAAAGGTGAAAATATAACGCACGACGGCAGTATATACAAAGCGAATGAATGTTTCTGTTTACTACTTAATGTTGCATTTTATGCACAACATGATTTACCTATCGAAGCTTCTAAGCTAAACTTGGTATACAAGATGATTTTAGAAGCTGAGTGTTTTTGCATATTGAACTTCAATATAATAAGGGCCTGCATAAACAATTTCAGGCGAAAATATCTCGTGTATTGGATACTGCATGTATCTATGTACTTGGATATGAGTATTTACTTTTTAATTATCAGCATGTGTCCCTTTACATACTACACCCATGGAAGAAAGTCCAAATAAACAACAGGTCCCCAATGCCAATCACTTATAGTCGAACAGCCTTCTTCAATCTAGTTTGTATGTCATGACATAAAAAAATCGCGTTATTCACACAAGTTTCGTTGTGTTATCTTTCTGATTCTGCTTCAATGGGAACATATCACGCCTCATATTTACAATCAAAAGACTTCAGACGAACTTTCTTAAAAACCATTCTCTTATCACGCACTCCTCGAATGAATTTGAATTCGTCTTATCAGAAATTTATGAATGAAAACTAGTCCCTTTCATAAGACTTTATCTCGCCACCTCCGAAGTGGCTCGTAAAAATAACTGAGAACGAGTTAAACATCGAAAATCAAAAGTCAACTAACTTAGTCTAAATCCAAGCCCAAATGGCTGCAAACAAAGCCCAACCAAAATTCATCTCGTCCACTGTGTAACGACCAATAAACTCATCGACTTAGACCTTTGAATTCCACTATTAATGCCACTTAATTCTGTATTCAGATACACATTCAAATGATCTATACCAGACCGAGAACCCTGATCGAACAATGGACCGAAATTAATCTCGAATAATTTCCCGCCATTAGGAAGAATATAATTGGTCTTTCTCTTTTTGTCTGTCTTCCCCGGGCGCGAGGTGGTGACAACATAATTCAAATGATTGCCCCCATGGTCCCAGTTGCCATTTGAAATCGTTTCCGCTGTTTCGATGGAATTACTGGAAATTTTGAAATTTTCTCACGCGCGCGCTTTCTGTTGACGATGAGACGGACGGACATTGCTTCTTTATCCTCTCCATTTTCCCTTCATTTCATTTTGGATGGGTCATTGATTGTTTTATTATTGTTGGTCGATGTCGTAATGAATTTGGGAATAGATTTGAGTTGATAATGAATAATAGCGTGGAGATTAATTAGACTTCCGGCATTGATTGGTGGTACACTGAGAGAACATATTAAAGCTTTATGAGATTCGAATGGGTTTTCGTAATCGGAGACTCATTTAATGAGGGAAGAGAAAATATATTCCCGTATTGACAAATATTTCTTAAGTAATTTTGGCATTTGATGATAGTTTCAACTGAAACAATGGTGGCTCTAAATATTAACATCTTAAGTGCTAAAATGTTTTTTTTAACTGCAAACATATTCTCAGTCTTGAGGGGGACGGAGAATAGTCCAATGGTGGAGGAAGTCGTTTTGGTGATTGAATCGCTAAAATGTTGGATGAAATCCGGCCAGAAATGCTTAAGGCAATGGCAAAGAGTGAGTTTTATGGCTCTCTCGTGTCGCTAAAGTTGCCTGGGAACGTGGTGAGACACCTGGCGATTGGCAAACTGGGATGATTGTCCCACTTTTCAATAAAGTGTATTGCACCAACTATAAGGGCATATCTCTTTGAAGTCTCCCGGGGCAAGTCTACGCTAACGTGTTGGAAGCGCGTTATAGAGCTCTGGTCGAGCACAGTATGGGGGACAAACAGTGCGGCTTTCGTCCCGGTAGATGTACAACCGACCAGCTTTTTACTCTAAGAATGGTACTTGAGCAGGCTTGGCAGTATGCCAAACCCATTTGTGGATTTGAAAAAGGCATACGACCGAGTTCCTCGAGCTTATCTCTGGAGTATTCTGCAGGAGTGTGGGATTGATGGTCTCCTTCTAAGGGCCATTCAGTCTCTATACACAAATTGTTGTCAGCTGTCTCCGGGTTAACGGAGCTAAATCAACACCTTTCACCGTGGGCGTTGGACTTCACCGAGGGTGCGTCTTGTCATTTCTCTTTTTCATTGTATATATGGACTGGATGTTGCGGCGGAGCCGAGATGAGGAATGTTTCACATTGGGAGAGTTGAGCGTAAGTCATCTTCTTTTTGCAGATGACTTAGTGATCCTCACATCTTCCCAGACGGAACTCCAGCGGGCACTCGATACGTTTGTGACCGTAAGTGCTGATGCTGGAATGAAGGCCAACGTGGACAAATCGGAGATTATGGTCATCTCCAGAACGCCGGTTCAATGCACTCTACGGTTAGTGTAGTCCCATTGAAGGAGGTGGAGAAGTTTAAGTATCTCGGAGTCGTTTTCAAGAGTGATGGAAAGAGTAATGCTGAGCTTTCCTGTGAGATTGGTCAAGCTAGGTAATTTTTTAAACAGCTTGGTAGATCTCTAATCCGGAAGGCCGAGCTTGATGTCAAAGCCAAGTTAGCGGTTTTCAACTCAGTATTTGTTCCAACTCTCACCTATGGTCATGAAATTTGGGTAATGACCTAGAGACTAAGATCGCGAATACAAGCTGCTGATATGAGATTTCTCCGTGCTATTGTGGGAATTACTCGCCGGGATAGGGTGAGAATCACGGCAGTGCGAGAGGAACTCAACATTGATGAGCTGCTTCTTCGAACGGGGAGGGCTATGCTTCGTTGGTTTGGTCACATGGCACGAATGTAACCTTCATCACGACTTCCGAGTCGGGCGTTGAATGCAGTTCCATCAGGTAGGCAACCGCTTGGCAGACCCGGGATGGATGGACCAAGTCCAAAAACTCGCCTGGTTATAACTCCTGATGAGTTAGAGTCGATGGCGGAGGATCTAGTTGCCTGGAGATCTCTCGTGCGTGGTTTACCTCCGCGACCCCTTTAATGGAGCACGCGGGTCAGAAAATGATGATGATGAACATATTTTTTTATACATAAAGGTAAATCCTTCTAGGAACAGATGTGAGCTTTCGAGTTACACAGCATACGTATGTCGGTGTGCCTCTGGTTTACTCCGGTCACTGATTTTGGTTTGGTGTGCCGCACTGTGTGAACAAAATGAAAAGGTTCTCATCTAAACTTATTTTTTATTCAGTGGCATAACTTACAAGCAAATGTACAGTGAAAGCTTAGAGAATTAGGATTATTCCTTTAAAGCTATTTTTGTCTTTTCATAAGTTCACTTAATGGAAACAAATTGATCGAATTATCCTCTATCCACCATTCTGCAAACGCAAAGTCAATCTGGAGACTCACTAGATCCAGTACGCAAGCATATCCACTGATCGTATAAGCATGCGTTTCAAAGATTCTATATTTGCAATAAGATCCCGCCTAGAACAAATCATTGACTCTAAAACGGATCATAATTTCTAGTCTAAAGGCCTGGGATTGATCGTTCGTGCATGTCGTGTTGACTAAACATACATTTCATCATTCTTGAGTATGTTCATAAATCGAGTTCGTACTGTACATATCTACATTTTACGGATATGTTTGCTTTTTGCTTAGTAGGAAATATCAGTCGGAACAGTCAGAGTAAGATCAAGTCTACATTCTATTAAATCACAGACTGACTGGAGGCGCAATGACATTCCAATGGCGTCACGTATGACAAGACAATAATAATTGATCGTCCCATTACATTTTATACTATTATATTATTTTTCATTCATCTTTGTTTTTGTTTTCCATTCTGGCTAGTTCTTCATTTTCGTATGACAAAACTATACAATATGAAACGTCATTGAAGTGATGAGACTCCAAAATATTTAGCTCAAATCAGCTAAATTGCTTAAGTCAGGTCGTTAGAAAACTTTCTGAATCAAATCAAAACCAGTTTCTCAGTATCTTCTGCCAATATCGATGATAGACACAATTACCATCACTTTAGTACGTTTAGTTCAACACTAACTCATCGGTTTTTATTTGTTGAATCTTGACGCCATATCATTGTCCGGCTTTCCTCTTTAGTCCCACTGTCAGTTCGTGATTCGATTCCTGGGCAAGATCTTTCTCCGGTAGATAGCTAACATCAGCAGTTATCTCGCGAAAGAAAATCTAACTTTCCAAAGGGCTATGGACAATGTTAAAACGAGGATTAACTATTCTATAAGCGTATTGACAAGCTGAACATTAGTTTCTTTATACTAGTTCACTTAATTGCAACACACTGATCGATCAAGCCGATATGATAACGTTTACTTCCCCTTCAGTTACATTTGCTATGACAACTGTCTGTCGGCAAACTGCTTGACCAATACTTCACGTCATTTTAATATCAGCACGGAATTCACTATCATCTATTTTCCTCATGTCTCAAAATTCTTCCCACTACCGCTGCAATTCAATCTCAAAACAATGCTCCCTAATTCAGCATTTGCTCAGCAATGCGACAAAATCGCACATTAAAAGACTCAACTCGCAGCGAAACAAATTATATCACGTTCTACTTTTATGCGATATAAAGCGATCATCATTCTATCGTGCATGTGTTCTACAACCTCCGAGCCCTCCCGACATCAGACCGAAGCCAAATTCTGCAGTTTGCTGGTACCGCTCGGGAACATTTTACTACTTTGTTTTGATCTCTCAGATATGATTTCGTTTTTGAATGCTTCACTCGAGCGGCACCGCAACCAACAGCACGCTTATGTATTCCATTGGAATGTATTTTTCCCCTTGCCTGGCGCCCCGCGATTGACACTGCTGTTGCTTCAACGTGACAAATGGTCGACGCTGACGTTTTAACGATCGAATTACTGCCAATTAGCGCGAGCACAGACATTCCGCGAAATTTCATACATTCAACGAATTACCTCTGATCTTTGGAGTCTTCGTGTCAGGAGGAAGCACGATAAGACGGTGGAAGTCGGGTTTTAATGGAAGGACATCATTGGTGTAATCGTAAATGTACGTAGGGATGTACATACATATGTATTTAGCTCAACAGGCCGAGTGTAATTTATGGAACAGTATTACTAACTATTTGAGGGTTATTTAAATGTCGATTGTAGGGCAATTGTATTTTTAGGAAACCTGTACAGTTTTGGTATACCTAGATAGATTTGGTCGCACTGATTGATGACTTCGGTGGAAATGTTGTTTTCAGAAGAAAAATAAAATCATATTTAAGAGTCGGACATTATTTGTGAGACCATTCTAATGGAATTAGAAAAAAATGGAATTGAGGAAATAATAATATCGGGTGACGGCACAGCACGTATGTAAATGGCCAGGGCTAAGCTTCTACAATAACCACTTTTATTGTGCGTATTTTATTTTAATCTCGTAAATGGAAGGTAGGTACCCACAAAAAAGAAACAGCATCTTATTTTGCTTAAGAGCGCTTAATTTTGATTTCAGAAATTCATACATCAGCCTTTTCGTAATATCGTGCGCAACAATCGAAAAAGCAGTTTGGTGCTAGCAAACACAGCTTTACAATATGTCCTTCAATTTGCACAACACTGAACAGTTCTACTTTTCGCCAAATGAATACAAAATACAATTTTATCGTTAATGTCTGACAAAAAACACTTTATATATTTAAACAATATACACAATATATACAATATATACATACAATACAATATATGTTCCGTAAGAGTCTACTTACTCCAAAAGAAAAAAATCAATAAAGTTACGCGAATCATATTTGCTTGATATGAACATTGGTCCTCCAATAATTACATAGGTACAACTTTGCGGTAATTTTTTTGTTGTTACAATAGCTGTAACAAATAAAAAGTCACAAGTGAAAATAATTGGCGTTTGTTTACTTTTGCGCAAGTCATTTTTCTAATTAAATCTCGCTAAATCCGTTGTTTAAAGATCAGCAAACGGTGAATTTTTCTGGATGGCTCAGTTCCTCGAAGTGAACCATGATTTTATAAATAAATTTGTAGACGTGGTTTCGACGTGAGTCTGTCCCGCTACAATTTACATACCACGTATAAGGTCTTGTATGTAATTTGCTCTGAAAATTTCTTGAAGCCAAATGTATAATCTTGTATTGGGTCCAAAACTTAATTCGTGCTGTCTCTCTTCATAATTTGAATGTTTACTTCAGAAACACATGTACTATAATATTATTCATTGTATCATCCCATCTTTCTCACAATTTGTGGATTCCATTCCAAAAGAACTGCGCCGGCAGCCAAGAATGAATCAAGCCAATTTTTGATATTCTGCTGTAATGTGAACCGTATTTCAGTGAGGGCGTTCTGCATCGACCGGAACAAATGGTAGTCAGAAGGGGCAAGGTCTTTGCTATAAGGCGGGTGGGGTAAAACTTCCTTCGCGCCATTGATATTCGGCTGGTTGGCCAAGCCAAAATCACCACTTTTAAATCGTGCAAGCCACTTTTGACACGTTCGCTCAGCTAGCGCATGTTCACCATAAACTTCCACCAAAATACGATGACTTTCGGAAGCAGTTTTCTTCATATTAAAGTAATGAAGAAGAACTTCCCGCAAAAACACTTTTTCAGGCAAAAAGATCGACATATTTGAGTGAAAAACAATTTTTGATGTTTACGCTTCAAATGAATGACATATACTGAAATGACGTACAATGACAGTAGCTTTCCAACGCATGTTCCAATGGAATAATAACATAGAATAATACAAGTTACGCCCTCTCTTAGCTAACCGCACGAATTAAGTTATAGATCCAATATCTTTTTGACTTCGGAATTCTTTCTTGTTTGTTATGAATTGTCAATTTTAGAATACTTGTAATATATGTACTAATATATGTACTTAAAAGTGTACCTTCGGCTTTGAAAACCAAGGCCACTTATTTAGGTCCAAAAGTAACGACACTTTTGAAAGATTTGACGAAGATTCTAAAAAGAATTATACGAATGCTATAGCTTTTTCAAATAATATGGTGACCCTTAAATATCGATTTTCTAAAAATCGGGCCGAGATACAAAATATTCTCCGACGCAAGCGAAGAGGGTTTTACGAAAATGTCAGAAATTGTATCGGAATGGCTATTGTTTACTTCCTACCGTCGTTTACGTATACGATGGCGAATCTTTTAAGCAGGATTAGAATTTAGCTGGATTTGGTACAAACACTTCGATTGAACTTTCGGTAAAACAAGAAATACCTTAATACATTCATCTTCATGATCACATTTAAATTTGAAAAATATTCACTACTGCTAGACAAATTCTTGTGGGTTGTAAGAAATAGACTGTAGATGTAAGAAAGTAGAAGCGCGTGTTGTTCTCACGTTCCGAAGAATGTACATCAAGTATACATATGTATTGTTTTATAAAGAAGCAATCCTGAATATCAAACTACGAATACAATTTGTTTTTACAATTCTTTTACTTTTCTTACAACTTCAGCCTAATACATACATATATAGTATTCGAATCTGCAATTAGATAAATATTAATGTTTTCACCAGAAATGAAGTATGATAGAGATTTCCAACTTCACAGCTGATTGACCCCTACCCATCAACGAATTCCAGAGGCTTTTTGACAGTTATTCATGCATTTTTATATATAACGTAGATGTCGTTCTCTGATTTCATAGGCAATATAAAAAAAAGCTTTAGACAACAATATAAAATATGGTTGTCAAACAATTTAAGGGGCAAGAGAAGTAGAAGTTGGGCATCCCTATCATTCACAAGTTGAAGTTTTTCTATTTGTATCCATCGTTTCATATCATTTTTGATATTTTTTGACATGATAAGCACTCAGTACAGTGATTTGCAAATGGGAGTCCTTATAATCCTTTTTGGAGTTTATGTTTTAAACATTCTCGCATGTATGTGAATCAAAACCAAATACATACTCCCGTTTTAAAAATGTTTACATACAAGTGAGAATGTCTGAAATTGCATGGCAATTTCGCATTTAGTAGGTTATCCTGTAGAAGAGAAGCTTACCACAAGAGGTATAGGAGTTGGCTGACTCTTTTATCTTCCCTTGAACAAGAGCGTAAATATGTAACATTTTCTAAATTCCCTAGAATTTAAAGTCAACATCAAAGAACACAAAAACAGCAGTGCAGAAACCAAGCCTCGATTGTTTTGCGGCGCATCCGCCCGGCTATTAAATTCTAGTACATTCCTCAAATGCCATCTGTCTGCATAAATTAATCGTCATAAACTCGATTCTCGTCATTAAATAAGATTTGCAATTTAAACCCCTTAAATTTGTATATCATGTGACCGATCCGTCCGAGCAGGCCCCAACTAATACCTAAATCACGATGCATAAATTGCTTCAAATATTTCGTGGCGTGACTCAAGCAAAATCCAACATGAAACCGACAACAAATTACTCAACACATGCCCAAACCAGAGTGACTACAGATGAACTGGAATTAATTTGCTTCTCTTCACATGGCTCTAGTTTGACCGGTATTAGTGGCGTGTGACTTAAAAATGTAATTTAACCAAAAAATTGGCATAGAGGGTCTATGGGATTTGACAACCAATTAACAATCGAAAGAAATAAATTAACCAGCAAAAAGGAAACAATGTCCACCCAAACACGGCAGACCCGCTCGACACGAGAAAACAGAAATTTGCATAAGAATTCCTTTTGTCTCATTCGTGGTCGCGGTCATCGTGGTGAAGCTGGTCAGAGGAGGGTGTTCGGAATTTTCAAATTCATTTGCGGCATGTGACTCAACTTGTTGCTGCGGTCTGGCAATAAACATCACAGTCTCCACGTAACGATTACTTTCAGAAACATGCGCAAGGTTATTGTGACAGTTTTACCGTCAGCAGCATTGATGGATTAGACTGGATACCGCTCTCGCTGTTTAATGGTTGTATCAGTTGATTAGGTAGGTTTTAAGTCCTGTAATAATTCAGGTTGTTGGACTTGAGTGAAAATCTGGGCACAAATTACTAATTCACAGTATTGTTGCTCAAGTATTCGATTTCCTGTTCCCTAAGCCGCGACCTAGTGTATGCCTCAAAGTAGTAATAATCGCAGTCAAGGAAATATGAACCTATTCTTGTAAAATCCTCGCAGGCATTCTAAATGTGTTGCCATTTCAGATAGGCCATATTTGCAAGATTCGGTACACACATATGCCAAAATGTGGGCATTTGCTTTTGCAATTTCGTTATATTCCTTTACTAGAAGCTACGCCCAGATCCGGACTGTACCCCTAATCTTATTGTATCATTTATTATAATTTAAATATTTCCCTAGCGATTCATAGGAAATTAAAAATTCAATGTGTATAGTTTTGTTTAGTAGATACATTGCGGCTATACAAGAACAAAGAATGTGAATGGCATTGAACGTTCCTGCTTAATTTCAGTTGACTAGTCAAGAAAAGATTGCAGGTACTACAGCATAATCAGTGACGGCTCATTAGGCACTGTGCATAGCTTCAACTGAACTCAGAAATGATTTTAATAAGTATAAAATGTCCCTAATTTCAGGAACATTAATATCAATCGGTAAGTGGAACTAGTAGAAAACTACCCTAGTTCGAACCATGATGTAATGTGTAATATGTATAAAAAGTTGAGTTAAACAGCTTTTAGCAGTTAAATAATCAAGTTTATTCGAAGAATGTTTCCGGACAATGAAACAAACGATAGTTGTGTAATTAACAACGAAATGTGTTTAGCTAAACAGAAAAAAAGTTACACTTGTGTAACGGACGCATATGCGGCTACGAAAACTTATTTATGTACAATGTGTTCTCTCTTAACGGACACCTTACATGAGTGTACACCTCTCAATACTGGACACAATTCCAAAAAACGGAATTATTTGCACGATTTTTAATTTAAATAATTCTCCTATGACGGACTCTTTTATAAGCGGACGCCGCCACCAATTTTCATAACTGTATAGAAGTTCAATCTCTCGAAGTGCCAAAACACATCTGGAACATTTCATTTTTTATTTTGTTCTCAATCAAAAACTTTAAAAAACAAAACACGTTGAATAATGTAAACATAGCATGCCGTGCCGGCAGTCTGTCGACTCAGCCTACAATTCCCGCCGCACAATAGGTACTTAAGCTTGTGTTTAAGTGTATGCATAATTTGAAGCTTCAAGCTAATGTCAAATGGTAAGTTGGTAATTTTCGCATTGAACCGCAAAAGCCATAATGTCGTGTTGATGACTTTGAGCTTATCGCACGTCCAATCAAAAATAGTATAATTGATACTCTGAGCTAATTTTAATTCCCCGCATTTCTTCGTTTACTTCCGGCGTCATACCTTCTCGCATAGCCTTGAGGAAAATCAAATCTCACACTTCCTACAACACCATTTTCGTCAGCTAGCCCAATTGTCCCTATCTCAATCGCATGATTGAACCGCTAAAATATAATAAATCGATTGAATTTCAATCAATCGTCAGACACTACCAATTGACAGTCTTGTTCGTCAAGAGCACTTAATTCAACACCTCACCTTGAGTCTAACTCGAAGCAGCTCTAAGGAAAGTCATTCACTTCGCATATGATTTGCTTTCCAAATGCCCGACGAATCGACGATCTGAATAAAACATCAACCAATTCGAGTTAAAAAAAATCATTGGAATCTGAAATTCGGAAGTAGCCATACGAAAACAGAACACACATGGTCACCGCGTCGTTAATCTAGGTTACTGGAGATGCCAACCAGGAAGGAAACATGCATTTTATTTAAATTATTTGCATCCAAACGAGAACGTCGGAAACCCGATAATTTTATAAAATTTGCTGGCGGTATCTGACCTAGATATTTATGTACAGGCAGTCGCAAAAGTGGGTATGTACATACATCTGCCTTCTCAACAAAAATTAAATACAAATTCCAAGTTTGGATTAGTTTTGGATAGTAATTAGTAATGAACTTGAACAGGAGAAAATATAAGAGTAGCCCACATAAACAAGCATAATAATTAGTATAAGCAGCACCGGAAACCAAAAACTTCGCAAAATTCACATAGGAAAAGTAATTAACTGTACACACATGTAAATCACGTATAGATAGATCAGCCCTAATACGGGGATTTATGGTAGCATCTATGGTCAATTAACTGTCCACTCATAAAAAATGGATGGGTTTCGTTATCTGAACAATCTCAAGAGGGCACAGGTTTCCATTATGTGGATTTTTATTTCACTTTTAAAAATGGACTTAAAAAGCAATTTTTTGTATTTTTTTTCAAGGTTTTATTTTTATTAAATTTTAATATTTAGCTGTTCTGTCAATACATGTTTTTACATTTTCTTACAAGCACCTGCCTGACAGTTCTTGCTATACACTTATTTAACTAGCATAGAGACGAGCTGTGCTGTATAGCATGTCTAGTTTTGACATTCCTGCCAAACTCAGGTCAGTTTGTCACAATGGAGAATTCTCGCTGCCCGATCGTGGTCAGTATCGAACTCACCGTGACCTTCAACATCAAAAATGGTTTTAGACAAGGCGTCGCGCTGTCATGTGACTTTTTTAACATCATTCTTGAGAAGTTCGTGTGTGTGCAATGCTCAAGCGACAACACAAGAGGCACGATCTTCCAAAAGTCCGAACAATTGCTAGCATACGCTGACGATATTGATTGGCCGAACACAGCGAGCCGTCAATGAAAGGTTTACTGGCATTGAAACGGATCCGGCCAAACTGGGTTGAGCGGTGTAAGAGTGCAAACCTTAGTATGTGCTGTCTTCGGGAAAGGACGCACAACATCCACGAGGTACTGAAGGACTACGCCTAACTCGGCTCTCAAGTAAACAGTACGAACAACATCAGTTAAGGATTTAAACGCAGAATAACTCTTGCCAATCTCTGTTTCTTTGGGCTCTGGAGGCAGTTGAGTAGTAGACCCCTTTCTTGAAGGACCAAGCTAACATTACATAAGACTTTAATTATCTATGTCCTGCTCCATGGAGCGGAAGCCTGCACAATCAGAAGAGATGAAGATGAAGAAGCCATTAGTATTTTCGAGAGAAAAGTTCTGAGTTCAATCTATGGTCCAGTTTGCGTTGATTGGAGAAGAAAATTCAGCCATGACGCGACGAAGCGTCAGCTGTACAGCGCTCCAGCCAAAGGTCTTCCACTTCGAACCAGTGGTACATGCAATAGAGGGCTCCCACACAAATAGAGAAGGACCTCAACCAACTGAACGCGAACTTGGAGGCACCTGTTTAAAGATCGTGCTAGATGGAGAGGCTTGTTAGTTGAAGCCCAGGCCCACCAGAAGAACTTCGTTTAAAATGCCTGGTGATTTCACTCACTGGCACCACTGTTCTCAAACTATACACAAATGAGAAACCATCCCCACAGATTGCTGGGAGGCATATAATTGTTTGGGGTTTGGAGAAATGTGAACCACAATGATACTGGCAATCTTTTAGTTCGGTCTGGTGGCATATACACCAAAAGAATCGAATCGCAGTTGCATGTCGTAAAAATACAATTTTAAGATGACAATTACTGTAATAATTTCGCTGATTGAATAATTGAACACCAGTGAAGGACGGAAATCCCAAAAATATAAAGTCTTTGCGTTAGATTGCGAACGACGGAATGCCTGAAAATGACCTACAAAATGGTAAATTTGAAATACTGCATTTATCATGGCTGTCAGTGTAGTTGTCCGTAGATTCATTATTATTTAGTTTCTTATCGCATCTGCATATGGTCAGTTCATTTAAATTTTGCCTTAATTTTGTCCACTCAATATTCTGCAATGTTGCCACTTAATTTCAATTATTCTATATTTTTGATTTTCTGTAGGTAGGTTCCATAATAAACTACAAATCTGCACATATTTCTCGATTTCAAAAACCCCAACCAACTTAGCTGGTTTTCACAATTCACAAGCAAAGTCGACTTTTATAGTTGATGATGAATGATTCATTGCAGATTTTGTAGACACATTTTCAGTTTTGTATCTAAATTAGGATCCCTTTGAAAAGTTGCGTCAAGCTGTGGTGAATGTCTATGGAGACTACGGAAAAAATGGTACAAAAATATTAAAATTTAATCAAAATAAAATAAACAGTATTTATATAGGTAAACAAAATGAATTTCCTCAAGAAAAAATATGTTTATTTTTTAGGATTTTAAGCAAGAAAAAATATAAAAAAAGTTTGCTTCGTGCGTATAATGGAAACCCCTTCCCCGCAAGAGCAACATGCATGCAAAGCATTTGCAAGCAAAGCTTAGAAGTGTAATTTATTAAATTTCGTAAATTTTTTGTTGATGACCCGATGTGCCTGCTCATATTTGTTGTACTAATTACTTTATAAAACTGCATTCAAGAGACCCGTTTGAATTTAAATTGTGTTAACATCACCTTACTACATAATCACTTTGTGACTTTCATTGATTATCTCGCGCTGCATCGTTGTTTTCGACAGAATACTTGAATTCTTGAAAACTGTCTGCAACTTTATTTTGAAAAATATGTGTAATAGACTTTTACATACGTCTGATACGACGAACACTCCACAAGGACATAAATAGGGATTAGATAGTGAGTCATGTGATTTTCGGGATTTAACTACTATCAAAATAAGTACCTATGCATAACGGATTTGAAGGGATTCTACTTCGAAACGAATATAGCCATGCCTTGTCCATCGCATCCATCCATCCGCATTTTCAAAGTACATTCCATCAAAGTTTCGCAGTGAACTGGAGATTAAATGGAAATTGTTCCAATATGGTTTATATAAATGCATCTACATATGCATATATTCTAGGTATTCGAGGGGAGTCTGGACTCTCAAAACTTGATAAGATCATAATCCAGACTTTCCGGACATACGAAATCATTAGTCATCGATGGGCGATTTGATGTATAAAACTGTGTTTGGACTTTTGTTTTTTTTTATTTGTAAAAATTAGTAAATAGCGACAAAAATGCAAAAAATACAAAAATTAATTAAGTAATAGTAATGTTTTTGCATTTAGTTTTTTTTTTTTCAAGTTCGTACAGTTTCAAACTTTAGCGATCGACTGCTTAAAAAAAGATGACATTAAAATGAAATTTTTTCAGGTACAGGGACCCTAACTTCTATTTAAGAAGTGGAATTCCTCATGCAATTGTGTTTTTCATCAGAAGTGCGTACAACTATGGAATTTACTCCTTCATTATTGCAAGCTTTCAGTTTATCTTTTTCTACAAACGTGATTCAATTTGATTCATATCACAAGCATGTACTATCTACGCATTACCCCACATCAGTTAACTGAGCAAAGGCACTTACATAAGTTACTGCCAGGGATAAATAATATGTCGGACACCGTGCATGGCTCCAACCTCTTGACCGTAAATGTCGAAATAACTTCACTTCTCCTTCGACCGTCACCTCAGCTTCGATTTGTGGAGCTCGCAATCGGCACACGCAATCATGCGAAATAATCAGATATTTATATATCACTATATAGAAGTATGCGATTCCTCTGCAGCTACACCTTCAACATCACGTCATTCGGCATTATGTCCCCGTCGTATCGTATGCATCATCGTTCGCAACAAGAAATTCTCGTTGATGGAACACCTCTCTGCAGTGCAGTATACTGCCGTTGATTAGTTCATTTGAATTTCTTCACGCGACTCGGCGAAGGAAGCCTCTTCAGAGAGGGGTGGTAGACCAAGCTAAACGCATTGCTTCATGGGTTATTAATATCATTTTGCCAATTGCGCGCTGCGCAAGCGGACGCATGACAAATGGAATTGGATGACACGATGGTATGGCAACGTGGTACTCGTTGGTCGCTTCTTGTTGCGTAGTGTGACATGAATCGATAAGATCTGGAAATTCATCGAAGATTGACGAAAGATAGACTTGGAGTGAAGACATGGGGGAACCTAGTCTTTGCGTGGATCGTGGATCAAGAAAGTATGGCCGAGGTTGGTGAACGGAGTCAAGGAATGAATCATCATATTGTACGGGTGTATTTCGGTGAGACAAATTTACAACTAAGGTGAAGGATGTGGAGATTTTCTCCGCAAAAGATGATTTTTGTTTTTATAGAATAATCCTCTCCCTAGATTTGAATGTAGATATGAATTATAAGTCGTTGATTACTTTGTTACTACATATTACAATTTATGTAGAAGTCGACCCGACCGCGATGAGTGGAATCTCAGTAACGTTTTCCCGATCCACAGGGAAGATCCATTTAACTGCGTCAACTATCGAGGGATACTTCGCTTTAACGCCGGTCAATTCGCCTGGGTCAATTCGCCAATAACCTGATAGGTTTTTGTCGGTACGGTACAGGCCGAAAAACACCACCTATTCGTCAATTTCAAGACCGCATATGACAGCGTGCATATGGACGAGCTATACAACGCCATGTCTACATTTGACATTCCTACCAAACTCAGGATGAAGATGGAAATCCTCGCTGCTCCATCTAGGTGTAACAAACTCATCGAGATTTTCAATGTTAAAAAGGATTTGGACAAGATTAGACATTAGATTTTTTTGTCATCATTCTGGAGAGGATCGTGCAGGATTCACACGCCAACACTAGAGGCACGATCTATTAGCATACGCGGATGACACTGACGTGATTGGCAGTGAGCCGTCAAGCAGCTAAAGTAGGTCAAGCGGTGAAGGAGGGTTAAAGGAATTATATTCCGTCTTCAAGAAAACGCATACAACGTCGATGTCTTGGACAAAGCGTCACAATGTGCAGCTATAACTTCGAGGTACGCACGAGGTAGTACCTACCTACAACATCAGCATCGAAATTAAACGCAGGATAACTCTTGCCAATCGCTGTTTCTTTTTGTTCAAGAGACAATTGATTAGTAGAGCCCTCTTTCGAAGGTCCAAGCTAAAATTATATAACACCTTGTTCTGCTCTATGACGCAAAAGCCTGATATTAAAAGCAGATGAAGAAGCCTTTGGTATTTTAGAGCGAAAAGTTTTGTGTTCAACCTTTGATCCTATTTAATAGTTTTTCGAGAAGAAGGTTCAACCGCGAGCTCTACGATCTGTACCAGGATGTGGAGGTAGTCCGGAATGCAAAAATCTATCGAGCGAATGGGCACCAACTAAGAGAGTCTTTGAATCCGAGACATTTTATTCGAGAAGGAGAAAGTAATCCAACGACGAAGGATACACTTTCAACCCTCCTGCTCCGTGTTATAAGATTTTGTGAACTGTTGCGTTCATGTAATTCCAACGGTACCAACCTCAAATTTCCGCGTATTGATTGAAAAGTTGCAGCAAATAACTCCAAAATTTCGTGTTCCAGTTCCTTGTCTTACATGGATTCCGCTGCAATTCTTTTGTTTTTTCCTCTTCCTCTTCTCCATGCTTTAAAGGCTTGTTTTTAATTTGGAGAAATTTTAAAAATAGGATGTTAGTAGTTGGAAACTACCATCCTATCCCGGCTGTTATAAATCCAGTAACTTGGTAATTACAACCCAATGCCAGATGTGGACCTAAAATAACTTTAATTACAGCACAATATAGAGCAGATAAAAGCATAACCATTCATAGTCATTAATATATTAAAAGTGATCAATACGGTCCCTCTGGAGCTCTAAGACAAAATGCTCACAAATACTTTTTTCCGATTAGTTAAATATATTAAAACATTTATGTCATTGATTTTGATTATCAGCCACGAAACTATAAACAAACTGAAAACCATGTTTTTAAAAATCGTCAGGCATTATTTATAGAATAGTAAGCCGAATATTGTAGCTTTCTAAAACGAGTGGCTCGTTTGAGCTTTGTGGTACTGAAACTGCAGTTCAATGGTAAGAATAATGACACATTAATTCTAGTGCACTCGGTCTAATTCAGCTAAAACACGTTTCAATTTCATCTTATTTTTTATTGTTTTTATTTTGGCAGCTTAAATAACATAGCAATTTTTAAAATTTAGTTTAGTTTTCTCTTCATTGCAGCATAAATAACGTATTTCTTAAAAACTATTATTGCAAAATAAACAGATATTTGCTTATTTTAACCTTACTACTGACTATGTACAGATGTGTTCAAAATCATAGTAATGCACTTTTAATTTCCATGTCCCAAGCAATTCCATGCCAATTTTTTATATTCTCCCTTCATATCCCGAGAAATTGCAAAAATTTTGTTATATTTTCCCTGAATACAGCCTGCAAAAACGTATAACGGTAATTGACAAAACAAATACTGATCATATTTTCCACTGCATGTCGGTCGTAGTATCAGTCAGTCGTTAAAGGTTTGGCGAAGTGCTTTTTGAACAGCTGTGTTCAAAAAAATAGTTGTGGTCTAATTAACTGACTTAAAATTTGATAAAAAATTTAATTTAAAGGTAGAAACATAAAAGTAAGAACAAATAATATTTTTAATTTAGATTATAGTAAAATCTTGAACTTTTAATTAAACAGTGGGCCGCAATAAGCATTGCACAGACCAGGAGATAAAATTAATTTTTAAATTAAAAGCAGATGGAAAAACGTATAAAGAAATTCAAGAAATCATAGGATGCACAGCCCCAATAATTGCTAACGCCATAAAGCATCATCCTAAGCCAGAATCCCGGGGACGAAAAAAAAAAACATCAGCATTGGAGGACAGGCGAATTGTAGGATATAGCAAGACGCACCCCTCTGCACATTTAAATGTCATCCAAAAGGAGTTGCAGCTAAATATGAGTGCTGTCACAGTCCGCAGGCGGCTGTTAAATGAAAGGCTATACGCTCGGAGTCCCCGTAAGGTACCATTACTCTCTAATAAGCATATAGCAGCTCGGATAGCTTTTGCCAAAGACACATCGCCTGACTGACTGATGAGAGCAAAATTGTTCGTTTTGGGGTATGTGGGTCCCCCGTCAATATGTTCGCCATCCTCCAAACACGGAATATCGCCCTCAATACACTTTAGAGACCATAAAACACGGCGGTTCAAAAAAATGGTTTTTTCCTACCAAGGTGTTGGGCCTATCCATCTTATTTCGGGGATCATGGACCAGACTGTATATGTTGATATTCTTGCAAGGCTAATGTTGCCTTATATGAATATATAAAACGAAAAATATGAAATGCCTTTAATCTGGGTCTTTCAGCAAGATAATGACCCGAAACATACCAGCAAAAAAGCCAAGGAATGGTTTCGGGTTAATGTTATGGCATGGCCCGCACAATCACCAGACCTTAACCCCATAGAAAACTTGTGGTGTGACATACAAAAAGCAGCCAATAATAGAGAACTTTGACAAGTAGTGCAAAGCGCGTGACAGAATATTACAACCAAGAGATGCAAGGATTTGGTGGACTCCATGCCACGTCGGTGGAAATCAGTCCTAGAGAATAAGGGGTCTACAACCAAGTATTAATTTTGTTTAAGACCCATTTTTTTGTTTGATGTCTAATAATTTTTTTTTTTTTTTAGTTTCAATCAACACTACTATTATTTTGAACAGGGAAATTCTGTTAGTAGTTTTTTGTTGCTTTATATTTTTAATTTCGAAGCTATAAATGTTGTCAATTAAGAATGAATTATTTTATTAAAAATACACCTTTTATATCTATAATTAAGAATAAAAACTTTGTATGTACATGAAATTCAAAAATAAGTTGTTGTCATTCGACAAAGCTTAAATAACCAATATAACTAGGAGCACTACTATTATTTTGAACACAACTGTATATACTTAAAATTATTGTAAGAAAATACATGAATTTTAAAACTAAACGAAAGGGTATATGTTTAATGCTCGTATTCCTTGACATAGCTTGCTAACATTAAAAAATAAATGCAACACTACCATATTCAAAATTTCTTTGGATTTTTTTTTACGTTTTCTGTTTTTTAAACACTGAGCCGGCTTCATAAGTAAATAAGTACTATTGCTCTATTCTTATTTTAATATACAGCACACCACTTCGGTTCTAACCTAACTATAACGAATTGAATTATTAACTATGATTTTATAGGTTTAGGAGCTTCAGTTTATATCTTTGTATGGCAATGCTTATTCCTTCTCAATGTTTTTTTTTTTTTTTTTTTTTTTGGTAGAAATCATATTTATAATAAAAATAATATGATTGAGAACGATTTTACATTTATTTTTCGTATGCTTGGCTCTTTTTTTAACAAAATTGCTAGTGTTTCCTCTATCTCACACATCTCAAGACTAAAATTGTGGTATGGAGAATTAAGGGGAGACTAGGCAAATCAAAAATATCGTTCGAGCGCCTTGTATGCTTTAATTTTAATGCACTCACTGTTTCTTAAAGTAACAAACCCATGTACTCTTTTTTAGTATTCAATTTCAATAATCCAGTGGGAGTAATAGCGAACCATTCACTTTCACATTAATTTCATATGGACTCCTATCACCCAAACCCATAGACACATCGATCACACCAAGTAAACAAAACGGAAGTTATCCCGTCTGTTATGATCTCACTACTTAACATTGCCGTCACTCGTTCGAGCAGAATACCCATAAAACTCCCATCGAATCACCACCTCAGTCACATTCTAAATTTACCAGCGACTTGTCTATCGCGAAACACACCTTAGTGCCTGTCCCAGCTCTACCCGCATCCATTCGCTTCAATTTGCATATCGCCTGCCCCTCATTGCCAATCAAAATCACATTCGAATGGGAAAATTCAAAGTCAGACGCCTTCACCACTCCGCTCCTCTTTTCAGTCTCTACAATAGCTCCAGTCATGGCCTCACCATTGCATTTCGCTTAGATAGACACTCCGCACTGCAATATAGTTCTCCAGCAGCTTGAGGGGTTTTCATTGCTAGCGCCGGCCGGTGTTTCTGTGTATTGAGTACAAATTTACAAGGCAGTCTCTCATTACCATTGCGACCAGCAGTGTCGGCCACCGCCCAGATTTCTCAACACGGACGCTTACACAACCCTTCCCGCCTCACCTCATCATCAGGGGACTGCAAACGCGTAGCGTAGGTCAGTTCGTTTATTTTTACTTCGATTTTGTTTAATTAAAATTCACAACAAATTGCTTTCAGTTAAACTGGAGAATATGAGTGTATCTCGGAGATACGAGTTGGAATGCGAAGTGTGGAAAGCTACCTCTCCCGCTCGTCGCGCTCATGATGCCGGGTCAGGCCGAGTGTGTGTGAATTTTGCCAGTCGGCGAAAGATAGTATATCGTGTACTTCATGTGGCGATCTCTGCGCACACTTTGGAATGCTGGAAGCGAGAAATATGAATAATATTTGCGGCCTTTTCGAAGCTGCTGCTGGGACTGTCATTGGCACTGGAAATGTGGCGGGGGGTGGATTATTCGCTCAGTTGTTTATGAAATACTGAGTGGTTGGAGGAATGCTGATCACATTGCAGCCATCGATGGTGGTGCTGGCGAAGAGATTCGGTCACTCTTGGGGTTCATTGTGGTTAGCCGGCTCACTTGACCTTGTCCAGAAGGCTTTCTCTATACACCTTTGAAAATCAGGTCCTTCCGATGTAATTGTTGAAAAAATAGTTTATCATATCATGGTGAAAGAAAAACAATTTGTACTAGACATCTTTATCTTTGCCGGGCGATGTGTAACATCATCGGTGGAATATTCATGTCAACACAACCGTAGTGGCGATAGCAATTAAATACGGATTAATATGTCTGTCCATGCTTATTTTAACTTTAGCTCACAGCATATTTCACATTTTTATTTCCTACACATTAACTTATATCGATTTGAAATTCAATTACAATTTTATATTTTTGCCTTTGATTATGTATATGACATTGTATTGTGATTTAAGCTTAAAAAAGAAATGCGATCACAAAATAAAATGATGGCATTTTACAGGCACAATAAGAGCTTTTATTCTACTCGGCTTTTAAAATACTATATGTATATATACTTTTTAAACATTCTAATATTTTACTAATTAATTTTTTTAGAATTTTCTGTGATGTTCCGGCAGTAAAAGATTTTTATCTCCACTTCTCCCATTCCTCCCGGCGTATGCTTTCAGGGCTAACACCAATAGCGTATGTTGCTGCAAGGGATGCCACGTACAATTTTATATGGATGATCCCTATCAAGCAACTGGTACCAGAAGACTTACTGCACCATCGGGTCTAACATATGAAGTTGAACTTTTGTTATTTTTAACCTGCCTAAGACCAACGACCTTTTGTGAACAGGAGCTCCTCTCTCCTATCTCGCCATCATCTGCTGCAACATGCTAAGACCGCGATTTTATATTGGGATGAGTTTTCCAAAGCAAAGAAATAAATGAGGAAAAAAGTACTTCAAACCAAAGTAACACAATTGCGCATTAAAAAATATTTTGAAATAAATCTTGAACACTTGCGTGTCTCGTTCTGTTCGTACTCAAGACTGGCACTATTATTTCCACAATCTGCATCCCTTCCCTTTCATAATCGATCGTCATCGATTATCGCACGCTGAGCTCAAGTGATTAGTTCTTTTACTATCTTATACTGTTCCTACTGAGCTCAAGTGGTTACATGAAGATACATGAATAACCCCTGGGTCTGGTATATCTATGATTGCTGACGTTAACATGCATATGACTCGTGCACGATTCCCTTACAAGGTTCTGCGATGATCATAACCCTTAGACTTATCTAGGAATCCTGGGTGAA
Organism: Eristalis tenax; assembly: GCA_905231855.2. Lineage (NCBI taxonomy): Eukaryota > Metazoa > Arthropoda > Insecta > Diptera > Syrphidae > Eristalis > Eristalis tenax. The sequence continues at coordinate 58,470,354 of HG993126.1, read as the reverse complement.
GAGCGGACGCACAAAATGTATCCGGAATAGGGCAAGTAAGTTAATATCCACAACTGGAGACCCAGCGGCTAGAGTGGCCTGTAGTATTAACAATAATATTAACTTATGGCACTTCTCAAGGAAGTCCCAACAGATGGAGGAATACAACATCATGTGCGTGTCCGCGTGCTTCCCCGATGACAACAGTATCGTACCAACAAAAAAGTCCAGGATCTTTTCAGCTACTGTCGTAGAGGCAACCTACACTACATCATCGGTTAAGATGTAAGCGTGTATCATGGGCTCTTGGGAAGTAGTGTAATATGTGAGTCTGAAACTAGGTGAAGTGCTAGCTACGACTCCATCACAAGGGCAACCAGTAGCAGAGGTATCGAAGAATCTACCAAACATTGCATCAGGACAATGCTAGAAAGTCGTTCCATCACTTCCTTTTCTGGAGGAGTGTCTGTTTTTGTAACCGCGGCCAAGTGGTGTTCACAACGATGGGTTCTCTCCCCACTTGTTATGGTCAATATATTATGCTGATGACCTGGTAATTGTTATCAGCGGTAAGCAGGACACGAAGTGCAGTACAAGTCATAGAAAAGTGCAGCTCAGAATTATCGATATTCTCAACACCACACCAGCCTATTCTAGCGAGGTCAAATATTTTGGAATGATACTAGACAAACCACTTGAGGGGGTACCGTCAGTTGGGATTTTGAAAAAATCAATTACTTTGAGTGCAGCCAATTTTAAGTTCCATGTCCGTATCATATTTCATTTTCCGTCACACTAGCCATCATTTCTGTCGCCATTTTTATTCCAAGCTTCATACTATCGAATTTTTATCACTTTTCAAGAATGGCGTAAAAACTGAGTGTGCAGGGGCGTTACGCTCCCTTACCAATATCCTTTAGGAAAGTTCCAGATACGCCACCCAACTGTACCTAAATTGTTCTTACTACTCAACTCAATCCTTAAAAGATGCATGTTTTGTATAATACGGGATATTATTTTCAAGCAGCATTATTTCGGCAGCTTACTTGAGGTTGATTCTGGAGTTTGAACGTGTACACTACCTTGCTTTAAAGAATCAAAAATAACAATAACATAGCTCAAGTCGTATTAATACTCTCGTACATATATGTATACGTTCATACCTACAGCATGAACGCACATAAACACGAACGCCGCTTGGGCACCGATAGTAGCAATAGTCTCCGTCATAGTAGTGTGAATCGAAGAAAGAGAAATATATTCAAGAGTAGTACAGGAGTACAATTCGAAATGCTTTTATCACAAGCTTAGAACATTTTTACAGAACATTTGCAAAGTATTTGCGCTGTAACATCTACAGCTTCATCTTGTAACTGCACAGGGGATGTAATTGTTAAATAGTAGTCACCAATGATGCATTCGGATATCTCGTAAGTCAGCGTATGTTGTTGGTGCGATTGAGAATGTTTCGGCTATTGTTGTGGAGATTATGCCATTTTCTGACATACCTCAGTGATGTGTCACAAATCACAACTGCCTTACTAAACCATGGTGATCACAACTTGTAAACATCACAAGAACTATCAAAATTGTAATGTTGTCTTGAGCACATACAAGGAGAAAATAGAGAAATGTAATAAGGTAAAAAATATTGTTTAGACTGCAACGTAGAAAGATTCTAGGGAATTTACGGAACTATGTGCCGGATAAAAAAGATTATTCGGCTCCGGTCGGGTACTATGAGGAGGCCGGATAGGACATTACACCTCTAAGGATAATATATATAAAAGAAAATGTATTTAATACATGTAAGTATATTAATTAAATTCATAAAAAATCAAGATTTTTTTCAAACAAAAACACTAGGCTTAGTTCTATTTAATTTTATTTTAATTCTAAGTAAAGTCTTTACACTTTTATTAAATAATTTATTGTAGCTAGTCTAGTTGCAAATGTGACAGATATGAATCGAGATAATAAGATGTTAAGTTCGGTTCTCCACAGTCAAGTGGCGCTGTCGTCGCTCACAGGGTTGTTAGCGGCACCATCAGCACTGACAGGGATGTAACAACTTTAATTTTTATGCTACAAACGTTTTCTCATACAAATTCCGAACTTCAATCTTAAAATCGCAGTTTTCGAATTCATGGGAGGACGGGCTTTAAACTCATCACCACCATCAACATCTAAATAAAGTACAAAAACAAAACGAGCTCTCACAGACGGATCATCAACTTAATCTTAAATTGACTCCATTCAAGCGAACAACAAAATACAGCCTACAAACGTTTGTCCTGAGCACAGGTTGCTATTTTTGTTTTCACAAACGTCAACATCCGTCTGAACGCTGCCAAATGAAAACAAAGTCTCGAATGGATGCGAATTCTTTGGATATTTTAAGATATCTCAGATCCGTCAGTTCAGGGTGAAAGGAAAACAAATAAAAATATAGACCAGAAGTCAAAGAGGAGAGATAACCATCAAATATAAAATCGAATACATAACTCGCCGATTAAAGATTCGCTTCTCCCGTTTGTTCTATCAGAGTAAATTTATACATACAGGGTTGATATCTTGATCACATTGAATTAAGTGAGAGCTTGGAACTGTATACACGGCGTGGTTATTTTCGTATCCTCCGTAATTAGAGAGTATACTCTTGTCTCCAAAACGAAATGTTAGCATATCGGCACGATTGAGATTTCCGTGGAAACTTTTGTACATTAAACAGAGGAATACGAATATGTTTGTACGCAACCCCCTGCCTGGGTCACTGTTAGAGTTCGCATAGTCTTGATATTTAACATGAGTATATTTAGCGTAAGCATATTTAGCATAAGCATATTTAGCATAAGCATATTTAGCATAAGCATATTTAGCATAAGCATATTTAGCATAAGCATAATTACAATAAATATTATGTCTACGATTTTTTAATAAATACAACACTTCTCTTCTTGAAAGTTTATTACAAACTGACATAGTTCAGACAACTGCCAGAGTGATTCAAAAGGCAATAACGCTCTAATCGGCCCCTTTTCTGTTTATTTTCACATGCGAACCGGCCATGCATTTTATGACACCGAAAATAAAAGCAAGTACATATGTAGTTTCATAATTCTAACAATTTTTTGACCTAAGGTATTCTAATTCACAATAATAAAAACATTCTCGGCCTCTCGCCTAGCATTTGCACAATGTATGCATTGCAAGGGAACTCGTTTTAAAATTCCCAAACATGCACGACATTGCTCCACTTAAACGCATCGTTACCCCAAAGTGGTCAAAAGATGACTTTTATTAAAAGCCTGGTTTAAAAAATTGGTAAGCAATATAAGGAAAGTGTTGTTGCAGATTAAAGGGAAAATGTATGCCCTTTATGCCAAAGAACCTAATTTTAGGAAATACGCCAATACATGGATTTTTGTAAATTTCGAAATCCCAACTTTGCAGTAACAGGTCAAGGAAATGGATTCATCAAAAGTGAACACAATTTTCGCTCTCTATGCTCTTGTAGTAGAATCTTGTTGTAGAATCGAAAATCATATACATATGAACTATTTGGTCAAGAAAAATATATCGCTTCGGGTATTTTTTTTCACAGCGGGAACACACTGTGACTTTGCACAACACTCACCTGAGCTCATTATTCCATCGACTAGTGCAGCGCTTAAGAGATTTTGGAAAATTTTTTTTTTATATAAAATTATTTATTGTTATATACTTAGATGTTATGTGAATAATTCGTTAACAAACGTGTGATTAAATCCTGCTATCTCGTATAAAACTAAAAAAATGTTTCATAAATCAACGTGGAACCATTTAAATTTGATATTAAATTATGGAGTCTGGCTTCTAAAACTAAAACGTCCCGACACTAAATGTTACTGTCATACTAGTGCAAACAGAATTTTTTATTATAATATTTTTTAAATATTTATTTTTTTATTTTTGTATTGTAAAAACAAGTATCCCCAATAATAAACGTGTCAGAAAACTCCTTAAACTTTCTTTTTAAAAATTATCTACATTATTTATATATCCAACCTTTTTCACTGCAGGTTTAACAGTTGGAATAAACGAAATCAAAATTAGGATTTTAAGTGTCCGGCTACTAGTGCCGGATATTTCGTTTTCATCTTCTAGTAATACCTATTTTGTAGGTACTCGTACGCCGGTTGCCTTACAATTTAACATAGCTGGACGAAACGATATGCTGAAGTGAAAACAATGTTATCATGTCACGCGCATTTAAAATTATTAGGAGCTACGAATTTCCTTCGACCTTCCAATCTTCTAATTCATAAATGATTACTACAGATAGGGGAATCCTTTACGTCCATTGTCAAAAAAAACAACATGCCATCTTCAGGAAACGAATTCCAAAAATGCTCTTCCTTTCACGACATTCTTTCACTTTGTCAGTAATACATTTGTCTCCACCACCATTTAGCAAAAATAATAAAGGAAATTATTTTTACGTGTGAAATATTTCATCGGATATATGAACGCTATGCCAACGGAATGCCGTGGGAGTGTGCTATTTAATTTTGATATACTTATTCTGAACGAATTATTCGCCGCGAAAATTCCTCGCACCGACATACGACTCTCGCCTGCAGTCGGTTGATAGGGCTAATTAATTAGCGCTTGAGTTCTGCAATTAGAAAAATTGACCTTATCGGAACGAAGATAACCGATGCGATTTTGCAAGTGCTCGACCGAAATGGTGTTAGCAATGTGATGCAACATTGTTTCTCGTGAAAGTGAAGAAAATCAGAGCCTTCCTTGTTGCCTTGTATTCGCGTGGATTTGTTTTTTTGTGAACTGAGTATGAATGTTATGTATGCCAGTGGTATGAATTGTTTTGGTATGTGAACTGTGCTATCAGTAAGAAGCAGTAACAGAATGTAGGTACGTTTTACTATCTATACGTTTTATTATCCCCACCAATTCAACTTACATCGTGGGAATGATAAAAGAGTCCAGATCGACGGAACAAGGCAGGTAGGTATTGTACTTACACATCTTCTGTCACTATGCAAACAGATTCTATTGGAATTGGCATGTGCGATTGTATGATGATCATAAATTGTATCGACTGTACATTGCGATTGTTTGCAGTATTCTAAAATGCAAAAATGAACTTGCCATCTTGCGGGGAATAAGGTAGTCATATTGAGTCAGCTATGGGGGATCTTGAAATGTTAAGTAATTGAGTGCAAGGTTATGGTTATTATTGCTGCAATACTGCAAATCAAGACCTAGTCCGTATTCGTGGGCATTTAAAAAAAAAACCAATGCTTACGACCAAATGATTGTCGTTGATATTGGATCATCGAAAACGTATCCCCCCTACAGTCCTTGTTGGTCTTATCTCCCAAAAGAAAATTAATGAGTAAATAAATCCAATCCAGAATTACAAATGGAAGTTCGGCCTTGACCTTGGTTAAAAAGAAGAAATACCCAATCATCCGAAGAACTTAGTTACTACATAGAAATACTTCGGGTATTATTAATTCAAATCAAAATCTCAGCGAGACTTGTTGTCTCTCACACATCCCCTGATTGACTGCACTGAACATTATGTGGTATGTGTGCCCTCATGACAACAATTCCAAGTTTCTGTAGAAACCCCCAATGAAAGGTCGTTCTTTCCCCCCAATGATTATTCGTGTATGTATGAGTGTCTCGTATGTTTTTCGCTAATCCGTGAAGTATGTGAGGAATGCTCGCTTTTATTCTTGCCATGTGGAATTCCAGACCACGCGCATAGCCCACACACACACTCTCTTTTGGCTCTGGGCCTGTTTTAAGCATACACTCTGATTCGTGTCTCAATGCAAATCTCAAATACATCCGTGTTTTATGATAATTTGTTTCTATTTTAAGACACAATCACTGGAACTCAAAGAATTCACTCTCCATGAGCTGGGGGAAATCGTCTTAAGCTATATTACGGCTAGTGTCGGCGGCAGCGGCTCAAAGTGGATTAATTAGAGCCAGATCCGAGTTAAACGAGACAATAAACGTTTAATCGACTTCTAGTGGGTATATGGACATGTACGTTTGTCGAAGGAAGGAGGGGAGACAGCGCTCATATAGATTAATTGGGGTGATTGCTAGGAATCGGCTGGTTGTGTTTGCAGACACTGTGTTGTGGCAGACACTTCGGCGTAAATTCCTCCACTTCGGTGCCAATGGATTCTACAATTTCAGTGTGTGTGCGGGGAAACTTATGTTCATTCGTCATGCGGTTTGAATGTTTTAGCATTCTTTTCCAACGATGTTGCCTTCGTCAGCGCCCTCTGTTCAAGGTCTCGAGTGAGGGATATTATTTTTGGAACGGAATTTTAATTGGCATCAAACAAGGTATGTCAACGTCGACGCTTGCTGTAAACACTTAGGATTCGTTCGAAGTTTTTGAACATCGATGTGTTTGGTTGTTCAAGCACATGGGCACAGGCTTATGTCCAAGACACAACCTGACACGTGCGGTTTCATGCGTTGGGTGCTCCATGTATAATTCTCGTGAAAAATCCCAAGGTTAATATTTGATTTTTATAAAATTTCCTTATGGAGGATAAGGCTTACTTTCTCTGGAAGTCCTACGGTCCCTGGCTTCATCAGGAATAATGAAGGCGAATGGACAGTCAGCAACTGAGACTCTACGTCTCCTCGTAGAGACCCACTTCCCTGGACGCATGCAAAAAGATCTCCGGACTAGTGAACATTCTGTAAACAACGTTCTAGGCGGTATTGTAAGCGAAAGCAGAATCAGATAAGCCATCGACTCCTTCGATCCCTTCAAATCCCCTGGAGTTGATGGCATTATCCCCATCATGCTGCAGAAGATGAAGGAGCTTATGACTCCTATCCTTAAAGATCTCTTCCTTTGCAGCCTAACTCACCCTTATATACCGTCCACCTGGAGGGAAGTTAAAGTAGTTTTCATCCCTAAGGCAGGAAAAACTAGTCAGTGCACGGAGAAAGACTTTAGACCAATAAGCCTTACATCATTCGTTTTAAAGACGTTTGAAAAGCTCATCAACACATTCACCCGCAATAACTTCAAGCACAACTCTATCCAGTTTCAACAACATGCGCACTGAAAGGACAAAGGCGTAGAGACTGCACTACATGATGTCGGCAGTTCAGTTGAAAAGTCCCTTAATGTCGAGCAGTATACCCTCGCTACATTCCTAGACATTGAGGGAGCCTTCAGCAATATAGAAACAAACTCTAGCCCCATTGGCCATTCGTGTATTCTAGACATTCTACTAATAGAACTTTCCGAAAGTGACTACTCCCTATCCTCCCACGATTACCCTCTCGGTGTCATCCCCCAACAAGGGAAGAGTGGAGCTCAAATGAACCCAACAATAATTCAACATCCATCCATGTCCACACGGATGAGTCGAAGATGGAAAAAGGAACAGGCGCGGGCATTTTCTCCGTATTGTTAAACATGCACTGCTCAGATTACCTGATTACGGCAGTGTTTTTCAAGCTGAGGTCTTTGCGCTCAAAGAAGCGGCCAAAATGATATCATTGTTTTAAATACCATCGGCCGACAATACTCTTTTAATTGACAATTCCTATAGAAACCAAGTTTAAGCTGTCGCGAAGAGCTCAAGGTTCTTGGCACGCAGCATTCGATCACTCTGTGTTGGGTCCTAGCTCATTTGGGGAAACGAGGTAGCAGCTGAACTTGCCAGGAAAAGGGGCCGAACCCGAACTATCCCAGGCAATCCCATGGTTTGATCCACCTCTATATGATATCACGATTCCTCTTGATATGATGGACAAGAAAATAATGGAGTTAGCTAATGATAGATCTCTTCCCACATGTGAAACCTCTCGAACGATATTGCCTAGGTTCAACAGCACAAAGGACGACATACCCCTCCAGTGCAGCAGAAGGTTGCTGCGAATGCCCATAATCATCTGAGACACCATGACCACAAAATCGGACTCACCCATGACACCATATGTAGGGACGAAGAGGAAATTGAGGAGAGCCTCTAGCTGTTGAGACAAAGAATTGTGGCAGAATTCTTCTTTCCAGACCTTCATGATATATCAAATACCCCACTAAAATCTCTTTGCAGTTTTATAAGGATCTCTGGTTGGCTTGAAGGATAAAAACAACATCACCAACAACACCTTCATAGTCAAGAGTGAGACCATAAGGTTTGCTAAGATCTCTGGTTGGCTGTATAGGCCCAATTAACAAAGGTAGCTATAAAAAACATCTTCGACACCAGAAACGAGTAGGACTGCAGGAAGGGTTTTCACCCCATGGGTATCGCAATGGCTCCAACAGGACCTCAGTCAGACGAGGCGCCACCGCGTCACACAACGTACCTAACCAAACCTAACCTAACAGCCTTCTGCAGTAACCCACATACCAATATCAACACCAATGCATTCAGTAGGCTCCGGAGTACATTCAGCGTGCAAGAAACGAATGAACGTCAAGCCAAGCAATTTGCATGACCGGTAATGCCAAAGGACAACTTCAATATAATTGAAGAAAAGGCATCTGGACTTGAAGAGTCACTGTCTTTTAACATGAATGTCGTAGAGAGATAAAGAAGCAACTGATTTTAAGCGAATACAAGTTTAAAAAAACTTGGACGCGATTGCCACTAAAAAAGAATAGAAATCATTTGGTAATAATATGCCGATAGTATTAAATTGCTCATTGATATCCTTCAAATAAATGCTGGTGTTTCCCAAGGCGTTGTTCGGTTTCGACACTCTTTCTCATATTTATAAATGGCCCCTTGTCTGCTACTTCTAACACAATCCGTGCCTTCGCTGATGCCAGCACCCAGCATTTCATATTCGTTCCAAGAATCACGACCCCGCCATTCGACCGTAGAATTTGAACGGCAGCGTATATTAAGCACATTGAATTCCGATCTTAACAGCATAACAACCTAGAGTGGAATGCAATGCTTCAAGAAAATCAATGCTGTCTGCTGTCACTCAAGCGAACCCTTGGTAATCAATCCGGAAATATTTCCATCCTTAGTATGTGTATTAACACAACACTTAGCAAGAACGATCACATTTTTGAGGTCGTAAAAAATGCTGCGAAATGTTTCCTTAATAGATGCAAGAATATTTCACCCCCTCTGATGCGACTTTAATTTTTAAGAAGTATGTCCGCCTCAACCTTGAGTACATCGAACGTGGGGGTAAACCCAGTAAAAAAATATGCGTCAAATCTTTGGTCTTGTTTGCGTTGAAGTTTGAGGTTTTAGAAGTAGAAGAACGCCTAAGACTAGGCCATAGAGAAAATTGCTTCAGCCCGAAGAGTAATTAAGATTATGCCCGATGCAGATTCCACAAAACCATCCTCATATGTGCACACACGTTCCTTCCGACGAGAAGTAAGAGGACTATTATGACTTCTTGAATGGTGTCCAAGGAGCTTGTCCAAAACAAGTAAACAACACAGCAATTTGGCGATCTCCGGATTCACGCGTAGCATGTGAACATTCATGGGACAATTTTCTCATAGCAGTAGGAATCAGAGCCAGACTCGCCAGAAAGTTGTACCAACCAACCAAGAGGAATTCTTACATTATAGGAAGAGAATGCTTACGCCGAACACTAATGCATAATTATACATTGCGGCTCTTCCATATAGCGGGTACAACCCTAGGCTACCTACCATCGGCAAGAAAAGAAACATGCAACCGACGAGCCCCGCCCACAGCAGTAACACAGAGCAAGATCATCGTAAAAGGAGTAATGGGCTGAAAGGCAGAAGCAAAAAATACTGCTCGAAAGTGGAAGGTGTGTGCCAAAAAACGAACCATTTGCTAAAATTGTTGTATCAAAATAGTGTATTAACTCTCCATCGTACATCTAAAATAACCTATGGTTAACAACGCCCACTACTTTACAATTTCTATGATGCATTATGTCAAAATGGTATTTGTGAATTAACTTTCTATTCATTATTATATTGAAGTCTGCAGAACTGCACAACGTACTTCATATGAACTTTTACTGGTGGTTACACCGATTACATTTTGTTAGTTAAATATATGCCTCTATAGCCTCTGGTGAAGGCGTCTAAGTTTTATGTTAGATTAAGTTAGTAATTAATTAAGGTACTGCATCGTATATAACTTAATTCGTGTGGTTTGCTAAGAGATGGCGTAACTTGTATTATTCCATTGGAACATGCTCTGGAAAGCTATTCTCATTGTACGCCATTCATGTGAAGCGTAAACATCAATACTTTTTTTTCACTCAAATATGCCAAACTTTGTGCCTGAAAAAGTTCTTCATTGCCTTAATATGAAGAAAACTGCTGCCGAAAGTCATTGTATTTTGGTGGAAGTTTATGGTGACATGCGCTAGCGATGGACGATGAACGTCCTGGGAAGCCAAAAAAGTTTGAAGATGAAGAACTGGAAGTATTGCTCTATGAAGATTGTTGCCAAACACAAGAAGAACTCGCAGAATCTTTGGGTCACTCAAGCAGCCATTTCAAGATGTTTAATAGCCGTTGAAATGCTGCTTTGCATCTCAGAAATGCTGCTGGAACATCACAAAAGGAAGTCATTTGCATCGGATTATTACTGGTGATGAAAAATGAATCCATTACGACAACTCCAAGTGCAAAAAATCATACCTGAAACCCGGCCAACCAGCCAAATCATTGGCAAAGCCGAAAATCCATGGCGCATTATATTTGGTGGGATCAGAGGGGTCCATCAATGACACCCGCCTTATAGCCCAGCCCTTCCGCCTTCTGACTACCATTTGTTTGTGGATGCACAAGGCCATCACTGAAATAGGGTTCACATCAGAGCAGAATATCGAAATTCATTCTTGGCTGCCAAGCCGGCCCAGTTCTTTTGGGATGGGATCCACAAATTGCCAGAAAGATGGAAAAAAGTCATAGCTTCAGATGGGCAATACTTTGAATAATACTATTGCACATGTTTTTTTTTTTTAAATAAACGTTCAAATTTTGAAAAAAAAATCGCTCGAATTAAAAAACATGTACAGGACTTTACAGTGCTTCAGTATTTTCAAGCTTCAGTACAATTACCTGTACTGATACCTGTAATTCAGTTCGTTGATACTGATAGTTTATTTCACATAAACTTCAGTATTTTTCTTAAAATATTTGAGTAGTAAGTACATCTACAAATCCGAAGTCCACAAATGACATCCTAGTGCAGATCCGACGTAGAATCGCCCTTGACAACCGTTGCTACTCGGTTTCAAAATCACAGAACTCAAAATCTACAGAACTCTTATTATTTATCTTAGTAAACTGTACGAGGATATGGATGTGGTCGGGAATTGGAAAATCCATCGACTGTACTGGCTCTTCGCATCAAGAAGAGGAAACCCAAATCTATCAAAAGATCTTGTAAATATATCGCACTTTGAAAACATAAAAAATTGTTTTCTTTTGGTTTCGAGCGACATCTAGGTTCCGATATATACTACGCTGCGTAATTTATACCTCCACGAAAAATGTTGGTGAACATTCTTTTAGCCGTTGATGTCGTTTCAATTGCGAATGTTTTGTCGCATTACTATTTGAGGTCAAATGTAGTTTTCTTTATTTTGACTGTATTTTTGCAGTGTGGATATTTTTGTCTTCGTGAAATCCAGACTGTTCAAAATATATACAGTATGTCATACATACGAGTGACATATGTATTTGATTTTTATGAAACTACATGGTTTCACTTCCAGTTGCAAATGTTTAGTCCAATATTGTACCTACAGAGTGAAAGTCAACCCTGAACTATCCTCATTACCTTAAGGCGCACTTTACATTTTTGCAGTTTGAAAAAAAATATTTTTTGGCTTGATAGCAAATTTCGTACCAGCTGAAAGAACGACAATTTTTCATGCGGGACAAAAGCCCTTTCGCGGGACGTCAGACATCACCAAATGTAACCCTTTTTCTTTCATATTTTGCACTTATGCCCGGGGTGGAACTGGGTCTCAGCAAACAAGTCCCTCCAACTAGCACGTTCTCTGCCCAGCTGCCTCCAGAGTAGAAGGCCATGTTGGTTGAAGTCCTTCTCCACCTGTAGCGGGTGTCCTCTAATGCGTTGCCCCACAGGTTCGGAGTCGAAGACTCTTGGGGGCGGAGCTGAGTTGTCCATATGCTCCACATGCGACATGCACCTTAGAGACGTACAGTTAGTTAGTTAGTTAGTTACAGTTAGTACAGTTAGTGCTTCTCCAAAAACCACCAACGCAAACATAACCAAAGATCGCACGCAGAACGTTCCTCTCGCTTCTGTACCATACAGCAGAACTGGGACGATTAAGGTCTTATATAAAATCAGTCTGGTCCTTCGAGAGATGACTCTGTTACCAAATGGCCTCTTTCGGCCCATAGAAACAACGGCTGGCTGGAGTTACTCTACGTCTGATCTCGATACTAATGTTATTCTTGACTACCTCGAAGTTATAGCTGCCCATTGTGACGCTCTGTCTAAGACGTCGATGTTGTGAGTCCTTGAGGACAGCATATACTTCGTTTTGCCTCATTCAAATAGATTTTAGCAGCTTCTGTCTCGATACCAGCAAACAACTCATTGACGGGTCGCTGTGTAACATTAACGGCTAACAGTGGTACGGACTTCTGAAAGTTCGTGTTGGCGTGTGAGTCCTGCACAATCTTCCCAGGATGATATTAAGGAAGTCACATGACAGTCCGTCGTCTTGGCTTTTTTAATATTATCGGTGATTTTGTTACTGACCTTGGTGGAGCAGCGAGAAATCTTCAGTGTCATCCTGAGAAACTGACGAGTTTGGCTGGGATCTCAAGGGTAGACATGGCGTTGTATAGCTCGGTTTTATGCACGATGTCATATGCGGCCTTAAAATCGATGAATAGATGCTGAGTGTCGATTTGCATTTTATGAGTCCATTCCAGGATCTGCCGTCAAATTGCACGGTTTCACTTGTACCTACAGAGCGAACACACTGATATGAATCAGTTTGCTCATAAACGGCTTCAGACGGGCACACAAAACGGCAGAAAGGATATTTAAGGACTTTTTTCTCCGTAGTTGGCTTGATTGAAAGTCGTTGCCCTTAATATGTTGTTAACATGAAATCCCTCCGTATTCGAGGCATGTGGTTGTCTCAAAACCATTTTGTTCTTACGTGATGAGACAACCTATTTCGCACAACCCCTAACTTAGATGCCCAGACCCCATTATTTACCTCTAGCGAAGGGTCCAGGTGTATCCAATGTTGGTAACATCAGTGAGGCGGTGAGCGCCGCCGATGGCTCTAGACTATAGGTCTCTTCCGCCGCCATCTCTATTCCAAGGCACCGACCTGGCCTTGGAGGATCCTTCTAGATCTGAGCTCCGGATATGTTGGAGTAGCTCTAGAAGAGGAGCGCATCAGGTAGCTCCTCCTACAGACAGTTATCCAGCCTATCTTCGATTGAAAGTGTTTGAATCCTAGATTTCACCACGTTGAGGTGAGGGTAGCAAACTGTGCCTGTTTGAGACGCCGTATCATCGCTTTGAAAAAAGTAACTCTAAGCAATACAAATTTCAATCATAAAAATCCATTCTATATTATCTTCACTGTACACTTGGCAACATTACTACAAAGCCAAACAACCACTTGCAGCAAACATTTTTCAAATGAAACGCAAACCGATCGTTTCTTTGTGAGACAACTGCCACCGTCAACCATTGACGGTCAATGTCATACAAGCAAGAGGAAAGGTGACCATAACAATTAAGCCACAATGATGCAGGTACACGTTTTGCGGTTCTGTTTGTCACTACAAACAGACGGCATCTGTTCCGGTTTCGCTTACATTTGGTATTAAGTTCCAGGAATAACTTTTAAGAAATGAATTCTGACAAAACACAAATTATTGTCCAACAATGTTACTCTTGACTCTTGCAGAAGGAATCACGAGAAACAAAAACTTAATTGGGTCACAGCCCTGCAACAGTAGACACTGCCTGTCGACACAATTCCCCGACATATTCCACGAACCCTTTCTCGCTTCTCGGTAGTCATAAAATTCTTTAACAGAATAGACAAACATTTTGTTTTGTGTGTTTGGTTTTTCCATTGAAGTGTGTAACAGAAGCCCAGACATCCGTCAGCCATCGTATCAGGTTACGAATATGTCTGCACAAAAGAATGTAACCAACGCCATCTACCCGCACCTCTGGGCAATTTCATTGTATGCTAGCTTACAATACAACGATTTGGTGATGAAATAAAGTCGAGAAGACGTGATAAATGTGTACGGTGGTGCTGCAATCATGGCTTCCAATGCGTGATCTGGGACACAAACAATTTGTCGTGGTTTGTTGAATTCACTTTGTGGGGTGTGTGGTCCGTTTATTTATGCAATTCACAGGAGCTAGAAACGAGAACGATTAACGTGGAGCTCCGGTTGCTGGGTTCGACAAATCGAATTCGTATACTCCTGAATACTGTACAACAGTAGTGCACAACATATCGATCCGGCAATAATTATCGGAGTGGTTTGGGTCAGAGTCAGAGTAGACAACAGTATACTATAAAGACTACGTAGTAAGAACACCATTGGGAATGTTTCGCTTGCACGGTGGAAATTAAAACGTTTGGTTCAAATTATTCTGCAGTCTTTCTTGCACAAATTAAATATTATGCTATTCGCTTTGCTTGATTTTTTTTAATACGTTTGGAAGAAAACATTTTTTTAGAACAATACCGGAAATTATAGAGGAATTTGCAAACTTTTGACAATTTTAAAACTATTCGAAGGCATGGTATAGAATAAAATATAGAATAATATGCACATCGGAAGCGCACTATTATTTTATACCTAATCGACCAACAGCAACTAATCTCTCAAACAGAACAAACAGTATAACTATGTTGATGCAAATTATACTGATTTTAGTAAAGCATGTCTTTGAACTAACCTTACAGCTCCTCCGTTTTATCCAAGTATCTCCAACCAAATTGGGGATTCTTTATTCAAGCTAAAAAAAGTGTCTCCGGTGTACTTAGGCCCGGCAGCCACTTAGACCCTTAATTGTGTGTAATATTCATTAACTATATTATAGTTTCAGTTAAATTATTTCACGTCACAGCAAGTGTTGGATATATGCTGATGATATGAAATGTACAGACAAATGTAAAAATTAAACAAGCTTTAATGGCAAAAAGGGTGCAAAAAATATCAGGCAATATCTTTACACGATATTAGGTTTCCCATTCGATTCAGTTACTCAATTGGAACTCCTATCCTTATAGTATCTTAAAAGTGTTGAAGATTTGGGTGTAATGAAGAGTTGTGCTAAACAGTTCCGCCTAAGGAACGGACAGTCGGAACTGAAACCTGAACATAGAATACGTCCACGACCAGGTTTTATCCTCCAATACCTACGTGGCTCTTTTATCACATCCTGCACGAGTTGCCCCTACTTTTACTGAATATAGCGGATCTATTGGAGACTAACTCGATAAAACCCACAATTCCAGGTGTTAAACACAACCGTGAATAGGGATGAATGCCGCTGCGTGAACTTGTCTTCTAACGTTGATTCCGGAAACGTGGGTGAGTTCAGTGCGACCCCTTACTCGTGGGAACAAAATTAACTTCAAAAACTTAAAAAATCCAGCGAGCACTGGTCCAATTGAGTAATCTCCAAAAAACCCACTCTCAAAACAATGTAAAATTTCCTTAACGGACGACGAGGGGGAATTCTTTTCCAATCCCCGGCTCCGCAGTCTTCGGATGTAGCTGGTTGCGAAGCGGTAGATGTCAGATTGGCAGTAGATGAAGACTCCTGCAATGAGCTCATTTCGTCGGTGGTCTGCCTACGCAGTAGAAAGATTAAAGGAGGAAAAAGCTCAGTCAAATGTCAAGGAACATGCGAGGGAAAGGAACATCCATTAGCTATCCCCCCGATTATCAATCCGAAGGAGATGTCTAAGGACTAGCCACTTCACAAAACAGGAGTGCTGAAGCACTGATGGGACACCCACCCCCGTGGGGGTCAATCAGGCGTGGGGCATGCTCACCCGTTGGCAGGTCACCCATGGGAGTGAACGCAAATGCCTGGCACCCAACAGGTCACGCATCGCTAACGCAGCCATGTCATGCCCCAGCGCGGACTCCGATGATGAGGCCAAGCCGGACAAGCCGGTGACAAATCAGAGTGTAGCGGTCATGCCGGAAAATTCCTCTGATCTGCCTATAGCCAATGCCCCCTTTAAAGCGAATTCGACGATGGACAGTGCCGTACTCAGTACTGAAAACACGCCACAGAACACCCTCGAGCAACGCGCCAAGGCCAAAAGAATCATCAGAAGATTTAATGACTGCGGCCCCGAATCTTTATAGGAGAAAGAAAAGGGAATGCTCGCCAGCATGCATCAACTTTGAAGGCATGGCGCATCAGCTACAAAAGCGATGTCCAATCCGAGAATTCTGGTCGTTATGAGTAGGGAAACCATTGCTCCTCCACCTCGAGAGCGGGCAGTGTGAGAAAGTCTAAAGTAAAACCCAGGCTGCTTCGTTTAACATCGTCGAAAAGCTGATTGAGAGCCGGGAGAGATAGGATAGCTCAGGAGAGGGCAAACCCCAACCTGAAGCGGATCCAAGGGCCGCAAATGGAAGTCGACACGAGAATGCCCTGTTATAACGCTAATGAGAGTTCTAAGATTCGGCCTGCTCAATATACTCTGACTAAGCGATAGCTTAGATCGTAGGCCAGAGTAGTTTAATAATGTGGCATCCTGTGCCATTTGACGATTCATTTGAGCAAGCGTTTCTAGTTTTAATAGATGTGTTACAGTAGCGATATGCATCGAGAGTGGAAAACAAAGCAGCTAGCAGAGAACTTCATCTGTTTCTTCGGCCTGCTTTTAGAGATGAGCATGAAACTGTAAAATACGAGCCACTGTGAAATACGAGAGGAAGAATAACAACCCGATAGTACTGGTAACAACTTACATGCAAAACAATGCAGAAAATGGCAACTCAGACCGACTTACTGCGAATCTTGTGATGGAAGCCAAGAGGAAGAAGTGGGACTCATCTTAGGCTGTGACTCCAATTCACATCACAAAGTCTGAGGAATCTTCTCGATTCGGATCCAAACGACATGAGTAATGACAAGGCAACTTAATAAATAAGACACTTAACTCAAAAGGAAATAGCCAGCGTATGTGACCTTAAATATGCCAATGATATGTATACTACCTTTCAGAAATCATTCATGCTAGCATGGACGGACCTCCTCAGATAAGAACTCTTCCCCATGGTAGAGTAAAGGCCTATTTGCTCTAAGGAAGAAATCTAGATTATTTTCCAACGCAGGGTTCAGGGAAAGGTGTCCAGATTAGAAGTCGACTGGGTAGCCTACAATGACAGACAGGAACTTTAAAAGCAGCCTTAACAACTAAACGCGACTTTTGTCAAGAAGTCATACTGTCACACACTTTATTAAAGTCAAAGAAGGCAATGACTAAATTATAATTCTCTTCTTTCCTGTACCCTAGTCTACTGACGTATAGACTCTACCTGGAGGAAAGCCAAAGTTGCCTTCATCCCGTCATCCCTCAGTAACAGAAAGTCTGCTCAGTAGAAGAAGCATTTAGGCACCCCTCGGTGATTCAGCTATCAAAGGGGCACCCAAACTGGGGTTAATTCTCCCTTTTCTGTGGATACTATTCTTCAGTGATATTCTTTTGAAACTTAAGTGATACGGGAACCAAGGCAATCGCATACGCCTATGACTCGCAGTGGTTCCATAGAGGAAAAAATACCCTGAAATGAAATACTGGGCTTTTGATGTTTCGATTCTACAAATAATGAAAAATAAGAAATCCTAAATCTGAAGGCCTTTTGTGCGCTTGTACAGTTAGTTCAATGACACATCGTTGAAATCTATCAAGAAGATGATATGTCTTTTTTGACAATTTGTTAAATATTGTCAAGAGTTCGGTACTTTGATGAGAAAAGTAATATTTATTTTGAAAGTCATCTATTTGCCTTTCAAATTGCATACATGGTTTTTTCATGTTGGTTACCAATCTCTCAGACTAGGCGTTTAATTAAGAATGAAATTGCCGGGGGTGTTTTAACTGTAGAAAAAAAGCTCCAAGACTCCAAAGGGAGCCCTAGTTTTTCTGAAAGCTGAAACTGTCCTCTATGTTGCGAAAATCATTGACCACTTCTAGCCACTTTAGCCGCAGGAGCCTTTCAAGTGCATAATGTGCAAATTAAATCCCCAAAGGGATTGTAGTGATGGAAAATAGAATGGAATAAGTTTTAAAAAAATGTATGAGTGTAAACGGGGATGTGTTTATCTGTTGTTTATTCTGCTGTAATGAATGTTATCCAGGGTCCAAAACTGGCAATGGGCATGGAAAAGGCCACCAAATTACTGAACTTATTGCTTCCGGATGTTAGTTACATTATTTGTGGACCTAACAGTTTAGAATGTCTTATGCAAGTTAAAAAATCTCTTAGATTCGGAATGCCAATACTGCATGCATTAGATTTATCGAGTACATATTGCACCTGGGATATAACTTAACCTTTAATGCATGGAGAACAAGAACTAATGAGGGTACTCGTGGCATTAAGGAAGGGGCAAACAAACGAATTCAAGTGGAAATAAGTCATGGATAGGAATAAAAGTGATATGTGATACAACAACAATTTCATTGCTATACGTTTTATAATTCAGATTTGACATAATTATTTCCGCGCTCCCATAAAAAAGGTGCACTGTGCTTCACAGTTGGAAATAAATCTGTCACTTTTAAATCCGTGGACCGTTCTTAATGAAATTTGAAACATAGTACTCCGTTTGAGCTACGTCAAATATTTTTAAACCACGAAATGATCTCGTGGAGGGTTCATAAAAAGCGAACGCGTCATATAAAGAAGACCACTGTGCGACGTGGTTATAATCGCTTGTGGTAAATTTCTCCAGAATCTTAGTGAGTTAGTCGCATGCCATATTAAGCACCACACTGAGGTGGGCAAAATCTTGCGGTCTTGGGATTAACTCTCATAAGATAGAGTTGGTCCTTCGCACCAAGGTCAACGAAAGATCAAAAGAAAGTGGCCTGCGCCCTCAGCAAAAATGGGGTCCTAACCAACACAGCGATTGGCAGGCCAATCCTGACGTACTGCCGCGTAGTATGTTGTCAGGCTTGCCTAAAAGACTGCAACTTAAAGCTGTTAGCGAGAATACCGAGACGTGCAAACCGAGTTGGAGGAAATGAGCAAACTTCACTACTCCAATAACGGACATAGAGCTTTAAATAGATCTTCCTCCACTTCAAAATGGAAAAATACACTCTAGCGGGCTTTTTGTCGAAAGAGTTAAACATGCATTGCTCTATCAGACTGCCTAACTACGGCTGTGTTTCAGGGGTCAGAGGAACTGGCCATTCTAGAATTTAGTATCTTTTTGAAAAAATGCTTGTACTGTTGTCGTGAGTCTTGAAAATAACATGCTGTCATAGTAAAAGCAATGAATTGAACTAGAAGTAGCAGATAAGAGAACATTTATACATAAATTTGAGAAAGAGTGTCGGAGCCTTGGGAAACGCCAGCATTGAATCCATCCAAAATAAATTGAAATTAACGGTTTGAAAGGTAATTCCGATCCATCGAACCATATGCAGGCATTACAATAGAACTTGATGCCAAACTCCCTCAAATGCCTTAGAAATATCAAGCACAACGATCTTGCTTTGGCCTGAATTGTGCAAAGATTAATATAAGCTATCAGATCACAAGTGGACTGTGTGCCGATCTGCAATCGCCCGCAATGGCAATTC
Organism: Eristalis tenax; assembly: GCA_905231855.2. NCBI lineage: Eukaryota > Metazoa > Arthropoda > Insecta > Diptera > Syrphidae > Eristalis > Eristalis tenax. Next base: position 58,450,539 of record HG993126.1, on the reverse strand, counting down.
AGGGATAAAACTCTTGAGATGGAAACGGATTGTATAAATAAAGCAGTAGAAGAGTTTTAGCCACAAAAAATAAATTCCGGATTGGAACAGTGGCGGTATTGTGGTTGAAGTTGGTGAGCTACATCACTACGCATGTAATGGCAAGACCGTGGTGAAAAAAGAAAAGCTGCAACAGAATATATCCACGCAGGTTTAAATCCGATATTCGTCGCATTCCCACCTACCTGGTTTATATCGGAATAGATGGACATACACAGAAAAGAGATTCGCTGTTAGCCCACGAATATTGCTGTCATCAACCTCTCATCAAAACTAAACAAGTCCACCTGCGTGTGGTAAAGCAGAGTTGAGAAGTGCAAATTTCGAAAACTATTGATAGGTATTTATTACTATCGATAGTTTTCAAGAGTGATTTATGAAAGCGGTGGGTAATTGCGAATAAAAACAATCTAATAATTCGATTGTTCTCACTAGTGCAATTATTCGAATAAAAGTTCATACTGCAAGTTTAGCGTTCATAAATGTAAATAAACCGCAGTGGGTACGCATGAGAGCAGTCGGCACCTACGACCATAAAAGTAGTGTAACAGTTAAACTGCGATCAAATTGGCAGTAATATTTGTTTTGCTGCAGGATTGCAAAGAAACCGAAAAGCGACTTTCTTTATGCAAAAATGGTTTCTAAGCACTTTATACGGAAATATCTGAAGGACATGTTTTGAATTCCTTCATTCATTTTAGAAATATAAAGGTCTACTGAATGCTTTTTGTATCGCCTATTTATGTAGCATTCATGAGTACTTTTTCGACAATACTGGCCTGCTGCAAACTTGGGGCAGCGTTTGTGTTCATAAATGTATTGTGGGAATATTTTCTGCAGTGTAGGTGCAACAATGCGGCAATTATGAACTCAACCCTACTTACTTTCTTGTACAATAGTGACCACTTAAAGCAAAATTTAGGTTATAATGAACCGCATCACCCAGTACCAATCAATGACCCATAAGAACATATGAAGAAACTTTTTTGTTCTTCCCCTAGTTAATGTTTGTCAAAAAGCGAAATTGAACACGCAGCATTGCAGCATTCTGGTTTGCGTTACATTTTGTCGGTAAAAATTTTCCCATCAGCTTTTCGGAATGTTACGTCAAAGCTAAAATCTTCCGATTCGTATGAAATCGGAAAAATTATCGTTCCGAACGGATACCTCGCTAGGCCATCGAGCGATAATAATTCTAGCGTCTCCAGTATTCACATCGGACGCCTTATGCTTTTCTGCAGGCTTTCGTTTTTTCTTTCGGTTAAAAACCACTCCCCAAATAATTTTTAATGGGCATGCAGGATTAGTTTAAACTATCTAGAACTCAATATAAAATACTACATGACTTTTTAAATAAACATTAAATAAAAGTATTTGCTTGTGTACTGAAATACTGTTTCTTCGGCGAACTTCCGTTATACTGAACTAATTTGGTCGGTATCATCGAGTTCGTTATAAGCGGTAACGCATTTCCTCTATCAGACGCTCATTTTGTCAGATGCTAGAACAATGTGATAATTTTCTGTGAAACAGAATCAAACAAAATGCCCATACTTTAAGTGTAATACATAAAGTATATGTGATGCATGCGGTGACCATATTTTAGAATTCCAGATAGTAGAAAAAGAAACAACTTTCAAGCAAATTTTAAATTCTGTATTTAATTTAATTTAGGTACTCTATAGACAAAGTTAAAATGTAACACATTTTAGGCTTTCCAGGAATTCAGGCTTTGTTTAACATTAAATTAAACATTAAAAATTTACATTAAAAAACTAAATTATTGATTTTTTATTGATTCGAATATTTTCCTGAAGAATAACTTTCCTTCACAAAATTGGACTTTCCTCTATATTGAAACTGCCCCTCTCTCATAAACAAACTTTCTTCAACTAGGTCCCAAGACGGAACTGCACGGATTAGTACCCATATTAAAACTTCAACTTGAACAAATGATCTTTACAATTGATTTAAATACAAAATGAAACCATTGTAAAAAAAATATAACTCATTTTTTAACAATTATTTGCAAAAAACTCTCATCTCTCCATTGTTATATTTTTAATTTATTATATCTTTGGTGGTTAAAGCACACATATTGGGACTCAATCTCTAAAATGTCATATTATAAAACAGATATCGGAGCAAGGATTTTTAAAGAACTCCTTTAAAATAGTTGGGCACATCGGTTGATATAAGTAAGCATTCGGAGGTTTGAATTGTTTTAATATTCGGTGGTTTGGTCACGCGGCACGAATGTCCCCTTAATTACGACTTCCGAGGCGGGCGTCCAACCCAGGAGGAGATGGTTGGACCAAATCCAAAGACTCGCCTGGTTACGCTTGGGCATAACTCCTGATGAGTTAGAGTCGAGGGCGGAGGATCGAGTTGCATGGAGATCTCTCGAGCGTGGTTTACACCCGCGACCCCTTTTAGCGGAGCGGGTCAGAAGAGTTTAAGAGTAAGTCATATAAGTCTTGCCAAATCCCATTAATTGTCGATATTCTGTAACAATTACGTCTACAATCTACAATTACATTTACTTCCATTGATAGCCACTCTACAAATGGACATCTTAACAAACAATTCGCTGTGGAAAAAAGTAGCAAATACATTTTCATCAAATGTTGAAAATAAAACAAAACGTTGCAAATGATTTCAACTTAAGGATCCCATTACCGAACATCAGATGTCCTGAGAACAAAATACACTAAAACCTCGATAATTCGGACTAAAACCATCCTACCTTAGTTTGAACCACGGATATGTACCCTTTTCGTAAACATTATTTTGTATGAAAAACTTGTTTTAAACAGCATTTATAAGTAAAATAAGTAAGTTTTCGGACTTAAAAACAATAATTATGTATTTAAAAACTGAATTTGTTTAAGCAAAAACGAAAAAAAGTTTCAGTTGCGTAAAAAATTTTACAACTTCGAAATATAACATACGTAATGTACTGAATGAATTGGTGACGTACAAATTGGAGTTAGAATTATCCAGTGTTCGAATAAGCGAGGTTGTACTGTATTAACTTGAACTAGAAAAAAGCGAAACAAAATGCAGGTGAGATGCAGAACTGCGGTTCAAACGGCAGTATACTCTAGTTAACTTAAAGTGCATATTAAACTCAGTTTAAGACTTAAAAGAAACTGTGAAACCGAATAAGTCGTTGAACTGAAGTGAAATTGAGTGATAATATATAGCTTTACTGAGGCATTGTACAATAGAACAAGTTTTTGATTATTATGGGTATTGACATAAATATGTCCATTTCACATTTTAGAGAGATATTCACATTATCGATTAAAACAAAAACAGTTTTCTTGTTGAAAAACTAAAGAAAACCCATACTTTTTAGGTTAGCACAAAATTTTAGATTTAATTGGATAAATAGCTTAAACAATGAAGAGATATAAAATCATTCAACAAACGAAAGGTAAACATAAACATAGCTATAGTTAATGTATACAATCTTCGTTTGATATTCGTTCCCTTGACGAAGGCATGAGATTATTCTACCAAGGGCTTTACACCTTAATGCCTGAAACACAATAGTGCGTTGCTGCGTTGCGTCGTCTTTCAACGCACACAATTCAATGGCCATGCGCAGAATACTGCGGCGACCTACGTTAGTACAAAATGAGAGAGATGAGAGGATCGTAACACGTAAGACCATCGCATGTCGTTATTGAACATGTTGGAACATTTTTGACAGATTGGTGCGATGATAAACCGCTGACTACATTTTAACGACAAAAGCAATTTGAATTCGGACCAAGGAAGAAAAAAAGTACAATTGTTTGAGCAGAATATTGACATTTCACAAACGAAAACAGCTGACACAATATATTCCATCTGGTATTTGAGAGAGAGAGAGAGAGAGAGAGAGAGAGAGAGAGAGAGATAGAGAGAGATAGAGAGAGAGAGAGAGAGAGAGAGAGATAGAGAGAGAGAGGGAGAGAGATAGGGAAAGAGATAGAGAGAGAGAGAGAGGGAGAGAGAGAGGGAGAGAGAGAGAGAGAGAGAGGGAGAGAGAGAGAGAGAGAGAGAGAGAGGGAGAGGGAGAGAGAGAGAGAGGGAGAGGGAGAGAGAGAGAGAGAGAGAGAGAGAGAGAGAGAGAGGGAGAGGGGGAGAGAGAGAGAGAGAGAGTGAACAGCTGATTATCGCAGGGCGTTATCGCACCCCTCCGTAACATTGAAGTCGAACGCAGCAACGCACTTTTGTGTTTCAGCCATAATGTTTTGCAGACAATTGTTCCCTACATATATGTATGTATGAATATGTATATATGTATGTGTATATATGTATGTATGTAAGACGTTTTCGAATCTTTTGAAGCCACCCATCACTATCATTCAAATTAGGAGATTACTTTAACTGATTAGCTTGATTTCTGAGTAAGTTAGTAGAAAATTTGCACATTTTCCCAATGTTTCTCTAGCCCTCATCTTTGAGTTTCTTATGGTTTTTCTCTTCCCTATTCCGTTTTTCAAGAAACTCGAATCTTTTATTTTTACAGCTGTTATTGTGATTTTTGTAACCACTTACTGCTGTAGTAAACCTAATCTTGCGAAGCCAGTTTCCAATTTTCTCAAAATCACAGCTTTTTCTGGCGCCATATTCACTTTTTGCCGTCGCCTATTCCGTTTTAAAACCGTTAGACATTGCAAGTAAAAAAAATAAAAAAAAAAAAACAAAGCCGAGATAAAAAGAAAAAGTTCACGAGTTCACATTTTAGAGTATGTGTCTGCATCTTTTTTCCAATTCACGGGGATATTACAAATTCGTGGTTTCACGTTTTGTTGACATGTGTACCTTTAGTGGAGCAACAAAGACGCGTAAGCGGGTTAAACCCTACGGAGTGTTAAAATTGTGTTCGCGATAGAAGCGAGCCACACACCTCATAACCCCCTACATACTTGTCCTAATTGTAGGCATGCTGAGCAGACATTGAACATGAACAATTTCATTGTAAGGTTATAAAGTGGAATTTTCTCAAGTCTAATGAAATAACACACAAAAACAAATGCATAGACGAGCGTGTCAAAAACTTCTCTCGTTCCACCATATGGTCGCTCAGTGCTCGTCTCAAGAAACAAAAACCAAAACCACAACAGATGCCAGTTCGGATAACAGAAGTGTACTTCACCACCCCATCTGCACAACACCATTGAAGACAAAATTCAAGAAAGCAAAGTAAAAACCTTCTGCCGAAAGAGTATGAGAGAGAAAGAGAAGATACGATTAAAATTGACCAGAAACTTTGGAAGAATAGATATAAAATATACCGTGCCAAGTATATATGTACATGTGTGGAGATATTCTCTGAGGCTATACGCTTCGCTACATCGCCCCCTATAACAACATGATAGGTAAACCTAAAGATGGGAAGGGCAAACGAAAATAATTAGAAAGAATAAGAGAGAAAACAAAATAATAGGCAGACAATTTGTCCAACGTAATGGAAACAGAGGGAGAATTAGTTAAAAACGGCAGAGCCAGACGCGACGCGATGAGAAGAATTTCAGTGTCAATTGAAACTGCAGTTTATATAAGGGAGACGGAGCATGCATATCAGTGAAAGCTGGTGTGATGGGTGAAAATATTTTGCCGGTAAGAGCAGTGATGTTGAAATATTTGTTTCAAAATGTTGCAGGATGAGATGGTTAATGACGCCTTTTAGTGGTAGAAAACTGCGAAATAACTTGGCCAACATTCGAAACTTATTATTTTTTCCCAAGGAAGTATAAAAATACCCCACATTAATAGAGTGGAGATAGACATTGAAAACTAAGATCATGGAATACCCGGTAAAACCCGCTTACGACAAAAAATCTAAAAAAATGTCTTAAGCGGACTACTTCATTATTTTACAAAATAATTAATTTAGCTGAAGGCTCTCTGGCTGCTTATTTTAGTAAACCTAATAAATCACCTAAACCTAAATAATGAACTTGCCCACAATCATCAACTCTACAGGTGGTACAATGGACAAGCCAAACAACCCTTGCTAACCCACCTTCTCTGTACAGCTGGGAGGTAACAAAATGGCGAAACGGTGTGAGAATAGACAGGTCTTGATAGAGTTTCTTAAAAGCATTGTCAAACAATTCTAAATCCAAAGTCTTTACTCGACAGGTTGCTCTAAACTAGCACTATTTACTGACCTAAAGATAAACATATACTTTCAATGTTATTAATTTAATTTTGTAAAATGCTGTGGAAAAACGGTCTGAGGTCTGATGTCCACAATGGACGCGTCACTCACTCTTTTAAAGTTCTTGTTTATAGAACCTACTGGCTAATTGTAATTGCTCACAGCTAGGGGGCTACTAATTCAATAACAGCCAACTAAACTGCTTTGTCATAAGCACCAACTGGTTTAAAACATAGGAGTAGTCATTCCGGGTCGGATCACACTTGCCCTAAATGTGACTGCCTTCTGTCACTCTTACCATACCTAGGACCAACTGCAATTTCAGGAATGAATACATTTTGGGCACTTATATCTTTTGAATTAATGCGTACACATACTAAACACACACTTACCATTTGCGCTGTCCTGAACCATAGTTGCAGCTCGTGACAATACTTCTAGTGGGGATTCCATAACTTTTGCTTCACAGATAAAAACTACAAGGAGTTTCCTTCACTTTTTACGATTTCACAAAATTGCTTATTGGAATGGCAAATGCGCAAGCAAAGAAGGCGACTTTCTACACCGGTACACCAGCAGCCAAAACAATGAAGACAACTGACATTCAACATACACAGGATTCGTTGTATTTATCTCCTCTCCTCCTTTTTGAGTCGGTTTTCTCTTTTATTCTAACAGATGGCTGAACAGCAGCCGTTCTGTCTAGAACCTGGACACCGGTATGTCCTTCTCTTTTTCGCCACAAGGACACTGTTTTGTATTCTTTCTTCTCGAGGACAAGCTCAAATCAAATCGATATTGTTCAAATTCAAGGAAAATTACCGCGCTGATTATGTTAGAATGAATATTTTCAATTCGACAAAACGTTGAACATGGATCGAGGAATACTGGATTTTCTATTAGAATAACACCCAAATATGACGACTTAACCGCTGCACTCTACTGCAATGTAATATGTGGAGGTTGAAGATGGGGACGACCGCATTCCAAGTAAAATAATTTAAAAAAAAAAGTAGCACGCCTGCTAAGCACAGCACAACTGATGGTGAAAAAGACGAAACGGTGGGACGGTGGCAAAGGAGATGAATTCAGCCAACAGCAATAGAGAAGGAATTACAATGAAACACAACGAAACACACTTCATACGAAAAGTAGGGAACCGACAACAATTACCACAGCAACACTACGAATGATCGCGCAAAAAATTCCACACAACTGACAGTGAACGGGCTTAGGAGAGAGCAGAATTATGTTGAATTTTCTTCTATTTGCTGCTGCTGCTGCTTTCCACTTTTTATTATGAAAAGAAAATTGTTCACTTCACACTTGGCAGAGGATTTACATTCAATTGCATACCACACTATGAGCTGTTGACGACGTCGACTACCGAAATTTTACATCCCTCTCTTAACAGCAATGATTTCACTTGGTGAGGTCGTCGCTGGGCCTCTCTCTCACGCAATGCAACCTCTTTTTTTTTCTTTTATATTGCCCCGCTCTTTTACCTGCGTTTAGAGTGGAATTTATTTTTTAGTTATTCATCTCCGATCAACAGTGAGGTTAACTATTTCGGAATTTGGCACTAAAAGCTGCACAAATCACAAACAGAATGGTTTGGTCCTGTCAAAACTGCTGCCAGAAGGGATTCTCAACGCCCGTTCTCTCCCTCTCCTTCTATCTTTGGGGACACTCCACTAACAACAATTACAGCGACGAACAATGTAGATAACTTCTTGCCACAATTTTGCATTAGTGATACAAGATTTGTTTTATTTTCCAGCCTTCGCCAATGAAATGGGGTTTTTAAGAACAAAATGGACTGGATTTTTCAACAAGACGACACAAGAAGGATTGATGAACGACCACCGCGGCGCGACGACAGTTTTTTTCACTTTGAAAATTTCAGTAAATGGTATGTGAGGAATCTGTGGAATGCAGTCGAAACACGTTCAGTGGCGCCACTGTGTTACTGTGGGAATGATGAGAAACCATGTCTGCTCTCTAATTTGCTGGGAAGGAGCAGCTGTTTGATGTTATGGAAGTAGTTGAAAATATTTTGTTAATAGATGTCGCTGACTGTTTGACAGTTAACTTCTACCGCCCTTTCCCCTTGATTCCAACGTACAGTATTTTTTATAAAGTGTTACATTGCGTGGGGAGCCGGGAACTATGTAAGAGTATGTGTGAAAAGCAAGGGAATTCCACTACACTCTTATTCTTTACGGCTGAATGCCGTCTTAGACAAGGGGAAAGATGGCCGAAGTTGGATATCTCTATGCTCCATTATCTCTGCCTCAGATAATGAAAAGCAAACCTACGATAACTCTACTCTAAAAATCTAGAAATCAAAATATAATGGTTAATCAATTATAGTGTCCAGAATTGTTTGAAGACAATGCTTACATTCAACCACACATCACATCTATCAAATTTATTTAAAAACAAATAAACTTGTGATTCAATAACCAAAAAATTCTTCCATATTTTTGTGGCAATTGCGAATGCAGAGATAATAAAATCGTCACTTTAGATTTGTATGAGAGCTGTGTGTTTGCTTAGGTTCAACTTTTAATCATAAGTATGTAGATATGTATGTATGTTTGAAAGTACATACTTTCCAAAGCTATTTGGATTTGTTCACAGTAACAGGTAATATTTGTCTGTTTATTGCTTCACCAAATTGTAACTATTTTTGTAATTAACAACATTTCTGACTAAAGGAAGTTTATTCATATATTCTCCCTTCAAGCATCAAGTAAATATGCACTGCTTTCTTTAAATCCAGTCGGAACTGAACAAGTCACTTTAGTACTTAACTTATTGAGAATAGCGGCACTCCATACGGAGAGATGATTTCACCATTCTAGGCTAATTGTTTACTTGGACATAGAATGCAAATGCTAAAGCATTTACATTAAGAAAGCACTAAGATCATCATCTAGTGATAAACTTAATTAAAATATGTTGTGTGTAAATACGGTTGGGCGTAATATGAATTACAACCCACACAAAAAATTTATGTAGCACTGGTAATGTTCTGAAGTACTGAAGTGTGTTATGGAGTTGATTTGTTTCTGCAGTCGCAAAAATAAAATATAATAAGCAACAAAATAAGAATAAAAGTATTTTCTTCCTTTATACCAATACTGTTCATATCATTCGCACCGTGGAAGATATGTACTAATGTTTTAGGTAAGCAAATTAAACAATATTCTTAGTTCGACAATTGGGTTTAAAAATTAAATTATCCGTTGAGTTTAACGTGACGGATATTTGGATAATCCGGTTTGACAATATGGTATTTCCAAGGCCAGGTCGGGGCCTTGGAAAAGAGATGTCGGCGGAAGAGCCCTACAGCCTTATGATCAAAGGCGGCCACAGCCTCAGCACCGGGTATACCCGTTCGCCCGCGGGTTAAAGAATATGTCTGGCCTCCCAGATGGGGGTTGGGCGAGAGGTTACCACTCCCTCACTACCTAAAACAACACTTGTTCAGAGACACCCATATGTCAATCAATCAACCGTCAACCAGATTGATCAGGTTACGAGCGACGTCAGGGACTCCTCTTATCTTTGTTGTCTTGTGTGTCATATCCAGTCTTGTGTCAGGGCAGTTGTGATCTGAACACAGTCAAGTGCTGTCGTAGTGGTGAGCCGATACTACTTTCAGAACTCGGATATCAAGAGAACAGTGTAGACGAGAAAGGACACCACGGTTTGACGTAGGAAAGTTGCAATCAATGGACTGCTTGGATCTGTGACCATCGAGACTCCTGAAACTCGAGTGATTTTACTTCACTCGACTCACTCGTGTCATTTTCAAAAAATAATGGAGTCCTCGAGTAGAAATAATTTATTTAGCTGTAAGATCAGAAATGAAGTATATACCCAACTTCACAGCTGATTGACCCCTAGTCCATCGACGAATTTGACAGATAATCATGACAATTTTAACGGTTATTCATGAATATTTGACAGTTATTCACGAAATAACGTAAATGCCGTTCTCTTATTGGTCAATTTGGCTTTAGAAAAGAAATTTTAAATATGGTTGTCGAAATTTTTGAGGGGCAAGAGAGGCATCGCTATCATACTTAATTTCTGTGTCCGATGGTAGAAATGTCAGTTTTTTGGAATTGTCAGCTTCTCATTGAAGTATGCAATGTAGTAGACGCAGAAAAAAACGTCAAAATGTATCGAGATGTCAATTTAATGTCAGTTCAGTTGTGCTTGTCAAAGGAAGGAAACTCCATAATTATAGGAGCCAGGGTGCCTATGTGACAAATGTGGAAACATTCTAGAAAACACTGAAAAATCCACAAGCAACAAATGTATACAGTAAATGTAGCCAATCAGACGAGTAGTTTATTCGAATAACTACCAGTAATTAATCGAGTAGATTACTTCATGTAGTCTACTCTGCCATCTCTGGCTGTAAGTCGAGCTTAGAAACCTTTTATTGGAACTAAAAACGAACACATTATTGTGCTTTTACTCTTGATCCAAAGCATTAAAAGCTCATTTCAGTTTCTATAAATATTTCATAAAACAATGAAAAACAGACATAGAGTTTTGGAAGGGTTTGTTGAGAGTGGTGATAGCCAGAATTGTTGAGTGTCGTTTTCTAGGCACTGATGGCAGTGCTAAATCAACCAAGAATTCCTTAGGATCGCACTTCCCTCCTTCATTCATTGATTTTTGATAAATCCAGTGGATGCTGATGTTGTATTTGCAAAACCAAAATGAAGGTGTTTCGAAAGCTTTTGTATTCTTTTTGCACATCGTACAAACAACTTGGCACCTGCGTCTCTCTTTTCAAAACCCCCAAACTTTTGATTTCTTCTCACTCATTTAAAAATCTAAATACCTTGTCAAACTAATTTTACGCAAATGCTGACCGCTATCAGATATCTATTATAAAAAAGAAAGCCCAGGATAGCTAGGTTATACGGTCTCGTTTTGCAACGATTTGTTTGTAGGTACATATCTCATATTACAAAAATAATTCTCATTTTTCTTACGAATGTGATACAGTGGCGCTATTTTGAGTTTATTACTGATCTCTGTTATTCTACTCGAGTTCAAATGGAAAAATACGCAAATAGGCGAGATGCTTTGGAATAAAAGTTCTCCCGTTTTAGTATATACTTCTTTAATGGTTAATACTGTTTTCTTTAACTTTATTGTACCCCAATATCAATAACTAAAAATGCAGAAACAAAATTAAGGGAATAAGCACCGTATGTTGTGTCAAAATAAAGAAAAAGATAAAAGGAGGAACTGTACGGGAAAACTGGCTTATGTGACTAGGGACAATTTTCAAAAACATTTGCAAAAAGACAAAAAGGCTTAAGTGATATATTGTGTCAATAGCGGCGTTCACACGCAACAATTTGTCGTGACGATTTGCTTCACAAGCGAAGTGTGATGATCCAAATCGTCGATTTGAATGCTCGTTACAAACAAACTGCAGACTTGTAGTGCGGTAAACAAAACATTTTGACTTTTCAGTTTGATTGATCGAATTGTAGTTAGGTGTGAACACGTGTTGTACAACTTCAGTACATTTCAATTCTGATTGGGATTTTAGTGAATGCACATCGGCAGAATGAAAGATGACATCAAATGTGGCAAAATAATGTTGTCTCGATTGTTTTTAATTATGTAGACAATTTCCAGAGATTGTGGAACTAAAAAGTGAATACTTAGAAATACATTTGCTAAATAAGAGAAACATCTTCATATTGCCAAGAATCTTAGAATTGCAGAGAAACGTTCATGCGATGTAATAGCGTCTCTTTAAATATTGACTTTCGTCTCATGGGCTTTGTATGATTTTCCTCAATAACTCATTATACGTCGGTGAATGCCTACGCAAATCAATTGCGAAAATCATCGGGAGGGTTTTCATTTAATTCTCTTAGCAATATTACGAAATAGACATTTCTTTGCATTATCCAGAGTTTCGCCTAAAATCGCTTTTTGTCCGTCCTAGCTTTTTCCTTTTATTATTTCATCAATAAGTAAACAAAATCATTAAGTAAAAAGAAAGTCCGCGCTCCGCCATTATATGCGGTGTGCATATTTCACTCCTTTTACTTCGAAGTTACTCTCAAAACTGAAGTCTGTCAACAGCTTTTGTGTGTGAACGCTAAGCACCAATTTGTCGCCAAGCAAATCGTCGCGACAAAATGTTGAGTGTGAATGCCGCTAATAACTTCTAGTTTAAACTATTTCAGGAACTATTTGATATCATAAAGACAGGGTGAAAAATAACTCAAATTTAAATTCGAAGCTAAAAGCCCATTCCAAAGGGGATTTTAAAAATCTTTTCAAAATTTAAAATCATTCTCCTAAATGCCTAAAATGGACGCTTTGCCTTTTGGTAAAGATAGCTGATGCCCTTCCCCAACCTAGTAGTAGGGTGAATAAGAGTAGTAGGGTTACTTGAACGATATTTAAAATTTTGGTGGTAAATGTTCAACACGGTATGGAGGTTATATTAGTTATATTAGTTACAATTGCTATATTTTGCGTTTGTTCTTAACAAATTATCTGATTTGAATTCATGTGGTTTCAGAATTGGTGATTTAAGGGTATAGTGCGGAATTAATTTTTTGAGATATTTTGTCAGGTAGGCTATATATATTAGAAATGAAGTATGATAGAGATACGCAACTTCATAGCTGATTGACCCATAGTCCATCGAAGAATTTGGCGGATAATCATGAAAACTTTGACGGTTATTCATGAATTTTTGACAGTTATTCACGAAATAACGTAAATGCCGTTCTCTTATTGATCAATTTGGCTTTTGAAAACAATATAAAAAATGGTTGTCAAAAATGTTAAGGGGCAAGAGAGGTAGAAGTTGGGCGTCTCTATCATACTTCATTTCTGATATATATCCGTAAGAATTAAATTGAGGTCAAATATTTTTTTCTACTAAATTTTCGAATCCCACTAAAATCCACGAATCGGCCGCCATTGCGTGGTGGATCCATGGTTTGAAATGCAAGGGATTAACACTACTCTCGCATTTTTCTCCGGTGTGGACTAGGGGTAAAAATGTCCGAGGTTGGATATATCTATCCTTCATTATCTCTGGATCCGTATGAGTCTCAACCACCGATTTTCTCTTCGTTTAATGCCTGGACCCACATATTTACACATTTTCTCCAGAACATGCTTCTCCAGATACATACTTTATAGTTTTTGCAGATTCAATTAGGCTTAAAAATATAATTGTGAACAACGTCATGAATACATAAAGCCATTTACATTTTTAAAAAAATACACTGGGCGTCCAGTATAGCTAATGCCGATAAAACGAGTGGCCAGTGCAACGAATGGTGTCAAATTTGGAAAAGAAACAAAGCACGACATGAGAATCCTTACTTTTTCTTACAAATCTCAACAGTTCTTTTCTGGGCTTTGCTGTCACGACAATAGAACGGTATACGAAATACGTTGTTATCTCTTCATTGCGTAGATGCAGTTCGAATATGCATAAAAGGTTATAAGTAAGGTTATAATAATGAGTAATATTTTATTAGAAAGTGAGTGTGAACAAATGTGAATTGGCTGAACATCAAATTCAGTACGTTAAGATGGGGGGGGGGGGTTTGAACAAAAAAAAATATGTATATACATATAATAATTTTCAGCAATTTAATTCATTTGACATGTTATCAATTGGTTATCACTTCTAATGTTCTCTTATGTAGGAAACAGTTTGAACAAAAGTTTGATTAAAATATTAGAATTAATAGAGTCTTAACTATAATAATCCTGAGAACAGCTAATTTTTTAACATATCTGATTTCTTCCGGGAGGACATTAACCCTAGAAAGATAACCATATTTTTTATGACGTAAAAGATAATCATACGTCTCAACCCCTATGGCACTTTGTCAGTGTATTGAACGAAACCCATGAACTTTTTATAAAATATTAATGATTTGTTTATTAATTCAGTTCATATTAAGGCAAATGAAGCATTGGTTCTGTAAAAATAAATATTAATTTAAGCAATAAAAACAAAAAACATAAACTAAAACATTACAAATTAACAAAAGAAAATAGGTCTTTTCTTAAAGGAACATTAAAATTGACTTAATGTCTAAAAAGTTGCTCAATTAGTATTTTTTGGTTAAGAATAAGTCTAATATATATAAGTCTCAGTAATTTTGAATCGCATACGATTAAGTTAAATACAAGAAAGACACACTTTTTTTTATGTTCGCCGCAAACCGCCTTTTTGCATACCACATATGATATTTTTGGCATTCTGCGAATTTTTGATGGACAATATGAACAATATATCTTGTTTTTTGTAGTAGGCTCTCCTTCATTTGCCTGAATACTATTTCCACTAGCATTGGGTAGCAACTAGGAAATATTTTGGCGATGGGCCCTCTTCAAATTTGGAGCATCTAGCCTTTTTTCCATATGAGGTGAAGAGAGTTATGTGCTTAGATTTTTCATAAACTGATAATTTTCATGCTGTCACACATCATCGGAATCTTAATTCCATACCTATTGGGTTTGACCGGAATGTACATCCTAAATGGACATCTTCCCCGGAATCCCAATAGCTGCTAGTCAATGTGTCTCCGAGTGATGGGCGTAGTGATTTATCATCCATGTGCATACATCTGATAAGAAGGTCGAATCTGTCACGACTCATAACTGCTATGTAACGCGTTCCCGAAAAAGAGCTGTCAAAACGTTCTACCGTTGAAAGGCGATTATCTTTCATAATGATAATGTAAGGATCCCAGAATGATCGAAGAAAGAAAAGGATCGATGTTCTTGGAAGATCATCTGTTCGAGCTATCTATTTGTTCGAGCGATGTTAATTGCAGGGATATAACGGTGACGTTAAGGCTCCAGCAGTCCTTATTACGAGCTCTTAGTTTCCGCTTAGGAGCGATAATAAAGCGGACATCTGAAGATAAAGTTGAATTACTTCCTGACACTGATTGTTCTTCACCAGAGCTGCCCGGCAAATTCTCAGCGTCGTCAATAAATTCGTCTTCACTCTGCACGTCGGCCTCTAAGACGAATTCTTCACAATCACTTTCACATTCTGAAGATATGACTTATTCATTTTCCATCAAAAAATTCTCAATTTCACTACAATTCAACACTCCTCTGTTTGCCATGACAATGAAATAAAATTAAGGCACCAACAAATTATTTAATTATTATAAATAATAATAATAAAGTTTTTTTTTTTAAATATGTCACAAAAGTTACATAAATGTTAATCATACGTCTCCCAGACGTTGTCATAGCTATAACTTGTCACCACAGGTACTTATCGTCGCACAACGAACGTCACAGGCAAGCTCAGATTTTAGGCAGCCAACCCGATGCGGTTTATAGTTAAAAGGAAATTACACTTTGCTGGCAGACGTAGATTATCTTTCTAGGGTTAAATAATCGATTACATATAAATGAATAAGAACTTCTATATGCAGTGGTTCGATAGTACCTGATACATACGTAATAACTCGCTTAATATGTAACAAGTACACATATTAAGCGAGTTATTACGTAGGTTATTGTTTGTGATTACACGAAAGTTTCGGTTACCAGACTTCATAAAGAATGCCTTTAGAACCTTTTTATACAGTATTGAAGCTTAGAATTAAAGCGAAGATAATAAATTGTGGTTAGCAGCTTAGTAGAACATGTATTACGAAGGTAATAGAAACGCCAAAGTGTTGTGGTAAAATATTGTACTTCTTCAACGCATTAGTGTGAGATTAAAATTTCATATTGCAGTCATACATTTTGTTGTACTGAGCGTCGAGTGTAGTGGGAAAGTCACTTCAAAGCATGAGTTTTTTTTTAAAAATTTGAAGACCAAAAATATAAATGTTTTAGAGGCAGCATTCTCAGTGTTCTGAACAATGCCATAGAAGGAGCAGGACGATTATTTCTGCAAATATTTCTTATATTCTTTTATTTATTCATCTGTTTTTTATTTGAAGGTTCTCCTTTTGGTTCGTTATTTTACAGTAATTCAGTTTTGCTTAGGTCTAGATAAAATTGTTTTATATACATTTTATGTATATATTATATATCTTGTGTGTTTCTTTATACAGTTTCCACTTTCATTACAATCTACAGGAAATTTGTCCAGCGTGGGTATTACACGCAATAGTACTAAATTATCTTCTAGTACTAAATAAATCTAGTACTAAATATATCTTTATAGTACTAAATATATCTTTTTGGCAACAATGGTTTAAACAGCTGACGCACGTGTTTTGTTTCCCTGTCAAACATCTTCAGTTTGGTCTACAATTTAATAAAATTAAAATACAGCTGGTGCAAGAATTGAAGCCGAACGACCTACCGCAACGTACAATTTTTGGTGAATGGGCTCTTGGAAAGTTGGCAGAACATCAACTTTTTACCGAAAAATTGTGTTAAGCGACGAGCCAATTTTTGGCTCAATGGGTACCTAAATAAGCAGAATTCTCGATTTTGGAGTGAATATCAGCCAGAAGCATTGCAAGAGCTACCAATGCATCCAGAAAAAGTCGCAGTTTGGTGTTGGTTTGGTTTTATGGGCTGGTGTCATCATTTGACCGTACTTCTTCAAAGATGATGCGAATCGTAACGTAACTGTGAAAGGTGAGTGCTACCGTGAGATGATATCCAACTTTTTTTTGGCCCAAATGCAAGAGCTTGACTTGCATGACATGTGGTTTCAACAAGACGGTGCCACATGCCACACAGCACGCGCAACAATGGACTTATTGAGCGGCGATTTCGGTGACATTTTATTTCACGTTCGGGACCGGTCAATTGGCCGCCTAGATCGTGCGAATTAACACCTTTAGACTATTTTTTGTGGGGCTATGTTAAAGCTCATGTCTATACAGACAAGCCCGCCTCAATTGACGTATTGAATAACAACATTGAAGCATTTATTCGAGAGATACCGGCCGAAATGTTGGAAAGAGTATGCCAAAATTGAACTAAGCGGATGGACCATTTGAGGCGCAGTCAAGGTCAAAATTAGCATGAAATAATCTTCAAACATTAAATTATATGGACCGTACTATCGATTAAAATAAAGATTTCATGCATTTTTCTGAAATTTTTTTAAACTTTCCTATAGCTTTTAAAAAATCACCCTTTAAGAAAAAGAAGTGAAATTTTATCTGAGATTGATAAGGTGTGTTTTAGTAAAGGTACTATTAATGTGGAAAATATTATGTTCACGGGAAAAGAAGCAGTCTTAGACAATTTGTGACGAGAGCTGAATATAAGCCAGGAAAACGCATTACACTTAAGGCTTCTGAATACCAAAAGATATAAAAGGCGTTATATGGAGCTGCCCGAACCGGGCACTTAGGATGGCAGACCTGTAGTCTTGAGTAGGGCGGAGAATAGTCCAACGGTGGAGGGAGTCATTTTGGCGATTGAATCGCTAAAAGTTGGCAAATCAGCCGGTGTGTCCTTGAAATGGCTTGGAAGTATGCCAACATATACTTGAGCGATCTGATAAGTTCTCTTCCGCACGTAATTGCGTACGCCGACGACTTAAACGATCAGGCAAAAAGATTGAGGACATCACTATTCTCGCACAGAGTGAGATGAGATTGCGATGACTGGAAGTTGAATATTAACTTTCAAAAGTCGGAAACCATACTGTTCAGGACAAAAGGACTGTTGTCAGATACCTGGGGATCTGGCTAGATCAGTATCTATATTTAAACAAACATGTAGACTCTGCTTGCCCTTATAAAGAGCCAACTCGATGCGAGGGTAAAGTTTATCTGCTACATGACCCTCATCCGGTCAACGCTCACCTATACCTGTCCCGTGTGGTTCAACATGAAAGATTCGGTTGCTTGAAAGGGCTTGCCTTCGCCTTTATCGAAGTCTAGAGTCCCTGTACAAAAAATTCTGGTCTTATGGACAATTTCCTGGTGAAGTTGATTCGAGGTCACACTGCTAGAGCATTAAACTCGACCAACAACCTGATTTCTGTGGATTACTACCCCAACCCTCAATACCATGAGAGGGTACGTCGAAACGGCTTCGTCCCCCCAGAGGAATTGCTCCATTTGGATAAGCACGGTCTGATACAAGACGTGAAAGCGATACCGCTCATCTATCACAACGCCAGATCAACTGTGCATGGGCAACTCAACCACGACCGCTCAGTCGCACAACGAGCTAAGGAAGGTTCCCTCCGGTTCAGTTCGGCGGTATTGAGTTGTGATGTGCGGGATGTTGCTATTGAACATCGAAAGTTCTGGTGGCTGGGAAGCAAGTGAACTCCATCCTCGAACGCTTTTGACCCCGGGTAGTAAGTGTATTCCAGATCCCTAATGGGGAGTAGTCGGTCCCTGTCTTGCAGCGGATTGGATATGTATCTATCAACTTATGGGCAACTTATGGCCGACGTACGTTATTTAGTTTTGAGGCAGTAAGTATATGTAAATATTGATATATATATTATATAATAAGTATGTATACATGTTTATCTGTATGGATGGAAATAGTTGAAGATAGTTTAAGTTATTTTAGGGTGGTATGTAAGTTAGTATATAAGTTTTAATTAAAAGTGTTAGGTAATTAAGTTTTTGTTTTAAATTTTCTTAATCTCAATTTCAGAAAATATAATATTATAATTGATTATATACGTTTTTTAGGTCGAAAGATATAGAATAAGTTTACGTTTAGTTTAGAGTGCCCGCCGAGGGCCAGTATGTTGGAAATAGTAAAAATATTCGTCCAACTAGTTTTAAGCGTTTTTGTCTAGTAACTAAGTAAAAATACAAGCGGCGAATAAAGGAAAAAACAAGTAACCCTGAACTTCATTCTATTCAAGTACAAGCACCTCTGTACTGAAGTACAAGTATCAGCACTTGGTACATGTTCAAGACAATGTTCAAGATTCCATCGACTCCCACTGACCTTTTTTCTTTAATGATTCGAAGACCGCCTGGATCTCTGTCTTTGGTATGAACGGGGGTCATCGGCGAAGGCATTGTCTGCCATGTTGTCATCACATGACAAAGCCGATGATCTTAGATAGCCATTGTTGCAGATCTTCACGAAGAAGCATATTGTTAGCCAGTACGCGGTTCTCTAGGTCGTGGTTCAGACGAACAAGTGGTTTTCCAATTACTTAAAAGACAGGAAGCAATTGGTAAAGAGCGATAATTTTAGATCGCGAGTAATAAAAGTTACATCGGACGTTCCACAAGGCAGCCATGTGGGGCCTTTACTGTTTCTTTTGTTCATAAATGATGTTCACGAAATTTTCAAATATTGTAAAATTTTAACATTCGCAGACGACTTTAAATTGTTTTTATCTATAAATAGTTTAACTGATAATTTCCAATTGGATATCGATGCACTAGTGGATTGGTGCAAGCACAATGGACTAGAGCTGAATATTCAAAAATGTAATATCGTTACTGCATATCGAATTACATCCCCGATTGTCTGTGATTATTTCAAAAATGATCATAGACTTAATCGCCTAGAAGAGGTTAAAGATCTGGGTGTTATTTTTGATACTAAATTAAATTTTGCATTACACTACGATTATACAATTGCGAAGTCTAATGCTACGTTAGGTTTTCTGAAAAGAAACAGTAAAGATTTTCGGGATATAATTAGTCTTAAGTCCATCTATTGTTCGTAAGTCAGACCGTGTTTAGAATATTCTTCCATCATTTGGGATTCCCCGTATGATACACAAGAACTCGAGTACAAAAAAAATGCACGAGATATGCTGTCCCTAAATTATATTCCTTCGAAGAACTCCCTAAATATGACGATGTAAAATAAAAGGCTTGTAAACCTTAAGTTTCAGGCGTAAGGCAGCATCATCCGTGACATTATTAATTGCCGTGTAAATTCACCAGATTTACTTTTACTCATGAATATATATGCTCCCCAAAGATCTCTTCGGGTGAGAAATTTACTATACGATACTATACGATAAGAGACATAGAACCAACTATGGTTGTAATGAACCTATTACAAGGTGTATAAACACTTTTAATGAACTTTGCAACGAAATTGATTTTAGCTTGTCTCGATGGGAATTTAAAAAATTTATCCATGCAATATTCTTTAATTAATACTGTTTATTTGATGTAATCTATGAGATGCAAAATCGGTAGATGATCCTTAGTCGCGCAGCAAAAATCTGCTGTGTAAAGCGATACTGAGAGTTAACACTTAGAGAACGTAGTGTTTTGTGTGCTCTGTGAAGGAAAAAAAACACTCTCGTTCATCTTGTACACTTTCTGAAACACCGCAAGTACCTCCATTTTTTCTTGCGGGCCGTCAACCACTAATAAATTATCGTCGAGTACGGCGTTTATATGGATGAATACCTAGTCAGTATTTGTTCGTTCTGGGGAGCTTAAGACACGCTTTGCTTATTGCTACCATAGAATTTGTTTATCTGCTGTTGTTGGATCCTACAATCCAAATCTTATTGTTCCAATGCAAGTTAACAGAAAGTCTGCAATTCCGAGCAATTAATATTTGCATGTTCTTAATGAGCGATTTCAGTAACTTCCTCGTCTCGTCTCTCAGTAAAACGTCTGTACAAGGTTTTTAATCTTGACAGGAGTATACTTTTTTTGTTGGAAAAGTGCATTGATTGTCGCATTGCAACAACAACAAGTTTTCGTGCTTTATGCGTATGTACTGGGGTATAGTACTGCCCATGGTTCGTTTTATTGTCTCGTCCAATTGCGTCGATCTATGTGGAGCTCATTCGAAGAGAGTGCTCGTGTCTTTTGTCTAGAGAAGCGGGTCCAACGTGCTCTACTGTAATTTTAGGGATTCGTTTAAACAAACTCCTAATTCATCAATATCGTTAGGCATCTTGATTTCGGCGCTGAGTCTGCAATGGTCACTGAGAGTGTTCAAACAGTTTACCGTTTGTGAGTCTGTGGCTGTCAGCTGCAGTCTTGCGTCAAGCCGCAGGAGATCCAGATAAAATCCAGACGAGATATCTGTTGCTTTCGAGTCGAGTCTATACTCGGCACTGTGCAAGCAAAAACAGCTATACAGCTGGTCCCCTCTGGGATTGGAAACTGTTCCCCAATATCAATGTCGGGTATTTAAGTCCCAGGCTAAAATAAAGTAGTCCTCCTCCGAGTCCAGCCTTGGACATCGAAAGAGTGAATCGAGCTCTGATATAGGCGTTCTGTAACTAAGGTTGCTGGAGGAGTAGACCGAAACCACATACAACCTCCTTCCACTGCGTACTGAAACTCCAACTCTTGAAGCCTTCGTACTTCAATGCTATACACTACTTTTTGATATATGTCATTTTTAATGATGATTGCAACTCCATCACTGGAATTGGGTCGGTCTCTTCTAATAACATTATAATTACTGTGGTCCAATTTGCCATTTTGCGTTCGGTTGGTTTCGCTAATCAGCATCAGCTCTGGGCTTTGATCATCCAAAAGTTTATAGAGCTCGTTTTTTCGGAGGCTCCCTATCAATGAATTTGCATTCATTGCAGAGATCTTGTAAGTGAACTCCGTCTGCGCAGACATTCAAACGGTTGACGTGATTGATTCTGCTGCTGCACTGCCTTCGGTAGTTGCCGCTTTTCCGTGCTATTCTGGCCAGACGCCATTTGGGCGTAGATCATTTGCTCGATTACGGGTATGGCTGCCCCTAGTGGATTTTTTACTGGGCGGCTGTTTCTGCAGCACCATTTTTGTTTTCCGTTCTTGGAATTTGAGATAACCCCGATAGTTAGCGGTGTGCCTCGCGTTCCCACAGAGTACGCATTTGAGCTGACTCTTGTCAGCTGTGGTTCTAGCTGAATTTTACGATTCGAGGTCCGAACCTTTAGTAGCGAAAGCATATTATACTTTCCCACTTGCATTTATGGTAATTTAAGAACTTAATTTTCTTTAGATTGTCCACATTGCTTGCTCTTTGAGCAGTTGGATGACCTCCTCCGCTTCGAGCTTTAAAAGTCGGGACTGACATTTTTCAACTTTTGGAGTGAACGAAAAGGCTCCAACGTCGATAATGAAAATGTTTTCATTGAATTGTAATCCACCACCTTGAAGTGCATAACAAATTACCTGCACCTACGGCCTCCTTACACTTTTTGGCAGTTTGTTCAGTATCCGCCTTGTAAATATAAATTGGCGGCACTTTTTATTTCTTCTGGGGCCGCTGTTATGTTGGTGGGCGCCTCTGTGTTGCTGGTCGTTTTGTTGCTTGCAGTTGTTCAGTTTCTGGCCGCTATTGTTGCTAAATTATTTGCAGCTGCTGATGATTGTTGTTGCTGCGGTGTAGCCCTCTTTTGTTGTGGCATATTTGCCTCTTGTTGTTGTTACTTCTCTTGATGCAGCATTCTTCTCGCTATAGTTTTAGATTTCAGCTCCCTGATTTCATGCAGGAGCAGCTGAATCTTTTTACTAGGTACACAGGCGAGAGGATCAAAGCTGTTGCTGCTGACCGCGTACAGGCCTCCATCAGACACGCACTGTACGGCATCTTCATCTATCTCTGCAGCTGAAGAACTCGCCGTGGCTTCAATCTGCTGAATGGATATACCTAGATTCTATTATATTACCGTTTATTTCTCAAAGAGGGCCGGACAGAAGCACAAGACTAAACTTGCTCTCCACTTTGGTGACCAAACACCTAAACGATTCCCTTAGCTACAGGTTCGGCAAGGTGGCGGTATCTGGACTCAATAAGTTGGAGGAGGCATCTCCGCCTCAGTCAGTTGACCAATCCAATTCCAACTTCGGGGAGCACAGAGCCTGCAACGGAGACAATAGATCCTCTCCATGCTGCAACACTCACTTCCTCTGCTGAGAAGGTATCTGTGGGAGAGATAGAAGAGGCATTCATGTCTTTCTCTGAAGACTCACTGTCCGAAGGAAAGCTTGAAAAGACGGTTATCAGGACAGGTGGAGACAGAGGAGAGTATGCTTCTTAAAGAAGAAGGCAGGGCATCTGCCTCGAACGAGCTCCACCCAACCATCATTAAATCGGCCCGGGTGAACACGCATTATGCTATTGCGGCAGCAAGGTTGTTCACCATAGAAAATCTGGGATACGTTCTGATTCAGGAGCCGTACATCCTGAACAAGACAGTCAGAGAACTGAGCAGGAAAACAAAGGTAATTCGGGATAATTTGGGCGACCAACCCAAGAGCCTGTATTCTTATTAATAATAACATCAATTGTATTCTTCCTGCAGAGTATGCTATAAGGAACCTAGTGCCCATTAAAATTAAAATCAGTATGGCAGATGGTAGGTAAAAACCATCATCCTAGCCTCGGTATACTGTGTGGGAGATGCTGACACAAACAAGAGGGGTGAGTACCTAACCTAATCAGAAACTGGAAAGTATCCAACGAACCATCACATTTCTGACCATAGAATAATTAGGTTTGACTTGGACAACTCCAGATTAGCAGGTAAAACTTCAAGAAATCCGAGAAAAAACAGATCTGGTACACATTAATACCAGAAGAGCTCCTGCCCACATGATAGGGCTAAAAGATTTTTTATAGAGAGCAGGGACTTTAAGGGGAAGAGAGTTCCATGGTGGAGCAATAAATTATCCAATCCGCGGGTCAAAACACGGAAGCTGTTTCATGTCAAGGTACATATAATAAGGTAATATACTTGGCGCAATTATTTTGGTTTCGTTCTGCGCATCTGTCAAATTCTGGCAATAAGGCCGTTCTCTGTGATGTCAAAAGGCGGAAATATTTTGGTAGCCATAGATTTTTGATTTTAAAAGTGATTAAGCAAAGTTCAAAGGTTTTAAAATGAGTCGTGCTGTGTACGGATGTTGTGTTAACAACGATAAAACCAAAAATAAAACTGGAAACGAGGAGACATCGTATTACTCGTTCCCAAACAAAGTAAAATATGCAAGCAGTAGTTTTTTTTTGTGCCGCCGAAAAGACAAGTTCAATATAAAAACGGCGCGAATTTGTGGCAAAAATTTAAAAAAAAATGATTTTGTCATTAATCCATTGTACGAGCAATACGGAATTGTCCTGAAAACAACTAGGATTAAAGTAGATGCTGTTCCTTCACTTTTGTTACATTTTACAGATTACTGGAGGAAATAGCACAATTAAAAACAGAAAACTGGAAGCAGCAACAAACAATTGACTCCGTTGGCCATATTTTTGCAAAGGGCCAATTAAGAAAATTGGAATGCCCTCACAAACGTGCGAAATGGTCATCAGACGATATTGTTAATGCGATTGCAATACATGCAGCTGGACCCCGAGCTTATCGATTGCTGCTGCGAAAACAATACCCTCTTCCAGCTGTGATAACACTCAAAAAGTGGTGCTCAAAATTAGAGGTGTATCCGGGAATAATTCAATCCGTTTTGAATATAATGGAAAACATCGACATGGAAGAAGTCGATAAAATGTATGTACTTTCATTTGACGAAATGAAAGTCAAAGAGAAAATTGTCTACGACAAACGGAAAGATGAAACTCTCAAAGCTGCGAAATACGTTCAAGTGGCAATGATAAAGGGTTTGGTTGGCAATTGGAAACAACCAATTTTCTACGATTTTGACCAACGGATGACCAAACAAATACTGTTTAACATTATTCGCCAATTAAGTGTGTGTGGTTTCAAAGTGTGTGCAATTGTCTGCGATTTCGGGGGAACAAATCAAGGTTTGCTACGTGAACTTGAAATTACGGTTACAAAATCGTTTTTTTGAAAACCCAACCGATGAGCCAAGAAAAATATATATGTTCGCTGATGTGCCTCATCTTATGAAACTCATCCGAAACAACTTCGTTGACAATGGTGGTTTCATTTTGGAAAACGAATGATAAGTCTGATTTAAGTATTGCAAATAAAATTCCACTAACCAATTTATATGTTAAAGGTGCAGTACGTCAAAAAGTGAAGCTTGCAACAAAACTTTTCTCGCACACGGTCTCTCAAGCTTTTATGCGGGCTGGTAGTTTGGGGGAACTAAGTTCCTAAGGTTGGCTGAAATGTTCCGTGTTTTTCAAAAAAGTAATAATTCGTATTTCCTTAAAAAATCAAGTGTTGCATAGTATGTACATTTTTACACTTTCAGGTGAATGATTGTTTCGACCGTCTCAACGTAAGAGTTCCTTATCAGGATAATCGCGAACGAGTTCAAGGCGTTGGACTTTCAGAATCGCTCAAATTTGAGATTGTCGATGAGATGACTTCCGTAATGCTCAATATGAGAGTTAAAGGAAAACGAACCATGATGCCCTTCCAGAAAGGTAATGTTGAATTAACCAAGTGTTTTGCTTTACAATCTTACAATACTTTTAGGCATTGTCATGACGAATAATTCTTTAAAACTTCTGTACAACGACTTGAAGACTGAATACAGTATTTCGTATTTACTGACATACCGAATCAACCAAGATTTTTTAGAGAATTTTTTCACAAAGATTCGATCAAAATGTGGCCTATATGATCATCCAAACCGTTTGGAATTCATGTATCGACTTCGGTCATACATACTTGGACGAAATGAAGGAAGTTTATCTATGAATGGTATGTTTTATTCTTTAAGTAACCATATATTCATTTAATACAACACGTTCGTATTTACATCGTCCACAGGAAATACTTTAGTAGATAATACACCAGATTTAGAAGGCACAGGCTATTTAAGTAGCACTCTACTGAAGACGCTCAATCCGGATTTCATACCAACTGAAGAGCCTGCAGATGAGCTGGAATCCCTACAGTATGATGGACTGGATCATTTGGCAGGATACATTTGCCACAGGATCAATAATCCAGATTTAGCTGTACAAAATACGCAGCAAGAGACGTCGTTCACGTGGACAAATCAGCTGACGGAGGGATTTCTTCAAAAACCTAAGGACGAAATGTTATTTTAAAGTAAATTTATCAAAAGACATACTGTCCGAAAAAAAAGTAATGTATTTAGAATTATGTACTTTAGAATTAAGCATTTCAACAATAAAATAGAAGACAATTTCACAACAAGAAAAAGAAAAATGATAAAAACAATATTGTAAAGTAGTAGAGTTAAGCTAATATGTGATATTACACACTGATATTTTTTTGTAAACATAGAATCATTTTTATATTAACTTTTGTTCTAATATATTACATCCCTATGTGTTCATGAAATGGAATTCGTCTTTTTGTGTTATATTTTCTCATACACACAGATACCAAGTTTCCAGATACCAAGACAACATGTAGCAGACGATTGTTGATTTAGAATCGCTATTAATCAATATTTATCAATATAAATGAATAAAATTACTATCGTACAACATATTATGTAAACAAAAGTACATCACTCTCGGCAGCCATCTTGGATTTTTGTTTACATTTTTTGACACATGCGCAGTATATTGCCTTATTATCTGTACCGTGGTTTCATGCGGCCAAATGAACCGGAGACTGGGAAAGCTACACAAGAGCACTCACGTCCTAGAATATTCAAATAAGGCAAGCTAAGAGAGATAGCTTTAGGAGTTTCTGTAGCAGCCAGACTACATAAAGCGCTGTTAAAAATAGGGGAGATTCAGATGTCTCTTAAGATGGCAGCTACACTGAAAATGAGGAACAGAGGGCCAGACTTCTACTGAAAACTCACTTTCCAGGCAGTCATCAAAACACTGACGGGTCTGAAACCAATGCCAAGACCAGGTGTTATGGACTGCAGTGTTGTGAGAGAAATATTCTCCAAAGGCGCCTGGAATGGTCAATCAGCTCGCTCAAAAATGCAAAAGCAAACTGCTTCCATACATCACCATTATAACCAGAAGTTGTCTATCGCTGGGAGAAGGGCAAATGGAGTGTTCATACCAAAGATGGAGAAAAAAGACCCAAGCTACCTAAATCTTACGGACCGATCATCCTTACATCATTTCTGCTGATAATGATGGAGAAAGTTGTAGACAACTACTCAAGAGAAGAAGTGTTAACTATATCCCCTCTGCATTACTGTCAACTCGCGTACAGAGCAGGACGATCAACAGAGACTGCGCTATTCCATCTGACGGAAACTATCCAAAGCGCCCTCGAAGCGACAGAAATAGTTATGTGTGCTTTCTTAGATATTGAAGGAGCATTTGACAACACATCACAAGATGCGAACATTAGAGCTCTGGACAAGGAAAAAGTAAACCGAACAGTACCGAACAAATGGATGTATGAACTTCTGAGCACAAGAACAGCTGAGGCTGTCCTCAAGGAGGTATGTCATCTTTTTATCTTTACTGGCTCTAAAAAAAGAGGTAATATATCTAAAAGTTAGCTTAGTTAGCAAACTCATCTGGAAAAGACACACAGAAGAGATTAGAGATGAGGTGTTATTGGAGCTGATTCCATTGGATCTGGTGGTAGTAGAATGTGCAAATGAAACAATCATGAGAATGGCAAAAGAAGGCATAGGAAAAGACAGGTGCATTACACAGTTCGATGCACTAGTCAAAAAGCTATCACTCCTGGCCATTCCAAGAGATGATGCGATTAGGAAAAAGACCGGAGCAATGAATCCATAGTCCACAGACTGAGCAGCAATACTGTAAAATGGTATACAGATCAAGAGGTGGTGAAGGAACAGGGACAGGAGTATTTGGACCGGGACAAAGTACCATGGTTCTCACCCATGGGCAAACGCACCATCATCTTTCAGGCAGAAGTCTATGCCACAGACAGAAGCGCTCATATAAATCTTGACAAGAATTATACCAACTGCGACATAGCCATAATGTCGGACATTATCAAATCCAAGTTCGTGTGGGAATGTCTACGAAGCTTAAGAAACTGAGCAGGAGTAACAGAGAAAAACTTTGTTGGATACCTGGCCATACAGGGATAGAAGGTAATGAAATGGCCGACTCTCTCGATAGGAAAGGAGCGATCATTCTGTGCTGTAGGAAATCACGTTTCAGTGTAGAGTTCAGGGAACTAGAAAGAAGAAACCGAGCAGATGGATACCTCAGATTCCTAAAGGGAACTGTTTTAGAGAGAATATTCTAGGACAAAACTCTTTCACCCTAGAAGAGAGCTCTTAAGAAAGCAAATGGATGAATAGCGGGCACAATAGATCTATAGGTCGCGGTGCAATTTAACAATAATAATAATTACAATAAATGCCCCCACTGTTTTCCGAAACCGATTTCGTAAAGACAAGAGCACTGACTCTACCTTTTCAGCCACTGCTTCCTGTAGAAAGAAGTAGCACCTGCGCTATTTCAGAAGGTCTGCGCACGACTGATGCTTCGCAACATCTGTGACGGTATTCCACATCTGCTGTTCGTTTTCTGAAGGCAAAAAGTGATTCGACAACTAAGTCGAAAATCAGACAGAACGCAACGTTAAAACATTGTGAACAGACAATGGGTTAAAGTTTGAGGTCAAGAATTTACTCACATAATTTCAAAAGCTGGAAACTGAAGGACACCCACCGTAGCCTAAACTCCGCAGCAGAACGAATGAAAATGACACTGGGCGAGATGGCCAGATGTATGATGCAGCAAATCTTCCACAAATGCACAGCACGACACTTTCGAAGTAAGGTATGGGTACAAGCCGGGTGTGGTCTTGATAAAAAGCATGGCAAAGACAAATTCGAATCTAGATCGATGAAATGCTTATTTGTTGGACATTCAACCACATCAAAATAATTTTCATAATTTTCAGCAGAGATGTCAGATTTATTAAAAATTCAACATGTGCCTTTAAAGATGAAGATGATTTCATAAAATTTGAAAAATTTCTTATTTAAAAACCCAGAAGAAAATAAAACAATTGTGAAAACAATATATAACTCACGATGATATTATTACAAGCAATGGCATCATTGAACCATCGATCCAAGCGAAATATGGAATTTATGAAACGTCACTTAAGAGGAGGTCTGGAAGCCCAGAATCCAAAAAATAGGAAAGGGGGCAACGGTGACCTCGAAGAAGAGTTGTTTATGGAACAGGCTGATGGTTTGTCAAACCAGATTCTTTACGAATTGAAGCAATCGGGAAGATGGTGGTACATGAAACTCGTGAGAAAACTTTGTGTATACATGTAAATATATTTTAGAAACTTACGCGGACAACACAGCTGTATTTACATCTCATAAATTATCTCTCCTTCTAGAGATGGATCTTTCCTATGGGCTGGAAATTCTGAGTATCTACCTTCCAAAGTGGAAAATTAAGTTAAATAAGAATTAAAATCAAGCCATCTTTTTTTTTATTCCCTCCAATCCTTTGCAGGTGGATAATGTGTCAATCGGGTGGAGCTCTCGTTAGATATCAAAACTGATATTTAACCTACATACAAGAGAAACATTAAGCAAATATAATATAAGTACAAGACTACTGTGTCCACTCATAAACAGAAAATCTCTATTATCAGTAGAAAACAAATTAATAATTTTTGAAGTCATATTTCAAGCAATAATTTAATATGGATGTCAGGTCTGGGTAACTGTGCAAAATGTCGCCATAAAAGGAAGTAATTTTTGCATCGGATTGTTACTGGTGATTTAAAATGGATCCATTACGACAACCCTAAGCGCAAAAAATCATATGTGAAGCCCCGCCAACCAGCCAAATCAACGGCAAAGCCGAATATCCATGGAGCAAAGGTAATGCTCTGTATTTGTGGGGTCAGAAGGATGTGCTGTATTATGAGCTGCTAAAACCGGGTGAAACCATGAATGGACACCACTACCGAACACAATTAATCTGTTTGAAGAGAGCAGTACCCGAAAAACGCCCGGAATATGCGACCAGACGAAAAAAACCGCACGAATTAAGTTATAGGACAAATATGTATTTATTTTCTTAGTTAAATGCTTATACATACTATAAGACACAAAACAAATGTATTTCCTGTCTTATTTGAATTCATAAATATACACATATATTAATTTGTTGTTATTATTTGGGGCCAAAAACCGAATCAGAATAATACGAAATGGCAAATACACAGTATTCATCTTTAATTGGTACACTCATGTTTTGCTATTTCAACAGACATCGCTCACATTGTCAATATATTTAGCCAGTACAATCCATATAGGGATAGTTCCAAGCCCAGGGCAGGAACACTGGAAATCTATTGGGAAAGCTTTGGAATACATCAACTCAGATTGGGGAGGAAGTGTAAATGAGGGAAAATCATACATCTTATTTGTGTTTAGGCTGGCTAACGCAGCTGTAACTTGGGAATCGAGGAAACAATCGTCACAAGCTGTATCTAGTGCAGAAGCTCTGACTGAATAGCTCTGGCATATACTGCCAAATAGACAATATATGCGTTCGTAACTTGCTAAAATAATTGGGGTTTTTCAGAGAAGAAGAACCTACCGTGACTAATAAATTGATGAAGAACCCAACTTTTCATACAAAAATCAAACACGTAGATATTCGCATTACTATATCAGGGAAGTTTTCCATAAAGGTGAATTTAAAGTCAAGTACTTGCCAAAAACTGAGATAATTTTGACGTACTCACTAAATGCTTATACGGACCTTCTCATCAAAAGTGCATCAACACGCGTTGAGAGGGGGTGTTGATAGTCTAGTGGTGGGCCAACGCGAGTTAGAAGTTACAACGAAAACCGAGTCAAACCGAGTTATAATGTAACTCAAACCAGATGAAATGAACCACAGTTAGTTATGTGCTTGCCTATGGAGTCCCCGGTTCGAATCCTAGTGAAAGCAAAGTCAATACGCTTTTCTCTGGTTTTTAAATCTGGTCCAGTCTCCATTTGCAGTTATGACCAGCATTTCGGTAACATTTTGCGTATTTCTTTTCTTTGTAATTTTGTTTTATTGAAATGAAATGACTAGACTAGACAAAAGTTAGTTTTGTGGCCAAGAAAACTGTAAACATCCGTGCCACGTGGCCAAATCACCGAAGCATAGTCCACTCCGTTCGAAGAAGCAGCTCCTCAATTTTGAGGTCCTCGCGCACTGCCGTATTTCTCACCCTATCCCGGCGAGTAATTTCCACAACAGCACGGAGAACTCTCATTTCAGCAGCTTGTAAAATTCCATGACAAATTTCATAGTGAAAACCACTAACTTTGTTTTTACACCAAGCTCGGCCTTCCTGATTACAGGCGTTCTGGAGATGGAGTTCCATCTGGGAAGCTGTGAGAATAACTAAGTCATCTGCAAAAAGAAGGTGACCCACCCTCAAATCTCCCAATGTGAAATATTCCTCGCCTCGGCAGCGCTGCAACATCCAGTCTGTAAATACAATGAAAAGGAGAGATGAGAAGACGCACCTTTGGCGAAGTCCGACGCCCACGGGGAAAGGTGTTGATTTTGCAACGTTAGCCCGAACACAGCTGATACAGTTTGTGTATAGAGATTGAATGGCCGTCAGAGGAGGACCATTAATCCCATACTCCTGCAGAACACCCCAGAGATTACCTCGAAGAACTCGGTCATATGCCTTTTCCAAATCTACAAAACAGCTGTAGATCTCAAGGACCATTCTTAGAGTGAAAAGCTGGTCGGTTGTACTTCCACCGGGACGCACTTGAAACACCTTAGCGTAGACTTTCCCGGGGAGACTTACAATAATTATGCCCTTGTAGGTTTGTCCCCTTCTCGAAAAGTGGGACATTGACCCCAGTTTGCCAATCGCCAGGTGTTGTACCACTTTAATGACGCGAGAGAGTCATATATAAAACGTAACATAAAGCGCAGATCTATTTTCGCGTTCCAACTTCTAGCCGAACTCCTTTCAAGACTGCTGTTTAGCTGCTCGCACAGCCATTTTCCAAGTTCTCCACCCCTCAGTGTACCTGTCGCGAGAGTGTGTGTACCCCCAGGAGAATACAGTCTCTGTAGGTTTACTTCTTCTCTCTGATGGCTTCTTGAACTCCGGGCCTTTTAAACCACGCAGTTCTTTTCTCATCGCCAGCCGCCACTCCAAGTCGCTTCACTCCACAAACTTCCTGTGCAAAGGCAATGACAGCCTCTGAAAACAGTCGAAATTCTTCCTCTACACGCGATGGAACAGAACGTGACAAACCATCCGTTTCACACACGATGGTAACAAAAAGAGATCTATCAACGACTTCTGTTGAAGACTCTGACGGTACCATGTGTGGTGAATCACCCCCCCCCCCCCCCCCCCCCCCCCCCCCCCCCCCCCCCCCCCATGTCGTTGCATCCACACCAACGTGAGTATTGAAATCACCTATCAGGATATGGGAATCCATTTGACATTTGAGGTGCAACTCGACAGGAAGAGTTTCCACCTACTACAGTTCTAGATCCCCTTTGCGTCGTCGAAGAGATCCTCACGATATCCAAACAATACCTGGCAGGCCGGGACAGGCCGGCCACCAGACGCTCGCATACTGCCACCATTCTGGCCTGGCTCCAAATAGGGCCCTGGCACACCAGGGTAGGCAATATCTGAGGCCAATCGTCTTCTTGTCTATTGCGGGGGTACCGGTCATGACAGTGTGAGAGAATCCATGAGAATCTAGTCTCTGAAAATAAAACCTACATCCCAAACCTGTAACCTTTTTCTGTTCTAGATTTTCTGTTTTATAATTGTTTTTCTCTTAAAGACTACCTTAAAACCTATGGTAGCTGGCCACAATGGTCAACTACGGGGTCGTTTAGAAAGGCTAGCGGTGGCGGGGACGGGTTTTGGTGTAACCACCAGTAAAATGGCCGTTCTTTGGCAGACTGTTTCCTATCTCCAGCGGGCATCGCTCTACTGAACCGAAAAAGATCCTCATGTGTGCGAACGACATCCGGTTCGTATTGGAGTCGCCTGTCCACTGTTCGGTGCATGAAAGATTAGAGGGCATCCGTCAGTATCCTGCATTAGGCCAATCGTATCTAAATAGAGGAATGCTTCGGGGGGAATAAAGCCGATAAGGCGCACCCTTTCATGGTACATACTATTGGGTTAGTAAGCTCCGAAAATCAGACTATTGGAAGAAGTAATAACTCGTGCAATGTACTTTTTGGTCAGCATAATAATAATATGATCTATACTCATCTATACTCACATTTGCCTCGTTGTACAGGACCTCGTTAGGATAGACTCGGGTGTATGATACAACCGGAGACCGGCCCGAAGACACTGTCACACTCTCGAACAACCTCATTTTTTCCATCAGGGAAGGACTCACGTTGACCCACAATCGTTTGATTATAATTGATGAATAGCCTCCTCGCTGCACTTAATTCACAAATACATCAACTGTAATATGAAATGGATTTCTTATTTCTTTGGGATTCATATACTTTAAAAATTTGTATTAGCCTTGACTTGAAAAGTCGAAACTCTTTTATTCGGCTGTGTAAGTGAATGTAATAGTTTCTGAAACAAAAACTAATTCAGTGCCAGAAAAAGAGTTTTGACCCACTCGTTGAACAAATTCTTCGCCAAAAAACTTGGACTCCAGCGGAACAAAATCGCATTCCACTTTTACTACTTCTTTCTACTTCTTTTACTACTACGTCGCTCACAAATTATAACTTTCGGAAATTCGAATCTTCCAGATATTCAAACCTGAGTCTTAATGCATTGAATTAGAGCATTCAATTATAACTTTGTAACGACATACTTCTGCGTTCGTCTTAATATTATTATATATATAATTACTGTTAGTTATATTATTTTCTTATTACAATTGAATTGTGACTTATAAGTGAAAGAAATATTGTCAAAGCAATGTAAACCCTGAATTGCATTTGAAGAAGATCCGTAACGGACCTCCCAGTAGGAGTATAAAAGCTGCCGCCCGATCCGTGAAAAACAAATCAGGTTAGTTATTCCAACTTATGAAGCTCTCCGAGCGTCCAAGGAAAAATACCACACTTGCGTCCCCAGGGGAATTTGCGATAGTTGTGCTACATATTACTGTTCCTAAATATATATTTAAATCTGTAGACAAGCAGTTTTGCTTGCCAACTCTACTTATTTAATTATACTTTGCTTCATTGCCTATTAAGCGTATACTGTGCTGACAGAGGGAGTACTCCGCTTTTGCCGAGCTCTAGAACTTGAGGTTCTACTTTCTGAGTGTTTTTTTTTTTGTTTTCTTAGCCTTGTGCACATTGGGGAATCCCCATTTTTGTATGTATTTTGCTGCAACAAGGCAAAAAAAAAAAGGGAATCACCAATCATGGATGTGGTAATTCCCTTCGCGTTTTTTGTAATAAACGTAAAAAAACATTTTGTTTTGGAGGTAGTTTCACCCTTTTTTTACTTTTTTTAGTACTTTTTCGGAAATCAATTAATTGTAATTTCTGAGCGTCCACTGCATTTAAATTTTTTAATATAACCATTTTTCCTCAAATCTTTGTGTTTTTGAATTGTTTGTAGCGATGAAAATGTTAAAAAGTAGGAAAAGTTGAGTTGATGTTGATGACGAGAGTGCGCGTGTACACAAATATATACGACGTAACGCAATTAAATGCGGCATGGAACCTATACAAAATTTTTGCTGTCGCCATTGAGTACTACGAACTTCTTCTTGAGAAATCAAGATGTGATTTCCACTATTGGCGACGGCATTATGTGCCAAATTATCGTCACTGAACCTGGTGAATCTTGGATTCTCGGATCGTCATTGACTTATCTCGTTGCGGAGATAAAAGTGGTTTAGCAAGGCTCTGTTTTCCAGATCGTGATTCGGCCTACTAACATCGTTACCATATACACTGCACCAGTAGCTTTCACCTTCTACTAGAGATCTTCAACCACTAAGAATTCATTGTCTAGCACTGCCCAATCTGGATCGATGCATTCAACCCGCCTGTGCAAGGGCTTGAGTCTTGACAGCAGTCTACTTTTGTAAACGTGAAGTTCATTGATAGTAGCATTTCGATAAACATCGCTGTCATCGACTTGTACTACCTTCGTCGTGTTATTTTTCATCGTACGTTTAATTACGTCGTCCATTTGTATGAGGTACCTTTCAACCTCCGCGTTAGACAGGTTTTTTTTGCAGGAGGATTGGTCTCACTCGAACGTAGTTCTGTGGATAAAGTTCTGGAGAAGCGTGGCTTTATTGTAATTATAAGGGTTCCTTTGGACATACTCCTCAAGTTCTTCCACCTCGTTCGGGAGCTGAATAGCTGCGAAGAGCACCAGTCTCTTCGAACTACATGATAATATAGACCATACATAAAAATACAAGGCCACTGAAGCTGTGCACGACTTTCTGACATCTTTTGAAAGCTTAACGGCCCGTCTTACTGAACAGAATAATAGATTTCACTTAAACGACAAAAATGATTTCATAAGTAACATCGATGGGAGAGGTATTGGAATCTTTATCCAGAACTCTATTACCTTCTTCCAATCGTTTTTCTCCAATAGAGGGATCTCAACTAACCATTGCAGCTATCCCTATCTTCCACCAGAACCAAGTCCCAAAATCCCTGGCACTTATCTCAATATATATTTCTTATCATGCAAATTATATATTTTTTATAATGGTTGAAAGTAAAACTAGAGATGCATTTTTATATGTACTTTATTGGATGAGGGTAACTAACGAACTGATTCACAAATCAAAATCTATCTACACCAAACAGTTTGATACGAGGAATTTATCGAAGAGGATGCTTGTGTTTACACATTCAACTACAAGATTTTCGATTACTTCGATTCATTTTGTTTATTTCTACGACACCGATGGTGTTAACTTAACACCTTAGGCAACTACGACTATGTCATTTTAGGCGGAGACTTTGACTCTCGACATCCACTATGGGGTGACGTTACAGATAATGCTAATGGCAAATGTTTTCCCCATTGGTATAAGGACAATTTTATGAACTCGGGCATAGTCAAGGCAGTTGGCCCTCCCAGACCAATCTCCGGATCCCACATAGACTACTTCATAATCTCATCCAGCCTTCGCTCTGACAACAATATCGCCTGCATATCCTCGGACCCTCTTTCAGATCTTTTCTCCATATTCATGTGCATTCAACTACAAGTCTGTACTACGTTCCCCGCCGTCCCCCAGAATTTCAATAGCTTTAAATAAACCAACTGCATAAAGGTGTACAGATCCCTGAACACAGAACTGGCTAATCTAAACATACCCAATGACAGGAATCTCTCTAAAGCCGAGATTGACGAAACAATAGATTTACTCACTGTCATAGTCCATAGAGCATTTCTGATAATAGTAAGGTGATAACTCCACGCCCGAACTGGGTTTGGGTCTCGGGCTCCACTATAGACCTGTTCAAGACAAGAAAACAATGGAAAAGACCCCTGAAAAGAATGTACCATCATTTTGGAGAACGCAACAATCCCAGTTATTGGATCTATAACTGGGTTTTTTTTTTTTTCTTCAAAATTTGAACGTTAATTTAAGAAAAATAATAGCATTATGCAATGTATTACCCATCTGAAGCTATGACTTTTTCCCATATTTCTGGCAATTTGTTGATCCATACCAAAAGTACTGCGCCGGCCTGGCAGGCAAGAATGAATCAAGCCAATTTTTGATATTCTGCTCTGATGTGAACCGTTTTTCAGTGAGGGCGTTCTACATCGACCGGAACAAATTTTAGTCAGATGGGGCAAGGTCTGGGCTATAAGGCGGGTGGGGTAAAACTTTCCATCCACTGTTTTCCAAATAGTTCTTAACCGGCAACGTGGAGCCGAGCGTTGTCATGATGGAAAATTATTGACTCGTGTCTAGTCGCATATTCCGGGCGTTTTTCTGCTTCTGCTCTCTTCAAACGGATTAAATGTGTTCGGTAGCGTTGTCCAATGATGGTTTCACCCAGTTTTAGCACCTCATAATACAGCACACCCTTCTGACCCCACAAATACAGAGCATTACCTTCGCGCAATGGATTTTCGGCTTTGCCGTTGATTTGGCTGGTTAGCCAAGCCAAAGTCACCACTTTTAAATCGTGCAAACGACTTTTCGCACGTTCGCTCAGCTAGCGCCTTTTCACCATAAACTTCCACCAGAATGCGATAACTTTCGACGTATTTGAGTGAAAAAAAAAAAATTATTGTTTTTTACGCACGTAGAATGACAGTAGCAACATGCGTTGGAAATGTTCCAATGGAATAATACAAGTTACGCCATCTCTTAACAAAAGAATGAAATTGTCAGCGCGGATAACTTGCCTAAACAAAATAATAAAAGACAAGGTCAGAATAGAAATGAATAAAGTTACACAAAATCCGAGGTCAAAAAAATGCACTGTATTGTGGCCTTAGACCTCACTAAAGCTTTCGCCTCCGTCTGGCACGAGGGTCTAATCTACAGCTATTTAACCTTAATTTTCCCCCAAACCTATAACTTCCCACCCTATCCCAATCCTAGCAGGTGTCCCACAGGGCTCCATCATAGGTCCGTATCTTTTTAACTACTATACGTACGATTTCCCTGTCCATCATCAAATCTCAGAGGCAATTCGATATGCCGATGATACAATTCTATTTAGCCACCATGAGAGGCCGCATCAAGCTCTTGGTGCAGTCAAGTCTCACATGAATTTGGTGTTATGTTATGTTATAGCAAATGCGAATTAGCATGCTTCCGTGATGCATATAGTAAAGGCCATAACCTAGCAGTCCGCGACAGTAAAAACCTCAAACTACAAAAATAGGGCAATACCATGCCACTGAAAAAATCAATTAAGTACTTAGGCATTCTCCTGCATGAACGCTTGAAGATGAACCTCCATGCAACTAAAAATACTGCTCAACTCAAATTGCGCGGAAAAAAGAACAAAACTCCTATACCTCCTATGGTTCCAAATCACCCCAAACTGTGGCGCTGGAACTGCAAAGATTCGGTCGCAGGACAATAAGAAGTTGCATCTCGAGGAGAAAAGACCAGGAGGCAAATGGTACAGTAATTAAGTTATATGCCAAGACTCAAAAATCACGCCCTTGCTTGATTATTTGACGTGTCTGAGTAAAAGTAGGATCTCTGCCCTGCAATACCCCGAAAACCTTATCCTGAGAGACATCTTTGAGGAAAATATCGGCTGGTCAACATACGACAGATACTACCTATCACAATCAGTATCCTCAACGAGCGATCCGAGCCCCTCTTCCTCGTGCATGATGACGACCATCTGCTGACAGCTCCCTTTTTTAAGAAGCAAATCTCCAACAACTACAGATGCTGAACGTTTCAACGTCCCCTTCCTTCTGCATAATATGCTTATTAATTAAGTAACAAATAATAAGTATGGACATAGAGGCTGTGCTATTTATAATGTATATATAATATAACTAGGTATATACTCATCATATTTGCACACCTTAGAGTGTTCGAGGAAGAAGACACTACACCTCTCTATCTCTTGTTATATTGTTTCCCTCTCTCTTTACCCTCTTTCGTTGTTTTAGTTTTAGTCAAAATGAACGCATCCGTCTTGTTAAGTGGACGAATAAATACACATACCGAAAGAAATTCTCACTACCTTACCTATTCGACTCTTGATATATCGAAATCAAACTAAAACTACTGCAAGTAGCCTGACCAATTCCAAGTCGGCTACATGAATTCACCTTAAGTGCTATATTTAAACCTATTATATATTGAAACGTAATGTAGGAAAATCTCAATAAAAAATACATACATACATAAGCTAACAGAAACTTAAAACCAAAAACCCGACAGCTTTGAAGTACTGCCTAAGTAATCCCACTGAGCCAAGTTCATCAAATCAATTCGACATTCTCAGCATTGATGAGGACATCGAAAATACGAGGAAATAAGTAACCAACCAAGTAATTCAACTCAGCAAAATGCAGCTCAGGAAACCAAGAAAACTTCCACCAATCCATGTGCAAGGAGTTGAATGCATTAAAATACTTAATAAACAGCTTTGAACTAAAAGTAAAAAGAAATAATGAAATTAGTATCCAACCCTACGACTCAACTTACTATACAGACATCACAAAAATGTTACGGAGAAATAACACAAAATATTACACATTTAGACCAAAAGAAGAAAGAGATTTCAAAGTAGTTGTAAGGAACATGTACCAATCTACTGATCCCTGCAGACATCAGGACTGCACTTGAAGAAAAGGATACAAAGTCATAACATAACACAGCGCACTACCAAAAAACCATTGGCACTCTTCAATACTGGAATAGCTGTCAATGACAATAACGAGGACATATGTGCCATCACACATCTACTACAGTGCAAGGTCTCCTTCGAACTACCATACTACAAAAGTACTATTTCCCAGTGCGCAAACTGTCAGCGATATGGGCATACAAAAAATTATTGCACATAGGACCCGGTATGTATGCGAGATTTACAAGCCCGTCAAAATAGATCGTTTTACTCCATTGCAAAAAAGATCTTGCGACGACACAAAACAAGGGCTGCTCAGAAGGCGACAGTACGATAAGACATCGACATCGAAAACCACCCATGTTTGAAACATCCACGGCGTCTTGTCGCAGTGCGAACCGACAATCCTAGCGGGATATTATCAGCACACATCACACCATCAAATGTGCAACAACACATCAGAGCAAAGGCGAACAAATGTCCACGACCTAAACCAACATCAAAACGGAGCATGAGCAACGGACGTCGGCATTCTGAGATGTCTATATGCAAAAAACAGCACGTGCAGAGCAACA
Organism: Eristalis tenax; assembly: GCA_905231855.2. Lineage (NCBI taxonomy): Eukaryota > Metazoa > Arthropoda > Insecta > Diptera > Syrphidae > Eristalis > Eristalis tenax. The sequence goes on along the minus strand of HG993126.1, from coordinate 58,410,687 downwards.
ACGACGAGCCGAAACTATTTGTGCGGCACAAAGAAGGATCAACAAAAGGAGACGAGGAAAACAGCCGACCATCCCTTACACAGCAGCGCGACGACTCAGAGGGACCGATCACCGGTACATCCTTTTGGTGGCCTGTGCGCCGACGTTTGGTCCTGGGTGAAATTTCTTTTTGCTTCACTTTTCTTTTGTCACGCGTACGTACCAGAGCTTAATTACAGTCCATTCATTATATTTTGTGCTGTCGCAGTAGGAATTGAATAAATAAGAATTTTTGAGGAAACTTTCTTTTATTGATTCGAACAACCCACTATTACAATCCTTCCGATTGCGGAGTGAACGACGGAAAAATTAAATATCTTCATCTGAAAAGCGAATGGACTCAATCGACATGCTCTAGAACTAAAACAATCCATTAATGATAATGAAGTTGAAAATCATCCTGGCAGGTCTGCACTCGGTGGCTCAGCTATAATAATTAACAAGAAAAATTTCAATGAATTAGAACATCATGACCACAATCACATCCAAACGACAACAAACCAAATAGACACAGATTGGACCACTATCTCTTACAGCAATATTCTGCACGCCCAAACATATCATAACAACTAAGCAGTACGATGATGTCATCAAATCTATAGGGTGCAGATTCATAGGAGCAGGAGACTTTAATGCAAAGCTCATTGAATGGGGATCCAGATTATCCAACACTAAGGGAAAAAATCTACTACAAGCAATACAAAACAATACCTGTAAATATCTAAGTACCGGCGAAGCTGCTTACAGTGAGAATTATCAAAGCGTGGTAAATCCATTAAAGAAGTCACAATGCAGCGGTCGCGCTTTGATAGTTCCCAGACCGTAAAATCTTAAGCGTGAGCACAAATTTTTAGGTAGAGCTACTTCTACAAACTCAGGCTTTTGACAACTGTTGAACAATTTTCTTTTATTTACTCGTGATTTTAAATTCTTGGAAGGGTGGGAAAATGTGAGGGAGCCGCTGCTACTCAATAATAAAATAAATAATAGAAAATAATGTGGTGTCATATAGCTCTTAAACGAGTAGATTCCTTTTTTGCACGGCCCTTTATCTACACAGCTTGTAACGAATTTATTTAAAATCTCTCAATATGACGTATGTATCATCATTTTGAACCATCCACCAACGCCATCTCTTAGATTTGTCTGTAACCCACTTGAAAAATCTCACAGAAAAAGATTACGTCATGAATGACACATCAGAGAGAACGAAAACAAAACAACTCACTATGAATGTGTGAGGGAGAAGGAATAAAAATGCATTCCAAAGCACCTTGTCCAACCAAAAACACTACAAAACAACAAAAGACACAAAGCAAGTGGAAAGCAAAAGAAACGTCAAAAAGCAGTACCTTCTCAGTCCCACCACCTTTATCAAACGACCAAGAAGAACTCAGCTCATCGTCTTATTCACCATTCGGCATTAAAGTACCCATTCAGCATTAGTCAACAGTGAATGGCAGCAAGCCGATAAAGAATACAGAAGTTCATAGAAAAAATTTAATTATTCTGCCACAAGAAAATTTAAATCCAGAGCGTTGCGGGTCCTCATTTGCGTTTTTCCATACGAATTAATTTTTTTTCTTGTTTTTGAGTTGAGTTCACATCCAGAACCAGTCAAGAGAAGGAGAAAAAAATCAATTGCACATTCCAAGAAAAGAACCTCAAGCCAAAGAAAGATAGTAAACCTACTCGTGAAGAACATAATCCTGTCCAAGAAACACCTGGTCTTCATTTAACGATACGTCTAATTGGAATTCCATCAGAGTAGCAATCATAATCCATGGCTATCAGTTTTGAGAAACACCGCGAAAAGATTATAGCTGCGTGGAAGGACGTCCTCGACGATAAGAGCACCACAGATTGGTAAAGTATCATATTTGACGCTAAATTCAATTAGAATTTCTTTTTTATTGGGAGTGCCTTTGTAGGTCACTGTTTGGGTATGAGGGTCAGTCAAATGACCTCAAAGTGGTTGGTAGCGGAGAGGGTGGAATCGAAGAGCTACTGGAAGAGTTGAACAGCGGAAAGATTATGTATGCTTTCGTGCGCATCGAAGACCCCAAGACTGGATTGAATAAATTTCTGTTAATCAACTGGCAGGTGAGTGTAAAAGAAATTAGTGAATGAGGGAGATCGTGAGAATTTGCACATAAATATAAAAATGCATGTTTTTTGTCTAGTCAAATGTTCCCATACATTGTATGCATTTTTATGAGTGTGAGAAGTACTGCAGTTCGTTTATTAACTTTTCCGAACTGATGTAGATTTCTATATCTAGTCTGATAGCTCGTCTCGTAAACGATTCGAAATATGTTATAGTGGCGGAAAAAAAGATTAGATAAAAGATACACAAACAGTCTGTTGATTTATAAAGGGACAGGTTAATGAGGGGTGCTGTAACATTGTGTCAGAGAAGTTAGCAAGAACATCGGAAATCGAAATAGGAAATTACTTTTGATAACAAATTACGGATTAAAGGGTATCAATGTTCGTAGAGTCACCTCTTAGAGGATTCAAAAAATTACGGATTAAAAGGGTATCAATGTTTGTAGAGTCATCATTTAGAGGAATTTCAAATAAGTTACTAGAGAAATTACAGTGTGCAAAAACTTGGTCAAATAGCAAATCTTACTATAGGCATCCCATTAAGATCAAGTAAGGCGCTTAAAACGCCAATTACCTGCTTCATAGACCCGTAAAATATCGAGAACAAAACAACATGCAAGTATCATATCAAAAAGAACTTACTCCACATCACAATAAAATATCTTCTATATGGGCAGTCGCATAAAGTAAACCTTAATTTCATCGGAAAGACTTTGTTTCACACATAACCAAAACATTCAATAGAACTCTTTGCTTAGTAGACAACCATTTTAATGAGTTTAATATGACATTAACTCATACTGCTCTATTCTGCAATAATTGCAGCCTTACAGAAAGAAAATAGTAGAACAATATTAAAAATGGGGTTTTGCAATTACATTCTGTATATTTATTGCACTTAATATTGAAACCTAGTTTCTTATCCTCCTCAGGAAACCAAGTTTTTTTTTGCACTTTCTGACATAAATAGTCAATGTGCTTTGAAGAATGAATGGATTTTTCTATATACATCCCGAAGTAGTTTCCTTCAGATACTTTTTCAATTACTTCGCCGTCCGTTAACCTCTCCTCGTTCGTTCAGAATCATCCGTTGTCTTCTTTACGTTTAACTTCAGTCTGTTTGAAGGTTACATTATTACTTATTCAATAAGTTATTGCACTTGTGAGGCATTGAATCAACCAGTTTCCGGCATTATGAATTGATTATTTCATACCAGAGATTTGGGATTATTTTCCTGTTGGAACTCCCAAATCAGGGACAAGTCAATTGCATATGAATGCATCACTGTTTCTATGATTTCGAGATGTTTTTTTACCTTCTCACATACCTCTTTGATGTGTCCTGCCCAAAAAATTAAATTCTTCTACTACAGTATGCTTCGCCATTTTTCAGGTGGCCTCCTGAATTTGTTTTATTTTGAGAAATTTAATACGGTCCTTGATATTCTATTTTTATAGCAAAGGGCCCCCGTTTTTGGATGGGAGTATTCTATTTACCTTCTTCTAATTATTGAACAACACATTTTAAATTTAGAACTTTTGAGCATTGCAGCTTTATAAATATTACTAATATCAATACATATTACCAATAGCCCATCATCCGCTTCGACCGTAAATTTTCTATAATAATCCCGGTAGCTACTCAGAAAGCAGCGGAGAGCCTGAAATGCCGCCCAAGCCGCACTCGCATTAATTCCTATGTAGATAGTCAGGTAGCGCTCGAAGCATTTAAAAGTAACGTAATAAAGTCAAAAAATGTACTCGACTGTTTCAAAGCGCTGCAGGACACCTGTTGCAACAACGCAGTCTCCCTCCTGGGGAAACGAAACAGCTGAAGAACTAGCTAACTGTGGCGTCACAATGTCATCTGACAAACTAAGCATCGCAGCTCCGATAAAATTTTTATTCAATGAACTATTTATTACAGCAAACAATGAGTGGAATCTGCTTCATAATCTTCTGGTCCATAGAAACGGCCATGGTTCTCTGGAACATTTTCTTCGTTTCTGCCAGACTCTAGCCAAAACTCGGTATAATATTTAAGGCCAACCATTCTTTAAATCCTTAAATGATGTGACTATCGTGAAACCCCATATTATATATTTCGACCACTGGAACATTCTGCTTAAATAAAGCTACAGTGGACTACAACTAGGTTTACTTTGTTTAGTGGTAGCACTATGGAACAACAGGTCTATGTGAGGCTCAGCCGCCACCCCATAACCTAATATTTGTTTAAATCCGTTCTAATCAGTTTCGGTGTAATAAATGCATATTTTTTAAGGTCAGTTTTAAAAGATGTTTTGCACTTTCGCAAGCGAGTTTCTACCGAATATTCGAATTGCAAAGCATTTCGTACCATTTCTGCAGAATACGAAACTTTTTTCTGCAATGACACGCAGAGATTGTCCTTCGCTTCTGAGCAGGTTTATTAGGCTGTGACTCATTTATCATTACAAACACTAACATTTTCCATTGTTAAATTAACTACAGTGGTGGTCCAGTATAAGGAATGATTTAATGTCCAGGTGTGTTAGTTAAATCGAAAAGATCGTAATATCGAACAAATTTTCCCAGTACGAGGCGTAAAATAAATGTACGAATACTATTTCTGCTCATAACATTAAGGTATTTATCAGCCTGCGTAGACGATTTCACAATACCAGAACTGTCAAATATGTAAAATCACTCTTTATGTTCTGATTCATATTTATACTCAGCATTGTAACGCTCTCTCTTCTTACTTTGTCACCCATATTTCACTATTCGTAAAAGAATCAGACACACCGGTTAATGAGGATCTTTCGAACATTCGACCCACTGTTTTCGCCTTATATGGTACCTATTATATTATCGCAAGAGAACAACCCTTTTTTGACTGTGTTAACCTTGATTATATTTTTTTAGGTTTGGGAATTTAAAAATAAATTTTGTGTGCCTTAGGAATCCTTCTAGATGCACAACGAAATGGGATGTCTTTCGATGGGGATATCTTAATTTCGAAATCAGTTTGCCGGTACTGAGTTTCAGGACAAGAAAACGCAGGACTAACCTATTCTATTGTGTCGATGCTGAGGGCTTGATCGATGAAGTATGTCAGTTCATTTTTAGTGTCACCATATGAGAATATGGAGATGATGACTGGACACCAGGGCTGCCGGAATTACTACTAAAGGTGTAATTGTTCTACTCTCGTGTTCATGGTACTCGCGTACTACATTCTGCTTGCAAATACACCCAAATTTAACAATATAAAGAGCTCTGAGTTGAAGATACTTATGTTTTTCTTGGAACATAATATTCCATTTCTATTGATAACTCCGCTAATATATTTAATTCAATCTATCGCTGTAGATTAAGGCAATGCGAACGTTTTAAATGTGGGAAAACAAAGCTGTACAAACAACAAACACAGTTATTTTGACGCTAATTCCGCAAATTTTTAAGAAACAAAAGATTTTTGGGATTATTTGAACTCCAAAAAACGGCTCAAGTGAACTTTGATACGAATGTCAGCTATTTTGATTCGATGGACATCCCGATAGACAACATAATCGGATTGCGCAACTGATAATGCATCAGTGATTATTTGGAAATGAAGTGGGTTGAAATGTTTGTTCCAACGGATCTTCATTTCCATCAGCATTTCATCATTTCCTATCTTTTGAACTAGACTAAAAAATAAAATTTATTTTTACATTCATTCCTAGATTTTAAATATATTGGGTCTATAAACGTTTTTCGGATACTGCTCTCTTCAAACGAAGAATGTTTTGTGAAAATTGAAATTTTTGAAAATTTTGTGATAAAAATTGTCTGCAATTGTGTAGATTATTGAAATGTTTGCCCATAAAACTATGTACTAACCTAAAAACATAGTTTGTGAGAGACAGCACATTTAGTTGTAAATTACCGTAATATCAATTAGCTATTAGTTATGCTCCAAGGCCGTCCAGGTCTTAGTTTTATTGTTATTACTTTAGGGATATCTCCCAAAAATAAATTATTTATTACTCGAATGGATCAGCAGAATGGATCAGATAATGAGATCAGCAGAAAACATGAACAATAAGAGTTGGTTAGTTTAGTTATTCTTACGAATAACCTCTCTCTAGAGCTCTAGATTTTCTTGAAAGAACCCTCGGACAATGTAAGATTTCGAGAAAGATCATTCTTCCACAAATTTCACGTTCAGTCCACTTTTGGTTTTGATTGCCTCAAAATTATTTCTCATCCATTCAGCAGTAGTTCTGTCTGAACAGAAAAAACAAGCCAACCCGTCTTCTGTATCGAACCTGAAAAATGTGGTCAGACGCTTGTTTCCTCTTGGAACAATTCTGTGGATTCCGCCGGCACAACACCAAACCTAACGGCCCTGGCCCTGATCGCCCTGATCGCTCAGCAAGAAGTGGTTATCTTCGCGGTGGAGGTGTATTGATTGCTGTACGGTCAACTCTACCAATGCATGTCATTGCTCTTCCTTATGATGACTTCGCGAGTGAACAACTGTGTGTTGCTATCAACATCTGTGAGAGGGAATCGGTGCGAGAAGAGATTGTTAATCCCATATAACATGAAAACGGATTTTGAATTTTTGTTGATTGATGCTATGTTTGCTTGTAATGTGTTCCAACTGAATGATTGTCAAAACTCTATCTATAGAATTCTCGATTTAATATTTGCAAATGATTCCATTAACTGTTCTGCCAGAGAAATTGTATGTCCATTAATGAAAAATTCTATTCATCACGTAGCTCTATGTTTAAATGTCGAATATTGCGTTCCTTCAGTAATAAAACCAAACATAAATATTTATGAAACTAGATATAATTTTGCCAAAGGTAACTACAAATGCTTAAATAATTATTTAGTATCAGTTGATTGGTTGAGCATTCTTTCTGGATTAAACCTTAAAGAAATGCATGTGGCAGTCCTCAATATATTGGAACTCGGATTTATTCAGTTTATACCATTGATTAAGAAAAAAGACTATTTTAAGCAGCCGTGGCATAATAAAAGGTTGGTTAATCTGAAAAATGCAAAAAACAAAGCCTTCAAACAATGGAAAAATTCCAATTCAGAATTTAATAGAAAGCGGTTTTGCCAATTACGCCGAGAATATGAATATTTGAACAAATTTCTGTATAAACAGTATATATTGAATACTGAGTCTAATATCTCTTGCAATCCTAAAGGTTTCTGGGTATTTTTTAATAATAAAAGGAAGTCGAAGGATTATTTTCAAAATATGGAGTTCGAAGGGATTATATCTCATTACATTGAGACAACCTGCGAGCTATTTGCAAAATTCTTCGAAACAGTGTACGTTGATCATTCGAATATTAATACACCTTCTCCAAATGAAGATGTATATAATATGAGTATTGCATCACTCTGTTTGTCTACTACATGTGTAAGTGCTGGTCCTGACAATGTACCGTCTATTGTTCTTAAACAGTGTAATGTATCCTTGTCGTTTCCATTAACAATTATGTTTAATTTATCTTTGTCCTCTGGAACATTTTTGGAAGAATGGAAAAGATCATTTATAATACCTATATACAAATCCGGACCTCGGCAAAAAGTTGAGAACTATAGAGGTATCTCAAAGCTTTCCGCCATTCCGAAATTGTTCTAATTAATTGTTACAAAAAAACGTCACTTTACTACTAAAGAAAGAATATGTTTACAACAACATGGGTTTATGTCTGGAAGATTCACCTTAACTAACTTGACTTTATTCACGAAATATCTTTTTGATTCGGTAGAGTCAGGACATCAAGTTGATGTGGTTTTGACCGATTTTAGAAAAGCTTTTGACACAGTATGTCATACAGTCTTGGTAAATAAATTAAAGTCCTTTGGTATTCATTCTACACTCCTTAACTGGATTTCGAGTTACCTATCAAATAGGACTCAAACTGTGAAAATTGGTACTTGTCAATCTAGAATTATCAATATCTGGTTTTCCCCAAGCAGTCACTTAGGGCCAATACTATTTATTTTATTTGTTAATGATATTCCGTCAATTTTTAAATATGTTAATTGTTTAATGTATGCTGACGATTTAAAGATTTTTCTGCGTGTTGCAAACATCCAAGACTGTACAAAAATTCAAAATGATTTAGTCGCCTTAGTCAAATGGTGTGATATCAACCATCTGGAGTTAAATGTCATTCGTTTTCTGTTTTCCATATTTTGTTGCCAATTCTCCGTGAATATACTATATATGGGACGACTCTAACGAGAAAAAATGAAATTAAAGACCTTGGGTTTTTTAAACGTTCTTGTTATGAATTTTCTAATCCGTATACCCTAAAGTCAGTTTACATGTCTCTTGTACGTCCGTATCTGGAATACTGTTCCGTAATATGGTCTCCATCGCATTCAAAGCACGTGTTACGTTTAGAAAAGGTTCAAAAGTCCTTTACGAGATTCGTTATAAAAAGAATGAATTGGAACCTTGAATCTATCCCTCCTTATAAAATAAGATGTGCCATAATAGGACTAGATACACTAGAAAAAAGACGAAGTATTCAATCTATTATGTTTATTTATGATATTTTCTCGTACCGTATAAACTGTCCTGATATACTTCAATGTGTTAAACTGTATGCCCCAGAAAGAAATCTTCGATGAAGAAACCTGTTATACCAATCAAGACACTTATATAATTATGGTTTCAATGAGCCGCTTACAAAAAGCATTCTCAATTTTAATTCTGCCTGTAAATAAATAGAAATTCAAAAATTCAATTCCAAATCTCTGAATAAAATTCATTTCGTGCTTTAGTTAAATATGTTTAAATTCCACGTTTATTCATTATTAATTGTATTTATTATAACTAGCTAATTACTGACTTAAATAATTATATAAGAATATTCCCTTATTATTATTAAAATACGTATTATACTTAAATCTGTAAGAGAGTTAAACTCGGTAGATGAAATAAAGAAATAAATAGAAACATACAAAGTCGTTTTAGAATAGACCTATATTCTCTACTTCCCCGTTTGCTTGTGGCCTATAACGTGGTGAAGTTCTCTGACGTACTGGCGGCCGTTATCAGTTATAATCGACCTTGGGTAAACCACCCGGCAGAATAATCCCTCCAGGCTGTCTATGATGTCATTCGATGCTATTCTTCTTAGAAATTCCCTGGTACCTCGTGTAATAGTCAATAAAAACAAAAATATAATCCTGGTTCGGTTTATAATATAAATCCATTGACAACCAGGACCACGAACTATTTGGAAACGGATGCCTTTTCATAGGAGCTAATTGTGATGGTTGTTTCTCCTCGGTAACCCTCATGTGCCAATGCTAAGACTCGAGACCGCAACCCTTAGGTTTTTTTTAATGAGTTTGAAGCCTTTGTGCCCCATGTGTCGTGCTTAATATTAACCACTGTTTCCATTAGTTCGAGATCTGAACTATTACTTTGGGCGATGTCTGAAATCGTGAAGGCTTTTGGGACGGACTTCTGTATAATCGTTATATTATGTACTCCCTATTGAAATGTTACTACTAAATGTATTCGAGTAGGTACTCATCTCTTTTATTTATGTCCGTGCTCCCCCAGATAGTTGTCATTACACCCCAGGGATCAGTCCGGTTTTGGCTCTCCCTGACTTGGCAATCATACGTCGGCGGATGTCCTACATGGTCACGTGGCATGTACGCTGAGGTCAGCTATAGGCGTTACACCTGCTTCCAGGCACATACAGTACCTGAGTCTTGATCACTGAAATAAGAGAGAAGTAAATATTCAGAGATTTCTTCACAAGTATACAGGCTCTAGGCTTATCTATGTTCCTTGCGAAAAGAAAATTGAAGTTCCACGCATTCCACAGATCATATCGTTAACGATCCAGTGTTCTTGGGTCAGGGCAATATCCTTCCCATTTTTTTATAGGCGGTGGATAAGAGCAGCTGAAGTCGCCGTAGAGTGGTGAAGGTTAATTTGGATCACACGGAGCATGGCTATCGCGGTCTCCCTCTATTACTTCCATAACGGAAACCTTCACCACTATCGTGTTTTCTTCGTGATATTAATATCCCGATCACGAAGCTCTGGGTTGGCTGAGGACCTCTTGTCAACACCACAGCATTTATTTGGTTAATATCAGACTTGATCCCATCCAAAACAACTTGAATTGAACGGTTCGAAAGGTAATTTCTAATCCATTGAAGATGAGATTTATCGATATCATAGGCACTCATTTTCGAGAAGAGAGCTTGATGCCAAACTGGCAAATTCCTTAAAAATATCAAGCGCAACGATCTTGCATTCGCTTATGAAAAAATTGGCTCCACTTTTCGGCGAGATAAACTATCAGATCGCCACTGGACCTGTTGCTGCGGAAACCGGAAACCGTGCCGGTCATTAAAAAGCTTCCTCGATTCAAGATATTTCATAAGCTGACGATGTATCAGCGTTCCCATGACCTTAGAAAGAAGGGACGTAAGTGCTATGTGGGAGGTGGGTGATGCAGATTTTCCTTTTGCTCTAAGAGTGACCTAGAGACTCGGATTATTGGAAAAGCTTACACAGTGGTTTTGTCAGCGCAGAAGAACCCCTCTTCAGAAATATGTGGGGAATACCATCCGGGTCAGCGGATTTTTAAGTGCTTTTGCAACTGTAGGGGTGCGGAAGTGGATTTATCTCATGGTGAAATCAACGCTCCCAAGTACAGGTAGAGGACATATTGGAATTTGGCAGTGTTGAGCTGGCTGCAAAATGCACCGCAAGCAAATTGGCCTTGTCTAAAGATCTGACAACTGGGATGTCATTGTTAATGAGCGTGAGAATTGAAGACCAGGCGGAACTCTTTGTTTTTTTACAAATGACCAAAAGTTTTTGCTACCCTTGGGACATTGTAGCACCTTTTGCCTCAACTTTTGCTCATAATTTCTCACGTCTCATAATTGCATTGCAGCATCTGTCACATTTTAACTTATTCCGGTTTTCCTCAGTATGTATGTAGTATGTCCGGAAATTCAACTCGCTCATGATAGCATCTTTACAGATCGAGTCATACCATGCATTTGTCTTGGGCTGGATACTGTTCACTTTGTGAGTAATGAAGGATCTCATGCCCAGCAGAAGAATGTTTGAGATCGTATCAGCAGCGGCATTCACGTCAATATCGAGAAAGCTTAGTGACCAGCAAAAATTCCTAAAGAAGCTGTTTTGAAAAATTAGCTGATACAACGCAATGGTCAGACGAGCCTAGAGGTGACAGTATGTCAACAGAATAATTGTCAGGCTGAGAAGTGAGAAACTAGTGCAGTGTTGTGTTGGCAGAATGATCTGCAATATCTCTTATTCGTGTGGGATCATTTACAAGCTAGGTCAGATTGTTTACCTCATCAAAGATTTCGACATACCTTCCATCGAGTATCGTCTGGCCTGAATGTCAAAGCTAATTAGAATTATGTACAGTAAAATCGCCTGCAATGATAGAGTTTTAACCACAGAAAAATTAATTCCGGATTAGAACAGAGACCGTATTTTGGTTGAATTTGGTAAGCTTCATCACTACTCACGTAGATGTCGAGACCACGGTGTAAAAAGAAAAGTGGCACCAAGCTATATATAATTCGGTATTCTCACCTACCTGTACTTCACTCAGCCCCAAGACATAGAGAGTCGCTCTAAGCCCATGCACATGGCTCACGTCAACCCTAAAACTTCCCATTAAATACAAAACTGAGGTATCAGACACCCAACACCGCGAGTGGTACAGCAGAGTTGAGAAGTGTAAATTTCAGACTATCTTTACAACAACAATCGATGATATGCCCATCCTTCGATTGGTGCTGGTCCACCAACAAATTCACACTTCTAAAATCCGCTCCGATGCTAAAGAAAATGTTGATTCTTGATGAAATTGAATGAATAGATCAGTTGTTACAAAGGAGCTCTCCAATATAGAACCAAACGCCACATGACTTCATAATTGGATTATGGCATTGATTCACATAGCCCCATTATGGCTTTAATTTATATGACCTTTGTTCACGGCACCCCTATTTCACCAAACTTTGCTTTCGTATTTATGTCTTGGAATTTAATTTTTCCTTTCTAAGAATTCTTACATTTTGTTTATGCTTCTTGATTGAGCCTTTGTTTAAAGAGATGTGTTACATTTTATTTTCAGGGTGAAGGTGCACCTGTAAACAAGAAAGGCGCTTGCGCTAACCACATTCATGATGTTTCGAAACTGCTATGTGGAGCCCATTTGACAATAAGCGCACGCAACGAAGACGACATCGATGAAGAACGAATTCTTAAAAAATTAGCTAGCTCCGCATATAGCTTTAAGGAACCACGAACAGTGATTGAAGAGCAGAAAACTCCAGTTGGCACCAATTACACCCGAGTAATTCCGACTAAAGAACTAAATGCAACAGTTATGCAGAATTTCTGGAAGAAGGAGGAAGAAGAGGAACGACATCGTATAGAAGCAGAAAAGGAGCAAAAAAGACTGGAGTTGCTGAAGCTGGAGAAGGTAAGTCCGATGCAGGGAAATCAAATAGAGGTTATGTTAGGGTACAGTGGCTGACCTTAAAGGTAGCTACAACATCCTAATCCACGAAACAACTGAAGCTTCAGTAAGATAAGAGGCCACTGTAATTGCAAAGAGGGTGTGAAGTGGTTATTTCTTCCTCTTCATCCTTGTAACTTCTGCAATAACCAGTATATGGGAGAAATAATCTGAAGGCTTGAATTCTAATGACAGTCCCAGATTCGGACTCATTCTGATTAGATCGCGTGAGTGTTTTGGATCGATAGGAAGCCATAACTGCTTTGTGATGAGGCACCCAGTGGCCAGGCTAAGGATGGATGTGAGATGGTCTACGTTTGGTGTGAATAAGCGCTTCAAGCTTTAGTAGATGTTATGCTAGGCATGAATAGCAGTTCCCCGCCCGCAAAGAGTGTTGAGGTGGTGCTATTTTTAGCGAGTTCGTCTGTTTTGCAGTTCTCTGAAAAGTCACTTATTAAGGGTGATTTTTTAAAAGCTATAGGAAAGTTTTAAAAAAAAAAAAAAAAACAAACAAAATTCAGAAAAATGCATGAAATCTTTATTTGAATCGATAGTACGGTCCATATAATTTAATGTTTGAAGATTATTTCATGCAAATGTTGACCTTGACTGCGCCTGAAATGGTCCTTCCACTTAGTCCAATTTTGGCATACTCTTTCCAACATTTCGGCCGGTATCTCACGAATAAATGCTACAATGTTGTCTTCCAATGCGTCAATTGAAGCGGGCTTGTCTGTATAGACATGAGCTTTAACATAGCCCCACAAAAAATAGTCTAAAGGCGTTAAATCGCACGATCTAGGCGGCCAATTGACCGGTCTTGAACGTGAAATAAAATGTTCACCGAAGTCGCCTCTTAATAAGTCCATTGTTGCGCGTGCTGTGTGGCATGTGGCACCGTCTTGTTGAAACCACATGTCATGCAAGTCAAGCTCTTGCATTTGGGCAAAAAAAAGTTTGATATCATCTCACGGTAGCGTTCACCATTCACAGTTACGTTACGATTCGCATCATCTTTAAAGAAGTACGGTCCAATTATGCGACCAGCCCATAAACCGCACCAAACTTTGACTTTTTCTGGATGCATTGGTAGCTCTTGCAATACTTCTGGCTGAAAATCGACAATTCTGCTCATTTACGTACCCATTGAGCCAAAAATGAGCTTCGTCTAAACTGACCATAAAATGGAAGAAGCGCGCGATGAACTTTCTTAACAGAGCACGAATTTTGATAATGAAATTCAATAATTTGCAAGCGTTGTTCGTTTGTAAGACGATTCATGGTTAAATTATAGACCAAACTGAAGATGTTTGACAGTGAAACAAAACACGAAACGTGCGTCAGCTGTTTAAACCAGTGTTGCCAAAAGGATAATAGCTTAAAAATCACTATTTAGTATTCCTTATAATACGTAATTTATTTTGACACTGCAGGGAAATTTTATTTCAGAACTTATAATTCTGCCAAAGTTATTTGGCTCAATTTAGATGTCCTCTCGAATTGATGCCCCTCAAATTGGTTAGCATTTTGTTGGTCTCATGAAGGGCCCGCTTTAGGATTTTTCACTGTATATTAAATATAAGCCCTAAAATTGATAATGATCTAATATATTCTATGCCGTTATGAGGAATATCGTATAATTAATCCTAGGTCATTACATTTTTTTTTTTTTAAACTAATGACTAATTGTACACTCATCAGAGGCTGAAGTATCTCCTGAGGATTAAGATTTAACAACGTTTTTTGAAACAAGTTCTGCAACAGGAAAGACCGTCTACGTAACAGTGAAAAATGAAAAACGTGGTTATTTTTTTTATTATTATTCCGAGCACGCGTCCACTCAGGTCGGAGAACTGAAAAAAAAACCCGCTTAGCGTTGGTCTCACAACCATTCATGCATTCAAAGATGCTCTTGCCCAAGGATCTCTTAGAATAAACATATTTTGTATATTTAATTGATATATTGATTAATAAAGCGTCTTAGGTCATCAAATGCTATTATGAATAAGACAGTTGATAAGAGAGAGCCTTGTGGAATACCGTTAAAAAGTGGGACTGTACAGGAGAAGTAGTTAATGTCCCTTACACTTATTTTGCTTATCATTAGGAAAGATTTAATGTAATAAAAATGTGTTCGGGTTCAGTATTCCATGATTATAACTTCTTAAGGACGTGCATCAGAGTGTAATAGGGTGTCACTGACACCTTTGTTAGGTTTACATCCGAATTGATGAAGACTTATCAGCTTATTTGTCTCGATGAACCAATGTAAAGGTTTGGCGACGATTTGCTCTAAGACATAAGTAGGATAAGCAGGGGATAAGTGATTTAGGACGGATTTAGGAGTGACGAGTTTTTGTAGGAAGACAAATATTCTAATATGCAATTGGTGGAGCAAGGGTGAGGAAGTGCGGTTTTTTTTACATTTTTTGTTATTGGCTGAGTGTTTGCTTCAAAATAAAAGGGGGAAACTAAAGCTTGAAGCGCATATTAACACCAAACGTGGTTTCCTGGCAGGTGCCTTATCACATAGCAATTATGGGCTACTGTCGATCCAAAACGATCACGCGACCTGATCAGCATGAGTAGACCGAATCGTGGTACTCTCTTTGGTGTTATAACCGGATATTGTGCCATTGGAATTCCCGCCTCAAGACTAGGTACCCCTATAAAGACTTCTGCAGAAGTTGCAGGGATGAAGACTAAGAAGAAAGCATTTCACATCTTCTTTGCAATTGCAGTGCCCTCTCATCTCGCAGGCTTAGTCATTTAGACGCCCAAATATTGGCACAACTTGAATAAGCAAGTATAAGCATCAGTTAACTTAATTTATTACCAGCTTCAGATGATACCACAACGGGTTAACTTTTGGCCTAAATGTGGCTACATTTCTGGTAGTCAGCCACTCTAACCTGATCTGGCTTCAATTTTGTCCGTTCTAACAGCTTTTACATTCTATTATGAAAATCATGAAGAACTTATTAATGTTTGTAGGTTGTTTTTGGGAAACCAATATCTTTTATATAAATATTATGATGCTGTTGACATAACAGCTAAAAAACGAACAGGTCGCGACTAAGAAAACGAAAAAAACGCATTTGGAGAAAACTTGTGTAGGCCGCGGCATTTCGACAGTATGTTTAGTGAAGGATAAGCTTCGGAACAAATTAAATGTGTGTAGAGAAATGGACGACGTTAATAAAGATTGTTGAGCATCCTCAGATTCCGTGAGTCTTATAGTATATTTTAATCACTTTTCACTTGAACCAATTTTAAGACTGATGCGAGTATACAAGTATATGTACTTTTGTTTTCTTTAAAGAAATCTTAAAGTTTATATCATTATTTAAAATTGTGTATGTGTATTTTTGTTACATCATCATCTTCTGACGCGCATGCCTCTCTAAAGGGGTCTACCATCTACGCACGAGTGATCTTCAGGCAACTCGATTCACTGCAACCGATTCTAACTCATTATGAGTTATGCCCAAACGTTACCAGGCGGGTTTTTGGACTTGGTTCTGATGGAATCGCATTCGCCTGCCTCAGAAGTTGTGATGAAGGGCACGTTCGTGACCAAACGAATGCTCCTCAATTCCGAATTCCTCCCCACTCCCGTATTTCTCACCCTATTCTGACGAGTAATTCCCGCGGAGAAATCCCATCTAAGCAGCTTATATTCTCGAACTTATTCTTTCGGTCATTACCCACATTTCATGACGATATGTGAGAGTTGGAAAAACTATTGATTGGAAAATGGAAAATGGCTTTGACACCAAGCTCGGCCTTCCTGATTACAGATCTACCGAACTGTTTCAAAATTTACCCAACTTGACCAATCCTTCAGGAAAGCCCAGCATTGCTCCTTCCATCATTCGTGAAAAATACCAGGAGATGCTTAAACTTCACCACCTGTGAAGTTGTCCGCATTACCCTTCATTCCAGCATCAGCACATACGTCCAAAAACTTATCGAGTGCGCGCTGGAGTTCCGTCTGGGAAGATGTGAGGATAACTAAGTCATCTGCAAAAATAAGATGACTAACCCTCAATTCTTCCAATGTGAAACATTCCTCGCCTCGGCTGTGCTGCAACATTCAGTCCATATATACACTGAAAAGGAGAGGTGACAAGACGCACCCTTGGCTAAGTCCTACGCCCACAGTGAAAGGTGTTGATTTAGCACCGTTAACCCGAATACAGCTCCTTCGGTTTGTGCATAGAGACTGAATGGCCCTCAGAGGGGATTTGCCACCGTTGGACCATTCTCCGCCCCACTCAAGACTACGGGTTCAGTCAATTTGCGAGCCGGTCTCGAGAAGCAGAGTCCCCCAAGAATATCCAGTCTCTGTAGGTCTTCTTCTTCGCCCTGAACTCCAGGCGTTTTAAACCACACAGTTATTTTCGCATCACCGCCGCATCACTCCACAAACATCCCGTGCTAAGCCAATGACAGCTTGTGAAAACAGTCGCCATTCTTCCACTATAGCCTATGGAACAGTTTGTCGGTCAAACCTTTCAGAAATGTGCCGTGCAAAATTTAGCCGCAAATCCCTGCTCTGTAGTTTCTCCCACCGTATGCGTGCAACCACTTTTGATTTTCGCCTTGGCAGGAAAGGTACTCAACACCAAGTGATGATCAGTTGACATTTCAGCCGTTCTCATCGTACGAACGTCACAAACGATCCGTTTCACACACGATGGTTCCACAAAGAGATCTTTCAACTACTTCTTTGTTGAAGACTCTGACGGCACCATGCGTATTTATTTATGCGTTTGTGTAGAAAGAAGGTGTTCATTACGGACATGCCATTCGCACAGCTAAAGTCCAATAAATTCTCTTCGTTCGCGTTCTGGTGAGATCACCGTTCCTCCCAATCACGCTCCCCCATGTCATTACAGCCACAACCACGTAAGAAAATTGAAATTACCCATCAGGATATAGAGATCCATCTCTGCTACCCTATCGAGGGCAGCTTCATCCAGGAAAGCCGAGTACTCTGAATCTTGATTTGGTGCAAACACCTGCACCAGAGCCGAAGTTGATCTATTAGGCTTACGATTTAATATCCCGACTCTCCCTCCTAAAAATATAAAAATCTAATGCGAGGTTATTGGATGTACTGCGTTTATTGTTCAAATTTACTTCGGACATGTTTAAGACCAGTCCCACTGGATGTGTTTGCTGTAAACTCTATTGGAATTTATTTTTTTTGCAGGAGCAAAGAGCGAGAGAAGAGAAAGAACATTTGGAGAGAGAAAAACAAGTTGTAAACAAGTCCAAATTACAATCGGCACATGTACCGATTAAAACGTGAGTTTTGGAATTTAAATGTGTTATCTTAAATGTAATTGTTTTGTTTTGCTTTTAGGTCACCACAGCCTCTGAGTCCAGAAAAAACTCTGAACAGTCCAACACAGGGGATGACTGAAGCTGAACGCATGCGTCAGCTACGAAATCAGGAAGCTAGGGAATTGATTGGCTCACGTGTAGGTGCAGCGAAAGCAATTTTTACCAGAAACACAAGCGAAGGACAGTTGCAATCAAAGTAAGGAGAACATGAGTATTTTAATTTTTTTTTTATTATTTCATTTCCCCGTTAGTCACAAAACTTTATTTTTTAGTATCATTTTATTTTTATTGTGATTATTATTGCCTTCTTGTTTTATTAATATTATGTTATAAATATTATTATTTATTTTTTTTTGAGTGCCAGTATCTAGTAGAGTCTCCCTTATATAAACCCGCGATTTTTTAATCAAGTCGCAGTGCAAATTTCTTCAAGGAAGAAGAGGAAAACGCTGTGGTAGACGTAACTGTTTGCTTTGGTTTTACCTATTTCCCTTGCACTCACAATTTCAAATCAATTCTACGGCTTCTTTGAACGAGTAAGATCGTATGTTTTAAAAGAGGTTAAAAATGTCACAAAAAATTCGAATTTCCGTCTGCCTTTGTGTTAGCAAACAAATATAATCTAGTAAACAGCGATGGCCAAGTTACAGTCATGTTTCTACCACTTAATGTTACATCACACATAGATCCAAAATGTTACACAAAATCATTTCACGACGCCATGAGACAATTTACGACATTTTAAAAGGAATAACCATGAGAGAAACAATCTCGTATCTAGCAAATACTTGGGAGCGGATGGTCAAAGCGGATACAATTTGCCAATGCTGCCGTAGAATCTTCTACAGACCTGGTGATGAATACTTCACAGAGAAGATGACTTGCCTCTATCGCGATATCTGCAAGAACTCAACTTCAACTCGCAATTTTTGCTCAAATGAGCATGTCTTTGATAGAGAAGGGGGTAGGGCACTGGAGTAATAATAACCTAAGAAGATTCCGACGATTGAGACCCAGAACAAGAAAAGAAAAGATCAATTACAAGGGACAACGTCAGCCTTCAGTACGCTACAAAATTAGGCTTAAGAAAAAAAGTTTCCTTATTAGAAGTCTTGATACTTCAAAACATGTGTGAGCTTTAAGCAAGCAACACAGACTAAAATGTCAAACTCTTTTCCCACAACAGTTTATAAAAGCAAATGTATTTTAATACTAAAAAAGAATTGAAAGCCTGATACCCAACTCATGTAGTACATTATTATAAATTAAAGAAAAAAGTTGATGATTCAGATATGTGAACTTTTCGATTATATGAACTGACCTAACATTAATTAGTTCATTTAATTGAGTCTCTGCTGTACTTTCATCTGAGGACATTCAATAGTCACACAAATATCTTCCTTATCTCCTTCATAATCGCAGCGGTGAGTAACAATGTAACTTTTGTTTAGATTGAGCTCAGCACCACCTGCCAAGCCAGCCCGTGCATCTATCGCGCAGAGAATCAACGCACTTAATAATCAAATGCCAGCTCCACCACAGCAGCCAGAGCCGACAGGTGTATCAGAACCTGTTACATCTGTAATAAATTCCGAAGCCCCGGCGCCAGCATCTTTCCCACAGCCCATACCAGTACCAGCGACAATTATTGAAGATGAGCCTCCAGTGAAACCAGAAGTGACTGCAATAGCAAATGATGAGGTTCAGTCAACCGTTTTGACTGAAGATTATATGGACAATGAAGAGCAGTATTCGACGATTAAACGTTCACCACATAGTAAGTCAAATTCACTGCAGTCCCCTGACGAGGTTACAGTTGTCCAACAGTCACCAGTGACTACCACGGTCCAATTAACCCAACAACAACCGAAGGAAACGTCTCCAGCGAATGGAACTCTGAGTCAGATGAATGAGAGTAAATGAATAAAATCTGAAGACTTAATTGATTAATTGAATATTTTTATATTGCAGTTGTAGATATAGTCAATGAAGACGACTTGATTTGCCAGGATGTCTTGACTGATAACGGACTTAAAGCGAGAGCACTCTATGATTACCAAGCTGGTATACAATTTAATATATCGCCGTTTGCTGTTCTATAATTATTTGAATTTTCAGCTGATGAGTCTGAAATCACCTTTGATCCAGGCGATATCATCACACATATCGATCAGATCGATGAAGGCTGGTGGCAGGGGCTTGGTCCAGATGGTACTTACGGACTGTTTCCGGCCAACTACGTGGAACTGATTAATTAGATGGCAATGAATACACTTATGTCTTCTCTTCTATATACATTCTAGCAGACACATCCACAATATTAGTATTCACTATCCTCTAGGATATCCTTCTTCTAATATTCTCCTTTTATACACAAATATCTGGAAATAAATCCACAAAACTGGATACATTCTAAATACATAGGCTACGATAGGCAAGTAATTTGAAGGAAAAAGAAGTCCTTTTGATACATATAATGAACACGTTTTTATCCCTGACCTTACTATCCCATTATAATATGGACAAGTTTTTGTAACTAACTTCCAGAAATTATAATTTCTTTCCAATTCCAAATCTCTCCGTTATCATTGATTGACAAAATAATATTTTAAGGAATTGAAACAATTTAGTCACTCCTATCACGAATTCCATCACAATCGGAAATGTGCAACAAATTCCGAAAAATCTATCACAGAAGTCATTCGTAGGAGAATGGCAATGAAACATTTCCTACGAATTTCGAAGTTCCTGCAAGTTGGTTTCACTGAATACGAATGAAATGGAAATTTGTTTTTCTTTTTTTCTACAAGTAGTTTATGTTGCAATGACGATTCCATTCCGATTGTGTGAACGCGCATTTTCTAGTAATTCGTATCGTAACTTCGATCCGTAGATTTTCTACGAATGGATTCTGTGATAGGGCTGAGTATGAAGCAAGCAAAGAAAAGAAGTTATTTTATAGGAACAAAGTTCCAATCAACATTTATTCTTTTTATTCTTTTGTGTCAAATTTTTCAAATTTGTATAATTTTCTGCTTAATTTAAATTTATAAAATATAACAGCAGTGGCCAAAATAAAGGTGTTATTTAATGTTACTTGCTTTGGTGATCCAATGTTGGGTAAATATTATAAAATGAGAATATGAAACTGTAACTTTTCTTTTTGTTTAGACGAGACACAATATTTGCTGAAAATTACGATTAAAATTTTAAAGGTTCTCATTCATTTGGGTTGTTGTGTGTGTGTGGATTCTAAGTCAATTCACCTAGTCAATAATATTATATTTCCATCATGTCGAGAAAAAGGGCGACAAAACAACATCAATGTAATTAATTAGTCCAGCTTGTGATCTGAGAACAGCTTATTTTGGAAAACACATTCTTATTTTTTGAACACAGTCAATGGAACAGAAACGGATTAATTACTACTTTTATTTTGACCATAACTGTTTGTAGCTAAAATATACTGTAATATTAGTGCCAAGCATTTCTAACATATAATACGCTCTTACATTCACAAATCATTTGACGTAGCTGTCCTTATTTCTACAACCGAATACGGAATGACTAATTAGATGTCTGTTAAATTAGTTTTTATATTTGATTTTTGTGGAACAAGAATTGTATTTATAGTATCTAGTTTTAATTGTAATAATTTGTAAATGCGATCATTAAAACGGAAAACATAATGAAGGATCTAACTATTTTTATGGCGGCGTATTCCTATTTTTCAGTTTTTTGAAAAATGTATGAGAATGGTGGCTGCATTTTATTTCTCATGGCCCATTTTCGGTTTATTTAAGCATTTTAACCACTACTGTGCAGTAGAAGCAATTCAGCTTCCAACGATTTGCGAAACAAAACAATTGTATCAGTGGAATGGGAATTGAACTAAAGGCAAAATTTAATGAACCTATAAGTGTTTTGTTGCAAGCGTATAAACGCTTCAATTTCAATTTGTATGTATCATACACTAACAACAAATCCTGTACCCGCTTAAGTTACCCGGGATATGTATCGGCGCTATATATTACCACGCCTAATATCGTCACAGTCTTCGGTTTGCGATTGTGTAGCATGCAAAAATGCCGCTGCGGTATGATGCGGTAAGGATGCCGCTGCTGATATGATCACAAACATTCTTCTGCTGGGCATGAGAGCCTTCATTCCTCATAGAGTGAACAGCATCAAGCCCAAGGCAAATGCATGGTATGACTCGAGTTTTTAAGAGGCTGTCAGGATGAGAGAGTTGAATTTCCGGACATACAAAGCCTACCCTACTTAGGAAAACCGGAATAAGTTAAAACGTGCCAGAAATGACTGCAATGCAATTATCAGACGTGTGGAATTCTCTTATGAGCAAAAGTTGAGGCAAAAAGTGCCTTCAATTCACACGCTCATTTACAATGACATCCCAGCTGTCAGCTCTTAAGACAAAGCTAATCTGCTTTGGCAGCCAGTTCAACACTGCCCGGATGGTATTTCCTATGTACTTCTGAAGAGGTGTTCTTCTGCGCTGGCAAAACAACTGTGTAAGCTTGTTCATCTATCCTACTCATTAGGTCACTTTCTTCACTAAAAAGGAGAATCTTCGTCACCCACCTCGCACCGACCCATAGCACTTACGTCACTTCTTTCTAAGCTCATAGGAACGCTGATAAATCGTCAGCTTATGAAATATCTTGAATTGAGGAAGCACCGGCACGGTTTCCGGTTTCCGCAGCAACAGGTCCATTGGCGATCTGATAGTTTATCTCACGGAAAAGCGGAACCAATCCTTGCACAATGCAGGCTAATGCAAGACCGTTGCGCTCGATATTTCTAAGGCATTTGACAGAGTTTGTCGAAAATGGTATAGATGCATCTCTGCTATGGATTAGAAGCAACCTTTCGAACCGTTCAATTCAAGTTATTTTGGATGGGTTCAAGTCGATATCCACCAAATAAATGGTGGTGATCCCCAAGGCTCTGTTCTGTCTGTGACACTCTTTCTCATTTTTATAAATGATCTCTTGTCTGCTACTTCTAATCCAATCCATTCCTTCGCTGATCACAGCACCCTAGGCTTTTCATATTCGTTCCAAGACTCACGACCCCGCTCTTCGGCCGTAGAATTGGAACGGCAGCGTATGTAAGGCACATTGAATTGCGGTCTTGACAGCATAATCAATTGGGAAAGAAGAACCGAGTTGAATTTAATGCTTTAAAAATCCAATGGTGTCTGCTGTCACTTAGGCGAATTCACATTATCCATGAATGGCGCTTATGTCCATGAAACCGGAAAACTGTCCATCCTTGTTATGTGTTTCAACACAACACTTAGGTAAAACGATCACAAGACTACCCTGCACATTTAAATTTAGAGACTCGTTCTTCAGCCGCACCAGAAGAATATGGAATTCTCTTCCTAATCCGCAGATATTTAAAACCAATGCGCACAGGTACCTCCTCTCCCTTTCCTCCCCTCCTCTCTCGCTTACTTAATGTATACAGCTGTTCACCAACAGCTGTCAGAACAATTCTAATATACGATATCCTTGTTTGATGGACAGCACTGAGCAACAAAGACAATCTCATAAAGATAAGTAGTATTGAAAGATTAGCGTGTATCTGCACCACAGGGTCACTCAGTTCCACAACCTCGGCCGCCATAGAAACAATGCTACAGCGTATTCCAGTGGATATGTAGGGGAAGCTGACAGCAACCAAGGCAGTTGTAAGACGGAGGGAGTATATATAATAAAACACTCATCCTAGATAGCGAAGACTGACCAAAAGATTTAGCGCATTTCCTATATTAATCTTTTTCCCTATCTTCTCTATCTCTGGGATAAATCTTAAGAAATCTCGCGAGAAATATTCTCCGCGAGATAGACACCTTAGGTGCGTGGTGCGGTTGCTTAAGCCAATCCGCAAGCCTGCTGCTGGGGTGACTGTGAAAGGCATGGCTACCAGAATCCTCCAGAAGGATAAGGCGTTCGGCGAACTAAGTCTGTCACCCCCCTAATCCAGCCAGGGGATAATTGTTGCTGAAAGCAATTGGATATCGAGGCACCAACTCTTAACGAGCAGTAGCTCTATGCTCCGTCCAAAAACACTTAAGGTGGCCTCGGTGAATATCCACCACTCTATAGCGGCAACTGCTGTAATAGCAAGGGTATTCACCACGGAAGATCTGAGCTGCGTTCTTATTCAGGAACCATATTTCCTGAAAGAAACAGTCGAAGGACTGACGTGCAGGAATTCAAAACTAATTTGGGAATCTAGGGTACAAAATCCAAGAGCCTACATTCTTCTTAATAATAATATTAATAATGTGATGAATTTAGCCATGGGAGGAGGTGGGCAGCAAACCGTCGTCGTGGTATCGTGGCATCCATGCTGCAACTGGTGGAGCACTGCAATAGGCACCATCTACCAATACTTATTGGATGTGATGAAAATGCCCATAATGTGGAAGAAACGACACAAGCGACAGAGGTGGTTACCTGCTATAATTTATTGTAAGCTCTTGTTAAGATACTTAGACAGGAGGTATTACACCTCACCATAGACCGTCACGGACTTAGCAATTTTGTTCGAGACTGGAAAGTGCTCACGAACCATCGATGTCTGCTCGTAGATTCATATGGTACAATTTGGACAACACGGGCTATGTAAGAAATCCGAGGAAAACAGACTGGGAACTCCTTGAATCTATGCTAAGAAAAGTATTGACATCAGGAGAGCTGCAGCCCACTTTCTAGAGCTAGAACATGATGTCAAGAGCACCACAAAAGCTAGCACAACAGTGTTTGAAGCAAGCTCTCCAGCAAGCAGGAACTTTATGGGGCAGAGATTATTATGGTGGAGCAACAAGTTATTCAATCTTCGGGCCAAAACACGAAAGTTGTACAACGTTGCCAAAAGTAAAGAAGACTGGGATATATATATATATATATATATATATATATATATATATATATATATATATATATATATATATATATATATATATATATATATATATATATATAATATATATATATATATAATATATATATATATATATATATTATTGGCATGCCTCTGTATTACATATATATATATATATATATATATATATATATATATATATATATATAATATTGAAATGAAAAAGCCTAAGAAAGAAAGCTTTTGGAATTTCTGTGAGACAATCAATCAGATTCCGGCTGGCTAGACTGCACAAGGCGATAGCATAAACGGGGGAAATACAGATTTCTCTAAAAGAAAACCTGATACACACAAAATGAGGAACAGAGGACAAGACTTCTACCTGAAACTCACTTCCTGGGCAGTCGCCAATGCATAACCAGATATGAAACCAATTTGCCAAGTCGAAGGGCTGAGGACTGGAAAGTCGTAAGGGAGATATTCTCCAAAGGGTATGGAATATTACATATTAAATAAACTCATTTCATCCCTTTAATAGGGACTAACGAAAACCAATAAGTCTTTGGGGACAAGACTGGCTCCAGTGAATTTTTAGGAGTTATCTTGGACAGCAAACTCACCTGGAAAAAGCACACACAAGAGTTACACAGAAAAGTGACGCGTGCTTTGATGATTTGCATATCATGGGGATGGAATCCAAGTAACCTAAAATAGTTGTATACTGTCAGTTTCAGACCACAAATTACATATGGTGCAAAAGCATGGTCCAAAATAACCAACCTAATGAGCGCTAGAAAGACACTCAACAAGACTCAAAGTTTGGCATGCCTCTGTATTACAGGGGCCATGCAAACTTGCCAAAATGCCGCTATGGAGGTGCTATGGGGGCAGACTCCATTGCATCTGGTTGTTGCAGAATGTGCAAACCAAACCAATCATGAGAAAGACAAAAGAAGTCGTAGGAAGAGATAGGTGCATTACGTCGAGGCAATTCGATGCACTAGCCAAAAAACTGTCATTCTAAATTCAATTTCCAAAAGAAGGTTACGATTAAGCTCAGCACCAGAAATGGCTGGAGCAATGAAGCTGTGACAGACGGAGCAGGAACACGGTAGGCTCCGAACCATGCTACGCTGTAAGAGACTATGTCCTCAGGGAATAAATTATCTAGAAACAAGGAACTGGGCAGTCAGTCACAGTCACCAGAAAACTCTTGGGTCAACATAACCTGCAGATGTTTGAGGCATATAGCAGGATGAGTAAGATCAACCTTCGTAGCTTAACAAGGCCCAGGGAGCACCAAAGGAAACTAGGAGTATCAGAAGAAGGTCTCAGCAGATGCTGCGGAGAATCTAACGAAATTCCAGAACATTTTTTGGGATCTTGTGAGGGACTAGCCCACAAAAAACAAAGATATATGGGCAAGTAAATAATATCAGAGGATGAATAGAAGTCACTAGATCCAGCTCTCATTCTCCTTCCATTAAATAGCCACCTCAAAACGGTGTCGATGTGTGATATTAAACGACGAATATTTTTATGTTCGGAAGCACCAAAACGTTGGAGGAGCAAATACTCATATTTGCCGTCTGAGGGTGGATTAAGAATTGCGTCCGCAACTCGTGCGGACAGCATCTCTCATTCTCATTCCTAAAGGAAACTCTTCCACCTTCGCGCAACCGGAGTCAAGCGGAGGTATGAAAACTGGCACAATAGATCTTAAGGTCGCGTTGTATTATAATAATGGACTGGTCGATAATGCCTTTCAATGTGTAAGTGACACTCTACAAAATGTTGGACTTTTGAGTTAGAGTGATATCTAGGTTCCGATATATACCACTACACCACCACGATATGTAGATACCATATATCGACTGCAAGTGCCTTCGCGGTAGCGGTCTTCTCTATCGCTTTGTGTGCTCGCCAGCCTCGGAATAAAAATTCAAAATTTGCAGATCGACACCCACCACGATTTCAAGACCGCATATGACAGCGTGCGTAGAGACAACATATACAACGTCAAAACAATACCTGGAATTACTTAGGATTATTAGTTATAGTAACCACTAACACCGCACCGAAAATAATATATTGTCGCGTCGGCGGTTTCGCTCATTACACGTCACGTCAAAAAACCCTATTTTCGCTACGGCTGTTTTCCGTCGCCGTCGGTCATCGTCGTATCACGTTTCGAAGCGTATCCAACTTTGAAACACGCTGTTGGCCCATTACTTAATGAGCGCCAGTTCGAATGTGCAGAACTGAAAGATTAGCTACTGCACTCCAACCCAAATATAGATCGATATAAGTTAACGCAACATAATATGCAACGAGAACACGCGCAGGCAAATCCAACACACGCCGCATTCGAGTCATTGAGTCAGCAAGTCTGCTGAACCAAACACCGTCACACCGGTCATCAAATGCTGCCGGTTTAAGTAATAAATGTTTTTTTTTAACAAAATAAATTAACCGGAATTTAATTGGCGCCAGAGGAGGAAGTAGCGTGAGTTTAAAATCGATTAAGCCCTTAAGTAGCGAAAAAATCGTATATTGCCTATGTCCCGGAACCCGTCGCGAACGAGTGATTATAGTGCCCTTAAGTAGTGCCAAAAAAACATTCGGTGTCGCGAAGAAAAAAAACAAAATACCCTCAAGTAGTGTCGAAAAAACGAGACCCTTAAGTAGTGTCGCTAGGGACTTTGTTGAAAAGCAAGGTCGCAGTGAGGTGTAGTGTAAAACAACAGGGGTGTGGAAAATTCAAGGGCCCCCTAGTAGCAGAAGCAAACGGAAAGCACTAGCTAGCCGCCACCACCAAAAAGATGAGGATCATCATATTATTACTTTTACTGACTAACTGTTTAGGTGACGTACAAATACTGGACTACACGAACGCAAGACTAGTGGCTATTAACACCGGAACATCTAGAATACAAACAAGAACTTACAAACTAATTCATGAAATAGACTTATCCGTATATCCGCAAGCCTTGAGTAACATAGAATCGTACATGAGAGAAAACCTTATAACTTCCCATCCCAGTTTCTTCTATCTATCTTCTATCTCAAGAAATCTCATCTATTAGATCAGTCCTTTCACGTTTAATCCCTAATCAGCATAAAGCTAAAAGATTGCTTGATTTCCTTGGAAGCGCTTGGAAGTTCATAGCAGGCACTCCCGATAATCACGACATTGAGATAATCAAGGAAAAAATAAATAACGCACTTGAAAATAATAATAAACAAACTGTTATAAATAACCTTTTAGTCAATAAAATCGAAGATATAATAAATAGAACAAATTCCATAAGTAAAATTGTAAAAGAAAATGCAAATGTAGTAGAGGAAATTGTTTTCAATATAAAATACAGATTAGATATAGTAAAAGATGAAATAAAAAATATTATGTACGCTTTACATTGGGCAAAAGCCAATTTTATAAACTGCTATATTTTTTATCAAGAAATGAAGTAAATGTAATCGAAAAAATAATAAATAATAAAGGTATAGATATAGAAGAAGCAATGGACTTCTCAGAAATAAAAGTAGCTTTTAATAATTCTGTACTATTATACATTGTAAGCCTACCTACAGTTAATGAAAAAAATATGTAATAAGTTAAATATTAAACCAGTAAAGGAAGAAAATAAAGCAATCAAAGTTGAATTTAATGAAATTTTAAAATGAGATATACGGTATAAATTTCAATTGTAAGACAGTAAATAAGTTTTCAATCTGTAACAAAAACAATGTAATCAATTTAAGTAACACTAGTTGTATACCAAATTTATTAAATAGCAAAATAGCGAACTGTACTGCAATTAATGGCCAGCACATTCCAGACCTTGAAGAAATATCATCTGACATCATTTTCCTAAACTAGTACGATGGAGAAATCATAATCGAAGATGAACCGGTTGCCCTTAATGACACATTCCTGATTAAATATTACAACAGCAGCCTACAAATTGCCAAAACATTCAAATCTTTCGAGTCAACGCATCTCAACCCTCTCCCACCCATCCTGCAACAAACGTCAGCACAGCACCACGACGTAGAAGAAATGTTATCGCTGGAGCTTATAAAAGAATTACGTGCAAACAACACCCGCTACATTCAACTCTTGAGGACAAAAGTGGAAAATAAGATAGTAATGAGCATTGGAGTTTGTCTACTATTCGCACTCGTCATCATCATAGCCATCATCATCAGCACCATCAACGCAGACTCACAGACCAAATCTTCACCAACATCTTCACCATCACTTTTACCAGCACCTTCACCATCACCATACCATTCTTCTAAGTAAACGAGGACCTTTACTCTTAAGGGCGGAGGAGTTAACGCAACATAATATGCAACGAGAACACGCGCAGGCAAATCCAATACATGCCGCATTCGAGCCATTGAGTCAGCAAGTCTGCTGAACAAAACACCGTCACACCGGTCATCAAATGCCAACGTCAGCAACGTTCCCACGATCGACGCGCTCTCCACATCAAGGTGCAGATTTGCAGTGACAGCATTTATTAGGTATTTAAGGTAGAGATAAGCTATTCATGTTGTTCAGTTTTTTTTAGGAGACAGAACCGCTGCCGGTTTAAGTAATAAATGTTTTTTTTTTTAAACAAAATAAACTAACCGGAATTTAATTTATATGAATGCTCGACCCGGATAAATAATATTGCCACTCAGCATGACGCAATACGGAAGCATGGAAATGCAATTGCAAACGAGTACATGGAAAAAAAAGTAGAATTCAGTCTTAAGATAGATTCAATAAAAGATTGACCCGAGAAAGGTCCCGTGTTTGTTTTTTTCAATCAAAAGAAATTTAATATAAAACTATTATTCTTAAAATCTCGGATTAAATTACAGTTACAAAAATGATAGGGAAACCGATATAATGTCTTAAAAATCAAACTGATCTGTATATTAGTAGTCGCTTTTATGCGCTTGATCGGGACCAAAGAATTCTTCGTATTCTCGCCTCTTTCTTTCCTGACGAGCTTCACGTTCTTGCTGCCTTTTCTTTGCAAATCGCTCATGAATTCGTTTCATCTCTTGCACCTCTTTCATTTCTTCTTTTGCATCTTCCTGTAAAATTACACTGGCCCATTAGAAATCCCATTTCTATTTGTAGGGTGTCCTGTTTCCAACTCACATTCATATTCAATCGCAGAACCAAAGCCCGTCTTCCATCTGACATCGGCTGGCTGTAGTTCATGAAATTTTTCAGCCGCTCAGCTGGTGCCACGCTTCTCTCGACAACGAGAACAATCCTGGCCCACTGTCTTTGCCATTCGTTTCGAGTCTCGGCTATCTTCTGATACGTGTTACCCATCATGGCAATTAACATGTTGACCAACAGCACCCCAACTATGACCATAAAGAGAACAAACAGTATCTTGGCCTCAACCTCATGTTGTGTGGATACCATGGCGCCATAGTAATCTCCGAAGTTCGTCAGCGACATCAAGAACATGGCCACAATTGATTCCATTGGTGACGGCATTGGATTTGACTCCGTATCGTCGATATCGTCCGGAGTGACGGGATTGTCAAATGTCAGAAAAATAATGTAGTATGCCTGAGAGAATCCCATCACGAACACCAGATAGATTGAAACAAATCGCAAAAGATCTCCCATGACCATACGATATATCATAACTACGAACGGACCCACTGTCTTGAATCCTCTGCAAAGGGGCTAATTGAGTTTTCTCCAACTATCTTGACCCACACTTACCGACAAAAGAAGAGAAAGTAGGGCGCTGTGGTAAGCATTATGACGACGGCGACGTGATCGTCGATTTCTGTAAGACAGGAAAGGCGCAACCACGGAATGGTCATCATCAGGCAGCATGAGAACAGAAACATAACCCTTGAAGGAGCGGTCATCTATGAGAGAGTGTTATGAGTTAGAAATTTATAATGTGTCTAGTGCTGACCAAGTTTTCAACAAACATCTTGTAGCCAAGAAACCTGGACTCCCTCAGTGCTGACAGGATGTAGAGGATTGATCCAAAGAATATAGCGATTTCCGAGGCAATCCGTATCTAAAATCAGTGTTAAACGTATTATTGAATACAGAAAGCAAGTCTAACCGTACCTGGCTTTTAATAGTGTTAAAATGCATCAATGGACATTCTTCATAAGCCGTCCACCATGGGGGAGCGTTATCTTCTTCATCCGCGTCAATA
This sequence comes from Eristalis tenax, assembly GCA_905231855.2. Lineage (NCBI taxonomy): Eukaryota > Metazoa > Arthropoda > Insecta > Diptera > Syrphidae > Eristalis > Eristalis tenax. The sequence continues at coordinate 58,379,519 of HG993126.1, read as the reverse complement.
AACTCGGTCAGATTCAGCCAATACGGGTCTGGGAAGCTAGACACTCTCATCACAATTATCTCAAGTCATTTAAAAGCTCACCATAATCACTGGAGATCTGCATACTTTTCTCCTCGTACTTCTCACTCAACGAAATATCTCTAATATTCCTATCCCATAATGTCATACTATCGGCTTGGATGTCCGTTTCATTATGTTTCGTCTCGGGTGGCGGTCCTGGCCGCAGAGTGTAACTGACCAAAGAGAACATGAAATAAAATGAAAACAAGTAGAACTGCTGATAGAACCGTGACTTTACAAAAGTGTTCCACTTTGTCTTTAGAAGATCTATCAGAACCCCGTCCAGAAGCTCCAAGTGTTCAAACTTGTCCTAAAGAAAAACCATGAACAAAATATGACATCGCACTGATTCAAATCTTACCCCAAATACTACCAAATTGAGTGCAGAATCCTTGTTTATATTGCCAGTTTCCCGATCAATGGTGTCTACCTTCGAGAGCGGATATGCAGCGCATGTAATACTCCCCAATTGCCAGTAGATTTCCCGTTCGATGTTCATGATGTGAAAGAACATCTCAACCCGCCCCAGCTTAGCGGCAAGTGTAAGGGGGGTCATGTTTTGAACATTCCTGATGTGCAAGCTTGACCCCACTTCGTAACCAACATCGAACATTTGAATCTTCTCATAGACGACCAGCATGTGTAGTATTGTGTTTCCATTAGTATCCTGGAGGTCTGGGTCTGCTCCACGGGCTAAGACCAGCCGAAAGCAATCTTCCTGATTGAGACAGGCTGCAAAGCTCAGAGGATACTCGCCCCAGTAAACATAGCCCTCGTAGTTGCTCAACGAACTAACTCCGACGTACTCGTGATCTGGTGAATCATACCGAGATGCCTTCTGATCTTCTGCGCTCATAAAGTTGCCACAACACCTGCAACTATACACTGAACATCATTCTTTCAGCTCTGTCGGTACATACCTTTCTTGGACATCAGCTCTAGCATCCAAAAGAAACTTTACCATGGCCGGGTCCTCGTTAACGATAGCAATGTGCAAGACAGACTCTCCATAGTACTCATCTGATACATATATGTCCAGAATCAGCTTCGGGTAGAATCGTAGTAATCTTTTTGCAAGGTCTGCATGCAAGGAAGTTGCATTTAAAAGACATAAATGCAAAATAGTCTCTCCAACAGCTCCCCGCAACTGAAAGGACATGTGTGAGACACTCTTTCACACTACACTACATCTTTACTTCGATTTACATTCAAATTCCAACAAACCAGCCTGTATGCATTAGGATTGGCCCTGTATTCAGCTTCAGAGACCTCCGGGCAGTAGTCATCGATGTTGAAGTCCTCGTCGGGATTTTCTAATGCACGAATCTCTGGCAGTTGTTTATGTCTCGGTCGTTCTTTGTTTCTCAGCAACACCATCTTGGAAATGGGAATATACTTTCCTGCGCCCTTGTTGTACAGAAACGGTTCCACTTTTGTTTTTATTGCGTGGTCAATCTCTGCAAATTGTTTATTCTGACAAGCGCGTTTCATCATATCAACAAGGAGGCCACCTCCTTTCAGATTAACAAAGTTGTACAATGCTTGCGTGGAGACTCCAGCTTGTTTTTTGACTCCACTGGTGACATTGCTCTCCGTATTTCCCATTGAAAAAAATAGCAACTTCCTCTATCGAAGATACCAAGGATAAAATTAAATGCTTGAGCACAGTGTAGTACTTCCATTCCACTTAGGGTTTCCCCAGGCTACAGCATGGTCTTGAATTAATTTCGTGGAGTTTTTGTGCAAAATGTTATTTATTTCGAAATAGATTCACAAAGTTATTGATTAAACATACACATGAATGGCTGGTTACCAAGAAATTTGGTGAGCAGCTGACGGTTTGTTTACTGAACGATTGCCTTGAGGAGAGAGGGCGTGGTTCACAATGAAAGTGTTGGCAATATTTCGGAACCGGAACTGCTGTGGATCAAAAACCTGGAATTGGAACCTTCATCTCATTTGAGACAAAAACCGATTGGTTAATTCTAAGGCTGAGACCCCAAATACGCGCTTTTTAAAAGTTTGAAGATAAATGCATTTAAATTGCTAGATATCTAAATTTAAAATTTCGTGACACTCGCTCCAAAAATGTGGAATGCATGTATGACAGACAGGACTCATCGAAATTAGGACGATGCAAGATTTACAGTAATTGAGGGTCTATCCTCAAACGCATGTGACGTTGGCTGTAGTCACACCCATCGATGTTCCCAACTTCAACCTCTCTTGCCCCTTAACATTTTTGACAACCATTTTTTATATCGTTTTCTAACGCCAAATTGACCAATCAGAGAACGGCATTTACGTTATTTCGTGAATAACTGTCAAAAATTCATGGATAACCGTCAACATTTTCATGATTATCCGTCAAATTCGTCGATGGACTAGGGGTCAATCAGCTCTAAAGTTGGGCATCTCTCTAATACTTCATTTCTGGTTGTGACTTACAAAGCAGGAAACAAATTTTGTTGAAATTTGCATGTGGGGTGCCATGCCAACGAAAATATTTCTTCGCATACACATTTTATACGTGCGTTTTTTATGCTGATAATCATAAACTAACGTAATATATCCAAAACTACATCAAGAGTATTTCAAATTTAAGCTAATTCACAAATTGTATATCATAATGAGTGAAGTATTACTGTGTATGAACCCTAAAATGACTTATCAGGCAATACTGTATATTGAATTGGTTTGAAGAAACACAAATGCACTTGCCATTCTGTGGCGAGTAGAGCTGCCATAGAGTGTCAACTATCGAGATCTTGAAAAATAATTGTAGTCGAGTGCTGCTTTCGTTGTTGCTGTAATATATGCTGAGCTAATCCGGGATCGTGGGCATAATAAGAACCACCTATTAAGAGGTAAGTTGCAGCCATCTCTCCCTTCCCTACTACCTTATTCCCTCTCTCTCCTCTCCACTTCCGGTGAGCTGAATCAAGGTTTCACCCCGATCTGGATTGCACGCCCAAGTGAGCCAGGATGATAAAATATATAGATAATACAAAGGTGATGATGACTGTAGTTGACTTCCGACAACAGGAAGAAAATTAACATTGGAATCAATCGAGTCTACCTTGAAATAATGAGGCGAGATGGTGGTGTGGCACCTGCCGCCTTTGATGCGATCTTTTTACTCACAACTGGAAGATTTCAAATCTCGAAGAACTGAAGGGGGACAGTGTAATATTAGCTACAAATATTTTCATCTGTTTGGATCGCCAGGCAGCGATCAAATCTCTGAGTGCAGTCACATTTAAATCCAAGACGTCCCTCAGCCTATCTATTAACAAGATGGCCAAGTATTTCAACATCCAACTTATGTGGGTGCCGAGACACAGTGACATCTCAGAGAATTGCGAGGCAGACGAACTCGCTAAAAAGGGCACCACCTCAATACTCTTTCTGAAAGGAAACTACCATCTGTGCTTAGTCTAGCACTGGGTGCCCCATCACATTTGCAGTGCCCTCTAATCTTGTAGATTTATTCACTTGAACGCCCCATATTTATACAACTGCCGAAACTAAGTATCATCAGTCATCTTCAACGCTTTATTAAAAGCTCCAGATGGTACGCGGATTAGGATCTATTAGATCCTTGCGGTAACACAACGGGCCTGCTTTTGGCTTTGTGATTGAGGGTTAACGCCAAGGCCGCATGTTTCAGTTCATGCTTCAGGCGTGTCGAACGCATTCTGCATTATGTTTCTTAACGTATAGACGATTTTATCAGATGCAGCTAGGGCAACATAGTGATCATAGCCAGGTGAAAGATTTGCTCTGGATATTGATCTATTCATTTCTCTAAGGTTGCAGGACAAAAGAAGGACACTGGTGGGTATAAAGTCCTTCGGATTAACATGAGAGCATTTCCCCACTTTGGGGATGAATACTACTTTCATCCTCTTCCATGAGTTGGGAACTTGGCCTAGAATCACGCAGCCGTTGGAGATTTTTAGTAGCTATACTATTACAAGGTCCGCTGTTCTTTGGAGCTCCGCAGGGTTGAAGACGTCAGGTCCTGCTGACTTGGAGGGTTTAAAGCTTGTCAGTTTCCATATATAGTTGTGTGCCTGATGTTAATGGAATTGCAACGGTGTTGGGAGAATATACGTCATGATTATCTGCTCTGATAGAGTCACTGTATGAGAAGTGTATCGATAAAGAGACTGACGGTTTCCCAGATGGACGAGGTCCATGTCCCATCGGGTTTATGGAGAAGACAAGCTGATTTTGGGATGCTAGGATTTTCCTAAGCATGCAGGCTTCACAGACCACTTCAATCACACGGAAGAGTCTCCAAGAAGTCCGCTGGGCCTTCCTCAGATACTGAGAGATTCCTTGTTGGAGTCAGTCTTTAGCATCACGAGATCTTATTGCTTTGTTGAAAAACCTTCTGCACCCTTTGCGTATATTTCTTATTTCCTGGTTCCACCAGGGAGGTTTAAATTTACCTCTCTACCTGCTGACAGGACATAAAATAGCTATTGCGTTGTTGAGAGTTTTGGTGAGCCTCTCCACAGAGTGATATAGATCGATGGAGTTGTAAGCATTTGGCAGCACGGCCGCAACAATCTCTATGCATATATCCCAATTGGTATTTTATGATTTCTAAAATTATAGGTACGTTAATAACTTGCCCATCTTCCTAAATAGCATTTGGCAATGAAGCTAAATACATTGGAATGACTCTTAGCGTGAAACTCAAGTTAAAAGAGCACGATAAAAAGGAACGTGCAGAACTTGACATAAAATACATATGTACTGACTTTTTGGAAAACATTCCATGCTAAGTATACAAGCAAATCCTAAAACCTGTTTACACGTATGATGTACAACTTTGATGTAATAAAAAGCAAGCAATGTGAACATACTACAGACTCAAAATAAGGTGCTTGGAGCTGTTGAATTTTACCATTTCAAGACGAACAGCATACAACTTGGAAGAGCATACAGCTCTGCAGCTTACTTCTTCTTCTTGCACTCCTATATGCGAACGTTTGCCATAGAGTTTTGTCCAAGATTTCTACCTACTCTCGGAGAAAAAATATGTTTTCATTTTGATATAGTAAAGTACTGAGTCTTAAAGAAACTAATTTTATCCGCTATGTGATCTAACTCGAGTGTAATGGCGGCGTGAGCGCTTCCAAATCGTTTGGATCGGACGACAGTGATGTGATGGGTCTTGAGTTGATAACCACCAAAGTGAGGTTTGCCTGAGAAGGCTTTTCTGTAAAGTCCTCTTCTTGCAATAAACCGGTGTAATGCAGCTTTGAAAAACTTTGTACACGGCTTCGGTTGTAAATCAGATGAACACGTTTAAGTATGCCTTGATTGGAGCTCTCCAAGGTAGCCTTGAAATGATCCGCACTGGTCACAGAAGTCGATACCCGTAGTTAAGAATGGACAATCAGGTTGCACTCGTTCTTCCGGCAGTTTACCTCTGAATGGCGTGAATCTTGTTGGCTTCGTTCAGAACATCTGACTTGAGTTTTCGATTTCCTTCTTCTGAACCAATTTCTTATTCTTCGGCTAACTCGCGCTGTTCAATGTTGCGAAGAATTGCTACTTTTTCTGCTTTGAGCTCGTTCATCGATTAAGGGTCCAAATTGTCTATCCACTTTCTGGGATTTTAAATTTTTTGCGAACCTAAGAAAATATGCAATTATTCTCTCCAATTAGTGCCATTCTCCACGAAAAGAAACTGCGTTAAGTGTGTTGATAATAGCACTGATTTAATTTGCCGTTAATCAGGCGGGTTGGTGACTTCGTCGTTGATGTTATGTTAAGGCCAGACTGCAGCTGGCAGTTGTAGAAACCCCGTTCCATGTCTTCCAAAGGGAAGATGAGAAGATCACTGGGGAAATATGTATATACGAGTATGTCTTCCTGCAATTCTGTTGATAAGAGCAGGTTCGTTTGCACAAAACTTCCTGAGGTGAAAAGTCCCCTGTTTAGCATTTGAACGATACTGGTTTTCAGTGAAGTAGCTTCTTCAACGGTGTGTGCACCTGCCATGATGTCATCGCCGTAAGTTTCCTTGAGTGCCTAGATAAGGTGCAGCTGATGTGCCGTAAGTTACAGTGTTGAGCTGATAAAAGCTGATGTTATTTCCGGTGTCTGATCTCCAAGCGATAATCTGAAAGGCCCGGTCAGCAGCGTCAACATTAATCTAACGGTACATTTTCTAAACATCTGCAGTGAATGCATGTATGATTGAGTAAATATGCTGTCAACAAGTCTGACTGTACAGTTGGACCAACCATGAGAAGGTCATTCAGTGAAACGACAGATAAGGATTTCGCAAACGCATCAAAAACTTCGCTGGCCTTCGTGGAAGAACTGGCAAATTTGATGCACAACGATGTGGCAGAAAGTAATTTGCTTGTGGTGGTGATTCTACTGGATTGTAAATGTGTGTAGGATATAATTAGTTGACGTTGAAGTCTCTTCAACACCACGAATGGAAGTGATTGTTCGGGAAAGTGAAAGTGCGAGTTGTTGGACCAAACGAACCAGATGTTTTGGTCTGGTATGGCTCTGACTGCATAAGGCACTCCGTGCTTTCCGAGAATGTTCACTATTGAATTATTAGAGTTGCCATGACTATCTATGCTAGCCGAGGACAAAAGCTTTTTAAATCCCGGACTTTGGAGGATACCGCCTACTTTAAAGAAGAGGACAAAATGAGCACAAAAACTAAGTCCAAGAACTCAAACAAAAAAACAGTTTGACATTTAGAGGGTTGACACCAGAAAGGAAGTATGATAGAGATGTCCAACTTCACAGCTGATTGACCCCTAGACCATCGACGAATTTCAGAGGATTTTTGACAGTTATTCATGAATTTTTGACGGTTATTCACGAAATAACGTAAATGCCGATATCTGATTGGTCAATTAGGCTTTAGAAAACGATATAAAAATGGTTGTCAAACATTTTAAGGGGCAAGAGAGGTAGAAGTTGGGCATCTCTATCATACTTCATTTCTGGTTAGTACGATCATGAATCTCCAATAATGAACATGTCTGACGCAGGTCTTTGTTAGTCTGACGTTTATGAAAACACCGTATGTCTCAAGCAGCTTAAGACATGATTTTATAACAGTCAGCCGTGATTGAATTCATGTTGCAGTTCTCCTGGTCTGATAGTCAGTTTTTGCGATGTCAACAGAGTGGGTGGTATGGGTTTTGGTTACGTTTTCCACTCTCTGTCGCTATCGGGATTTTCCGTTGGATGTTTGTTTCCCGGATGTGTGTATCCATTAGGAGTTGCAGAGTGTCTTCACTAGAGTTGGTCCGAACTCCGGGAGATTTTTGTATGCAGGTAGGCATTGTCGGAGATTTGGATAGCATTAGTCTTAAAGGAGTACAGCTAGTGTATGCGCCCAACCAGTTCATCTCCAGCTGCCTTAAAGATTTCAGTGGATAGACCGTTACTCATTTACTCAGATAGAGATTCTGGGAGACTCGATCTGTAATTTTTTTCTAGCAGTTAGTTGCGACTTTAATTTCCGACGTCAAACCCTGATGTCCTTTTTAGACTCCACTGTTCTCTTGATATCTAGTTGTTACCTTGGCCATAACAAGGAAATTGTACGATTATATGTTGGCCCCTCGGAACGTTCGGACCTCAAGTATACTGGATGAGTGCCTGACATCGATCACAACGTGATCCATCTGGTTAAACGTTGATTGATCTGGGGACCGCAAAATCCCTTTATGGATGTTGATATGTGGGAACCGTACTTGTTGCAGAAAGATTACATCCCGTGACAAAGTCCACCAGCCTGAGTCCGCTTTCGGATGTGGTATCGTTCAGGCTTTTTCTCGACGGCCTCTAGGAAAGATGTCTTACCCAGCTTTGCGTTGAAATCTCCTAGAAAAATCTTGATGTCGAAGCCGGGGCATTGATCGTATGTCCTTTCTAGGGGATCATAAAAGTCATCTTTGCTGTTATCATATTTGTCCTCTGTCGGGGCGTGGGCGCACATCAGAGTTCCAGAATTAAGCCTTGATGTGAATTGTTATGAGGCTTCGGACTATTTGCCTAAGTCTACCTGCCCATTCTCATGGGGTGCGACGCCAGTGCCCACAACACCATTTGGGCGAAAGCCGACACAAACGACAGACGCTGCTACAATTTATCTTAAGATCGTCACTTGCCATTTTTAAAGTCGGGAAGACAAGAGTTAGAAAGGAAGTATTAGACTTAACCCCAGCTTAGCAACATAGTTCGAGGCTGCCAAGTGTCCAGAGAACCATCCATGTCCGACCACAGAATAAAAAGGTTCGATATGGACAACTCGAGCATAGTGGGGAAATAAGAGGAAGAAATCTGAGAAAAATAAACTGGGTCTCCTTGAATCGCTGCTAAGAAGCAATTTGGAGCACATCTTTCAAGTTCAAGTCAGCTTTCAAGATTTAGAAAACAACAAAAGCTCGACGACGTCCTGTACCAGCGAAGATCAGTAGTTTCTTCACATCATAGCCCTCGTTCGCATAGGAATTCAGCAGTTTCTTTGAGGTGTTGTCAAAATTCAGAGACACCAAGTCCAGCCATGTGTTTGGATCTTGCGATCAAAATCATGTAACTCGGTCTCGAGAAATGATAATCTAAGAATTTTACCTTATCCTTTTCACGTTTATACATAGCTTCAGCTTGAACCAACTGGTTGGCCCATAAGCCGGCAGCTTTTCGCCTTAAATCTTCCTCGTTGTTGTTCTCAACAAGAGCTAGGAGTCTGTGAAACAAGTCTTCAAAGTACCCGCATATGGCCAGCAGCCGAAACAGTCCCTGTGTGCGTTCTCCGCCTGGTTTGAAAAACGGTATACAAAATGGCTGTCAATCATTTTAAGGGGAAAGGGAGGTAGAAGTTGGCTATCAGACTTAACTTCTGATAAAAAACTCTAATGGCGTAGTAGGTACCCAGTGTGAATGCCGAAGTGAACTCTGAGTCTGGGTGATTAGACTTTATTGTTTCAGTCATCATTCATTTTGCGTTAGTGCCTCAACCAACTCTCTATTCAGGACGGTCTTGCGATAGTTTCTTCCATAGACGCGTGAGGCCACTTTTCATCTGTGTACAGAGCCGTGACCTCCCTTTGCCGCGTTGTCCCTCTGGGAGGGAATTCTTTTCGTATCGGGCCATTGCTGTCCTTCCGTTCTACATGACCTACATGACGTTGGTAGCTTTCCAACGCATGTTCCAATGGAATAAAAACAATGGAAAAACCGCACGAATTAAGTTAATGGTCCAATACTTGCTTCATAGAGATGTTAAGTGTGCACAGAAAACACACAATACCGAAAATTTGCTATTTAAATTTGCTATAAAAATTGCTACCGAAATTTTGCCGCCCTACAGGTAAGCCGCCCCGAACCAATATCGAATGGATTTTGTATTGTTTCACACCGGGTTGAGCCGTGCTTGAAGCAAGTTGTCCATGGGACCATGGTGAAGCAACAAATTCATCAATACTGGCAAAGCTACAAAATGGCACTCACTTCTTATAATTTCTGTATATAAAAATCAATATGCGTTTGTTTGTTTATTTGTTTGTCCTTTATAGACTCGTAAATGGGAAGAGATAGAGCACTCATGTCTTTGGCAACTTTGTTCAGAATTCTCTGTATATATTATATTTTATTATAATATATATATATTTTGATTGGACACATAATATCGAATGCTGATTTTTTTATCTATTTTTGCAAAAATTAAGAATAGCAATGGAAGTAAGGCAGGGAAAAATTGTTGGAAATATTGGTTGGCTAGTTTTTTCGTTTGAAAGCACCAGTGACGAGATAAAGAGCAAAAATACTCGAAATCTTAAAATAAAAAATAAGTCGACTTAGATTTTGTGAGTTTTTCATTCGGTTTTCCCATACGGGTCAAGATCCGTATCTCGGGCGGATTTCAATTAAAATTCTAATATACTTCTTACACTGGACAATGCCAAACAGACCTACACGCGCACACACAGTGTTTTTTGGGTTATAAAACTGTATTCTTGTGAAGTTTTATTTGTTATTGAAATTATAACAAGACTGCAGAACAATGACCCGAAAACCATATCCCGGGCACTGAGTGCCCAGAGTCGAATTTGTATGGTAATAATTGCTTTCAATATGATATCGGCACTGCGAAGACATAATAAAGGCATTTATGAGTAGTTTCCGGTCGCGAGTGGGATAACCCGACCATTAGGTTAGTATTTACAATAGATAAAAGGAATCTCAGACAAGAAGCTCCTCTGATTGAAGTTTATGATTGAGTAAAATTATTTATTTCACATCAGAAGTTCGAGTGTTTTTATACGGCAAAAGGAATTTTTGTGGCATACGAGTTAAATCATAAGAAAAGCTTAAATCATAAGTTTTCCAATATTGAATTTTTGTATATTTTTAAATTGATTGGAAAACATTATTATTGACAACAGTGATAGTCCAGTCGGTATATGAATTCGCGTATCGGATATGCTTTTCATTTGCTTTTGGTACATTTTTGGTGAGTTTCCTGGAGTTTTCCAACATTGCATCATTCTTGCAGCGCATCGTCAGTAAACGGAAACTAACTCATGGTCATACTTTCATATACATACGCGCAAGATCCGATGACAAGTGCCCTGAATTATTATTATTATTTTTCTTCATTTTTGTTTTATTATTAATCCATTCACTTACATGCTAGACAAAATGCTTAAAACTAGCTTAACTTACTTAACAAATGCTCTTACATCTAACCTACTGACCCTATACGGGTACTCTAAGCTATTCTGATCATAATTTGTACTATGCCTTTCGGCTTATGCTATGTTTTTTTTTATTGTTCGTCTTAACGGACACACTGTTTTTGTTGCATTGCTATGATCATGGCTATATATTTCTAATTTAAATATAACATGCACTAACTTAACCTAACATTAAAATTTAAGACAATCTTAACTATGTTCGTAACAACACGAACGCGTGCACCTAACCTGCCGGTTAGATTTCTGCGATAGCCAAATAATAATCCTTCGTTCTCTCGACCATATTTCGCTTCTCTCTCTTTGTCGGTACCATTCATAATATATATTATAATACTAAATATAAATAATACTAAATATTCATAATACATAAATGTGTTTCAAACAACATAAAAATATCAAAATTGCTTATGTAATTAAAAAAGTTTACAAATAATAACTTATTTTTTAATCCTGCCACATTAGAACTTTTTGAAGAAGTATCTTTCTAATACGCAAAAATTGGGCTCGTTTTTGTCGCAAATCCTTTTGAATGCTTTTTTCCTTTCAGTAACACATTCTCGAGATTTCATCTTTACGATCAGTGTCCCCCTTATTTTTTTCCAAATTGTAGTATATAGCTCCAAAATTCGAAGTGTGAGCTCCAAATGAAGTGAAAACCGAATTCATTTTCAAAATTTTATTTTATAAAGTACATTTATGTATTACAGTTTATGTGGCATTGGACTTGTTTTGCTTTTACATTAATTGGATAAGTATTGCAGTATCAATTTAATACTTGCTGTGCCTTTCTGTTGAAGAATTTGCCATCCACAAATCGGTATTGGTTTACAAAAAATAATAATTTGATTGGTGGATCAGACGTACTTTTATTTTTCAAAGTAAACCTTTAGAGAAAAACCTTAGAAAAAAAGGTTGCTTACTGCATTTGCATTTAAATTGTTTCTAAATTTAGTCCTTATGTTTTTAAAAGTCGAAAAAGTGGCGCAATGGAACCCATTGTTGTCGTCGTGTCGTGCATACATTTAAAATTCTATGCTCTTGATTTTGGAAATATTTTCGAAATTCCTTAATCTCTGCCTGTCGCTTTAAACTATGGACATACATACGTATGTGCAAAAACAATGAATATTGCTAACGAGCTGTTCTGTTTCACATGGAATTTCCTTTGCCGCGGCTGATGCACATAAGTGCAATGAATAGCACGTACATAATTAGGAACAAGTTGTTGAAGTTGCGATCGAACGCCATTTAATTCTTACACAAGCTGCAATAAGATTTCCCTTCTACTAATGAAAACCATGGACTACCAGATCTCCACTTTTCAACAAATTTTTGCTCGAATAAATCTTTTTTGGTTTGCGATCATTAATGTTTTCCTCACTAACAGGGTTATTTTGAACTTCTTGAGTGTTCTCTTGAAATTCGCTATCATCTCCACTTTGAGAATACTCAGTAAAAGAATTCGAAATCGAAGTTCTATGACAATGAATGAACAATTACACTTACCTGTCCCTTCCATTATGCATTTTTTTATATAATTTTGTTTATATTGAAACGGATTTAACGTACTAACTGAAACGGACTTAATCTTACTGTACTACAAGGCAAATAAAGGATGATTTTTTAGCTATTATCTTTTTGGCAACACTGGTTTAAACAGCTGACGCACGTTTCGTGTTTTGTTTCACTGTCAAACATCTTCAGTTTGGTCTATAATTGAACCATGAATCGTCTTATAAACGAACAACGCTTGCAAATTATTGAATTTTATTATCAAAATGCGTGCTTTGTTAAGAAAGTTCATCGCGCGCTTCTTCCATTTTATGGTCAGTTTAATCGACCCACTGAAGCGGCTATTCGGGCTATTGTGACTAAATTTCGCACCAAATTTACATTGTTGGACATTAAGCCAACAACACGCTTACGTAGAGTGCGAACTGAAGAAAATATCGCAGCAGTATCGGCCAGTGTTAATGATGACCATCAATTATCGATTCGTCGCCGTTCGCAGCAATTGGGCCTCTGTTACTCAACAACGTGCAAAATTTTGCGGAAGGATTTAAGTGTGATGCCTTTCAAAATACAGCTGGTGCAAGAATTGAAGACGAACGACATACCGCAACGTAAAATTTTACGTGAATGGGCTCTTGGAAAGTTGGCCGAAGATCCACTTTTTTACAGAAAAATTGTGTTCAGCATCGAAGCTTATTTTTGGCTCATTGGGTACGTAAATAAGCAGAATTGCCGATTTTGGAGTGAATATCAGCCAGAAGCATTGCAAGAGCTACCAATGCATCCAGAAAAAGTCACAGTTTGGTGCGGTTTATGGGCTGGTGGCATCATTGGACCGTACTTCTTCAAAGATGATGCGAAGAAATATAAATTTTCTAAAAGAAATATAAAGCTTTCGTTTAAAAAAATTAAATGGATCCATGAACGGAGCTCTGAGATATTCAATTTCTTATAGCAGACTCTTAATTTACCGCAAATTTGCAGGGAGCTTCATCGTTTGTTGGACAGTAGATAAAAAGCTCCAAGAGACTCCAAATAGATCATTTCCATCTACAGGCAACTTTGGCCGCTAGAGAATTTTAAGTGTAGCAATATGTTGATGACTTAGAATAGGGCATTTATGATTATAAATATATACTAGCTTTAATAAATATTATCTAGGATCCACATCTGGCAATTTGCAAAAAAATATCACTTAGGTTGTAGTTACCAAGTTACTGGATTTATGAAATCCAGGATCGGATGTTATTTTCTAATTACTTTTCTCCTAATTAAAAACAAACAATATTTATGTTGTTGGTATCAGTTTTAAGCAGTAGTGCAACGTAGATTTTTGCTGTTATTCTTGAAGTAATAACATCGAATGAACAAGTAGATTAAAAAGATGGGCAGAGTACGCCTGGGAAACTGCACAACTTTTTGTTGAGAAATATAAATGGTGCAAGATGCCAGCAACCGTACATAAGGAGAAATCATGGAGACGAAATCATTAACACTACCAATGAGCGCAGACGCTAAGAACTTCGTTACTATATAATTACAACTTTTTTAAACTATGAACTGAATTTTTAATTAATGTTTTTATTTTTGTTTGTGTTTCGTATCCTCCTTCCTTAGTATTTCATTAAAAAAAAGATATTTTACAAAAAAAAAACTTATTTCATTACAACAATACAACAAAAAACAAAATACGTATAATACTGATTTCAATTTCAAATTTAATTATGATCCGTTAAATAGTTCAGATTAACAGACTTTCTTCCGCGCTCCAACAGAAAGTAACCCACTGTGCGGCGTATCTTCTGAAGCGATCCATATTTGTCTGTACTTGACTGACTGTCTGTTGAACTTGACTCTATAAAGATTTCATGGTGAGGTAAGTAATAATGTGTTTTCCCTATACTCAGTGCGTCTAATTAAACCTCTGTCATGTGTCCTTGCGTGGCATATTCATTATTGGTATAGGCTTCCTGCAACTTCCTGTTTGACTTAAGACGTCGTTCGATTTGGAAGAATTTTGCTACTGTCTTGAATTCCCTAGATCAGGGCAGACATTTTCCTTAAAGTGGAATTGAACTTCATACCGTCCATCGCTCCTGCGTTTGACTGTTTGGCTGTAATAGAATAATGTAATAGAATGTAACAAAAATAATGGCTGCATGAATGTTAGCACCTATTAACATGTCGATCCCTGAAGTGTGATAGGTTGGGTCGGCTAAGTCTGACCCATTGCTTGTGTTGTATTTTTCGCATAATTGAAGTTAGTTTTGCAAATATTGCGATTTTTAGGTTAAATAATGGGTTGACCTGCGAGGATATCGCTAATTTAACCTGACTAAGTGCGATGCGTGTGGAAGTGTGCCCTAATCCTGTCGCTTCAGTTGTTGTTTACCTCTTCCTCAATTTGAGGATTTGAGTGACGTTTTCGGTTACAAACGTAGCCTCGTCGGCATTCTGTATGAAGTAGCTCTGCGTGGGGAGAATCGTTCTGTCTTGATGTATGTGCTGGTTGATTATTATACATGTTGTATGTATTTGAATCCAGGTGCAGCATGGTGTGGTATTTAAGACAGCATTTGGAGCAGCGGTTACTGCTATTGTAAGACGCTATGCATTTTTTGCAATGGCGAACACTGTGCGATGCTTAACAAAGACGACAATGAAATTGGTTTAATGTTGGCGCAGATGTCATGAGAAAGGCGTTCGTTCTAAGATAGGAAGTTGAGGCCTTGGATGCTTTGCAAACGTCTGAGGAGGGAGCTTATGAAAAATTATGTGGCGACCACTATCCCTATGTTCGCCAGTACGTGGATACATTCTAAGCTTGTGTCGTGTAGACTTCAAACTCGAAGCAGTCTCATTATTAAGTTTGTGTTGCTATATTAATATTCGTATAATATAGATACCTTAATATAGAATATAGATACCTTATGCCGTCCACAAACGCATCCGTTGGTTAGCCGGTGCTGCTGCTCTGTTCTACGAGGTGATACATTCAAGGGCCTTTGCTTAGTCTGCGAACGAATTGGAAACATGACATGCGATTGTAGGGAGCGGCAGAAACGTTCAAGGTCCCCGTCAGCGGAAAGAGAATACACAAGACGGCAATCACTTCCGATGGGAGGTAACTGCGGCTATAGGTCGCCGTTAAACTCAAAGGAGTAAGTTTGGAGGGGCATAAGCTGGCTTTAACAATGGATTGCCCCACAATCCAATGATGATGCGGAAGTACTTGTGAAGTTAACCGAATAAATCACTATAGGTGGTATGACAACTGAGGACGAGTTACTAGTGGCTGATATAGTTGACGAGTTGTTTCTAGGAGCGCACTTTACTAAAAGAACCGGCATAACTTTGGACCTTGATCGGAGAATTCTAAGGTACAAGAATTCAGCGTTACCTTTTAAAGTCGGTTAGAGCTAGTATTTGAGGACGAATCAAATCGTGGCAGACAAGGACGCTAGGAATCAGCCGAATCAGACACAAGCTGAAACAGACACAAGAAAAACTGGCAAAGAAAAAAGTGCTGTCGCTAAAGCATACTTTATTCAAAATAATTGGTATTACGTACAATATACAACTATAATTTTCAATAAATTATTAATTGACGTTTCGCTCCAAAAACCATTTTGTGTGAAAGTGATTGGAGTAAATTTGTATTGTATATCTATAACTTTATCGTGCGGTTTGCTAAGAGAAGGCATAACTTGTATTATTCCATTGGAGCATGAGTTGGAAAGCTACTGTCATTGTAAGTCATTTTTCAGTATATGTCATTCATTTGAAGCGTAAAGGGCAATAATTTCTTTTTCACTCAAATATGTCTAACTTTGTGCCTGAAAAAGTGTTTTTGGGGGAAGTTCTTCTTCATATTGACGAAAGTCATAGTATTTTGGTAGAAGTTTATGATGAACAAGCGCTAGATGAGCGAACGTGCCAAAAGTGGCTTGCACTTTGGCTTGGAAGCGAGCCAAATCAACGGCAAAGCCGAGTATCCATGTCGCGAAGGTAATGCTCTGTATTTGGTGGGATCAGAAGGGTGTGCTTAATATGAGCTGCTAAAACCGGGTGAAACCATCAATGGACAACGCTACCGAACACAATTAATCCGTTTGAAGAGAGCAGTAGGCGAAAAACGCCCGGAATATGCGACTAGATACGAGGCAATAATTTTCCATCATGACAACGGTCGGCTCCACGTTACTATTCCGGTTAAGAACTATTTGGAAAACAGTGGATGGGAAGTTTTACCCGCCTTATAGCCCAGACCTTGCCCCTTCGGACTACCTTTTGTTCCAGTCGATGAGGAACGCCCTCACTGAAATACGGTTCACATCAGAGCAGAATATCAAAAATTGGGTTGATTCATTCTTTGCTGCCAAGCCGGCGCTGCCACAAATTTGTGGAAAAAGTCATAGCTTCAGATGGGCAATACTTTGAATAATACTATTGTACATGTTTTTCTTAAATAAACGTTCGAATTTTGAAAAAAAAGGAATTAAGTTATAGACCCAATACTTAACAATAATTTCATTTGTGACTGGTTCAAGTTCAGATAAATCTATTATTCCAAAATCACCAGTTACGTTATGAACTATATCATTTATTGACGTTGCAAATGGTAGACCCTTGGCTTCAATGGAAGTTATTATTTCAGCAACTCTCTCGAAATTCGATTTTATATATTTGTACAAATACCGATTTAGTTGGGGATTTTTTATCTGTTTTCAGTGCTTTAAGAACCTAAAATGCAAATTTAGATTTATTTATTTATTTATTTACTAAAAGCGTACACAATAATGTGTACAAGTAGAAAGAACTTTTTTATACAGATTCGGGACTACTGTCCTTTACAGCTACGACTTAAATGACTTATGAAGAAAAAAGTATATAGATGACATATGGATAACAACACACGGAAAAGCTACAAGATCTCATTCAACACTTAAAAATGAATATTGCAATATTCCCAGCTGATACATTTCATGATTACATGTTATTAAATTAATTTATTTATTGCGATAAGCTTTTAATACGATCATTATCAGAGTTATAGCAATTATTATGAAATCGTTGAGTTAATTAATCAATAAGAATTACTAAAAGGATGATATTGGTTTGTTCGTCCAATCTGTCAGTTGAATAATAACGTGGTAAGTTGAGTATCATTTTTATGATTTTATTTTGGCAAGTTTAAAGTTAAGTGCGTCATGACACAATCGTACCAGACAGGAGCTCAGTATAGTAGGTTAGGCTGAAAAACTGATTTAAAAAATACAATTTTATTGTCTGTACATAGCTTTGACTGCCTGTTTATTAAGGAATAAACAATTTTGATGTATTTGTTAACCTTATCGACAGTAGAAGAAATTTGTTATTATCTATATAAATTCCCGATATCTGCAGTGTTCGGACCAGTCTATATTAAAGGAGCCCATTTAAAGATGAACATTATTGGGAAGGAAACGGTTTTTGCGTCTTTTTTACTTTAATCTTCCATTTGAGTAAGTATTTGTATAATTTGGCTAAAATAGTTTGCAAAATGCTTTGCACATCCGCGTAGTATATTCCTGAAGCAAATATAGCTGTATCGTCAGCAAACATATTCATTTTAACACCACTACCAAGATCTGGCAAATCAGCAATAAATATGCTGAGTACTGTACGTTGTGGCAATCCGTAAGCAATATTATGTTTGGAAGCAATTATCATTTTGCACTTTAACAGCAAATGTTATTTTATTAAAATATAAAAAGCTCTGAATAATTTGAATAGTTTCATTTGGAAAGCTGTATTTGATTAATTTGAATATTAAAACTTTTTGCCAAACCGTATCAAAGGCTTTTTAAAAATCTAAAAGTACTAACCCAGTTGACTGTGGAAATTGAAATTTATTTTTAACGTGCTTCCTTATTCTTGCAATTTGATGGTACTGGTGATGAAAATTCCGAAATCTGAATTGATAATGATTCTTCCACATTTTTTTCTATAAGTTGCCATACAGCTTAGTAAGCTTATATGTCTCCAGCTGTTAATGTCATCTTTCGATTAAGCGGGCTTAGCGATTGGAAATACGAGTTTTCTAGCAATCTGGAAGTAGCAGATCTTAAGGCATGTATTTAATATTGCAGTTACAATTTGTAAGCCTATCAGAGGAAGGGCTTTCAACATTAAGTTGCTTATACCATCTAAACCAGGACTTGTTTTATTCCTAAGACTTTTAATCATTAGTTTCAATTTTGACATGTCAACTGTATACACATCAATCAAATCAACATTTGTTGATGTCCAGTGGAAGTAGACGGATCACAGAAATGTTCTTTAATAACATGATTCATTGATAATTTGTTTGCGAGCGGATTAGCCTTTTCTACAGGAGCATTATAGAGTTTATTGTGTTCTGAATCTCTCTGAACCTGATTTTTGAAAGCTTCCAAAATGGTTTACTTGCTTTGTCAAATGAGCAAAGCCGATTGTTCCAACGATTATTATTAAAATTATTAAGTTCTTCCACAATGGCATTTTTGTACTAAGACAAACGCAATCATAACGATAGCGAATCCATTTTCTTCTTTCGGAGTTCCTCAACCGTATTAATAGTAATATTTTATTAGGCAGTGGAACGGTATTGAGTATTTGGGTATAGCAAATTCTGCCCGCTTAATAAAGAATTGAAATTGGTGCACAACGAATCTATGTGATTTATGCAATTTATTGGAGTGAAAATAGCATTTCTTGAAATGCAGCGGAATATTTGTAATAAAATGACTGCTGCTGAATTTGAATTGAGACATTCGCTTTTATATTCACCAGGATATTATCCGATCCTAGGTAAACGGAGTGTTGCAATGAGATGTTATATTTGTAATATAATATAATAGGACTTTTCAGTTTAGAGGTTGGAACATGAGTAGAGTTTGAAGGATTTAGTAACGAAAAGTTTGAGTGTGTCTCATTGATATTATGTAATATTTTGCCCCAGCAATTAGCCCCGAGACAGTTCCAAAACTGGTGGCGAAAGTTCAAGTCACCCCGAAAAATATCATTATTACATAATCTAAATATTTTTTTGTAAATCGCGCTTAAAGTGAGTTATCTTTTCAGGCGATCTATTTCCAGCAGGGAGATAAATGGGAAAAATGCTCACTTTGGAGTTGTTGCTAAGAAATACGTCTATTCCGACTAATTCAATTCACCCCATTTGTAATCCCGTGTGTACACTGTGAGCAATACGTTTATTTACAACAATAGCAACGCCACCCCCGGTAGTGTTACTCCTGTCTAGACGATGACAATTATAGTTAGGATGAAAAAAGGATTTGTTATCTTTTAAGTATGTTTCAGTTAGTAAAGCAATATTAACTTTTTTGGCATTAATGAAATTAAAAAATTCAGTTTTCTTATTTGTTATGCTGCTTGCATTCCAAGTAATTATGTTAAGTGAATTAATCAACATGATTATTTGAATAGTTGAACTTAATGGCTAGGGAAGTAATAACATTGAATTGGTCACTTCTTGTGGAGCAGGTTTGAAGCTTTGCTAAAACTTCGCTTAAAAGACAATTAATCTCCTCAAAAGAGAATAAATTGTTACTTGCTAAATTGTAGCAGATGTTGACTTCTTTTCATGTAAGAGTTCCATTGTTCCATTTTCAAATTGGCTAGCAGCTGATGGTCGAGAGCGATCAGCTGGTCTAATTCCGTGGGTTGGTTCGATCGGTAGTGTGCTAGAGCGAGATGGTAAGGGAGAAAAATAGGAGAGGGATTGAGGATCAGGTGATTTTTGTGTAACAAGAGTAGTCAGAGTGGGTTTGTGGTGTGGAGTGGAGAATTTTTGGCGAATATCCAAATATTGCATGCGGCTGATGAAAATCGGATCAGATGATCTGTGGGGACCACTGCAATTGGCGCAACAGATTGTGTCTGGTTGCACTCAGTTGTCTTGTGACTGCCAGAACAATTTGCACAAGATGTTCTTGCATGGCAATGCATGGAGCCATGTCATTTGTGACAACAGCGATCTATTGTTTTGAAAAGACTATAATGTTTTCGCCGAAGATCATCCAGAATCACTACGAATTCGTTTGTTAGAAATTTTAGATGATTCCGCGATTCACGATTTGAGTAAATACACGTGTACGCCCTTCAGCTGCTAAAGAGAAGTTTTTCATGGGAATGAGTCTTTGATGCGAATTACCGCGAGATACGAACTATCGCGATTCCACTGTAGCACGTATGCAAAATGGGGCATATCAGCTCAGAAATCTGTAGATACTGTGGACAAAATTTGAATATTTTTTTTTCAAACAACAATGCTATATTTAACATTTTGTCTGTTGAGAAACATTGTCTTATCTGATTCATTTTCTTTCAATGTTCCCTTGTTTGTCCGTTGTTTCGTCCACTGATATCTAAACGCTTTCGTCTTTGATACTGTCGCTAACTTTTTTGATTGATTCTTGGTAGCATTTATCCAAGTAGTTCTTTCTGAGAGAACTTTCATATGGAAATAGTTGCCCTGTGTATTTTTTAAAATTATTGAATTAAAGTTATTGGATGCTTTTGGCCTTCTGTGAAGTGAAGCACCAATATGCTGCTGCAATTAAAATTTATGAAAATTATGAAAAACATTAGAAACATTCAATTTATGAATCTGGCTTATTGCAAACAAATATTTCGATGAACAAATTTTGAAATTCGTAAACAATGTGAAAATTGGTTTGCATAAGAATGAATATTTAAATTTTACCTTTTTGTCACATGGTGTTCAAATTATGCTGTACTATTTTAAAGCACTTTTCGGGAAGGCTGCTTAACCATTTTATTCCTTCTCTTTTTGTCGGACAAAATTTGTCTGAACAAAGTTCGTTTTTTTTTTATCATCTTTAGATTGTAAACACTGTGGTAATAATTTGTAGCAACTGAATTAAAGAACTGATAAGTGGTTTCGATGGATGTATTTACAACAGGATATGTAAAGGTTTAGTGCATGATGCGCACAAGGGATATAGTTTTTGCATGCAGATTGGATGTAAATTGAGTTTTTTTTGACATCTACACTACACTGCATTCAACTTAAATGCTTTGCTCTTTTTTTAAGTCGGGATTGCGATAAAAACAATATACATATAATACAACAATAAATGGCCAAGCGTTGGAAAGGGAAAGCAAGTGAAAGTGGTATCTTCTGCATTGCTCGCAGTTTAATATTTATCGTGTTACAAACGAACAACGCAAGAGCTTGACTTGCATAACATGTGCATTCACTTGCATTCACGTTCCGGACCGCCTAGATCGTGCGATTTAACGCCTTTAGACTATTTTTTGTGGGGCTATGTTTAAGCTCATGTCTATACAGACAAGCCCGCTTCAATTGACGCATTGGAAGACAACATTGAAGCATTTATTCGTGAGATACCGGCCGAAATGTTGGAAAGAGTATGCCAAAATTGGACTAAGCGGATGGACCATTTCCTTCAAACATTAAATTATATGGACCGTACTATCGATTCAAATAAAGATTTCATGCATTTTTCTGAATTTTATGTTATGAGCTTTCTTATTTCATTGTTTTATTATTGTGACGAATGAAACACAAAAACTCACGATATACACGAATTAATTTACAGACACTGGTTTACTTCTTGTACTTTATTACACTTTATAGATCACAATTATTTCACTGCCAAACTCTTTGCTGCCTTTCAGGCTGAACCGATTAACACTTTCGAACACACTGTATAAATTCCCAAACTGAACTGTACTAATTATAGGACTGAACTCTGCTAATTCACCAACTGAACTGACTCTTACCTTAAGTTAGTTCGTAAGTTTTATTTTAAGGTAGAATTCAAGCTCCCTTGTAAATTTTTATAAGAATCGTACTGATATTGAGTTTCCCAATTTTTCCTAAGTATAAAGTTGTTCTGTTAACACTTGTGTCAACACCCAAAAAATTATACATAAACACACACCCGGGTGTGTCGTACGTTATTGTATCTCCACGTGCGTCAGATAACGTTGTTTGTTTCTGTCAATTGTCTTAGAATGTTGAAGTGTTTATTCAGTCAAATACAAATCTATTCGGGTATGGCAGCTTTTGGAGAAAGAGGAAAAAATCATGGTGAACGTGTGATCAAAGATTTGTGTTGCAATCTGTTTCGTGGAAGGGCCCGAAACTTCGTATGTGACAACTGTTTTACAAACTTTAAATTCTCTTCTACTTTGATGTTAGACCATAATTTGTCAATATTGGGAACTGTAAACAAAAGAAGTATATTTGTAACAGCAGGATTTTCGAATCCGAAAGGAAGAGCAGTAGAACCCATCAGGCTTTGGATTCAGCAGCAGATCAGCAACAAATCTGTTGTGCTTGTTTCTACTTCCTACTGTACGTAGTATCGAAATTGAAGGTCCTAAAAGGCAGGAGATGAAAAGAAGGAGATGTTGCAGCAAAGGAGATGTTGACAATATGGACAAGTTTCTTAGTGCATACACTACGAAGAGAAGAGCGAAGAGATGGCCTTTGCCTTTTTTATAAGCTATGTACGCTTCATACAACAGTTGAGTGAACAATTAGCCATGGCAGAAATCTAGGTGCACAAAATGCCCAAATCATTTGAAATTTTCCATCACGTGTTGGAATTGAATGTATGTTGGACCACCCAGTAAAATCGACTATTGAATTTCGCCCATAAGGGCTCAAGAAGAACGTGACAATTCCGAGAGAATCAAGCAGAAAGGAAATTGTTACCATCAACATGAAACGTCTGCAAGGAATGCAAAAAGCCAGCTTGTGCTAAGCATTCAGTGGATATAACAATGCGATAGATGTCCATTCTAAAATAACCCTTTTTTATTAAATGTATTTTTTCCAAACAAAATAAAAAAAGAATTGTAATAGCCGAACCCGGACAAGTGAGCGAAGAAGAAGAAACACCAAAGACAACAACTCTCTGCTTGTGTGTCGTTGTATTAACAGAAGAAGGAATGTATGTCCGCTGAGACATTTATACTCTCGTTAGACATGCTTATTACAGTACATTGAATATTATTAAAATCTTTGGAGACATTTCGGGAGAATCATACGATCAGATGGCCAAATATAGTGTGATGCAAAAAGAGAACAAATACAGTCTCGCAACAAAGTATGCGACCAAAATATTGATATATTAAGAAACCATTGATAAAAAAAAACCAAAGCTGATCCAGCTGATTAGTCAAAGACCCTTGATTGGATCATGATGCTCTCATGGTAACAGACCTGGAGACATACACACTCAGAATATTTGACATTTGGTACGGAGACATTTGTTGATGAATAGCTGTAATTTCTGCACCAAGTTCTTCGAAATCAATCAGGTTTCGGAGAGTTTAAAGAGAATACTATAGAACAAAACTTTTCCGCCTATGCGAAACAGGTCCACAACCTTCAATACAACTCTGAAGACAACTGCAATGCATCAAGGCCTCAACAATAATAACAATTCATGGTTATAATCATGGTATTTTTTTTTTTCTGTCTCACTTTCAAGATAAGAAAATATGCCCCCCACCATGACATTTCACTACACAACCCAACCACGTCGAATACAACTCATACTTAATGCTTATCAGTCGGTTCTGCGTTAGACTAGTGCAGTGGCGATGGCTCCACAGGCAATGTTTACATCAACATAGACAAAACCAGAACGTATTCTCGTATTTTTATGCGAGCGCCAGATGGTATAACCGTGCAGTTGTCTAGAGCATTTCAATTAAAACGGTTGTGTTTCTGTTGGTTGTTCGGTTTTGATAAAGACCTTGAATCTGTGATATTGTTGCCTCCCAATAGAAGCCGTAATAGTGCCTTTAGCCAGTCATACTCTTGTGTATATTTATATGTGTTCCGTGTTTCCAGTGTCAATTAATTAAGTTGTTTATGTAAATTGTAGCAGAATTGATTGGACATAGGGGCACGCGTTTATACGGCATACTGCGCGACAAATAAACAAATAATGGTCCCACGAAACATTCTGGGTGAGTGTTTGTCCAGGTATAATGCTTAACCGCTAGAATGCAGCTACTTCAGAAAATATTTCTCTTAATGCAGAAATGCAGAATTATCCTCTGTATGCGTGGTGGTAAGGAAAGGATAAGGAGATACAAATGTTTGGCTTTAAATACATTCACCACTTGAGTATTTTTTTTTTCAATCCTTGAATTATTCGTTTATTGTATTATTCGTTTACAATATTGTGTATCTGTCTTTCCGATTCTTCATGGATGGATATTTTCAGAAGATTATAATCATGTTTTATACTTGGTGTTTTACTTTGCTTTTGAGAACTGGGTTATAGCTTCTTAATTATTCATACTTATGTTTTCTTTGTTATATATTTTAAGAAATTTTTAAATATTTAAGTTATTTTGATTTACTCGTGGTTGTCAGGTTCTCATCAAAAGAAGAACATCATTCAACCAAACAACACACGCAATTCCTGTAAGCATCTCTTTAACAAAAAAATCCACTAATGATGCAAAAGTTCAAGAGTTACTCCAAAACTTCTCCACCTTCTTCAATGGGACTCCAGTAACAAATATAAAGAAAATACTATAACCTCTGATTTGTCTACGTTAACCTTCATCCGAGCATCCCCAAACTACCGTCGTCTCGGTACTACCAGCCCATATATATGATGGTGAATTTCTTTCCTCATATTTAATTCTGCGAATGGTTTCACCTTAGATGATCTGACGTCGCTTAAGCTGCTTGCAAAGCTAACTTGCGAGTTCTTTTCTCACAACAGAGGCAATGGCAACTATTGGAAATAATAGCCATTCTTCCTTTCATGCTATGGAACATCTGTAATTCGTTCAAACTTCTCAAATATGTGTTTCGCAAAATGTTGCCGCATTTCACTGTTCTGTAGTTTCTCCCAACGTATGTGAGTGCGTACACTCTTTATTTCATCACCACCAAAACACAAGCGTCACAGTCCACAATGGGACCATACAGAGATCTATCAACGATTTTTGTTGAAGACTCAGATGAGGATCAACGTTCTTCCCAATCATAGTTCTCTATATGGTTGCATCCACACCCACGTAAGCTGCCACCCTTCAATGTATAGGAAAGGGAAGCCGCGAACTCTGACTTTAGATTTATTGCATATACCTGCACTACACCCAAAGTTGACCTTTGAAGCTAGAACTTTAAGACGTTCGCATATTAACTCCATTCATACCTGACTCCAAATGGGGCCGCGCTAAGGGAGGCGGTTTCCGGGCCAATTTTATACTTATCATAATGAAAATAAATTCCAAACCTGTGGGATGGAGGGTTGATTGAGTGGTCTATTCACTCCGATAAATTTAAAAATAGAGCTCTACTGAGATAAGCGCTTTCCAATCCCACTGTCTAGGTTCATGACTGATAAGAATTCGAGATACATTCGCAAGAGGGAATCTACTTTCTATCTGACTAGTGTTTCAATATAGATAAACTTGGAATGGTCTAAAGAAATTTTGTTGTTCTACTTGAAATAACACCCAATGCGAACAAGATCTTATTGCGAAGTACAAATCCAATGAAGTACGAGGTAAGGGATAAATTAGTGCCTTTAGATTGAAAATATAATGATGAAACACCTACGTTTGACCTATTATTAAAGGCTAGAATATAAATAGTAATCAACTGTAGATGTTCGCACAAATGCGACACATACATCTCTTATGGATATTTTCAGAAGATTATAATCATGTTTTATACTTGGTGTTTTACTTTGCTTTTGAGAACTGGGTTATAGCTTCTTAATTATTCATACTTATGTTTTCTTTGTTATATATTTTAAGAAATTTTTAAATATTTAAGTTATTTTGATTTACTCGTGGTTGTCAGGTTCTCATCAAAAGAAGAACATCATTCAACCAAACAACACACGCAATTCCTGTAAGCATCTCTTTAACAAAAAAATCCACTAATGATGCAAAAGTTCAAGAGTTACTCCAAAACTTCTCCACCTTCTTCAATGGGACTCCAGTAACAAATATAAAGAAAATACTATAACCTCTGATTTGTCTACGTTAACCTTCATCCGAGCATCCCCAAACTACCGTCGTCTCGGTACTACCAGCCCATATATATGATGGTGAATTTCTTTCCTCATATTTAATTCTGCGAATGGTTTCACCTTAGATGATCTGACGTCGCTTAAGCTGCTTGCAAAGCTAACTTGCGAGTTCTTTTCTCACAACAGAGGCAATGGCAACTATTGGAAATAATAGCCATTCTTCCTTTCATGCTATGGAACATCTGTAATTCGTTCAAACTTCTCAAATATGTGTTTCGCAAAATGTTGCCGCATTTCACTGTTCTGTAGTTTCTCCCAACGTATGTGAGTGCGTACACTCTTTATTTCATCACCACCAAAACACAAGCGTCACAGTCCACAATGGGACCATACAGAGATCTATCAACGATTTTTGTTGAAGACTCAGATGAGGATCAACGTTCTTCCCAATCATAGTTCTCTATATGGTTGCATCCACACCCACGTAAGCTGCCACCCTTCAATGTATAGGAAAGGGAAGCCGCGAACTCTGACTTTAGATTTATTGCATATACCTGCACTACACCCAAAGTTGACCTTTGAAGCTAGAACTTTAAGACGTTCGCATATTAACTCCATTCATACCTGACTCCAAATGGGGCCGCGCTAAGGGAGGCGGTTTCCGGGCCAATTTTATACTTATCATAATGAAAATAAATTCCAAACCTGTGGGATGGAGGGTTGATTGAGTGGTCTATTCACTCCGATAAATTTAAAAATAGAGCTCTACTGAGATAAGCGCTTTCCAATCCCACTGTCTAGGTTCATGACTGATAAGAATTCGAGATACATTCGCAAGAGGGAATCTACTTTCTATCTGACTAGTGTTTCAATATAGATAAACTTGGAATGGTCTAAAGAAATTTTGTTGTTCTACTTGAAATAACACCCAATGCGAACAAGATCTTATTGCGAAGTACAAATCCAATGAAGTACGAGGTAAGGGATAAATTAGTGCCTTTAGATTGAAAATATAATGATGAAACACCTACGTTTGACCTATTATTAAAGGCTAGAATATAAATAGTAATCAACTGTAGATGTTCGCACAAATGCGACACATACATCTCTTATCGCTTGAGTTTACAAGTTCAAATTATGACGTACATGCATATTTCTATAATTTCTATTTTTAGCCGGCATTACTTTGTTGGTGATAAGGTTCAGACCACCAACATAGAATAAAGACACAACAAAAAATACAGACAATCTTCATAGTGTAGTTCAGGAGATCTGACAACACACACGGCCTTTCTCACCATCCATATTATTTTTTCTTGAATTAAGTGTCGATAATTTTCTTGAGATTTCTGAAAGTTATAGCTATCCAAGTCGTGGCAGTTGAGCCTGTCCTGTCTCCATCTACTTTGGGGGAAATCGAGGCAGGCCTTTAACAACGATCGTAGAAAATATCCTATTTAAAAAGGTGTAACACTATTTCCCGGCTCTAGTATTCAATTCGAATTCTAATCATCATTTGACTTGTAATCTATTTTTCGTCCAATAATGCTTAATAGTACTAGTAATTTTAGTTAAAAACATTTCCTTACAAATTTTGTTACATGAATGCCTAGTGGTGGACGGATAAAGCTAAACTTCGCGTTTTGTTTTCAAAGGTGTCTTCGAAAAGTTGTTTATACATATATCTATATTTTACAAACTGAACAAATTCCTGCACTGAATAATACCAGACTTGTAGCTGTAGCGACGTCGTTGCTTATTACGCAGCAAATATGATTTGCATATTCTATAGATCGTAAATACATCTACACCACTGCTTTCAATTCCAGTACAGCATGCATACTAGGCGTGCTTCTGCCGCTGTTCATCGAAACGACTTCGCCTTTGGCTCTTCTAGTTGAGGGTTTGTTTTTTATTCCAAAAAACACGGCGACAAGTTGCACAGAAATTCAAAAAAACGTATCAATTATTCATGGACGCAAATAGAACGTGCATGAACTGCGCTACTGGCATTTTGTTGCATTCAAATGCATAGCGACGAGTAGTTCGCACTTCACTGGTCATAGCACTAGTGAGATTTTGCAATGGGGGTGGTGTGGAATTAACTCTATATTAAAAGATAATATTTGTAAAATTCCCATAAAATGCATATCCACGCCCTCGTTTATTTACCCAATTTTTAAAATTGCAAAGAAGACGCTGGTCTTACTTGAACGGTAAGACTCGACTCTGCAACCAGTTCTTCATCATGTTTCCTCTAAGACTTTTTCTTTGATCTTCGGTCATGTGATAGAGACATTTGTTTTCATTAAGAAATTGGAACGCGTTTTCTATCGTCGTGGCGTCTTGGGAATCCAGGTACGACAGAGAGTTGTTTTCTAAGGTTTGGTATTGGCGTTGGCTAGAGAATTACTGAAATAAAAAAGGAATGTCCATTTGGAAATGATTTCTCCGGTACTCCCATGGGTTCCAAGTGTAGTATTTAGCTGTACTTCTTGCTTTAACTATAGCCGTACTTAACATGTGTGCAAAAATAATGTAGCTGAAAATGGAAACGCAAAATTGTTAGCCTGTGTTTAGAGTCATGTATTTGTATATACCCTTTCCTTCCTTCCGACCTTTATACTGGAGTTTTCGGGGCAAAGTATTTCTGTGATTTCGTAGGGCAGTTCAAATATAAGTAAGTTTTTTATTGACTCTGTTTTTTATTTCTAACTAGCTGACCTGGCCACGCGTTACTGTGGCTCTGTAGATATATTGCGATGAATCAATATTGAGTGTCGTGCTCATTCGCAACATTCCTAAATAGTCAGTTCAAAAGTAATTGCAAAGAGGGTTAGTTAAATGAAGCATTTTATAACAAAATACTGAATTGAAAGATAATTCAAAAAACTGATAATACAACGATATTAGAAATGATTTACCGATCCCGCCTGCATCCAAAAAAGAAACCATCATGTTCAGTATCAATAGTCAGCATAATCTGATTATAAATATTTTTTGTCCTGCTGTCACTAAAGGCTCATTACTCACAATAATTGTAGCTTAGTCAACATTGTTATATTGTTTGTCTCGTTGCAAATCTGGTAACTAAGTCGGTTGCCGGCGATCACTGGACGGCATACCATTTGAATTTGATACATAAAACTTCGGTTAACACTAATGTTTCGGAATCACTGGTAATGTAATCACCTGCCAAGAGATTTTGGGATCGTACAGTTCAGAAGCTGCTCGACCACAGTCTAACAACGTATGGGCAATACTTGATGAAGGAAATGCAAGTGATAGAATCGTTTCCAATATTGATGATATTAGAGATTTTTTCCACTGGGATCACCTAAGAACAAAAATTCGCAGCGCAGTCATATATTTGCTCTTGATTTAAAAGGCCAACGTTTCCTTGAACGGTTTTTCTCAATGCCTCGGAACCGTACTGGGTTTCGCGTCTCAACTCTTGCATTGCGCGATTGAGCGTGGTCATTCCTAATTTTATTAATCCTTTATTGGTATGCATCAAGTACATGTGCTCAATTATAATTAATGCTTCATTGTGAATTTCCTAGTTTATTTGCAAATCTGCGTTTAATGTTCTAAAATCTATCTGATGCGATTTATCTTCGGTCATATGATCTGTATATTCGTTCTATAAATCAATCAGTGTTGATTGGAAGCATGTAAACAAAATTACACAAAAACAATGTTCGCATTTGTTAAGAATTTGAAGAAATCACAACATCTTCGAGAGTAAGAGCAACCGGAACTGGCTGCCCTGTTCCCGTCGTTGACATCTTTAGACTGGTGGGCATTGACTATCTGCGCCCTGGCCAGCAGTTCTTGGGGTTATTTAGATCGACTATTGAACGACGTCACCCACCTGTAGAGGTTTCACTGGCAGAAACCAATTCCTAATTCGCGTAAGCGTAGGCAGATATTCATTTACCCAGCGCTTCTAGAAGCGGCCCCCTAATTGCTGTGAAACAAGCCAATTTCGTTTACCACTTTCCCATCATCATTAAGATCCACCGCAGGTTTTGGACCATTCGATGTCCCCACTAGAAAGTGATTTAAGAGCTTCCTCAATTTTCACTCTCTATTCGTATGTATGTCAACGGACGAATTTACAATATTTTCGACCTCGGTCAGCATGCTGCCCAGCAACTCATCATTGGGATTCCACATCAGCGACGTAGACGTGTAGAGTACCTGCTTTATAGAGCGAACTACGTGCTCCCAGCACCCTCCCGTGTGTGGCGACCCTGGGAGTATAAGTTTCCAGCTAGTGTTGGTATGCGTAAAGGTTATTATATTATATGTTAATTTTTTGTTCTTGCTGTTCTTGCACACTACTTGATGCATCCTGTGTACTGCTTTCAAGGCTGCTCATAGATTGAGTATCCAGAATTTTTGCGGAATTTCGTCCACAACTGTCTCATCGTTGCGATGTTTATACTGCCGGTGGACAGAATTAATTATATGTGCGGTGATCGGATGTATCGTTGTGATATCCAGGAACGGGCATAAGTTGTAGATCTTGCCCCCCTTCTCGACATAGCAATGTTTCTCCAGGTCAGCACTTTCATCAAAAAAGGCTTCACGCCGCGAGTCTTTTACTTACGTTGCCTCTGCTTCCCTGAGTTCATTAGCTAGGGATCCACTCCGTCTATGCAGCTTCTCTGACCGAAGACTGTTCAGAAATGTGAGAGCGGTTTTGCCCAGCTGGATATGTCTCTGCTGCGAAATATGGGATGCCACTCTTACCGATGTACCCCAACAAACGCGGTCTCAGCTCTTCCACTGTTGGTCTTAATACCGTTTCATGTGGCCAGTTCTCCGGGGATGTTACGAGAAAGGACGGTCCCAGAAACCATCTACTGGTTGGTTTGAGATCGGGTGGGTTTTGCCACTTAGTGGCTTTATCAGCAACGATCGCCCCTGTCGGGACCTATCTCCATTATTCCAGTTTAGTCAGCTCCAAGATTTCGCTGACTCTAAAGACCACGTTACCGGCAGGGTAACGACAATGATCTGCTCAGAGCAAATTCACGTTTGTCGAAGATTATCCCGTGCGATGCCGCGATGCACTTTGCGAAGCGAGCACCTAAACGAACGGCTGGTAGCTCTAGTCAAGGTATTGATAGTGCTTTTGGAGGGGCTACTCTCCATTTCGCCCCCAGTAGACTGGTTTCTATGAGTGTGATGGTGGAGTTACGAATGAATGCTGCCGCGGCGAAGCCATTCTCACTTGCGTCAACAAAGTCGTGCAGCTGCGTTTCTTGCACCCATCAGGAACTAACTTAGCATCAGGGAATGTTTACCGCATCCAGTTCCGTTAGTTACAGGATCCATTTAAGCCACTATTGACGCTCCGCCACAGGTATCTTGTCGTCCCATCCAATGTTGCACTCCGAGATCTCTTGAAGCAGGACCTTCAGGAACATAAGGAAGCAGGCTATTAGTCCCAATGGATAGAAGATTCTCACAGGCATTTTTAGGACACCACGTTTTGTTGGGTGCTTTACTCCAGGCAGAATCTCCTCTTGCAGTATGTTGGTCGTGATCCTGAAGGTCTTATAGTCTGATGAGGTGAACCACCACATTCCTAATACCTTTTCTGCTTCAACTCCGCTTTCCGCCGTCATGTCCAGTCGTTCCATTGATTCCACGCCCAGACTCCGAAGCACTTTGGCGAGTTCGAAACCCAGTATTTTACTACCCAATCGGATGTATCGAATGTCCTTGGCTAGGATGATTTTGGTGCCAGATGATATGTCCTTTCAGCAGAAGGAACCTTACCCGGTTTAGTTGGGTTTTCGACAGAAACTGGCAGGTACCACGATTGTTCCCGGTACACTTACGAAGTTGTCAGCACTTAGGAATCTTTCCACCATTTGACTCAGTTTTGTGTAACTACATTCACATGTGTGGTAGCTTCGACCCTCACTGTCGTCCGTTTGTACTGCACCGAAACTGCCGTGGACTAGCCGTACAATGCGCGTTTTGGTGGCTACAGATTTGTGGGGTCCGCCTTCTCTGGACCTTAATGGAAGCCTCAGCTGTGCATTGTTGAAGCCAATTAGGAGACTGCTTTACGGTACGAGACGACTGGTGTTCTATGAAGGTGACTGAACTTCTCCTGAAGTTAGTCCATACGAGGTATTTGTGTTGGTTGAGCACGGCCTAGGTTGAGCACGGTATGATCGTCGGCAATTGAGAATTTCCTTGCGTGTTCTAACATGCCGAATATCTCGAAGCTAAATAGTTGCGAGCTCCCTTCATACCTCGACGTATTTCTCCCCATCTTGGCCCAGACTTGGCATCTCCTCATCCATCAATGTCACGGAAAATCCGTCGTCAATGAACGCGGATAACTCCAACTTGACTCCGTACACTCTATTAATTGACAGTGATGATTAACAGGCAGTGTTTTGCCGTCCGGAGGTTAATTATGTAGAAGTGGATGATTTTCCCGTGTACAGCCATTCGTTCCGCATTCGGTATTGGACCTACAGCTCCGATAACTATGATTCGTCCGAGGGACCGTCTACACCTCTGAACGGACGGACAACCGCCATCGTTCAGTATTTATTTCGAAGCTTCTGCCTGTGGATCCTCCACATGAGGGGCATCGTCGGCGAAAGCTTTTCTGCTTGCATGAGAATGTTGACGACCAGTTCAGGTTTAGATTAGGTTAGGTTAGAGTGGCTGAAATATGGGGCATCCAAGTGACTAAATCTGCAGGATGAGAAGGCATTGCAGTTGCAAAGAAGGTGTGAAATGATTTCTTCTTCCTCTTTATCCCTACAACTTGTACAAAAGTCCTTATAAAGGATACCTAGTCTTGAGGCGTGAATTCCATAGCACAATGCCCTGTTATAACGCCAATGAGGGTTCTAAGATTCGGACTACTTATTCTGATCAGGTCGCGTGAGCGTTTTGGATCGATTGTATGCCGTAATTGTTTGGTGATGAGGCATCCAGTGCCAGAAGATCACCTTCGTTGGGTGTGAGTAAGCATTTTAAGCTTTGGTAGATGTTTTGTAGTAGCGATAGGCATGGGCGGCAGTTCCCCGTCGGGAGAGAGTGTTGAGGTGGTGCCCTTTCTAGAGAGTCCAGAAGGACATCTTTACGCTCAGTCCAACCATCAACACATATCGATCGTAAAAGAATATTCACCGTTCCCTGGATCAGTCTGCGAGCCACCAAAAGCCTGTAAGTGATGACACCACTGTTTGCATGGAAAACTTCTTCGACGTCAGGGAATTCTAGTCATGCTGAGGACAGTTCGCTGTTCAGATCTGCGATGTGCGACTTCGCCGAACGACTTTTCATACATTCTACGCATCTGCCCGCTTATGATCGTTGGTGAGGCGTTGATGCCCAAAAACATATGGTCGAAAGCGTGTCTCCATAGTAGAATAATTTTTCTTGGCCTTGTATATCTCGGCCTTGACAGTACTGGCGGTACCTTTTAAGTCCCTTTGGGACAGTATCGGCCCTATAGCTTCGTTGTTTTCTTTTGGAAAAAAAAAGTAAAATGAGTACACTACTAATGTACTACACTACATTCGATTATGGATTTATGTCAATTTCCTGAATGATTCGTCACAAAAAACATCTCATTTAAAGGGTTTATTAAGAGGAATAGCTATTCGGGAGTATTTCTTTTTATAAACTTTCGGTACTTTCGGCCAAACCTAAGAAGTATTTTATTTGATTTTCGGTTTACGGTGTTTTAATATTGTTGATTGATGTGATCTTTTTGGCTTCCTGTTTTACCCTGTCTGCTGTGATGATGGAATTTTCGTTTAGATAATTCGGTTCTTATGTTGTATTTATTAAAGGCCTTCAGGGCTTCAATTAACTTGTTGTTATGATCTTGCAACCACTTTGTCGCTGAGGTAAACTTAACACATTATACCTTGTAATAATGACAGAACAACATTCATAAGTCTCTATAATGTGGGTGAAGCATTTCGTAACCCGAACGGCAATCTGTTGAATTAAAAATGGCCGCAGGTAGTAATAAATGCTGATCTTCTGTAATTTCAATTTGGTGGAATCCATTTGCCAAATCTAAAGTGGTAAAATACTTTGAGTCTGCGAGTTGCCTCAGAATGTCATAGATATGAGGAACTGGGTAAACATCCGGAATAGTTGCTTCATTTAATTTTCTGCAGTCTATTATTATATTACATTATTTCAGACTCTATTTCTGATCTCCATTGTTGGGGACTAAGAGAAGTGGCGCATTCCGTAGACTAGTAATGACATCCACACCTGTTCCGCTTTATTATACCTATTTCCGATTTCACTAAACGACTGTGTGAGATCGATATTCCGGTTGTTATTTAAGTCGTAGGTTTATGTCTCTAAGGTCACTAGTCTCTTTAGATCTGTGGAACGTAATTTTTCTCCTACTTATGTCATGATTCAGAATTACTGTTGTCGATTAAGTGCCACAAAACGACTACTTAAACGAAAGAATCAGGCATTTAGGATTTTTTTGATGTAATTACTAACTATTTTAACTATATGACCAATCTTAAAAGAGTTTGAGGGAAGGAATTTTTACGGGAAAATTCTTCGACTTATTTCAATACATGAAGCAATAGACCGCTAAGAGAAAGTGTTCTGCTGCAATCCGTTGCATTTTTACGTTTCGAATTTGTTAGAGTTTATGTAACTCCCTGCTAACAATATTAATGCCTTTGTGACATGAAAATATAGCTACTTTTACTTTTTTTATTTCTGTTTGAGTTTGTACTTTTGAGTTGTTACTTTATTTGTAGTTGTCACGAAGTGTGGACGAATAAAATAAACTTAAACATTTAACAGTCGTTTGTGTGATTTGCAAAGGTGGAGGACTAGTTACTAGAGGTCTGCATGCATACATTCATATGGTATTTATAAACGAGTACAAACTTCTTCAGTTTACTCTATTCATTCCAATTTTACGAATGTGAGTGCGATGATATAGATAACGAGTATTCATAATTTCAAATACCCGATTTCACTCGATTTGTTTTATTTTAGAAAAAAAGTAAAATGAGTACACTACTCATTATCAATAATAAAGTGTGCAGCTGATCTAAAATATGCAGATGTCATTCCTTTGTTTAAAAAAGGCTCTATAATCGAAATAGGAAATTTTAGGCCGATTTCCCTTCTGCCGACCATAAGTTGAAATCTTAATTTGGATTTCAAAAGGGCAAATCAACAGAAGACGCACTTCTAGAATGCGCAGTTGCGTTATTTATTGACATAACCAAAGCCTTCGACATGGTTGACAATACAATTCTTTCAAGTCAACTGGAAAATGCAGATGGCTGTGGTTTCATGCTTGAATGGTTTAACTCATATCTGAATAATAGATCACAGAGTAACACAAATATCGCATGCGGAGCAAAAATAAATTATGGTTTTTTAAACTGCAACGAAATTCTCAAACGAAGGGTTATTGCATCAATCCGCTTTCAAACCATACCCAATTGTGTAGTCATAAATAACAAACATATCAAACCTCCAGTGTGTTGTAACTTCGATATTCGCACATCTTTTTCATAGTTCAATTTGCTACAAACTACTGACTGGTCTTGTTTTTCTTAGTATACAAGTATTTATTTATTAATCTTCTGTTAAGGTTACTTTTCGAACTGACTTAGAACTAATCTTTAACCTAACATGAAAACGGTTGTGCGAGTAGGAGATCGGCCACAAAACACTTGACACCAGATGTTGATCCCAAGATCTATGTCACGCCAGATGTAACTGATGTTAATGATGGGGCTTCGACCACCCAACCATAACAACAACAACAGGTGTCGGTTTAACTTACACACCAACACAGCTATAGTTATGGGCATTCCCCCCAGAAGCCTTTCTCCATTTAGACAAGAACGGACTGTTACAAGATATAAATGCGGTACCGCTCATCTACCACATCGCCAGATCAACTGTGGATGGGCGACTCAACTACGACCGTTCCATCGCACAATGAGCTGAGGAGGGTCTCCTCCGGTTCAGTACGGCGGTATCAAGGAGAGATGTTCGGGATGTTGCAATGCAAAACCGAAGATTCTGATGGCTGGGGAGAGAGGGAACTCGAACGTCGAACCCTTTAGACCAGGGATAGAAAGGGTAGTACGTATCCCCAAAAGGGGGAGCAGTCGGCTACTGTCTTGCAGCAATTGAGATGTAAATCTATGAGCGGTAAGCCATGGCCGACCTACATAGCCTAGGGTAGTTTTTAAGGTAGCTTGTAAGTCGTAAATAAATACAAAAAAAAGTAAAGCGTACACCTGCGTGTACCTTTGTGTATACAATGTATATATTAAGTACATATATATACACATGTATATATCATCATATATACGTGTGTATATGTATGTAGTTTAGCTTAAGTTAGTTTAACTTATTTTAGGTAGTTATTTTTAAGGTAGTGTGTAAGTTATTAGTAAGTTAGTATATAGGTTTTACTTAAAAAAGTTCTTGCATTAAGTTTTTTTTTGTAAAAAATTTTTCTTAATACTTAAATGTACAGTTAAGATAATTAGTCTTAATCATATGAATTTTTAATTTAAGTCGAAAGACAGGTCAGTAAGTTAGTAATAGTAACAATGTTCGTCCAACTAGTTTTAAGTATTTTTGTCTAGTGTGTAAGTTTATCGGATTATTGGAATAAATATGAATTAAAAAAAAAAATAGTTATGGGAACACATTTACCATCCATACCGAATGTGATCGAAAATCCTTGAAATCCTTTGAAGTTATGGGGTTTTTTGGTGGTGTGGGTTGGTGTGCTGCTCGCGGTTCCTGCAGATCCTGTGTTCAAATCGGCCTAGAGTATTATTCTTTATTTTTCTTAGGCAATGCCACTTTTTTTTTTATTTGTATGAAACAAAAATTCATATTCTGTTTTCCGAAGTATTCTATTTCCAGGAAACATTTTGTTTTAGAAACATGATTGATGGAGAAATTTGACCTTGTAAAGTGGCCGGTGGTAGCGAAGCATAAGCATTAGCAAACCAGAAAGAAAAGTGCGACAGCAAAACACTATCTTCGGCGAATGATTACAGTCAAAATTTATGGAAGGGTGGCACAAATCTCAAGGGTACATGATATTTACACAGAGATGATTTACAAGTAACTTTTGTCATACATTTCGATCTTCCTATGGCACACGGAATTTTTTTCGAGTGTGATGGATGGCGTGAGTGACTAACGGCCATAAAAAATTATAATTTTTTTGCAGAACCACAAAATCAAAAAGGGAGCGGGATAAGACAATAGGTCTTTTTCGGTAAGATGTGTGTCACATGTGTATAAAGCATTGATTGAATTATGTTACAGGCAAATGTCTGACTTGATAAAATCAACACATATCAAATGTCAAGTATTATATTCGAAAAAATGCAAATGTTTGTCATACAACACAATTATTTAATAAAGCCCTATGTATGTGAGTATGTCACTCCAATACCAAATGTGTACAAAAAATAACTTTGAATGAAATCGGTTCCTTTGCTCACGCTTTCTGCAAGTACTGTGTTCAATTCAATCTGGCTGATGCCATTTTTTGTAGGCCATACCACTTTTGTTTGCTTTGTTTTGTATGAATAAATATTTCCTATTCTGTTTTTCAAAGTATTCTATTTCCAATGCGTATAATGAAATTTGTTGTAGAGACAAATATGTCAGCGACGCGTAACATTATAGTTATTCTAGTAATCAATAATACACTGAGTACACCGATTGATTCGAATGTATTTGTTTTGAATTGATTGAATGGGGATTGAATTTTGTCTTAATTTCCTGCATATCAAAGTTTGAATATATGTATGTGTATGTATGTTCATAGATAGGTTTGGGACAGAAGGTTTTCTTGACAGTATCTTCGTTGTGCATAACCAAAATACGCATTTTCGGATATGACTAGCACGCACTGAATGAGATAAAACATGTTTGCGAAGTTTTCTGTTGTCTACTTTTGTCTGGTTATAAGGATGAATCCATCACTTTCTTAGTCTTGATTCATGCGTATCAATAATTTCTAAGAACTGTAAAAATTGGCAGAACTCCATAGTCTGAGTTCGACCACCTCATGTTGAACAACAATAACATTTCAATCAAAAACTCA
Source organism: Eristalis tenax (assembly GCA_905231855.2). Lineage (NCBI taxonomy): Eukaryota > Metazoa > Arthropoda > Insecta > Diptera > Syrphidae > Eristalis > Eristalis tenax. Next base: position 58,341,003 of record HG993126.1, on the reverse strand, counting down.
GTTTTGTCGTTTCACAAACCATACCTACCGGGACAGCGTTATGGTGTGTCAAATTTACAATATTGTATTCATACATTTTTAGGACACCACGTTTTGTTTGGTGCTTTACTCCAGGCAGAATCTCCTCTTGCAGTATGTTGGTCGTGATCCTGAAGGTCTTATAGTCTGATGAGGTGAACCACCACATTCCTAATACCTTTTCTGCTTCAACTCCGCTTTCCGCCGTCATGTCCAGTCGTTCCATTGATTCCACGCCCAGACTCCGAAGCACTTTGGCGAGTTCGAAACCCAGTATTTTACTACCCAATCGGATGTATCGAATGTCCTTGGCTAGGATGATTTTGGTGCCAGATGATATGTCCTTTCAGCAGAAGGAACCTTACCCGGTTTAGTTGGGTTTTCGACAGAAACTGGCAGGTACCACGATTGTTCCCGGTACACTTACGAAGTTGTCAGCACTTAGGAATCTTTCCACCATTTGACTCAGTTTTGTGTAACTACATTCACATGTGTGGTAGCTTCGACCCTCACTGTCGTCCGTTTGTACTGCACCGAAACTGCCGTGGACTAGCCGTACAATGCGCGTTTTGGTGGCTACAGATTTGTGGGGTCCGCCTTCTCTGGACCTTAATGGAAGCCTCAGCTGTGCATTGTTGAAGCCAATTAGGAGACTGCTTTACGGTACGAGACGACTGGTGTTCTATGAAGGTGACTGAACTTCTCCTGAAGTTAGTCCATACGAGGTATTTGTGTTGGTTGAGCACGGCCTAGGTTGAGCACGGTATGATCGTCGGCAATTGAGAATTTCCTTGCGTGTTCTAACATGCCGAATATCTCGAAGCTAAATAGTTGCGAGCTCCCTTCATACCTCGACGTATTTCTCCCCATCTTGGCCCAGACTTGGCATCTCCTCATCCATCAATGTCACGGAAAATCCGTCGTCAATGAACGCGGATAACTCCAACTTGACTCCGTACACTCTATTAATTGACAGTGATGATTAACAGGCAGTGTTTTGCCGTCCGGAGGTTAATTATGTAGAAGTGGATGATTTTCCCGTGTACAGCCATTCGTTCCGCATTCGGTATTGGACCTACAGCTCCGATAACTATGATTCGTCCGAGGGACCGTCTACACCTCTGAACGGACGGACAACCGCCATCGTTCAGTATTTATTTCGAAGCTTCTGCCTGTGGATCCTCCACATGAGGGGCATCGTCGGCGAAAGCTTTTCTGCTTGCATGAGAATGTTGACGACCAGTTCAGGTTTAGATTAGGTTAGGTTAGAGTGGCTGAAATATGGGGCATCCAAGTGACTAAATCTGCAGGATGAGAAGGCATTGCAGTTGCAAAGAAGGTGTGAAATGATTTCTTCTTCCTCTTTATCCCTACAACTTGTACAAAAGTCCTTATAAAGGATACCTAGTCTTGAGGCGTGAATTCCATAGCACAATGCCCTGTTATAACGCCAATGAGGGTTCTAAGATTCGGACTACTTATTCTGATCAGGTCGCGTGAGCGTTTTGGATCGATTGTATGCCGTAATTGTTTGGTGATGAGGCATCCAGTGCCAGAAGATCACCTTCGTTGGGTGTGAGTAAGCATTTTAAGCTTTGGTAGATGTTTTGTAGTAGCGATAGGCATGGGCGGCAGTTCCCCGTCGGGAGAGAGTGTTGAGGTGGTGCCCTTTCTAGAGAGTCCAGAAGGACATCTTTACGCTCAGTCCAACCATCAACACATATCGATCGTAAAAGAATATTCACCGTTCCCTGGATCAGTCTGCGAGCCACCAAAAGCCTGTAAGTGATGACACCACTGTTTGCATGGAAAACTTCTTCGACGTCAGGGAATTCTAGTCATGCTGAGGACAGTTCGCTGTTCAGATCTGCGATGTGCGACTTCGCCGAACGACTTTTCATACATTCTACGCATCTGCCCGCTTATGATCGTTGGTGAGGCGTTGATGCCCAAAAACATATGGTCGAAAGCGTGTCTCCATAGTAGAATAATTTTTCTTGGCCTTGTATATCTCGGCCTTGACAGTACTGGCGGTACCTTTTAAGTCCCTTTGGGACAGTATCGGCCCTATAGCTTCGTTGTTTTCTTTTGGAAAAAAAAAGTAAAATGAGTACACTACTAATGTACTACACTGCATTCGATTATGGATTTATGTCAATTTCCTGAATGATTCGTCACAAAAAACATCTCATTTAAAGGGTTTATTAAGAGGAATAGCTATTCGGGAGTATTTCTTTTTATAAACTTTCGGTACTTTCGGCCAAACCTAAGAAGTATTTTATTTGACTTTCGGTTTACGGTGTTTTAATATTGTTGATTGATGTGATCTTTTTGGCTTCCTGTTTTACCCTGTCTGCTGTGATGATGGAATTTTCGTTTAGATAATTCGATTCTTATGTTGTATTTATTAAAGGCCTTCAGGGCTTCAATTAACTTGTTGTTATGATCTTGCAACCACTTTGTCGCTGAGGTAAACTTAACACATTATACCTTGTAATAATGACAGAACAACATTCATAAGTCTCTATAATGTGGGTGAAGCATTTCGTAACCCGAACGGCAATCTGTTGAATTAAAAATGGCCGCAGGTAGTACTAAATGCTGATCTTCTGTAATTTCAATTTGGTGGAATCCATTTGCCAAATCTAAAGTGGTAAAATACTTTGAGTCTGCGAGTTGCCTCAGAATGTCATAGATATGAGGAACTGGGTAAACATCCGGAATAGTTGCTTCATTTAATTTTCTGCAGTCTATTATTATATTACATTATTTCAGACTCTATTTCTGATCTCCATTGTTGGGGACTAAGAGAAGTGGCGCATTCCGTAGACTAGTAATGACATCCACACCTGTTCCGCTTTATTATACCTATTTCCGATTTCACTAAACGACTGTGTGAGATCGATATTCCGGTTGTTATTTAAGTCGTAGGTTTATGTCTCTAAGGTCACTAGTCTCTTTAGATCTGTGGAACGTAATTTTTCTCCTACTTATGTCATGATTCAGAATTACTGTTGTCGATTAAGTGCCACAAAACGACTACTTAAACGAAAGAATCAGGCATTTAGGATTTTTTTGATGTAATTACTAACTATTTTAACTATATGACCAATCTTAAAAGAGTTTGAGGGAAGGAATTTTTACGGGAAAATTCTTCGACTTATTTCAATACATGAAGCAATAGACCGCTAAGAGAAAGTGTTCTGCTGCAATCCGTTGCATTTTTACGTTTCGAATTTGTTAGAGTTTATGTAACTCCCTGCTAACAATATTAATGCCTTTGTGACATGAAAATATAGCTACTTTTACTTTTTTTATTTCTGTTTGAGTTTGTACTTTTGAGTTGTTACTTTATTTGTAGTTGTCACGAAGTGTGGACGAATAAAATAAACTTAAACATTTAACAGTCGTTTGTGTGATTTGCAAAGGTGGAGGACTAGTTACTAGAGGTCTGCATGCATACATTCATATGGTATTTATAAACGAGTACAAACTTCTTCAGTTTACTCTATTCATTCCAATTTTACGAATGTGAGTGCGATGATATAGATAACGAGTATTCATAATTTCAAATACCCGATTTCACTCGATTTGTTTTATTTTAGAAAAAAAGTAAAATGAGTACACTACTCATTATCAATAATAAAGTGTGCAGCTGATCTAAAATATGCAGATGTCATTCCTTTGTTTAAAAAAGGCTCTATAATCGAAATAGGAAATTTTAGGCCGATTTCCCTTCTGCCGACCATAAGTTGAAATCTTAATTTGGATTTCAAAAGGGCAAATCAACAGAAGACGCACTTCTAGAATGCGCAGTTGCGTTATTTATTGACATAACCAAAGCCTTCGACATGGTTGACAATACAATTCTTTCAAGTCAACTGGAAAATGCAGATGGCTGTGGTTTCATGCTTGAATGGTTTAACTCATATCTGAATAATAGATCACAGAGTAACACAAATATCGCATGCGGAGCAAAAATAAATTATGGTTTTTTAAACTGCAACGAAATTCTCAAACGAAGGGTTATTGCATCAATCCGCTTTCAAACCATACCCAATTGTGTAGTCATAAATAACAAACATATCAAACCTCCAGTGTGTTGTAACTTCGATATTCGCACATCTTTTTCATAGTTCAATTTGCTACAAACTACTGACTGGTCTTGTTTTTCTTAGTATACAAGTATTTATTTATTAATCTTCTGTTAAGGTTACTTTTCGAACTGACTTAGAACTAATCTTTAACCTAACATGAAAACGGTTGTGCGAGTAGGAGATCGGCCACAAAACACTTGACACCAGATGTTGATCCCAAGATCTATGTCACGCCAGATGTAACTGATGTTAATGATGGGGCTTCGACCACCCAACCATAACAACAACAACAGGTGTCGGTTTAACTTACACACCAACACAGCTATAGTTATGGGCATTCCCCCCAGAAGCCTTTCTCCATTTAGACAAGAACGGACTGTTACAAGATATAAATGCGGTACCGCTCATCTACCACATCGCCAGATCAACTGTGGATGGGCGACTCAACTACGACCGTTCCATCGCACAATGAGCTGAGGAGGGTCTCCTCCGGTTCAGTACGGCAGTATCAAGGAGAGATGTTCGGGATGTTGCAATGCAAAACCGAAGATTCTGATGGCTGGGGAGAGAGGGAACTCGAACGTCGAACCCTTTAGACCAGGGATAGAAAGGGTAGTACGTATCCCCAAAAGGGGGAGCAGTCGGCTACTGTCTTGCAGCAATTGAGATGTAAATCTATGAGCGGTAAGCCATGGCCGACCTACATAGCCTAGGGTAGTTTTTAAGGTAGCTTGTAAGTCGTAAATAAATACAAAAAAAAGTAAAGCGTACACCTGCGTGTACCTTTGTGTATACAATGTATATATTAAGTACATATATATACACATGTATATATCATCATATATACGTGTGTATATGTATGTAGTTTAGCTTAAGTTAGTTTAACTTATTTTAGGTAGTTATTTTTAAGGTAGTGTGTAAGTTATTAGTAAGTTAGTATATAGGTTTTACTTAAAAAAGTTCTTGCATTAAGTTTTTTTTTGTAAAAAATTTTTCTTAATACTTAAATGTACAGTTAAGATAATTAGTCTTAATCATATGAATTTTTAATTTAAGTCGAAAGACAGGTCAGTAAGTTAGTAATAGTAACAATGTTCGTCCAACTAGTTTTAAGTATTTTTGTCTAGTGTGTAAGTTTATCGGATTATTGGAATAAATATGAATTAAAAAAAAAAATAGTTATGGGCACACATTTACCATCCATACCGAATGTGATCGAAAATCCTTGAAATCCTTTGAAGTTATGGGGTTTTTTGGTGGTGTGGGTTGGTGTGCTGCTCGCTCTTTATTTTTCTTAGGCAATGCCACTTTTTTTTTTATTTGTATGAAACAAAAATTCATATTCTGTTTTCCGAAGTATTCTATTTCCAGGAAACATTTTGTTTTAGAAACATGATTGATGGAGAAATTTGACCTTGTAAAGTGGGCGGTGGTAGCGAAGCATAAGCATTAGCAAACCAGAAAGAAAAGTGCGACAGCAAAACACTATCTTCGGCGAATGATTACAGTCAAATTTATGGAAAGGTGGCACAAATCTCAAGGGTACATGATATTTACACAGAGATGATTTACCAGTAACTTTTGTCATACATTTCGATCTTGCTATGGCACACGGAATTTTCTTCGAGTGTGATGGATGGCGTGAGTGACTAACGGCCATAAAAAATTATAATTTTTTTGCAGAACCACAAAATCAAAAAGGGAGCGGGATAAGACAATAGGTCTTTTTCGGTAAGATGTGTGTCACATGTGTATAAAGCATTGATTGAATTATGTTACAGGCAAATGTCTGACTTGATAAAATCAACACATCAAATGTCAAGTATTATATTCGAAAAAATGCAAATGTTTGTCATACAACACAATTATTTAATAAAGTTCTATGTATGTGAGTACGTCACTCCAATACCAAATGTGTACAAAAAATAACTTTGAATGAAATCGGTTCCTTTGCTCACGCTTTCTGCAAGTACTGTGTTCAATTCAATCTGGCTGATGCCATTTTTTGTAGGCCATACCACTTTTGTTTGCTTTGTTTTGTATGAATAAATATTTCCTATTCTGTTTTTCAAAGTATTCTATTTCCAATGCGTATAATGAAATTTGTTGTAGAGACAAATATGTCAGCGACGCGTAACATTATAGTTATTCTAGTAATCAATAATACACTGAGTACACCGATTGATTCGAATGTATTTGTTTTGAATTGATTGAATGGGGATTGAATTTTGTCTTAATTTCCTGCATATCAAAGTTTGAATATATGTATGTGTATGTATGTTCATAGATAGGCTTGGGACAGAAGGTTTTCTTGACAGTATCTTCGTTGTGCATAACCAAAATACGCATTTTCGGATATGACTAGCACGCACTGAATGAGATAAAACATGTTTGCGAAGTTTTCTGTTGTCTACTTTTGTCTGGTTATAAGGATGAATCCATCACTTTCTTAGTCTTGATTCATGCGTATCAATAATTTCTAAGAACTGTAAAAATTGGCAGAACTCCATAGTCTGAGTTCGACCACCTCATGTTGAACAACAATAACATTTCAATCAAAAACTCAGTTTTGTCGTTTCACAAACCATACCTACCGGGACAGCGTTATGGTGTGTCAAATTTACAATATTGTATTCATTTGTTTCAATACATTTACCTACCACGGACTAATTATTTTACATTTCTCAAGCTCTACGAAAAGAAATAGTTAGTGTAGCGTTACACAAAAAAGAAGAATATTCGATGTATGAACGTATACCCACTAATGTGCATCCAGTCACCCCATTGAAAGTCACCCCCAAGAAATGCTCAGCCTTATTACTTTCCACCAATGTCATTGTAATTGATTGAGAAATATAGTTTTGATCGCATTCAAAAACAAATCAAAAATCGGTTTAGTGTACTCTGTTTTTAGGAATACTCGTTTTCGAATAACCATTTTGTATAAGTACTATATTCATATGTGTTGTTGTCAATGGGTGAAATACTCGGGAAACAAGTACAGTCGAATGAGTACTCGTAATAACATTAATAATTTTATTAAATTTATTTCAAGACATTTATTGCCGACCTCTATTGGCTGCGTTCGGGTAGGGAGAATTATTGCTTCTTGCAGTACGACATTCGATGGTGTTACGGGTTTTCGTCTTGCTGTTTGAAAATACATATTAGACTTGTTTGGGTGCAGATGACTAGCGGATGAGATTAGATTCTTTTCCTCCATTTCTATGTCAACTGCTGCGTCGAGTTTTAACTGAGGTATCAAGCCATTTTAAGAAACTATTAAATATTCACCGTTGAATGCACGGATTGCCTTATCGGCAGTTTCATCAGCTGTGCTCGCGTTCGCGTTGTTTAGTTCGTCACACAACGCGCTGCCTCTTTCCTCGTAGGATACTATACTTTTTTTGTAATCATTTTTATTTCTTAATTCATGTGATACTTAAATACTAGACACAAATGCTTAAAACTAGTTGGACGAACAATGTTACTATTTCTAACTTACCGGCCTTAAATGTTAAATAGAGAAACGTTGTTAAAAAAAACTTAATAACTGAACTTTTTTTATGTAAAACTTATGTACTAATTTACACACTACCTTAAGCATAACTTAAACTAACTTAAGCTAAACAACATATATATACATATGTATATATGATGATATGTGTATGTGTATATATGTGTACTTAATATGTACAATGTATACACAAGGGTTCACACAGATGTACGCATGTGAATACTCTTGTTTTTTTTTCATTTCCACTTATTTATTTAGAACTTACAAACTATCCTAGGCTATGTAGGTCGGCCATGACTTACTGCTCATAGATTAACATCTCAATTGCTGCAAGACAGTAACCGACTGCTCCCCCCTTCGGGGATACGTACTACCGTTTCTATCCGGGGTTTAAAGGGTTCGAAGAAAGAGTTCCCTCCTCCCAGAATTTTCGGTGTTGCATTGCAACATCTATCCTTGATACCGCCGTACTGCACCTCGAATCGACTTCAGTAGGAACTTTAGTGGGAGTTTGGAATGTCCTCGACTCGTGTTTTTACCGCTTCTTAGAAGTATATTGGGATTGTGTGTATCATTAGAATAGTGTGTGAAACGACCTTTCGTTCGCTACTTCCATATACAAAAAGAGATTTCTAAAAAAGGAGGAATCTTTATTCCCCGATTGTTTCTTTATTTTCATGCGACAAATTTTGAAAAATAGAAACAATCTGTAAACTTTATGTTTTGACTTTTCTGTCATTACTTGTTTTTTTTTATTATTTCTTTCTCTTTCTTTTGTCACTTTTTTCCAAAAACGGATTGGTTTTCCCGCTGAATGTCGGTTTTTCCTGCTTCTAGATTTTTGGCAGATTGTTTTATTCTAGACATCCCACCGCTGAAACCATATGTTGAGACGAGAAATTATATATTGTATATTTTAATATTATTAATATATATATTAATATTTTATATTATTATTTATTTATATTATTAATAAATAATACGTTGGTTAAAAAATACGTTGAATGGTATGACTCGGCTGCCCATCCAGCTCTTCCTCGTATTTCCTCTACCATTTTTTTGTTCGTTATTTTGCTATATACTCTTCTCACGCCCAAAGAGAGACCCGATAACACTTTTGTGCGCTCTGTTTAGGTCATACATCAAAGTATGTATGTAATTCGATTCGTGACGTATTCTTGTACTCGTTTGTTTACACAATAGTCGCAAGAATACGTACAATTTGTGCGTGTATTACAACAAAAGCAAAGCAATCCTGTACTCGATTAAGATTATTTTCCAAGATCTCGATAGCTGACACTCTATGACTACTTTACTCCCCACAAAGTGGCAAGTTCGTTTGTCTTTTGGTATACATACTTCAAACGATTTCCATGTGCTGCTGCACATGCCTGATAATTATAAATTTGAACAATTGTTTTGGTTTTGGAGGTTAAACCTTTTGATGTTCATAGAAAGTAATATTTCACTCATTATAATATATAATTTGTGAATTAACTTATTTGTTTTTTTCATTTCATTTAAGATCAACAGTATAAAACGCGGACGTAAAATGTGTACGCGAAGAAATATTTTCGTTGGCATGGCAACACTTTTTTGCTGTTTTTGACACAATAAATTTGTGTGATTGAAGATTGTGTGAGAATATTAAATCATACAACTTCTTTAAAAGATAATTTACAAATTAGATGAGCTTAACCTCGAGGAATAAACAAAGGCTGACTTACTTAAATTGGTATTAAAAAAAAAATCAATGGCAGAAGAAGAAAAAAAGATTGCCTAAATTTGCCTTCCATCCTTTGGATTCATTTCCGTCATGTGGTGATCTGTCGATGCAAAGATCTGTTGAATTTGTGTTTCACACAATATCCCTAATCTCATCATCTCATCCCATCAATCTCATCTCATCTTATCCATTTTCGGTTATTGATTTCGGGCACATGAGTGGTTCAGTGTGACTGCACCACCGTAGGTCAGTTGGTCAGCGTGTTGTGTAAGCACAGCTTAGAGTGTGCGCACAACTTAGTATTGCGTTCAATAATTGTCAAATTTTAAATAATTCACATTGCGGTTGTTCTTTATGTATAGGTATTGTCGATATACTTTTATGAATATATTTTAATTTAGGCTTAACTTAATCTTTCAGTTCAATCGACGTTCCACAATGTCTGCCGGACACTGTCCAGTCTACATCCGACACCCAAGCCAACTGTTGCATATGAAATGCCAGACTCTTCGTTTGTGCCCCCAGACTATCAAGGCCCGAGCTACGAGGAGGTGACCTCTATTCGCAAAGAGCATCTCACACCGAATGTCGTGTCCTATTACAAGAAACCTCTACTCATTCACAGTGGTCACATGCAGTGGCTGTTCGATCACAATGGGAAGAGGTACCTCGACATGTTCGGTGGTATTGTGACTGTATCTGTGGGACACTGTCATCCGTTAGTAAAATCTTCATAAAATGTATAGATTATTTATGAAAAAATTGTGCCCTTCTCCCACAGCAAAGTGAACAAAGCTCTAGAGGATCAGGTCAAGAAACTGTGGCATACAACCAATATCTATATGCACCCAAAGATTCACGAGTATGCCAAACGGCTGACAGACAAATTCCCGGGTGATCTTAAGCAAGTTTATTTTGTAAATTCCGGCTCGGAGGCGAATGATCTTGCCATGCTCTTAGCCCGTCTTCACACTGGCAACACGGACATTCTCACCTTCCGGAACTGCTATCACGGAATGTCCCCGTATACAATGGGCTTAACAGCGCACTCGACTTGGAGATTCCCACTTCCTGGTGTGAACAATGGAGTCCATCATGTTATGAATCCGGATCCATACCTTGGTATCTGGGGCGGATCTGCTTGTCGAGATTCGCCCTGTCAAACCGATCGGAAATGCGATTGCAACGCTGAAACTGGTTGTATGGCCGGAGCGGAGTACTATAAAGAACTAGAGCAGATTTTCAAATTTTCGCTGCCTCGAGGTAAGGTGGCCGCTATGTTTGCAGAGTCGATTCAAGGTGTCGGTGGAACTGTTCAGTTCCCGAAAGGTTACATAAAGAAGGCCGCTGAATTGGTTCGTGCCAATGGAGGGGTCTTCGTCTCCGATGAGGTACAAACTGGCTTCGGTCGGACAGGTCAACATTTCTGGGGATTCGAGAGTCATGATATCGTTCCAGACATTGTGACGTTAGCAAAGGGTAAGAAGCTTTATTATTTTAAATTTTGTTTCCAATCACGTTTATTTTTTAGGCATTGGAAATGGGTTTCCTCTAGCAGCTGTTGTGACAACGCCAAAAATCGCCGAATGTCTTAGCATGGCGCTCCATTTTAACACATACGGGGGCAACCCACTCGCCAGTTCCGTGGGATTGGCTGTGCTCGATGTCATTGAAGAGGAGAAGCTTCAAGAGAATTCCTTAGAAGTGGGAACATATTTCCTCAGAGCCATAGAAGAGCTGAAACAGCGGTACGATATAATTGGAGATGTCAGAGGCAAGGGACTCATGATTGGTATCGAGTTCGTGTCGAATCGTGTTACAAAGACCCCGCTTAGCACACCACATGTTCTGGAGATCTGGGAGAGCTGCAAGGATATGGGAGTTCTCTTTGGGCGCGGAGGCATCGCTGGAAATGTAAGTGTATATATTTTTTATTCCTCGAATCCTTTCCATCCAGTCACTAAACAAATTTTTAGGTGTTCCGCGTTAAACCGCCCATGTGTGTAACTAAAGAAGATGTTAAGTTCGCTGTTGAAGTTCTCGATAGGGCTATTTCGGGTTTCTGTGCAAAGAATTAGTATTATTCAACAGTGTTCAGTTGTTATTGAGTTACTAGTCAATTTAAACTACCTCAAGTAAATTCTATTGTATTTTGTTGCTTTCCCAGGGATGGCTTCAAAGCTATAGAGATTTTTCGTCTACGTTAAGTTAAAATAAAGAAATTTTGGTAACAAATTTATTTGCATTTTTTATTCTTCCTTAAAAATATTACTAGCACCTCTTTGAAAGCACAAAGATCTTTTATTGATTCGTGTGTAAGAATCAGAAGATCAAAGGACAGAGTATATACTGCAAAGTAATAGGCAGACGTTAGCATTAAAGGCTATAAATAAAGTTCTGACGGTCGGTCTTTGACAAGCGTTGGTACGCGTTTTATCATCTTATTAGAATGATTTAAAATTGTTTCTCAACCCTCAATACGCCCAAGTGAGGACATCCCTACCTAGATCTGTGTGCTCCAACTACCGACATTACGTTCTAAGACATTTCAACACGCTACCGCCCCATTCTTAATAAAATGATTTAATGTAATTAAATGACTTAATAAAATGATTTACGTGTATCCTACTTAAAATATCAAAGCCAAACCACACGAAAGTGCTGTTGCGATATGGGCATGAATTTGAGAAGTAAAAGATGTACTAACGATTCCAAGTCCAATGCATGACCTATCCTAGTGACCGAATCCTAACTGCACTATCAAAATTAATGCAAGTATTCTTTGATCTCTTTCTAATACATTGCAGGTATTAAGAATGAAGCCACCACTATGTGTGACCCAAAATGATGTAGATTTCACTATATATGTCTTGGATGCAGTCCTATCTAACCATCAAAACAAGAAACGCCGGTGTTGGCATAGAAACGTGAGAACGTAAAATTCAAGGACGATCCTATTGATTTAGTGTAAAGGCACGCCTTTTAGCACTAACCTTCCTATTGGAGGGTTGATACATTCGGAACAAATCCCATATGCTAATGGGTGTAGCTTGAGCAAATTGAATTTGAATATTTCAAATCAATCGATTCGGCTTGATTAACAGTGAAAGTCAAATTTAAAATTATATAATTATTTGAAAGTGAAGAATTTCGTAAAAACGGTCTAATTATAGATACATATGTATATGTATGTACATAAAGCCCTTGCCCTAAATTAATTATTTTTAATTAAAAATAAATTTAATTAATTTGAATTTTTAAAGAATACCGGAAATTGAAAAAGTGTGAATACAGATGCACTAACTTGTTTTATATACACACACTCACGCATATTATATATATGCATATAACAGTCCTCACTTTTAAGCTTTGGTTCTTATTTTAATTATGACTACATAAAGTAAAAATTAAAAAAATAAATACACATTCATACATACTAACAATGTGAATGTGTACACATGAATATTGTTCAGAAACAGAAGTGAAAACAACAAAAATGTAAAAGTGCGCCCATCCCATGTGTACGAGTACCGACATGCATACATAAGAATGTCAAATAGTTGCGGCATGACAAGAGCAAAATGTTTTCTGTCAGAATAACGATGATGAGGAATTTTAAGTTCTCGTACAATAAAAAATTGTATTTAACTTTTTAACCTCGAATTAGCACATTTTTATAAACTCATTCTGTTTGTTTTGTTGAAACTTGCATTAATAAATAACAAAAATTACAACTGAATTGCTGTTAAATATTTTTTTCCAAGTCAGAGTAGTGCAACCCTCGGTCTAATGGTGCAACTCTCGGTAAGGTGCAAATAATCTAAGGAAAGTCTTCAGCAAATAATGACATTATTTAAGTATTTTCATTGATGATAGACACAATTGTAGAATTTGATTAAGCAAAATAAAAACAAATCTTTTTTCTGGGATCTTAATAATAATATTTAATAATCTATACACAAGATTCACCGATATCTAGGTTCGCAAGTTTAGACGCTGATCTTTTGAAAACTCCTGATGATGTTGGGACTACTGTTGAGCCCACCTGACTATCAAATGCTGTAAATACTTTAGTATCCTTCTTCGCTTCCATTCTCCCCTGTTCTCATTCTCGTCACATATAATAAAAATATCTCCCACTGCATATGTTTAGTTATTTAATTGTGATTAATATAATTGAATGGACAAAATAAACACTTGTACATGTATGTATAATTATTTATTTTCAACAATAATTGTTACCGATGGTAAGCTCCAATTGATGTTCACAAGAGACCGAGACCTTCGGCAGTTAATCATCAGAAGCCATACTTCGTCGTTGCATGCAGTGCAATTCATCTCTCGTATGCATACGGTATCAAGTGTACGTGCAACGTCTGATTGGATTTAACACTCGCGTATTGAATGCTGCAGAATATGGTCCGATCAGACATAGTTGGTTTCAGATGGCGCGATGTAGATCGTACAATGACTCAGAGTTTATTTGTACAAAAATACATTGATTCGCAATTATTCATTTACAACATAACAAAATTTTACACAATGAATATAAAAAAATAAAATAAACAAACCCACCCTGAAAGACATCAGTTGCTTGTGCCAGTTTGTGGGATATGATATTGTGTGCAGGTACTCCAGAACCTATCTTTTCCAGAATGATTGCTGTAGCTGTACTATATGCCACTGCTTGCGTATGCCACTGCCCCATTTACCGCTGGTGTTTGCACATAATTTGGGCAACCTAGCAAAAAGTGAAAACATTTTCCAGAATTATTTCACTATTATTGAAATTTTATTTATCAATATTTTTCACCATTTGGGAACATTTGAATTCAAAGGCTCATGTTTAGTTTCATGCAAATATTCCATTATATAACAACGAAAGAAACATTTCCACTCATGTAAATTACAACGAAACAGAAATGTCAGTTTTTATACTTCTTCCGAAATAATATTTATTGACGAAATATTGTCACCGTAATATTTGCTTATTGTAATAAAGACTTTTTATGTAATATTCTTTAAATCTATTACTCGCAACCACAAGTGTGAGCCCGAAAAATAAGTGCGAAATAATTTAATGTGTTGCGTTCGAGAATTACACACACGTAGATGCAGGACGACACGGAGACGAAAGCGGCAACCAACAGAGCAGAGAATAATCCTACAACAGTGCCAACATCGGGGACGCAGGTGCATCGAACAGCCCTTACGCCACTATCAACAACAAGGTACAGGACGTTGCAAGAGTGACTGTGAAAGTACCACCGTTCTGGGAAGATCACCCAAAACTTTGGTTTGCGCATCTGGAGTCACTGTTTATGATATATGGGGTATCAACAGACACTACTAAATTTCACTCCATCCGCCTGTACATTAACGATTCCTTATCGTTCACTTACGGTGAAAACTGTAATAATAAATTTAGGGGTACGTCGAATGGTTGTTCATTTTAGCCGATGTAAATAGTAAATAGTAGCGCGAAAACAAGTTACAGCGAAAAAGTAGCGCTAGTTCCATCGGAATACTACCTTTGCAAATCTTTTGTTGGAATATAAAGACATAACGACTCCCGGTTTAAAAAAGGTTCTAGTTCGATGGCCGTTAAACATCATATCCTAACAAACGTACTTTCTCGTCCGCGTCGACTTTCATCGAAAAATTAGGAGCTTTAAAAAAGGAAATTCAATTTTTATTTGAGAACGGAATATGTAGAGTATTCCAAAGTAATTTGGCTAGTCCTTTACATTTAGTAAGGAAAGCGAGCGGCGAATGGAGACCGTGTGGGGACTATTGGGCTCTCAACGCGATAACAATCCCCGATCGTTATACGGAAAAAACGTATTTTCCAAAATAGATTCGTAAAGAGCCTAACATCACATTCTGATCGACGAGGTTTATATAACAAAAACGGCACCCTAATCGGACTCTTCGAATTTATGTTCATGATATGATTATGTTCCAACGTCATATGGAGAAACATATAAAAATTATTTTTGATATACTGCGTCGGAGCGGTGTAAGCATTAGTCCCTCAAAATGTGAAAGAGTGGAGTGCAGGATACACGACCGGAGATAGCTCAAGAATTAAAACGATCTTTGGCAACAGTGAATTATTACCAACGATTGACTCCTAGGGCGGTGGAAAAACAAACAAGTTCTTCAGAAACTCATATGCCGGAACAAGAAAAACGATCATTCCAAATTAAATTGGGACGAGCAATCCAGTGCAAGCTGGACCTCATCGATGCCCCGGCTTTAGCCCACCCAGTTGTAGACGCATCGTTGTGGTTGTTTGACTCTTCGAAATCGGGCAGCTCTTCATCAAAGTTTGGATGATATAACATTTCCCCAGTTTTTTTTTCAAAGAAGTTAACACATACCCATAACCGATATAGATCGTACGATAGGGAATCTGGCGATGTATCAAGGTGCTTAACGCCTTGCTTAAGCCGATGCTTGAAGGCCGATCCTTTTGCATCAGAGATTTTGTCTTTCAATGATTTTGCAAAACCATTCAATTTGGCGGCGGATGCCTCGTGCAGGATGCCAAGGAGACGAGGCTTCAGAATTGCCTGCATCTCCCGCTAAGCAAGACCGAAGAAAAGTATGCATCAAAAGAGAAGAAAATGCTGGCAATTGTATTGGCCCTCGATAATTTATTATCCTATCTCTATGGGTCATAAAAGATCCGGATAAACACGACCAACAACCCCTAACTTTCGCTCTCAGAAACAGGAATTTCAAAGCTAAATTAAAACGTCGGAAGGCTCGAATTGGGGAATATAACTATGAGTTAGTGTACTCATAGACTTAAACCAACGTCAATTATCTAACTCTGCTGGCAGAACCAGCCCAAAGCATAGGAAAGTCCAATGGGGACAACACTCATCGGAGAAATCCCACAGCACTGATCAAGATAACTCCTATTTGATCCCACACGTCGAACCACTGTTAATCGTGTTTAGAAATCAAATTATTGTCAAAATTGGTAGATGCCTTGAAATCCTTGCCATTCAGGTTAGACGAGGATTGACTGGCTTTCTTAAGGCAAAATTGAGACGAATAACTTCAATGATATTAAAATACTAGAGACACATCTACAACGACTTCAGGACATATTCCTAGAACACTTGACTAAGTAAAGAAATGACGCAAAGAGTGGTGGTGGACGTACCTAACGAGGAAAATAAATATGATCTCATCCATTAGGGACTATGCGAAAGTAGCAAGCCAGTCCAAAAATGTAAAAATCAATTTAAACCAATAGGCATTGCAAGCCTTCAACAATTTGAAGACTTTCCTAATGTCATCAGAGATTTTGTCTTTCAATGACACAGTTTTGATAGGCCCTTTACCAACATCAAGAGGAAACCGGTATTGCCTCACAATTGCGGATAGGTTTACCCGATGGCCAGCAACGACAGTAGCACGTCACCTCGTCAATGGATGGATTGCAAGATTTGAAGTACCCGAACGGATTACCACAGAGTTAGGCCGACAGTTCTAATCATCAGTGTAGTGTACACTATATCGCAGTATGCAGCCTATGCCAAATCACCGAATTGTACAGTTGCCCTCGACAATGACATTCGGTGAGAGACAGCGAGGCTGACAGCACGTGGTGACACGAAATCCGAATATATTACAAGTGGCGACGAGGATAAATCCATATACATACAATACCAAATTGTGGTTTAAAGAAAAAGAAGGAAAAGTTGGAAACTATTCAAGAACAAAAACGTGTACGCTTTCGAGTCAGTGTCATTTCTTGGGAAACGGAATCATTTAGCACAATATACTGATGTAAGTAATTCATTTTAAGGGGCCATGCATTAATTCCGTACAAATGTACATATATACGAACATACTATTTACATGCATAAATTTAGGGCCATGCTAGAAAATAAAAGGAAATAACAATTTTGTTTGAATGCTTTTATGCACTAACAAGGGCCATGCAATAAAAGAAAAGAAAAACGCAATCTTACTGCATGCTGGAGGACTCTCGTTACAAGTCATTTATTATAATATACCTGGAGCTCAGGCAGAAAATATAGAAGGAGTTGACGTGTACGGAGTTGCTTTAAGAAAATTGGATGCATACTTTTCACCCAAACAAGGTAAGGTTTACGAAAGACACTTATTTATGAATGTCTTGAAAAATACCTACTTAGATTGAGGAACCAAGTAACAAAATATATATTCTCCAACATTGAAGAGCAGCTTATAGACCAAACCGTAGAGAAATGTAACTCCGATGTGCTATGTAAAAAAATATTGTCGGCAAATAATCACCCTCGACCAAATAATCTCAGAAGCCAATGCATTAGAGGCTGTAGGGAGACAACTACAAGGTTTTAAGATAAAAGACCACACAGAGATTGGAATCAGTGAAATAAATAGAGTAACACCAAAGAACTTCAAAAATATGAATATGCATATGAAAGAGGTGCATGACCAACAGTTTACAGGGTGTGGCAATAATAAACATTTGCAGGAGGACAGAAAATGCACAGCAAGAGACAAAAAGTGCAATAACGATGGGTTTGTTGGCCATTTCCGGCAGCTCTGCAGAACAAGACTGGAGAGAACGATCTCTTGTAGAAAAACAGTTGGTCAAAACAAAAAAACAAAATGGGAGGTCAACAAAACTGAAGATGTCGACTATGTGTTCCATTTAGATGACGATTCAATAATAAATATTCGCATTGGTGGTAATAGAAATTATAATAGAAATGTTGATTGACTCTGGAAGCAAGTGCAACATTATTACCGATCATGGAAACATTTAAAAGAATGCAAAGTTAAAGCTTATAACCACTATCAATTGACGAAACGGTTCAACCTGTAATACAACCACATCCTTGAATTCCTATACTTCTCAAAAATAAGGTTAATGATAAGTTAACAGAATTGGCAGATTCAGATATCATAGAAGAACCACAAGGACATTCACCCTGGGTATCTCCAATGGTACCAGTGTTAAAAGGAAATGGTGAAATTAGAATTTGTGTGGACATGCGGCGTGCTAACGAAGCAATAATTCGGGAAAAGTATCCTTTGCCAACTATGGGTCAGTTGCTTCCTAATTTTAGACGGGCCAAATACTTTTTGCGACTGGACAAAAAAAATGCATTTCATCAACTAGAAATTCACCCAGAATCTCGCTACATTACGCCATTCAGTACTAGTAAAGGGCTATCCAGATACAAGAGACTTATGTTCGGCATATCATGTGCCCCTGAAATATCTCGCTACATTACGCCATTCAGTACTAGTAAAGGGCTATTCAGATACAAGAGACTTATGTTCGGCATATCATGTGCCCCTGAAATATTTCAAAAAGTACTTGAAAAGACGCTCCTGGGTTGTAAAGGGACAGAAAATTTCATCGATGACATTATTATCTATGGGGCGAATGAGCAAGTTCATGACCAAAGACTTAATAAAGTATTAGAAGTCTTTAAGTACAACCGGGTGCTCCCAAATGAAACAAAATGTGTTTTTAAAATGAGAACAATAGAGTTCCTTTGACATGAACTATCGGAAAATGGTGTTAAACCCCTCGGGAAATATATTAAAGAAATACAATCTAGCAGACCCCCCAAAACAGTCGGAGAAATACAGAGCTTTCTGGGATTTTGTTGGCAAGTGAATACCGAATCTAGCAACCCTGACTGAGGAACAAATTAGCAAAGTCAGCCAATGTCTCAAAATATTGGACATCCAAACATAATCAAGCATTTGACCAACTAAAAAATGTATTGTCCAATATACAAACTTTAGGTTATTACGATTATACAAATAGCAACAATGGCAACAAAAGCTTAACGGAGTGTGAAAAAAGATATTGACAAACCGAAAAGGAAGCCCTTGTTTTTTTTCTGGTCTGTCGAACACTTTCAGATGTACCTTTCCCCTTCAAATCATATTTGGCAAGAAATCAAGACCATGTGCTAGAATTGAAAGATGGGTTCTTCGCCTACAATGCTTTGCAGTACCGATTAGAGATATTGAAAACGCTTCTGCAATCGACGAAGAGATTCAAAAGGCAAAAAACGGTGTGTATTGCAATGAGTGAGAGGACTCGGCGAATCAATATAAGATCTTTCAAACAGAACTTTGTTTTCATGAAAACATATTGTTAAGGAATAATAAAATCGTTATTCCACGTACGTTACGGAACCGAGTTATTGATCCTGCACATGAAGGACACCCTGGCATATTCGCAATGAAGAATCAATTAAGATCAAAGGTTTGGTGGCCAAATATCGGCAAAGATGCTGAGGCTAGAGTTAAGTCTTGCAAAGGATGTACATTAGTTGGCGCACGAAATCCACCTAATCCGATGACAAGGAGAAATTAAAATGGAACCTTGGGTAGATGTAGCTCTCGATTTTCTGGGACCTCTACCTTGCAATGATTATTTGTTAGTTCTAGTTGATTATTATAGCAGGTACAAGGAGATCAAAATAATGAGACGCATAATAGCTTTGGACACAATCACAGTTTTAAAAGAAATTTTTTCTCGACTTGGATTTCCAGCAACGATAACATGTGACAATGGAAATCAGCTGACAAGTGATTTATTCAAAAAATATTGCACTGAATCAGGTATAAAAATGTATACAACAATACCTTTTCCCCCCCAAATGAATGGCGAAGTAAAACAGACAGACAAAACAGAGATATTTTGAAGCGATTCGAAATTGGTCAGCTAGAGGGAAAGGAGTGGAAGGAAGATTTATTTTTGGACTTAATGATGTACAATAGTACTCCACACACAGTCACAGGTAAATCTCCTTCAGAACTTTTTTACCGAAGACAATTCCGAAGAAAACAAACTCACTTCAACCTTTCACCTTACTACACATACTGTCACTGGTGTAAATGGCGGAGATATTCATGTTCGAAACGATCTTACAGGTAAAGAGTACCGGCGAAACGTTGTCCATCTCAGAAAGTTAACGAAAATTCGGAAGACCAAAAGGATAATTCGTCGAAATCTGAAAACGCAACAGGAACTGAAAATGGTGATAATTTTGACACTGTAATATAAATTCTTCAATGATATTAAAATACTAGAGACACATCTACAACGACTTCAGGACATATGCCTATAACACTTGACCAAGTAAAGAAATAACGCAAAGAGTGGTGGTGGACGTACCTATGAGGAAAGTAAGTTTGATCTCATCCATTAGGGATTATGCGAAGTAGCAAGCCAGTCCAAAAATGTAAAAATCAATTTAAACCAATAGGCATTGCAAGCCTTCAACAATTTGAAGACTTTCCTAATGTCATCAGAGATTTTGTCTTTCAATGACTTCGCAAAGTCGTTTGGCGATGGATGCATCGAATTATGCGCAGGATGCCTCGAATTAGTGTCATCTTTGTCTCTAGACATTCAATTCATTCTAGGCCATTACGAAAGATCATAATGTGTCATATTTGGTCGACCAATGAAGATACAGTTAATGAGCGATCCCCATATACTATGATATGAGTTACAGCCGCAGTCGCCCTTTCATCCCGAGATCCCCACGTTGAGTCGAACTTGATAAGCTTCACGGATTAGCGCATCCCGACACAAGATCAACGACTGAGTTGGTCACCGAACGCTTTATGTGGCCAGGAGTACGTAAGGATTTTGCTGATTACGTTAAAGGAAGCCCGACATGTCAAAAAACGAAAATCTATCGACACAACAAATCCTCGTTCACACCAATTGCAACATCTGATCAGCGATTTTATTACATACACACCGTTTTGATAGGACCTTTACCAACATCAAGAGGAAACCGGTATTCCCTCACAATTGTGGATAGGTTTACCCGATGGCCTAAAGTAACGCCAATTACAGCAACGACAGTAGCACGTTACCTAGTCAATGGATGGATTGCAAGATTTGAAGTACCCACAGAGTTAGGCCGACAGTTCGAATCATCAGTATTCCACGAACTCTTCCAATGGTTAGGCGTAACACACCTAAGAACCACACCGTATCATCCACAGACTAATGGGATGGTTGAACGCTTACATCGTACCCTGAAAACATCCATAATGTCCTGATTAGATTGCGTTCCACCTTAAAAACCGATATTAGAGCTTCAGCCGCTTAACTAGAATTTGGCACCTGCGTCAGACTTCCTGGAGAATTTTTCATGGAACTGCCAAAGTTGGTGAATTAGTCTGAGTTCGTAAAGTTCCTGCAACTTGCCATAATAAAGGTACATTTTTCATTCAACAAGATCTTACTAATTGTACACATGTTTTTGTAGGGCACGATGCTGTTCCCCCTTACCACGGCCCATTTGAAGTTTTACGAAAAACACGAAAATACTACTTCACCGACAACGTCAAAGGGAGAACAATCAAGATATCCGAAGACAAGCTCAAGGCTGTCTTCCTCACAAACGATGAAGTTCAAGGGGTAGGTACGCTGCAGACATCAACAGCACCTGATACATCAAGTTAGCCGTCAGCAGTGACGTGTATGAAAAAAAAATCGGAAAATACTAATAGAGAATGAAACAGACATTTCCACCAATGTAAATTACAACGAAACAAAAATGTACAATATTCTAACTTCCTTTTTTATATACACTTCTTCTCGCGTGTGCACTCGCCACATGAAGACTTTTTATATATTGGCTCAGAGTGTTAGCTCTCGATTGGTATCAGCGAAAGAAATCTCGAGTTTTCAAATTTTCAACCTCGATCAGCCGATTACATAAAGTTTCACTACTAGCCACGTGTCTGAATCGACCGCGCCATTGCATTAGAAGCACATTCTACGGTTCATTTGGAAAATTCATCTGCGTCTGAATAATCCATTTTTGATAGCCCCGCTTGTGGGCAAGTTACCGGTAAGCAAGAGAGAGGAATGGGCCAGAGATATCATCGGCACGTCATCTTTTTATCCAACCTTTATCCAATTCAGCGATAGGTTAAGAAATCTGCAACGAGGAGAACATTCGCAATGCTAATGTCCACATTTTAACAAAGTCACCAACCTGCTGCGACCTGCTCAGCCAACAAGTCGAGCAGCACCGCAGCAGAATGCTAGCATTTATGCAATAGTTCATTGAAAATCTCATAAGCAAACAATATCCAAATTTATTCCTGTGAGACTGATATGGTCAAAGGGAACGTGCGCCACCAGTGAAATTTTAAAACATGTTAATTTAGAATTTTGGGTGTAGATGAAGGCGCATATAAACATCAAATTAAGAACGTCCCCCTCAAACTTTAAACCTGACGGAATTCAAGGAGCGATTTTCAAAATTGGAAGACATTCCAATTGAAGGCTACACGGATGCTGTCCGTAATACATTAATTGGTATGCCACACATAATTTTTTGTAAGGTTGTTGACGAAGAAATCCCTCATGAAAGCTATCGACTAGACATGTCTCTCCGCCGCTCCATTGATTTTCGTTAATTACCTTTAATTCGTATATACTCTAAGTCATCGTAAGGAAATAATAGCTCTCAGCTCAAAAAGCCAGTGCTGATAAAAACCTGATTCTGAAGCCAGTATCATTTAAAAGTAAACAAAATGCGACCCCGCTCTGGCTTCGCGTTATTGGTACATTATCAGACTCTTATCACAGACACATTTTGTTTATGCTCTCGTATACATGTTTATGAAGCTCTAACCAAAAACACAATCATATGCTTCTTCAGCATGCCCTGCAATACAAACAGCTAAAGAAATTGGTTGCGGTGTAAAGGCATCAAGAATGCTGCATGCAAAGTTCGTGTTGTCGAAAGCTTAGATGATTTTCACTATGCAATCAATGGAAGCGAAACAGAAAGCTCTGTTGCTTGATCCACAGGATGCAGTAGCGGGCAACTTTTTACATTTTTTTCTTAAAATTTATTTTTCTTGATTTCTATTGCAATTACTTTTATCACCTTTCAATTTTCTTTTGAATTCTTAAATCCCATTCATCTTATTTCGATCGTTTTTAATTAATTTTGTACTAGTCTATAAATATATATTCATATACTCATGTTTCCCTCTTTCTGTAATCGTAGTACTATTTCAGTTGGCTGGGACAGATACTTTCAGAATCTAGTGATGGTTTCTCCAAACAGGAGCAAGGGCTTCAGCTTTCTGAGATTGGCATTGTTTGTGTGTCTGAAACTTGAGTCCTTTCAGACCTTATTGGTAATGAAATTACCGTGATGAATCATAATCTATGTCAGATGGAAAGGTATGCAATTTTCGGTGCTGATAGAGTTTGATGGACTGGAGGTGGAGTTGCAATTTCTTCGTTCGTCAGCCTTACGTTCTCAAAAGAACTGGACAGTTTCGTTCCGATACTCGATTTGAGTCGCTGGAAAACTTTATTTAGCCCTGTCCTATTCACTCCTTCGAAGTTCGTGTTACAATTGTCGGCTGAAAACGCTATATATTTTGAAGTTATATCCTATTTATACAGATATTTCAAAATAAAATTTCTTACAGTGTCGGAAGTTTCGTTTGGTAAATTG
This sequence comes from Eristalis tenax, assembly GCA_905231855.2. Lineage (NCBI taxonomy): Eukaryota > Metazoa > Arthropoda > Insecta > Diptera > Syrphidae > Eristalis > Eristalis tenax. The sequence continues at coordinate 58,317,141 of HG993126.1, read as the reverse complement.
CCTAAATGTATCATCTTTGTTTGAATTCGTACGTCCTTATCAAAGTATTGAACTAATATTCGAAACATATGAATGTTACCGTGGTTACTGCCATCGGTAGAGATTGATAAGAACGAAGTCTTAGAAACAAAATTGAAAATCATTTAGGCTGATGATGTTTTTTTGTACACACGACATAGAATTGCCATACGCGGAAAAGTGTACACCGATCTACACGTAAACACAATAAACACATGAAAGGAAGAGTGGATGGAAAGTATGGAGGAAAGAGAACAAAAGAAAAATAAGAGTGTTACTATTTTTGGTTTTTAAGTAGGTTATCAGATAATAAATACTTAGGTATTTATAAAAAGTACATAATTGTTTTGTAATTTAGTAATAAATTATGAAGAAGTGGACAAAAGTAAACCCAGCAAATTAAAGAGAACAAAAAAGATCCAGATGAAAAAAGAGAGTGCATATAAGATCAACGGCAAAAAAGACGACACGTCCTCTTTAAAAGCGATGCTATGGAAACGCTATCGTAAGGGTATCTTTCGAAACATAAAAATTGTATGTAAATCCCTGCATACGTGTCCTATCATAACTACTTATTCATAGAGTTTTCTGCTGCTAACGACTCAATTCTTATTGGGTTGTTTACAGACCTAATACAATTTTTAATTTATGCAAACTTACATACATAGCTACTCGAAGCCATTCCCAGAAAATTCTGAATTTCATTTTTTCATCGAATAGCCATTTTGGGTTGTTACTTTAGATCGAAAGACAAAGCATAAGTTTAAGTTTAGCTTATAGTGCCCGCAGAGGGACATTCACCATCATTGTTCGTCTAACTACTTTTCAGCATTTTCGTCTAGTATTTAAGTATATCATGAATTCAATAATAAAAATTAAGAAAAAAAAAAAAAAAAAAACATTTCCTTGACCGCCCCGACTTAAGAAATCGCGTTCTTACAGAGTCTGACCTAATTGATGACCTAGGATCACTAAACTTGTTCCCTGTTAACTCAGTCATTCCAACCCATTTTGGTGGTACATCAAGCACCCCGCGGCTATTCGTTAGTGAGTTTTACGAGCAGTTGTCAACTCCCGGCTTTTCAAAACATGATCTCTACCTAACTTTTGATTTCATCTTCAGTATGTCTTCAAGTCCAATACAGTTCAGGGACTTTAATAGCATAGACCTTGCTGTGCTCGAAACAGACATACGTGATATTAACTGGGAACAAATTTATTAATTTTCTTCATTAAATCTTCAAATTGAGTTTTTAAACTGGTCGAGATCTACGTCGAACTACCCATACGAACGAAAACGTTTAAGACTAACCAAAATTCCTGGTTGACCCTTGATATTCGACACCTTTTGCATAAACGCGATGAAGCTTAAACCAAGTAGAAACGTTTCAGAGCGGAAGATATTCCTAGAACTTATCGCTCACTTCGTAATAAAGTTGCTTGCGAAATACATGCGGCCAAAATTAGTTTTTAGTCAAGACGGTTGAATCCCTCGTTAACAGGAAAACACTTATGAAAGAGACAGCAAAACTGCAGACTTCCATATAACGTTGACGGAAATGAGCTAAATAGGAATTTCGTATTCCATACCACTTCTACTGGTGGCCCCCCGGTCCAAATTATACCACAACTTCACACGCTCTTTCCCCTCCAAATGAATGTTTCGCTTTCTCTAGTATCCAACGGATTGACGTAGTTGAGAGCTGGCTCTCAATTAAATCCAATGCGGTTGGTGTTGTCATGGTCCACACATTTAACTTCTAAGCAGATCGGTTTTCGCCCTAGGCATAGCTGCCTTCTTGGAGTTGTCGATGACATTAGGCAAAAAATTGATATAGGTCATCTTTCCTGTCTGATACTTCTTGATTTCTCTAAGGCGTTCGGCACCGTTAATCAACCCATTTTGTGCGATAAGTTACCCAGGAAGTAAAATTTTTCAAACTCCACAATCTGTCCAGTATCCTCCTACTTGGGTAATCTTCAACAGAAAATTCCTTGTCGGATTTTCTTCAAAATCCGTCTGGCGTGCCTCAAAGTTCCATTCTAGGGCCTCTTCTATTTTCTTCATATGTTAATGAATTACCATCCATCCTTTCGTATTGCTCTGTGGGAATGGTTTTCGCAGACGACTTTAAATTGTATTTATCTATAAATAGTTTAACTGATTGTAATAATTTCCAATTGGATATCGAATAGACTAGAGCTGAATATTCAAAAATGTAGTATTTTTACGTCATATCGAATTACATCCCCGATTGTCTATGATTACTTCATAAATGATCATAGACTTAGTCGCCTAGAAGAGGTTAAAGATCTGGGTGTAATTTTTGATACTAAATTAAATTTTTCATTCCATTATGATTATACAATTGCAAAGTCTAACGCTATGTTAGGTTTTCTGAAAAGAAATAGTAGAGATTTTCCGGATATAACTAGTCTTAAGTCCATCTATTGTTCGTTAGTCAGACCGTATTTAGAATATTCTTCCATCATTTGGGATTCCCCATATGATACACAAGAACTAAGATTCGAAAGAGTACAAAACAATATCACGAGATTTGCTGTCCGTAAATTATATTCCTTCGAAGAACTCCCTAAATATGACGATAGATGTAAAATAATAGGCTTTGCAAACCTTAAGTTTCAGGCGTAAGGCAGCGTCAGCCATGTTCATCCGCGATATTATTAATTGCGGTGTAAATTCATTAGATTTACTTTTTCTCATGAATATATATACATAGAACCAACTATGTTTATAATGAACCTTTTACAATATGTATAAACACTTTTAATGAACTTTGTAACAAAATTGATTTTAGCTTGTCTCGATTGGAGTTTGAAAAATGTATCCATGCAGTATTCTTTAGTTAATACTGTTCATTTTATGTAATCTATGAGATGCAAAATCGGGATTCTTAGTCGCGCAGCAAAAATCTGCTGTGTAAAGCTATACTGAGAGTTAAAACTTAGAGAACGTAGTGTTTTGTGTGCTCTGCGATGAAATGTACCAGTGCATAAACCACATAAACTCTGATTTGGATACAATTTTCAACTGGGAGAGTCAGAATCTATTATTTATTAATCCAAAAGTATCTAAATGTATTCTTATATATATATAGAAAGCATGTGAATACATCCCTGCTTCCTCTGATCACAATTAACAACGGACCTATTAAGTACGTGGATACTGCCAAAAACCTTCCTGTGATTTACGACTCAACTCTAACCTGGCATGATCACATAAAAAGTTGCGTCGCCAAAGCTCATAGCGTCCTCCGCTCGCTTTCGGAGTTACAACATCATACACCTATTGTAACTAGATCTCTGTTAGTCAAGACCCTCATATCACCTATTCGTACTTACGGATGTGAAGTTTGTGGAAAATGTGACGAATCTAGTAAACATAAGCTAAATGTTGCATATAACAATTTTGCTGACCACTTTTCTCATCTCTGCAAACGTATCTGTGGTCTCTCATTTGATAGCAAGTTCCGTTTCATCAATATGTTACATCACATCATACACACTCGTCAACATCAAAACCTATTTAACCGTATAACGTTTTGTCAACACTACTCGGGTTTGGAACGCAACATTAGTGAAATCAAAAATAAAAAAAGATTTAAAAAATAATTAAAAATACCTCTTGCTAACTCGAATTAAATTAATGAAATGAAATGAAAAAATTACACGTTGTATATTGTATTAAACCGTCGATTATATTTTGCTTTCCATGTAATTTATTAGCTGATCTTCTTCTTCTTTGTTTGGCGCTACAGTCCGGGGTGGATCTGGGCCTCAACCAACAAGCCTCTCCAGCCAGCACGATCTTTCGCTGTCTCCAGTTGTGCACACCAAGTCGGTTGAGGTCCTTCTCCACTTCTGTGCGCCATCTTGTTCTAGGACGCCCTCTTATGCGTTGTCCCAAAGGCTCGGAATCGAAGACTCTTCGGGCCGGAGCTGTGGTGTCAATCCGCTCTACGTGACCTAGCCATCTTAAGCGTTGGATCCGAAGACGCTTAACTAGGTGCATGCCGCTGTACAGCCCGTACAGTTCGTGGTTGAATCTCCTTCTCCAGACGCCATCAATACAAACAGGACCAAAGATCGCACGCAGAACTTTTCTCTCAAAACGACCAAGAGCTTCTTCATCCGCTTTCAATAGCGTCCATGTCTCTGCGCCATAGAGCAGGACGGGGATGATTAGGGTGTTATATAATGTCAACTTGGTGTTTCGAGAGATGGCTCTGTTACTCAATTGCCTCTTGAGCCCAAAGAAACAGCGATTGGCAAGAGTAATTCTGCGCTTGATCTCGGTACTGGTGTTATTGTCCCTGTTTACTGCAGAGCCAAGGTAGACGAAGTCCTTGACTACCTCAAAGTTTCTGCTGACCATTATGACGCTCTGTCCGAGTCGTCGATGTTGTGCATCCTTTCGTGATGACAGCATGTACTTTGTTTTGCCCTGGTTAACTGCCAAACCCATTTTAGCCGCTTTCGCTTCAATGCTAGCAAAAGCCTCATTGACAGCTCGCTGTGTTCGTCCAATCACGTCAATGTCGTCCGCGTAGGCAAGCAGTTGAACGGATTTTTGGAAGATCGTGCCTCTGGTGTTGACATTTGAGATTCGCACGATCTTCTCAAGTATGATATTGAAGAAATCACATGACAGCGTGTCGCCTTGTCTAAAACCTTTTTTGACATTGAAGGTCTCGGTGAGTGCGTTACCGACCTTGATGGAGCAGCGAGAGTTCTCCATCGTCATCCTGCACAATCTGACGAGTTTGGCTGGAATGTCAAAACTAGACACGGCATTGTATAGCTCGTCTCTATGCACGCTGTCATATGCGGCATTGAAATCGACGAATAGGTGGTGGGTGTCGATCTGCATCTCGTGGGTTTTTTCCAGGATCTGCCGCATTGTGAAAATTTGGTCGATGGTGGACTTTCCCGGCCTGAAACCACACTGATAAGGACCTATCAGGTTATTGACGAATGGTTTCAGGCGTTCACACAAGACGGCAGAGAGGATCTTGTACGATATGTTAAGGAGACTGATCCCTCGATAGTTGGCGCAGTCAAAAGGATCTCCTTTCTTGTGGACCGGACAAACGACGCTGAGATTCCACTCATCGGGCATGCTTTCCTCCGACCATGGGCATGCGCCCAACCAGATCATCTCCAGCTGCTTTAAACAGTTCCGCGGACAGTCCGTCCGCTCCAGCAGCTTTGTTCGACTTTAGTCTAGATATTGCTATCTTGACCTCGCCTAAGTCGTGCTCGTGCTCTTTCTTTTTCCTTCTGAGAAGCCGGTTCTCTTCCTTTCTCTTCTGCTCGTAGAGCTCACGAACAGCTCTCGTTGTTCGATGAAGAGTTGCCTTGTAGGCCTCCTGTTTGGCTGCATGTGCCTGCCTGCACTCGTCGTCAAACCATGGGTTCTTCTTTGGTGGTGTCGTAAAACCCAGCACATCAGTGGCAGCTTCTTTGATGGCTTCTTGACAACGTCTCCATTCCTGGTCTATTGTGGTTGTAGGCAGGGTCGAACTTTCGGAGAGTTTCAGGGAGACTCGGTCGGCAAAGTTCCTAACGATCGATTGCGATTGTAGCTTTCCAACGTCAAAACGAGGTGTCCTGTCTCGACTCCGTATTTCTCTCGATATCCTCATTCTTACCTTGGCTACAACAAGAAAATGATCCGAGTCAATATTGGCTCCTCGGAAAGTTCGGACATCGAGAATATTGGAGGAGTGTCTGACGTCGATCGCAATGTGATCAATCTGGTTGACGGTTGATTGATCAGGTGACCACCAGATCCCTTTATGGATGTTGAGGTGTGGGAACCGTGTGCTCATTACAGAGAGGTTACGCCCCGAGGCGAAATCCACCAGCCTTAGTACGTTTCCGGATGAGTTGTCGTGCAGGCTGTGTTTTCCGATAACCTTAGCAAAGATTTCTTCCTTGCCACGCTGTGCGTTGAGATCTCCTAGAACAATCTTGGTATCATAGCTGGGGCATTGATCGTATGTTCTTTCTAGTTATGTTATGCTTTATAGCAGTCTAGGGCCTCCGCTAGTTCATCGGCTGCACGTGGTCTGTTAAGGGACCTCACATTCCACGTGCAGAACCGAAAGTCATTGTCCTTTTTCCGTTTGCAAGGGTTGTCAACAGTAGATTCTTCCGTATCCGAGGCAGGTTGTTGTTTCTGAACTCGTATTTTTTTAGTTAGTTGATCACAATATGTTTTTAAAAGATATTGTATCTTAATGTGTAAACTCTCGAAGTAAATGAAAATAATAATAAAAAATACTTTACTGGTCCAATGAAAATTCCAACACGGAGGCAATTGTCAAATATGTGGAGCATAAATATCTGCGAGGCAAGACTTGCTTCTTTTCAACCACAGCTATTGTTATAGATCTTATTTTAATTTCGCCAAGGAAAAGTAGATTTTTATGGAGCGATGGTAACCAGAGGACAGCCTGAGGTGTAGGTGAGACATCAATGATATTCGGATCGAAAAGTTCACCCTGCTGTCTGTATATTGAGAACCCTAACACCATAACATCTGACTGGTTAAACATTATTATGGCGACAGTTTTGACACAGATGAAGAAGCTATCGCTACAGCAAGAGCCGTTGTAAGTAAGACCGGTTTTGAGTTACGTGGGTTTATATCGAACTCAATGAAATTTAGAAATGCGTTTGATAATCACGGATCTAAATCAAATCTTACAAATACTATCCATAATAATTTCTTTCGAGCAAGTGACCGTGCTCAAGTAGTGCAACTGTCTGGCATAAAACTGTAGGTACCTTCCACTGGTGAGAGAACAATAGCACGCACAACACCGAGTGGTTGTTGAGAAGCTGTTGGGCTGTAGCGCCACCCATATTATATTATTATAATAATTTCACAACTTGGAAGATATTTGGAATGTATTGAGATCCGAAGAACAATAGGTACATTTACATTATCAAATTTGAGAGAGTGCTCCAAGCGGTATTACAATGGAAAAGGCGGTCAACTAAAAGCCAGGTCTTGGGACTTATTTGCCATGTTTATATCCTCTTGGGTTCTTGCGTAATAGTATGATTTTCTCAAAAATTCTTCTTCTACAAAATTAAAGAACTTGATTCCAAGTTACTACCATGTCTCACATTTTCTCGCAATTTAATGCTAGCCTCACTTTACAAATGCCTGTACCGATATTTAGCTGCACTCTTTGGTTGATACAATCGAAGTTGCAATGTCAACTATTGCTTACTGGCGCATATCATATAAAGGCGAAGTCAAAAAAGTATTTGTTATGGGAAAAATCAAAATATAGCCCTGTGGGGATCCATAACTCCTGATGAAGGTCAATACTCAGCGAACACCATTATGAACACTTGTCATGCAAGCACCTGCTGGATATCGTTCAATCTCAATTAATCATGGAATGGACGCAAATAGGAGTAGTCGACAAGAATCATTTATTATTAGTTTTTCGGTGAGTGAATAAAGACCTGTCAATTGTTAAGAACGAATCCTTTATTTAATATAATAATTTCAGGGTCATTACATTGGCGACGAGGTAAATTTATCAATCTATATTTGAAAATTATTCTGTAACCGAAGATAATCTATAATATTTTGATGGAGGAATGTGTAGATTATTATTCACAATTTGATTGGCTATTGAATTCAATTTCGGTTTCTTTTCTTTAGTTAACAGAGTTGGGAAAGAGACATTTAATGGACGTTAATGATAATGAATTGAGTGTCTAGCATTAAATTGCAAATAAGAATGTACAACTATTGCTTTTTAGCACGAGTGTACAATTTCTCTGCGGGGCTATATGTAGAGAATGATTCGACAAGAGTGGGAAAAGTGGCTTAAAGCTTACACTATATCTGGCAGCTGAAGAGATCACCGATTAAAGGAAGAAGAGGAATAAACTATTACATTTGGGAGGTACTCAACTTCAGAACGTAATCTATAACATTCCGGGGGCATTGTGTAACCTGTCGAAAGCAGGAGAGGCACCTTTTTCACTCTGCGAACTCAGACAGCAAAGTGCCAATTTGGGAATATAAGGAAACAAATTCCGGAAATAAATTTGCGCCTACAGACCTAAATTAACGACTTTTGAAAAAGGAGCGTACCCTAGACCCCTAGATCATCGAAATAAGTCATGTGTATGAAGAAATCAATGAGTCCGAGGTCATGATACAATCACTACTTTTACAGAAATCAATCTTGTTGTTTCTAATGGGAAATTCATGGGAGAATGTAGCAGATGTGAGTATCTCTAAATTAAATGCTCTAAAGTTGGAACTTGATGTCAATCAATTTCACTTTCAATCGATAGATCTGTAAGGCCTGTTGAACAGTCAATAAGGAGGATTCCATCCGCCTTTGAAGAATAGATGGAATCTAAATTGACAGAGGCCGTTGCTCGAGATATTATAGAACACGTTTCGGCAACCAGTCGCTGGATATCTTCTATTGTCGTTATTTTATCTGAGACATTAGGTTGTGCATTGACATAAGACAAGCCAACCTTGCTATATATCGAGAATATCATACGCCACTAAAGTTCGACTCTTTCGATTTAGGGCGCAAAAAAATAACAAAGGGCACAAACTACAAAATATTGTAGTTTTTGGTTGCACCGCGGAAGAGGATGACACTAGCCTGAAAGCTGTTTTAGAAACCTTCAAAGAATACAATGCGACATTAAACAAAGATAAGTGCGTCTGGATAGTATAGATAAACATAAAATTTCGTGGGCAGATTTTGTCGACAGATGGAATAAACCCAGATCCTGAGAAGTTCAGAACCGTTCTGGAATTCAGTCCACCATCCAGCAAAGAGGAGATAAGGAGTTTCCTAGGTATGGTAACATACGTGAGTTAATTTATTCCTGACGTAGGAGCCATAACAGAACGACTCCGGACACTGACAAAGAAAGATGAAAAATGAATTTGAAATGAAAATCAGGACAATTCATCTCAGAGACTAAAAAATCAATTAGCAAGAATGCCGACTCTTACGACCTTCGATCCGAAAAAAATAATTCGATTAATGATGAATTGATGAGATCCCGGTAGCGTTCGTCGCTGTTCTCTTACAATTTGAGGGTGATTGGCCACATGTTATATCATTTGCTAGTAAGCGCTTGTCCGAGCTCCAAAGAATGTACTCGCAAACAGAAAAGGAAAGTCTTGCATTGGTTTGGTCTGTGAAACGGTCTTACTATGGCTGGTATAGAATTCGAGTTTAAACCATTGGAGGCGATTTCTAAACCGACGTCGAAGCCTCACTGCATTGAACGCTGTAGTGTTGCTTAAACATCGATAGTTTCCATTTTTTGACAGGATAGTATTTGCAATTTACGTAAAACCAGTTTTAAATGTTCCATTCCTTTGTATATGCAGCAACATTTTTAGGATAAATTCGACTGTTTAATACACCGATAGAAATATTTATATAAATCTAAATAAATCAGTACAAATTCGATTTTAAACTCATTTACTATCTAAGAATATGAAAATAAATAAATGCGTACATTGCACATATTAAAAATAAATAGGTTTATTCATTCATTTAACTTATTTAAAAATAAACATATAGAAACATATAGCTAAGAGAAAATATCAAAATTATGCCTCAAAAAATATTTGATTTAAATGTTTAACTTTCAATTTATTTTGCTTCTGTGTCATTACTTGTCCTGCCTTGGAAAATATCCGTTCGCAAGGCACTGAACTTGCAGGAATATACAAACACTGTTACACTTTTCCCAAAACTGTTAAATGTCAATTCTTAAATCAGTCATGGGTGTTGTAATCTTTTCTTGGGCTTGCCTTATGTTGGAAGAAAAAAATCAATTCATCAATTTTAGATTGCCTAGATGTGGATGCTTGCTGTGTAATCTCATCACCATAATCAAAATCAATTGTGCCCCGCTCACGTGTGGCATTGGATACAATAAATGATACGTATTCCTTTTGTAAGATTTGGACAGCCTGATCAGCTTCTTTTGGAGTTCTGAAGCCAAACTTCGGGTCCAACACAGTTGCTAGTATGACCGGTGTGATACGGCTTTAAGCGGTTACTTACCGACTCAAACAAAGTATTTAGTATCTCGTGGGCTTCAGCAGTTTAAATTGTTGTTTCCAAGGAGATTAACTTCCTCGTGTTAGAGGTATGACAAACTTGCTACGAATTTTTCTCCTGATATTGTGGTTGTGGCAGTTTCGAAGCACTCAAGTATCTGCAAGATTTCGTCTATTGATTAAAAATGTTCGGCGGTCAATAAAGTAGGAGCTCTTCGACTCTCACTCATAGGTATAGCCAGTTCATATCGAACTTCAGATAAACGTTGCAGCATATAATATGAGCTATTCCATCGAGTTTCCACCTCTTGAATAAGCTTTAATTCATGTTTATTGTTTTTCTTTTGAACATTTCTTAAATTATCGCTTTCTGGGGTACTACTCAGGAGGAACTTTACAATTGTATTGGCTTTCGATAAAATTGTAGAAAACGAATTCAATTTGAAGCAGTCGTACACTCTACATTTGCCATACATTTGTGTAAAAGGTATGTAGAATTTTTAAAAGCTCCACTGTTTTCACCGTACTCTGAGTGTTGTCTGTCACCATCGCCACCACTTTTTCCGGAATTTCATATTCCGCAAGTATGCTATTTATAACCTAATATAAATAAAAAAATTACAATGTATACATAACAGAAGATTATATATTTTATTATACCTGAGACATTGCATCAGCTGTATGATGGCCTTCAATTTTTACGACCATTAACAAAGTAAAATGACAAGTGACTGCAAGAATGCCTTCATTCCCCACACTTGTCCACATATCCGTAGTGATTGCATAGAATTTTATGGAATTGATTACTTTTCTCAGTTTTTGTTCAATCTCCTTGCATTGCCGAAGAATCAATACCGTCTTCAAAGCCGATCTATCTGGCAATTCGTACATGTTGTTCAAAGCATGTGCGAACTTAATAAATCCGACGTGATCGGAAGTTCGAAGGGGCATGAAATCACGTACGATCGAAATACGTTTTCAGTGAGCATACATTTCTTTGTTTCGGACTTGGAGTTTTTTCTACTAAATTGCTTTCTGATCCGATTGGGTACTGAAGCTCCATCCTGATCTAATCGTAACGGTGTCTCTGTATGTTTTTTAAACTCACTCGGGTGTTTTCTTTTGAAGTGGTCTGGTTACTGGTATTCCCTGAATGTTTATATTCGTGCTTGCACAAGGAACATTTTACAAATTTTCCCCACACCACGGATTTTTTTCTTGATGTTGACATCGCTGACTACCTAGAAACATATATAGAAGTCACTGCTGCATTTCGCTGTTTGGCAATAACACTTTAGGAAAAAATTACCACGTACACTGCTTATTCACTTCAACTTTAATTAGTAAATATACGCCAAAGAGGAAGACAACAATTTTGTGAAAATAAGAAAAAGCAGCTAAATATCGCTTACTTGGTATGAATGATTTTGCATTATTAATATTGAAAATAAAAGATCTTAACCCGGTGAAATTCAGAACATAAGTGAGTATTGACAGACAATTTCTATCCAATCTGCAGGCAAAAATTATATCCGTTGTGCGCAAAACCCGTCATATAACTAATATCCATTGCGTGCACCATGGAGTCGATAAGCAAAACCCTTTATTCAAATTAAAAAAGTAATTATAAAAACATATAAACAACAAGTATGCGCATGCACTGGACCTGTAAATATCCTTTGTAAATACATCGATCGAAACCACTTATAAGTTTCGTAGTTCAGTTCCTACAGTTTATTACCACAATGTTTACAACGTAAACATGATAAGAAACCATTTCGGCAGCATATATGCAGACCCATACTTTTTCAGATTCATTATCTGACAAAAACAGAAGACGAAGACTTTTTATTTACTGACGAAGAATTACCAGAGAAAACCAAAGAGAGAGGGTGACAATATGTCCAGTTAAATGCATTTATCTTGAAACATACAAATAAAAAATTTGAGAGGTTTGAATGTTATGAGCGTTATAACTATCGATAGTCCTTCGATAGTTTTCAACTATCGACTATCGCGTATAATCGCAGGCTGTAGAGAGCTTTTGGAGATGTGTAATGAGTACGCGGACGGTGTTATGGATCGAATTGTTACTGGTGACGAAACATGGGTCCACCACTATGACCCTGAAAGCAAACAAGAGTCCATGCAGTGGCATAAAAAAGGAAGAGACCCCCCGAAGAAGTTCAAAGTCACTCCGTCTGCCGGGAAGCTCATGGCCACAGTTTTTTGGGACTTAAAGGGAATCTTGCTCATTGACTACAAAAAAAATCGTAAATTCAATTTATGCTAAAATACACATCATAGCCATGAGCACAGTACAGATCCTTTCCTATTCCTTTCTGGTATCCACGTTCTGCAAAAAAAAAAAAAAACAACGCAAGCAAGCGACGAGTTTCACTATTGCAGGAACCACACTTTTTTTTTCTGGGACCGAAAAGTTCACAAGTATGTCCAGTAAATAATTTAAAGTTGGTTTTTTAGACTGTAGTATTGTTGAAATCTGGAGAAATACAAATGTATTCATTTATTTTAACGAACGCTCAACATTTTTGTTTACATAGAAGGGTTCACGCAACTCCAAAGGATTAGAATAATCTCTTAAATGGCTATGCTGTGCTGTGCTCATGGCTATGATGTGTATTTTAGCATAAATTGAATATTCTCGGTATCCATATGAAGGAAAATGCGAATTCAATTTCAATTGTTTTTATTTTTCAATATAATCTCCCCTAACATCAATGCATTTGTTACATCTTGAGATAAGCTTTTTTAAACCCTCAAAAAATAAATTTCCTCTTTCTCTGCAAAATACCCATTTATTGCCGACTTGAGTTCTTCATCATCCGAAAATCTTTTTCCACGAAGACATTTTTTCAAATCCGGAAACAGGAAATAATCACTAGGGGTAAGGTCTGGACTATAGGGTGGGTGTTGGATTTCTTCGAAACCACAATCTCGCGCAGCAGCCTTGGAAACTCCCGCCGTGTGTACAGGAACGTTGTCATGAAGAAGCAACACACCCGCTGCGAGTTTACCCCGTCTTTTCATTTTAATTTCCTCCCGCAAATTAGGCAAAGTGGAAGCGTAGGATGTGGCGTTGAAGGTTTCACCTTTTTTTTTGTACTCAATGAGCAAGATTCCCTTTGAGTCCCAAAAAACTGTGGCCATGAGCTTCCCGGCAGACGGAGTGACTTTGAACTTCTTCGGGGGGTCTCTTCCTTTTTTATGCCACTGCATGGACTCTTGTTTGCTTTCAGGGTCATAGTGGTGGACCCATGTTTCGTCACCAGTAACAATTCGATCCATAACACCGTCCGCGTTCTCATTACACATCTCCAAAAGCTCTCTACAACAGGCGATTCTCACTTTTTTCTGAGGCGCTGTGAGCATTCGTGGCACCCACCTTGCACTGACCTTTGAAAGGTTAAGATGGTCATGAAGAATGGTGTGAATGGTACCAATTGAAAGCTTGGTGATCTCTGCCATCATTATCACCTTTATTCGGGCATCCTCAAGAACAAGTTTTTCGACTTTGATGCGGGGGTCGTCTTCAATGCTCTCTCTGCCTCTCTTGAACTCACTTGACCACTTTTGCACAGTTGATAATGAAGGTGCGGAACCCTGGCAAACAGCCACCATCTCTTCATGAATAGTTTTTTGACTTTTTCCTTGCTTAGTGAGAAATTTAATTACAGAGCGATGCTCAATTTTCACCATCATCGTCTCAGTTGCCATAATGATTCTGTATAACTAGAGATAAAACGCGAATTAATAATATATGAAATTTTACATTTATATTTAAAAATTAAAATTAAAACCATGTATTACGCTAAGATCTAGATTTATTGAAACATTTGTGCTCTCCATTTTTGTGGTAAGTTAGGTTTTCTCTAGCAAGTACTCCTCGCTGACTCCCAGGCATAGCTCATATATACTAACTCCACCTACTCTTTCGCCATCCATAGAAGCTGTTTGTTATGTCTACTCACCTGATTGTTGACGCAAACAGAAGCATTACTCCATGCTTGGTTTGGGGCGAGTGCATACAACTTTCAATTGCATTGTGTCAGTTGATCGTGCTCGTTTAACAAAACATAATTTGTGTGACAAGAACGATGCAATAAAGAAAGATCATTATCTTTTTGGGTTTTTTGGTTTTGTTCTGAATGTCGGTGATTTCGCCGTCCTTAATTTCGCAGTCGATGGTTTTGCCAATTCCTTTAATGATTCCTACAAGATTTTCGTTTCGCGTTGGGGGTATGTTTTTTATTTCGTTATTGCTCTGCTGTATATAGCATTTGCTGTTCCAAGTCATATAATAGTTTCATCTTTTTTCGTATTGTCTTCTTTAAGCTCAGTAATTAGCTTTTCCTAAACACTCCATGAGATTGTTGTTTTGCGCTACATTAAAGTTGAGTGTATCATATTTGTTTGCAAAGATCTCACAGTTGCTCGCCATCCTTCTCTCATTTCCGCTCTAATATTTTGTATGCCTGAAAAGACCGACGTGTTATTGTCACTAGCAAAGTTCAATGCAGTAAGGAAGTATAATAGAGACAGCCAACTTCACAGCTGATTGACCCCTAGTCCAGAGGCTTTTTGACAGTTATACACGAAATAACGTGAACGCCGTTCTCTGATTAGTCAATTTGGCTTTAGAAAACGATTTAAAAAATCAAATGGGGGGGGGGGTCAAATATGTTAAGGGGGCAACAAGTATCTTTATGACACTTCATTTCTAGTTCAATGCAACGGGACTAGTTGTAATTTCGGTGTGCGCTCTCTTATTGTCTTGCACATTGGTACCGAAATGCTTTGTGTGCGATGTCTTGTACCTTAGTATAATTGAAGTGCATTTGATGAGAACAATTGTCGCACACCAAGAATTCGCCTTCAATAGAGAGACTTTCCTTACAATGTGAGCAAACATTTTGAATGGTTAAATCAGATTTCAGAAACCAATACAATGTTAGACGGACAAAAAATTGACAGGGGTTGTGCGGTAGGGAATATTACAATCCCAAGAATAAGCTAAAGTATTTTTTTACTTCTTCAATATGGACGGGACATGTTTTCCCGACCTCATCTCTTAGGAAATCATCGATTATTCCTTGGAAAATGCGGGTTATGTTTTTCAGCCCAAAGAAAAGTTTGCAGAACTCTTTTCTTCCTTGTATTATGTACAGATATTATTAACACTCATGCACTATAAATTCAATCATTTCTTCGTTGATCCATTGTAATGGATAACCCCTTTATCGCATCTACATGCATGAGGTGTGACACACCTAGTAGTCACTGCACTCGCTCCGTGGATAGAGTTTACGAAAAATGGTTTATGAATATTCTTTACAGCCCACAGAGTGTTAAATCCCTTGATATTATTTTTCGCAAAACCTGAAGAAGTTTAATTTCCCTACCTGCTAATGTCCTTTTGAAGTACGACAGGAGGGATTTTCCCCCAATAATTAACCTCAGACTCATTCGAATTCCTAAGTTCGATTGCTGTGTCGGAAAGATCCTCTAATCGGAACTATCACTGTGTTCCCAATAACGTCCACTTTCTGTGGCATTATGTCTCTGTTGTGTTAAGAAATTAATTATTTGTACTTTAGACAATGTTTGTCTCCCTTTCTATTTTAATCGGTCTGTTCTGATTATTGAACAGAGGAATCTAATTATTTGAAGGCCGGCTGGCCTGGTTGGTAATTGTTTTGAGAAAAACGGTTATTACCAAAGACGTGCATATTTGATTCTGGTCTTCTATAGTGTGAGCGTGTTGGTACAACATACATTGCGGTTGTTCAACCAAAGTGCACATACAATGAGGAACGACGGCCGTTCTTAAAATGTTACTGTCAAATGTATTTCCGATATGTAACGGGCTTGATTTGCCTCCAGCATGTCGCCCGGTTTAGAAGAGAATATAACGTCTCCCATTGGTCTGTTAAGACCTGAAATAATAGTATTCTTAAGGGTTGTCTATACTTTTGACTTAGTGATGAGATTACCGACAGATTTCCCTCATAAGTCATTGTTGTTTTATTTACATCCTGCCTTGTCGTAGGGTCGATATTTCCTGCTCAATCAGGCGTATTGGTCGTTCATCCTAATATGTAAAATCGAGACGAGTCATTCAGACAAATTTAAATTCGAGGCACATTCAAAACAGAATTGAACGAAGACAATACAGAGGTAAGCGGAATCCACTATTTTATTTCGCACAATTGCAACCGTTTGATAGGGCTTCGAACTCCCGTCATAACTTTTGCAAACTCTGTATGCCGCAAACGCAGTCTGTCTCCATGAGACATAGTGGATTTGATCCTCATTGAATTTCGGTAAGGACTTAAATATATCCAGTGACTCTTCACACGTTTTATTCGCCTGAATTGTAACCGGTTTCGTCATCCACACACCATCTATTATCAGTAACTGGGAGTTGTTATACTCACCAAGATTTCGTTATTTAAGGTTTTCTTTTTATGCTAAGAACCAATCCCGCCGGAATTAAATCATTAACAAATTGTTTGCGTATAATATAACTTTATTGGGACGGAATTTCCCTCAACTTTAAAATATCCATATATAAGTGACTTGAGTAAATTAAATTATTTAGGAATTAATAAAAGAAATATGAAAGTATTTTTTTTCCACAGAACAAGCTAAATTTATTCAGATTATCTCGGCTGGCTTTCGTCATCGGTTGTGGCATCTTCACTGACTTGGCTTTCGTCAGTATCAGTAATCATCATATCCTCCTTTATTAAACATGGACGCCAATTTTCCCTGATTCTGCTTCATACGTTCTTCTTCAACTTCTCGTAGTTGTTTCATATATACGCCCCTTTTTTTTAATTCATTTTTATTCCACTAATCCGATCGACTTACATTCTAGACAAAAATGCTTAAAACTAGTTGGACGAACATTGTTACTATTTCTAACTTACTGGCCCTCCGCGGGCACTCTAAGCTAAACTTAAACTTATCCTATGTCTTTCGACTTAAACTAAAAATTCATATGATTAAGACTAATTATCTTAACTGTACATTTAAGTATTAAGAAAAATTGTTTACAAAAAAACTTAATGAAAGAACTTTTTTTTTTAAGTAAAACCTATATACTAACTTACTATATATACGCCTCTTTGTTACTAACTAAGATTTCCTTATAACGCGAGACAGAGCTTGTTGTGAAAATTACTTGCTGGCTCATAAGCAAATAGCAACTCGTGTCCGGTTTTCCCAGTAATCTCATGACGGATATTATTTAATCGCCACTGAAATGCTGGAGGATATACATCCCAATCCTTCCCATCCTTATTCTGTGACATGCAAGATACTGTAGTGTTAAATGTTCGAAAATACCGCTCTAACTCACTTACAATTCGAATGGGGACACCACATAACTGCGAGATCTCGTCTAACGTTTTGGCAACCCCTTTAGTATTCGCTGCTCGAAGTTGCTCAGTTTAATACATTTCGAGAATGAATCAAAATGAAAAGTACATAGGACTCTTCAGCGTGCCGGTTTTGAGAGCACAAATTTTGGACCCTCACCAGTCTTTTTAAAAAGTCCCCATTCTTTAACTCGTATTCCTGTTTTACATTCCTTGAATGATTCGTTGATCCCTCGTCCAGGGCCTTTATTAGATTCCCGAGTTCTGGATTTTGCTTTTGAAGTGTTACTAACCAATCAGTTTCTTGCATCCCACTTGCCTATGATCCGCCATATTGGTTTTAGAACATATTTCGGCGGCTGCATCCACGTATTGCGGCGAGTTCATCCACGTGGTCCATTAATCTTCCTGCTCTGAATAGTAGATCAAAATCATACTGCTGCTTTAAGGAGTTACAGTCAGTGTAAATAGTAAATCTCTTGCTTAGGAGATAATATTTGAACCTCTCCAAACTCTCAACCACTGCCAGTGCCTCCAATTGTGGTTGCCCTGCTTAAATAAGCGACTGCATGTTTATCGCCTTTACCATTAAGTTGAA
Organism: Eristalis tenax; assembly: GCA_905231855.2. Lineage (NCBI taxonomy): Eukaryota > Metazoa > Arthropoda > Insecta > Diptera > Syrphidae > Eristalis > Eristalis tenax. The sequence continues at coordinate 58,299,020 of HG993126.1, read as the reverse complement.
TCAAAAAAATCCTTTGAAGCATCCGTGTGAAGTTCGTGCACTGCCTTGGGTTCGTATCGCGTTAGAACTAGTTCAGAGCAAAGTTTGCGCTTTATCTCATTGCAAGCTTTTGTCTGCACCTTGCCTCACACGAAATCAACTTCCTTTCTTGCGAGATGATGTAGTCGGAAAAATCCCATTAGACCTAGAAATCTACTTCAGTCAAATTCAGTGGAGTCGGAAAATCATGAATTGTCACTAAATTCTTCTTTCCGGGACAAATTCCATAGGAACTTATTCCATTCATTTCTTTCCGTTCAATGTGAAGCCACTGCTCAAAAGAACGTTCATGAACTTTTCAAAAATGATCAAGCCTTCCTCGACACTATTTGCGGCCAGGAGCATATCATCGACATATATCTTTATATTCTTTTCTTCAATGGGAAATGTAATATTGACAATCATTGACATGAATTCGAAAGTCCAAAGGATGAAGACCGTCAGGTGTCTTGATTGTTTCGATATCGGAAGTTGGTAATACCCACCCATAAGATCTAAAACGTTAAATACATTACTGTAATGCAAGGCTTGCAATTGTTCTTCCAGATTGGGTGTTGGGACATTTTTTACGTTTTCTGATAGCGTTCAGCCTTCAATAATCTCTTTCTTATCTAACAGAACAGCATATTCTGAATTTGAGTCTTCTGTTATGTCGTTGACTTTTAATTCATTGATAATAATCTGAAGTTCTTCCGCCTGGCCAAATGAACAACCGAACAACTTCGTCGGTTTTCAGTTCAACATTCATTTCGCTCGTCTTTTGACAGTAAAAAGACAAACTCTGACATGTCGAGTTCAACGCCATTTCTAAATATGTTGAGTAGATAAACTAAAAGATCAATTTGTTCGTCCGTAGCCACGTCCTATACTTTCAAATACTTCGCCGTTATTTTGCACTTAATTCGAATCAACCTTTTTGTTGCGGCACTACTTTTGAAATCAGATTACACTGGTGTTCTGCCTTCATTAACCTTTGTCATTTCTAATGACCCCTTTTTCTTTGTTACCATTATACCTGGCTCGTCAAAATACGTTCTAGCAACTATTATGGCTGTATCCTGAGCGTCATCATCCACAACAATAACATTTGTCCTGGGCGTTACCGCACCCACTTTTATCTCTAGCATCATTTGACCAATTGCCTCACAACCGCCACCACCGAAACCTTGTAGCTCAATTATTTATTGCGTTTCACAGAGCTTGCTAACATTGACGTGATATATGACCTGGTTTCCGGCATAAGTAACATACTCGTCCTATTCCCGATGAAGTGGATGTATTGAAATTTCCTGTTCTTCGAATCAATTGCCGTTCATCGGGGAAGCATATATTGCGGAGTGCTTGGCGCTCTGTTGTTCCCATTTTTTCCTTGCCTTGCTTAAAAGCATGACTGTTATTTCCCTACGACTCCATTCTTCTGGTTTGTTTATGCATCCTTTAATGCTGACAACATATACTGAATAGATTCATGTTCGGCTATTCATGTCCTCTGAGCATGATGACAAATCTTAAAAATAGTCTTCAGTGCTAGTTGATGTTTTCCGCTCGCGCCTATTGTTTTCTACGAATAGTTGTTCGTTGTGGCGGGAAATCCCTTAATCAGTTCCCTTTTGAAAATATCCATTGACTCAAGAAACGTTCTTAGACTCTCATCCCATTTCTTCGCTTCCCCTTTTAGAAGAGCTACGGCATAAAAATGATATTCGAGTGGACCCTACCCGTAAATTTTACTTTATCTTTCAATAGTCTCAATCCACTATTCTGGCTTCAAGGTCGCTACACCCTGTTCATACTCTGTACGTAGGGCATTTAACTCGTTTAGGGACATTATTAATGAATTAAGTCGGGCAGCAATTGAAGTGCCACTCCTTACTTCAATTGCCTCATCTACCCGATCACTAACTCCACTTAATCGAGAATTCTCTTCTTTTAGCTGTCTAGTTCTGCTAGATTGGACTCCTCGGTCACAATCTTCCTCTTCCGCTTCGATTGAGAGTTCATTGCAGGTTTTATAACACTGTGTTCTAAATCAAAACAGTGTGTACTTTCCCCCAGATTAGAAGGGACCAACTGTTTGCACAACAGGACCGCAACGAACAGCCTCCCGTATCCATGAGACACTAATGGTCCTGAGCATCTACCACCGTCATGAAAGAACTGGTGTCAACATATGTCATGATCTTGATATGCTTAATGCGCTCTTATCAAGACATACTTATGTGGCAGGACATAGAGTCCGATCGACAGGATAAAGCAGTCGTCAAATTGCTAGAGGAAAATGCAGAGTCACTCCCTGATTGTGATTTCCCAGCCCCAGCCCACCATCGATACTTAATTTCTTTCTGGCTACCTCAAACCTGGTAAACCACCTACCAGAGATCCTGCGAGATACTAACGTGTGATTCCGATCACGAGGCGGTCAAAATGGTAATCAACTTGGAAAATCCGATATTCAAAAACAGCCGAACATAGAGGGACTCCGTTAACCTACATCAGGCGGATGTAGCTAAGCTACAAGAGGACACACTGGCGAACATCCACATTCCGCCAATAAGGAACCTCACCAATACGGAGATTGAGACAGCGATTGAAGGACTCAATCAACAATGCCTTAGACCAGCAAAAAAGGCCCAGGCCAAGCAGAGATAGGTGTAGTCACTTACCTGTACATATCCAGAACCTTTATCACCACAGGCAAAGGCTGATGAAAAGACGAGTACGAGTACACCACCGGGAGCTGAACACACGAGGCAGCGACGACCAAGCTGTTCTCAATGAGTTGAACTGCACGAACATCATGTTTCGCAACGCGGTATAAATGCACAACAATATACAGGTGCAGAACATGCTCCTCAAGATGCAAGCAGGACCCGACACATTCGAACAAATCTACCAAATCATCAGTAAGAGGAAGTAGCTGCCACAAACACTGAAAATAAGCGAAGGAGATGCAAACCCGCCGGCGGAGAAAGCAGAAGCATTTCCATCCTTTTTCGAAGGCAACTTTCAAGCATCCGCCCGATGGCATGGAATTTTGACGCAGAAATCTCCACCTACGTCAATGCACTTGAGAATCCATCCGCACCAGACTTCATCTTCAGCGAAACCAACCCAGTGGACGTTCTCACAGGAAGAAATGATCTCCCAACGGCCGAAGAAATTGCGGGAATTATTCAACGTAGCTCAACGAGGAAAGCAGCCGGGGCTGACAATATTTCGAATTTCGTCATGAATGGAATACCACAAACGATGATACTGATACTTCTCGCCATCATCATGAACAATTACATCCACAATTGCTAACAACAAAGGGGAACGCTGCCAGTGTTTCAGTATACAGGCCTATATCGCTCTTGAGCAATATAAGCAAAATCCTGGAGAACCTGGTCGTGCGAAAACTCAAGCGATGGCCTACCGACCCAAACATCATTTCGGATATTCAGTTCGGGAAAAACATTCAAAGCTACATCCTCTAATGAAGTTTCACCACGATGTTGTACCTCGCCTGCTTCCTGGACTCAGAACAGGCCTCCGATACGGTCTGGATTGAGGAACTCATCCACAAGCTGAACCAGACTAGACACTCCTCCAACATCATCAGAATAATTTATAGCTTTCTGCATTCCTGCGTTCAAATTGAAGACAGCAAGTCAACAAAGCGGAGAACAAAGGCGCACAAGAATCAAAGCTGGGACCGTGCCTTTTCAACATCTACACGGCAGATCAACCACATCCAACCGACACAGTGAAATGCTGTCTATTTGCAGATGACTCGCTGACTTATGCCAACTCGATGTCACCACAGATAGCCGCGTAAAGGGTCGAACTACTATACCAAGTAGAGTATTCGGTATATGTGCTTAAGGAGACCATCCAGAGGTGGATCCAGATCAGCAGCCAAATGTCGGAGCATAAAGATAGTGCCCCCTAACGGTACAGAAATATCAACAAATGAAAAGGTCAAGTATCTTGGCGTTAACTTCACGGAAAGGTTGAAGTTCAACAGTCATTCGAAACTGACCGTTAAGAAGGCCAACCTAGACTTCCATCGCATCCATCCCTTGATGCACAAGTAAACTGGACTAAGCGGGATGACAAGCAGGTTATAGGCAGCTATACAAGTAGCTTATACGGCCGATCTTAACGTACGGCTTCCCAATATGGCACATCATCTCTAAGACCAGCATGACGAAGCTTGCAATTTCCTATAGAAAAATACTGCGAATATGTACCGGACTCACCTTCGACAAGGACCGTAAAAGGCACCAAGCAACAATTGGCTTTAGGACCAAGCACGCATCATCCCGCTGCAACAGTACATGGTGACACTGTTCAGAAAGCAGCTACTACAAATCAACAACCATTCCAACGAGGAAATCTGGAACCTGAGAAACACAACCCACGGACAACGCTACCTCAACGCGTTAAATCTGCTAAACGAGCAAAACTTTCATAGATTCGATAGCAACCATCATCGAGGCTCAATCGGCTACCACATCACCACCCCATCCCAAAAGGACCACCATGGACACACGGACTTGAACAACCCGATGTAAGCACCAGCCATTGTAGGACATATAAAATAAACTATAAACCGACAATAACAATAAACATCAAATTAAACAAAGTACATCAGTACCAACAAAGTACACCCTAACCTTTAGTTTGTAAGTCTAGTTGTAACCTCAATTGTAAAAATAATTTTCCGTTCAAATAAATTTTTAAATCGCTCGTTCGTATTGGATCGCGTGTTTGCTATAATTCCCAGAAGGACTACATTTAATGACAGCGAAAGAAAAAGGACAATGCAGACGTCTCGGTTTTTAAAAAAATTGGATTTCTTGATGTGATTGGAATTATCCTCTATTAAAGCGAACAGGCACTAAAAGTGTGCAAGGTACATGCATATGCATATGCCTATTATCTGTTCCATGGGCTGGATGTATTTGGGTTCAACCAGAGACGGCTTGGGTAAAGGGGGATGATATATTCAAAAACTAGCTGCCAGCAGCTGAATAATTCAATTTTCAATCAATTGTGTTTGTTTCCCAATTTATGACTTTTTATGAAACTTAATGACAATTTCAACAGTGAATTTTTCGTCTGGGACATAATTCTTATGTCATGCTTCTTATGTTTCTTCTTATCTTTCTTAATAGTAGTCAATGATCAACCCACCAAGCGTGATAAAAACTATTGAGGAAAACAACGAAGTGTCTTTTAGTGAATAACATGAAAACGTTTCCATTATCCTTCTTCTTGAACTGTCATTGAATATAGTCCATCTGGGAAAAATAGGGAAGACGCTATCCAATACGAAGGAGTTCTGCACTAAAGTCATCCTGAAATTACAAAAATTAGCAAATAAAACCACCGAGAGCAAATTGATCCCACTTGAAGACACGACTAGTCTTGACTAGCCAACTAGTGGAATTCTTTTGTGTTTAGAATTTCATTCGATTTTTGTTGAGAATACAGATGTTGATGTGGGGTGACAGAAAAATGAGAATTTGACACCTCGTCTATGAGGATAAGGGGGATTATGTTTTTTTTTTTTTGCGCGTCCGTGTTGTGTGTCATTGACACTCGATCCGACGCACATGACCTTCCTCTACTCATTCACAGTAATATAAGCCAATATTGCCTGATCAAGTTAGACGACGACTTTGATCAACCATATCATATAGATATAACTACATATATACAAAACAAATACTACGCAAAAGCTAATAAATAATTAAAAAGTACTACACATAACCTAGGTTTCTAGATGTTTTAGTTTTACCCTCTCTTTATAATGTACATTATAAGCCAGGCAACACAAAAAAGAACCTTCGTACCCAACCTCCACAAACAGTTGAACACTACCTTCGTCAGACTGAGGCTAGAACAGGAACAATACCCGCCGACTTGTTCCCAATGCCATTCCAACTTGGACATCAGTCACCTCCTAGCACTTAACGCCTGCAAGTCCTTAACATACAACAATAGTTTTTCGAACTCAACCACATCTATCAACCATTTTCTTAACAACTTTGATCATGAAAATATCATTCTTCTTCTTCTTCTTTGTTTGGCGCTACAGTCCGGGGTGGACCTGGGCCTCAACCAACAAGCCTCTCCAGCCAGCACGATATTTCGCCAGCTGCCTCCAGTTGTGCACACCAAGTTGGTTGAGGTCCTTTTCCACTTGTGTGCGCCATCTCGTTCTAGGACGCCCTCTTATGCGTTGTCCCAAAGGCTCGGAATCGAAGACTCTTCGGGCCGGAGCTGTGGTGTCAATCCGCTCTACGTGACCTAGCCATCTTAAGCGTTGGATCCGAAGACGCTTAACTAGGTGCATGCCGCTGTACAGCCCGTACAGTTCGTGGTTGAATCTCCTTCTCCAGACGCCATCAATACAAACAGGACCAAAGATCGCACGCAGAACTTTTCTCTCAAAACGACCAAGAGCTTCTTCATCCGCTTTCAATAGCGTCCATGTCTCTGCGCCATAGAGCAGGACGGGGATGATTAGGGTGTTATATAATGTCAACTTGGTGTTTCGAGAGATGGCTCTGTTACTCAATTGCCTCTTGAGCCCAAAGAAACAGCGATTGGCAAGAGTAATTCTGCGCTTGATCTCGGTACTGGTGTTATTGTCCCTGTTTACTGCAGAGCCAAGGTAGACGAAGTCCTTGACTACTTCAAAGTGTCTGCTGCCCATTATGACGCTCTGTCCGAGGCGTCGATGTTGTGCGTCCTTTCGTGATGACAGCATGTACTTTGTTTTGGCCTGATTAACTGCCAAACCCATTTTAGCCGCTTCCGCTTCAATGCTAGCAAAAGCCTCATTGACAGCTCGCTGTGTTCGTCCAATCACGTCAATGTCGTCCGCGTAGGCAAGCAGTTGAACGGATTTTTGGAAGATCGTGCCTCTGGTGTTGACATTTGAGCTTCGCACGATCTTCTCAAGTATGATATTGAAGAAATCACATGACAGCGTGTCGCCTTGTCTAAAACCTTTTTTGACATTGAAGGTCTCGGTGAGTGCGTTACCGACCTTGATGGAGCAGCGAGAGTTCTCCATCGTCATTCTGCACAATCTGACGAGTTTGGCTGGAATGTCAAAACTAGACATGACATTGTATAGCTCGTCTCTATGCACGCTGTCATATGCGGCCTTGAAATCGACGAATAGGTGGTGGGTGTCGATCTGGCTTCGTTCGACTTTAGTCTAGATGTCGCTATCTTGACCTCGCCTAAGTCGGGGGGACGGAATTCTTGGTCATCCTCGTCCGAATTAAGTGGAACATTCTGCCTGACAGCGGAATTTGTGTCGTCATCGCCGTTTAACAGTCTGCAGAAGTGATTTTTCCAAATTCTCAGCATCGACTGCGACTCTACTACTAGTTGTCCATTTTCATCCCTGCAGGCTTCTGTCCGAGGTCTATACCCTCCGGATAACTGTTTTAGCTTTTGGTAAAACTTTCGGACCTCCTTCCTGCCGTAACATCTCTCCATCTCTTCGAACGCGCGCTTCTCGTGCTCTTTCTTTTTCCTTCTGAGAAGCCGGTTCTCTTCCCTTCTCTTCTGCTCGTAGAGCTCACGAACAGCTCTCGTTGTTCGATGCAGAGTTGCCTTGTAGGCCTCCTGTTTGGCTGCACTCGTCGTCAAACCATGGGTTCTTCTTTGGTGGTGTCGTAAAACCCAGCACATCAGTGGCAGCTTCTTTGATGGCTTCTTGACAACGTTTCCATTCCTGGTCTATTGTGGTTGTAGGCAGGGTCGAACTTTCGGAGAGTTTCAGGGAGACTCGGTCGGCAAAGTTCCTAACGATCGATTGCGATTGTAGCTTTCCAACGTCAAAACGAGGTGGCCTGTCTCGACTCCGTATTTCTCTCGATATCCTCATTCTTAACTTGGCTACAACAAGGAAATGGTCCGAGTCAATATTGGCTCCTCGGAAAGTTCGGACATCGAGAATATTGGAGGAGTGCCTGACGTCGATCGCAATGTGATCAATCTGGTTGACGGTTGATTGATCAGGTGACCGCCAGGTCCCTTTATGGATGTTGAGGTGTGGGAACCGTGTGCTCATTACAGAGAGGTTACGCCCCGAGGCGAAATCCACCAGCCTGAGTCCGTTTCCGGATGAGTTGTCGTGCAGGCTGTGTTTTCCGATAACTTTAGCAAAGATTTCTTCCTTGCCCAGCTGTGCGTTGAGATCTCCTAGAACGATCTTGGTATCATAGCTGGGGCATTGATCGTATGTTCTTTCTAGGAGATCATAGAAATCGTCCTTGCTATTGTCATCCTTCTCCTCTGTCGGGGCGTGGGCGCAAATCAGGCTGATGTTCCCGAGCTTAGCCTTGATGCGGATTGTTATGAGGCGCTCGCTTACATACTTAAAGCTTAAGACTTTTTGCCTAAGTCTGCCTCGAACAACAAATCCACATCCAAATAAGCGCTGCCCTCCTTCCCTGTAGCAGTTGCCGTAGTAGAGGTCGCAGTTTCTCATCCTCTTTTTGCGCGGCCCGTTCCACCGCACTTCCTGGATAGTAGATCCGTCCGTATCCGAGGCAGGTTGTTGTTTCTGAACTCGTATTCTTTTTTTTAAGTGGTGAGGAAGTTAACCTCACGCACAACCTCCAAACTGGGAGGACAGGCCCATCAATTTAACCTTTGGGCAGAGGGTTCGCTGCATATATTAGTTCACCACACAACGGCTGTTATGATGGCTATCCAGGGGCGCCGCGAGGAGGCTGTACGTCAGCTTGACTTATGAACAAGCAGGGATCGCGCTGGCATCCTACCAGGTTGGATGCAGTCAGCAACTTTACCCTGTGTACATAAGCCCATGCCCATGAAAATATCATTACACATCTATAATTCCCTCATCTTTCCTCACCTTAAACCAATTAAGTTCCTTTCACTACATAATTTTTTCTACGTTTTTGCTCGGCCAGGTTTAAGAGTCAGAAGACTTGCAGGTAGTGCCCGTATATGTTACCTGTCAATTTTTATGTATTATTAATAAATTGAAATAACAATATAACTGAAAATATTCTTTTATTTCGTTCATTCATCATTTTTGCTGATTCTTATTACAATATAAATAATATAAATGTTTTCAAGATGTATCGTTACATGTATTTTATATCCTTATTGAGTTGTATTTGTTATCTCGAGGCACACTTAGCGTTAGAGCAACTTAGAATTAGGTTCTCGGTAGTGAGCAAGTTCTCTGGACGTTTCGCTTACATACATAAGTGTATATATTTCATTTATCTGAACAAAAATTATTTATTACGCAAATGCATTTTTTATAATTAAAATTAAAGAGTAATTAATAAATTAATTGTGTAAATCAATTAACTGAACGCAATCGTATTCACAGTTGTCATTCAAAATGTTGCGACTTAATTTCTATGTCCTGCTTACGGTTGAGCTTTATATCACGTTAAATTTTTCGAATAAATATATTCTTCTTAAACGAAAAATATTTACTTTTAGATAAAGTTTATACAAAAGCAAGAGAGTAAAAAATGCTTGACTTAGATACATATACATTTGTAACGTAATGTTAGGAAAAAATATACAGATATACTTTACAAAATATACACTAAACTACACTTGAATGTCAGTAAGTTTGCTTTCACTTCCCGAGTATTCCGAGAGAAGCGTCTGGGAGAGCTCCTTACGGGCCTTCTGCACTACCCAAATCATGAGACCAACGCCAACCACAACCTGAAAGAGAATGCATGTTATGTAATAGAAAGTTAGATTATGGATTGACATTAAAACCATTTTATAAAAATAAACCTAAACTTCTGTGGTTGCCCATAACAGATTATATAGAATAACAAATGCAAGAAAAGCTAGGCATATATGAGAATTGCGCTGAGATAATCTTAGGGTAATTTTGTTCACTAAAAATTAAATACTACTTAGGGGTGTTTTATTAGTTCGAGCATCATTATATTTGTCCTGAGCGACGAAACGGGTAAATGCAATCTCAATCATCCCATCGTGTGATACGAGAGCAGGTAATTACGATAATGGAAGAAAAGAGAGAGAGACCAAATTCCTGATTTGATCCCTTAATTGCTACTATGTCCATAAGTTGAAAAAATGAGTAGTTGATGAACTCATACGTCGTAAATTGAATGTTGAAACCATCAAATTTGAGTGAATGAAAACAAATAAAGACGTTGAAGAGAAAAATCACAAAGTTATGTACCTACGATGATACCATTCCTCTTCCCGATGTCGCCCAGCATTAAATTAAGTCAGTAAATTTACAATTCCTACGATTTGATTTTACAAAGTATGTAATTTCAGGTTGGATTACAGTTGATGATATATCCAAAAACGAACTGCCAATTTATAACTATTTATAAAACTTAATAACAATTTCAACTGTGAATTTTTCATCTGGGACATAATTAGGCGCTTGGAGCGCACAGCACTAATAATGCATTTATGGCATCGTATTACTTTATATTTTCGGACAGAACTGTAACCACTCCGTTTACATTAGTTGTGTTTTTTGCAAGCGTATATAGGTGTGGGGGTGGATGACAGGGAGTCCTCACTTAACGCAGAGCTTCGGAATTGGGAGATCGATTTCATCGGTCTTTCCGACTTCAAACTCGGAAGCACACCGCCGAATAGTCAGGAGTCGTTATTCGAACTCTTTGACGAGGAGAATTTCCGTTGTGGAAGTAACGGAGGGAGACCCTGATAGCCATGCTTCGGGTGATCCAAATAAACCTGCACGACTCCACCGCATCCTCGGTCGCTTTTATCCTCAGCCTTCAACATAAGGGGGAGGATATTGCCCTGATCCAAGAACCCTTGATCATAACCGATCAGATCTGTGGACACAGGGCGCGGAAAATCTTTTCTTCGCAAGGAATATGAGGCCTGAGCCTGACTTGTGAAGAAATCTCTAAATATCTATTTTCTCTCCCATTTACCATATGCCTGGAGGCAGGTGTACAACGCTTATAGTTAACCTCGGCTTACATGGCACGTGACAATGTAGGACATCCGCCGATGGTACTACTGAGAAGTAAGATGGCCGAGTCGGAGTGAGCTTAAACTGGACTCATCCTGGGGTGTGATGCCAACGAATACATTTTAAGAAGTAATTTGTTAATCTGTAATCTAGATAATGACCCTTCTTTTATTGTTAGCAACAGAAATCTTAGGTCTTAGACTTAACTCTTGTCTCAGACCATATATCGGATGATATTAGAGAGTGGATGGTCTCAAAGAACACTCCTCCGATCACCGATATATTACTTTACATAGCAAGTACACTCCCTTCCGGAATATAAGAAAGACCAATTGGGTTAAGTATGGGGAGGTGTTAAATAATCTGCTATCAAACTCTTCAAACCCACAAACCTCTTCAGAACATGATTCCTCGGTGGAGAAACTCACCGAGGTCATGAATCAAACACCTTCCAATTCCTGTCCCATCAGTAAGGTAAGGGGAAAACCCAAAGTTCTAAAAAAACAATCGATCGATTTACACATCAGAGGCACAGTCTCGGTGAACAAAATGTCGATATCTCAGCATGCTTACAACAAGGGTGAATCTGTAGAAACAGCCCATGACTCGATTGTTGATATTATAGAAAAATCCCTCAAGCATAAGGAATTTACTCTTACAGCCTTTGTTGACATTGAGGGAGCCTTTAATAACGTCGAACCCCATGCAATTACCTCAGCACTTAACTGACTCGGAATCGAAAAGTCCCTAGTGTCTTTTATTCACCATCTTGTCATTAATAGAGCAATCTGCTTCAAGCTTGGTAATTTCACGGTCTGTAAAGCGGTTAATAGAGGGACTCCACAAGGTGGAGTACTCTATTCTCTCTTGGAATGTAGTAGTGAATGAACTTCTACTAACACTGGATAGAACAGGATGTACGGTCATGACATATGCCGATGATGTTGCCATCACAGCTTCTGAGTAATTCCTATCCACGATTAGGGTTATAATTGAGACAGCTATTATATAGAAAAATGGACTAATGCTTGCGGCCTAAGTATTTATCCGCAGAAAACAGATATAGTCCTCTTTACCAGGAAAAATATAATTCCTGCCTTCAATCCCCCCCATTATTAGGGGAGTCCCTTTAGAACTAAGCAATAGTGCCAAATTACTGGGCCTCATTTTAGACGTGAAGCTAAGCTGAAAACCTAACATCCAGGAACTCGTCAAAAAAGCCTGTACGGCTCTATATTGTTGTAAAAAAGCTATTGCCCCTAGATCTCTTCGGCAGACATGTCGCTGCCAGCACGGCGATTAGATTGAAATCGCTGCGTATGTGGAAGGACCTCAGCTCCTGTCACTCTGCCACTCTTGATAAATTTGGATCCCTCCCAGGAAACACCGACTTCACGATACCTAAGCCTATCTTCGAGAAATTTCACAGATGGACCGAAGATGAGCGAAGGAGTCGGTATGTGTGTCTGCACTGTAGCGCCTTGCAAGCAGAGACTATAGCGATCGGATAGCTGTCATGGCTAAAAAACAATGTAATATCAGATCCAGATATTGTCATCATTCAGACAGCTAGGCAGCGATCAAATCTCTTAGTGTAGTCTCTTTTAACTCCAAGACGTCCGTTAATTGCCGCCTGTCTCTTAACGAGATGGTCAAGTATTTCAGCATCCAACTGATGTGGGTGCCGGGAAAAAGAGCACCAACTCAACACACTTTCCGGACGGGGAACTGCCGACTATGGCCAGCATGGCTATCGCTACTACAAATGATCTACTAAAGCTTGAAATGCTTACTCACACCAAAGGTAGATGGTCTTCCAGCACAGGTTGGCTCCAAACAAAGCAATTATGGCCTACCACGATCCAGAACGCTTACGCGACCTGATCAGAATGAGCTGACCTAATCTCAGAACTCATCGGCGTTATAACCGGGCATTGTACCATTGGAATTCACTCCTCAAGACTGGATTCACATCTGTGCTCTACTTCCATTTATTGTTCATAATCGATTGTTTTCATTCGATAAAAAATGTGTTTAATTGAGTGGTCTATCAGGAAGACCACTGCATCAGGATCGTGGCTCCGAATTTAATGGTATTTGAAGCCACCGGAGTAGTAATCTAAATGACACCCACAGAGACGCTAATGGTCCTGATCATCTCATCTACCACATATCTCATGATCTTGAAGTGCTTAATGCACTCTTATCAAGACATACTTATGGGCTGATAGGTGGTGAATTCAATGCAAGGCACCCTATGTGGCAGGACATAGAGTCAGATCGACAGGGGAAAGCAGTCGTCAAATTGCTAGAGGAAATGCGGACAGCCACTCCCTGGTTGTAATTTCCCAGCCCAAACCCACTTACCCATGGACACCATCGACACTGGCGATTCGGAACTATTCCTAGGCGATCAAACTGGTAATCAACTTATAAAATACAATATTTACAAACAGCCGACCAGACTAGGTAGGACTTCGTTAACCTGCATCAGCTGAATGTAGGCAAACTACAGGAAGACGTACTGGAGAACATACACCCAGCGACAAGGAACCTCACTAATATTCACTCTATATTCAATCAACAACGCCTTCGACAAGCAAAGGAGGCCCAGGAAAAGTACTTACCCGTACTTATATCACTATCAAGCAATAAAAGCAAGATTCTGGAGTACATGGTAATGCGAAAACTAAAGCAGTGGTCTACCGACCTAAACATCATTTCGGATATGCAGTACGGATCCCATGCAGAACGCTTAATGCTCTAATGAAGTACCACCAAAATGTTGTAGTTGCCCTGAACAATGATGAAGGTCACCGTCGCCTGCTTCCTGGACGTGGAAAAGGCCTTCGACACGGTCTGGATTGAGGAACTCATCTACAAGCTGAACCAGATGGGATTCCGGAGCGGCGCATCAAGGCGGGAATTGCACCATGATCAAATCCGTGGCTTTTCAGCAGCTATTCTGTAGATCAACCACAACCAACCAACACGGTGAGCTGCTGTCTATTTGCAGATGACTCGTTGACTTATGTCATCTCGATGTCACAAATTGTCTTGCGGTGGGTCGATCTTGATTGGTATTCGTATCAAAGATGGGAAATCGGCACTTATGTGCCGTAAGGAGACCATAGAGAGGTGGTTGCAGGTCAGCAACCAAATTCCGAAGCATAAAGATAGTGCTCCATAACGGTACAGAAATATCAACAAACGAAAAGGTCAAGTAACTTGGCGTTAACTTTACGGACCCTTTAGAACGCCAACTTACGCTTCCATCGCATCCATCCCTTGATGCGCAAGAAAAATGGATTAACCCAGAGGATAAAACTGCTTCTATACAAGTAGCTTATACGACCGATCTTAACGTACGGCTTTCCCAATATGGCACACCATCTCTAAGACCAGAATGACGAAGCTCGCAACTTTCGATAAAAAGAATACTGCGAATATGTACCGGACTCACCTTCAACAGGGACCGTCAAGGCACCACACCAACATTAGGCTTTACATCATCCCGCTGCAACAGTACATAGTGACACTGTTCAGAAAGCAGCTACTAGAAATCAACAACCATCCTAACGAGGAAATCTGGAACCTGAGAAACACAATCCCCGGACAACGCTACCTCAACGCGTTAAATCTGCTAAACGAGCAGAACTTTTATGGATTCTATTAAAGCATCGATAGCAATCACCATCGAGGCTCAATCGGCTACCACATCACCACCCCATCCCAAAAGGACCACTATGGATACACGGACTTGAACAATCCGATGTAAGCACCAGTCATTGTACATCAAAATACATCAGTTGGGCCCCTATTGTTGACCCAACACCTTAACCATTAGTTTGTAAGCCAAAAAAATTATTTTAAAAAATTTGTCCATTTATAAGTGTATATATAAAATAATGCACACTTTTCGGCGATTCCTTTCACATAATCCGGTTTATTTATAAGCTGAGCTTCAAAATAATACTGTCGTACTCACCTCAACGGCAAAACTTATGTATCCCGTCACAGCAGTCCCGTGATTGTTCAGCACTTCGTGCATTGATCTCAGCGTTGACCCTAAGTATACGTTAATTGTCTGTGCAGGCAATAACCCCAGAAACGTCGCCGTGTGGTAAGTGCGTGAGTTGATTGAGCTGATCTGGAATAGAAAAATCAGAAGCCCTTAGATCGATGAATAATACAAATAATGATTTAATTGTTTAGGTCAAAAAGCGCTTGTCTTTGTTGTTGCTTACTTTATTGGTTTTGATTTAATGGTATAGGTCAAAAAGCACTTGTCATTGTGGGCTCACAACGCCACAAGTATATGAACGAGGCAATCTCTAGAATACTAAAATCGCTCTCATGGTGTGAATGTGTAATTCAACGTTTATTTTCTGATGACTGGCAAAACTCATTGCCGGTCGGTGACGGTGTTGTTGGCTCAAAGGGAGTGAAGAGTGAGCAGGAAGAGTTCATATACCAACTGTTCTGCAACATCTGCCATTTATAGATCTTGTTAGTGTCTCTTTGTATGTGATTTGTTTTTTAATGCGCTTTGTGACGCGAAAACTTGGTAAGGCAATGGCATGACACTTTAGCAGTTCAAGTTCTCCCAAGATATTTCTTGACTTTGCGTTCAATTTTAGGTCGGTTCGATGATCATTTACTATTAATTTCCTGAATCTGTTGTTATCGGAACTTAATATGTAGCTGCCAGTGAAATACTGATATAAAACTAGGCACCGTCATGGTACTCTCTCTGTGAATGTCATTGCTCTTCCAAATTGTTACTTCGTGAGCGAACAATGTTGCTGTAAACATCACTGGGTGAGTTGCAGGGCGAGAGGAAATTTACTTTGTTGCAAGCTACATTTCGCTTTGTGTTTATGAACATCATGTTGCCAATATCGAGTTTATTGCTGACAAGCTGATTGAACAACAACACCTCATCGTAATTTGAGATTTTAATCTTGGGGATATGAAATGGTCATATTCAACAGGTCATATTTAATACCTTATAATAGGAAAACAGCTTGTAAATTCATATTTATCGATTCTATGTATGCCTGTAATGTCATCCAAATGAATTATTGTCATAATAGCAAAATCACAATGTCCCGTAGGCGCGGTCGGGCGTTGATAGGTACGCGTTATTCGATTTCACATCAAATCTTCACAAACATTTAATTACGTACACAGGTAGTTGCCTTAGTCTGCCAACAAGAAAAAGCACGAGTAAATAAAAGAAAATTGTTGCACAACTGTCAAAAGCCCGAGTTTGTAGAAGTAGCTCTACCTAGAAATTTGTGGTCGCGCTTACGATATTACGGTCTGCGAATTATCAAAGCGCGACCGCTGCATTGTGACTTTAATGGATTTACGTGTATTCTACTTAAAATGAGCACGACCGCGAGAACTCGGCATTGTGATATGGCTATCAATAGAATTCTTGACTTGTTGTTTGTAAACAATAGTTTAAAGTGTTCCATCAGAGAAATGAAATTCCATTCATCACATAGCTCTATGTTTGAATGTTGAATGTATGATGAAAATAAATATAATTTCAGCCAATTACCAAGGCTTAAATAACTTCTCAGCATCAGTTGATTGGTTGGAGATTCTTTCCGGACTAATTCTTAAAGAAATGAATACAGAATGTATTACAACTTGGATTCATTCAATTTTTTCCAATGATAACAAATAAGTAATATTTGAAACTACCGTGGCATAATAAACAAAATAAAACAAAATTCAAATTTAAAAAAAATGCAAAAAAGCAGTCAAGCTTTAAAAAAAAAACATTAATTTTAATGCACTAAAACCTTTTTTTCAACTACCTCGAGAGTACGAATTTTTGAATACATTTCTGTACAAATAATGCATTATGACATTTGTACACTGAATTTGTATTTCTAGCAATCCGAAATGTTTCTGGTTATTTGTAAATTCAAAAAGTAAGGCAAGCAACTTAGCAATATATGGAGTTCGAAGGCACAGTACCTCATAGTACAGAGGCAACCTATGAGCTCTATGAGCAAAGTTCTTCAAATCGGTATATGTTGATCATACTAATATTAATCCACCTTCTCTTAATGAAGATGTTTAAAATGCTAGTATTGGATCACTAGATCAATCAAGAGAAGGCATTCTGCAAGGTATTCAATCTTTGAACTCTAGCTTAAGTTCTGGTTCTGACAAAGTACCGTCGGGCGTTCTTAAACAGTGTTAAGCTTGTCTTAATATAAGCTTGCCTTTACCCTTATAATTTGTTGTTTAACTTTCCGTTATCATTTATAATCTCTATATTTAAAGCGGGATCTCGCCAAAAAATAGAAAACTACAGAGGTTGATATACCTCTATCAGCTATTCCAAAATTGTTCGAACAAATTGCAACAAAAACTATGCTGTATATTTAAAGAGCAAATATTCGTAAAATAATATGGTTGTGTGTCTGGTAGATCTACTTGAACCAACATGATTCTATTTACAAAATATTTCTTTGATTCAATAGTCAGGATATCAAGTTGATGTGATTATTGCCGACTTCAAAGAGGCACTTGGCGCAGTCTGTCAGAGAATTCTGTTAAGCAAATTAAAGTCATTTGGAATTGACTCCAGGCGGGTTGGGTATGAAATGTGCTTTTCCAAAATCCCTTTTCCATAATCTCCTGTGTCAAAATCTGCCGCCAGAAATGAAAACACAAAAATATAAAAATGGGGGGCTTTTGACAAAAAATCCTTTCTAAAAACGCATCGCCTCCAACATTTTTTAGCACTTTGTTTTCTTCTGTTTTGTCGTCTTCGTCATTCCATGCTGTGTCGTCACAACGATTAGTGAGTCTTAGCATTCCGGCGCGACTTTCGTCATGAGTGTTATAACACTTGTAAAATCAAACAAGCTAAATTATAAGTTGTTTGTTGATGGATATTCATATCACTTAAGCGCAAAAAGTAAGTCCAGTTATAGATGGTGTTGTACTTATCGGAAGAGCTAGTTATGCAAGGGTCGTGTAATTACATTTATTGACAGAGGAAAGCACGTTTTGAAAAAGCCAGCTTCTTTCCATTCGCACTATCCAATGGAAAGTGAAATAAGTGTTGGCTCTGTAAAAATCAGCTCAAATCATTCGGGACAGTATTGTTGACTGTGAGGAAATAAACAGAGCATATTGACCATCAACTTCAGCTCAAAAAAAGCAATTTCAACTAGAACCCGTAAGTCTTGACGAGATTGATATACCAGAACATCTGAGACACGTGGAAGGTGAACTCTCGGACAAGCGATTCGACGGCGAAAGAATTATATTAATGGGACTAATTCAAGTTTAAAACTCTTAAGCGAATCAACATGTTGGCTTATGGATGGAACCTTCAACGTTGTACCTCATGTAATGAGGCAATTATTTACCATCCATGGACAACTGAATGACCAAATTGTGCCGCTCGTTCCCTTTTGATTGAGTGCAAAAAGTAAAAAGGCGTACTATGAAATATTGTATGAACTGTGCTATATTGCTTGCCAATGGGATATTCCATTAAATCCAATTCGAATTATATCCGACTTTGAAAAAGCAAGTGTGTCTGCTGCGAAAGAGTTTTTCCCAAAAATTGCTTTAACGGTTGCCTCTTTCACTTTGGGCAAATTATTTGGCGGAAAATTCAAGGAAGTTGCCTCGCAAGAAAATAAGGCACTGACGAAATATTCAGCATGATAAAAAGTTTGGCTTTTGTTCCTCCAGCCACTATGAGGAGCTATCAAAAATGTTTGACACGGATTTCAAACGCATCAGTGAAAAAATGTGCCGACCAATATCAAAGCCACAATATGCTCCGGAGTTTTGGTCCATTGCAAATTCTCAAAACTTTCCGAGAACGCAAAATAATGTTGAAGTTTGGCATACACGTCTTCAAGTTTTAATTGGTAAGCCCCATATTGGGGTGTTCAAAATCATTGAAGAGCTTGCCCTGGAACATATTTTTGTTAAAAATAATATTGAACAAATGCGTTCTGGGCAAAGGATAAAAAAGAACCGATCACTAGAGGCAAAGCGCGAAAAGTTAAGAAAGATAATTAATAAGGGGGATTCGACCCCAAAACTAGACTTTCTAAGGTTCATTGCGCACAACATCGCGCTGGGTCGTTAAACATAAAACCTTAAAAAAATGGATAGATTATATTATATTTGGAAAATATTTTATGTTTTGGTTTCTGTATAATACATAATATGAATAAAGTATGACAAAGTTTAAGATCTCGATGGAAGTAAACTTTTTTTTTAGAACAAACTTAATTGATATTATGGAATAGCGTGGAAAAAGGAACCAGAAGGCCACAACGCGGTGTCCAAGTCCTTGTTTCTGAGTAGTTCTAAGACTGAGACCTTTCTTTTAAAAAAAGGGAATTTATAATTTTGAAAGTAGGGGATTTCCAGGGGGATTCGAGACCATGCGATTTTTTGCAGGGGATTTTGACACGAGGGATTTTAAGCGGATGCCTACTTTCAAAACAGGGGATTTTGTCCTACAGGGGATTTTGAAACGTGGGCTTTCCTAGCGATCCCACTCCAGCGATCCCTTCTGATCTGGATTTCAAGTTACCTCTTAAATACGGTTAATTCTGTTAAGATTGGTAGTTGTCAATCAAGAAATATTGTGATATTATCCGGTGTTCCCCAAGGTAGTCGCTTAGGACCACTACTTCAATACTTAAATCACCTGGATAACGAAAGTCTTTTAACGCTCGAAACGCCTCGAGGATTTCGGTATTACGACTGTCGTGAAAGTAGTCGTCTTACGTCGTAAAACGACATTTGGCGATAAGCTTCTTTTTTGTGACATTTGTTGTCTATCGGTATTCTGAAAGTCGTTTTACTATACTGAAACTGCAATGTAAATCAAATGCAAATTCAAAAGTATGAACTTCGTTGATGCAAGAAAAATCAAGAACCGTTGCATTGGAACACGCTGTTTTATATTAACTATTATTAAATAGAAAATCTTCGGTTTTTCTTAACGAAAATAGAAGGGAAATATTTGATGCCTACTGGGGCTTATGAATTAAACAAGATCAAGGAAGTCTCGAAAAACTTACGAATACTAAACGTAAGAAAAGACAATGCAACAGGCAGTTCAATTAATTGGACAGACGTTCGAGAGGTGCGAGTAAAGAAAGACTGTCTTGGAAAGATAGAATTTAAAACATCTCACAACAGCCAGTCTTAAAGATCAATACCACTACAAAGAATGTCTGAGATATCGTTTCGCAAAGATTTAAACAATTTAAAGAAAAAAACGCTGAAGATTCACATTGCATTGAAGGACCAAACCCCGTCATTTGATTTGATGAACAACAACTCATTATTTTTTACCACTACTAATCAGTTATGGCTATTAACTAAGGTGGTTTTTTTTAATTATTTTTTTTTCTTTGTTTTGATTGTTAACTGCAAAATTAATAAGTTGAAATTTTTTTCTTACAGTGGAAGCTCTTATTATGGACAACTCTCTCCAGTTTTGCGGGCAATTCCCTAAAGCGGACAAGTTCACACGACCTTAGATCTTGAATTGAAGTACCATACATTCCCATGAACGGAGAACTCCCTTAGCTTTATAATTATAATAGAACCTAAAAAAATGATTTTTATATTCATGAGAAGAAAAATTTTAAAATCAATTATTGGTCCTAAGTGACTCCGACATTTTGAACCAAGAGAAAACGGCGTAAGCGACAGCTTTTGACTTCCCAGAGCGATAAAATCACGTTCAAAAGGCGGACACAGAAAACGAGATAAGACATCAGTTATAAACTCATTACAAACCAATAAAAGTATTTGGTCAGCAAAAACACCCCAAAAATATCAACATGCTGTAACAAAAGGAAACCACTATTTTTTCTTTTTACACTCCTGAAAAATTGGTAAAAATCACTTACGCCTCTTTGTGTTGCGATGGTGTAATTTTGTTTTTATTGTCTTAAATGTAACTTAAAACTAGCTTAACTAACTTAACAATTCATGTATTGTTCTTAATACTAACCTACTGACCCTATGCGGGT
Source organism: Eristalis tenax (assembly GCA_905231855.2). NCBI lineage: Eukaryota > Metazoa > Arthropoda > Insecta > Diptera > Syrphidae > Eristalis > Eristalis tenax. Next base: position 58,277,930 of record HG993126.1, on the reverse strand, counting down.
ACTCTAAGCTAATCTAATCTAAAATCATAAATGTGCCTTTCGGCTTAATCTACTTGTTTTTTTTTTTTTTTTTAGTCTTTCCTGACAAGCTTGATTCATTTATTATGTGCCAAGAAAACTTATAAAAAAACTTGGCTAAACTTACACTAAAACTACTTAACCTACCTTATACTAACTTACAATAACATAAAACTTAGGACTATCTTAATTATGTCCGTAACAGTACGGACGCGTGCACCAGGGCGTATATGTTATCTATATGCTTAACATATATAATTTATACGCCGTGGTGCACCTTTTTTTGTTTTTTGTTTTATATATATATATTTTTTTTTTTGTTTTTTTTTTCTTCTTATTAACTACCTTAAAACCTATGTAAGCTGGCCACCATGGTCAACTCCCGGGTCGTTTAAAAAGGCCAGCGGTGGCGGAGACTGGTTTTGGTGTAACCACCAGTAAAATTGCCGATCTTTGGCAGACTGCTTTCTATCTCGAGCGGGGATCGCTCGACTGAACCGAAGAAGATCCTCGTGGGTGCGAGCGACATCCGGTTCGTATTGGAGTCGCCTGTCCACTGTTCGGCGTACGACATGGAAGATTACAGGGCATCCGTCTGTATCCTGTATTAGGCCAATCGTGTCTAAATAGAGGAATGCTTCGGGAGGAATAAAGCCGTTAAGGCGCACCCTTTCATGGTACATAATATTGGGGTAGTAAGCCCCGAAGATCAGACTGTTGGAAGAAGTCATAGCTCGTGCAATGTGCCTTCTGATCAGCTTAATAATAAAATTATCTATCCTGTTCACGTTTGCCTCGTTGTACAGGACTTCGTTAGGATAGTACTTCTTGTACTCAGACTCGGGTGTACGATACAACCGGAGACAGGTCCGAAGACACTGTCTCTCGAACAGCCTCATCTTTTCCATCTGGGAAGGACTCACGTTGAACCACAATGGACAACCGTACGCCATGATTGGCCTGATAAGAGCCATGTAGCAGATTACCTTCACCCTGGTATCAAGTTGGCTACTGAAAAATAACCTCCTTGCCGCAGCAAAGGCGTTTCTGGCTTTTGCCAGAGCAATATCTATATGTTTGTCAAAATACAGATATTGATCCAGCCAAATGCCAAGATATCTTACTACACTTTTCACAGCTAACGGCTGTCCTTACGGGTCAACTATGCCGAACTTGCATAGTAGGCGAGTATCCCGCGAAGCCGTGTACAGCGGGGTCCTGAAAAGGATAGTTTCACACTTCAAGAAGTTGATAACCAACTTCCAGTCGTCGCAAAATCGCTGAATTTTTTCGAAGTCACGCTGCAACAGGCTATTTATTACCTCGACCTTCGGACCTGATCTGTACGCTACTAGGTCGTCGGCGTACGCAATTAAGTGCGGCATGGAACCTATAAGTTCTGCAGTGAATATTGAGAACAAGATCGGCGACCCAATAGCCCCCTGTTGCAGACCATTTTTAATGTCAAAGACCGTGTTGGAAGTTACGTCGCCACTTTTTACGACGAACTTTCTACCTATTATCATGTCATAGATTATGTATAGTAATGGTTTACTTATACCAAGCCTGACCAGCTTGAGGAAGAGGCCCTCCAACCAAACGGTGTCGAACGCTTTCTCCAAGTCAATCAGGCAGGCACCCGTGCATTGTTTTTTGCCTTTATTCCATTGAATGTCGGACACCAGTTTGGACGCGGCATGTGTGGTTTCATGCCCCGCCCTGAATCCGAATTGGTTGTCCGGTATGATTTTATTTTCCTCTACCCATTGTTTCAGAACTCGAATGACTATCTTTTCGAAAACCTTGCTTATGCACGGAAGAAGACTGATCGAACGGAGATTTGTTGGAATAGATTTGTCTTTGTCCCGTTTAGGGATCGGTTGCACAACAGCTGTTTTCCAGTGCTTTGGGTAATATGCATTACTTAGCATATTGTTAAACAGTGTTGTGTAAATCTGTACTATATCGGGGGGAAGTTGACGAAGCACAATATTCGGTATTCCATCGATTCCCATTGACTTTTTTTTCTTCAATGAGTTAAAAATGCCCTGAAGATCTTCTTGAGAAATCAAGATGTGATTTCCATCATTGGCGACGGCACTATGTGCCAAATTATCGTCACTGAACCAGGTGAAACCTGGATTCTCGGATCGCCATTGAATTATTTCACTACGAAGATTAGTGTGGTTCAGCAAGGCTTCGTTCTCCAGGTCGTGGTTCGGCCTACTTACTTCGTTGACCGTGTACACTTGCTGGAAAACAGCACCAATAGCTGCCACCTTCTCCTGGGGATCTTCAACCACGAAGAAGTCATTGTCTAGCACTGCCCCATCTGGATCGATGCTAATTGATGTCAGTAAATGTTCGTTGTTTGTCGTCCTGGGAAGTCTAACAGCCTGGATGTCGTTATGATCTTTCCTTCTAAAAATTTTATTTACTTGCGGGAACATTAACGGGTTGTTAGATTGTACAGCCCGGATTTTATTGCCCCAGTGCAAGCTTATAGCTAAGCTGTAGTTTATTCGTATTAATTGTTGGAGGTTCTTGATCTCCGACTTCAGTGCCCTTACTTCCGAGTTTTGTGGATCTGTAAACCGCCTGTACAAGAGCTTAAGTCTTGATAGCAGTCTACTTTTGTGCACGTGGAGTGCATCGATGGTAGCATTTCGATAAACATCGCTGTCATCGATTTGTACTACCTTCGGAATAGTTTTCTCCATGGTTCGTTTAATTACGTCGTCCATTTGAATGAGGTACCTGTCAACCTCTTCGTTCGTTAGGTTTCTGTTTGTAGGAGGATTGATCCCACTCGAACGTAGTTCTGTGGATAAAGTCCTGGCGAAGCGTGACCAGCGGGCCTTATTATAATTATAAGGGTGCCTCTGGACATACTCCTCCAGTTCTTCCACCTCGTTCGGGAGCTGAATAGCCGCCAAGAGCCCGCAGTGATCACTCTCGTACTCAACCGCAGTTAAACAGTTCCGCGTGCGTCTTTCCACGTCTAGTACAGTCAGTCGTCTGTCTATCAGCAACAAATCCAGATAGGACCCGCTTCTGGGATACGATGGCCTATCGGTTGCAAGCAAATCTAGCTTGAACTCAATATTGTGCTCTGCCAACCAGTTATACAGTGGGGTTCCCCTGTCATTATGCACTCTATTACCCCATTCCCTATGTTTGGCGTTCAAATCCCCGGCAATGATATAATAGTTTTCCGCCGCGCTAAGTCGAAGGCTCGTGAATAGAGTATCGAGCTCTGAAATAAAGTTCCGATTGAGGGAACTATTGTCAGCTGCATAGATCGCGATCACATATAACCGCTTTCCACCCTGTAGCGGAATGCGTGCAATACACGTTTCTAGCACTTGAAATCTTCGCACTTCACTGCTATACAGGACCTTATGACATAGGCCTTTTTTGATTAGGAGAGCAACCCCGCCCCCTTGCAAGGATTGGGGCCGGTCTCTTCGAATTATGTGGTAATTCTTGTACCAGAGTTTGCGCGTTTGGTTCAGCTTAGTTTCGCTGACCATCAACACGTCTGGATTGTGGATTTGCAGAAGGTTACCGAAGTTCATTTTACGTTCGGTTTTGATCAGTGAATTCACATTCACTGCTAGAATTTTAAGGTTACGAGCTGCCTGCGCAGCCATCATACCGATGTGGCGTTTGGCTCGGCGAACAGCGTAGAGTAGATGAGGTCTACTCGCGCTGCTTGCTCTAAGAACTGTGTTTGTAGCTGAGCGATCTGCCCCTGGATGGAGAGCAGGACCGTCTTCAGATCCAAGTCGGCTGCAGGTTGCCTGGCCACTGAGACCGCAGCCACCTTCGGCGCTGTCTGTTGTACCGGTCGCCTACCTGATGCCATTTGGGCATAGGAAACTGCCGGTGTAACAGTGGTAGCTGGATCACGTGGCACTGGCCTCGCTTCTACCATTTTTTCTTTCCTTTTGGCCTCTATGCTTTTTCTTATCTCTTGGACCTTAGGGCATCCCCGATAGTTTGCAGGGTGCCCGCTGGTCTTACAGAGTACACATTTCAGCTTGCTCCTGTCTTCGACTTTGTCCGTTCCCAAAGGGCATTCCCCTCTAATGTGGGTACCTGCGCATTTGACGCAGCGAGACTGCATGTTACAGTTCGCCGCGGCATGCCCATACCTTTGACAACGAGCACATTGGAGTGTGTGTCTTGTCTTTTTTAGTGTCTCCCATTTGACATAAATGGAGCCTAAACGATTGATACGTTTTAGGCTGTCTGTTTTCGTGTCTGGGGTGACCTGGATTAGGAAGAACGGAAGTTTCCTGTTCTCCCTTTTCGATACCGCAGTGTAGAAGGGCTTAACCCCGACAAACTGGATATCGTCTCTCTGCGCTTGGCGCAGTTTAGCGAGGATCTCCTTGGGATCAGTGTCAGGATCCACGCCCTTAAGGAGCATGGTCTGCACCTTTTCCCCTTTTGGAGTATACGAGAAAAACTCGGCCTCCGCCACCGCTAGCCGTTCTTTAATGACATGGTAGTCTGCCACTGATGAGCAGTGGACAGACAATCTTAAGGGCCCTTTATATTTTATATAATATGCATTTTTAGTGGCCAACTTACATAGTTTATCAACGTCGTTCGTATCCAGTCCGAACACGTTAATCGGCGGGCATCTCTCCTTCTGGGCTGGTTGCTGATGCTGTTGTTGTTGGTGCGTCTGCTTCTGCTGCGGCTGCTTCGGTTGCTGTTGTTTTTGTTGTTTTTGTTGCTGTTGCTGCTGTGGCTGCTGTTGTTTCTTGACAGCTGTCGAACGTTGTCCCTTTGGCAACTGTGGGGACTGCACTTGTTGCTGCTGTTTAGTCTGCTGTTGTTGTTGCTCTTGCTGTTGTTGCTGTTTTTGTTGTTGCTGTTGTTGCTGCTGCTGTTGTTGTGCAGCCTCTTTGGCCGCTTTCCTGGCCCTTAATTTGATTTGGAGGGCTTGGATGTGGGCGTCCAGCTCCTCCCTCTCTCTCTGGCTCTTCACCAGCTGCTCCCGGTCGTGTTCTTCTTTGTCATCCGATTCGGATGACGTCAGAGCATAGAAGGGGTTCTCTCTTCCGCTGTAGGAGAATCTCCCCTCGCCTTCTGTGGACTCGTATTGTACGTCGTCGTACAATACAGCTGATGTGGCTGCTGCAGTTGTTATTGTTACTGCTGTTTTTTTTGTGGCTTTTACGGCCGTTTTGGTGTCGCCTGATCCGACACTGGAGCGGCGCTTCGACACGCTCGGTTGTGGTTGGAGCTTCTTCCTCCTTTTCTTCCTCCCCTCTTGTGTTGACTGGTGGTCTGATGTCCCAGCCACCGGTACAACATCACCCGATTTATGGAGCTCGGGTCGCTCAGCTGACTCCATACTATTTTTTTTTTCACTTGAATGTCTTTTACTTTTATTTGAAAAAAAAAGATCTCAATGTTTTTTCGGGATTTGAACCCGGCACCACTGACTCACCCGCGATCACGCTACCGCGAAGCTATTCGGTGTTATAGTTTTCAGCGACACTTTATGCACTTGAGCACTTGAGCACTACTTCTATCTCACTAAGCCGAAACACGTCTGCACTGGGAAGAGGTCTGTGAACGACTCAAGTGTTGCGATGGTCGATATGTACTTATGTACATATTTTCCTCTAATTCTAGAGGATTGGAAATATTTCTTAACTTCCTTCTTCTAAGAGTTTCCAAAAAAACTGAAAAATGTTCATCATCGCCAAGCCACAATTCCACTGAACTCATTTTTATTTTATTCGTTTACTTAAATTTGAAATTGAAGTACAGAAAACAAATGAAATGTTCAAATATCGTTTATCAAAAATCCTGCCACATTGTCAAATATCATGTCTCATTTACAGCAGACATTTTATTCACAATTGTCATACATTTTATCAAATGAGTTACACAATACCGAACCTCGTGAGCCCTAAAACATTTTTGGTCACCTCACGTGGAAGTTAATTCCACACCCTTCGTATTCTGGAAGATCACTGGAAGATAACTGTTTTACAAGTTACTGGGCATAATGTTGATAAGCTTCATGACATTTTGCAAAATTGTTTATGACGTAAGACAATTTCGCGAAAACATTCGTATTTTTAGCATAATTTTGGCCCCTTGTGTCCATCTCCTTAACTTTTGGTATCACTTAGAGTTGAGATATTCTAAAAGACGACAGGAAATCTCCGGTTCTTAAGAAATCTTAATTTGAAAAAAAAAAAAAAAAACACTGAAAAGCCCTGCAATAGTGCTAGGGTCGTTCGACACGGACATTGACACATTTTCATTTCTTTCATTCAACTTTACGCTATCTTGTAATTTGTTATATAAACTCTCGGAGCATTGAACATGTTGTACTAACAAATGCCGTCAGTTTGGGATTCGACACAACGTCAGGGCGGCCACCCATCATTAGTCAGACAATATACTTGATAAGTTGGAGCTGGATTACTATCATCAACCGATAGACGAAAGTTTGTTATTCATTCAACATGATTCACATGTCCTAAGTTATTTCGGATGAAGATATATAAAGAGAATATACACCAAAATGATAAAAAAAAGCATCGTCGAAGGCCGCATGGCCTAAAAGTCTCAGCCTGAATAGTACACTCCGATAATTTTCATGTCAAATTCATAGAATCGTGTGTAAAATTTTAGCATAAAGCAACATTTGCTATTAACTTATTTCCAAGCCCAAACACACGTCCGCATGTGAATACATTTCCTGTTGCTGTGTACTTTTTAATGTTTTCCTACACCAACTTGAGTAAAAAGTTCATGCTAAGTGTATGTTAAATGGGGGATATCGCCTCCGTCATTGATTCAAATGCCCATTACCATATCACGAGACCAATTCATCAAATATGCAGAACACATTATCACATCCATTCGTCGTCGTCATCACTCTGTCAACCAAATAATTGGCGGAATGGGTAAACAAATGTCTGTTTCCCTATCCATAATCAGCGGTAACTGCTTCTAATTTATTAATGGGGCCCATTGATTGACGCTCTGACCGTCTGCACACACAAATTGAACCTAATATTCGAGGAATAGCTTAATTATGTATGCAGTGTTAGTGATAGTGTTTTGTTTTATGTTTTTGTTCTCTATGTATTATGGATTACATTGCAATTATTGGACGGGTTTATGACGTAAAAACCAATAGATGATGAACTAGTCGTAATTAGTTAATCTTTGTGATATCAATTGGTGTGTGAATTGGGTTTATCGCTTCTGGTTAGGTTACTGGCCCAATCAACTGGGGAAAAGTAAGCGCGGAGAGGTTTAGATTTCAATTGTGATAGCAGTTATCTTTATATAATTGATTAATAGACCAATGGATTAGTGTTTGTGCTTCTGTTTTTTAATAATAAAAAATATTTTATTTGCGCGGAATTCGTCACCATTTAGAAATTAGAACTTAATTTACTAAATGACTATTACACCTTCCCAGATCGAGACTATCTGACATTCAATCAGAATAAAGTTGGTACCTGAAGTAGAATTAATATTCATAGTGTTATAGACTTCTATTCTAAAACTAAAACCGAGAAAATATTTATATTGAGTCAATCAAATTCACATTTTGGGACATTTAGAGTGGCACGGTGAAAGTAGCTCGTGTCGGATATTTAACCCAGAATCTCCAGCATAGAAGTCGACTACCTACCCACTATATAATGTGGCCAAGATATCAAATACAGTCCCAGCAAGTCTTACTTGGAAATCATAACCTAATCGTCCCAACAGTTTCACTACATTTGGCATCTAGGTTAGGTTATGTTGAACTGGCTGACTACTGTGTAAAAAGGCAGCAGCCACACTTAGGCCAAAATAGGCCCATTTTGCTACCACGCGGATCTGTGTATACCCATCCCGCAAACCAATTTTCCAATTTTCTTCTAATTAGTGCTTTTAATAAAGCGATGGATATAGGTGACACTAATGCTGCCCAGTTCAGCCAGATTATCAAAGTAGTAGGCCTCCAGATGTTTGACTCAGCAGGTGTTCAATGGTTTCTTACTCATCTTCACCCCTCCAACTTCTGCAGAAGTCATTGTGAAGAAGGCCTAGTCGTAGAGGCGTGGATTCCAATGGCACAGTGCCCTGTTATGACTCCAACGAGGGTTCTAAGATTCGGCCTTCTTAAACTAATCAGTTTGAGCGATCACTTAGGGTCGATCGTAGGCCAGAGTTGTTTGATAATGTGGCATACTGTGCCTTTTGCCCATCTGCTCTTCATTTGAGCTAGACCTTCCAGCCTTAGCAGACGTTTTATAGTAGTGATAGACATGGAGGATGGGAAGGAGTACAGAAGTTCGTCCGCTTTGCAATTCTCTAGAATGTCACAGTGTCCCGGCACCCACATAAGTTGGATGTTAAAATACGGGGCCATCTCGTTAAGAGATAGGCGGCAACTAAGGGAAGTCTTGGAGTTTAAAGTGACTGAGTTCAGAGATTTGACCGCTGCCTGACTGCCGGAGCAGATGATGATATCTGTGTTTGATATTACATTGTTTTTTAGCCAGGACAGAACTTCCTTAATCGCTATAGTTTCTGTCTGAAAATCGCTACAGTGATTCGGTAATCAGAAATATAGCTGAATGTTAAGATCCTTGACAACAGCACCCATACCTGTATCCATCTGTCTGGTGTTCAGTCTCCCAGTAACATCTGGGGGGATGCTAGTTCAGAAGTTTTTCTCGGAGAGGAGATTAGGTGACATGAGGTCTGTATCTATGGGTATATAACTATACCTACTGAGAATCGTTGAATGTCCAGACCGAAGATCTTTCGAGTTGTGCAGTTGTGCTAACAACTAGTTCTATTGGTGGCAGGTTAAGGAGTATGTTTAGAGCTTCGGAGGAAGTAGTCCTTAATGCTCCTATGGCCCTATTACAGCACTAGAGAGCTGAGGAGGCCTTCTTGACACGTTCGTGGATATTAAGCTTCCAGTTAAGTTTCGCGTCTAATAAAGGGCATGAGCATTTCGCGCTATCAATAAGCTTTAAGGGATTTAGGGTTTTGTACTACTTAGTAAAGAGGACTAGGTTCGTTTTTTCTGGGTTGACGCCTAGACCGCATTTGCTAGTCCAGAGAGAGAGAGGACAGATTGTATAATATCCCTGATCGTGGGTACAAATTTACCAGATACTGCAATAGCAATATCATCTGCATAGGCAATAACCTTGCAGCCAGTCCCTTCCAGTGTCACGAGCAGTTCGTTCACCACAACGTTCCACAAGAGAGGGGAGAGTACACCGCCTTGTGGCGTGCCTCTGTTAACAGATATGCGGATCATGGTTTCACCAAGCTTCGAGCTGATCGCACTGTTATTGAGAAGCTAGTGGATAAAAGCCACTATGAACTTTCCGATCCCGAGCCTGTTGAGTGCTGATGTTATTGCATTAGGTTCAAGGTTACCTCAATGTCGACAAAAGCTATAAGGGTAAATTCCTTCTGCTCGAAGGATTTTTCTATAGTGCCAACAAGCAAGTGTAGGGCTGTTTCGACAGATCTGCCCTTGTTATAGGCATGCTGAGAGATTTACAGTTTGTCCGTGATTTTATGTCGAATGAATACGTCAATCACTTTTTAGAAGAAAGGATGATCAACTTATGAGTCTTATGTCCTTTGGTTTGACGTGAGAGCATTTCCCAGTCTTTGGTATGAAGACCACGGTGGTCGTTGGTCGTTGGAATCTAACATATCATCAACAAGTGAACTTTATTTCAACAACTGTAGTAAAATAGTGTTTTTACATGCGAAGCATATGGACAGTGATTAAATCAAATGTGAAAACGATTATTATTATGATTATTATCAGGTAATTTAAATTACAAGCTAATTCAAAATTAATGAGCACAGGCTGCTAAGACCTTTAGCTTTTATAAATTGAAATCAGACACTATTATTAATCGCTCGAGCTAAACTGAGATCACCCTAAAACCAGTCGTCATTAATTTGTGATATACACAACACTTCTCAAAACTCAATGCATCTGTTATTGCAATTAATTGTTGCTGATTGTAAGAACAAAGTGCAGATACAACTCGTTTGGAAAAAAATATAACTAATGTCAACCAGGCATTCAATAGGTAAATCTCTCAAACAGAATGTAATTTTCTCTTGAGAACAAACACTGTATGTACTTTTATCTACACACCTCTCTGGAAATAGCACCATGACGATGTGAAACATGGTGCTATTTCCAAAAACTTACCCCAAAAATTGCATTTTGTACACCAAATGGAATCGGTGTCAGTCGCGTAAATAGAACGACTTTAAATGCTCTCGGTCCAGAGATGACACGGAGTATAGCGCGACCAGTCTCGTTCTTGATTAATCTAAAAATAAAGAAAATAAGAGAATGTTTTTATTGAATTTATCATGCCAGTGCCAATGAAATGGAAGTCATATACCCAGACAGTCAGTCAAATTGGCATGTGGTCAAGATGAATTGTGTCCCAACGGGGGCGGATGTCAATCTGGTATTTGTTTTAATTTCGATTTTTAATGAACAAATTATAGATACATCTATCAATACGTCAATCAGTTTCATTATTTGGAATGCTATGGAAACTATCATGCTATGGTCATCTTCAGACGAGGCTTATTTGAAACCTACCAGTCGTCAGAAGCAACCTGCATGCATATTTATACTTAAATGTATATTATTGAAATTACTGTTCAAGTAGCACTTTGGATATACATGATGAATTTGTGATGAATTTTTACATAATTAAATAATTTTTGAGACTTGTTTTGACTTGATTCATGCCATTTGAGACTTTTCCCCTATGTCTACTAGATGACTGTCTGATCATATCCACAACGATTTGTTTTAATACAAAAAAGATAACGTACTTATAAGTCAGGTTCAATTGCGAATATGGGAGGAAATCGTACGCAATAACTAAAAAAATAAACAAAATCCAATGCCGAGGATTTCAAGTTATACTTAGGTACATGTTCTTGGAAAAATGTGTGGATAAGCTAATAAGCCTATCAAACATTTTGCTGACCTTCACACAGCGAAACTGTAAAGAAAAACACATAATTGTCGTAAAAAGAGTTTCACATCATAACCTAGTATGAACAACTGACTCTAGCTACGGGAAATGTGTACACTCCGTTGAGATTCACATAACCAACTCAGTCATCTCCAGATGCTTCCGAGTTTAGCTTAAAAAGGAACAGAATAAACAGTACGAATACGACCAAATAGATTTGGCCAGAATTTGGTAACATATGAAAATGAAGATTGTTTTATAAACTTCGGTGCTAGGCATCATCATAAACTGTATCCCGCTCTCAAAAGATGAGCCCGTGATTGATATAGGAGGTGGGCTCTGGTAGGGCAAATGTCAAAACAATAATATTTTCTGCAAAGAAGTTGCTACGGACATTAAACAAAATGACAATCCATGAGAATTTTGATTTCTGGTTTTTATAAAATCAAATTATTCATGTATATACCAACCTACCCTTGGAATTTCAGGAATGTTGGTTATATGTATAATATGGGTGGCGTTACAGCCCGTAGAGGGTGCGTAAGGATCGATGCACATACCCACAACGCTACCACCGCCACCGGTTTCCCAATTAAGAACGTGAATAAAATTCTAATTAAATTTAATGGAAACACTGAATTTCTAAGCTACATACAGATAACAAATTTCACAACAGAGTAATGAACTAATACGACTAAATGAAAATGCAACCGCACACTGATAAGGTACACGAGGTCGAATAAGTTTATTTATAACTAAAATACATTGTGAAATACTTACTTGTGAACAGGTAAACGATGTCTTAAACTCTTTAGAGTCACATGAGCAATAGCAATACCAAGGTTCGCGCCCAATATCACAGTGAGGAAGCCCTTTAAACATCCAAATAGATATCCACTGCTTATCATAAGCACAAAGTATCCAACAACAACTGGAAAACTGACCAATACAAACAGGCACATAAAAATTGCAAAAATTAGCCAAGAGTTCTGTGTCTCTATCCAGAAGAGAAGTTGGCGAGCATAATCCCGCATAAGGTAAGCAACTATCACAAGTGCCACTACAACTGCCAACGGTACCAAATAGCTAAGGTACCAGTGATCCGAGATGAAACCATGTAGACGCAAGCAAACAGATTGTCCCCGTTTGCGACTCTTTGAATTGGTCAGGGTATCGTATTCATCACGTTCACATCCGCTGTCACTATCTGTTGTGAGGCTTGTATTTATTTTGCCGTTGCTCTCGTGGACAATCAATGACACGGGAGCTTTCGATTTTACTATCGATTCCTCCTGGTACCTTGTCATATCCATATCCAGAATTATCATTTTTGGAACAGCCGTTGTTGCGAATGTTGCTACAGTTGCATGTATTCTGACTGTCACCCCTTTTGGTCTTGTTGTTTATGTTGTTGATGTCATCTATTGTATTTTACTGGCTTTCATCAAAAGAACAAAAAAATAACACGCGCACATTAAATTTACATATTACATGAAGAAAGAGCGCTCTTCATTCAGCGGGTTAGCTTCAATACTCTAGCGGGGTAATATTAACACAGTGCGATGCGTAGCGTACTTCACTAGTGAAAGGTATAGAAAAAGAAAGTTCATAATCCAATTATGCCACTTGTGGTAGAGGTGACGGACATATTAAGATTTTGCTTTTCCTTTTACTTATGTTTATTCTTCATCTTACTCCGTTGTGTAATCGCAAATTGATGCGAGGGGAAGGGAAGATGATAATGGGTTTACAATCTGGAGGACTACTTTATATTTTGTTCAATTGTTCACATTTTTGCGTGGTTTATTTTTACAGACACAAATTTCGTTAACACTCGGACGGTGAACGAGAAAACGAAAATAAACTCAACGCCGACAATAGCGGCCGACTAATCGCGGCGCCGCGAGAACTGAACACGGACGATCTGAGGAAATTTCAATGTTTTTGTCAGAAATGAAGTAGTACCGAGATGGCCAACTTCACAGCTGATTGACCCTTGCCTATCGACGAATTTGAGTGGCTTTTTGACAGTTATTCATGCATTTTTGACTGCGACTCAGGTTATTGTGAATGCCGTTCTCTCATTGGTCAACTTGATTTGAGAAAACGATATAAAAAATGGTTGTCAAAAATGTTAAGTGGCAAGAGAGACAGATGTTGGCTATATGTCACTTCTGGTTTCTGTCTGGGCTTCTATAGAGAACCGAGTTGCCGTTTGATAGTTTGGAAAGAGTAGCGAATATGTATAGTTTTTTGTACAAAAATAGGTCGTGCGGAAATTGTTAAATTTGTACCTACAGAATAATTTTGGATATACTATATTTCATTGGAGAGAACCAGCAATTATTTTGCAAGGGATTATACACGGTATAAGCTTTGTTATCTGTACCGTGGTCTGCATGTTTTGGTCTTCAATCAGAGAATACGGCTGGGATGAGATATATTGAAGGCAGGGTTACATTTTCAACCAATTGCGTTTGAAGTTCTCCGATTTATTAGGCCAGTGCGTACGCACTCGCACTCATAGCTGATACCCATATCACAGCGGAGCATTTAGGCTAGAAATGAAGTATTACCGTGACGGCGTTCTTCCCAGCTGATTAGCCCCTTGTCCATCGATGAATTTGCGAGGCTTTTTGACAGTTATTCATGAATTTTTAGAAAAAGTCAAACGGGAGTGTGCATTTGGATAAGGAAAACTAAACCTGATACGTTCACGTGACACAACACTTAAAAATATCGATAGTGAATTCTTCGAACTAGATGCAGAAATGGTACTTCATTTCTGGTCACAAGATAAAGCACTGATAGTATTACGAATTTATTTGATAAATGTCACATTCGTTACGCTGCTGGATCCATATTTTTAATTGCGGTATCTGTTAAAACGATGGGATATTACTATTTCCGTGGTTTCATGTTTTGAAAACGCAGATGTAGATCTCGACGATGTAAGAACCAGACAGTTGTTGACATGCGTTCAGCGGACCGACGAAGTCGCGTGAGCGGGAAAATTGTTAAAATCCTGTTAGCGAGCTAGGCGAGCCACCCACCTCATATGTGCATTATATTGGGGAGCATGCCAATACATTTTTAAAGAGGACTTAGTTCCCCACACCGCAATTTAGATAGGAAACAATTAATATTTAATCCTCGATATCTCCTAAACTAAGCTATTAATCAATTTTTTTTGTTCAGATTTTGTGCTTATTTCATCTAGAAAAACGCGTTTGGCCTAGTAATTCATTTCTGGTGCAAATTCAACAAACATATTCTTGGGTAGAGTGAAGAGTAAGTGCTTGTAGAACAGAAGTACAGGTGGCGCTGGAATCGTTTAAGTGAAAATCTTCTGTCATTGGCAGCTACTAAGCCTACGACAGATGTCATTGTGATGTTTTTAAAATATTCTTAAAATTTCTAGCTCAGTGATGTGCTGGAATTATGTGTTTTCATTTAAGTCGTTTGCAACTGACAACGTTATATTTATATAATATATTCGCATGTGCCAACATGGAACAAAAAATGACAAGAGTTCTCTAATAGGAAGGAATTTGTATTAGACATTCAAATTTGGTGGGAAATCCAATTTGTTAATTTATTTAATACAATCTTAGGAGCAATCAGTAAATTTTCTTTTTGACTAGTTTAGAAGATGTCGAGGATTAAATAATCAAAATTCGGCCTTATTTCGTTTTCTGGAAATTAAACTTCAGCTCTCGGCGCCTGCCAGACAGTTGTTGACATACCCTTAGCGGAGCGACGAAGTCGCGTGAGCGGGTTAAACTCTGCGGGAAAAAGGGTTAAAATCCTGTTCGCGAGCTAAGCGAGCCACCCGCATCGTATTTTATATAGGGCGTGTTTCCACGGGAAAAAAGCGCGTCCTTTTTCACCGACTTTGTAGTTACCAATGACTCGCGCATATTGGATCGTAGAATACGTTGATAATTTGAGTGAAATGTTCCCAATAATTTTATAATTATTAACCAATTCGGCATATTCTACGATAGTAACATATTACGTACTTTGATTACTCCTAAGATTATGGCTTCATTCTGCTTTATGCATGTTAGTTTCATATTGACACTCATAAAAGCATGCAACGTTGTATTATAGCAAAAATGTTCATACACATAACTATGCAAGCAAAATTCTGTCAAGCGTGCTAAAAAAATTATTATGCGCCATTAGCTATTCGTTGTGCATTTTACCAATTTGTGAATCGTGAACAATATAAAGTGTTGTTTTACTGTTTTTTATTGCATTATATAAAAACAGTATTTGAATTAGTGAAGTGCAGCTGAAATTCGCACATTTATAGATATTATGTCCTAATAGTATAGGAACAATTCCAAGGCGACTTCTTCGCACAGAGCAAGTGAAGAGTTCATACAAATTGGTTTTCGTTTAAAGCAATAAGTTAATTATATACTATAAACAATTGCTTATAATTTGTTGAAACATTAAACGCAACCAACATAATGTATTATTATTTCATTTTGCACAAGGAAAATGGAATATTTTGCTGTACTTTAGGATACCGACATAAATATGTATGAATGTGTGAATTTTCAGCAGTGATTTTCAGTGCTGAATTTGTTTAACAAACTATCACAAAGTAACACTTAATATTGGTCACCATTCAGTGTATATTGTGTTGAAGAATGATAAAACAACAACAATTTCATGTTAAACTGCTCATATGTTTACACTTTTCAATGCAGTATTACACGACCACTATCTCACATAAACACTTGACAATGCCATAAATGAAATCCGCAATTTAACTCGACATCTAAACATTGTATGGAATAAAAAATATTTTTTTCTAATTATTTTTAATTTTCGAATATCACTCTACATTTCGCAATTTCTACGTAAATTCATATCTCCATTCTTACAGCTTTGAATCCGTCAAGTATCCTGAGTACAAAAGTTATCCGCAAGAGGTATATGTCGATAGGTGCGTGTCACCGGTGTACTTGTTCTAAACTGTTATACACGTTTGAACAGCCGTTTGCATCTGTCAGATTTCAGACAGGTTCCAAAATCGTTTTGAGATTTTTCAGTATTTACGATGCACACTTTAAAATTTATACAATTTCCATCCGTTTAACTCAGTGCGCGCAAGATGTTCTTCAGATTATCCGGTACGTTGAAGTCATTTCTATGCTCCAGAATGACAACAAAGGGATTTCCAATTCAAGCTTGTTGTTCAACGTCAACTACTTCAGCGACAAAGTACTTTCAGTTCAACGAAAAAGAAACCGAACAAATTCTCGATATAATCAATTCAAAACCCATATCTGAACTCAGACGGTATAATTAAAATTTATAATCTTCAAAAAGAAATTTAAAAAGTTTTCCATCTCTGTTATAGCTATGACATATCGAAAGCAAAGTTAAATAAAATCGAAACGTGGAAACTGAAAAACGGAAATTTTCACGATCTAGATGATATACTCCATTTGGATGGATTTTCAGTTAAGGTAGTTGAGAAATTCTGTAACAGTCTTCTCGGTGAAAAGCCAATGAAGCGGGCCTCTCGCAAAGCCCCTTCTTTTGTTACTCCAAATATGCCGGATGCACAAATCGCTGAAATACAATCGACGGTTTCAATCAACGTTAGTATCTCGACTATTGTTTGGTCGAGACTGGAGCTCAACAAGGAGGGGCCATGTGCGCTAACTCACTGGCAAAGGCACGATCTTAACGCACAAAGACCTCATTTGCATGACTTGATTCATCACTGTTTATACATAGCCTATTTGATCCCAGAAGCGGATTGTTATTTGTTTGAGAATCCTCAAGTTGCACAAGGTGCAGCACCTGGCAATGCCGAACAAGTGAATATTAATGTACAGCGGGCTCAATTAACTGCTATTCTCGGATTTGCTCTTGCTAAACGTAACATTTCAGAGGACAAGACAAAATCGAATGTATTTTATTTAAGAAGGTTTTTGGCGGCGCGTTTATTTCAAAACCTTGTTGGAACTGAACGTGTTTCCGCAGAGAAAGCTATTATTAATTTAATGCGAACATATTATAACATGAGCGACCAGCCGGATACGGTTGAAAACATTCCAGGTGCAGATCGTACCGGGAGTTTAGGAAATGTTGTATTTCCAGATCAATTACGACAAATGTATAAAGACGCTGATGGATATCATCGTGAATTTCTTGGACAGACTCTTCTGCTGAACTTGGCGTTTGTGAGATTGGTCTTGTTGCGGGATTCGATGGCAATTGGAATGCTCTCGCGTAACTCAAAACCAAGCGAAACTGAATAAAATTAGTCGTAACAAAGTTATATTAGACATCGACTTGCATTGACTGATTTGTTTTTTTTTTTTTCATTCTGGGAAGCAATGCATCTGTTTCGTAATGCATTTTCGAATATTAGTTCCATAAACAAACAAAATTTCTATTGGGTGGTAAGAGAAATATTTTCATTTATTGTTCATTAAATTCACTTATTTCATTATTTCAAATTATTTTACTGTTCAAATTAATTCACTTGCGAGCGTTGCGTTATGTCACAAAATTGACATCTCCAGAGCCCCAATGAGAGTGAGAGAGACAGTAAATGCGGCCCACAAGTGGATTACATCGCGCCGGATGATGTAAGTCAACTTTTAAACTTTTTGCGGTTCACAGATGTTTCCATTCGGGTGTTCATTATGTGTTTGCCTCAACGATATTTTATGAATGAATGAATACGTTTTATTTTGTTCAAGAATTTGTTTTGAACAATTCCTAATAATTCAGACACTTCCATATTTCGAATTTCTTAGGTTTATGCAAAAGTGAAGTTGGTCGACTGGTGACAGTGCTAGTTTCTTCCGATGGATTTCGGATGCAACGTAAATACGTATTTCATTGGGCACCTCTTTGTAATCCGACAATTACGGTTTTTGTGGATTAAATGAAAGTACTCCTTTTATTTTGAATTCAACTTACCCTAAGCTATTGTAATCAGAATAAATTAGCAAAAATAAAGACAATGGGTGTTTTTGGGTTAAACCGTTGAGAAACTTGAGTGGTATTATGCGCACCATGCAACAATAATGAAACGAAAATCATCAAAAATGAATTCCTAAGGGGATAGATATGTTGACGAATTTTCAAGGAAACACGAAGAAAATATAATCACTTGGGCTCATGTTATTCACATTTGATTAAAAATAAGGCGGTATAAAAGGAAAGTTTTTGAATATATACTTAACCCAATGGGAAGAACATTGATATCAGTGTCGCAAAATGTTAAGAATGTAAGAATCTTTGTTTGAAACTTGATAATTATAAAAGTGCGTTTATTCACATGTTTTAAACATACACAACAAACAACTAATTGAAACATTAGTTACGTAGATGGATAACTACCGAGATATTGCCATGTAAGGACGATCAAAACCAGATTTGGAAGAATATAGAAATAGAATTAAATAGTGTTGGCCCACCTCCGAAATCGGCATTTGAATGGGAGAAGGAAGGTACTATGACAGATGTGAATCATCCATATATGTGAAAAGTATTCTTTAGATATGTTGTGATAAAAGGAAATGTATAGCTAACTGATTCCTTCTGACATGCCCTGTGTTAAAGGTAAGGAACAAAGTAAAGAATACTGAATGCAATCCAAGGAATAATTTATATTGGAGTAAGGTTTTTTTAGGACTTTTTTTCTGCTGGGGATTTTTATTATCGGTACCTAAGAGTATACAACATTTTATTCATCTTGTGTATATCGACATGCCCACAGTAGGGTCATATTTAATGGCTCTACAGCTACGCATGAAATATCAACTCTGGTCTCGCTATTTTTAAATTTCCGTTTTTGTACTTTAACAGCATAATTTTTGTTGCAAATTAAAGAAAAAGATTTTTGAATTATGGAAAAACGTAACAAGTCTGAAGAAATGGTATGGCCACATGAGTCGATCAATCCCTCCTGGAAGCCACAGTTGGCAAGATCGCCATCTAACAAAGGGCAAGCAAGGAAAGATGTCGACTTAGTTGAGGAGCCAGACTTTATCAAAGAGGATGAACTGCTCGCTTCCAGGCAAGAGATATGAAAAAGTAGGGGACAAACCCTCTTTACAATGTTGATCTTAAACAAAGCACTTCACAAAGCATCACAACGGATACTCTCGCCAGTAACCGACATAAGTCGTAAATGCGCTTATCGAATGGCAGTATTCATTCTCGGCAAGATTGTCAAAACTGAGGAAGCACCGGATCAGTACTTCAGAAATCTACTGGTTTTCAAGCTTAATTCACAAACCTTGGTTAAAATTATACAACAAATAACAAAACAACTTACAAATAATAGGGCTGCTAGATAAACACTATAACCACAACCAAAACAATTAAGGTAAGCCGAGAACCTGTATTTTGACTAAGAAAGCCCAACAAAATGTTTTTGTGTTCAAACTTTAGCACAGTCGACTTAACAGTGATTAAGATTGAAAGCACAGGGACGGCAGATCTCATTATTCATCAGCGGCAAAACAATAAAAGCTTTCCTCTTTCCCCGCGATTATTAAGCCCTCTACATAATCCACGTCTCATTAATCCCAACTCGCGGAACAACGCCCAAATAAAATTACTCTTTTTCACGTAACCTCATTATAAGCAGTGCGTTTTCCCCATCAGTACCTTGTTTAATAATGTTCAATTAAACCTTTTATTTGCTTTGATATTTGATACAATGTATTTATTCGAATATATTCTCTTTCAAATTGTTCCATTCGAAAAACTATTACGTAACATAAACTTTTGTACGTCACTGTTCATATTCATATCGCACTATCCCGGCGAAAGTCCACACCATCGGACCTACACAATTTCACCACTGAACACTCGAAATTGACAACATGTATGGGTGGAGTACGCACCGGCCCATCGCCTTCCACAGCTTGTGCACACACACTCGACTGATTATGCACCAATGTATCCACACACACTGCTCGTGGTGAATAATGAGTTTGGTAGTAAAGGTGAACATTCCCTAAGAATGGGTGCTGATGGCTGAGGATGGATGTTCTCATCCACTTGGATTTCGGACTCAGAACACTATACATGGTGATTTTTAACCTTATTATTTATACTTATTTTTTATTATTCTTGTTCTTATATAAAATTGTTATATCGAAGTAGTTTTCTTTGAGGCATATTCTTTTCCTTTCATGGTGCAATTTCGCTTGTTTTTTATTCTTATACACAAACTATTTGGTCCCTCCCTAGCCGAATATGTGTGAATTATTTATTGATAGTGTATTACTTCAAACTATAAATCTACATTCCAAACCAGAAATGAAGTATGATAGAGATGCCCAACTTTTACCTCTCTTGCCCCTTAAAACTTTTGACAACCATTTTTTATATTATTTTCTAAAGCCAAATTGACCAATAAGAGAACGGCATTTATGTTATTTCGTGAAAAACTGTCAAAAATTCATGAATAACCGTCAAAATTTGCATGATTATCCGTCAAATTCGGCGACGTTTCTAGAGATTCATCGGTAGTGCAACTGCTCGCGAATCAACAGACGAAATTCCTCGAAAAACTTAATGGCGTTTCAGAAAAGACATCGTCTTCGATTCAGTTATTTAGGCAACTGACGGTGCCACCTTTTTCGGGAAATTACAAGGATTGGCCATCCTTCCGCTGTACGTTTACTGGTACAGTTGATACCAGCCCAAATTTATGTGCGAAGCAAAAGTTACACTAAATCAAGCCGTTTTGTGTCTTTGCATTTAAGATGTGATGCCTTGAAGTGTTGCCTGTCACTTAAGCGACATAGAACTATCCGAATAAAACCATAAGGAACAATTCGCACTCATTTCGCGGAATCGTACATCCCTCGGTGAGCAACTATTCTTCACTCAACGATTACCCACCGTGTTGGCTTACGTTCAGAACAACCAAGGCAAGTGTCGAGTGCTATTGGATTCGGATTCGCAACTTTATTTTATAGTTGAATCGTTTGCCCAACGCTTAGGTCTGCCTCGCCAGCACGCAAGAATTCCTGTTCTGTGGTTTTGTCATCAACAAATACAGACCAAACTGGGGGTCGTATGGCTATTATTTTGTACTCATGGTTCAACGATACACATTTAGTTGTCGATGGTTTTGTTCTAAGCAAGCTGACATAGAGACATCTCTCGCGATCATTTGACATCTCTAGCTGGTCCTACATCCAAAATCTAGATGTTGCAGACCCTATGTACCTGGCTCTATAGACATGCTGCTCGGGGCTGACAAATTATGGTGTATGCTGGAGGGGGATCAGTTGGAAGGATTTTCGGGTATGCCGATAGATCAGAAGACATCATTCGGAGGGGTAGTAACAGGGGAGCTGCTAAGTTCGAATAACTTGCCATATAAGTCAGTTGCTTAGTTTAATTCCACGTTCGATGTCGATGATGTCCGCTCAATGATGATTCATTCAGTGATAACGAAACCGAACAACATTTTCGAAAAACCGTTTCACGTTCGCCATCTACGTCATGAAACTTCACTTTAAAAATCCTTCGCATTGCTTTGGTTATTCGGTTAACCATGTCATCAATTGTTTGTCCTCTATGGGACCGCAGTTGTATGATTTGTATGTCAAATTCTTGCAGGAATATATGTATTATACTTGGTCATATGGTTCGTATTCCCTCGGCTGAGTTGCAATGAAATAATGAGACACCGTTCTATCTACCCCACCAAACCGTTGTGAACCCAGAAAGTTCGTCATCATAGTTGAGAGTCGTATTCGTTGGTTATGCCAGGGATTAACTGGGAAACTCGGTAAATAGTCAGCTGCTCATAGGCCCTCCAATTAAGCGGGATCTGGTAGCAGTTTGTATGCGTTTTCGGCAACACAGGTACGTGTTTACAGCTGAAGTGGTAAAGATTTGGATTGCTAAACAACACAGAGACTTCCAGCGCAGCGTAAGGCGTTGTCAAGTCAGACGACATAAGCCATTTTCGCTTATGTCCTATAAGAGACCGCAATACAAAGACGAATAAGGCTTCCGCACCCTTTTGTCGGTTCGAGTGCTAAAGCAAAGAGCGATGGACTACCAAACACAGTTCCCCAATGCAGCGCGTGTGCTATTAAGTGACGTGTATGTAGATGATGTAATAACTGGGGCCGATACCGTGGAGAAACTCAGACTAACAATCGGAACTTGCAATATTACTATCCAACGCTAAATTTAACCTTTGGAAGTGATCTTCCAATTGCTGGGCTCTACTAGCTAAGTTCCCTAAGGAGGATTGTATGTTTTCTTTGTTCTGTACTGAACGATCACAGTCGACGATAAAGGTTCTCGGTTTTCATTAGGTTCCCACACTTGACCATTATTCGTTTCGCATGGCTGAAAGGAAATTGTGTTCATCTCCTACAAAGCGGGGAAATATCTGAAATATCATCTGTGGTGTTATTTTAAATATTATTTTAGGAATTGTGGTCGACCAAACTTAGTACTGACTGAGATAATCCGCTTCCATCACAATTGGCTGAAAAATTAATGATATCAACAGTAGCTTCACTACTTTGAGCATATACAAGTGCCACGTATCATTTCCACTTCTACAGGAGATATCGAACTACACGGTTTTCCTATTAAGCAGTTGTATATGCTCGCTGCAAGGTGGCAGATAATCAATTCCAAGTTATCACAGCAAAAACAAAGGCAGCACCAATCAAGCCAGTGTCGATTCCTCTACTTCTGTCCCGGCTTTTTATTTCTATTCTTCTATAAAGTCATCTATTCCAAGGGGCTTCAAGGTTTTTGTTTGGGATTCGGCAATCGGGCTTTCTTCTCCACCTCGTCGCTGGATTTAAAAAATAAATAACTAAATTGGTTGCCAATTGTATAGCTGTAATGCTCGAGAAGATTCTACGATATGCATGACAGCATAACGCATCGGAGTCTAACTCTGCAAACTGCGCATCTCGAGGAATTTTCCGTCCACGTTAATCAATCATCCGCTCTGGTGGACTGGTCCCGGGATATCCATAGAAGAGAAATCAGCACCAAAGCAGTTTTTAATCATCACCCCAGAGACAGATGTAATTAAACTTCTTATATTGAAGAAATCTACTTGGACGCGGAAGTTCGTTTTATAAACAATTGTCACCCAACTCAATGCGATAAAATTACCCGCGGTTTGACTGTTTCTGAACTTCGTATGGCAGAGGTTTTTATTCTAAAGAAAGTGGAATGTGAGACATTCGGAAGTGATATTCGCCAACGTGACATTAGCCGATGTAAATATTCACTTCCTTATAGGAGAACTTCACACTGTAGTTCCCGAACAAAGCTATTTGGATATGCCGATAAATCGTTTATCCCACTGGCAACACATCCAGAGTATGGTCCAAGGATTTTGGAAGCGATGGCAGGCTAAGTATATAACCAGCAGGAGAGACCAAAATGGGAAACCCCGCATCGTGATCTGAAAATTGGAGATGTAGTCGTCATCAAGGAATCAAATCTGCCTCCAGCAGAATGGCTTTTGGGTAGAATGAAGCTGTTCATCCTGGCTAGGCAACCGAACGAGAGTGGTAAAAGTTAAAACTAGCAGCGGACAATTCGTTCGTCCAATAACCAAAGCAGCGACACTCTTACTTTCGTGAAACCCGTTACAGGGGGGGCGTTATGTTTAATAATGTTCAATTAAACCTTTTGTTTGCCCTTTTCCATTCGACAAACTATTATGTAACCTAAACTTTTGTACGTCACTGTCCATGTTTGTATCGCATCCGGGCGAAAGTCCACCACCTGACACCACACCGTCTGCATTACCAACCATCAGACCATCGGACCTGGGACCATATGCAATAACAAAGATGAGGAAAACACCATACATCAACACAATTTCACCACTGTGGAGTACCGACCCATCGACTTCCACCGGGGATGTGGTGACCAAGTAGGGGCGGTATAACCCCCAACATGTCCCGGAGGAAGAAGCCGCAGCGCTAAATGGTTCGTAAGCATCGATGTCCTAGGCATTAAGACCAATCCCAGTAATGTCTTAATTATGGCATACTGGAAACAACGCTTTGGATTTAGAAGCTATGAGGGCTGACGTATTCTGTTATACGTCCCCATAAGGGCGTGTGTCAACTGCTTGCATAGACAACCATGAGATCCTGTGTGACTGCACATTTGAGCATAGATAGCGGCTTTGAGTGTTGACCCAATAGAAAAGAATACAAACATCGAAAACACAAAAAACGGAGAAATCAAAGCGGAGAGCAGTATAGCTGCTTTTCAAAGGAGCGTGAAGGTGCAGAAATCACCAGTTGTGTGGCTAGCAAAACATGGCCACAAACAAACATTCCTCAGATCAACGGAAACCCTAATCCCCAGCAAGCTCAAAGCAACCGGCAGTGTTTCGTGCAGACCGGACAATACATTACCAGAACACAACTAGTACCTCCAATGGTTCTCTCATCCACCGTTTTGGTATCACCTGGACAAAAGCCGACTGGGATTAAAAAATTAAAAAAATCCGTGCCACCAACCCACCAGAGCTGTCGACCTTCTTCACAGTACGTGGTGCCCCCGAGTGGTTGCACCAATACTTTCAATAACACTTTCCATACCCCTGTTTAGTTGTCAAATTACTGTCAGTTTTAAATTTACTATACCACCCACATACGAGTGGATGAACCCGTATGACCGAGGATATACGATAGGAAAACTTAATTTTAGTAAAACAAAATCTGTCATTAACCATAAGTCTAAGCGTATGTTAAGTTGTAATCATAAGAATACCCATCAAACACCGACTCCAAATTTCCCTCCACACCCCAAGGACCACAAAAACTATTAATAAACGAGTTTAATTTAACCACTCACCTAGCTCCTCAAAATCCCACCTTGCCTCTAATTCATCTAATTTCAACCATTCTCACACAATTAACCCTATTTTGAACACAGCCCGCTCTATTTGTGACCCCCTACCACCAAATCCACAGCCCAACTACTTGATAAGTCCCTGACACCAAGCGATGTTATGTTTTGTCTAGACTGCGTGATCACCGACTATACGAAAGTACACGCATCTATTTAGCATACGTCCATGATGAGCCAGTTATCGTCCGCATTGACGGAAAGACAAATACCAATCTCAAGGTAGTTACAACAAGAAGGCCAACCATCAGACCCCACTACCCTAAGGAAAATTGACTACCGTTTCCACGAAACCTTTCGGTCAGCACTGTGAATAAAGCTCTATCCAGTCTTGCCACTCACATCATATTCTTCATATCGTTTAAAAGCTCGCAGAGACTGCAAAATCTTTTCTGTCCCTAACGAAATTGTAACCCCTCCCTTCGATTCGCTCTCTCTTTACTACCAGAATGTCAGATGCCTCTGTTCTCACCACAACAGTTTTTCTAAGCTCCCAGTCGCTCCTCCATAACATTCTTGCCATAACTGAAACCAACATAACATTTCCGTTAACATTCTTGATGCGGAACTCTTCGCGCGGACGGGCAGCGTAACAAAGAACTTGCCACTGACCCCAGTGATAACTTCATTATCGTTGGTGAATTCCTTCCTTCCTTGCAATGGGTTCCATCTGAAGATGCGTTATCTTTCTTACCCTCAAATGCTTCCTCTTACCCTCAAAGAAACCCTTCTAACTGACCGTCTCTCAGAGTTTGGCTTATTCCAGATAAGTGGTATAACCAATAAACTTGGTCGGCAACTCCATTGTTACCGCGAGCAACCACCTGCTATCTACCCAAGACAACTACCATCCCCCTGTCTCTCCACGCCTATCATCATTGCTTTAAAATTTTTTTATACTGCTCTCTTTAACTGCATAGTCGAGACAGTCCCATTCGTTCCCTTTAATTATAGCACTTTCTCCCCGCCCTCTAACAACAAGGAGCTCCGCACTAGTGACGTCACGACACATGTATATATACATTGTATGTCAACATGTATACAAACATTGTGAACACATAATCATCATTGTAAGAAAGAGAACATCAGCTAAGAACAAAAGCCTCGATTAAACGGTACATTTAAGTAGTACAAACTAAAAAATGGAACATCGAATGTTAAAATAAAAGTGCAGTCCAGTTTTTCAAATACTTGATATCTACCTCTGCCTCCTATTATGCGTCTTATCAAGACGTTTTCCTCCGCTTCTCGTCTCTCTGTGAATTCCTCTACAACTCCTATATCGAAAACAGAAATGAAGTATGATAGAGATGTACAACTTCTACCTCTCTTGCCCCTTAAAATTTTTGACAACCATTTTTTATATTGTTTTCTAAAGCCAAATTGACCAATCAGAGAACGGAATTTACGCTATTTCGTGAATAACTGTCAAAAATTCATGAATAACCGTCAAAATGTTCATGATTATCCGTCAAATTCGTCGATGGACTAGGGCTCAATCAGCTGTGAAGTTGGGTATCTTTATCATACTTCATTTCTGATCGAAAATATGCATGGTACGACGTAAAATTAATCATCTAAAAGACGACACAGGGCCCTGGTGGCATACCATCCATATTCCTTAAAAATTTATAAACTCGCTCTCAGAATCGCTTTCTGAGCTCTTTCTTTCGACAAGACGCCTTCATCTTCGCCACTCACGATATTTCGAATTACAGATTGATAAATTATCTTATATCCCCAAACTCTTTTAATCTATCGTGTATGACTCATTGTACTTTTATTGTAAAACCATATTTTCTCCACGCCAGCATGGATTCCTTAAGGGCAAATCTACCATGACTAATCTTATTGAATTTGTCTCCAATACCCTTTCTCATTGAAGCGAGGTCATGAAGTGGACGTTGTCACCACTGGTTTCAATAAAGCCTTTGACAAAATCAACCACCAAATCACCAAAGGCCCTTGGTTTCCCTCCCCATATCATCGCATGGCTCAATCGTACCTTGAGAATCGCTCCTACAGAGTACTCTTCAGATACTCAAAAATCGACCAATTAGTAGCCTCGTCGGGCGTTCCCCAAGGGAATCATCCCGGCCCCCTGATCTTCATCTTAACCATAAACGATGTCGACTACGTCAACAAAAAAACTGTGTTCTATCTATCTATGCAGACGACAACAGATTGAAGTGCTCATTCTTCACCTGGTGTGACAATAACTCTTTTGAACTTAACGTAGGCAAATGCCAGTCTATAACTTTTTCTCGCAAACTCTCTCCTCCTCCTCCCAGAACTTAATAACTTCCGCAATAACGCAGCAGTACCCAAAGTATCTTCAATTCGAGACCTATGTGTTATATGTGATTAACAATGTGATCCTACGGGCCAATTCTTCCCTTGGCTTTATAAAACGCTGGTGCAAAGAATTCTCTAAACTAAACAAATTTGGAAGCTGTTATCGGTAGGAAGAATAACATCTTAAACGTAAGCTCCAACATCAGAATAAAACTAAAAAAAAATACTCATTTTCATGATCAATGATGTCCTAAAACCCTTCATATTGAATACATGCTACATACATACATATAGGCTATATAATCGTCTTCAGGAAAAACAAGGCTAAACATATGCAAATCTTGATGAAGTGGTTTCATTCCTGAAGGGAGATTTCTCTAGATTAACTTAAGGGTTAAATAATTTTGAAAACTTTGATGAGATAGTCGACGTGGAGTCTTAAAGTTTAAATGAATAAAGGCGGTAGTCCAGTGTATCCATATGTCCAGTGTATCCATATGTATCATGTAAGTAGGTGTATTGCTAGGTAGACGAAAGCATCTTTTTCTGCAATATCTTAACAGCTTCTCAACAGATTCAAACTTGACGCACACATACATACATCAGCGCAGCATACATCGTATTCATCATATCCGATTCTACAATTGCTACGAACACCTTGTACTTTATGCTGCGGGTAATTATATTGCACAAATGGCACTTTTTGCATACTGAGATTACTTGATATTGTTATTCCAAGATATTTGTAAGTCCCTACTTACTCTCTTGGGGCATTATTAAAGTGCCATTTGTCGTTCCCCGCTGTTCTGCCATTACCTTGAGATTTCCTGCTTGGCAGTACTTTGCTAACCGATTGATCATGCATTGTAATGTCTCAGGTGAAAAAGCTAAAATGACTACATCACCACCATATAGGAGAGCTCTAATATGTACTTTACTGTCAATGTTGTCAAAGGCGGATTGAAAATCGACGAGAAGGATACAATTTTTTTTAAACTTGCAATGTTTTGTAGTATAAAACGATTATCCACTGCTAAATACCCACTTCTGAAGCCTGCTTAGTTTTCTGCTTATTATGCAATCATACTGTATTGCAATCAGGATTCAACAGCTTTTTAAAATGTTCTAGCAATTCGCTAGTTCTTTTGTAGTTTTCTTAACAGCCTTTCCATTCAACTTATTTATGGCTACGCAGAACTGTTTGGATTCTTTGCAGTGTGCGAGATTAAGTGCTTCTTTTTCATAAAAACGTTTGAAGGTACGTTTGAGCTGAATATAAACGTTCTTAAAAAGTTCGTTTTTATATTTTCTAAAAACCTTCAGTCACCTAAACGATAATTGCCTCTCCCTTCCGCGTTCTGTTGAGTAACATTTTTCTTTATGGATAAAATTCCTCTTTGGTTTTGCTCTGGAAGAGTCTAGATCATACTGCATTGTACATGTTTTAATCTATATTTGAAATTAATTTATAAAAATGTCTATGAAACTACTTATTTCTAAGACCGCAAATATTTTAGCATCCATGGAATCGCATTCAATGCCTGCCTCGGAAGTCGTAATGAAGGGGACATTCGTGCCACGTGACCAAACCACCGAAGCATAGCCCTTCCCGATCGAAGAAGCAGCTCCTCAATGTTGAGTTCCTCGCACACTGCCATGTTTCTCTCCCTATCCCGGCCAGTAATTGTCACCTCAGCAGCTTGTATTCTCGATCTTATTCTTTCGGCCATTACCCAAATTTCATGACCATAGTTGAGAGTTGGAATAAATACTGAGTTGAAAACCGCTTACTTGCTACATTGACACTAAGCTTGGAATTCCTGATTACAGATCTACCAAGCTGTTTCAAAATTGACCCAGCTTGACCAATCCTACAGGAAAGCTCAGCATTACTCCTGCCATCACTCGTGAAAAAGACCCCGAGATACTCAAACTTCTCCACCTGCTTCAATGGTACTCCAGTAATATGTAGAATGCATTGAGCAGGCGTTTTGGAAATTACCATAACCTCCGATTTGTCCACGTTATCCTTCATTCCAGCATGAGTACATACGGCCACAAATCTATCGAGTGCGCGCTGTAGCTCCGTCTGGGAAGATGTGAGGATAACCAAGTCTTCTGCAAAAAGAAGATGACTGACCCTCAACTCTATAATGATATCATCGATATAAATGGATTTTTTCGACATAAATGGATTTTAGACTTCTGGCAGCCTATTATTTTGATAGCCTGGCTGAACTCAGTATCAGAAGAGTGAGCCATCTTCTTTGCTTTATCAAAAGCACTAAATGCTTTTGCAGAATAGGTACCCATAGATCCGTGTGGTAGTATAAATTGCCTATCCGACCCTAAGTGTGGCTGTTGTCTCTCCGTACTGCAGTCAGCCACCTCAACCTAACCTGACTTAAAGTCAAAAAGTAAAATTAGCGTTTAGTAGACGTGGTGAAGTGTTCGGAGCAGCTGTATACATTGCTCATTGAAGTAGAGTGTGTTGTCAATTCAAGGTCATTAATATATTCAGGTGGTGACCTTTTAGATCTTGCACCGCTCATTCCATCGCATGTCCTTCATGGCAAGCATTTCTAGCGATTCTTCTGAAACCAGAACTGGCAAGGAGCTACGCAAACAGTGGAAAGAACGCCTTCGGTTCTTGACGGCATTTAAGAGAAGATAGTTTCGGGATAGTACCTTCACCACTTGAGGTCATTACATCACTTTGACAAGCGTTCAGGCTCAAGTTTTAATAACGGGGATGTTGGGATTGTCGAAGACCCAAGAACACTTTGATATCTTGCTCTTATCCAACAGACGCTTTCTGGGAGGGACGGCAAAACTCCAGCTTATGAAATACGGCTTGCCAGTGGTTCAGTATTGAGAGCACCATACAACTCTGGCATCCTTTCGATGTAAATCAATCCTAAGATTTGGTGTCGGGAGGATGTAGCAAATCTTATACTATATATCTATTTCATTTACCTACAGCTTTTAAATATCATACGAGCGCGACGCATTTTATTTTGTCTTAGTATAATTTTATCTGTAATATACATTGTTGCGTTGAACGTGACCGCCTCTTACTTATCCTGAACAGCATTGAGTTGATCATTTATTTTTCAACCGAACAATTTCAAAAATGCAATATTCCAAAAAAAGGTTTAAAAACTCGGTGTATGAGTCACATAAACATGATCTGATGAGAAAAATATTAAAATTAAAAAAAAAATTATAGGCAAAGAAAAACGTATTTCCTATAAATTATATTAAAAACAAAAATTTATAAACAGAATAAAAATAAGAAAAGGAAAAAAAATTATTTCCTTAAGAAAAAAATATAATACACATGTTTTAGGCCTTTTTAAGCCAGAAAAAATAAATTTGCTTAGATCGCATAGTGGCAAAATTCTTTTCGTCATTATCTATATCATGCCCTGGGATACTGGAAAACGTTCTTCCTGCAAGTAAATTATTTATACCACAGCATATTTTCGCTAATATCTTATAGGATGCAGTTAAGTGCTACGAATGCGTGTTTAAGTACATAGTACTTAAGTTATTTGTTTGCATATTTTACGTAACAGATCAATTATTTTCCCTCTGTTAAAATTACTTCCATGCCTTTACATTCTCCATCGATCATCCATGATTTTTAAAGTCACAACGCACTTGCAACAATATGAAGCATTCGACTGTGGCACTATCTAGAATAAGTTATCAGGATTTGAGTGTCCCAACAAGGTGGTGTATGAGAATGACCCTTGACGCATTTAAACACCACCACATGCCGCACATAAGAGTAGTAGTTTTGGCTGAATCAACTCTAAACATTTTGTGATTCAAAATTTTTAAGCTAATCATTATTTTTTCCTTCATTGCAAGTTGCTTTTTGACTCATAGACGTGGTAATTCCAACTTTCAACGAAATTAGCTTTCAAAGAAACGCTCTACAGCCTGAAATAAATTACAACGGAAAGTGCAATGCTTAAACTGGAGGTATAACTTTTAAAGCTGCAAAAAACTAACCGCTACCTTGTAACACTTTCAAACGTATACCCCACACATTAGACTAGACAGACTTCAGGTATGAATAGCACCTAATACTATAACTAAGGCTATGTCTGATATTTACTTGAATTAACTTTAAGACAAAGTAAATACCTCCAGCTTTAACCTCAATAAGGTAGAACCTAACAAATAATTAAATTATAAATAATTTTTTTAAATTAAACATTTAAAAAAATAACTAAACTTTTATTTTTTTAGTTATTTTATTATTTAACTAATATCCAACGTACATTTCTTCGATACTGCATTTTATGGGTATTTAACTACATCTATGCAGTATGTTTCTTCTGAACTCTTCTAGTTGTGTAGAATTAGTAAGCAGTGGGAAATTGCCCGCCAGCTCCGAGACAGAATACGGAAGCATTGGATTTCCGAATATTTACTGACACTGACGCACCGCGGTGTGAACTGCTACCAGTTCATCGAGGTGTAGTGGCGCGCTGACGTTCAAACTTAATCTGAAGAATTATGTCAACCAGTCACTAGATTGGCCGTCCTTGACTTATACAGTGAATCGTGCTGATTCATGGGGTGGTGACGTCGAAGAACAGCCTCGAAAAAAAAAAAATCACGAATAGAGCTTGTAACAAACGCTACCTAGTAGGATAGTTTAGAAGGTAGTGGTGGGCTGTGACCCACTAACCAAGGGCACGCACTTAACCAACTGCACCATCTAGTCGGCTCCGCTACCTCATTTAAAAGTATATGCTTGGCCGTATGCTTGCACTCTTCACAGTTCTTCGCACCATGGCAAAAAGTCTTAACCTTGTTTTTCCTTATTAATTTACTATAGAAAGAAAATTGGTTTCACCAAACTTTTGATTTCGAAAAAGTAAAATTGAATTGTTCGAGTATGTTGATTTAAAAAACACACAACTATTATTGTTCTACATCTGCAAGAGATATGTAGAAATGAAGTTATTTATTGCTCTATTTAGAATTGTTTTATGGTATCATAATGCGTATACACGAATATAATCAACATGTAAACCAGTTCTCTCATTTTCCCAAGTTCTATACCAATTCGAGCGATCCTTCCAAAAGTAGAATTGTGCCTTGGGATCACCGTTCTTCCACGGCTTGGGTGACCTGGAGAGTCCATTCAGACTATCGTTGGGAAAATCAGAGTGTCCGCCGGCGGATACTCCAAGAGTTATATAGAACTGTATAAATATAAGAAAACAAAGGATGCGTTACAGCAATTACGCTTGAATCGTTACAAACCTCTCGATCGAATGGAGCCATTTTGTCTGCTTCATTTGTATTTCCATGCAATTGTTTCTGAATCTTTGAGAAGTTTTCATCAATCAGTTGCTCTGTAAATTCATCACCATCAATAGTAAAGGTTAATTGATTCTCAGTCCATTTTAAAGAGTAGGTATGGTAATCTTTGCTGGTGTCCATTACAACGGAGATACCCTTAAGGTAGGTGTTCCGATATTTCTCGTCATTGGTCATCACTACGCCTCTAGATAACCACTTGTTAGAAATGTCTTTGCCTGATTTATCTCTTAGAATTTCATTTCCTCTGGAAAATGCGATCCTAATCTGTCCAGATGCATATCCATTCACACCGTAGAAATTTTCTAACGGTTCCAAGAGGACCACTGAAACAAATATTATAAAGTCAATACTCAACTTAGGAATGGTACACTTACAGGGAAATAGCCAATCTCCCTTTGGCAATTTGGCTCGTATTTCAACCTCGCCATACCGAAAACTAAATGATTTTCTTGTGCGAATCCTGGCTGACACAATTGGAGGTAATGTATGGTAGAATTGAGCTCGTTTGACGCACTCCTGTGTTCTGTCCACAATTGCTGTACATCTGCAAAGATATGTAAATGAAAAATTGCGTATTCATACACACTTCATAGCTTACTCTTTTCCCAAATTTAACTTCCCTGACTTAATTTTAGTTTCATCATAGCCCGAAGAATTAGATAACAATGTAGGAATAATGTGCAATTGTCCATTGCTGACATAGCAGTTTTCATCTCTGTTTTGAAATGAAACAAATTCGCCATCGTCTACGACCAATGGCATTCGAATCTCACGTTCCCATTTGGACCAGTCTATGCTCTCGAAGTTGTCTTCAAATATCAATTGTCTCTTACAAGCAGGCTTACCACCGACTGTTGTAGAAGAAGGCTCACATTTTGCTGGACACGATTGAGTGGCAACATGTGAGCCATCACAAAGAATAGATATTTCCCCAGTATCAGTAGATACTGTAATAGATTGGACTGTTCTGAAATTCTTCTCCAGCTCGCCGAAATGAACATGGATCCAGAAGTTGATAACGTTTCCAACATAGATATTTGTATTTATATTGTCAAACGCCCAGGATCCATTTGTTTTATCAGTGATCGTAGCCGCGTAGTCTCCTGGCTGATAGAGGGTTATGCGTTTATCAATCTTTACGTTGTACGAAACTTCTTTGATACCTTCTTCATCTGGAATATATTAGATAAATGTATGATTAGAGTTTTGAGTAATGTATGATTTTGAGTTTTAAACTTAACAACTTGTTAAACGACATTGACTTCCCCCACAATTTGTGTCCACTACAATTATTTTATACTGCTCGCTTTAAATGTAAAGTCAAGTATATCGCAGTGGTTCCCCGTAATAACATCTCTCCCTCCCCGTCCTGCTACAACAAGGAGCTTCCCACTCTTCGTAACCGTAGAAACAAACTAGGGAAAAAATACTTGATATCTAGCTCTGCCTCCTATAA
Source organism: Eristalis tenax (assembly GCA_905231855.2). Lineage (NCBI taxonomy): Eukaryota > Metazoa > Arthropoda > Insecta > Diptera > Syrphidae > Eristalis > Eristalis tenax. The sequence continues at coordinate 58,243,868 of HG993126.1, read as the reverse complement.
CGCGTCTTACAAGACGTTTTCCTCCGCTTACCGTCTCTCTGTGAATTGAAAAAATTCAATCCTCTTTAATAAACGATTCCCGACGTTTCCATTAATTCATTAACAGCCAAAACCATATTCCAGACCCAGAATTTTTTAGCTATATGAAAAACTGCAGCCAAACATCTATCACCGAAATCGGTACTGCTGAAGGCATGCTACGTCTTAAAATAAATCATCTAAAAGGCAACTTTGCTCCAGGTTCTGATTCGTTATTGCTTAAAAAATCATCAATCTACGTTCCCCTTAGCTTGGAAAGACGCCTTCAACCGATTCACGTGTACTCTAATACGACCTTGACTCTTTAATCACTTGCTGGTCCAGAGAATTCTCTAACACCTACGTTACTAAATCCCTTTATATCACAATGTCCGACCCTCCTAGAATATGCCAGCCAAATCTGGTCTCCATACTACGATAATCACTCAAATCGTATTGAAGCTGTCCAACGTAGATTTCTATATAGTAGAAATGTTAGTTTTTTAAGTCTAAGCTAAATAAATAAATAAAACTCTTGCACAAACTCCCATCGAAAATCAACAGTTCCTCCAGATCGATTTCGTCTCGGCAGCTTAGAACAAATAAAACAATTATTTGGGAATATTCCTCCATCTTTATTAATATTGCTGATTAAATTAAAATCACGAAATTTAAACAACAACAGAAATGAAGTATGATAGGGATACCCAACTTCACAGCTGATTGATGCCTAGTCCATCGACGAATTTGACGAATAATCATGAGAATTTTGACGGTTATTCATGCATTTTTGACAGTTATTCACGAAATAATGTAAATGCCGTTCTTTGATTGGTCAATTTGGCTTTAGAAAACAATATAGAAAATGGTTGTCAAAAAGTTTAAGGGAAAAGAAAGGTAGAAGTTGGGCATGTCTATCATACTTCATTTCTGAAACAACAATGAGGAAATGTCAACGTCAAACGATGATGGAAACGTCGTATTAAAAAATGCCAGAGGTACAAAAACAATGCAAGTTGGAGCCGCTGTACAAACTGTGGGTGGATACGCAAGTGGGCGCTCATGCGGCGGATCATCAAATTGAAAACAAACTGCCTGCCAGGCGAACGGTAACTTTTCAACGCTTAGAATTTTAAATTATAATGTCGGTGGGCTTTTTTAATTATATTAAGGAATTTGATTTTTATTTTATTTGAAACATATATTATAGATCATGATGAAACAAGTTCAAATAATATTTTTATGAACTACGAAATAGAATGTACCAGCTATAAGAATTAACACATATGGTAGAAGGAGCGGTGGTGAACTGTACAGATATAGAAATAACTTCAAGGACGCTGTTATTAACTTTGAAAGTGTAGATCAATCTCGACCAATCGAAATTAAAATGGAAGATAGGATTCATTACATCTTTCCAATTTACTTGAACTGCACTCATTTGCAGCGCGATTTTGACAAATTACAAGACCTCGCTAACGTACGAGGTCCAGCAAATCTGATGCTAATCGGGGATTTTAATGGAAGGTTAGGTCTATCACAAAACAATTTTAATAGCGGAGCAGAGACAACTCATATTTATTCCGACAGAAAATCAAGGAGGAGAACGAGAAAAAAAAAACCCAATTTTGACGAAAGAAATGTTGAAATGATCTGCAAAGCAAAAACTTCAATGGAGTTCTGAAAGCAGTATGGCTTGTGAATGGGAAAAAACCTCTGCAACTACAGCTCTGCACACAGAACAACTGCAAATCCACTTTTCGAATCTCAACACAACACAATCTCCCATATCGCTTCAGTTCGCTACACCTCTAATATTTGCTGAATACCTAGATGCTCCTATTTCTCTAGCTTAGGTAAAAAACGTTATAGAAAATTCCAAAAACGGAAAATCTCCGGGGGAGGATAGAATACCGTTTGAATATTATAACGATACATATATCGTCTTACTTCGGATTACAATAGAATTTTCGAGACAGGCGACGTCGATGTTTGTCGACAGGATGTTTTCGAAAAGCGATTATCTTTTCGCTGCATAAAAAAGGAAATATTAACGATGCGACAAATCATAGAGGCATCTAATTTTTAAATACCTCGGCAAAGCTTTTTGGGTCATTAGAGAAATGTACAAAGAAAATGCTTCACGAGCTTGGGACGAAACATTTCTCTCAGAAGAGTTTGAAACCCCCATGGGTGTTAAACAAGGATGCGTCCTCAGTACTCTCCTTTTCATCTTATACATAAATGACATAACCGATTTTCTGAAAGGCTGTATAACCGTGGGAGGAGAAAATATACCAGGATTGATGTTCGCAGACGATATAGTCTTCCTAGCGGAAACTATAGACGGTATGGAAATGATGATAGATAGGCTTCAACTTTATTGTAAAAACAATGATCTATCGGTAAATCTTTCAAAGTCAAAAATGATGATGTTGAGAAATGGCGGTGGCAGGTACTGCAGGAGGGAGAAGTGGGCATACGATGACGAGCCGAGAGAAATTGCAAAGGAGTGCAAATACCTAGGAGTCTTGATTACACCAAACTTAAACCTAGTTAAGCATCTCCAAAATTAGCTGAAGCCAAGCCTGCGATGTGTGTTCTGTGTGGAGAAGGTGCACCCTAATGAAAAACGTTTCGCACATAGATAAATATAACGTTTTTAGAGCAACTTCAATGGTAGTTCTACTTTATGGTGCACAAGTATGGGGATATCTTTCGTTTGAAGCAGTGGAAAAGTTCTTTCTCTTTTTTATTTTGAGTACTTTCAGACAGTGGCAGGAGTAACGGCAATTGGTGAAGAAAGGATTCCGCGATTAGTCCTGCTACAAGTTATAGACAGACACGTTCAGAAGGAACGTGTTTAAAAAAATTAAAAAAAAAACTGATTGTTCAACCACTTTGTTAATATCAGCCAACGAAAACGCTGATTCGATTAAGTTGAAATTTGATGACTTGCTGATGAAAGCCGGCAATATGATGTATGACAAGTTTAAGAGGGAAGCTGAATCGTCCATTTACTGAGCATACTACAGTAAGTTGAATCACTTCTTAAACCACAAGACCTACTACTTAGTCCCCATCACTTCGGAAAAAATTAGCGTGCATTTCGAATCAAGTGGTGAACTAATTAGCTTGAACTACATTCTCCATCGCCCAGAGTTACCAACTTTGAGAAAACTATGCAATCTGAAAGAACAAAGATGTGTTTCGAGTCAGAATACAGTGATTGAACTGACATTTGTGGACAATTTAATTAATTTTACGTACACTCATTTCTGTTAAACGATCGTTCTTCTCCTTGCGAATAGATGCCGTTCTTTGTGGTGATTATATCATCTTATACACTTTATACTATTCACGTCACAGTACATTTTTATTTAGAAAACTTCAGCTCATGTTTCATTTTATTTTATTTATCGGATATTTTTTTTAAAAGTGTTAATTTCCTTTTATTATTTCATGGTTAGGTTTTCTCTATACCGAAACTTTTTCTGTTTGAGCGAAAGTAGCTGCTATTTGAATGTGGATTTGTTGTTCAAGGCAGACTTAGGCAAAAAGTATTAAGCTTTAAATACATAAGCAAGCGCTTCATTATAATCCGCATCAAGTCTTAATTCGGTACCCTAAATAATCTGCACCTATGCCCCAACGGAGGACAAAGATGAGAATAGCGAAGGTGACTTCTATGATCTGCTAGAAAGAACGTACGATCAATGACCCAGCTACGACACCAAGATCGTTCTAGGAGATTATAATGCTACACTGGGGAAAGAGAACATCTTTTCTGGAGTCATAGGTGAGTACAGCCTACATGACACCACGTCCGAAAACGGACTGGTGGACTTTTAAGGTGCGGAACCTCTGTGTAGCTAGCACGCGGTTCCCACACCTCAACATTCATAAAGGGACCTTGATCAGTCAACCGTTAACCAGATTGCTCACGTTGCAATTGAGGTCAGACATTCATCCAGTATTTTTTTTTTTTTTTTTTTTCTTTATTTCATAGAAGTTAATGTATAATATATATGAGGTACAATTCGAACTAATAACAGACAGTGATATTGATCCTATGAAATAGTTGATGAATAGATTAATGCTCATCTATGAGATGAGATGAGGGAATTATGTAAATACATGCAGTAATTCAATAAGTTAATTATGGACAGATTAAAAAATAAGTAAAATGCCATAAGAGTGGAACCTACAATAATGGACTAATTAAGTTTTAACTATTTTTAAGGTTAAACGAGAAAAGCCAATGTCGAACGTGATTTAAAAATAACGATTCGCTCCTCTCGCATCTGAATCTTTGTGGTAGTTTATTAAATAACAGTATCTATATAAAATTAAAAAAAAAACGATGTATTTATTATGTGTATAGTTACGAAATTTTGTTAATATGTGCGCAGTCCATAGCTTCCATATAACCTGGCAGCTGTATAGCCGGATTTCACAAAGAATATTTTTGCGTTTAGCAGAAACGAGTGTATGTAAAATTAATTAAATTGTCCACAAATACGGGTTCGATTACTGGTTTGTGACGAATGAAACACAGTTCATTATTCACGATATACACAAATTTATTTTGCAAACACTGGCTTACTTCTTTAGCTTTATTACACTTTAACGACTACTATTACTTGACTACAAAACTCTTTGCTGCCTTTTAGGCTGAACCGATTGACACTTTGAACACAATAAAATCCCAAACTGAACTTTACTAATCACGACACTGAACTCTACTGTAATCCAACTGAACTGACTCGCATTCACCACCTTGACGATATTTATATTGTTGTTAATATAGTTATTATACCTAATAGTATATTTCCTAATAGTTGACTGTGGGGTTTTAGCTTCATAAGAATTAATTACGCTATTTGAGGTTTTTTCACAGATTATTGAATTTTTTCCTTTCAAGAATGTTCTAACCGATATTCTCTTGACGGTCGTGTAACGGGATATGTGTATTTCACGGATGCACGATGAAATGCTACACTTAGAAAACTTTTTGTAATTTGAATTCGGGCAATCTTACCGACTGCGACAGTTTTAATCAAAAAAAAAAGTCTGATAGTAAAAATCAAAACACGGGATATTTCTCGAGTCGTTCTTAAGACTACATAATCCACGTAATTTTTCGCACCGCTATCAATTTAGCCATGTACTCGTATGGACATGCATTTTCGTTTTTCCCTATTGCGTCATACTGGCAATATTATTTATCCGAGTTGGTCAATCATATATCGATCTAGATTTCGGTTCGAGTGCAGTTGCTTATCTTTCCGTTCTGCACGTAGATGACCGATAGCGATGGAAAACAGCCGAGCCAAAATAGATCATTATGACGTGACGATTAATGAGGGAAACCGTCCACGCGACAATATTACATTATTGTCGATGCGGGGTTAGTGACTACTAAACTACAAGGTTCAAGAAAACGAATGTGATTTGATCTTCTCATCGACTCACTATCGAACCATAACATTTGGATTCAAGGTAAGCAGTTTTGGGGACTCCTATCGAAACGCATTGGGGAAGTTCCACTGCTCCGAAAGTCGACGATGATGATTTGCGAAGGCGGTACGTTTTAGAGTTGTAAAAGACTGCAATCTTTAGAGAATACTAATAATAACAATAATATGTGGCCAGGTCCTAGCTTCCCAGCAACTACTCATGTTGTGCGTGCTATGGTTCTTGGAAGAGTGGAAGGGACCTACAGTTTTATGCCGACTGCGAAAGGTCAATATGGGAAGCTTTATCTAGACAGTTATACTCTGCGATCATTGTCAGTAATTCGAAAGAGGTGGGGACGTGGGGGAGTCACCAACGAAGAGATCAGGCTGTATAATCTGACAGAGTGGCATATGGCATGGCGAGTATCCACTTTCAACGCAGTGTGCATTACACGAATGAACCCTCAATAACAATGCTGAAATGTTTGATTGTAATTAAGCGTTTGCAGCGCGGGACGTGATATTAAGCTCGTTTTATATGGACCACTTTTCATTCCAGAAGGAGTTAACGTCGACAGGACTCTTACCATATTTAAAACTTCGGCAATTTAATTCCAACCATCTACAGGTTCTTCAAGACATCAAATTTGAGGTACACGCTTCAGCTTAACACCGGAATACGGTAAACGTCGATTGTTTCTTTTTAAGTGAAACAAAGAACTACTCCAAAACCGTTTTTTTTTTATTTACATACAATATAATTAAATATTCGTATCTGCGAAATGGCAAGATTGCGAAGATAGAATAAGCAGACGAATTATCCGAACGAGATCGAGCGGATTAAGAAAAGTAGCTTAAGATCGTTGATGAGTACATCAAGTGGCGAAACCAATCAGCCCGCTACTAGTACGAAGAGAGATAGCTCCAAAGCCGATCCCAGACAGGACATGAAAAAGAGCAAACTAGTGTATACCGGAAATAACCCAAATGCACCATTGACGAGAACTGCAAGCGAAGTTGTCAAAGATGACCTCCAAATACCCATCAGTGATGAGATGTCGAATAGTAGTAAGTAGTTTTGAACATTTGCGGACGACAGAAACAAAGCTGTGGGATATGATCATTGGCCATGTCTCCAAAAATCAAGGTAATCCGTTAACAAAATTTGACTCATCCGAGATGATAAAAGGGTATCTGGTAGTGAAATGTGAGGATCGCTTCTGAAATGAGTTTCTGTCGATTTTTGGGACAATGTCAGATTTTTGGCATTGTTCTGGTTCTCTGTGTGTCTCAACAATCACAGTGAATATGCTTCCTATAATAACTTTTCTTTTCTATTTCTAAAATCCTGTCTCGGTTTTCTATATATATTTTTAAAGTGGATTTCTTCCAGCTTTATATTCGTGATGATCGATAACTTCTCTATTAGAATTGGAAAACTTGTTGTCTTTCATTCTAACAGAATAATTAGTGAACTTGACAAGTTTAGTTCCGCTTATGTTAATTATTACAATATTATAGTACCGTATTTAGATTTTTGGTTGCGATTAATCCTTTTTTTATTTCTCGTTGAAGAAATAACGCGAATAACGCGATGTTTTGAATTGTTGTCAGAGACTGTGTGGTCAGAGACTGCGCCTAGCTCTTGCGGTGTTAAAATATTTCTCGAAAGTATTCCTAGTCATTATGATTTCTTCGATGTCGTCTATATGGTCTTTTAAGGGGTTTATGCCATGGTTAGTTTGGTACTTTAGTTGGAGAAAGGAAAGCCCGACTTGAAGGTTATCAAGTTTCTTGACAACTGCGTTACTAAAAGCATTAATTTGTTTCTATTATTAGGTTCTGTTGTTTTGCTATGTTTTGCTATATCATGAGTTATATTTTTGATTTGGTCAGAAATTTGGTTATTTATTTTTATTTGTTGGTTTGCTAGCAAGAATAAGATTATGATTTGTTTTTAATTTCGATTTCGAGTTCCTGCTAAGAACTTGAGTCCTTTACCTGCAAAGTTAAAAATACCTCGTTTTTGTCTATCGTGGGGTTTTAGAAAGCTAACTGATTGTACCATTGGGGTGATCAAAGTCGTGTTAATTTTTAAGATATTTATGCTGCATTGGAGTTGTTTGGATAAAATGACGTCTGACGTTGTCGAATTTGAATGTTATAAATCCATTTTTATGTGTTAAGGCCCGGATTTCCAATTATTGTCCGCTACTTTAAAAAAAAAGAAGAAGTATTATTCCCAATATTGACATCCTTGTTATCTGAGATAGTGCGATTGTTATTTATTATATTGTTATATTTTATATTTTGTTATTACGTTCGTCGTGTTCATTAAACTTAAGGGTGTTATTATTTTGAAATTGGCTTTTTCCTCCACTTATTTCCTTAATAAAATGTATTTCCGGTTCAATTGTGACGTTATTTCGAGTTTGATTAAGTTTGTCTATTACATTGGATTTCTTTTGAATAAGTAGATCCCGAATTTGTGGATATTCCTCGTGGTGGTTACGTTTGCCTGTTGAGTGAACACTGCTGTTATAGTTTATACAAACAATAGGTAAATGTTTTTTCTGCATCTTGAGCATGAGATGTTCGTTAATGGTATTATGTAACCAATCCATGTCTGCATTACTAGCGAATGTTCCCAAATGACCGAAAACTAGTGAGGCGTCCACTGCAGGACTCTGTAAGAAAGGAGCCCTTATAGAGATAAAACTTATGCCCCTAGCGGGGCATCGCGAAACCCGCTTCAGTTAGCTGTGGTGGATTTCGGGAAGCCTAATGGGAACACTAACACGATTCAAGGTTCAGTAATGTGAGATAGTTAAAGGAACTAGTTATCATGGATTGCAAGGACGCAATGATTTTGCTAAAAAAGCGGTGAGGGAGCTACCCTTATGGGAAGGAACATCTCTGAAAGCAGTCCCCCTAGAAGACATCCCAATTGTTAAAAATGCGAGAATCTGCCTACCGACAACAGGTCTGAGAAAAGACAAAGTCCTTAGTTTTTTGCAGAGATCCAGGAACCCTGGATTAGGGCCACACTATCTTGTTTTCGCTAAGGAGTAGACAGCGAAAACAACTTGAGTAATTAGGTAATTTTCCCCGTACAAGATGCTACAAACGTCTTTGTGTGTGTATCACCTGGCTCAGCAAAATATATAAAGGATGCCTACCGCTAGAATAACGCAGAATGGTAAGGCAACACATACTACTGCCAAGGATTACAGACCAATTGGCCTCTTCTCATTCAACTGAAAGCTGTGGAAAGCTTGATGGACATATATATCAGAGAACAAATCCTTACATCTGAAGGACTACACTCAGCGCGCGATCCTCGATATAGTGGGAAGCAATAGTAAGTGCAGGACTCTGTAAATGAATCGGACTGATGATGCGATCATCATCGGCCTCACCTATAGGCGATCTATGCTGTACTAGGAAGGTGAACAGGGGAACACCCCAAAGGAGTGTCCTCTCGCCTCGGGTAAATTTCCTTCAACGCTTAGCGAACGTCTTAGTCATGGACTATTGTTAGTCAACTGAACGTCAACCCCGAATAAACGGAACTGCTGCTCTTTACCAACACGAGAATTATTCCTAAGTTTAATTATCCAGATATCAATGGAGTCAAATAAAAGCTCTCTAAGACAGCAAAGTACCTATTGTTGTTATACTTGGTTCCAAACTCATATGGAAGGAAAACACGGAGGATTGCCGAAAGGAGGTATATGTGGGGTTTTATACGTGCAAACGTTCCTTTGGAAATGTCTGGGATCTCAAACCACAAGTTATATACTGGCTATATACCATGGTTGTTAGATCAATCTCGACATCGTATGATGGAAAGCTTTGGAAAAAATATCTTCCAAAAAAGCTCACAAGAGTACAAATATCAGGAATTACAGGGTGTCTTAGAACAACCTCAGTGCTTGACCTATTCTGCAGGAATAGTGCAGGGTGGAGAGAAAACCCGTATGGCCACGCCTCCATACTTAATACATGGAAAGCGGAGCCGAATAATAACCAAACAGACTACCTGCCACCAACATCAGCCCCGGAGAAGTTCTTATATAAACGCTTCCGAGAATGGGAACAATGGCAGAAAAAATTGGTAGCGGAAGAGGGTATATTCTCGTTAATACTGACGGCTCAAAAACGTGTTCAGGTACATTCACAGGGATCTTTTCTGACCTATTTGAGAAATTCCTGACACTAAGAGATGACTATATTGCCTTCCAAGCTGAAGTCCGCACTGAAAGAACTCAACATAATCAACAGATCGGTTTAATTCTTTTCCGATAGCCAAGCGGCAGTAAAAGCCATAGTAGCGGATATCTTAACATGGAAACTAGTCAGGTTATGCAAGATAAAGCGTCAGTGAAATCTGGGAAATTACTTTTTTGCCACTCTTGTGCTAGTATTTGAAGTGAGTGCAAGTGTTATTATTCCCTTCGTGAATTCTTGAAGACATTATAATTTCCAAAAAGCCAATTCGTAGTGACTCTGGTGAAGGCGAAAATCGCCCTCCCAGCAAACACTCTTATTTAAATTTAAATATGTTATTTTATTTTAATTATTTCTACGTCTTTGCAAAGCGCAGAAAATCTGAGCTAATATTGAATTTTTGAAACGCGACCTTTGAAAATAATTCCAAGAGAAAAACTAGTAAAGGAAGAATCTGTTCCGTGCATTTTTTTATTTAGTGCATCGACGTGGAAATTAACACAAACAATATTAACCCAAACATCCAATATAAAAGCTATATTTACATACATGAGTACAGTAAAGCTGAACGAACAGAAGAAAAACCATTCCGGTTTGTTCAAAACCACAGCCCGCAGGGACTTTAAGAGATAAAAGCGAGGAAAAATCACACAATGCCATAATTGTCAGCTGTATAGACACGGCTCCATGCATTGTCACGCAAAGGATTCTTGTGCTAACTGCTCCGACAGCCACAAAACAACTGAATGCAATGAAACTGACGCGTTGCGTTACGCCAATTGCAGTGAACCACACAGATCATCCGATCCAAATTGCGTTAGTCGCAAACAATATCTGGAGATTCGTTAGAAACTCTCCTCTCATCAACGTGCAAACAACATCAATCGCACACCCCTACATTACTGCCACAAAAACCTTTCGATTCACACTCCCTTTCGCTTTTTCCTCCTCTTCCAAACACGTGTGAACGATGTACCTTCCCAGCCAACAAACAAAATTCGACCAGCTGATCGTTCTCAGCTGACACAGATCCATCGTGGTAAAACCTCTCACGAGAAAAATACATCTGTTATCAATGAGAGCAACAAATTATTCTCTTTTAAAGAGATAAATTCTCTTTTAAATGAATTAGTAGCTAGGCTTCAAACCCGTTTAACAAAAAGTGATCAATTCAATGTAATCACATCTCTAGCATTTATTCAAATAATTATGGTATATAATTCTCTTAACAGTATTACTTGAAATGCAAGAAGCATTACATATAAGAAAATAAGAATTATTTAACTATGATTAACTGATTGATATTGAGTTGCTTACGGATACGCACTTAAATGAAAACAAATCCTTTTCTCACCTAAACTTTAAATTTTATCTATCTGTCATCCGAATGGAAAATATTGTACATTCGGTACATCCGAGCTTACAACTGTTGTATTGAATCAATCGGCATAGAAATAGTGAACCGCGTAGTCGACTTCGCAATACCTAAGTACCCTAGGAAAGATAGTAATGCAATTCCACTTCCTAGTAATGTTTTACTATTAATGCGGCTGAGAAACTCAGAAAGAAGAAAATGGATACGTTATCGCTATGACTGATTCCTTTATAGCACGAAAATGTTAAACAAAGCCATTGCAAAAGAAATAACAAGCTTTGGAATAACCTACTTGTAGCTTTGATAAATTTAGTAAACCATTCTCGAAAGTTTCAAAATTTATCAGAAAAAGAGTCTTAAGTATTCCGCCTCTAAGGGTTTAAAGTCAGCTTTATACTTCTCAAGGCTATAAACCCAATCTACTTGCAAAGACTTTTTCAAAAAATCATCTGATTACTGCCCACTTCAGTGATCTTGCTATTTCTACTGAAGTATTTCACATAATCGATAGATCTCACACAAATCGCGGACAAATGTTGAATTATCGGATTTAAATTTACTTAAGACTAATAAAGTAAGATCATTGATCACAAACATCAAACACAAAAAAAAAATCCTGTTTTAGATTGTATAAACAATAGTACTTAACTGCAATTTTTAATGCACGCTTTAAACTCAGTTATTTCCTTGATTGTTGGAAAACAGTTTGTAATTCCGATTGGCAAAACCTGGTAAACCAAAAGATGACGTCAACAGTTATAAGCCAATAAGCTTACTAAGTAGTGTAAGTAAAATTAATAAAAGAATGAATTGACAATCACTTAACTGTGAATAATATTCTGCCCGACTTTGAATTTGTGTTTCGGCGCTCTCACAATGCGTACCATCAAATCGTAAGGATTAAGGAACATGTCAAACATGAATTTCATTCCAAAGAGTCCTGGATTAGTTTTATTAGATATTGAAAAATCCTTTGATACGGATTGGCACGATGAGTTAATATACAACTTATACATACTTATACATACTTATTAAATTAAATTTTTCAATGGAAATGGTTAAGATCACCCAGAGTTTTTTTTAATTCTTTAATCCGCCGTACAAGATATTACATATGGGTTACCTTAAGGTACAGTACTCGATCTTGGCAATGATGTGAATATTGCTATGCAGCAGTATTTTCATCTGGAACATACTATACCGACTTTACAAATTAGAAAAATTCCTTTGCAAATAGAAAATTATAGCAAACGCTTCTAAAACGAAAGCAGTTTGGTATACATGTAGGCGAAAAGACAGTTTCAAATGGGTGCTATCGATATTGACTGGTCTGAGCACTGCAGATATATGTTAACTATTCAGTAACACATTTCTGTCACTATAGATAAAATTAACAAATACATTAAAATTCTTTACCCCATTACTCTTATGCGATCCTAATGGCCGCGAGCTATTTTGTGAAGATCAGTTGGAAGGGGGAAAGTATATGTGTCTGTACTGACAGCCAACCTGTACTTAAGGCTTTGCTGAACCGCGACATTCTTACTATCCCTTGGCCGAAAAGACCAAAGACGACTTACAGGCTTACAAACGAGATTTAACACTTCGCCAAACATCTAAGTGTGCTGGGCTTAAGCGACGAAATCTTCTGCGACGCCTGTGGAGAAGACGACGACGCAATGTCGTGAGAGCTGATGCTGCAGGTTCCTCATCACAGAAGCGCCTGCTGGTCTTCCATCGAAAGACCAAGAAACTACAGCATAAGTAGGTTGCTGCCTGACAGTAGAATAGACAAGGTTGCAGTATAGTGTTAAAAACCTCCTACAAAAAATAAATAAATACCGAAGATTCGTCTTCCTCTCCTTCTCGAACCAGGGGCTCTGTTTCAAAGACTCTCTTAGCTGGAGCGCCGGTGTCCATTCGCTTAATGTGGCCGTGCCAGTGCAGTCGACAAATTTTTGCCTTCCGGACTACATCAACATCCTGGGACAATTCGTAGAGCTCGCGGTTGTGTCTTCTCCTTCATTCGCCTTCCTCGCGGATATGTATGTCTATAGTTGCTGCAAGAGGGAGCAAGCGTTCTATGGTTTGGGCCAATTTAGAGATGTGATCTACCCGATCGTGCTCAGGAGTATCTTGCAAGACAAGGTATAAAAAATCGAGAACGTATCAACGGGGCGAAAATATAATTCCTTATAAGGTAGACCAGTTCGCGGTTGCAGACGTTGATGTTATCGGAGAATGTCTCGAGGGACTTGATTCCTGAAAACGTATACGACTTTAGTGCATGTAACAAATCAAAATTGTTACCAAACCTTCTTTTCCATGAATATATGTGTATTTTATACATATCTATGTTGTATGTTATAAACTCTTTTTTTTTTAAATAATTTGGAAAAGAGAAAATGACATATTTTCACCTCCTCCAGCAACAGACTATAAGTCTGCGCTATCGCGTAGTCGAAAGTGATTGTGCTAGTGGTTTTGGTGTTTTCGGACATAGGAGGGAAATGGATACCAAGCTGCTTATCTACTAAAAAATCAATCCCTTAACACATTGCTTAGCTGCAGATGTTCGGGATTGATTTTAAATTCCTTATTCAGTGTCTACACCCACTGTTCACAAGCCTTGAAAAGGCTGTGGAAAAATGTTTTGGCTATACTATTATAAATGCGAGTGAACCACTGTTAAAACCTGTTGCATAAAACTGTTACCCTATGCACGTGAATTCCAATCGGTTCCAAAGACAATTGCTGTAATAGATTCATTATTTTGTATTGTGATAATATGAAAACACTTTGCAGAGAAGCTATATATTATTCTATATACATAAAATTCAATTTGGAAACGGACAAACAAAATGGCCTTACATACATCTTTTGTTTTAAAGTATGCTATTTTCAGCAACACAAATAAGTCTACAAATCACTCAACCTTTTATTTGTAGAAACACAATAAGTTTGTATAAACAGAGTGGTCGTCTCTACAAACGGTGTTCTTACATGTGTAAATATTAGTATACATGTAATCGCATATGTACATTTATATTTTCCTATGTCTTTAATTTTGCGTCAGCCTCCAGTAACCGTTATTGGTGGTACAACAGCTCAATAAGGGTTGAAATGCATGTTCGTGTCCGGTATAGAGGAGGTCCGTTGTAACGGGTATGAAATACACGAATATGTCTTCATGCCCTAACCATATCACATTTTCCGTAAAGACAGGTGTCCCTTATAGAGGGATGTCCGTATAGAATAGTATCACTGTATTTTATCGTACACTGTCGAAGATTGCAATTACATATCTCTTTTATGACTCTACGCTCAGGTGTTGTAAGCGCGTTCTGGAACTATGGCGGTACACAGAATGGGGGATGAACAGTGTGGCCTTCGACAAGTTGTACCCAACCCAACTCACAATATATTACGTTTCACGGATAATCAAAAAAATAATACGTCTTTAGATATGTAGGACCAAATATGTAGTTAGACACACCTTAATATAGCAACGGCATACCAATGCTGTGAAGCGACGCCCAATCGAGTTCTTATGGATCCCAATGTCGGGAGCCCACACAAAATTTTACTAAAAAATCTGAATGAATGAGGATCAAATTGAATAAGCAAATATGTATCAGTTTGAAGCAAATTCACTCATAATACTACAAATATTACCACTCGTGATCAATGAGTTGAGTTGAGTTTAGTTCCGTTCGTGGTTCGATCCGTACAATATTAGGCGTAGGCAATCTGCCTAAAAAGAGATTTTTTTTTTGAAAATAACTAAGATATTTCTTAAGCTGATTTCTATAATGAGAACAATGAACATGTTAATTTACTAATTTAAATAATCGTCGGCTGTCCCTCTTGCTGATAAGAAGGTTAATTTCACGTCACAACAAAATAATACGAAAATGATAACACTCACTCGAACGCTTTCTACTGATAACCTTAATATTTAAAAATACCATCAAACAATATCAGTTTTTACCTACATCCAATGCAAAATTCAATGCATGAAAATATATGTTTTGTACATTTTAATTTCGTAGCCCATTATATCGGCGTGTGACATTTCTGTAACATAACTGTATCAAACCAATAAATTCCTCACAAAATTTCAAACTGGTTTTTTGTGAACTCTCTCATCATTATCATCATCTTCTGAACCGCATCTCCAGGCAACACGATCTTCCGCCATCGACTCAACAAATCAGGCGTTATGCCCAAGAGTAACCAGGAGAGTTCAACCACCTCGTCTTGGGTCTGCCAAGCGGTCGCATACCTGATGGAATTGCATTCAACGCCCGCCTCGGAAGTCGTGAGGAAGGGGACATTTGAGTCATGTAACGAATGGACCGAGGAACAACACAGTTGTAGAAGGGCTAGGCATACTCCCAAGCCTTCTCAAGAACCATTCTTAGAGTGAAAAGCTGGCCGGTTGTCCTTTTCGCCGAACTTCTTCCAAGATTGCTCTTTAGCTGCTCACACAGCCAATTTGCAAGTCCTTCGCGCCACAGTGTACCGGTCACGAGAAGCAGAGTCCCCCAAAAGAACCCCGACTCTGTAGGCCTTCTTCTTCTCTCTGATAGCTTCTTGAACTCCGGGCGCTTTAAACCACTCCGCTTCACTCCACAAACATCACGTGCAGAGGTAATGACAGCAGCTGAAAACAGTCGCCATTCTTCCTCTACAAGCGATGGAACAGTTGGAAGTCAAACCTTTCAGATATATGCCGTGCAAAATTTAGCAGTAAGTCACTGTTCTGTAGTTTCTCCCACCGAATGCGTGTATCCACTCTTGGTTTCCCTCTTGGCAGGAGAGGAACTTCATCACTGAGGAACAGCGTACACAACACCAAGTGGTGATCAGTTGGCATTTCAGCCTCTCTATCACACGAACACCACAAACCATCCGCTTTGTACTCGATGGTACCACAAAGAGATCCATCAACGATTTCTGTTGAAGTCTCTGACGGTACCATGTGTATATATGGATGCCTTTGTGTGGAAAGAAAGTATTCACTATGGACATGCCATTTGCACAGCAAAAGTGCAACAACTTCTCTCCGTTCCCGTCGTGGTGAGCATCACCGATCCTCCCAATGATGCTAACCCATGGCGTTACATCCACACCCACGTGAGAATTTATATCACCCATCCGTCTCTGGTTCTCACAAGATCGGCATCAACATTATCCAGGAAAGCCGGATACTCTCACTCTAGATTTGGTGCATACACCTACACTAGAGTCAAATTTTACCGGACTCTCTCTCCTAATGGTATCCACCCCAATACCCTGCCTGGCAACCTGAGACTTTTGAGTTTCCCCACTGTCTCCTGTGCAGACCTGGCCCTATATTACAAAATCTCAGGAAATAAATCGTATGGAACAATATGACCAAAATTAGATCGATTGAAAACAATAAACGAGCATCATTTCATTTCAGCATCAGTTCATCTCAACCCCCAAACCTATAACCATATATTTTAACCTTTGATAATCGCCAGTTATCATACATAAAATTTAATTATCCTAATTTAAAACTCCTAATCGATGCAGTAGCCAGACTCAGCAAATAAATGATAAATATTGTTTAAGTACAAAAAATCATGAGAATTTTGTTGTCACGACATCTCTCCTCTTCAACGCATAATGTCGCAATTGCCATACCCACTTTCAAAGAATTTAACGAAGATAAACTTGAAAAAAAAAGTTTCATAGCTTTTCCAGTGAACTAATAGTATTAGAAATGCAACTCTTGATATTTTAAATTCACAATTTGTAACACCAAAAGTAAATCTGCGCATAGAGTATTTCAATTCAAACCCAAAAATTCTTTTGCAAAAATTATTACCCGCACAGCCAATCTCAAGAACTAAGATACCTGTAACAGCACAGTCTGGCCAAATTCTAGTTCCCAAACAAATTGTTCAAAATTGTGAAATATCCAAAAATTGACATTGTCGGATACGAATGGGCACACATGGATATACATAATATGTCCTTATAATGAACGTTATTGCACGTTATTTATTGGGTATATAAATCGCCGTGTTTTTTTTTTTCCAAAATTTGAACGTTTATTTTAGAAAAACATGTACAATAGTATTATTCAATGTATTGCCCATATGAAGCTATGACTTTTTCCCATCTTTCCGGCAATTTGTGGATCCCATCCCAAAAGAAGTGAGCCGGCTCGGCAGCCAAGAATGAATCAAGCCAATTTTTAAAATTCTGCTCTCATGTGAAACGTATTTCAGTGAGAGCGTTCTACATCGACCGGAACAAATGGTAGACAGAAGGGGCAAGGTCTGGGATATAAGGCGTGTGGGGTAAAACTTCCCATCCACTGTTTTCCAAAAAGTTCTTAACCGGAATAGCAATGTGGGGCCGAGCGTTGTCATGATGGAAAATTATTGCCTCGTGTCTGGTCGCATATTCCGGGCGTTTTTCGGCTACTGCTCTCTTCAAACAGATAAATTGTGTTCGGTAGCGTTGTCCATTGATGGTTTCACCCGGTTATAATACAGCACACCCTTCTTGCCGTTGATTTGACTGATTGGTCAAGCCAAAATCACCATAAGCTTCCACCAAAATAAAAGACTTTCGGCAGTAGTTTTCTTCATATTATAGAGAACTCCCAGCAAAAACACTTTTGCCCTGAGCTTCGCGTATATGGGTCTCCACCATCAAGACCACAAATGTACGGAAAAAGAAGTCAGCCGGATGTGAAAATACAAAACTGCATCGACTCACCGAAATTTAAAAGTTTGGAGGAGGAAAATAAAGCACCAAACTAATGGTAATTGAACTTCTCTACCAAGACATAGAGACGCTAAAGGAAGAAAATAAGGCCCTTAGGTGCTCACATCCAAAAAGGGAAAATGAAGTCACCCTTCGCGCATCCAGCCCAAAGTACCTAAGGGACGAAGAGGAACTATAACGGGAAACAAACTGGACATCAAAGAAAAGACCCAGTATGAAAATAAAAGACGGCTCTTTACCAGAAACTCAGCGATTAGAACCGAATTGATATTGGCTACTTCAAAAGCAAGTACAAAAGAAAGCACCTAGGCCACCAGCTATAAACATCGTTGGTGTAACGGACTGCAATTTCATTCATAGCTTCGTCTCCCCAAAGGAACGCTGACGTCAGAATTTAAAGTTACGCTACTTCGGAATAACACATGGAAAGTCAACGTAACTGACCCCGATAGCTATAGAGCAGTGTCCAATAAACTGAACACGAAAAAAAAAAAACAGTGGTACACATTTAAAAATAAGAGAGAAAGGTCACTCCGTGTCTACAACATTAAAAGAATTTTAAAATCTGTAGTTAAAATTGAGCCTCTGCGAATATAATAATAACGATATCGCAATGTAATATAATACAAAATGTAAAAATAAAAAATGTCAAGTGTAAAGTGTCCTGGAAATAATCATTCTCATAATTCTGATATTAGTAAAGAAGAGCGGGCTATTTGTCCAAATAGCAAAACATCCAGCTAATTATTGAAGCTGCCATGCTGCCAAAGAGCAACAAAAAGACGTGACGCTTAGGTCTAAACGTAAAGCGTCCTAGAGAAAAATGCGAAAACGGCAAAACAAAAGATCTCAAATGAGGTCACAACAGAAAAAGTGGCGAATAGTAAATCTACTCCGAGTAACACCGATTCCTACCGATTCGGCAGATCCGGTTGCGCAAGTATTCGCCACTACTCTTGTCAAACTTGACAAGTAGACTGAATTAAATAAAATCACATTTGACAAACTCAGCAAGCTCTAGCATAAACCTAATAAACAACACAAATCTTCTCGCAAAATGTGAATATGGAAGGTACGATAAAAATTTCAACATGGAACGCAAATAGAATCAAAAATTAAATTCAATGAACTGGACTATTCTTGCGTAACACAAATAAGTGGCTTTTGCACACACCACGCTTATCATCACTCCGGAAGATCCAGAGGGGGATCCTCCTTATTTATTAAAGACAACATTGAGCAATTCAGAAATACGATAACAGAACTTAATGCAATACAACCAGTGTCAGTTCAAATGAAATGCAAAAAAAAAAAACAAATCTGCACGTAGCACCTATATATTTCCCCCCGAGGCGTGCCAACACGGGATGATCTTGTAGGAATGTTCAGGACATTTGGAACGAGCTTCATCTCTGGTGGTGATTTTAACACCAAACACACTATTTGGGGCTCTCGTAAAAATTCAACGAAAGGTAGACTGTTGCACAAAATCGGTATGGAGTTCGGGTCAATCAAGAAAACCGACATATTGGAGCGCCGATACGGCAAAAGTACACAACTTAATAGTAGGGGTACCAGCAAATATCGTGAAGCTTAGACCTTTTATCCAATCAGGAAAGTGGAAGATGTGTCGAGTTTGGCAAATAACAAAACTGACTGGGAAAATTTTAGACACGACTGTGAAGAAAATATCAGTTTAAACTGGTCTTTAAAAACACGCTTAGAGTTAGAACTAGAACTTGAGACGTTTATTGGTAACATCCAGAAAGCCGCTTGGAAATGTACTTCTCGCAAGAATAAAACAATCAAATGCAATGAAACAAAACTTCGGCCAGAAATAAAAGAACTTGTTCTTGAAAAAAGGAAAGCACACAAGAAATGGGAATCGCCTACGCAACCGACTAAAACAGCCCTACAAGATTTTATAAACCATGAGATATCGACATATGTTGAAGTTTTAATAAATTAAAAAATGCACATACTACTTCCTCCGAAAAGCAGTAAAAATATGAAGAAGCCCCAAATGCAGTCCGCGAAAATCAGCAAAAACAATAATGAGTGGGCATGAAGTGGTAGACGTTGGTCGACGATCGAAGTATGATTACTATAACCGACAGCTCTAGAATAGAGAGTGTGTCGTTAACCGAACTGTGCCAGGCAATTAAACTCCTAAAGAACAACAAGGCTCCTGGCAATAATCTAAAAACCGGACAAATCCTCAAGAACTTGCGGGAAAAGCGCTAACTAAACTCCTATATTTAATTAACGGCCAATATGTTTCATAATCATGGAATGTTGCGGAAGTGATGATGGTCACAAAATCGGGCAAACCGATAAACGACAAAAAGTCGTACAGACGGATATCGCTGTTACCAATAATATCCAAAATATTTGAGAAACTTTTATTAAACCGCGTTCAAAAATTCATCGAGGAGAAGCGACTCATACTTGACCATCAATTTGGTTTTCGAGCAAAACATTCGACAATTGACCAGGTATACAGAATAACAAATGAAATTCAAGGAGCTTTAGAGAAGAAAAAGATCTGCTCTACCGTCTTGCATGAAATACAAGCTGAGCACACTTCTCCCGAGAAGCTTATATAAGATCATAGAACTCTACCTCGATAAAAGCATTTCTACAGTTAAACACCGAACTGAATACTCCAATTTTAGGGAGATTCGAGCAGGAGTTCTGCGAGAGTGTGTACGTGGTCCTACACTATTTTTGCTGTACTCCAGATACGAGTACATACCTCAAACTGAGGGTACCCTTGCGGCTACCTGGCAACGGGTAGTTCAGTTGGGTCCGCAACTAAAAAACTAGAACGAGCTCTAGACAAGAAATTCGGGTAGACAAAACGTTAACGCATTTCTCCCAATGAGACCAAATCAACGCATATCGATTTTATTTAAAGAAATGTAGAAAATCTGCCAGTTTTCATTAATTCTGTAGAAATAACGTTCGCTAATGAAGCTAAATATCTTGGTATGAATCTCGACAGGAAACTCAAGCGGAAAGCCCACGCGAAAAAGAAACGTGATGAGCTTGAAATATGGTATACATAACACACATAACAACCCCTATCAGTATAACCCGTCCTTTAAAAAACGCGCTTGTGTTCGCAAGCCAAAGAATATTATATATTGTAGTGTTTTGAAATTTGAAGGTTCGAAAGCATCTTAAACGAACTTTCAAAGCACTATGCCGATAATCAAATGTTTTTCAGAAACAAATTTTGTGCTACACAAGATTATTATGAAATTATTGATGTCGAGTGATATCAGATTAATAACAGTATAGTCTACATTCCCATCATATTTCCAAACCCTTATAGAACGTATCACCTTTATACCTTTCAAATAAAAATAAAACTTCCTTGTTACCTCCTGAAACATGTTGGTTATGTCAACTGAACGAAGACACTGTATATAAAATGGTTCAAGGCACATACCTGTGTCAAGATCTTAAATTACCTGCACAGAAAACAGGAGACTCACTGAATGTAAAAATGTAAAAAAACAGTTCCAGTCAATGTTAGTTAGTGGATTGGTTTATGTGTACTAATTGCAACAACAACCGTTTACGCAAACGACCAAACTCAGAAGTCCAACAATGAAGAAGTTCATAATTCCACACCTATACAATCCCTACATTTTAAGAGTAAATAGTGACCAAGCACAAAAAATGGGCACAACGGCATGGAAAGGCTTTGTCCATTTTATTTGCATCGATTGATCAAGAACAAGTATCGTACGTTCTTGATTTCAAATAAGCCAAGAGCAAATGGATATGTTGGAAAGCATTCACTAAACATAATGTTGTTGTAAAAATGGCGGAACATGAGTCACTAGCAATGCATATATTCAAAGTGCGGCAAATTGCAGCAGAGCTGGAAAAAACTAGGAGAGAAAAAGTGGAAGTATGTTTCAACTAAAGAAGAACAAGAAAAATCTAGATGCTGTTTGGTCAAGTAGGGCGCCGATCAAGGCTTTGTCTGGAAGAAAAAGGGACGAACAATAATATCAGTCACAGAGGGAATAAATCAGCTGTATAAAATACTGTCGACGTCGTTGATAGTAAGTACGAAAATCAACGGAACTTAACCACTTATACTCTGCTTGACAAGTAGGATTCGATCCATTTGACGAAAAGAGGTTGGAAACCTAAGGAAGTCAGCTTCAATATAATGACTATTTGTGAGACTTTATCAAATGCTTTGCTAAGGTCGGTGGCAATTACATCGACTTCTTTGCCATCTTCAAGTGCTTCTCAAGAAACAGTGTTGCGAAGGAGAAAGTAATGCTTTGCTGTGAAAGATCATTGAGTCGTGCTAATGTTTTCGAATAGTTTAGGTATGGAAGATAACTAGTTGCCAAGGGTTGATCCAAGTGTCTCACGCATTTCATAAGAACAAATGCGGATTGCCCGACGGGTCCTTGATTATAGTAGTTCTTAAGTGTAGTAATATTGTCTTCAAGTAGACGGGGAGTTACATATTTGAAAGGGCGGAATTATTCATGTATGAAAAGTAATCGTGGTCCGGTGAAGGCTTTAGAAGTGGGATTGGGACTTGAACAGACGTTGGAGGACGATTGGGACTGAGGGTGTGGGATTGAATGAAGTTAGGATATTTTTGGGAAGGAACGAAGGAACCGTGAATTACTGAACGGGGTTGGATTTCAATCCAATGGATCTACGAAAATACTTTGCGACAATCAAAGCGCTATTCGTTTAGTGAAAAATCCAGAGTATCATCATCGGACGAAACACATCGTATATACATAATTTGTATTACCTCAAACTTCATTTCAATTATTGCTTTCATTGTATTGTGCATCAAATGAGTAGGGGTGTCAAGTCAAATTAATATTGTACATTTGACTTATAGCACACCCTTGTGTTTTGAAGTTTCCTTTAAAACCCTATACTGTCATATGAAATGTCAATTCTATTATACACGTTTGAACTATCTGGAGCAATAAAGTCACTGTTGTTTAGCCGTCGAATAGAATAGTACAAAGATAGGAAGACTAATATATTCTTCTACAAGAGCTTAGATTTACTTGAAGGTTTGCAATGCATTTCAACCAACACCATAAATCTTTGTTACTCGATGGTGGGGGTACAACACATTCAGTTCTTAAGCTTTCACTAAATGTCAACCGTACCGAAACACCAACATAACATCGATTCAAATTCGGGCATAGCTCCAGTTTTAAAAATAATTTCACTTATTGTAGGGGATGAATGCAATCTCTTCACTGTACTCTCTAAGTTTTCAAAAAAAAAAAAAAAAAAGACCAACTAATGGGATGAGCTCTATACTCCTATACTTTTCGACAAATTGCCGGTGATTTCAAGATCAACAGATCTGCCGCCGATGAACTAAATGCTTGTTTGAAAGCGTCATATCGTTGGACACAATACACATGTAGAGAAACTTACATTGTCGACAAATATAAGCCTGCATTTATTGCAAAGTGCTACTGCGCAAATGTATGAATATGGGCGATGAAAAATTTCCGATTCATCCGCCACCGAAAATACAGTCATCAATTGGAAATGTAATGCAGAAAGTATTTCGAGATGTTGCAATACTTTACTCCGAGTTTTGGGGATAAAAACACTTTTCATTATTTACCATTGATTTTTCGTCTACTTACCTAATTTCGCGTCAAATCAAACCACATTTTACACCAGATAAGAATAACTAATTTTTGTTTAGACTGAGAAACACGAATAGAATTTCAATGGCCTCACGATACGGATTAATGACTGTGTGAATACCGCATCTTTTTTTCTTGAAAAGAACAAGTTCCCGAAAACGTTTCTTGAGTCACACTGCCTCCACATTGATTAAACTGGTTTCCAACTCTCACTGGCATTTTTGTTTACTTTATTTACAACTCTTTTACCAGAACTCACCAGGAATTGCTAAACGGAATCCCTTGGGCTTTAAGATCTCCAACGTTGCATCCGGAATTGAGTATGACAACACTCCCGAAAAAAGACCCACAAAGAAAACGAGATGCATTTGGTTACCGAATACCAAAAGCAAACTATACGCGTTAATTTTGTTTCCTACGAAACCAATGTACACCAATATATTATAAACGATGATAGCAGTCAAGAAAATTACAACTGTATTAAATGAGTACCGTGGAATGACTGAATGATTTTACTCTACAGTTCGATGGCTTTCTCTTAAGATATTTGTGTTTTCCAGCATTCGGCCTTCGTCGATTAGAAGCTTCTCTTACGAACAGCTTAAATAGAAAATGAGTCGTTCCTGTAGGCACTCAATCACTTCATATAATCGCACGAGAGAGATTTGAATTCGTTGATACCACTGCGTTGTAGCAAGTCGATGACTTAGGATAATTTTAATAAATATAAAGGATTAAGACCCTGGATATGAAATGGAATGATAACAGCTGTTATAAAATGTTGCACATGCATGCGGATTCGAGGTGGGAATCTGATAAGGACGAAGATAACCGACTTTATTTATACATTTACTCCATCTACCGAGTTTAACTCTTGTAGATTTCAACAAGAAACCATTATAATATTTTTATATGCGAAGTGCATGGAAACAATGAGTAAATAAATACAGGACATAAAGTAATAAATAAATATGTCAATGAATAGATTTAGTCATAAATAATTATACAAATTTAATTATATCTATACAAAATTAAATTAAATTAATTAAAAGATACTGTCCGGAAGAGGCAAATTGCTAAAAAAGCAGAATTCAATAAAGCCATAATTATATGAGTGTGTTGGGTGTTTGGCTTTTTACCTTTTCTTCTCGTACTACAGAGTTCTTATATAAATTACACCATATTACTGAACAATATTCAAAATACGGACGCACAATGGACATATTGACAAATTTTAGGGCATATGGATTCGAAATTTCAATACATGTGCTTCGGATATCTTAGCATTGAATTAGCTTTTGCAACCATGTAGTCAATATGAAAAAATTTCATTTTCCTAGAAAGACAAAACCCACCTATCGAAAAGGTAAATATCACGGGTAACAATACGCGATAAGCAGAAAACGAATGACATTTGCTAATATTTAAGCTTAGTCCATTGAGATCACACCAATTATTGGGTATATAACTTAATTCGTGCGGTTTGCTAAGAGATGGCATAACTTGTATTATTCCATTGGAACATGCGTTGGAAAGCTACTGTCATTGTATGTCATTTCAGTATATGTCATTCATTTGAAACGTAAACAACAATAATTTTTTTAAGTGGTGATGTTGGCTTGGTGTGCCTGCCAAATCAACGGCAAAGCCGAATATCTATGGTGTGAAGGTAATGCTCTGTATTTGGTGGGATCAGAATGGTGTGCTGTATTATGAGGTGCTAAAACCGAGTGAAACCATCAATGGACAACGCTACCGAACACAATCAATACGTTTGAAGAGAGCAGTAGCCGAAAAACGCCCGTAAACGTTCAAATTTTGAAAAAAAAAAAAAAACAGTTTATGGACACAATATATATTTGTTTGTTATCTACTACTTACTTACGAACATATTATGAAAATTATACATGAACAAGTAATATTAGGCATACAATTTACAGAAACTTAAAAATAAATTACCAGAACTCACCAGGAATTGCTAATAATTGAACTTTAAAATCCCTTCTGCAAATAAATCAAGATTTTGGTAGTGCTGGTTGAAAACTGTTATTACTCTTGTAAGTGGTTAATTTCTTCCGTATTTAGTGTTATGAAACTTTTCAAATAGTTAGTGTCGAGTACGGAGTGGCCTAGTGTGCAAAACTGAGGTAATCACAAAAGATGTGGACATTTTATATGAATGGAATAAATATCTCTAACAAACATTACTGCATAAAATGTACGCCTAGTTTTAACGTATTTTATACCAAGCAATTGACACCTCTCGACAAAGTTCGGATTCAAATTCCATTGCATTTACGAAAAGGTGAATTTTGCAAGTATTTTTTTAACTTTTTCAATGCGCTCAAAATTAGGATTCCATACAACTACCGCATATTCAAGACGGGGCCCGGCCAAGGAGACGTACAGAGATGATAAAGCGAATGGATCAGTGGAACCTTTTGTGTTACGCTTAATGAAGCGAAAAATTTGTTATTATATACATGTTTAATTTAAATTTTAAAATTCATTAATACAATTTACTTTTTAAAGTAAATTATTCAATTCAGTAAAGTAAAAATAATATTCAAAAAGTTTTTGAAGAGTTAAAATACTTTTTTGATACTTCAATTTCTGGCTTAAGATCTTAACTATAAAGCAGAATGTTTGTGTGTCTGACCCACAAAGGCTCCGAAACTAGAAGTAGCAGGCCTCTGAAATTTTCAACAACAATCGTTCTAAAATGTAGATGTTGAATGTGGCCATTGAGAAGTTGGTTCGACATACGGTTCGAACGTTACGAGTCTTTTATCCACTATTGACTATCTATGCATGTGTACACAAACATCACTGTTTGTGTATGACCACTATATGTATACCCACAAGTAGACGCAATATTTCACGTCACTGCTTCGGGGATTTTCTTTCAACAAGACCAATAAATTTTGCTGAAATTATATTGGTATTAAACTTTGCCACATGAAGTTTGACTTCAATTCGCACAACACCATCCACCACGCACGTAGGTAGTTGGGAATTTCAAGAACTCTTTTTTACGAATCGCGTAATACCCTCCACGTTGTGTTCTTGTAACTCCAGGCCAGTTGAAAAAAAACGCATTTGTCTTCCGCTTCGCTGCAGCACACATTGATAATTCTACTTCAACATGTATGCACACAGTCAACAAATTATATATACGAGTAAGCAGGAATGTAAATGAGAGATTGGGATACGCATCAACGGCAAAAGATTCAATTTCTCTCTGAGACTTTAAACTCCCTTGATCCGAACGGAATTCCACGCCATAAACTGTAATAAATCGGATCCCGATCATGCTGCTGCACTACCTTGGTCCACGAAAACTTTGCAATGTATCTCGACAAATTGTCGTATCATACTTTTCGGACCTTTTGCTGGAGAACCGTGTTCATCCCAAAAATTCCTGACGTGCCGTGTTCCTTTAAACGTTTACAATATTCTGTTCAATTAGCGTCACCATTAATAAGTCGCAGAGGAGAGTCCCTAATGGTAACTTGACTGGACTTGACAAATGCTTCTCACACAGCCAATTGTACTTTGCAAAAGTCGAGGGCAAAGGATCCAGGGCAATTATGCATTGTCGCAGAAGAAGAAATGTGGTCTACGGACAAGTTTTATAATAAATTTTTTTATTGAAAGTAAGAGACACAGATTAGTTTTATTACATAGATTAGTGATATGATGCATGTCCTTTAGCATGTTTTTCATTAACTTGTTGCATTCATTTAGGTGGCATGTAACTAGCAAGGAATAGTAAACGCTTATTTCAATAAATGTAAAATGTAAAATGTAATTGAAACACAAAGTTGTTTAACACCAGTTAACAATAATGACATTGGCTTACATGGAAACAATTACAATTACGGACAGCTACAATAATACCGCCACCTCGATCTTTTGCTGATTCACATCGGTCCGGTCTAAACGAATTATATTGTGTAGAGTTGAAGATCTCATTTGTTTCAATTTCCAACAATGACGATGACATCATAGAATTTATAGGAGGAGTTGTTGAAGAGTTCATTTAGTTTGTCTCTCATACCGATTGCATAATAAATGCTCGGATTTAGGGGTGAAGAATATGCACATTTCACTTTTGGGCAGCCAGATGGTCCGAGTGCTTAATGTTTATGTAGTGAAGCGATTTTAAATCAGCATAACTTTTGACTAGCTTTTTGCAGCATAGCAGTTTCTCCGAGAGCTTTAAGCTAAGTGCAGCATATAAGTTACATTTGTGTCTCACCGAGAGAGAAAAATAAACTTACACTTCGGTGCCGATGTGAGTGTCGAATCTTCACGAACAGCAGGTGTTTTGCAGATCGATTCTCAGAAAGCGAAAGGAAAGCACGTCTACACTGTTCTATAAATTAGTCTCGACTCTCGACATAACATATTAAAGTCATTTTTACCAAGTTTGACAAGTTTTAACATGAAGCAAAGTCTTAAGAACGTTTGCATACATTAAACATCTGGCATGAGACAGGATTGAATGAATCTCATTGATAAATAAATGTAATGAACAGCAGTGGCCCTATATGGCTACCTTGAGAAACACCAGATAATACCCTAATAATTATAGGGTTATAATTGTTAATTCTTACCATTTGAATTATATTTGTTAAATAACTCTGTATACAGTTAAGAATTACTAAATAAATACCTATCTTAGCTTGTTTAATAGAATGGTGTAACACACTGCGCCAAAAGCTTTTCTAAAGGCAGTGGAAATAGCATCAACTTGATCTCTACTGAATCAAACAAATTGTAAATAATATCAAATTGGTTAGCGTGGATCTACCAGAAATAATGCTGTGTTGGTGACATACATTTTATTGCGGTTTTAGTTGTCGGTATCGCTGAAATCTTGGAAACTCCTCTATAATTTTCCATTTTTGTGTCAAGATTCAGCTTTAAATATCGGTCGTATAAATGAAACTTTTCATTCGTCCACGAATATCCCAGAAGACAAAGACATGTTAAATATTTATTTCAATGGTAACGACAAAGAAGTACTACTCGTACATTGCTAAACAATAACAGACTGAACATTCCACCAGGATCTCCTCCGCTTCAGTAGAGCGATCACTGCTCGTGACAGGAACGAGTCTGCGAAAGAACGACAATTTTATTGGTGGTTACACCGACTCCAGACCCGGCCTCTATAGCTTTTCACAGTGATCCAAGAGTTGACTATAGTCACCAACTTACATAGCTTTAGGATAGCCCATTAAAAAAAAAGATATAAATGAAGCTAATAACATACTCCGAGTAATGGACATGACAGACAACAGACTCCCAAAGATAGTGGCGCTACAAACCGTTCGAAATAAAACTGCATGGTTCGAAGAGTGGATGAAACTAGCTACTGAATGTGATGTTGTACTGAACACAGATGATAATAATTGGGGTAACACACTATGCCAATTAATAAAGCAGGTCGATGAGCAGGCAAGAATAAAGTTTTTTGAAGAAGCGGTGAAATCACTTCATCGCATTATATACAGCCGGCTTAACCACAACTTGGGGAGTCGAAATTACTTTAAAGATATCTAAAGCATCCAGGAGGTTTCTGTAATGTTTAAACTTAGGGAGAACTTCTAAAACTGAATTTTGTACCGCATAGAGATGTACATGTGTAATTTGAAAGAGAGGGAAGTTATCATACACTTCCTAGGCTAGTGCCCAATCCTAAGGGAAACTCTCTCATACCGATTGCTGGAAAGAACTATTTATAGGAACAAGAAATCATGCCACTCCTAATCGATATGGAAGTAGTTCAAATACTAGTTCAAATACTGTAAAATAGTACTAATGTACAGAAAAATATCCTAAGAGGCAACTTTTGAAATTTATATTATTCTACATGGAGAGCTAATAACTAGAACTTGTATTAGAGAATAGTCAATTCGGCAGACGGCAAAAGCATGCAGATTTTGATTTTGTTAAACTTTTTGTAAAATAAACTTGAGTCGAAATAATAAAATCTTGTCTAATCTAAATCTTAAATCTACATAACATATACGCCCTGATTCACGTGTCAGTACAGTTACGGAAATAGTTAAGATAGTTTTTAAGTTTTATGTTACCTAGGTTAAGATAGTCTAAGGTAGGATAAGTTAGATAAATAAAGCCAGATTTTTTAAAATGTTTTCCAGACAAAACAAAAATCAAGAGTAAAATCAAGAGTTGAATAACTTTTGTTAAGACACAATAGTTAAGCTAGTTTTAAGCATTTTTGTATAGCATACAAGTACAATTAATTAAAACAAGAAATAAAAATGAATAAAAAAATACCGAACATTGGCAGGACCAGGATTTAAACAAGAGTTCATAGATTGAATTCATTTCAGTATTTCATCAGTTGATATACAATGGTCCAAAATTTATATTACAAAGATCATCTTTAAAAGAAGGTGGATAAATATTCTTTATAACACCTGTACTGGTTCAAAGATCTTTCAAAGAGCTCGCAGGTTGCCTCACTACTCTGAGATACTTTACCTTCGAAGTCAACATTTTACAACATCCAATTTTGCTTTCTTTTATTATTTAAAAAAGTCCAGAAACCTTTAGGATTCCTCAAAATGTTATATTCTGTGTTTATTATATACTGTTTATAAAGAAATTTGTTTAAGAATTCATATCCCAACGCATTTGACAAAAACGCTATTTGGTGAGTTCTGAATTTGATTTTTTGAGTAGCTTTAATGCTTTGTTTTTTGAATTTTTTAATTTATTAACCATTTCTTATGCCACGGCAGTTTCTATTAAAAAAAGGCTCCTGACCTCCTAGTGGTGGGGCGGGCAACAGGTTTGGCGTGTAGGAATTTATTTTCATAAACACCAAGTCTGGCGAACGAAGTACAACCCCCCAAATGACAAGAAGAACATGATTGGCCTCGGATACCTACCCTGGCCCCATTTGGAGCCAGGCCTGAAAGGTGGCAGTAGCCGCTATGGGAAGTCACGCCATGCGTCACATCAGAGAAGATCTCGAGCTAGTTTAGGAGGCTGCCAGGTATCGTTTGGATATCGTGGGTATCTCTTCGACGATGCAAAGGGGATCTTGAACTGTGAATCTTTTGGACGGGTGGAAACTCTTCCTGCCACGATTTGCAATACAAATGTCTGCAGAGGCGGGAGTGGGGATACTCACAAGTTCCAGGTTGGCAGGAATGTGAATGTTATGGCTCTCTCGTGTCGTTAAAGTGGCCTGGGAACGTGAAGAGACATCTGGCGATTGGCAAACTGGGTAGATTGTCGCACTTTTCAAAAAGGGGGACAAAAGAGATAGCTCCAACTACAGGAGCATATCTCTGTTCAGTCGAGTCCAGGATGGGGGATGAACAGTGCGGCTTTCGTCTCGGTAGAAGTACAACCAATCAGCTTTTCAGTTTCTCGAAGTAAACTCTGTATGTGTTCTGCAGGAGTATGGGAGTGAAGGTCATCTTCTGAGGGCCATTCAGTGGCTATACACAAATTGTAGCAGCTATGTTCGGCTTAACGGTGCTGAATCAACATCTTTCACCGTAGGCGTTGGACTTCGGTGCCATCTTCTTTTTGCAGATGACTCAGTTATCGTCACATCTTCCCAGACGGAACTCCAGCGCGCACTCATGAGTTTGTGGCCGTATGTGCTGATGCTGGAATGAAGGTCAACGTGGACAAATCAGAGGTTATGGTCATCTCCAGAACGCCCGCTCAATGCAATGCACTCTAAAGGTTAGTGGAGTCCCATTGAAGCGGGTGGAGAAGTTTCGGGGTCTTTTTCACGAGTGATGGAAGGAGTAATGATGAGCTTTCCTGTGATTGGTCAAGCTGGTCTTACAAAATTGACTTATATTTGTTTGCTAATTCAGTTACACTATTTTCTTTATAGCAATCGGAATTATAAAGAACTTTTAGTTTTTTTTCTAACTTAAGATAAATCACTTTTAAGAAATCTTTTTTTGTTGTTTTTTAAAGAAAAAAAAGTTTATGCGGAAAATGTTGTTGCACAAATTTTATATTTTTTAAGTCTTCATAACGTGTGTATATTTTAATTAAAACTGCTTAAATAAATATTTATATACATTTCTTAGAAGTATTCCTTGTGTTCTTAGTGTTCTGTTAGCTACTAATGTTGCTTATATAGACTTAACATTACGTACATATTTTGTTTCACTTTTTAATATAAATCACTTCTTAAATAAATTTTTTCAACTGAATGCTTTTTCTAATACATAATTAACCCGATCTTCCACTTCACTCATTTTTACGACACTAACAAACACCGCCTTTTTCTAGTTCAGGTGTCGCGCACCTGAAAAAAAATCAAGTGTACACAATTCGCACGAGTTCGCACCAAATGCATCGTGTGTGAATAAAATACAAAAGAAGTTCTATTTATGCATTCATTCGAACGACTGTAAAAACAAAGCACGTGTACACACAAAATTCGCACGAGCTCGCGCCAAATGTCTGTCGTGTCTATACATAAATCTAATAATAAACATAAAGTTAAACAAAGTACATCAGTGAGTTAAGGTTAAGGGTGTTGATCCAACATCCTAACCTTTAGTGTAAATCTAGTTATAATCTCAATTGTAGGAAGGGTTCCGTTCAAATACATTTTTCAATCGCTTTTAAATCGTGTCTACACAAAATCCATTGGTTTTAATGATAGATGTATGTATTGAATGGGTAGAAAATATTTTTTTTTTAAATTTTAGGTACTGCGGTTGCTTGTGCTGGGCTTTGTGATGTTTTGATCAGAGTATGCAATGCACCAGACACCTCTGACATATATATTCACTGTGGAAATAGAAACCTCCGCTATTAGTGGTAATTCAGCCAAACGAGCTGATGGAAATTGCTACACAATAAAATTTTAAGATTTTTTGGAAAATAAGTCCAGCATTGAGGTTCGCGCAGGTTGAGGCACAATTCCACAACAATAGCATCATATCGGACAACAATCGATTCAATGCTATCATCGTTACCTTGGCATCTGAAGTGTTGAACGAAGTGTCAGATCTCGCCCAGAAACCACTAGACACAGATAGGTGAGTGACGTTCAAGACATTATTAATCGCATGGTTTACACAGTCCAAAGAGCCACAGCTCAATAGTCAGATGACGTTATTCGAGCTTGATGCCAAACATTCTTCTGAGAGAAATGAGAAGACTGATAGGCGCCAATGTACCCGACGACATGCTAGCGACGATCTGGATATCAAAAATGCCTGACCACATTCTAGAAGTTCTCTCTGCGAGCACCAACATAAAGCTGACTGCATTATCAGAAATTGCTGATAAAATTATAGAGAACACATCAGCTAACTCGGTTTTTGCAATAGAAGTCGACGAAAACAGAAACAGTAATACCCACGCTTTCCGATGTTTCAGCATTGATGAGACAAGTAACCAAACTCACAACCGGCCCCGAAATTCATCTAGGGGCAGATGCAGCACAATGAGTTCAAGATCTAAAGAAAAGTGTGTTATTTCTAAAAAAAAGTTCGGTGACGACCGCCTGTTGTTTGCCAAGGCGGTTGACAACAGTCCACAATTCAACCAAAAATGTCGAATATTTTTGACAAGGAAACGCACCAAAAATTTGTATTGGACTCCGGATCAATGTTATGCGTTTTGCCCATATCATCTGACTGGAAGAACAACAGAAAAGAAGCAACACTCTTGGCATCTACCAATACTAAAAAAAGATGATACTAACAATCAACATCGGTCTTCGGAGATCAATCACAGGGCCATTCATCGTCGCAGACGTTAAAATAGCAATTATTGGTGAAGATCTGCTTGCACACAATTGACCCAAAGCCAAACGTATTATCGCCAAAACAACATCTTTAGCTGTCCGAGAGAAGTTCATGCCACTGACGTCACTAGACCAGACCAGAGCAAGGAAAGACATCACTCGAGCTGTCTAAAGTGGTCCTAGAACCAGGTGTCAATATTTTGTGAAGTTTTAGAAAATAACAATGCAATTCGGCCCTACATTCCACCATCACGTCGAAAAGCATTTGAGTCAATCCAGATCCTTTCTCACCCAAGCCGAAGATCAACTAGACAATATCAAGTAAGACATACTGGAACGTTCACGAACCTGCTTTCAATTCCAACAATATAAAATCAACCGGCATATGCAAGCAGATACACAGCAAATTAAAGTCCCAGAAAAACGATTTCATCACGTAAACCTAGGCCTAATCGTCACTAAAGGCAGCACTCATGTGTCGCGAAAAATCTTACTGGGTGGACATTAAGGCTTCAGTAGCAGAAATGTCTTATGGAAAAAATCTCGGCGACCCTGGTGAGTTTTTTACGTCTAGTAACACTTTCTCCAATCCGCAGACGTTCGCTGAGAAGCATCGTCAGGACATGAGAACAGAAACATCCAACCACTTGACAAACAAGGGTTTTGTTTCTACAGATCTATACAAGTGTCTACACGTTTTCCTGCGATGTGATGCAGCTAAAAAAAAGAATCAGCAATCGAATTTTTACAATCAATATAGGTGGCAGAATAGTTAACATAACCATGGACCGACTTCTGCCATCGTACATTCCATTCAAATAAACCATTTCACATCAATAAATCCAGATTATGAATTCGTTCAGATGTCAAAACAAATCTATCAGACGTTCCTGGCCAACAACGAAGAGTTGAATTTGACGTTCCAGCCTGTCTTCGTAGTAGTATTTTTATAGAGAATTTTTTTCCAAAACAAATTTACAATGATTGATATTATAATACATTAAATTCATTTATTGCGGCCGACATATAATTATAATTGGTCTGGCTATTCTGAGGTCATATTTTACTTCGATTATATGTATGTTTATGAAGAAAAGGAACAAACGGTAATTGAGAATTTCTCTTCAATAAATGTGCTTGAAACGGTCCACTCAAAAAGACAGATACATTTGGGAAAACAACAACAAGGGAGAGAGACTAAACCGTTCTTCTCCCGACACTATGTAAGTGAACAAAATACATACGGCACATATCCCGTTTGCCACAATAATGGTTCATACTATATGTCTCTGTCGTCACATTCACAACCAATAGGTTGTTGAATAAAATAGTAGATTTCAGTCTTTCATTCGTGTGAAGCAAAGATTTTGTTTACAAATTCAGGTACAATGCCTTGAAAGGAAAGTAAACAACAACCAAAGAGCTTAAAAAGAGAACAATTTTTAGCAAGGTCATAGAAATGAATTATAGTATTTCTGAACACAATATTCAAAAACATTTATAAGGAAGTAAATAAGTAACTTATCAGATATCTTATCCTAGGTGCCTTAGCAACTAGAAAATTATAAATTTAAATGAATTTAAACAAATTGTTAGTAAATTCATAGAGTTTAATTGTAGTATGTTTTAACGCAACTCAAGTGCATTTGGAATAAGTAATAAGGTATGTTTCCATATATCTAATCCTAAGCGCCTTAACAACTTTAAAGTATTATAGTTAGGTACAATTCAACGGAACAGAATTAACAAAATTAAAAAGTTAGTTAACAGTTGAAAGAATTCATTTATAACCTGATTAACACAACTCAGGTATTTAAGTATACATAACAAAGAGAGATTATTAGTAAACTATTAAATAGTTTCGAAATTGCATCTGCACAAGGCACTTAATTTGTAAGTCACCTTATGAATAATTCTTAAAGTTAAAGTGGAATTTAAAATGAGATAAAATACTGTTTATTGGATTTGTAGATAATACAGTCACTTATATATAAAGGGTGATTTTTTAAAAGTTATAGGAAAGTTTAAAAAAAAAAAAAACACATAAAATTCAGAAAAATGCATGAAATCTTTATTTGAATCGATAGTACGGTCCATATAATTTAATGTTTGAAGATTATTTCATGCAAATGTTGATCTTGACTGCGCCTCAAATGGTCCATCATCTTAGTCCAATTTTGGCATACTTTTTCCAACATTTCGGCCGGTATCTCACGAAGAAATTTTTTCAATGTTGTCTTCCAATGAGCCAATTGAAGCGGGCCTGTCTGTATAGACATGAGCTTTAACATAGCCCCACAAAAAATAGTCTAAAGGCGTTAAATCGCACGATCTAGGCGGCCAATTGACCGGTACCGAACGTGAAATAAAATGTTCACCTAACTCGCCTCTCAATAAGTCCATTGTTGCGCGTGCTGTGTGGCATGTGGCACCGTCTTGTTGAAACCACATGTCATGCAAGTCAAGCTCTTGCATTTTGGGCAAAAAAAAGTTGGATATCATCTCACGGTAGCGCTCACCATTCACAGTTACGTTACGATTCGCATCATCTTTGAAGAAGTACGGTCCAATGATGCCACCAGCCCATAAACCGCACCAAACTGTGGCTTTTGGTAGCTCTTGCAATGCTTCTGGCTGATATTCACTCCAAAATCGACAATTCTGCTTATTTACGTACCCATTGAGCCAAAAATGAGCTCCGTCGCTGAACACAATATTTCGCGCGATGAACTTTCTTAACAGAGCACACATTTTGATAATAAAATTCAATAATTTGCAAGCGTTGTTCGTTTGTAAGACGATTCATGGTTAAATTATAGACCAAACTGAAGATGTTTGACAGTGAAACAAAACACGAAACATGCGTCAGCTGTTTAAACCAGTGTTGCCAAAAAGATAATAACTAAAAAAATCATCCTTTACTACTGTAAAGAGGAATTAAACGAAGGATGAGGAGCATTAACCCAAACAGGTATTGATATTTATAAATGGGGGCGCCCAACAGTTTGTCGTCACGCTGAATAAAAAAAATCGAGTCAGTTCCTCGCTGAACATGCCAATTGGTGATATGTAATATCTGTCGCTAATCGACCAGTTTCACAATCAAGCAGCGGTCTAATTCCTGTATCGTGATAAATGGTTTGGTTTCTGAACCATGGCCTTTTATATTTCGAAATACATCTTATCAATATCATGCGCTCTTGTGTCTTGAATTAACGAAAATATAATCGAAACGATAGCTAAAGATAGAAGTGGTATGATCGGATAAAAGAACCGGAGCAGCCGGAATTGTAGCCGAAATTGTTGGACTTTTGCTGTGCAAATGACATATTCATAATGAACACATTCTTTCCACACAAAGGTATCCATAAATACACATGGTACCGTCAGAGTCTTCAACAGAAGTCGTTGATAGATCCCTTTGTGGTACCATCGAGGCAGAAACGGATGGTTGTGATGTTCGTATGATGAGAGGGGCTGAACTGTCAATTGATCATCACTTGGTGTTGTGTACGCTGCACCTCACCGATAAATTACCTCTCCTGCCAAGACGGAGTGTTACATGCATACGGTGGGAGAAACTACAGAACAGTGAGCTGCCGCCAAATTTTGCGCGGCATATATCTGGAAAATTTGAGCTACTTCCAACTGTTCCATCACGACTGTTTTCAGCAGCTGTCATTTTGTAGAGTGAAGTGGCTTGGAATGGCGGCTGGTGATGAGAAAAGAACTGCGTCGTTTAAAACGCCCGTAGTTCAATAAGCCATCAGAGGGAAGAAGAAGACCTACAGAGACTGGATTCTCTTGGGGGAATCTGCTTCTCGTGACCGGTACACTGAGGCGCGAAAAACTTGCAAATTGGCTGTGCGAACAGGAAGGAAATTTAACATCACCGAAGGAGTCAAATCCAACTATGGTGTGTTGCTTTCCAATGAGGTGGACATCTTACGCAAATGGAGCGTGCACTTTTCGGAGCTGCTCAATCCCGAACAGGGCACTGAGAATGGCGGACCTGTAGTCTTGAGTGGTGCGGAGAATGGTCCAACGGTGGAGGAAGTCATTTTGGCGATTAAATCCCTTAAAGTTGGCAAATCCGCCTATGTGGATGAAATCGGAATGAATTGATGAATTCGGAAATTGCTCCAACTACATGGGATTTGTTTTTTAAGTATTCCCGTTAAAGTCTACGCTAAGGTTTTAGAAGCGCGTTCTAGAGCTATGGTCGAGCCCAGGATGGGGATGAACAGTGCGGCTTTCGCCCCGGTAGAGGTACAACCGACCAGCTTTTCACTCTGAAAATGGTACTTGAGGAGGCTTGGGAGTATGGCAAACCAGTTGTTTTGTGGATTTGGAAAAGGCATACGACTGAGTTCCTCGAGGTAAACTCTGGAGTGTTCAGCAGGAGTATGGGATTGATGGTCCTCTTCTGATTGCCATTCTATTCTAAATCAACACCTTTCACTGTGGGCGTTGGACTTTTTCATTTTTTCATTGTATATATGGAATTGATGTTGCAGCGCAGACGAGCCAAGGAATGTTTCACATTGGGAGAGTTGAGGGTAAGTCATCTTATTTTTGCAGATGACTTAGTTATCCTTACATCTTCCAAGGTAGAACCCCAAAGCGCACTCGATAGGATTGTGGCCGTATGTGCTGATGCTGGAATGAGGATTAACGTGGACAAATCGGAGGTTATGGAAATTTCCAGAACGCCTTATCAATACACTCTACACGTTAGTGGGGCCCCATTGAATCAGGTGGAGAAGCTTAAGTATCTCGGGGTCTTTTCCACGAGTGATGGAAGGAGTAATGCTAAGCTTTCCTGTAAGATTGGTCAAGCTGGGTCAATTTTGAAACAGCTTGATAGATCTGTAATCAGGAAGGTCGAGCTTGGTGTCAAAGCAAAGTTAGCGGCTCATGAAATTTGGGTAATGACTGAACGAATAAGATCGCGAGTATAAACTGCTGAGATGAGATTTCTGCGTGCTGTTGTGGGAATTACTCGCCGGGATAGGGTGAGAAACACGGCAGTGAGCTAGGAACTCAACATTGAGGAGCTACTTCTTCGAAGCTACTTTCTTCGGTGGTTTGGTCACGACTTCCGAGGCGGGCGTTGAATGTGATTCCATCAGGTAAGCGACCGCTTGGAAGAGGACGAGATGGTTGGACTAAGTCCAAAAACTCTCCTGGTAACGCGTGGGCATAACTCCTGATGAGTTAGAGTCGATAACGGAGGATCGAGTTGCCTGGAGATCTCTCGTGCGTGGTTTACCCCCGGTATTCCTCTAGTGGAGGAAGCGGGTCAGAAGAAGATGATGATGGTCTACTCTGGCGGTTTGAATATTTGCTGCGGAATCAGTGCTGGTGTATTCACAGAATTTTTGAGCATTTCTAAAGCCTACAGGCTGCCTGACATTTGTAGCGCGTTCCAAGCGGATTTATTTGCTACCCGGGCAGAATGTTGTCAAGTCAAAATACACTGTATCTTGCTAGAGCGCTTGGTAGACCCTTCTTTAACTCACTTCATGAGATTTCTATGAAAGATATTAAAATACCCCAGGTTGGATTTAGAGATATCTCAAATAGACCTACACCTTCCTTATTTATAGGTAACAGAGCTGTTGCATTAAAACGATACATAGTGCTAATTAGCTTCTCATCGAACAACCACTTCTACCTACCTAAATAGGCGTTAGATACGAAGACACTTGACTTGGTACTTACCGCTGCACAGCCCGTACAGTTCGTGGTTGAAACTTCTGCTCCAGGCGCTTCTCTTAAAACAACCCAGAGCTTCTTCATTCGCTTTCAATAGCGTCCATTTCTCTGCGCCGTACAGCAGGACAGGGATGATCGCAATGTTATATAAATTCAGCTTGGTGTTTCAAGAGATGGCTCTGTTACTCAATTGCCTCTAGAACCCAAAGAAACACCATGGCAAGAGTAATTCTGCGCTTGATCTCGGTACCGGCGTTAGTGTCCCTGATTACTGCAGAACCGAGGTAGATGAAGTCCTCGACTACCTCTACTCTGAGTTTCTGCTGCCCATTATGAAGCTATGTCAGAGACGTCAATGCTGTGCGTCCTACTGTGATGACAACATGTACATTGTTTCGTCAAACAAATTATGGATATGGGCTATGGAAAATTTCCAATTAATCCGCCTCCACGTGAACAGTCATTAGTTCAAAATGTTCTGCAGAAGGTTTTTCCCGAAATTCCACCGTAGTCCGTATTTTTGTAAATGAAAAAAAAAAGTTTCTTTATTTACCATTGAAAACACACATTTGACGTCAGATATGAACTACAAAATTT
This sequence comes from Eristalis tenax, assembly GCA_905231855.2. NCBI lineage: Eukaryota > Metazoa > Arthropoda > Insecta > Diptera > Syrphidae > Eristalis > Eristalis tenax. Next base: position 58,204,259 of record HG993126.1, on the reverse strand, counting down.
GGGTTTTAAGATCTCCAGCGTTGCTTCCAGAATGTTGTATGACCACACGTCAGCAAAAGACCCAGATCCACAAATGAAATGAGACACATCTTGCTAACGGATACCAAAAGTAAACTACATATAAGTTGACCAACTACGGAAGTTTTAAGTTGGTTAACTATCATAAATAGAAATACAGAATTAGAATAAAGGACAGAATCCACCACCAAATCATAGATATCGATCGGGACGATGCGATTGAAGTAGTCATAAATAGATACGTAGGTAATAAGAATGACCCAAATTGTAAGTTGACTATTTGAGAAGCCGTACAGGACGGTTAATAAATCTGCAAATTCGAGTAAGCAAATACAAGAAATTGTTTTATTACTTCACAAAGCGTACACTTTAACGTAGTCTACTTTAAATGTAGCGTTATCCCCTTGCCAAGACGGAAGCCAATTATGTCGATCCTTCCAGAAATACAAAGCAGCCTTTGGATCATTGTTTACCCATGGTTTCAATTTATTGTCGATCCCATAGCGACTGCCGTCCGCAAAGTCAGTATGACCACCTGCAGCAACACCAAGCGTCAGATAGAACTGCATGATAATTAAAATGTTTATCCAAACAAACAAAAAAACTGTTAAGACAAACTTCTCTATCAAATGGTGTCATATAATGACCATTTAGCCACCGTTTTGTTTGAAGACTTATCGTAGAATCTTCACGAAATCCTGAAAAACCACCATACACAACCGAATATCTTTGTCCATCCACTTCAAGCGAAATTAATTTATCCGTCCAAGTAAGAGTGTAGATATGAAAATGATTGCCAAAATGCAAACTCTCATGTCTTGAGTTTAACCATTTTTTACGATAAAATTGTGATCTTGACAGAACAACTCCTCCAGAAACCTGTCTGCCGGAGATGTCCATTCCATTTTCATCAACCAGGTATTCATTTCCTCTTACGGATGCTATTCTCATCTGTCCCGATGCATAACCTGTGAGTCCGTAGTAGTTTTCTAGAGGTTCTAACAAGATTACTACAATAAAAGTATTTTATAAGTGTGTCGTATGTGACCTGGCAATTATCTTTTTTGTTCTGCTATCTGTTATTGATCACTCACAGGGAATAATCCAGTCACCATTCGGAACTTTTGCTCTAACTTCTATCTTTCCGTAGCGAAAACTGAAAAAATGTCTTGTATTTGCTCTAGCCGAAACGATGGGAGGCAGAATATTTGCAAACATCGCCTTCATAAAACACTCCTTTTCAATGTTCACAATTCCGGTACAGCTTGAAAATAATAAAACTACTAATTAAAACTTAACCATCTCATCAACTTACTCTTGTAATAAGTCCAACGTTCCCGAGAATATAGAGCTTTCATTGAAATTGGGAATATTCTGCAGTAGAGTTGGTACAATACGCAACTGACCATTGCTGACATAAAAATTCTCGGGCCTCCCCTGGTACGACACGAACTCTGTGTCATCATCTTCAAGAGGCATTCGCACTTCCCGACCCCACATAGTCCAGTTTAAAAAATCAAAGTTATCCTCAAATACAAGTTCACCCTGGCACGCAGGGTTGCCTCTGACAGTGGTTATCGATTGTACACAGCCAGACGGTAAAATTCTCTCAAGTGGATTTGATTCCATGGGTTCATAAATACTCATGAAATTTCCTGTTACTTTTGCACTTCCTTCTTTTTTCACAGTGTTAGATCCGTATTTGACAGAAATCCTGTAATTCACATTCGACATATAGTTTATTCGTGTTGTTGGACTTTCAATCGACCAAAGTCCATTGAAGGGGCTTGTGACAACAGCGAACAGATCTCCTGTTTTATCCGCCGGTAACGGTTTGTCAACGTTGACGTCAAAAATGACATTGGAAATGCCATTTCGATCTGAAAATGCGTACATATGGGGAAATTATTTAATAATATTTAACGTGTCAGTAGCCGCTTGTCACATGTCTGTTGTCACTAGCCACTAATAAAATATAAATATATAAATATATAAATAAAATACCTACGAGGGATGAAAATACGAAATCCTACAGGAACAAAGCTCATAAGCTCAATCGGTGGAAACTCGTGTACTCCAAATGCGAATGCAACAAACTGCAGAAAATAATATGTCAGCGCCAAGTGTTCCATTTCCCAAAAGAATTTGCAAATGCATGCACCAATTGTGAACAAACTAATCAACGAATCTTTTCCGATTGTGCTGACTATGAATCCCAAGCATACGAAACTTATTTTAGTTAGTCGATTATTTTCTATGTGAGTGAATAGGGTTGCCACTCTTTAGTTTAAACAATTTTGTATTTATATATTATATATATATATATACAAATAATAAATGAATAAATATATGTATATATATATAACTATAAATATATATTGGATATATATATATAATAGAAATAGCAGAAGTTCGTTTTTCATTTTTCAATTCTACCCATGACAATATCATTTAGATGTTATTTCATAATCAAAGATAATTGCAATCCAATTGGAAGCTTTTTAAAAAAACGTATTAGAGCATTTAAAACAGATTCGATGCAAGCATAATGAATATGTGGTATTTTAACTAACCAAAATTCATGCACAGGTTGTAGATACGAATTTAGTACAAGTAGCATCACTGCTTGGGCATATTCAGTAGTGAGTATGAAGATTTGCATATGCCTATACACAATTTATTCCGAAAGCACATTGTTAATTTCGACCTTGGATCAAATGATCTCTTATCGACTCTCCCTATCTTTCGCTTACTTATAGTGCATAGTCTCTTAAAGGTTTCTCTTATGCCTATATATATAGATATTATATGATGTGTATATATGCGCACATATTTTTAATTTTTTTGTTATGTTTTTAATTATTATTATATACTTCCACAATAAGACAAAGTCTATGAAGTCTTTGTTTGTGATAGACTTTGCAATTTTGTTTAACATGAAGATGTATAGTTTAAAAGCAAATTCATTTAATCAATATAGATCTACGTTAATTATTCAACATGGTTAAAATGCATGTAAAGAAAGAAAAGATAAAGTATAAAGTGAAAATGCAGATGCAGAGAATTTTATAGAGACTGTCGTACGAGTGATGAGCGGAGATTATTAATTATCTCGGCTCGACAGGTAAGACAGTGGGAGAGAGTTCCATAGACGCCATGGGAGAGAGTTCCATTTACCTAGGTAAAATTAGACAACTCGATCGGTCTGATAACGGAAAACGGAGTTTATCGTACAGATATAGTGGTACACCAAGTCGCAGAATTTTAAACAGGAAGGATAGTGCTCTGAATTTTTGGTAGTTTTCGAGAGACATACTTAGGAGGTTTCTTAGCTGTGATACTTGATCATACCTTCTAAGACAATATACACACCAAGCGATGCTATTAAATGCGACTTTAAGTTTGTTTTCCTGACGGCTGAATTGATGTGATCATTCCAGTTTTGACTTCTATTAAAAATTACTCCTAAGACATTTGACGTGCTAACAATTTCGAGGAGAGAGTTATTGAACACTACTGGAGAAAAATAGCCAAGTGTGAATGAATTTTTGGAAATGACCAACCAAACGGGTTAAATTTTAAGCCATTTTTCAGTGCCCAGTCATATATTTTTTCTAGACCAAATTAATGTTGTGGACACAGTTCTCAATGAATCCAAGTGGACAACTTTGTTAGATTTGAATATCATCGGCATAAATGTGAGAGGATGAGTACTTCACTATACTTGGTATTTCATTAATATACAAAATAAATAAAAGAGGACCTAAGATGGAAAATTGGGGTACACCTTAAATCACAGGTAGGAACTCCGATAAAGTGTTGTTCACACCTACATCGTGCATACGTGCACGTAGATAGCAGGAGCTAAGATATACGGCCGAGGTTGATAAATTAAATTTATTGATTAATTTTCTAGGTGTTATTGAATGATTGACCACATCAAATGCCTTCAAAAAGTACATCACCATCTAGGTTTGAAATAATATCATCAACTACTTTTGTTTAGCCTGTTAAGCGCCTGTGGACTGGCCGAAAGCCGGATTAATATTCAGTTACAGGTTACTGGAGTTAAGGTGTAAGCTTAGTTGCTTTTAGATTACGATTTCGCCGACTTTGGACAATAAAGCAATATGGAAATGGGTCTGAATACTTCACCCGTGGAATTTTCTGGTCTTGGAATGATTTTAGTCATTTTCCACTGATGTGGGAAAATTGCGGTGGTCAATGTTGTGTTTTTTTCAGGATGAATACAGTTAACATATGTTGCATGACACTATCGAGAGAAGACTTTCAACCGCATCCAGCTCATTTACGTTGCGGAACTCTAAAGGCGCCTTTTTAGCCGATTGAAGACATATCTTAGCACTTACATATACTTTACCAACGGCAGAGCCACAACTTATTATAAATTTGCGGTTGAGTTCATTACCGTCTATATTATTTAGAGACAAGGAAGGCCGTTTACCAATCTCCATGTTTCGTAAATTATTCCACACCTTTTTTCCACCTTGGGTTTCATAGAAGCGGCTAGAAATGTGCCGCCTTTTGGCTGCCTTAATTTCCCAGACAACTCTATTTTGCCTGCGCATTTAATCTCGAAAAAACTCGTCAATCCTAAAACTTTTTCATCGTCGGTAGGTTTGATCGCGTTCTAATTAGCGACCCTAATTTCACTTGAAAACCGGCGTTACGTGTGGATTTAATAACTTTTTTTTTTCAGGAACATGGTTTTCAAAAAACAAAAACTATATTTTTATTAATTAATTCATCTTGGTTATCAGGAGAAGGCATGTGATAGATATCATACCATGGAACACTTCTTATGTCTTGTTCTAAGGATGCTCTCTTTATGTTGTGAAAATCGCTATAAGCTAACATTTGTTCTTCACAATAATGGGCAAGTGAAAAATCGTACGTAAGGAAAATTAGATCGTGTGTGGAAAAGGTTGGCGCACATAAGTGGTCGTAGAAAAGTACACTATTTTTTCCACTAACAAAGAAGACATCTAAGAGAGTACTCGAATGGAATGTAAAGTGCGTCGCATTTCTTGTATTCACTGCGTGAAAGTCGAAAGAGCTCATGTTTTGGTTCCTAGATGACTCTTCTTCTAGTAAAGTATATAACGGCGTGATGTCGATATCATCATTAGGTCTGTAAACTGTTTCCAATAAGATCCTATTATTTTCTTCACTCACTCACATCTCTATAAACATATTCTTACGTTTAGCCGAAATGAGTCTACATAAGAATAATTAAATTGTCCTCAAATACGGGTTCGATCACTGGATTGTGACGAATGAAACACAAAAGTTCACAATTCACGATATACAGGAATTTATTTTGCAAACACTGATTTCCTCCTTATACTTTATTACACTTTAAAAATCACTACGTTACTACAAAACTCTTTGCTGCCTTTCAGGCTGAACTGATTAACACTTTGAACACTATAAAATACCGAACTGAACTGACTGAACTAAACTCCTAGTATTGGTTCTAGATCCTACTGTCGGCACGAGTCTATGGAATTTCCCCGCTGACGCTTATATACATGATTCTTTATAAACTATCAGTGCCTAGGTGGCGACATCCATGTGCAACAATATCAAGAATACTCTTCGGAATTGATCGTTCTTGCAATTGCGGATAGATGGCGATGTTTTTGTGGTGCTTGGTGTCCTGATTATCTCATCTTATTCACGTCACAATATACTCGACTGAAGCACAAATTGTTGAAGACTTTGCAACTTGCAAGCTTGCAAGTTATAGTATCCTTAATGTAAATCGCGATCCCACCTCCACGACTATCTCTGCGAAAAATTCGGTAACCATTTAGACCACATATATGATTAGCTACCAGCTTTCAGTTGTGTATCTGTAGGTTCATCTGTAAATTCATCAATCTTCGGCATCAGACTTGGGGTATTAATATGAAATATCTTCAAAACATCTCTTCTATTACAAAATATTTTAATGATATAGTGGACATTATTATCGCAACTGGGGCTTAAGGGACTCAAAACACACTCCCTTTCATCCATTTCGATGAAAAGAAGAAACAAAAAGAAAGAGTTTCACGTGATAAGAGAGGAACATATTGATGTGTATATATATAAATATATATATGTAGCTGAACATATATATGTATATATATATATAAGTGTATAAGACAGGAAATCGAATAAAGATTAAAAAGTCACTCTCTTGCAACAACCATTAATCGAGCACACATAATTTATAAAGTAGAATATTATAAAAGAATTCATGTTAAAAGGAAGAAAGAAACAGAAAAACTAAAAGATACATTTAAAAAAGAAGGAAATATTAAAAGTAGACAAAATACAAAAAATTATTATTACTATACTATTTTTACTAACATAGTGTAGCGCAATTACGCTGAAAGAGCTCATATGAGTTGTTACATTTTCATTCCCCCGACGTCATTTTGGCCATCGATGAAGACCATGAGCTCTTCTGGAACTGGATGTCAGACGAAAATTTTTGTAATTTATGATAATTTTATCAATTAAGAAGAATACATATTCATTTCTCACTTTGGAGTAAAGGAAGTGTTTTCCGTTTGAATTGGTGACCCCGAACTTTGAGCACGCAAACATGAACAGCCATCCACCAACTCCCACAAAAAACACGCCCACTAGCATTGCGACATCTCAGCACACTGTAGAAAGCCGCGAAAGAGCAGACGAAATTGCTAAAATTTCCATTAGAATACCACAGTTCTGGAAACTGCAACCACAACTTTCCTAGGTCAAGAAACAGTTTTTACTTCGGGAATACGCAAATATTTGACAAAATACCACACTGTGGTAGCCGCTATGGAAAACAGTATTTTAGCCCAAGTAAGTGATATTATTCTCAATCTTCCAACGCAGAATTTGTATAGCACATTAAAGGAGGGTCTCATATCCGAATTTGCTGATTCCGAGCATAAACGACTTTGAAGACTGCTGCAGCGCATCTTTTGCAAGAGATGAAAGAGTAAAGGAAAAACGGTAAGCGGTAATCACTATAGTTTTAGCGTTTGCTCCCAGATATGCGCACTATCATCAGCTATGTCTGCTACATGTCTGCTTTCACTCGTCACAGCCGTTCACGCTCTAACCCCAAACGGCAAGATGTCAATCGCAAGCGAAGCAGTTCGGTCAATAATGAAGGGGACTATTGTTGGTATCATCACCATTTAAATCGCGAAAGTGTTGTCCTATTTGTTCTCTTGACCATACGTCAAAACGACATTAAAAGTTTCCGCTTATTCATTATATATCTGTTGTGAATTCCCATTAAACTCGCTACTTTCAGAATTTCAGGATATTACACGAACATCGTCTACGCCGAAACCAACCATGCATGGCATAAGACATCACATCGTTACAAGAGACCCGCCGTCATTCTCACCAGCAAGACGTCTCTCCCGACCAAAGGATCTGCCGCCCATCCAACAGTCCCTGGGCCACCCCCCTACACATGGTCCCCAAAGGCAACGGAGATTGGCGTCCTCGTGGGGATTTTCGGCGTTTAAAAGCCGAAGTCACTGTTCCCAGTGCCACAAGACTTCACCTATTTCCTGAGCAACCAGAAAATGTTCACCTCACGGCGAATACACAACAGTAGATCGACGATTTCAGCACATTAATGTAGACATTGTGGGACCACTGCCACCATCTCGGGACGAGCGTTATTTATTGTCTTACAATTATAGCAGGTTCTCAAGACGGCCCGAATGTATCCCGATCGCAAGTATTTCTGCCGAAGCAGTGGCCTGTGCTCTCTATGAGAACTGGATTTTTCAATTTGGAGTACCGCAGCGTGTAACAACGGACCAATGTCGACAATTTGAGCGTTCCCTTTTCAAGGAATTGTTGAAACTACTTGGAAGAACACATCTCCGAACGACAGCGTACCATCCACAGTGAAATGGGCTCATAGAGCGTTGGCACCATGTGCTTAAGACAGCGATCAAGTGTCATACAGCAACAAACTGGGTCGACGTTTTGCCCACGGTATTATTGGGCCTCCGTACGGTGTGCAAAGAGGAACTCTGTACAAAAGTTTCAAAAGTTACATCAGTATTCCAGGCGAGTTCGTCAGATCACTGTGTGACGTAATGTCATTTATACAATTCTCGAAAACTGCATACCATTCATCGCAAACAACATTCATTCAAAAAGAACTTAATAATTCTTCGAATGTGTTTATTCGGAATGACTCAGTCAAGTCACCATATGATGGTCCATACCGAGTTGTCAATCGGCAGGACAAATATTTCACCATCGACAACACAGCAGCGCACTACCACCATATGTTACCCGGTATAGAAGAAAGGTAAAATTTAGAGGATCATATGAGTTGTTACATGTTCCCATCGATGAAAAACATCAGGTCTCTTGGATCTCGGACGTCAACGAGTAGGCACGTACTGCTGACCATCTCTTTCTTTTTGAAATTTATTATTTTGTATTTAAATCAATCAAGAAGAATAAATATTCATTTTTCATTTTGGAGTAAAGGAAGTGTTTTCCGCTTCAATAGGAACACGTTTTATCATTGATCTACCGCAGCAACGTCGATGAGTGTATCATCGCTGTCGATTTCTATAGTCGCTCCATTTGCACTCTGCTTTACAAAAGGGAACCCAGGTGGGTGCGGACAGGAAACAGCTGTTCACGTTGCTTTTAACCAGGAGCTTGCTGGAGTAGTCGTCTGTTTCTCGACGTTAGGCTCAGATGCTGGTGTTTTTATGACGAGAAGTTACTGTCTTTTCGTTGCATGGCGGAAGAGAGCAATGACATTCTGGTCAGAGTTTCTCTCAAATGATGAATTGAATTTGAGTATGTTGGGAGTGTCATAATTACCGTTACACTGCCTTGTATGAAAGACTGATTTCAGAGTTAGTGACATATTGTTTATGGTATGGCAAAATATATAAATACAATATAATATAGGCACACCAACTTTCAATATTAAAATGTGCTGAGGCATGCCGGGTAAATCAAGTGGGTTCAAAAACTGAGTTGGATAGTTGACAACTTCGTTCTGATTCATCACAGTATCCATGGGCTTATTTGTTTTCGCTTCGCCTTGTATTTCACATTGAATGGTGAAATTAATGTCGTTGTTTTTGGCCACTAATATAGCACGTTCACTGAGCCATTCATGGTTTTTGATATTTCTTGCGATATCTGCTAAATTTTGGTGTATTAACTCGTCTGCAATTGCAAAAATGGCAATGTGATACATTGTGTCATTTTACAGATATCCAATAATTGTTTTGCAAAACGTTTAGCGGATCCATTTTGTGGCAATGTTATACGCATATTGAATTGTAAGCTTAGTTTCTGTTCTGTTTCCATGTGACATGGATGGCGAATCATTGTTCAGTAAGCCACATGAACCGTGAATCATATTTTTGGTACAGATTTCAAATAAGCCTGGATCCTGGCGTGATTTGTTCGACGTTTTGTGATGTTTTTCTTTAATTTCATCCCATGCATGTGCTGTGTATTTCCTGTGAATGTAGATGGAAATATGACCATATTGCCCAATGCGTTGGGATTGACGTTGTCATCATTAACGACTGCATCGCGTAAAGTTTGATTCAAGTGAATGTAGAGAAGTCGTTCGGTTTCGATTTTTTCATACATATCGACAATATGTTGGTGGAATAATTGACCACGTTTCTGGGACTCGTTGGACCTCACCATCTCTGCGATGGAGAATAATATCGCGTGACTCGAGTATAGCTCTTGGGTGTTGACCAACGGGTGCCTTATCTGCACAAATTACAACTTTGTAATCGTCAGCTGGCATTCGTTCAAGGCAAGTTCTGAACAGTTGAATTAATTCGCTGTGTTGATCGAATAAAGCAGCTCAGCAGCAATTTTTCTTCTAGTGCACCCATTGAATCGACTGTAATAATAACGCAAGCACTTTCTTAGATGGTTCAAATAGAACTGCTCGCCGTTGATCAAGCATCGAAACAATTTTTGGTAATAGGCCACGTCAGCAAAAAAGCTCGCATGCACCGACGTCTACAACCGTAGGTAGTGACGGCTACCAAGGTGTAATTGTATGCTGCTTAGGAAGTTTCATATTGTAGGCCAAGGGAATCATAGTTAACCTTTGTTTACAAAACATAATATTACGAGGATATTATCACACGACAAAAAAAAATTAAAAACCAACACAAAATAGGTTCATCAGGGTATGTACACTACATATGTTAGGCATATGCATAAACACACGCCCTGACGCACGCGTCCGTAGGTTGTGGACATAGTTAAGGCAGCTTAAGTATTATAAATTTTTAGTAAGGCTTAGGGTAGGTTAGGTAGACTTAAGATTAGAAACAGTCCTTGAAGAGTCAAGTTTTCAAGTTTTCTTGGTAAAATGAAATAAACATTAAAAATGTCTTCAGACAGAAAGAAAAAAAAAACGATAGTATAGGCCGAAACGCTATTAGAGTAGTAAACTAGGTTAGCTTAGAGTACCCGCATAGGGTCAGTAAGTTAAAATTTCAAATGAATTGTTAGAGTTAAGCTAAAACTAAACATTTTGTCTAGGATTATGTTAGACATAAGAATAGAGCATCACACGATCATCTGTGTTTCCCATGAAATAAATCTGAAGAAATTTGTGATCTACGTTTTGAAGGAACACGAATTGTACATAAGAATATTTCTTAAGAAATGTTTCGATGGCTTGTATTACCTCTAACCAATGTCGATACTGGATTAGGCGGTGGATGTAACTCTGGCAATTTAACTTTCCCATTCGCGCAACACACTCCAGGTGTTTCACTCTAAAATTTGAGTGCTCTACAATGCACGCATAATTTGTTCTTTCTCAAAAACACTCGGATGAAGATTGTAATCACAATTTTGATCATAATGGAACGCAGCCAGCTCCAATACTGGCATCCATGAATCATTCAATGTTCGTCTAGACCGAGTTGTAAGTAATCGTTGATCTTCGAGTCTTTGCTCAAGTCGCTCGCTTGTGAACGGGCTTCAACTGTGCGTAATCGTTGAACGTCAAGTCTTTGCTCATCTTGTTCGTCATATTCTGAGGTTCGCAACTGTTTTTCCTTTTTTGTTTGTATATTTAACAAGTACAAATCACAACCTTAAATGCCAAAGTGAGTTTGCGTTTACGTACGATGCGCTGCAAGAAACCTTTGTTAATGAATTTTATCGGCAAATGGGTTGGAATCAACTGATACAAAAATTCGGCATTGGAAAGAAATTAAAGTGAAATTTATTTAGGAAAACTCCATGAAAAACTCACCAAATAAAATGCACTAAAAGTAGATGAAAAGGACATCCGATACGCGTATTCATCTGTTGTCAAAAATAATGTTTTTCAATCAATTAAAAAAGTGGAAAAACTCAACATTGAAAAGCAGAGCGAGAGAGATTTAATTCGTATCCCACACAAATTCCAGTAGCTCACGAATAAATGCTTCAATGTTGTCTTCCAATGCGTCAACTGAAGCGGGCTTGTCTGTATAGACATGAGCTTTAACATAGCCCAGTCTAGTCTAAAGGCGTTAAAACGCACGATCTAGGCGGCCAATTGACCGGTCCCGAACGTGAAAAATATGTTCACCGAACTCGCCTCTCATTAAGTCCATTGTTGCGCGTGCTGTGTGGCATGTGGCACCGTCTTGTTGAAACACATGTCATGCAAGTCAAGCTCTTGCATTTTGGACAAACAAAATTACATATCATCTCACGGTAGCGCTCACCATTCACAGTTACGTTACGATTCGCATCATCTTTGAAGAAGTACGGTCCAATGATGCCACCAGCCCATAAACCGCACCAAACTGTGACCAAACTTTTTCTGGATGCATTGGTAGCTCTTGCAATGCTTCTGGCTGATATTCACTCCAAAATCGACAATTCTGCTTATTTACGTAACCATTGAGCAAAATGAGGGTCGATTAATCTGACCATAAAATGGAAGAAGCGCGCGATGAACTTTCTTAACAGAGCACGCATTTTGATAATAAAATTCAATAATTTGCAAGCGTTGTTCGTTTGTAAGACGATTCATGGTTAAATTATAGACCAAACTGAAGATGTTTGACAGTGAAACAAAACACGAAACGTGCGTCAGCTGTTTAAACCAGTGTTGCAAAAAGATAGTAGCTAAAAAATCACGCTTTATTAGAATTTGAATTGAATTCCACTTTGGGCACTAAGTGCCCGATATATGGGTCTAAGGTTAATGTGGGAAAACTGTATGAAAAACTCACAAAATCTGGGTCAAGTTATTCATTTTGATATTTAGATTAAGTTTTAAATACCCTGAATAGAAAGTTTAACGAAATGCTCCGTCATGTATGCACAAACCACCTGCGCATTGATAATGAACACAAGGGAACATTCCCATCTGTCAGAATTTGTTCCCGCCTTTGGTTAATTGTGAAAAATTAATTAAATTATTTTTCTCCTATATTGTCAGATTTCTTCTGTGGAGTTTTTTCTGTGGTGCGCTTGCTTAGCAACCACTCGTATTGAGCGTGCTCTTGTTCTATCACGAGTGGAAGGGGCCTACAGATTTATGCCGACTTCAAAGGGCCAATTTGAGAAACTTTTTCTAGACAGTTATTACACTTGAGCATTGTCACTGACTCGAAAGAGGAGGAGCCGTGAAAATTATTTCTTGTCATACCGTCCGGGAATCTAACCCAGGGAGTGTCAGTTGCGTAGGGGTCGAGGCACATATCCACAATGCCACGGTTGCCACTAGGGACTTGTGACAACAGCGAACAAATCTCCTTGTTATTTTTGATGCTTAACAGAATTATTTTTTACAATTGAGTTTACAACTAGAATTACAAACTAAAGGTTAGGGTGTTTTCTCAACAATAGGGGCCCAACTGATGTACTATTTTCAATTTAATGTTTATTATTATTGTCGGTTTATTGTTTATTTTTTATGTCCTACAATGGCTGGTGCTTACATCGGGCTGTTCAAGTCCGTGTGTCCATGGTGGTCCTTTTGGGATGGGGTGGTGATGTGTTAGCCGACTTAGCCTCTATGGTTATTGCTATCGCTGCTCTGGTAGAATCCATGCAGCTCGTTGTTCGACTTCGTTGGAAAGTTATGCTCGTTTAGCAGATTTAACGCGTTGAGGTAGCGTTGTCCGGAGATTGTGTTTCTCAAGTTCCTGATTTCCTGGTTAGGATGGTTGTTGATTTCTAGTAGCTGCTTTCTGAACAGTGTCACCATGTACAGCGGGATGATGCGTGCTTGGTCGTAAAGCCTATTGTTGCTGTGGTGCCTTTGACGGTCCCTGTCGAAGGTGTCCGGTACATATTCGCAGTATTTTTCTTTCGAAAATTGCGAGATTCGTCATGCTGGTCTTAAAGATGGTGTGCCATTTTGGGAAGCCGACCATATAAACTGCTTGTATAACAGCAGTTTTGCCCTTCGGCTTAATCCATTTTGCTTGCGCGTCAAGGGATAGATGCGATGGAATCCTAGGTTGGCACGATAGTGAACACGTTGTGCAAATAAGAGTAAGTAGCTGGACGGATCCGCTGGGTGGTAGGTTGTATGATAATTTTACTTGTAGAAATTAACGTTTGTCCGTATTCTACTGTGAACTAGAAAAGGGCATGGCTAAAGATAATGACGAACGATTTTCTTCATCAGAATTTATGTCATGATGTTACCCCGGAAAAAGAGCTTATGTATGAAAAGCAGTTAAAAAAATGTGACCCAGCGTAGCCAATCTGTGATGCCTCTGGATACTGTAGGGCGAGTACAAAAGGCAGAATGGTCGTTTTAATAGCTTTTTTATAAGAAGAATTCAACATTCGCTGTAATGGCTTCACATGCTTTTCTGCATTGTCGGTGGTTAGCTCTGTTTTTTTAATAATTTGCGAGAGCACAAGGGATTGTTAATACCCTTAAGTGTCCGGTGTCAAGACGCAGCACGGGCTGAAGCTATAGAGGGACAAAAGGAGAGGAGGTACCTGTGCACATTGGTTTTAAATATCTGCGGATTGTAGTCTGTGGAAATTATTAGGTTGGGAAGAGCATTCTATACCCGCTCAGAAGCTGACCTTTTAGTGGTAGTGGGCGGGCAACAGGTTTGGAATGTAGGAGTTTATTTTCATACATCCCAAGCCTGGCTAAGGAAACACAAGACAAGAAGAACACGATTGGCCTCGGATATTGCCTACCCTGGTGTGCCAGGGCTCCATTGGGAGCTAGTATTGGAGTGAATACCATTAGGAGGCAGAGTCGGGATCTTAAAGCTTCAGCTTGAAAGGTCAACTTTGACTCCATTGCAGGCGTATGCACCAAATCTAGAGTCGGCTTTCCTGAATGAAGTTGATGAAGCCCTTGATAGGGTAGCAGAGATGGATTCCTATATCCTGATGAGTGATATCAATTCGACATGTAACGACATGGGGGAGCATCATTGGGAGGAACGGTGATGCTCACCAGGACGCGAACGGAAAGAAGTTGTTGGACTTTTTCTGTGCAAATCTCAGGTCTTTAATGAACACCTTCTTTCCCTACAAAGACATTCATAAGAGCACATAACAGTCAGAGTCTTCAACAGAAGTCGTTGATATATCTCTTTGTGGTGATGAGAGGGGCTGAACTGTCAACTGAACATTGGTGTTGTGTACGCTGTACCTCACTGAAAAATTACCACTCCTGCCAAGGCGGAAACCAAAAGTGGTTACACGCATACGGTGGTTCCGCAGTGAGTTGCGGAAATTTGCACGGCACATATCTCCACATATCCCAACTGTTCCATCGCGTGTAGAGGAAGAATGGCAACGTGATTTAAAACGCCCGGAGTTCGAGAAGCCATCTGAGAGAAGAAGAAGACCTACAGAGACCGGATTCGTTTGAGGGACTCTGCTTGTCGTGACCGGCACACTGAGGCACGAAGAACTTGCAAATTTGCTGTGAAAACAGCTAAAGAGCAATATTAGAAGAAGTTCGTCGAGATGTTGGAAAGCGACCATAGATCTGCGAAAAAGGTGTTCTGGCAAATCATTCGCCGACTCAGAGGAAGGAAATTCAACATCGCCGAAGGAGTCAAATCCTACTATGGTGTGTTGCTTACCAATGAGGTGGACATCTTACGCAAATGGAGCGTGCACTTTTCGGAGCTGATTAATCCTGAATAAGGCACTGAGGATGGCAGACCCGTAATCTGGGGCAGAAAATATGACAACAGTGGAAGAAGTCATTTGGCAAACTGGGGGATTGTCCCACTTTTCAAAAAGGAGGACAAAAAAGATTGCTCCAAGTACAGGGGCATATGTCTTTGATGTCTCTCGGATGAACAGTGCGGCTTTCGTGTGTATTGTATGGGCAGATGTATCTGCAGATGTATGGGATTGATGGTGAACACGTTGTGCAAATAAGAGTAAGTAGCTGGACGGATCCGCTGGGTGGTAGGTTGTATGATAATTTTACTTGTAGAAATTAACGTTTGTCCGTATTCTACTGTGAACTAGAAAAGGGCATGGCTAAAGATAATGACGAACGATTTTCTTCATCAGAATTTATGTCATGATGTTACCCCGGAAAAAGAGCTTATGTATGAAAAGCAGTTAAAAAAATGTGACCCAGCGTAGCCAATCTGTGATGCCTCTGGATACTGTAGGGCGAGTACAAAAGGCAGAATGGTCGTTTTAATAGCTTTTTTATAAGAAGAATTCAACATTCGCTGTAATGGCTTCACATGCTTTTCTGCATTGTCGGTGGTTAGCTCTGTTTTTTTAATAATTTGCGAGAGCACAAGGGATTGTTAATACCCTTAAGTGTCCGGTGTCAAGACGCAGCACGGGCTGAAGCTATAGAGGGACAAAAGGAGAGGAGGTACCTGTGCACATTGGTTTTAAATATCTGCGGATTGTAGTCTGTGGAAATTATTAGGTTGGGAAGAGCATTCTATACCCGCTCAGAAGCTGACCTTTTAGTGGTAGTGGGCGGGCAACAGGTTTGGAATGTAGGAGTTTATTTTCATACATCCCAAGCCTGGCTAAGGAAACACAAGACAAGAAGAACACGATTGGCCTCGGATATTGCCTACCCTGGTGTGCCAGGGCTCCATTGGGAGCTAGTATTGGAGTGAATACCATTAGGAGGCAGAGTCGGGATCTTAAAGCTTCAGCTTGAAAGGTCAACTTTGACTCCATTGCAGGCGTATGCACCAAATCTAGAGTCGGCTTTCCTGAATGAAGTTGATGAAGCCCTTGATAGGGTAGCAGAGATGGATTCCTATATCCTGATGAGTGATATCAATTCGACATGTAACGACATGGGGGAGCATCATTGGGAGGAACGGTGATGCTCACCAGGACGCGAACGGAAAGAAGTTGTTGGACTTTTTCTGTGCAAATCTCAGGTCTTTAATGAACACCTTCTTTCCCTACAAAGACATTCATAAGAGCACATAACAGTCAGAGTCTTCAACAGAAGTCGTTGATATATCTCTTTGTGGTGATGAGAGGGGCTGAACTGTCAACTGAACATTGGTGTTGTGTACGCTGTACCTCACTGAAAAATTACCACTCCTGCCAAGGCGGAAACCAAAAGTGGTTACACGCATACGGTGGTTCCGCAGTGAGTTGCGGAAATTTGCACGGCACATATCTCCACATATCCCAACTGTTCCATCGCGTGTAGAGGAAGAATGGCAACGTGATTTAAAACGCCCGGAGTTCGAGAAGCCATCTGAGAGAAGAAGAAGACCTACAGAGACCGGATTCGTTTGAGGGACTCTGCTTGTCGTGACCGGCACACTGAGGCACGAAGAACTTGCAAATTTGCTGTGAAAACAGCTAAAGAGCAATATTAGAAGAAGTTCGTCGAGATGTTGGAAAGCGACCATAGATCTGCGAAAAAGGTGTTCTGGCAAATCATTCGCCGACTCAGAGGAAGGAAATTCAACATCGCCGAAGGAGTCAAATCCTACTATGGTGTGTTGCTTACCAATGAGGTGGACATCTTACGCAAATGGAGCGTGCACTTTTCGGAGCTGATTAATCCTGAATAAGGCACTGAGGATGGCAGACCCGTAATCTGGGGCAGAAAATATGACAACAGTGGAAGAAGTCATTTGGCAAACTGGGGGATTGTCCCACTTTTCAAAAAGGAGGACAAAAAAGATTGCTCCAAGTACAGGGGCATATGTCTTTGATGTCTCTCGGATGAACAGTGCGGCTTTCGTGTGTATTGTATGGGCAGATGTATCTGCAGATGTATGGGATTGATGGTCCTCTTCTGAGGGCCATTCAGTCTCTATACACAAACTGTTCGGGTTAACAGTGCTAAATCAACACCTTTCACCGAGTTTCATTGTATATATGGACTGTATGTTGCAGCGCAACCGAGGCGAGGAATGATTCACATTGGGAGAGTTGAGAATAAGTCACCTTCTTTTTGCAGATGACTTAGATATCCTCACATCTTCCTGTACGGAACTCCAGTCGATAGAACTGATGCCGTATGTGCTGATGCTGGAATTAAGCTTAACTTGGTAAAATCGGAGGTTATGGCCATTTCCAGAACGCCTGTTCAATGCACCTATATGTTAGTGGAGTCCCGTTGAAGCATATGGAGTAGTCTAAGTATATCGGGTCTTTTTCACGAGTGATGGGAGGAGTAATGCTGAGCTTACCTGTAGGATTGGTCAAGCTGGGTTAATTTGGAACAGCTTGGTAATTCTTTAATCAGGAAGGCCGAGCTTGGTGTCAATGCTCGCTACATGTTGGTGGAGTTCCATTGAAGCAGGTGGAGAAGTTTAAGTATCTCGGGGTCTTCTTCACGAGTGGTGGGAGGAGCTATGCTATGATGTGCTGGGTTAATTTTGAAACAGCTTGGTGGATCTATAATTTGTGTGTCTGTGTCTGTAAAGTGTCAATTTTTTAGTCAATCGCATTTTTGATGACGACAGAGCATGGTCCTACAAAATAAAATGTAAATATTTGTAATATTTTAATGTATTTATAATTTTTATTTAACATTTATGGTTCTAGAGCAAAAGAAGTAAGCAATGATGATGAACACATCATCGTCAAACCACAATTCCACTGAACTCATTCTTACTTTATTCCTTTAATTAAATTTGATAAGGACCTACAAAATACAAATGATTTCCAAATATCCTGTCAGGTTGTTTAATATCATGTCTCATTCATAGCAGGCAATTTATTCACAGTTGTTATAAATTTTATCAAGTGAGTTACACAATAAAGAAACTATTTTTGATTCACAAAATTTTCAATCATCAATTGATTGATAATTGACACTCGCAAGAGGGGTAACAGTATGTATTCCAACTCTCATATATGGTCATGAAATTTGGGTGATGACCGAAAGGTGATGATTGTGAACACATGCTGTTGGGATTTCTCTGTGCTGCTGTGGGAATTACTCGCGGGGATAGGGTCAGAAATGCAGTAAGCGAGAAACTCAACATTGAGCAGCTGCTCTTTCGAACGGAAAGGGCTATGCTTCAGTGGTTGGTCAACTGGCACGAATGTCCCCTCCATCACGACATCCGAGGCGGGCGTTCTATGCGATTCCATCAAAGAGGCGACCGACTGGCAGACCCATGACGAGGTGGTTGGATCATGTCCAAAAACTTGCCTGGTTACGCTTGGGCATAACTCCGGATGAGTAAGAGTGACCCAGCATGACCAGTCCTCAGGATCGAATTGCCTGGAGATCTCTCTTGCGTGGTTCACCACCACGATTCTTTTAGTGGAGCATGCGGGTTAGAAGATGATCCCCTTATTCTCTTACTTTATGTGATATTTGTCACTTGCACGTCGATTGTGTGTATTCCTTTAGTCACATTTCATGAGAAAGTGAGATAAAATGAGAGAGATTTTGTCGCTTGCATTTTTGCGGGTGACACCAAACGAAGTAGGATAAATCTGTTGAATACTCAAATTTTGTTATTGATTGAAAGTTCATTGATGTGTTCACGTTAAGTATTAGAATAACAATAAATCAACAATTTGAGTGTCTAGTCTCTTTAATGGACGATAATTCCAATCACGCCGAGAAAAAAAATCCACTTTTTTAAGAAAACGAAGCATTTGCATTGTCCTTTTTCGAACATACGAGCACCAACATATTCGTGTTCTGAACCAAGAATTATATAAATTATAAAATGCAACCACTAAATTGAATTTGATTGGTTTTTCGTCACCTTACCCGAACTTAAGAATACAGATTTTGATGTGAGGCTTCAATAAATAAATAAAATACATACTGCGAAGAGATTCACTCTTAGCAAGACAAGACGGAGATATAAAAAAAACAACTGCGACTGAGTGTTGTAAAGCAGAGTGAAGTGTATGTTTCGAATTAGCTTCCCAACAACAATCGATGTAGGTGTCGATTAGAACTGGTCTACCAAAAATTCACACTTCTAAACTCCACTACGTCCGGTGCTACGCACTCTCAGTCATTGCATCAACCCGGCTAATGTAATCAGACGGGAGTTGCGAACTAGAATACGCAGCAGTGGCTTATGAGAGAGCGAGAGGGAGCTGACCGGACGCAGTCGACATCGAAACACTTCACACTAGCAATTGCACTCAACACTTGCTTCTTTCCGGGCACTCGCGAAGCTTTAACAGGTGGAGGGTGTAGTCAAACATTGTGTGAGAGAACGTCAAACCTTTTGTTTTTGTTATTTTTATGTAATATATTCACTAGTTTTGTAATTTGAATCTATAATTCGGTATCTTAGGCATTTGTTGTTCAAGGATATTTTGTGTCAACATGTAGTATCCACACGTCTGAAAACCAAACGAATTCAAACAACCGAAAAAAATTACTATTATAGAGTACAAACTTAGATATTGTTTAAAAACATCCATTACTCCAGGTAACCCAATCGTTTCGGGCGCTTTGTTTTTCATCCGGAGGTATGACTCAATTGATATGGATTGGACATAATTTGTCTTCCACTGCAAAACAAACAGCAGTCAAGATCGTTTCCTACGATGCTCTGAAGAGGCGCAGAAGCAAAATACATAAGTATCTTAGGCCACGAGCCGATTTCAGAATAGCAGGAATTGGAGGATGTGCCTGAATTTTGAAATTCACGTTCCAATTAGTTTGAGGCGAAGTGAAACGCTTCGTCATTCAATCAAAATTTTTCTGTAGATTTCATTTTCTTCACGAAATAAATCTTGTCGCTTATCATTTTTTTTAATTTATTTATCAATTAATGAATACAATTAAAATTCAAATGTTCATGATTTGACTTTTATTTATTCCTATTTTTTTTATAGTTTTTTTGATTTTCGAACTCACTTTGTGAAGTTCGCCAACCGTAATAGGTCGAAAACGTTAGTTCGCCAATGAGAACAACTCACATCGAATGTTCGATTCGCCAACCATAATAGGGGGGAAACTCCGCGAACATTCGTTAACCGTAATTTGGTGATCAGAAATGAAGTATGATAGAGATTCCCAACTTCTAACTCTCTTGCCCCTTAAAATTTTTGACAAGAGGTAGAAGTTGGGCATCTCTATCATACTTCATTTCTGGTTGGGCGTCTCTCTACTTCATTTCTGGTGATTTTGCAATTCGCAACTCGCAGGCTTTTGACATTTGAGTCGAATGCCATCTGCGTAACTCGCAAACGCAAGCTAAAGCGGCATACATATGAGCCATAACCATTTTCCAGCCAAGCAGCCTTATTCTGAAATTCAGGTGTGATTCAAGTGAGTCGAATTCGAATAGATTGTACAGGCATACCTCGAGGTACGACGTTTCGAGACAGAAAAAATTGGGAGGCTAACCTCGACATACGTCAATTATAGACCGTGCAGGTTTGAAATTTGACATTCTGAAAAACTTTTTTCTACGTTAAATTACTTGTTTTTAACGGATTCATTGGCCGATTCGAAAGTTCATTTTTCAAGCTAATTCGCCATTTTTTGTCGTTCGGTTTTATCTGGGGATTTGATGGGCAAAACATGTATGTACATAAGTTCAGACATTTTTGTTGGAATTTTATATTTATAAATTATATGTTGGCTTTGTTAATATATGTAGGCCACAATCACATTCCAGTTCGACCAATAGAGGCCAAAAAGTACGTATGTATTGATGATCAGATTGATGGAGAATCGCGAGCTAGCTGAAGAATTTTTAAACAAACCGGGTTGATACAGATCGCTTTTGGAGAGATGCTGTGCAGAAGCTTAAAAGCTAGGGAGGACCTCCCTTATGCACTGTACAAAAAAGAAATAGAGCACTTGAAATCACTTTTATTTAGGTGAACGTTTTGACTCGTGCGTTCAGGCATTGAAAAGCAATCTGACTTCCCACAAATATACTTACACACATACTTTGTGTCAACTCCAAATGGATTAAATGCATCCACTCTCTTTTCCTACACTCTCACTCCTTGCCGTCTTCACTGTTTATAGAATAAAACAATTGCAATTTAAGTGCCCTGACGATTTGCTCAATGTTACTCGAACATATCTTTGAAAATGAGCCACGAGAGAAATCAAATTTCAAATGTCAATTCATTGAGGGTAATTCGAAAATGAATTTTTATTCGTTCAGAATATCAGAATACACAAAATGCATTCGAATGAATAGATCTATTCGAACGATTAGTCGCATCTTTCGAATTTCAGAATAAAGCTGAATATAAGCCAAGTTATAACTCATTGTTGCGGGTTGAATTATAGAATATCCTAATTAATATTACCTTTCCTGTATATTACGATTTCAGCTTGAAGGGAACTTATTGATTCGCGGAGAAATACAAAAATAATAAATAAAAAACAGTTTAATCCGTTGATAAGGATACTTGAACTACCTCTTGTTGAGACTTTTGACGATAAAGAACAATCAGCATCTTTTGCACTACTTAGGTTAATTATTTTAGACTGAGTATTTATACATTTATAACTTTACGTAACTTCACACATGACCATATTGCTTTTATCTATACCTTAATCTAGTTTGTAATCCTCAAGTATCTACAGCAACACTTACATATATCACTGTAACCTAATTAAAATACTATTGTCTATTAGAAATCAAGCATTTATTCAAAAATAATAACAAGCATTTATTATAAGCCAACAGCATCTTTATTCAACAGGACTCTTCTTAAATTGTGGAAATGCAGAATTAAATAGACCATTGTATAAACAGAATTTGGTGTGGTGTTTTGCTTCAATAATGTGTCGTTCTCTTAATATTTTGTTACAAAAGGAAACAACATTTTTATACTCCAAACACAATATTGTGTTTCTTTCTTTGTTCTCTTGGAGAATGTGAATATATAACACACTTAAATTGATTTCAATTATTTTACAATACCACATTTTTTACAGTTGTCTACCAATGTAATAATCAGTTATTCCAGATCATCTATAATTACACCTCCGATGGACCCGTCCGACAGTCCACTAGGAACATCTGAAACTGCACTAGCAGCCACAATCCTTGGTCCCTTGTCTTCATCTGCTTCTGCGCCAGCAGCTCGACTGCCAAATTCTTGCATTTTAAGAATAAGCATGCTAAAAACTTGTGATGGCAACGAAGTTTGTAGGACCTGCAGTAATCGTGCTGGTTGCCCGCAAACAACAATGGCGTTTGCCAAATGCTCGACACCACTCTCAAATTCTCCGCGTCCAATCAGAGTTTCACCCAGTTGAATTTCTTGCAAGAAATATCTATAAAAAAAAAAAAACAAAAAAAATGTGTTTTACAATTCAATAGAAAAGAATGAAGAGATTAAGGATTTTAATTGCTTTAATTAAATTATTTAACATCAACCAAAAACCAGTTTACACAATGCTCAACACATATGATTACACATACATTTCATTATAACGCGTTAAACGACAATTTGGTATTTCTCGAAGTAAGGGGTGTTTTTTTAGCTATTATCTAGAAGCACGTTTCGTGTTTTGTTTCACTGTCAAACATCTTCAGTTTGGTCTATAATTTAACCATGAATCGTCTTACAAACGAACAACAAAGCTTGCGAATTATTGAATTTTATTATCAAAATGCGTGCTCTGTTAAGAAAGTTCATCTCGCGCTTCTTGTGTTCAGCGACGAAGCTCATTTTTGGCTCAATGAGTACGTAAATAAGCAGAATTGTCGATTTTGGAGTGAATATCAGCCAGAAGCATTGCAAGAGGCATCATTGGACCGTACTTCTTCAAAGATGATGCGAATCGTAACGTAACTGTGAATGGTGAGCGCTACCGTGAGATGATATCCAACTTTTTTTTGCCCAAAATGCAAGAGCTTGACTTGCATGACATGTGGTTTCAACAAGACGGTGCCACTTGCGACACAGCACGCCCAACAATGGACTTATTGAGAGGCGAGTTCGGTGAACATTTTATTTCACGTTCGGGACCGGTCAATTGGCCGCCTAGATCGTGCGATTTAACGCCTTTAGACTATATTGTGGGGCTATGTTAAAGCTCATGTCTATACAGACAAGCCCGCTCCAATTGACGCATTGGAAGACAACATTGAAGCATTTATTCGCGAGATACCGGCCGAAATGTTGGAGAGAGTATGCCAAAATTGGACAAGATGATGGACCATTTGAGGCGCAGTCAAGGTCAATATTTGCATGAAATAATCTTCAAACATTAAATTATATGGACTATCGATTCAAATAAAGATCTCATGCATTTTTCTGAATTTTATGTGTTTTTTTCTTTTTGAAAAACTTTCCTATAGCTTTTAAAGAATTACCCTTTACATTATATACACTGAGCATGTGCAGTCTGTGTTTTACTTAAGATGCACCATCACTCGAACGTTCCATAAATTTGTTCCAGTGACTTTTCAACTAATTCGACGGTATTTTTCTTTACACAAGAAAAGAGTAACCCCTTGATGAAATAGTGCATACATTTAGGTTTGTAGTGATATCAATTTGAAATATAAGATTAAACGAAGCCTATGAAAAGGAGGTGGAGGGACATTCTCCGATCCGCAGTTCAACTCCATTACAGAAACCGACGGATGGACCATATTATCGGTCCGCAAAACCTCTTTATCAATCATTTTTTGATCAGCTATTCTCTGTCAATTTTGAATTCTCATCCTTTAATTGTTCTGAAATATAGTTATCTCAGTCAGAAGTCCTAATATCCTAAATCCTATATGAGCAAACTTTTTTGGCCGAACCCCATACTGATATTATCAGAAATGCGGTTTAAATATACTTATGTTTGACAGGAAAAGAAGGAATAAATAACGTCAAAATAATTATTTTAAGTTTCTTAAAATTTTAAGTACAAAAAAATGTGTTGGGACTTTTTAATGTGAACATACAGTACGTTCTCGATTAACGCAACTCCTCTAACAGTACGTTTACACCGCAAACAAATGCAACATTTCGGGAAAAAAAGTCGAATCCTTATTTTGAATTCCCATTGCAACTTCAACATTTCAAATGACAGCTAGTGTCAGAATTTACAAATAAATATCATTGAAATTAGGCCTAATGTCCGAGAACTTAATACGAAGGATCAGTCTGTTTATGTATTTGTTGTGCAAGTGTAAGCCGGAAACCCAGCCTCGCATCTTTGGCTACTTTAAGTCCAATACAAAATGTATTCAATTTAGAAACTTTTGATTCAAAACTTTATATGAACATTTAATGTCGACAACATTGTATTATTCTTGCACAGTTATCATCGATGGTTTGGTATAATTTGCAAGTGGATTCCGTACACAGACGACATCGAGTCAATTTTTTCGAAAAATACTCTTCCAAGGGTTTTTTAAGGGTGACCAAATTTTGACGCACGTTTCTTTCATCATCTGCAGTAACATGCTACATATTTTCTCCCAAGAACCAATTTAAAATAGTACACGGTTCGTAAGTTTTTGGTTAACACATTTTATCAAGAAACCAAGATTAGTTTTCAATGAAGACATTTTGTTTTGCTTCTTTGTATGGACTGGGAAATTACGTTAAGTTTATCGAATATATCTGCCAAAGAAGGCACTTTTACCAGAAACGGGCTGTTCGACGGAGAATATATTGAGGTCGTTGAGCAATTCAAATGCTCTGGATAACACTTTTCGCCTCGAAAGCCATTTCACTTCCGTGTGTAGAATATTAATGCTGACGTACATCTTCCTTCACTTTTTTAAAAAGCCTTGACTATGGTGGACGTGTTTTGTCCACGTAATTAAATATTTGAGAACTTTTCTTAAGTCGGGTGAAATTTTCTTTGCGACTAGGCCATGACGATGTAAAACGCGACGGCACGATTGTGTTTTCTAACCTCTTTGATTATTCCACGGAACCCCATTGGGCAAACCCTGATCTAAGGTGTAAAATAAAGTGGATACAATTGTATGGATTTAGAAGGGGAAGAAAGTGATTCAAGTGAAATTCTTTGGAAAATATGAAAGATCATTTGTTCATCAGAATCCTTTGTCGATATACAGTGCGACCTCAATAAAAGCAACCCTCGATACGTGCAACTCCTCGATAAAAACAACACCTTAAGTCTTAGCATTGTTGACTCAGTAATTGCAACTCCTCGAAAAAGAAGTGACTCGATAAAAGCAGCTATTGTTTCATAAACTCTTTTTTCGTTCGCTATTTGTATATTTTCCTTCTTGTTTATTTTTGCTAAGTCTGGGCAGTCATTTTACAGCTATTCGTTGTACTTTTTATGCAGATGTTTGTTAGACGATGTTTGCGTTTTGTATGACAGGCGTAGTTTTTCGTGCCTTTTACTCTGTAGTCGTTAGTGTCGTTAGTCGGATTACTGTGTACTATTAGTTATGGCTATTGTTAAAAGTGTTCCTAAGCTTTCTATAAAGTTAAATTCTAGATCAAATTAATAAGGGTGGAACTGCTAAATCGCTTTCTGAGAAATATAAAGTAAACAAGTCTACCCATAAGTAGAATTAAGAGGAGACAAGGGGCGCTAACAAAATTTGTTGTAAATTAAGAATGTGGACCGGGAAAACGAGTAACTTTAAGAGCGTGTGAGTTTCCACGTATGGAGAAAGCCTTGTATAAATGGAAAACATTGGAAAATCGACATCGAAACGTGCCAATTTCCATAGAAGTTTTAAAAGCACAGGCCCTTTAATGCAAGCAATGGCTGGTTTTCAAATTTAAAAAAAGCATGGAATCCGCAACCTTAAAATTTGTGGAGAAAAGCTGTCAAATAAGCCGAAACTCGTTGAACCGCTTTTGGTTAAGTTCAAAAATACAATTAAAGAGCTCGGTCTGTCACCAAATCAAATTTACAACGCGGACGAGTCTGGCTTATTTTTTAAGCCAAATAAAACCCTTGTAAGCTTTAAAGAAGCGACCGCTCCAGGTCGGAAGACAGGCAAAGAGAGAATAAAGTTTCATCTGGGATTCAAAAAATAAAACTATCCGTCATCGGGAAAGCTCTAAATCCTAGAGCATTTAAAAATTTTGAAAATAAACCCGTCATTTATAATGACAATAAAAATGCGTGGATGACATTCTCGTTGTTTGAAGAATGGTTTCACTCAACGTTTGTACCAGAGGTAACATGTTTAATAAAGTTGATCGACTTTTATAACCATTTCTTTTTTATTTACATATTTGTTTCTTCATTTACCTAAATGACAGTTTCTTGGGTCTAGAAATCTTCAGAAGAGGGCTCTGTTACTGTTGGACAACGCAACTTGTCATCCAAAGGACGGCGAGCTGAAAAGTAATGATGGAATGATAGTCACCATGTGTTTACCAGCAAATTGCACCGCTATTCTCCAACCAATGGATCAAAATGTGATCAACTTGACTAAACTGTATTACAAAGAGTCTATTGGTACATTTGGTCGCTAGTCAAGGGTCAGATTTGGAGACTAAAATAAAGCATTTAATTTGAGACACGCCACTACTCGTTTTTCTTGATTTGTTTCAGGAGCACAATTACGATGCCTACCAACATAAACCTGAATCTTATTTGCGTGAAATAGGAGGCCTACAAGTATCAAATAGGTCTCAGTATCACCAGCAATCCATAACATGATGCCATACTTGGGGCTAGTTTCAACGGGATGTATTGTCAACGGTGAAAGACCAAGACATGATTGCAATTGTTCATCAATCCTGATAAAATTTCTGGTACATATAATATGACAAGCTAAAACTGTACTACATAATAACAAAAAACAACGCACAGCAAGATTACCACAGATAATGCAGTGTTTTATTGATCTAAAACCATCATCGCATTATTGCCTTTCAAATGAAAACGGTTTGAGACACATCGGTTGGACGGTTTCGAAGTATCTAACGTGCATTTGTGTTTCATATACATAAAGTATGCACATATAAAGTATTATCAAAGCAGAACAACCTAACCTACTATATATATCCTTAATCCGCTTCCTACTTAATCTTTAATTCCCTAATACTAAATTAGTATGGGTTGCAGGACATGTCCAAATTGCAAGAAATGAATTCGCCGACAAAGCCTCCAAAGAGGTTTCTCCCATAACTTCAACACAATTGACATAAACTACTTTATAAAAAAATCCTGTTTCTTCCAGTCTCCTCTAGGAGAAGACAGATTGGTACAAAAGAGCCAACAAAATCAAACTATCCATCAAGGACAATGTCAGGCATTTCTAACGTTCCAAATTTTCCGCCAAGATATTACTAAAATCACTAGGCTCTGCCTCGGTTACACTAAGCTTTCCCATAAACAATGCATTAATAAAAACAAGGACTCCATCTGTACATACTGCAATCAATCGCCTATTAGCATCCGCCATATACTTTTCGAATGACCACCGTTCATAAACCATAAACTAAACATCATAGCATTAATATATCATAATAGACTTTTTGAAAATGACAAAACTATACAATTTTATCTAATCACTTTTTGAGGAAATCAAACTGTCTGATTTCTTTGGATCGAGACGAGGCCAGATTTGTTTGGAGATTTGGCATGTGATGCTCGGCACCTATGTCGCATAGGAGTACCTATGTCGCAGTGTAGTGGCGATTTTTGCGAGGTTGTCAGTTTCACAGTTTCCCTTTAATGACTCTATGTCCTGGCAGTCATCACAGGCGAATGTGAAACTGTTCGGATATCTCTTCAAGAGATGCACGACAATGGCTACTTTAGAGTTTATAGAGAACAATATTAGGTAGGGAATAATGTAGTATATTATCACTGCAGTATATTAATCAGTCTATTGCATTGTTATCAACTCTAGTTCTCCATTTAGAAGTTATTTTCATAAATTGTATACATTAATAAGAAGAATTTTGTACTCAATAAACGGAAGACATATCAATTACGAAAAAATCCTTTAACCACTTCAAGGAGAACATAGAAAATGCTTTGAACATATATAACACTATAATTCTTGCAATTATACTTGATGTAGAAGTAGTGAAAAGGTCGTTGGAATCGGTTTTCCCATAGAGATGGTCTCAAACACCAAAAAAGGTGAGCAGTTTCGACCCATTAACAGCTCGCTGACTATGGAAAATGACTATGTTAACTATATAGACACACGTAAGATTTATCCAGTTTCCAAAAGACACCACTCATGTGAAACACTGTAAATCATGTAATAAATGAATAGATGAAAAATAAGCAGAGCATAATAGTAATCTTTCTGGTTATCGAACGAGCATTCGAAACTATTGACCACAAGCTTATAACGGAGCAAAATATGTATGGCATTAAGGCCAAAGAACTAAATTGGTTCCAATCATATCTGGAAAATGGAACACAACACAAACAATAGTATATCTGGCGTTGTAAATACAGACATGGGTGGGCCTATTAACAATTATTTTGTACATAAACGAATTAGCCAATATGATGCCGATGATACATTATTTTTGAAAGAAGCATAATGTATGAAGAAATGGATGATACATAATGTGGAAGAAAATAATCATGACGAGTGTAAGACAAATCAACGAGGTAAACAAATGGCTCAAAATGAACAAAAGGCATTTATACATTTAAACGGGCAAATCATTAAAAAAGAAGACCACATAAAATATTTTGAAGTTATCATTGATAAGGAGGAGCTTAATTTCAACAAACATTTCGACTATATATGCCAGAAAATAGGTACAAAAATAAGATTTGTCAGATCTTTCAAGAGAATTAGAACCAAAATGGTTTACATTACCCTTGAATACCGTGTTCCTAGATTGTACGTACATATGTTACAGCCACGGACACATAAGGACTACAAAAACTGCAAAACAAAGGAATGTGGACAATATTGAAGTGCAACAGAACCAAGAACCTATATGCTCGAAGGGCTTCAATGAACATAAAACAATGATTGCTGCTGCTGAACACTCGACACAGGACCACTCGGGTCGGCGAAGCTCAACCTCACTGAGAGGCTGCAGAAAACAAGAACAAAAAGGTCTCAAAACACTTTGATGATAAAGTGACTCAAACTTTTTAATAAACTTCTTGATGAATTGAAAGAAGATACCAATCGCGGCTTATTCAAAATGAAATGTATTGGAATAATGAAATGTATTTGTGAATTACATATTTTGTAAAATTGTGAATGGTTCTTATTTGCTGCTTGATTGGAAGTGACGAGTTGCACCTGCTCTCATAAGGGTTCTTCCGTCCCTTTCCCCTATACCACGCTCATCACGTGTTTGAGGCCCAGTATCGTTACTGTTCATCTGTTTGTTGTGTTCGATCGGAAAACATCCCTTATCTTCTCGTTGTCGTAACCATACTTACACTTGTTCGTCGTTATTGGTATGTCGACGTCGAGCTACCGTTGAAACTGTTCGTTCACAAATATCCCTTTTCATAATGTTTGTTGTTTGGTACTGATGGGATGACCTGGTGTCTATTAGAGAGTGATGGAGGGGCAGGAAGTTATCGTAACTCGTGTGAAATTGATTATGCGACGCAAAAACATTCAATAGTAATATGCAAATGCGACTTGTCCGTAGATTTACATCTGTTTTGTATTTAACAGCAAACGCGTTAAAACTATGTGTTTTAAAACAATTTACCCTTGTGTGTAAGCTTATTTGCTCTCTTGTTTTTGCAAACTTTGAATGGGTGCTGGAGAATAAGATATGGAGGGAATTTTCTACGAAAAGTATCAGAAACAAACAAAGATAAAAGTTTTCGACTTACAGGGAGTTTTCTTATGGAGTGTAAAATATAGGAAAATTTAAGTCTTGCGCCTATGTTCTGAATTTTGAAATTTGGTGGACTTAAAGAAAATCCGAGTTATAGAACTTTAGTTACAAAGTGTTGTTTCTGTTTCGCATGTTTTGCAATTTCACTTTTTTGTAATTCGTCATATTAATAATTTTTCTTAATATAATTGCGCATTTCATCATCTTCTGACCCGCAAGCTCCACTAAAGGGGTCGTAGGGGCTAACCACGCATTGATGAAGAAGACATTCGGGTCACGCGACCACCGAAGTATAGCCGTTTAACTCCGATTTGTCCACGTTAACATTCATTGCAGCATCAGCACAAACGGCCACAAATCTATTGAGTGCGCGCTGGAGTTCCGTCTGGTAAGATTTGAGGCTAACTCATCTGCAAAAACAAGATGATATACCCACACCAGTCAAAGAGGTGAAAGGAGAGGTGACAAGACACACCCTTGGCGAAGTCCTACACACACGGTGGATGGTGTTGATTTAACACAGCTGCTACAGTTTGTGTATACAGACTGAATGGCCCTCAGAAGAGTACCATCAATCCCACTCCAGAGTTTACCTCGAGTGATTCATATGCCACAAAATAGGGAGATCGATTTTCCCAAGGAGATTTAAAAGAGATATACCCCTGTAGTTGGAGCAATCTCTTTTGTCCCCCTTCTTGAAAAGTGGGACTTGCCAACTTTCAGCGATTCAATCTCCAAAATGATTTCCTCCACCGTTGGACTATTCTCCGCCCCACTCAAGACTACAGGTTTGCCATCCTCAGTGCCCTGTTCGGGATTAAGCAGCTCCGAAAGTGCTCGCTCCATCTGTGCTCATAAATTTGCAATTTCTTCGAGCCTTAGTTTACAGTCACGAGAAGTAGAGTCCCCCAAGAGAATCCAGTCTCTGTAGGTCTTCTTTTTCTCTCTGATGGCTTCTTGAACTCCGGGCGTTTTAAACCACGCGGTTCTCGTCCCACCACCAGCCGCCACTCCAAGCAGCTTTACTCCACAAACATCCCATGCAGTAAAACACTTTCTAAGTCGAAACTCTATCTACTCGTACAAGTAGAAACGAAAAAATGTCTCTTGGCATTCGTCAGTTTCATAGCAGACTTCGGTTTTGCATTAGCAAATGAATAATGCAAAAATAAAAGTTCGTCAAACAAATATTCATATCTCTTGCAAAATCGTTCTAAAACTCTTTCACTTCCACATCATCTTCAAATGAAATAATTTGAACTCCATGCTCTTATTTTAAAATTCAGGATTCCTTTTTTATTTTTTGTCCTTTGGTTCTGTCATTGTCAGTGTTAAAGTAGAACTTAAGGACGACTTAGTTTAAGTTATACTTAGCCACTTTATGACATACTTTTCGATGCGTGCAAATCGATAACGGCCTCAAGTCATTGTACAAAACAAAATAAAAAAAAAAAATACCCTACCAATACATAATAATATTAATTAAAATAGGGTGGCGCTACAGCCCGTAGGGGGCCGGTCTAACTTGAGAAGCTTTTTCTAGATAGTTATACATTTGAACATTGTCAGTGACTCGAAAGAGATGGGCCGTGAAAATAATTTTAGGTCGTACCTCAAGTGTGTAAGGGTCGATGCACGAACCCACAAAGCCAAATCCGCGCCCCCACATTCAATACATACCAACCTCAAAATATGTAACTTGTTTGCGTTCCTGTGTTTAAGCAAGATTGTTTCAACATGTGTGTGATTCCTTTTGCCTCACTTTCATTGCCGAGAACATGAAATATCGGCGGCGAATTTAGCGAGTGTGAAAGCGGAATTTGGACGTCTTCAGGGGCAAAAAAACAATGCTATCATTTTCCCTTTGCTGTTCGTTGGATTCAAAACAGTTTTTATCTCTTTTAGTTAAATTCCAATTGGAATTCGATTATCAGTAGATTCCATGCAGTTCAACAGGGTTGATGCAGTTTTCTATGAAGTTGGTGGTAAGACCAATCAAAAAAATGTGGTATCCCGAGAAAATTCGATTTATATATTGACTATCAATCAATGAATAAATAGGTAAATGAAATAAACTTATGTTATATGCAGAAATACAGTACTATAGATGCCCAACTTCCGAGCTGATTGAGCCCTAGACGAATTTGAAAGGCTTTTTGGCAGTAATTCATGAATTTTTGACATTTATTCACAAATGATATGAATGCCGTCCTCTGATTGATCAATTTGGCTTTAGAAAACAATATAAAATGTCGTCAAAAATGTTAGTGGCAAGAGAGGTAGAAGTTGGCTGAGGGACTTAAAATTTGCTCTGAAAATGTGGAATAGAATCGACACCGCACAATTTGAAAATAACAAATACCAATAAGTCTTAAAACCAGTGAAATATACAAAAGACCACCAATGTGTAATTGCTACAATAAGCAAGTAAATAAAAAAAAAAAATACGAACACCAAGTAGACAGTCACGTGCTTGTAGACGACCATTCACCAAGTTAGAAAAAGGGAATTTAATGTTGAAAACGTATTCATACAAGATAAACAACCACATACAGAGAATAAACGAAGCAACACAAATTTATTTACATTTTTGACAACGATACTTCACTTGTTTTCCTTTTTAATAATAAAATACACAGATGTGTGCCTACTATTTACCACCCTCTGTAAGTAGGTTATTAAATATGCACATATATTTAGGCAAATAAAACGTTTACGATATACGAGTAATCAGCATCATACTTTACTTATTTAACCAGGTTTTAACATTTGAAATTATTTTGTTGGACAATCGAATTTCTAGAGACATGTACAGATGTATGCAGATGCACAGCTTATTACAACTCCTTGCGATTGCTCATATTGTGTTGAATTGTCACTTGACTGTTATTTCATGGCAAGTATTGTCTGGCATTGCAATCACTTGGCTATATACATACATATGTATATAAATGATTTTCTTGAAGAATTTGCGTAATTGTAATTTTGGAACAATATCCCAAATGTATACAAGTGCAGTATTATGTAATACTGAAGTGGATATAAGACTTCTTGTATTTTCAAGAAACATGCAGTATAGCCCACTAATCTGAGTATAAAAGTATGTGCACATATATGTATAATTCAAACATGTATTAATTACATTTGCAAAATATACATATGTAGACTATACGCAGATTAAGGACGTATCTAGTGAAGAATTTGCTTT
This sequence comes from Eristalis tenax, assembly GCA_905231855.2. NCBI lineage: Eukaryota > Metazoa > Arthropoda > Insecta > Diptera > Syrphidae > Eristalis > Eristalis tenax. The sequence goes on along the minus strand of HG993126.1, from coordinate 58,170,844 downwards.
CATTACTTCGTTATTAAATGGCACCTCAGAGCAAAATATGTATGATAATTTCTGTTACATAATAACAGGAGAGGCTACGAATAAGTCAATGCGTAAACAAGGCTGGGAGTGATTGAAATTTATTTCAAGTATTAGCCATTTGGGTTTTATGGTGTATGTACATACCTTTCAATAGCCTCGTGGTCGTTTAGGTTGGGCATTCCACTTTTCGAATTGTTACCATTTTTACGTTGGCGACGTCTCCCTAGAATTAAATTGTTCAACATCTATAACTTCCTTGTAAGACTAGCATACTTTCGCGGACTTTCTTTTTATAATCGGGATCACTCCGACGTTGTTTGTCAAAATAAATGCAATACCCGAGAAATAAAGTCCCAGCAACACCAGCAGCAATCCCAATTGTGGTCTTGTTGATTTCAATCATGTTCATGAATATTTTGAAAAATGTATTACTGAATGAATTAGAAATTAATTAAATCGAATTTCTGTTAATATAATACACAAATTTAAATAAAAGTGGAGGTAGCACTTTACACAAGAGAAATTCATGTGGATGCCCTCCTAATCAGATGATCCGCCATTACGGTTGATGTTCTTTTTTCATCGTTCGACACAGCTTACGGCTTGTAAACAGTGCTGCCAGTTTATTTTACCACAAGTCTTAATTTTTAGCTCTCAAAATAAAAATTTGTTGAAAATAGAAATATATATATATTTATAGTATGTTCACACTAGACTAGCACAATTTCATCGCAATTTCATGCCCAAAGTGTTCACACTACGATTGAAGCAATTTGGCTTGACAACGGAATGTCTTAACGTCGACATTGTATGGAAAATATTAACAAAAAAACCCAATCTGTCAGAATTCAACTAGTTAACTGGTGAAAAATTGTCTAGTTTTTTTTGTTATTACTGTACAGAAACTGGGATAATCTTTTGTCATAGACAATTTGGTTCGCAATTTCATTGAAATTGATGTAATTGAGGCAATTCCGAAATCAGTTCTCTGTATTGTCGAGTGGGAATATATTATCAATGAAATGGCAAACGAAATAGAGTATTATAACAGATTATACCAGTTTCCGTACAGTAATAACCAAAAAAACTAGCAGATATGTCACCATTATGGCAGTTAATGTATGCTCCCACTAGATGCGATTGCTCAATTTTGTCATCGCAATCAGAATTGTTCATTCTGCGATTGAAGCAATTTGGTTTGACAGGGAAACGTCTTCACATTCGACATTGTATGGAAAATTAAAAATAATTTTGTTTGTTATTACTAAACGGAAACTGGGATAATCTATTAGGCCGCATTCACACTCGCTAAATTTGCTTGGGACTTTTTCACCTCGTCGATAAGGCAGATGAGGCAGAAGGGAAAATAAAAACGAAATCACACACACATGAATGAATCTTCATCAAAAAGTTGCGAGAGTGAAAGCAGCCTCATGATAACCAATTTCGTACGCAATTTCATTGAAATTGAGGTAATTCAGTCAATTTTTAAATTGGTTCGTTGAAAGGGAAATTGCGCATTTTCGATCTTAAGTTCGAGGGAAACTGATTTCGTCTAGTGGGAACTATAAGACAAAATATTATCAAGTGTCACACAGTACACTTAGTAGACAAAAATTGCAAACGAACTAAAAGTTAATAGGAAAACAGTTGCTACGGCTATTAAGAATTATAAAAAAGAACCTGTCAGTTGAAAGAAAAAAAGGGGCCTGGTCAAAAAGCTGGTCTCATGAACCCAAAAGGGAGCTAAAATTTTGAGCCTTCTTAAAAAATATTCGAACACTCCTGAACGTCATTTTACAAACAAAGTGAAGAGAATTACGGGTTTGAAAACCTGAATTAAAAACTAGCATGCCTGAAAGACATTATTGCGAAGGATTATACACGCTGAGGTGCGCCCGTGTCTCGTGTGCTCTTATCTCTTATTTCTTATCTCTCTTCGTTTTTTTCGAATTGCTTTATTCTTTTTGTTCATTGTCAGCCAGGTGAGCGGACAATATATCAGAAGGCCTGGGTTTTTTGGGAAAGAGATTAATTTTTCGGATATTTATTGCAGGGAGACAATTGCTTGCCGATTTTTTTATCAATCTTATGTTAAATAATTGAGGATATATTGCCTGCACTATTCAAAAATTCTCTGCACTCTGCACCAGTTCGGGTATAAACGAATAGAGAATAAGAAACAATCACAAAAAATCGAATATCCAGTGTGAAAGCAGCCTATGTATTTGGTTTTTAAACAGAGAAATCCGTCAAAAAATGGATGAAATGTCAAAAAACAAGTTGTTTTTTTAGGAGACTATGACAATTTCAATAGTGAATTTTGCTGATTTAACTCATGAAAAATACGAAAAAAACGTTACACTACCCACCACCTAAACTTGTTCGTACAGAACAATATTTGGAGACCCACCCTTGGTGCCAGTTAATCTAGATGGAAGACTTTCATTTCCATTGTATCTGATACACCATATTATAATCCGTTTTACTATTGTATGGTCCTTCCCAGTGTGTCTGTAGCTCGGGTGACAGTCATTTCTTCAGTTGTGGACTGTGAGGCAACAACAACTAACGCTCTTCAAAGCCGCCGGAATTTGCTTTGATATCATACCATGTTGTCGCTCTTGAGTTGTGTACGTCTTCTCATGCTTCAATGAATCTGATCCAGACATACTCTGAGACTATGAATATATTTCGGTCAACGATATGCCAAACCTCAGGTCTGCTGGAAGCCGTAACTCCGATCCGAATACTACTTTTGCTGGTGACGTGGATGTTGTGTCATGGGTACCTGATCGGTAAGCTATAAGAAACGGTGGTATTCGTTCATCCCAGCCTTGTTAATTTTTGTCGACCATTTTTCTCTGATGCTCCTCAAATGTCCTGTTGACTCTTTCCACCATACGGTCTGATTGTGGATGCAATGGTGTTTGTTTTTTAGTTTTTAGCGAATCTTTACCTTTAGAGTTTGATTCTAACATATTGCAGATATAATTCTAATAAGTATCTTAAAGGAATATTTGCTATATAAATATTTTAGTGACAATTTGTTATAATAAATATAGTTAAATAATAAACAATGAATAATTGAATTTTTTTTATTAAATAATTATATTCCATTAAAAAAAAATTGTTTGGTAATATAAAAATCAAGGTTTTCTCCCGTTGACAACTAACTACAATATTTATTCACATAAAATCAAAGCTCGCTGTGGTCGATCAAGGTTACTTCATTCCCAGGCTGGTTCGTTCAAGTTTGTACATGCCCTGCCAAAAATGTAAGCGATGCGTCTAGATGCGAGCGCGTGAGTAAATTGTGTGTTTAGGATGTCGATTGTGATAACTTAGCACATAAAAAATAAACAATAAACCGACAATAATAACAATCATTAAATTAAACAAAGTACATTTGTTGGACCCTTATTGTTGAGCCAACACCCCAACTCTTAGTTTGTAAGACTAGTTGCAAACCCAACTGTAAAAAAAAATTCTGCTCAAATAAATTTTTAAACCGCTTTTAAATCGCCTATTATATTACTGTGGTGCCTTTGCTCAACACTGCCAGATTCCAATATGTCTGCACCTGCACTTTAGAGCCTTGATTTCACCATGGAACAAATCCACTTCTGCACTCGTACAGTTGCAAGAGTACTTAAAAATCTCGACGTGCACAAATCCGCTGGCCCGGATGGTATTCCCCCTATGTTAAAATAAGAGGTATTCTTCTGCGCCGGCAAAACTACTGCGCAAGATTTTTCATCTAACCTACTCTTTAGGTTTCATTCCGAGCAGATGGAAAAAGAACTTGTCCAGCAAGTCGCTAAAAAGGGCGAATCTTCGTCACCCACCTAGTACCGTCAATCGTCAGCTTATGAAATATCTTGAATCGCGGATGGTGATTAGAAATCACCATTTGAATTTTTCAATTCAAGTTGTTTTGGATGGGTTCAAGTCTGATATCCACCAAATTAATGCTGATGTTCCTCTGTTCTGTCTCCGACACTCTTTCCCATATTTATTAATGATCTCTTGTCCGCTTCTTCTAATCCAATCCATTCGTTCGCTGATGATAGCAATCTCAGTTTTTTATATTCGCTCCAAGACTCACGACCCTGTTGGCCCTAGAATTGGAGGGGTGGCGTATGATAGGCACATTGAATTCCGATATTGACAGCATCATTAACTGGGGAAAGAACAACCAAGTGGAATTCAATGCATCAAAAACTCGATGCTGTCTGCTGTCACTCAACCGGACTTTAGTTAATCAGTCATTGTCCATGAATGGCGTCTGTGTCGATGAAACCAGACCAGATTTCCATCCTTGGTATGTGTATCACTAACATATAATTGGAACGATCTCATATTTGAGGTCGCCAAAAAGGCTGCGAAATGTTTGGGTTTCCATAATCGATACGAGAAATATTTCACTATCTGCTTTAGCTTTAATTTATAAGGCTAATATCTGGTCTGGTGCCTCCAAGACCACCCTGCACCTACTCGATAGAATCCAAAAGCAATCGATAAAACTTATACGAGACAACAATATCTCGAAGTCATTAGACTCGCTCGAACATCGACGCACCGTATCTTATTTGTTTGCCAACAGCATTCCTCCTCTCCATGAGTTCAGTCGCAATGCTAGTCTCGCCAGGAATGCTCATCAGTTTAGTCTTAAGCCTACTTTCCGATCCACAGTCATATTTAGAGAGGTCAACAACGGCCATCCGCCCAGAGCACATGTGTTTTTGTTTCATACATTTCATTCCACTTTAGAATGCTCAGTCGATTTTGTGCAAGCTGGTGTCTGGAGTGTTTTTCGTCTGAAGCGTTTCCATTACTTTATGCAAGTCAATAAAGGTCACCACAGAAAAACCGAATGAAGGAAAAACACGGAATTGGAACAGAAGAACAGTCTTGTAAAATTATATGTATTAATATAATTATATATATATTAATTTTATTAAATTAATAAATTTTAATAAATTTTATTAATTAAATAATTTTTATTAAATTAATTTTAATTTTAATAAATTAATATATATATTAATATATATTATATATTAATATATATATATATATATATTAATATATATTAATATGTCGCGAATACCCCTAGTCCTGTGACCTCCTCTGTTTTTGAGTCACCTGTGTACATTTCCAGGTTACCAGGTTTCCTTACTAAATCTTTTGCACAGCCTTCTTTGTCTGGGATGAGTGTTTTGTACCCAAACCCAAATCTAAGGTGGGCGCTGTTTAATCTGTATGCCTCGGTATCTTCTATAACTTCTGTATGTCCTACTTCTATCTGTTCCAGTGGTTGCATTCCTTGTTAGTTGCCAGCTTCCCTGGTGGCTGAGGGTATGGAACGTGTCCCACAGATACACGCTATTCTTTGAATACTACTTATCAATTTAAGCTTAGTTTTGTTATTCAGAACTGGCCACCAAACAAGCATAACCATATGTTAAGACAGGTCTGAAAACATGCGTATACATCCAGTAAAGCATTCTCGGTTTCCAGCTTAACTACCTGGCCTAAGTATTTGGCCTGACTAGTGAAACTTATTACCTTTTCAGCTTTGGAGGCACTATTGGAGATGTTTTATATCTTCTCTTGAACAGTACGAACTCAGTTTTGCACGGTTTAACTTCCAGCTTTTCACTTTAGATTAGATCGATGTAAGGGAATGCGATATTGACTATTCGGAGATGTTGGGTAACATTTTCAACGATGTAGACTTGGTGGTGACAGCAGATGGAGCAACGTTTTAGCACAAGAAAAGCAGAGAGGATTTACCCGGAATGGAAGTAGGGGGGAAGTCGGGTGAAAACATCAGTAGCAGAGGAGTTGGGCGCAGGTATCCAAACCAGTCCTAAAGGTGCAGATGGTAATGTGACGAGAAATAAAGTGGAAGAGTTGACCACTACGTTCGCAACTATTTGCTTATCGGTTGAAAATGGAATACTTGAAGCAGGCGGTTTCAGACATTTGGATGATGAGAGGCGGTACACTTTGAAGAGGATGATAATGGAATATGTTCCAAACAAAATAAGGGAATAGCCCGTTGAGTTAAAGCTGGTTTTGACCGACGAAATTCCAGTTTTCCAAAGACCAAGACGGTTGCCGTTCGCAGATAAAACGGATACAGTATAAGACAAAGTTGAAAAGTTGTTGGCGGAATAGATTATACAAGCAACGTCCGAGTACGCCCCCTCAGTTGTGCTTGTCTCCAAGAAGGGTGGAACGAAGATATTGTGCTGCGATTGTTGAACACTGAACGCCAAAATAGTGAGGGATAATTTTTCGAAGGTGTTAAAGGACGACGTGTTTGAGCAGTTGCAATACACTACGAACGAAGTGAGGGACAATTCGTTGTCTAGTATTTATCATTCGGAATTTCGAACTCGCCGGTTTTCGCGAGATACATCTTCGCGAACTAATCCACTCAGGAGTACTCATCGGAGATCATCCCTTCTCAAGAGGAAGATGAGCATATTGACAAGCTCATGTTGGTGTTGAAAGTTTCTTCAGAGAAGTTCCAGTTCCTGAGGAAGACAGTGGAGTATTTGGGTTACGTCAGTTGACCAGCAGCCACCCGGTACAGTATATGAACAGGAATACTACGGCGTTTGTGGTAGTACTATTCCTATGAATTAGAGGCGTTGACGGTCATAGAAACCCTAAAAGAATGTAGAGTTTACGTGCTAGGAAACAAATTTAAGATCGCGACGGACTGAAACGTATTTGCGATGACCATGAATAATGTTTAACTAAGGGCATTACTTTGGGCAATTTTTTGCAAGATTTCCATTAAAACCAAGATGAAGCATGCAGACTCTCTGAGTCGGGTATATTACTTGTTTATTGAGGATTAGCTGAGTCATAGACTGAAGGAAGTTTAAGACAGGGACGTTTGCACAAGGGCGCTGCGGACAATTCTCGAAAGGGCAGAGTATGAAGATTAAAAAAAAAATTAAATCTGGTGCATATCTTTTTTTCGTTTTTTTCGCCCATTCGATAATTCCACTGGCAACGTGACTCAGTGCACAGTATGAATGAGAACGGGCAGTCCACTCGCCTAGAAGCGGACGGCGAAAACCAAAACCGGTGGCAGAAGAACCACGCCACCAAACGACGGTATCTAAAGAAAGGTTCATCGAAGAGGGCTAGTAGAAAACAGACCTCCATCAGTTCGAAACGACGCAATAGTAACGCGTCACCGGAGGATGAAGGGAGCGTTGCGTCTACGTCCGCGAAGGAGACATTAGAAGATGAAGAGTACTAACATGTGTCTGATAGGATAAGCAGCAACAGCTTTGAATCGATGCCCTTCGATACAGGAGAAGAAGTTTAGGCAATAATCCCCTCGAAGCAAACGAAAGTCTCCAATACGAGGGAGGACACCGATAAACTCCTTAAGACATCATCAGAGCGTTGGAGGGCGGGGTTACCCTTAGTTTCGAGAGCGGAAAGTAAAAATGGTACTGCAGAAGCAGCCCCCAGTGAAAAATCCACTCAGCTCAGCCATACCCTTCACCCCTCTATTGACCCTCTACTGGCCGGAGAGCACAGCTAACGAATGGAAAGCTACCACTGAAGGGCATTTGCTTTGGTTATAGGAGCATTACGGCCAAATCCTGGTGCTCCTGGAGAATCCAGCACGTCAAAAGTCCTTATGGCTGCGCAGACGGAGAGCATTTGTAAAATCCTTGCAATGCAAATTCATTGATATGGGATTATGGGATATATAGGGATTATTGGACGATCAAAGCCCAGAGCTGATTAGCGAATCCAAGCTAACTCAGAGAGGCAAATTGGAGCACAGTTATTAAAATGTTATTACAACGGACCGGTCTAATTCCAGTGGCGGAGGCGATGTTTTCCTCATTAAAAATAACATAACACAACAAAACGAATGTGTACAAACAACTAAAACGCGGTACGCAATACGAGAATCCATGCACTCAACAAAAAAGTATACTCAGACAGACGTAGTGAGGAAATTAGGACACTGAAATCGCTTATAAAGAACGTACTAAATTTGTTCAACATTAACTTGAGCGATCTGATAAGCGATGATATTCCTCACGTAATTGCGTATGCCTACGACTTGATCGTGTACAAGTCACGCAAAAATATTGAGGTGCTGCTCTGGCCAGGGCCACAGTCAAGTGCCAGATGCCTTTGCCCTTACAAAGAGACTTTTTTACAACAGCCAACTCGATGCGAGGGTGAAGGCTATCTGCTAAAATCCGACTAATGCTACCTATAGCTGTCCCGTGTGGTTCAACGTGAGTGCAAGCTTGATGGAAAAGATTCGTTTGATTGTCTGTGATTCTGGCTTGTCTTAGGGCTTGCCTTCGCCTTTATAAAATTTTATAGAACTATATATATATATGTATGTAGTTTAGTTGAACGTAGTTTCAGTTATTTTTAAGGTAGTGCGTAAGTTAATATATAGGTTTTACATAAAAGAGTTCTGTTATTAAATTTTCTTGACTACTACTTTATTTGAATATTAAGTTGTATAGTTAAGGTAGACATGGTAATTTGTCTTTAAACTCATGAAGTTTTAGTTTAAGTTCAAAGACATAGAATAAGATTAAGCTTAACTTAGAGTGTTTCCATGAGAAATAAATATTGTGTCAGAATGTTCCGTTTATGCACTGTCGAGATTGATGAAATTGGTTGACGAAGCTTTGGATTCCCGGCCGCACGTTGGGAATGGGTGTGGGGTTACTTTCAGATGTAACTTTCCCTTCCTTCTCCTGAATTCCATTTACAATTTATATGTTAATTTTCTTTTGTTTACAAAAAAGCTAACACAAAATTATAATTAAAAGTACGATAAGTATAATACTAATGATTAATAATTGTAACTAATGACATTATGTTTCTTTAAAATGTGAATTCTTCTTTTTGATTGTTATATACTCTTCAAATGTAAATGTATCATTATTGGGACTTATTGGTTCATCACTTGGGATATAGAATCTTTATTTTTTTACGACTTATAGAACTACTAATCATCGCTGCTGAATGGTACAATAACACTGTAGATTCTGTCACGAAAAGGAAACCTTCAGACGTATTCCTCAATAGAACTCAGTATTTTAATGTCTGACTGTGATCACGTCTTCCGGGGGCAGAATTCACAAAGCCCATCTCAAGAATATCAAGAATATATAGCTTGCACCCCTTTTTTCAGAAGTGCTATTTTCTTGCCCACTATCTTAGGTTATCAATTATTCAACCCCCAATCACCAATTTTGACAATAAAAGAAGGCAAGCGGTGGATTGATGGAACTTTAATGTAGTGCATGGTATCAACTTAACACAATTCGGGGACCTAATACAAGGTACTAACAGGTCAATAATTGGGAACTTTTAGATAAAAAAAACAACATTTTGGCCGTATTTATAGCTCGGATTGCCAGAAATCCTGATGGTGCGGACAGGAATAAAATAATTTCCAATGAAGAAAATATAATAGATAACAATAATCAACAATATAAAATTAATACTAGGCTGTTCAGTGTTGTAATTGTGTATCCGTTCATTTATTTTTATATTACTTATTTATTAATTCATATTTATTTCTTTATTTGTTTGTATATTGATTTATTGATTTATTTGTTTATTTATTAGTATTTTTATTTAATTATTTATTATTAATTTATCTATTTTTTTCTGCATTATTCAAATTATTAATTTAATTTTTGATTTATTTATAGTAATCTGAATAAAATAAATACAATACAATGCAATAGGCTGTTCATAACTCTACACGAGACCAGAAGAAGGCTATTTGGATGATAGATCAATTTTATAATGGAATTAAAGCAACCCTAGTCGGACGATATAAACAAGATGTGTTAGATCAGGTTATTATAGTAAAGGTCGAGATTAACGAGGCAATAGCAGATAATAAGTAATATCAAATAAAAGTGGCATTGTGAACACGAATTTCTTACACAAAGAAGAAATAAGTAAAATATAGAAGCAAGAACTTTACCTTATTCAAATGAACCGCAGGCCCTAGAAAATTAATCCCCATCTATAAATTTTCTTTCCATGCCAAAAGTAAGAAAGGACGGATTTAATATACTCTTGGCATCAATCACCGAAGGATTGCAGATTGATATGGATTACAATACAATAATACTAGATCAATACAGAGGGGTGGTAAGGCTTTTGAACGGACGTCAGACTAATTGCAAATTCCGCACTACTAAGGAAGAGGATATCGAATTCGACTAGGAAGACACAATATACCTCACCAACTTCATGGGACGATTAACATCTGGGAATGTATAATGGTACTTACTTGATCAAGCTGAGTAATAAAACGATCAACTTCAACAATTTAACATTCACGAGGCCTGTAATTCACTCAATCAGTTACTCCCACAATTATCAATGAGAATAGAACGAGTGCGGAAGATCACATGTCCCAGTGCACAGAATTGGTACAATGAACATTGCTCAATTAAGGAACCTAAAGATTCAAGCTACCTTCCTTTCAAACATGGTAATGGTCATAATAATAGTAATGGTAATGGTAATGGTAATGGTCATAATAATAGAATATCGGTCCTAACTTATCATCCCTACATAACATCACGTTTGATCCCAGGGTCAGTTCAGGAGACCACATAACTACTGGATAATCTTCGACTCGAATGTGGTCATATTCATCTGACGTGGCACATGATTTACGGGACGTAGATCTTTATAGAGGGAAAAGTTATATATCACGCATTTGGCCTGAACCCCATCTAGGGTAGCAGTCTGTATAAGAATTGCTGACTTAGTTTAATCAAGCGCAGACCTGTTCACACATTTATCGAAGATCAAGTTGCATCGCGGTATTCGCACGATCACTGATCGTCAAATTGAGTCACACCGGATACACGCGTCAGCATAAAAACTGGTGATGTGGATGGTTGGAGCAGTGGATTTCTGTGGAAACCAACTTAGTTTTAAAGTTTAGTCTGATTTGATAAATTACTTGCTAAGTAAAATCGTTTTTTCTTTGAATAACATGAGTCGAAGGGTTGGGGAGAGGCGTTCCCTCCCCGTTTGCGATTCTTTCTGGAATCCCTGGGACGGATTCCTTAACTTGTATGTTAAAACAAATAAAAATTCAAGGGCAAATCAACATCGACAGAGGTGAACTTCGTTCGAAAAAAAGATAACAACAGCACCAAACATATGGGCGACGACTTGGGAACCAACGGAAGAAGGAAGCCTGCAAGTTTTGTGGATGGAAGTCCCATAAATCAGTAGCCTGCAAATTTAAAGCAGTCGTGTCGCGCAAAGCATAGTGATTATCAACAAATTATTCAATTTAAATCATTCAATTTCTCATGTTCAAAAATCGTATGCCAATTTTTCGACTTTCGTTGTTGCGTCATTGGATAGTGGTATGTTTTCAATTTTTAGCATTCTCGGAGGTAGCAAAAAGGCATTCGACTTGACTGTGAGCACCGACTGTAACCAATTCCACGTGGAGTTCGAGACTGGTTCTCCGATCTCAATAATGCCTTGGGCTTGGTTTAGTAAGCATTTTGATCCACGTGTCTTGAGGAAACCATCGGACAGTTACGATGACTATGGTGGCCATTAGTTGAAAATTATCGCTGCGTTTCTATCAAACATAATGTATCGAGAGGTTACACAAAAAGTCGAGATGTAAGTCACGGACCGATTTTATTGGGAAGGAGTTTTCTTTTACTTTTTGACTTGAAATTGAAGCCAAATCCAAATCCATCTCTAAAATCCACATTTTCTGTTGTTTTTAGAGATGGCCCGGGTAAATTTATCGGGGTAAAAGTTCGTTTAGAAATTGAAACAAACACTAACCAATTTTTTTGGAAACCCTTACCGTTAGCCTGGAAACCCATAGTGAAAGGTAAAATCAACGAGTTTTATGATTCAGGTATGATGGAACTAGTCAATATTTCCGACTGGATAACGCCTATTGTTCCGGTGATGAAACCGCATTTACGCATTTGTGGCGATTTCAAGGTTACAATAAATCGCTTTTAACCGATTTCTAAGTACTAAGTAGATAAATCACAAAATCTTTGTACGCTTAGTAAGGTGGCGGGTTTAGTTTTTCAAAAAACAATTGAAAATTTATTGCGTGGCATTCCACATTTTATACATTTTATGGACGATATTGTCGTCACAGGCCCCGACACTCAAAGCCACAGTTAGTATTGAGCAAATTGGAATCAGTCGGTCAAAGTTTTACCATTGATAGAGAAGGTCTTCGGAAAAACGATACTAATATAAGAAGAGCTTGCACCAATTCCTGAAAATGTGTCGGAAATGAGAGCATTCATTGGTATGGTTAATTTCTGTTCAAAATTTATTCCCCAATTCGCTAAAAAAACTTTACAGGTTGTTGAGAAAGGGGACCAAATTCCATAGGAATCGGAAAGCCAACGAGGCGTACTCAGAAAGGAATTACAGTGCAATACAGAAAGAGGCACTTGCCATTATTTTTAGTGTTACTGAATTATATCAGTAATTAATTGACATCAATTTCACCTTGCCTACGGATCATAAGCCGCTTATCTCGAATTTTGGAGAAAACAAAGTGTTGGGGAATAGGCTGACACTAAAGTTGATATATAGATCCTAAATATGTCTTAAACTCTTCACTACCACTTACTAAGTCGCTTATAAAGGCTGATTTTTTTAAATATTTAAAAAATTAAAAAAAAAAACACATAAAATTCAGAAAAATCCATGAAATCTTTATTTGAATCGATAGTACGGTTCATATAATTTAATGTTTGAAGATTATTTCATGCAAATGTTGACCTTGACTGCGCCTCAAATGGTCCATCCGCTTAGTCCAATTTTAGCATACTCTTTCCAACATTTCGGCCGGTATCTCACGAATAAATGCTTCAATGTTGTCTTCTAATGCGTCAAGCGGGCTTGTCTGTAGAAACATGAGCTTTAACATAGCCCCACAAAAAATAGTCTAAAGGCGTTAAATCGCACGATCTAGGCGGCCAATTGACCGGTCCCGAACGTGAAATAAAATGTTCACCGAACTCGCCTCTCAATAAGTCCATTGTTGGGCGTGCTGTGTGGCATGTGGCACCGTCTTGTTGAAACCACATGTCATGTAAGTCTTCCACTTTGTGCAAAAAAAAACGTTGGATATCATCTCACGGTAGCGCTCACCATTCACAGTTACGTTACGATTCGCATCATTGTTAAAGAAGTACGGTGCAATGATGCCACCAGCCCATAAACCGCACCAAACTGTGACTTTTTCTGGATGCATTGGTAGCTCTTGCAATGCTTCTGGCTGATATTCACTCCAAAATCGACAATTCTGCTTATTTACGTACCCATTGAGCCAAAAATGAGCTTCGTCGCTAAACACATGTGATGTCGCGATGAACTTTCTTAACAGAGCACGCATTTTGATAATGAAATTCAATAATTTGCAAACGTTGTTCGTAAGACGATTCATGGTTAAATTATAGACCAAACTGAAGATGTTTGACAGTGAAACAAAACACGAAACGTGCGTCAGCTGTTTAAACCAGTGTTGCCAAAAAGATAGTAGCTAAAAAATCACCCTTTACAAGTACTCTCTCTCTCTCTTACTAAGTTTCTATTTTTTATTACAATGTATTCTAATTTGTACTCTTGCTCATACTAACTATCTCTTGCATATATGTTAGCATACACGTGGTTATAACTTAGTCTTTATAAAATCGTAGAATAAAAAACATCCCTACAAAGTGCGTGAGTAAGGTGTTTTAATTTTCGTTTCAACGGATTGGTCTCAATCTTGGTCACTTAGCCACCGAGTTCGGTTGTGCAGTTCAATTGTTTGACACGAGTTCTTAAATAGAAATACCAACAGTTTTTTTTTATTTTTATAGGTTGTAGTTTCCGTATTCCAGTGAATTTTTGTAAAGGTGTTAGGAATGTAAGTACTAATGAATTTTAAATGGTTTTGTTTCTATTAAAGTATTTATGTTTTAGCAAATAAAATCCAAACCATTGGTGGTTTCTTGGATGTTTATATTCATACCAATTATCTGGAAGTTCTTTTATTTCGGCGGCACAACATCATTTTATTTGATTCAATAATCAGCTTTGGTTTTCGTACGTGGAGACAAACCGTCTTGTCTCTCTTGCTCATCAGCCATCAAATTAGAGTGTGCTGCGTTTGGAGGACATCGTTTGTTGCCGTTTTGGAGATCAACCCCTTGGTTCTGTAGGGAAAAAGATTGCAGTCAGCTGCAAGACGAGATAGATAAATCTCCGGTGGGGAATGGTGGTAGCAGCATCTACGGCGCAGGCGTCAGTTGTGCAGAAGGATTCCGAGCTCTCAGCCCTCCGAAAGGAGATGGAAGATTTGAAGTTGCAGTTGGCCAAGATGACCGAAGGTCCCGATATTCCTGTTTTGGAAGCAGCCTCCTCTCCAGTTAAACTGAACCAGCAAAATTAAAGCTTTTTAAAGAGACCGAAAAAAACCATCATTCGTTGTTGAACGGTGCCGAACATCAACGGCAGTCTTCTTTGAAGCGCACTTCTCACCCTACCTCACCCTCTCATACTGAGTTTTCTTTTCATGATCCCGATATGGCTAATTTATTGACGATCTTAAATAGAAGAAACGTACAAGAGTTGTAATCGTTTTCAGGCGTTGATGAAAGGGAGTGGATACTTTGAGGAAGTTTTTAGAACCACAACGATTGAAGGGCGTGTGATCGGTAGGGAGAATGTCTCTCGGCTGAGAAAAGAGCTGCAGGGCGAAGCTTATCAGCTCCTTAGCGACCGCCTTATGTACTCCACGGATGCGGATGCGATTATTACAATATATTATACAATCTCATAGAAGAACTGTTGAATTTGCCCCGGCTTTCCTCAAAATGTAATCCTAAGCTGCGACAGTGAGCGCTGAAATTAAATTGTTTCGTAGCAGACATCAAGTCTCTCAAGCGTGATGAAGATTTATGCAACGGGTACGTGCTGACGTTACAGCAGCCTATTCTCTTGATGAATCTGAAATGTTTATTGAAATTGTGAATAATTATAAGCAGCAGGAATTTTTGTTAATTTTTTTTCAAATGTATCTTAATAAATATTAGTAAAGTAATGCTTCTGCACGTTGAAGTATGAATAAGAGTTTTCTGGCCACGACCACGGCCATCCTAAGTTCTAAATTGATAAGGCTTTCTTAAAACCTACACTCTTAGCGATTTAATTTTTCTGACCAACGCTGTTTGCTGCTCGAATTGATGTAACATGATGCATTGGTCAAAAATTATTTCCATGGTAGTCCTGATGGTCATCAAGTCTAAACGAAAATCGCGTAAAAGTAGCTGCATCAACATTTTTGGTAGTCTTAACTGTGAGTAACGATCTATTTTTTTTTCGCAATACTTTTTTTTTTTTATCATTTTTACCTATCGTCTCGTCTTCTATTAGAATGAACCTGTTTACGTCAGATTCCTAATTATTTTAAACTATGGAAAACCGTACTGCTTTAAAAGTGGCTTGAGTAATTTGGTTTTAAATTTCAGGTGAACGATATGTATTTTGTCGTAAATGACAGATAGCCTCCTTCAAATTCGAATCTTTCATACCATAATTCCTGTTCCTTTTCTTCTTCTAAGCTGTATATTCCGTGCAACGCTTATTCGTTTATAACTAGGAATTAAATTGTTTCAATAATAGACACATAACCTGAAACCTGTGAAAGTGTAAGAGGTCTGTTTGCTTTCATGAGCCAAAAATTGTTGAGAATAATAACAAAAGCAGTTGTACATTGTTCGCATCGCCAAATGAATTCATCAACACCATTATTGAAAATGAAACTTTGAGGACTACATCACTTGATATTCTAATCCCGTAAACCATACAAATATCAGCGGCTTCAATAACCCGATTCAGCATCTGTGAGGGAGCGAGTCAAATCGCACACAGCCCGGTTTCCCACAAGTAGATAGTATCTTGCGCATGACTGTTGCAAGCATGCCACAGTATAAATAAATAGTCAATTAGTATATTATCATAGTTAAGGTAGGGCATTGGGATTTTAAGGTATGACATTACACCATGATGCCAAAATCGTGGTAGCACGGGGATCTAGCGATGAAGAGGGCTTAAGAGTCTTAAGCTACTTAGTTCAGGCAGGTTATAAAACTAAACTCCCACCAGTCTAAAGTTTAGTCTGGGCCTTGAGTTCATATGGTGTAATGTCCTGTTATAACGTCAATGAGAGTTCAAGGATTCGGCCCACTCAATCTAATCACACTAAGCGATCGCCTTGGATCGAGAGTTTGCCAAAATTGTTTGGTAATGAGGCAGCTAGCTTAAGTGGATGCTTTGTAGTGGCGATAGAAATGGAGCGTGCATAACCACTCGGAAAGGGTATAGAACTTATATCCTTTTAATCGAGTTCGTTCGCTTCGTTATTCTATGCAATGTCATAGTGTCCCGACACCCACTGAAAATGATTGTTAAAACACTAGGCCATTAAGGGAGATAGGTGGCAATTAAGGGAGGTCTTGGAGTTGAAAGGGACTGAGTTCAGAGCTATGGTCGTTGCCTGGCTATCGGAAAAGATTACATGGTTTTAAACCATGGCACAGCTTACTTACTCGCTATAGTCTGAGCCTGAAAGGCGCTACAGTGATTCGGTAATCGGAAAGATAGCTGGATGTCTAAATGTGAAGTCTTGGAGTTGAAAGTGACTGAGTTCAGAGATTTGATTGCTTCCAGCGCTATACATCTTGTATGTTAAGGAGTTTGTTAAGAGCTTCGTAGGAGGTTGTCCTTTGAGGTCCACGGATACATACGCATGTCATAATACGGCACTGAAACAAAGACACAGTAAATCATGCGGGGTTGTGGTCCTCCTGTTTTCCATCTGCTCGGAAAGAGACCTAAAGAGTAGGACAGATGAAAAAGCCGTGGTTTTGCCAGCGCCGAAGAACACCTCTTCAGAAGTATAGGGGGAATACCATCCGGGCCAGCGGATTTTTGCAGATCTTTAAGTACTCTTGCAACTGCACGAGTGCGCATGTGGATTCGTCCCAAGGTGAAATCAACGATCTCAAAAACAGGTGAAGACATTTTGGAATGTGACAGTTTTGAGCTGGCTGCAAAATGCGCCGCAAGCAGGTTGACTTTTAGTAAAGAGCTGACAGGTGCGATCATTGTAAATGAGCGTGGGAATTGAAGACGAGGCGCAAATCTTTATGTTTTTTTACAAATGACCAAACGTTTTTGCTACCCTTGGGACATTGTAGTATTTTTTGCCTCAAATTTTGCTTATAGGAGAATTTCACACGTCTGATAATTGCATTGCAGACATTTCTTTCCCGTTTAATCTTATTCCATTTTTCACAGTAGGGTTGGCATTTTATGTCCGGAAATTCAACTCTCTCATCCTGATAGCCTCTTTACAGCTCGGCTTCTATGATACTCTTCACTCTATGAGGAATGAAGGATCTCATGCTTAGCAGAAGAATGTTTCTGATCATAGATGGACATACACAGCGAAGTGAATCGATTTAAGTCTACGCATATTGCTCATGTCAACCTTAAAACTTCCCATAAAATACAGAACGGAGATATCAAAAAAAAACTCCGACTGCGAGGGGTAAAGCAGAGTTCAGATATTTCGACTGATATTTCGAAAGAGAGCTACCTCTCTCGTTTATGTCAGTACTCCCCCAGATCGTATGGTGTGAGTTTGCATCACACCTTATTATGAGGACGGTCCCAAATCTTTCAGCAGCCGTGATCACTCTTCTTAGAAACTCCAGCTCACAGTGGTCCCGCAGAGGAAATAAAAACCCGAAGTGACATATTTTTCTCGGCCAACCCAATAAGCCAACATTTTGCATCGATTTTTGACGATCCGTTTGGCTACACCGTTGCCTCTAAGTTGGGACTTTGAAATTCACAAACATGGACGTATTTGTTAACCAACTTTGACATGGCATATTAAAGTTAGTATATATATAAAATTAGGTACTTGGGAATTTAAGTTACATTTTTGTTTAAATGGCATACATTTGGGAAGACCAATTATCAGCGGCAGAAAGAACTGAAATAGATGCGTAACTAATCAAAATATTCAGTGTTGTCTTGAAAACAATATGCATCAACTTTTGGATTGACCCAGACAAATTTGGAGCTTATGCCCAGGAAACCGCTACAATGGCAACAAATTTGTATGCCCTGGTATTAAATGCGAGCAACAGTGCACAGCAGCTTTGCCCGTCAGATCATTGTCGGAGGAGGCACAGGAAAGTCGGAATAAAGACTAATGGTACTATCGAATTGATCATAGTAGACAATTTTCTCGTTCTGCAACCAATGAGGATCTTGTTCATCAAATGTTGGTATCATCTGATCTCTGGACTGCGTATTTAAGGTCTGAACCGAAAACAAAAGACTATCTTCCACTTAATAATTAAGCGCAACCCTTATTATACTAAATTGCTTAGTTTCTTTAATTTCAAATAGAACGTATGTTGCCAATATTTGTACAATGTAATTTATTTATATAAATAGTGATTACAGCTTTGTTTAGAATTCCAATTCAGAGTCATAGACCATAATAAAGAATTATTTTATGCATTTAAGCAAAAATAAATGATTTTTTTTTTTATTTTTTGAACTTAAGATTACTCCGTTACCAGATGAGCTACAGCAACCATTTTTGAAAATTAATAAGATCTCGTGGAAATTGTGCTATGTCGGTATCCCGATCTGGCTGAATGAGGACTTCTTGTCACCGTTTTCCTCTGCCTCGACCTCCATCAGTGTGATAATGGGGGTGGATTGTGAAGTTGTATATATAATAATGGCCGGAGAACTGACATCATGTACTGGTTCTTCGAGCTTAGCAGTCTTCCTATTGTGCGTAACAGGCAGAACCTTGGGCCTACTGGGTAAAGGGTCCCTGTGCACTACTTCCCTCCGGTCTTTGGATTCCCAGTCGGTGAGGGAGAGGAAATGGTATCTGTTTGTATCATATTACGTGAAATTGCTGAAAACATCTTGGGTCTTTATCACCCATAAACAAGCATTTTTCTAAAACCATGGATGACATATAAGCTCTTGCATATGATAAATAAAAAGAACAAGTTTGAGAGAAAATTCCGGTGTGGACCTGGAACTCAGTCAACATGCTATAACTATCACGGTCTTGGGCTAGGCGCCTCCAGCTTCATACCAGCTGATTAAGGTCTCTTTCCAGCTGGCTATACCAGCAGAGGCGAGGTCTTTCTTTAACACGTTTTCCCTCAGGGTTGTCTTCGAAGACTTTCTGAGTCATAGCGTTAGTGTAAATTAACCTTCTGAGTCGAAACAATCGAATTCGTTTAACTAGGCCAATGTCGTTGTACAGCGCGTAGTGTTCGTCGTTCAATCTTTTCCCCCAAACTCATTCTTCGCAAACGGGGCCGAATATAATTCGAAGGATTTTCCTCTCGAAGCGACCAGGACTCTCTTATTCTTCATTCAATATTCCCCATGCTTCCGCGCCATACACCAGGACTAGGACTAACAAGATCTTATATAAAGACAGCAATTGGCCTAAGCCTAAAGACACAGCGATTCGCCAAGGTTATCCTTCGTCTTGTCTCCGCGGTCATGTCAATTCCGAAATTCACTGCAGAGCCTAGATAGACAAAGTCCTTAACTACATCGAAACTGTATCTGTCGGTGTAGAAGGATCTTTTCTGTAGGCAGCATGTACTTTATCTTTCTATTCACCGCAAGACCCAACTTAGCCGGTTCCTTTTCGATGCTATATCAAACCGATCTTGATGAAGCAACGGGCGTTCTCCACCATTGTCCTGCACAGATGGAATAGTTTTGCAGGGATGCCAAAACTATACAAAGCGCTGTATAGCTGGTCTCTATATATACTGGACTTAAAGTCAATAAATTGATGGTGGGTATCGACCTGAAACTCATGGGTCTTTTCCAAGATGTGTTTGGTCAATGGTGGGTGCCAGGCGCCTGCACAAGATGGCAAAAAAGAACTCATATGTCATATTCAGGAGACTATATCTTTAGAATCGGGTAAACGATATGGTTTCATCCGACCAGATTTTACAGTTGACATGGTGTGTGCAGTTGACAAGGCAGTCGGCAACAGCAACCTTGGGGGACTTCAGTTTGGTAATTTGCTGAGGTGGGGAGGGCGGAATTCTTGTCCATCATCTATGGTTTGTTTTCGATTCGTCCCTGCAATCCTCGTTCGGAATTTGGTGGACGTCCAGAATACTATTGGAGTGCCTTGCCTCAATCGCAATATCAGACATCCCCAAAACAGTAAAACAATCTATGCTAAGCTATGCAAGTCAATTCACAAAAATATCGAAGAAATGCTTAACAAGTATTATGCTGATATTTTTGGAAGAGAAGAATGGAAGGTATTTGGTAACATCTTAGAACATTGGGTAAATGTAGTCAGTCAGTAGGTATCAGTCAATCCTAAAAAAGATGGAATTAATTATACTGATTCAGTCACAATTTCCAACAAAATCAATTAACATTTTCTTTATTAATTTAAATCCTTTATTAATATAAAAGTTCTTCATACAAAAAATTCTGAAAAATTATAACCATCTGCAGATGTAATTGCAATTATCTAATTACAATTGTTCTGCAACTTCCCGAAGTTACACTCAACCGAACAGTTTCTTTTTCCAGCCCTTTACTACAAGAGAAATAATAAGGTTATACTATCATTAAATAGTATCCCTTTCCACCTTACTTCTACTACCGAACTACTTCTGTCGTTTTCCAAGAAAATTATAAAATCACGAATAATAACATTTGTAGTAATAATCAACTTGGAGTTAGAAAATGTATGTATGTCCACCGAGGATGCTACTCTCAGAGTCTGTAGCAAGTTGTGTGACAGTATTCATTGTAATTAATCCCCAATGGCTCTCTTCATTGACATGTCCTTAGCTTTCGACACTGTTCACCATGACATACTAGTAAAAAAAATTATGCAACTCTGGTTTTAGATGTGTATCAGAGGAAGCTTCAGTGACAATTTCTTATTAAAAACTGATGCACCACGGGGCTCAGTTATTGGTCTTCTGGTATTCTAAATGTACGCTAACTTTATTTTCGACCTAAACACAAATGGAACCTCTACGGCCTTCGCAGACAATATTACCTTTACTTACTAGTTTACCTTTACTTACATACTGTTTAGAAAGCATTGCAAAAATATCGGGGGACTTAGAAAAATATGGCTCATGCTGCTCAAATGAATTATTAGTGAAAAGACAATACTAGTACAATAAATTAACGAACAATGTTTTAAATATTATGATCTATGCTCATGATTGTAAATGGTCTAAGTAAGCCTGGTTCTACTAGTAGAAGCTAATATTTTACGTATTTACCAGATTTGGTATAAATTAACATTAACACGTGTTTTGAATTGCCAGAAAATACTCTTAGTATATATATAATTCATTCGAGTTTGTTTCATTTGTATTATTTCCCAATTACCAATATCTTCACCAACGCCAAATTGAAACCAAGATCCAGCGTATCTTAAAGAGATCCTCATCCTTTCTTTTGGTGAGGATGTTACTGCCCAGATCATTTTGAGCTAATTATGTATAATCTCTGAATTTCATCACGGGTTTTGTGCTTCGTAATGTTCTGAATTACAAAATCGCTTGCTGCAAGAACAATAATTCATCGCGACATGTAATGAATGTATGTATGCTAGATGTGCTATAATTATTGGACTTGACTGTATTATGGTGCATACGGAAAAGAGTTTCGCTTAACTTCTTATCAGCCGTTGTGTGACCTTTACAGCACATTATAAAATTGTTATAAAGTTTGTTTTACCAATTTTCTATCCTGTTCGTATTTTGTCATTACAGTGAAAAAAAAAACAAACATTGTAATTTGATTCCATTTGGCCAACAACAGTCGTCTTTGAAAAAATAGACATTATTCGAGGACCGGTTTAGTGTATATTTAAAAGACTAAATTCTTAACAAGTGCAATTGAAAGCATACATATGCTAACTTCATAATCAATAAAATAAATCACCAATGAATAAGTTGTATGTATATGATTTAATTCTTTTAATCACAGAATATTTGACTTTTTTGAAAAGGAGTTGCTTAATATTATGTTTAGAAATATATATATTATGTATATATATACAGATCATTATGAAGAAATTAAGTGCAATAAATGTAGTATAACCTTTAAAATTTCCTTAAAAAATAGATTTATGAGATGAACTATGTTGCATTTTTTTTCCTTTGTTGTCATTGTGCGCTATTTAACATTGTTATACAGTTTGTCAGACAAATTTTTCAGAATAATTAAATGTGCGTAATTTAATGTAACAAGAAACAAATTAAAGAACAAAGCTTAAGTTTACTTAGAAGAAAACCAATTAAACATGGATTTTGATTTTTAATACTTACTAGGTTTAATGTTTCTTTTTTTTTTCTCAAAATGTAGTTATAAATATATCTCATTTGTTTTTCACAATCACCAATATTAAACTATTTCAGTAGAAAGATGCGATTAGGTATCAAATCTCTGTATAAAACATTGTGCAGTAACTCAGACCATGTAAGCTTAAAAAAGAATCTGAATAAAATAAATACAAAAATACTTACTAGGTTCATGAATCATTATCTAATATCAATGTTATCAATGTAACACTTTCCCAAATGAAATAGAATTTACTTATTATAATACTTAAAATATAACTGTTGTAAGCTCTGCATTCGTGTCAAGACATTACACAGATGAACCTTGAATAAACCGCAATCATAAAGAGCACAAGCAATATTATCTCAATATTACATGGCGCAGCCGGCCAACTGAGAAAGCAATATTAAAAATTAAAGTATAAAAAGAAATTATTTTGCGTATAATAGATTTTCACAAATCACAAGAACTGTGTATGGATGGAAACCTGCGAGGTAAGCAAGAGACACAAAAACAGACATGGAGGCGGAACTCAGAATAGGAGGATTAATGAGTTGTGTTGGAGGGGAGACTATCGAACTGTCCAAAGAGCAAAAAAGCTATGACACAGTGCAAAATATTTTAAACAGTACTATTATTCGAAAACATCAAATATCGTCTACGATCGTTTCCTGTTCTAAAAAAGAATTTGTTACAGCACAGAGTTTAAAGTTGGGGCAAAAGTGGTCAGCAAGACACCAAGGAGACCAAGAATCTCTTAGTATCAGGAGTACGGAGCACATTAAAAGAATAAAAATGAGTATCATATCAAATGGTCCCACAATATACATATTTGTAGCAGAGAACAAAAAGTCACTAAGATGTAGGGAAAATAAATCACACTCAGGCGTTAGATAAAATTAAGGACACCATGCAAAATACCACATTCAACCCAAACATTCCTATTGCCATTCGATCAGATTCATCGAAGTATGGTCTGCGTTGCTGTCATTCCCAGGGCAAAAAGCCTATAAGTTTTGCTTCCAAAAGATAAACCAAAACAGAGATCTGATATGCGCAAATAGAGGATGAGGATTAGGTATAGTTTATGCATTCACAAAATTTAATGCATTGTTATATGGAAACAAAGTAACTATTCAGGCAGAATATAAATCTTTAGTATCGATTTTGGGAAAGCCGCTAGCTGAAATTATTGAAAGTAAAATTACTTAAATATGATTTGAAAATTATTTATATCCCTGGCAAAAATTTGCATATCGCAGATTTGTTATCGCGAAATCCTGGGCAAGACAGTTAGGGGGCATGCTGTTCAAAGAATAAGCAGGAGTGATCGAGGCAAGAATAGATACATGCCAGACACAAATAAAGTTAGGGCATTGTCAGAACGAAAAGGGTTATATGAAGATGGGTGACTAAATTACTATACTATCCGATTGTAGCAAATTCTACAGGAGCAATAAAGACGCGTTATATGTGGAAGATGATATACGTTTCTATGTTGGTGTTCGTACCTCAAGCATTAAGAAAGGTAGCCTTGTCCAAACTTCTCAAGGGCAAAGACTTTCTTTTATTGGCCATGCATGCTGCGAGGTATTCATGACTTTATAAGGCGATGTTGAATTTGTGTATCATATGTGTAGCTGCTCTAACAATATGCATCTAATGATATCAGACAATATTCCAAATATCCAAATAAAAAAAACTAGAAAATAAATATTTTCATCCAATAGGATCCCACAAGAGGTAGTGTGTGACAATCAGCCTTAAAATTCTCTTAAATGTCCTGAATTTGCTGTTGATTGGGAATTTAAGGTTACCTGCAATAGCCTGTACTACCCAAAGTCCAGGGGATAAGATGAAAAAGGAGTGCGGATTATAAAGATTCTTTTCAAATAGACTATTCAGAACAAAGCATCCAGTTAAGAAACCTGTACTGTTTTCAACAGCTGCAAGTAAGATGGTGTTTTCTAAAATGGAAGATGCAAAAGATAGTCTGCAGTGGTTCTATAATGGAGATGCCAATAGAAAATAACTAAATCTTAATGTCGGGAATCACATTCTGTATCGGAAAGGACGTAAATGGGACGAGAAACCGTTGCAAGGATGTCCTATTTTCTGAAAAACGAAGATAATAGAGTAGTTCGAAGGAATACGGAGCAAATAACGATGTCGGTAAACTGACCTAAGCCAAGGATTGCTAACTGCAAAGACCAGATACTAGTTAATTATGAGGACAATATTAGTAGTACTGCGAAAGGTGATAGTAAAATTTTAGACAGATGTGATAAAGATGCAGGCTTTAACATTGCAAAACCATCACCACAGCAACAGTCGGTGCCACAAAATCGCTATAAAACTAGATATGGTCGGGAAGCACTGCCACCCAAAGTCTACCATGCAAATTTTTGAATATTGCCCAAGACTCACAATTATAGTAAGTTAAAATTATTAGTTTACTTTATTTTAGTTTTCATCCTCACAATGAATTTTAATAATGAGTTTATCCAAAAGTGCATAATTTGTTGGAAAATGGGAGATGTAGTATCAATGATATCAATGTAACAGTGACATAAATGAATTAGGATTTACTTATGGTAACAGTAGCAGTTGTAAGCTGTGTATTTGTGTCAAGACGTTTGACAGAGGAGCATGGTTTTAACGACAGCCATAGAGAGCCCATGTCTTTGCAATATTCTCTTAATACTATAAATCGCCAATATTTTGAATTAAGTTCTCTCTTGACTTTCGTGATATTTTATGAAAAATATGGTTCGACACATAATAATTTAAATGGACATACGAAAAATATTCGAAAAATTACTTAGCGTGCTCATGTAAATATATACATTAAAATCTATTTGATTAAATTACGTGTTTAGGTAGGTAATGCTACATTTCCACCGAACAAAACCGCGAGGTTCCATCAATTTTCTCCGAACCTGCCAGGTTCCCCCATACATTTTTGGGGTCTGGAAACCTCGCTTCCTCGGTATGATAAACCTCATTGCAGATATTTGAATTCATCCGACCATGAGAGGTTGTCATACCCAACAAGCCTACAGCGTAAATTTTGTCATTTTGTCTCTTTATATTTTCTATATTGTGTTCTGTCAATAGACAGCTGTTCTGGCGGCTGAGAGCGTAACCACTTCAATCTCGGTGGAAACGGCCCATTGAGGTTTCAGTAAAAGTGCATCCGGACCCCGCGGTTTCCGTTCAGTGGAAACGTAGCATAAGACGCGTTGGTATATTCGAAATGTCACGCAAATGCTTTGTATAAATAAATGTGTTCAAATGATCAAATTCAGAAAACACTCACATCTACATCGAATGCAGTTATTCATATGTGCTGTAATTGGATATATATATATATATATACATATGTATATAAATGCTTAATAATACAATTCGGTTTTTTGTTACCAGTGTTACATAAATTGGCATAAGGCACCATAAAGGAAGAAGAAGTTGAATAAATAGACAAAATTCGATTATTGTTATTTTCTTCAGTGCAGTTTTCTTAAGTAGTTAATAATATATACATCATATGAATAGATGTGGACATATGGATGTTTAAACTTAACTATATCGATAAAAGTGTTAGAACAGTTAGTAAACATTATTTTCAAACTTCGTTTTTATACATTATTATGATAAGTTATTCAAAAATAGATACCTATCACATACGATTAAATTGCATTTATTATCGTTATTGCATATTTCAGTTTTTACTTATTGTGTATATTACGCATATGCTTATATCTTCGTGTTCTTAATAAAATGTCTCGGAATTATTGCTTTACGTTAGTTGTTCATAACCTAAATAGTTTCTAAAATATATATGACGGTATATTTATGAATTATAAGTTACATTTACTTATTGCGTGATTTAAAAAAAAACTTTTTAAAATGTATGTACTTAAATTTCAGATCAATGGTATTGAACAAAAAGGCTTCGCAAGGATACCATGCAATGTTTAAGCTTAGTTCTATTTATTCTAATTTCTCAAAGACTGCATATGATTGCTTATTGACTATTCTTATATTAAGTAGGCACAAAGACACTACATTTCAAAACTATGCCCCGTAACTTCTTATTCGTTATTCTAGAATAAATGGGAAATAAACGATATATTTTCTGTGATATATTTCTGTGACAACAATTATGGATAATTTATTGTTTTCCTTTAACGCATTAACACAATAGTTTTCAAGAATCTATTGAAGTGTGTATAGTTTGTAAATTTGTTACTATAAGTCGATATATCTTGGACCCAGCTTAGATTAATTTGCGTATGCACTAAACTAAGATCTATTACCTCTAATATACAAATGTAAACGATTAAAAACAAAAAAAGAAATTGGTGTACTCATTTTCTAAAGGCATCTCCGATACCCAAACAGTTATTACATTTTCTCTACACACTACATTTTTCTGATTGTATAGATATTTAAGATTAATCCGATTGATCAAAGTGAAAAAGAATAAGTGTTAGTATTATCGTTATTAATTTGCATAGATATTGTCAATGCATATACTAATGTTATTGATCTCATAAATTACACCTAGTGCTAGTGTGGGAAATCTCACTTTTAAAACATTCACTCTTTTTATGAACATTGCTTGGATACTCAGTTGTTTCATGAAATTAGTGAACTTATAAATTCTACAGTACAGGCAATTCTACTCATTATAAATATTCAAACTTGTATTGCATCTTGTATAATTTTTATCAAGCTCTACTAGTCTTTAAAATATTCATTGTATTTTAGTTGTAGTAGTGGCTATATTTACATAAAACAGTAAAAACAACAGTTTCGCTTCAATTAAATCATAAGTATATCTGTGCTGCATTATTTTTGTATTTGTTCGATGCATATAGTATATATCTAGATGTTAACTAAAATGTTCTTAAATGTGCCTGTCGTTAGTGTTGGCTATCGTCATAGTACGCGGCTATGCTGGGTGGTTACTTTACACACTGGTTTACTGGTGGAACTAATAAATCAATTCACACAACTATAATAAAATAAAACCAAAACGAACGAAACAAATTATGACACAGATAAGCTTGCAGTTCAACTGCATAAAGTTAGGCAAAATCATTGGTCAAAAATCGCAGCAAGACCCATAGCAAATGCCACCGAGCCCCAACGACCCTGATTAGATCCTCAGGCTTACTGAATGCCAAAATCCAGGAGTTCCGATATAATAACTGGAGGATGATTATGGCGGAAATGGTGGATTTCCTTCCTCATCTACTAGGAATAACTCAAACTAATGAAGGGGAAAGACAACAGAACACTTCACTACATCACGTCTCAGTTTTCCTTGGAGATGCAGGACGGACATGACCACAACATCGCATATATGACAGCTTCTCTGGGTAATCTGGGCATTATTGCGGATGTCAGCAGCGTCTTGAAATCAGCTGTTTCAGAGGGAGGCTCCAAATTAAAAGGATAGTGACGACTCGTCTGGTACAGACTGTAACAATATCTATCTCCTTCCACAGTTTAGCGCTCCAGACTTCGCCCGTCAGGAGCTCAACATCGAAGGAGAGCTGCATTTGGATTGCTCATATCTCTCATACGAAGACGAGGGACTCGTAGCAGCAAAAGGCATTCAGGAGGCTTATATCACCTTAGTCATAGGTGCTGACTCCAACGCAGACCACACTATTTGGAGAACCAACAACATCGACGCCAGAGAAGAGCAATGTCACTATCTGCAATTTGGGCTCAAAGTCAACCACAAATAAAATCAGACAGAAAATATTAGATATAACCCTAATGTCCAATGACTCTATAATGTCTATTTTGAAATAGAAAATATTCAATGAGTTATAACTCGACCATCGATGCATCAAATTCTCTATTATTTTAATCACACCCAAATAGTGCATTCCGAAATCCCAGGAAGGCCAGGAAGATTGGACCACGTTCAAGAATATTCATCGTAAGAATTAGGAAAGGAATTTATCTCCGAGTCAAGCTCGGAAACTGATATCGATGACATATTGAAGTTGCTTCCACCGGTAAAATCCACACACAGCTTACTAAAATCATTATACTCATTACCTTCTTCATTTCGTTTGAAAAAGATGGAAAGGCTAGTGGATCTACACATTAGGAGAGGTATAAACCTTCCCTCCCACATAACCAACATGCCTACAACAAAGGGTAATCACAAAAATGGCACTTCACTCCCCATTGAAAAATTCTTTTATACGAAAGTATATACAATGGTTGCTTTCCTTGACATAGTTGGGGCTTTTAACAATGTCAAATTTGAAGCTATAAATAACACCTTAACTAAACCAAAAGCAGCAGGAAGTATTCGAGACAGAATAAAGAATATCTTTTAATCAGAACTTGAACACCTCAGCATAAACGGAAGAGTCATAGCGGCTTGCGCCAATGGCCTATGCAAACGACAAAGCCTTGTGCATAACTTGCCGGCTAGTGATATCACAATGGATCCAATTAACAAAATTGTTCCATTCTGGAATTAGTACATAGCTTGTAAGGTCTACTAATGTCTATAAGCTAATAGGAATCGAATCCAAATTAAGCTACTTAAAACTCCAAAACGTAATACACAAAATAGGAGTATATGTACAAAAGCTTCAGGTGTGGCAATCACTATAACCTAACCTAACTAAATTGTTCCATTTCGGAATTTGTGTAAATTAACATTGCTTGTAAGATCTATTAATTTCTATAGGCCAATAAGAACCGAATCTAAATTAAACTATTAAGAACTCCAAAACGTAATACACAAAATAGAAGTAGTATGTACAAAAGTTACATTTTACGCAGACTGCGCTTGCGATATTATTCTCTTTTTTAATTATTATCGATGTTATTTGAAGAAATATGTGTTATAAAAAAATCCGTACGTATACGGAATATAGGAAATATATTCATTGGTATATACAGTGGATATACAGTGGTAAACCTTGAAGATAAATGCGTACATATAAACTAAGACTTTTCTTCTAACTCGAGCTTAGATATTTTAGAAGGTGATAAGGCTGGGGATGGTCTTGAGGATACAATTTGTATAGGAAGTTGTTGACATTGGTCACCAGTTAGTGGCCCACGATGGCTGGATTGGAAACCTTGTGTTGGACTGCTGCAGGTATTTGATGATGTGCGTTGAATAGAAATATTGTTTATTGCATTCATGATGTGCTCCAATCTTTTATCAAAAAGCGAAAGTTGCTGCTCTACTCTATATAATCTGGCACCAACCGTCATTGGTTTAACATTACCCACACGGTCGATTCCAGCTAAATAACTTCCTGGCTTTCCAAGTGTTTGGTCTAGTCTTCGTTGTAGCTCCTTCAAATAAACGAACTTTACTGAATCTATAAATTAAGATGACATGAAGAAAGTATTTACCTTTATTCGAACCATCATATTTAAGTGACCTTGAGAGTATTGTTCAATTACATCACGGACATCATATGGTTTGCGTGCCTGCTGAAACTTTCTGCGAGCAACG
Source organism: Eristalis tenax (assembly GCA_905231855.2). NCBI lineage: Eukaryota > Metazoa > Arthropoda > Insecta > Diptera > Syrphidae > Eristalis > Eristalis tenax. Next base: position 58,140,813 of record HG993126.1, on the reverse strand, counting down.
AAATATTTTATTTTTCGTATTGCTCGTATTGCATTCCGATGTGCATCCGTTAAACTAGTTCGAAATGTTATCAGGAAAGATTAGTACCGTTTGCAGTAATGACTAATTGTGATTTTATAAGATATATCAAATATTTCATAACAATAAAATATAATATATATGCAAAAGGAAAGAGTTCTGCCTAAAATACACATTTTGTGAAACGATCCAAAGTGTGCATAAAATATGCTTTTAAAAATGATAAGTATGCACATTTAATATGCATTTAAAACTTTAAAATGCGCATTTGAACAAGTAATCTGTGTTTGATAGAAAGTTGGATAAAAGGTTGGCTAAAGCGACCAATGAAACTGTACGACAGTAGTTAAACTTTGCATTTTTAATGAAAAACAAAAGGATATGTTATGCAGTTTAAAACAAAAAAATCAGTCTTTATTTTCAGAAATGAAAAACAATAATGTCTATTAAATAACTAAAAAGGCAAACATAAAGACCTTGAAAAATTGACGTAATTGGTGCATTTTTAAGAACACATATTTCTTCAGTTATTATGTTATCTATATAATTTTCGAAGACGAATTTTAAAGTAAACGCCCTACATATGTGTTTTAGTTGTCACAGATGAAACTGTAATTGGAGGTTATTAATATAAGTTGTTTACGAAAAGGCTAAAGCAATATTTGTTTGGCATTTTTGTACGAATGGAAAACGACATAAGAAGTTACATTGTGCGTGTGCATTATTACGGTTTTGATTCAATGCCAATTTAAAGGAAAATTCGTGAATCGGAAAGATGTTATAATTATAGAAAGATTAAAGAAAGATGACTATAATAATTTTTATTTACATTTATATTTTTAATGTTCGACTTTTTATATAAAATTAATCGAAAACTCTAACAGAGAGAATAATTAAGGTCGGAATAAAATAATTAACGCATTTTACAGTTCATTATTAAAAATTTAAAATTCCTAAGCTTCCAGGAATATATTAGTCTTCTTGTTATTTTCGATGTTAGAGTGAATGTGCAACTTTAAAGTATAGTAAAATATCTCTTTGCGCTACTTACATCGTAACCCTTGCTGGCTCCGGGTCATCATCCCCTTCGGCTTCTTGCTCGACTTCATCGCTGGGAGGTTCAGTTATTGAACTATTTTGGCTTATATAAGGCCCCCTTGGAGTAGTTGTATCTGCCCTTTTTGTACGGCTGGGCGTTCCTGTTGATCATTTTTTTTTAATATCTGTGATTCTATGTGCATTATGTGGTATATATTTAATGAGTGGAAATGTGAGTATTTGTTTTCCATAACATTTTTAAATTGTATATTTAATCATTCTTACATACACATTCATATTCCTTCTTACATATGCATATACTATACAACCTCATTCATTCGAAAAGTCGATAAGTCTTACGCTCAACTAATTCCAACTAAACTCGGACAACAAACGCGTAGCAAATATAATAGTAAAGGTTAATAAAACTGAAGAAATGAGAAAAATAATCACAAATACTGCTAAACTAAGAAATACTGGAGTATCTATCCATAGAGACTTCCCAAAGGTAAAAATATTTAACATAGGAAACAATATATTTGACAAAAACATTAAAGTAAATATATATAAAAGGTGAATTAATTCAAGTCGAAATAGAATATTTTGGTACGATGACAACGATCTACTTGTTTATAAGGATGTAGGTGGCGATGAGACAGAAATGCTTGATCAAGTCCTAATTTCAATGTCAAACAAATGATTGACAAGAGATAGATAGGAAGCATACTAGCGCCACACCTATCCAAACAGGAACCAAACTGACGAAGACCCAAAGGTCAAATCTTTTTTAACAATGTTGCCGTCCGCCCTCTTATCAATGAAGCCAAACCATATCTCTTCAACTTTAAAATATTATCTTATAATGTAGCTGGAATCAAAAATAAATGTAAACATCCCGTTTTTTTGAATATGTTTAAAATTATGATATATTTCTTCTATACGAAAAGTTTCTACTGGAAACTTGTCATGAACAAATAAACACATTTTTAATGGATTTGAACTAATGTGGTGTAGCGCCATTCGAACTCAATCAGCAAGCGGTTTGCATCGAAGACAAATTGTTCCTTTATAAAAAGGTAGAACAACTGTCAAAATTGAATTCGAACTCAATCAGCAAGCGGTTTGCATCGAAGACAAATTGTTCCTTTATAAAAAGGTAGAACAACTGTCAAAATTGAATCAGGGGAAACTCAACATCATATAGTTTCGTATACTCAATTTACATAAATTGGTGCAGTTGGCAAAATTAACATTATGATATAGCCGATTCACTGACCTAGATTACGAAAATTTTTTGCTCGTTGGTGACTGACCTAACTGAACTCATCACGTCGGGACCCAAATAAGATGCAATGGACAAAGTTTCACATTTACATTTGACTCTTTCATCAAGCTTTGATGGAGTCATAACGTCAATAACTGACCATAACTGAAAATAATTTAACACTAGCATTTGTGAAAACTCGACTTCTTGACCTGGAGATTAAGTTGAAATGTATAAAGATACAAGTGCTAAGGTTTTACAGCCTATAGGCAATAAAGAGCCTGATAATAAATATAAAAGTAAAGCAATGCATTAAAAACAAATATAATTCAAAACTAAAATGTTTTCATTGCGGAAAACTAGGGCGTTTAAAGAGAGATTGTTTCTTTTTAATAAGCTAGGCAGCATTGACAACTAAACCGCTTGGTAATAAGCTCTAATTGATTCTGATTGTTGGAAGAAATTTACCCGCATGCTACTTTGGCCTAAGTGTGAATGCCTTCTGCAGCCAGCTGCTACAAATAAGCTTAAAATAACACGCCAACCTACTATGTGACACCCCGCAGAGGACACGAGCTGTAGCTAGCACGCTGTTCCCACTCCTCAATATCCATAAACGGACCTGGCGGTGCCCAGATCAATTATCCATCAACCAAATTGATCACGTTGTGATCGACGTCAGGCATTTCTCCAGCTTACCCCAGGACCATTTCCTTGTTGTAGCCAAGTTAAGAACTCGGACATCAAGATAACATCAGAGTCGAGAAAGGACACCTCGGTTCGACGTCGGTAAGTGGCAATCGCAACGGACTGCTAGAAACTTTGCCGATCGAGTCTCCCGGAATCTCTCTTTAAGTAAATTCGAAAGTTTTTCCAAAGGGTGGAACAATTATCCAATGGATAAAAAGTTCGGAAAAAAGGACGAGAATGGACAACTAGTAATAGAGCCGCGGTTGACTGAAAATTTGCAGGAATATTTTCTGTAGACTAAAACGGCTATGAAGGCACCAAAACCACTGTCAAGCAGAATTTTCCACAAGAAAGAAGACCCCTTTGACTGTTCCAACTACAGAGTAAGCAAGCTGATATGTGCTTATCAGTGTAGCTTCAGTCCAGAAAAGGCTTCAATCGACCAGATCTGCATACTACGGCCGATTATGGAAAGACTCATTAAGTTCAGATCAGCACCCGAAGAGTCTTCAACGCGCTGTCACGTGAGTTCTTTAATATCATCCTGGACTCATATCGAAAGTCCAAGCTGACACCAAGGCGACTTTTATAAAAATTTTAAGGCCCGGTGTTGAATGTGAACCATACCTAAACGTCAAGTTTTTTTATGCATTTCATTTGACATTTCTCAATTTCAGACTAACTCAATTTGAACCATGGAAAGATACACAATCGAGCAGCGCGTTAAAGTTATTAAGGCTTATTATGAAAATGGGCGTTCAAATCAAAATGCATATCGTGCACTTCGTGATTTTTTCGGTCAATTTAATCGTCCAAATGTGCGTACAATCGGAAAAATCGTGTAAAAATGTGAGCAAACCGAGTCTGTAGGAGATGTGAAAACACCTGAGCTGAGGAGCCGCCCACCTCAACTCGTCGTCGTGCCCAACAATTGCACCTTTCACGCTCGTCGTTGATGAACATTATGCATAAAGACTTGCATTTACTCGCTTACAAGGTGCAATTAACTCAAGAACTAAAGCCTCTTGACCATTTCAAGCGTCATCAATGGTCAGAATTGTGGCAAGAAATGGCAACAGTGGATGATAAGGCACATTTTCACCTCAGTGGATTCGTCAATAAGCAGAATTGCCGCATTTGAGCGAATAATAATCCAAGAGTGATTGTCGAAAAACCACCAACCCAATGCACCCACAAAGAGTGACTGTTTGGTGCGGTTTATGGGCTGGCGGCATAATCGGGCCGTATTTTTTCCAAAATGAAGCCGGTCAGGCAGTTACTGTGAATGGTGTTCGCTATCGTGAAATGATAACGAACTTTTTATGGCCCGAATTGGAAGATATGAATGTGGGCGGTATGTGGTTTCAACAGGACGGTGCCACTTGCCACACAGCTAACGAAACAATGGATCTTTTGCGCGAAAAATTCAATGACCGTGTTATCTCACATGGTGGCGATGTCAATTGGCCGCCAAGATCATGTGATTTGACACCGTTGGATTTTTTTCTTTGGTGTTATTTGAAAGAAAAGGTGTATATCGATAAGCTCTCAAGAATTCAAGAGCTAAAGGATGAGATAATTCGGCACATTAACGGCATAGAACCTCAATTATGCTTCAGCGTCATCGAAAATTTGGACCATCCGATGGAGGTGTGCCGCCGAGGTCGCGGCGGCCATTTGGCCGATATTTTGATCCATACATAATTTTCATTTAAAAAAAATTAAAATTTTGAAACCATCCATAAGAACCATCTTTCGAGAGGCGGCTCTATTACTCAATTGTTACTCTGCGTTTGATCTCGGTACTGATATTGTTGGTACTATTTACTGCGGAGTCGAAGTAGACGACGTCCTTGACAATCTCGAAGTTATAGCTACCCAATGTGACTGTCTGTCCAAGACGACGATGTTGTTTTCGCAGGTATGATCAATTCTTCTACTGATGCTAATACTACTTAGTTCTGTCAAGGCATAGACATTTGGGGCGTCCAGGTGACTAAATTTGAGGGATGAGAGGACATTGCTGAAACAGTTTCTTTTTCCTCTTCGTCCCTACAACTTCTACAGAAGTCGTTATAGGGGATACTTGGTCTTGAGACGTGAATTCCAGTGCACAATGTCCTGTTATAACGCCAATGAGAGTTCTAAGATTCGACCTACTCATTCTGATCAGGTGAAGTGAGCGTTTTGGATTGATAGGAGGACATAATTGTTTGGTTATGAGGCATCCATTGCCAGAAGACCATCTACGTTAGGTGTGAGTAAGCGCTTCAAGCTTTAGTAGATGTTTTTTGCAATAGCGATAGGCATGGGCGGCAGTTCCCCGTCAGGAAAAAGTGTTGAGGTGGTATGACAATATCTGTACCTAATTGTACATTGTTTTTTAGCCATGACAGTGCTTTCTTGATCGCTATAGTTTCTGCCTGAAAGACGCTACAGTGAGAGGGTAGTCGGACTGAAAGTTCAGGTTTCAGATCCTTACAGTAGATTCCCACACCCACTCCTTCGACCATCTTCGATCCATCTGTGAAAATTCGATGTTCAGACGTCAAGTTAGATCTGGGGGTTGAGAAGTTTTTCTCGAAGATGCGCTTAGGAATCGTCAGGTCGGTGATTCCTGGTATGGATCCAAATTGATCGAGGATGATAATGTGTCCAGAGCTGAGCTCCTTCCATAAACGCAGCAATTTCAATCTAATCGCAGTGCTGGCAGCGACCTGCCTGCCGAAGAGACCTATCGGCGGGAGGGTGAGGAGTGTATTTAAGGGGGGTCCGCATCGCAATTTCCTTGCCATTTCCTCTTGTGTCGTTCTGGTTCCCTGTTCTCTGATCTCGATCATTTGCGTCTGATCCAAATCATTCAAATTCTCCTTTCGGATCTGTTCCAGCGAGCACTGCTTCTCTGGTAGCGACTCTTATTCATCGGCTTCAATGCAGGTCCTTCCTACTGATCCCACAGTCATCTGCCCAAAAGCCTTTCTCTAAATTCTAAAAAGAAGATTTACTCTCCCCGTCATTCAAAGGCATTTCGAATTCTTGTTCAACTCGTCATCTATATCCGCCACTAGAAACTCTTCAACTGTCATACCGCTTATAGTGATTTGCGGTTAACTTCCCAAGTACTTCCGCATCATCTCCGGTAATTGTTTGTTGCCGAATCCCACTACAATATGCAAAATCAACCTCTTCCACCATATCCTTCCTTAGGATCCAATGTGATGCTTCCGTACCCAATTTTACCGTTAACCGTCTACACCCCACGATACCGTCAGCAGTGAGACTGTTCTATGTTGACACAGAACTTTGTTGTTGAGGTGCTGAACTTTCTCGTCCAACACCTTCACTTAACCATTCCTTTCTCATTCGTCACAATCCTTCTGGAGAATGTCACGCAGCCGTTGTTCCAATTCAGGCCTTGGATCTCAAATAGGCATCCATCATCATGCGCTGATGCATTGCATGAAGCCATTCTTTTCCGTGTGTGAGGCACATACAGGCGGCTCTACAATGAACACAATCCTTCCGTTCTTTTTTCTATTGCCTAGCAGCGGTCAAGGCAGATGCAGCTAATGCAGAGTTTGTGGGTGATGCTACCTGTAATGGTGTAGTCGAAATTGGTGCCTCAAAGAGATAAAATGCAAGAATTAATCTGAATGAAATGGAGAAATAGTTGTAGATGCACTGTAGAAGATATCTACTTACATTAACACCGAATTTTGTCATTGCTTGTTTTATACGAGGTTGGCGTGAAACATGAGCATTCATCGCTCTTGCTCGCATATGTGGAGTAACCAATTGTATGGACAATTGAGTTGAAAACTTTCTTCGTTTGTCACTTTGCTTTGCTGGATACAAATCCATCCAATATATTGTAAAACATAGCCAATGGTCATCGATTGGGTCCACGTTGGCAGGAATATCCTCATTTGGTCCATGGTGTCAATTAATCCCTTATTGGCATTATAGTCCAAGATTTGATTCGGTTTTCCGGATGTATTTTCTTGGTCGGTAACACAGGTATAATGTTCTCTCGACAACATTATGACGGCTTTATTTAGCTTCGGTACATAATAACACAATGTGTATTTCTCATTGTAAAATGATAACAAAGCCCGATACAGTGGACGATTTTTAAATTTTTTGAAATCAGACGGAACGAAACGTTTGTTGGAACTTGAAGCAAATGCTCGGCCAGTCAATGAGGTAAAAAAAAAACCTTCGCCTTGATTCACCTCTCGCTCTCTGTTGGGTAATTTGTCAGTACATATTTTTCCTTTCAAAGGATAATTTGTGCATGAATCGCAAGCCCACCATACCTTGATGCCGTATATGGCTGGTTTTGAGGGTATATACTATGTGAAGCGTGTACGGCCGCGGTAGGGGAACAATGGCTCGTAAACGGTTATGTTGGCACTTGGCACATAAGCTCTCTCTAAATTCGCGTTCAACATGAACCATATGTCCAATATGGTTTACTGGTTAGTCCCGTGTATTTCTAATTATCAAAACGAATACAAAATGCTAAAACGAACCAGAGACATTGTGGCTGTGTAAATGTCGTGATAATAAGGCGCATTCCTTGGTCGGCTGTGTGTTGGAGTTGAAGAGGCCAGAAAACAATTACAAACCTATGAATGCATACAATTCATTTTCATTCGTTGGCTGTCAAACCTTTAGATTTTTAGTTGCATGTGATTCGATCCAAGCGCGCACTATATAATTTGCTTTACAATTTGTTTCACGGCAAATGATATCAACCATCTCTGATGTCACGAAGTGTTTGTAAATGGAAATGGGATTTTGTACGAAATTATTACCAGCAGCAAGTTCTTCTTGAACATTCATCTCATCAACATTATAATCATCGTAATCAGATTCCGACTCTGTGACTTCCAACTCGACGTCAATATCAGACGCATCAGCAGCATCAGTATCCAGTACATAATCTGGGCCATCATCAACAAATTGATAATCTTCGTCAATAATTTCTTCCTCCAGCAATGTCGCTATGTGTTCTGCAGTTAGCCGTCCAGATCAGATTTCCCGATTCGGAACTTTATCACTTTGTTCTGCCATTTTTCACTACACAAGCACCAAAAATAATAATTAATTTATAATAAATAGAGCACTTGTTTACTTACATGTACATATGACAAACTATATTTTCGCGTTGATATATGTCTTCAGACTAGTGCTTTCCATTTGAGATTCATCCTAGGACTAACATATCCTACATCATTACCTCATAATGATACTTGACCTTCGGTGCAATTGTGTTATTTTGTCAATTCCACAGGCGATCGTTTATTATTTCAATATTTATTGTGGGAGTGAATAAACATATAGTCATGTCATATCATCATTGGGCTTAATTAAGCCCAACAGTTACTTTTCGATGTTCACACAAAAATACATATTTTTCCGCGAACTGGGCCTGGAACGACCCGGATATGGTCTCGATGTGCTCAGCGAAAGAAGTCAGGGAGTTTCCGTCGAATTGATTTAGAAAAAAAAAGTTTTACATGTTCAAACTCAAATTGGGCCTGATTGGGCCCAGCTGCCCATCCTAGGGTTAACAGTACATCGATCAAGTGTCACAAACGGACCCTGAATAAGATAAGAATATTTTAAATTAAATATACCTGTTTTGAGGTCGTCCGTATAAAAGACAACGTCTCCGTCCGATTCACTCCTCGGCGGTGGTGGTACCACATAAGAAGATGGAGGATTAGTGTTTTCTTGTACTGCGCTGTTGTTGGGAGTACTCCCTGCTGTTGCTGGGGCGGATGTATTAGATTGCTGTGATTGAACTCCACTAGAATTGGCTTCCATTCTATTCCTCGATTTCCTTCTTTTAAGTACACTCGCACCTCGCTTGGCAACCTGCACCATAAGAGTCTAACGGGATAGTTAAAAAAAAAGAAAAGTGACAACACTACATTAAGCACGTCGAGCAAGCTTTTATATACTTATAAGCATTTTGTTAATATGTGTATTAAATTACATGGTCCGACGTTTAACTACCTGAATATATTGTATATGTATCTACCATGGACGATTCCTCCCAAAAGACACAAAATACACAAAAAGAATAACCAATAAATTTGTTATTATGCTTCTAATTGAAAAAGAGAAGAGATATTAAGGGTACATTTGTCGTGTGGAGATTTCAAGGGGAATGACGATATGAAGTCGGGTATCGAGTTGGTCATTGAGGAGTAACAGAGGAAGCCGCAGAAGAACCACTGATATTGGCTAAGTTAGGCCTAAGATAAAGATAATAATAAATAAGAAGAACAAATTCTATCTCCGTTTAAAGGGTTAATATAAATTAACCAACCGATATAATTGATATAACGTAAAGCACTCTATGTTTGAACCAACAGAAGTTAATCCGACAATGAGAAGTAGATACATACAAAAGACATCGAAAATCTAAGATTCCAGTTGTAAATCAACAAAAGCAGAAACCAAACAATTCAAAGAAGCGGAAGCTCCATAACCGCATGAACTTCAATTCCAAAAAGGTATATAGTAAGAATTCATTATAAAATTAGGAAATATTGTAAGATATTGTTGCGTTTAGTAGGAATGAGTCAACGCAAGATTATTCAAATTGTCCACAAAACAGGGTTTGATCACTGGATTGTGACTAATGAACACACAAAAGTTCGATAATCACGATATACACGAATTTATTTTGCAAACACTGATTTGCTTCTTAATCTTTATTACCCTTACTAACGACTACTATTACTTTACTATTAGCCTTTCAGGCTGAATCGATTAACACTTTGAAGACTATAAAATCCCAAACTTTACTAATCATGACACTGAACTCTACTGTAATAATTTTTCAACTGAACGGCACTGTAATAATTATTTAACTGAACTGAACTGTAATACTTCTCCAACTGAACTGAATTCGCATCGGCCACCATGCCGATGTATATTGGTTGTGGTTCTAGATCCTACTGTCGCGAATTTGGTAACTCGGATGGTATAGGAGGCCACTAGAGAACTTCTACTAAAAATTGATAAGTTAACTAAGAGTTTAGGCGAATTAAAACCTGGTGAGCCAGATATCTGCTACACAGATATCACTATTAATTTGGTGTACCTAAGCGTTTGCCACAATTTGATGGCACTAACTACGGGAGCTGACGTGAAGGAGGAGCTGCTAGCTAATTCACCAGCTTACTTAAACCATGTTGGTCCATTGTGATAGCGATAATGTTAACTCCATCCCAACAGCGAATGGTGACTGGAACGGATTTGAAAATCAGATTGAAGCGTATTAGCTTTGCTTCCATTGGGACTCAAACCGGAGACCCCTCTAACCAATTGCAGACACTTAACCAACTGCGCCATCCTGTCGTTTTTGTACAACTGTGGAAATGTTTATGAAAATATACGATCAATAGAAAGGCGGAACAAAATAAAAAGGCCCGAAAACGATTGCCAAAAAAGTCGGCCCCCAGAAGTCATAGTCTGAGGAATGAGAGAGCACTGCAGCTGCAAAGAAGGTGTTCAATGATTTCTTCCTCGTCCTCGTTTATGCAGCTGCTGCAAAAATCATTATACGGAAGGCCCATTCTAGAGGCGTGAGTTCCGATGCCTTGTTAGAGCGCCAATGAGTTTTAACTTGATTAATCTAATCAACCTAAGCGATCGTTTGGGATCGATCATAGTTGTTGGGTAATGAGGCATCCTGTGCTGATCTTAATCTGATCGCAGTATTAGCTGCTATCTGTCTGCCAAACAATATTATCGGTGGCAGGTAAGGAGTAAGTTTAGTGCTTAAGAGGATGTGGTTCTTAACGGTCCGCTAATACATACACACGCCATCCTCTACACTCTAGCGAAGGGCATGAGGTTGATTTTCGTTTCGAGTGCGGTCCACTAAATTACTACGCCATACAACAGAATGGGTGTGACTACTGATATAAATAGCCAGTGAACCATTCGCGACTGTAGTCCCCATTTAAAGTAGTCAAAAACCGTAGAGCCTTCTTGACACTTTCCTGGATATTTAACTTCCGGCTTAACTTTGTGTCTAGTATAAGACTTAAGAATTTTGCACTGCCATTTAGCATTAGGGGTATGGGACGGTCGAAGGTAGGGATTTTGTATATCCTAGTAAAGATAACTAGATCCGTTTTTTTGTGGATTGACGCCTAGGCCACATTCGCTAGTCCATTTCACTAGCAGATCGTGGATATATATTTCCCAGATACTGCAATTGCAATATCATCTGCATAGGCTATGACCCTGAACCCAGTCCCTTCAAGTGTCACAAGCAATTCGTTGATCACTATGTTTCACAGTAGAGTACACCACCCTGTATCTCTGTTAACAGATTTTCAGATCGTGGCATCACCAAACTCGAGCTTATCACTCTGTTATTGAGGAACTGGTGAATAAAAGTCACTATGGGCTTTTCGACCCCGAGTATGTTGAGTGCTGAGGTTGCGTGGGGTTCTGTGTTATTAAACGTTCCTTCGGTGGATAAGGGTAAGTTCCGTATGCTCGAGAGATTTCTAGATTTCTTGGTATGGTTCTATAGTGTCCACAAGCGGGTGCAGTGCTGTTTCCACAGATTTGCGCTTGATGTAGGCATGCTGAGAGAAAGTTTATCAGTGGATATGTGTCGAATGAATACATCGATAAATTTGCCTAGTGTCTTTAATAGAAAGGATGATAGACTTATGGGTCTGAAGTCCTTTGGTTTGACATGAGAGGATATTACAGTCTTGGTAATGAAGACCACTGTGGTCGTTCTCCAAATTCTAGGTATGTGACCAAGTCCTAAACATCTTTGAAAAATGTTGACCAACTAGGTAGAAATGAGGTCTGCATACCTTTGCAGTTCTGCGGGGAAAATGTCATCAGGTCCCTCCATTTGTAGGGTTTAAATGAGTTGATAGCCCACAGGACAGTATTTTTAGTCACCCTAAGGGAGCTATGATAGGAGTGGGACTGACTGGTTGGAGCTCTAGTGTGTTTTTCATTATCAATACAGCTCGGGAAGTGGGTGTCAATAAGAAGGCCTAAACTATCCAAACTTCGCATACACATATTACACGTCCGGTTTTTATTATTTTTGTATATCATGTATGAAAGATCACTTTTTACGAACATTAAAATTATTTTACTGAATTCGCCTCACAAAACTATATTCCTTTACTTATCACTGAATGCTCTATACAAAAGTAACAATTGAACTTGGTAGTTTTCTCATTAAATCCAAGGCATTTACCAAATGCACTAGCTCATGCACAGGTTATTTATGTAGACAGCGATTTTTCTCATGTTTTGAACTGTAAGTCTACAAAATGGAACGCATTTAAATAAATGGCGATTATTCTTCCTTTCTTAAATTATGATTAGTATACAACAGATCACAACAGATCAGCTCGTGTAGCGCGTTGGCAGGTCGTAGATATTTACACCTAGGGGTCTACTACTTCAACAACTTCAATGAGCTAAAAAGCGTCAGTATTAGGCAGCTAAATCGCTTTGTCACAAGCACCAACTGGTTTGATTTATTACGGGGATCAATCCGCGTGGTATCACAATGGGCCTACTTTGGCCGAAGGGTGATTGCCTCCTGCATCCAGCCACTAGACCACTGTTATTCTAATTAGAATTTTACTTTAGCCTTTAACTTTCAAATTTATTTTCAGAAGTCTTCTTTAATTTGCTATAACGAGAGTCTTCCAATCTTGATTTTTGAATTTCAAATATGCAACATTTTTGTATATATAGTATCTTTTTTTTATAACAAGAGGTTCGTGTAGAGGGAGAAAGGGAATATTTTCTGTGGGAAATATTAGCCTGGGAAGAACATTCCATATTCGTGTGGTGAGGAACGAGTCTCTAAACTTAAGGGTAAAACGATTTATGGTGAGTCGGGTATTGCGGGTGAATTCATGGAGAAGAGTAATGCATTTTACTAGGTCACTTGAGCATAGTTTGTTGAAATAGCGATAAAATACGGACAAAGAAGAGACTCTCTTGATTCCCAAACACAGCCATAACGTAGTTTACAACTACCGAAAGACAAGCTGGAATGTTTTTAAGAATAAAATGAACTGCAAATTGAACAACTGGCAGAAATTATTTCCTAACTAAATTGAAAAAGTTCACATCGATGAAGCTTCGTAAAATGTTTATTCAGTGCAGTACCACAATTGTTCTTCCACATAGTGTCATTGAGTCAATCAAAATTAGAAATTTTGCCAGGCGTAGGTGGTTGAGAACCAGAGACATTACATGCAAAAATCTGCAAAAAATGCTAACTAAGAAAATTAAAGAAGAAATTTTCTTAATTAGAAACCAAAGTTGGAATAAAAAATTGCAGGAACTAGATAATCGTAGTAAACCCTTTTGGAATATAGTGAAAATCATTAAACGTAGAAATCACATTATTCCAGCATTCAAAGAGGAGGACTCATTACTTGTCGCTAATGACGAAAAATCGAACGCTTTAGCGAAGACCTTCTTAGAGAATCATTCCACTGGAAATAATATAGTTAGCAGCGAAGAGAACTTAGTTCAGCAGTCCTTAGGTCAAATAAGCAATCAAGTTTTAGCTATTGCTAAAAACGATCTGATTTCAACAAATCAGGTCCATGTTGCTATTAGTTCATTGAAAAACTCAAAGTCTCCAGGATATAATTCAAAATAGTTTTCTTAAAAACCTCCCAATACGGGGCATTAGATTCTTGCAGTGCATATTCAACAAATGTCTACAAATAGGTTACTTTCCTCAAAACTGGAAGAAGTCAAAAATTATACCCATCCTTAAACCTGGAAAAGATCCATGTCAGAAAAGCAGTTATCGCCCTATAAGTTTATTAAGTTCAGTAGGTAAATGCTTTAAAAATATAATCAAACTTAAGCTGGTTAACTACATTGATACACACCGAATTATTCCAACTTAGCAATTCGGCTTTAGGGCACATCACTCTGCCGTCCACCAAATTAACCGCATTGCAAAGCACATAAAAGAAAATTTTAAAGATGGCAAAAGCACTGGTCTTGTTCTTCTGGATGTAGAAAAGGCTTTCATAGTCTTAGGTTCCCCATTTACCTAGTGAAAATTGTACAGTCTTACTTAACTGATAGGAAATGTAGTGTTTCTGTCAACAATTGCCTATCAGAGATGTTTCCAATTGAGGCAATACTATATAACATCTTCACTTATGATTTTCCGCTATCAAATAGTTATGAAGCTGCTATTTTTGCAGACGATACTTATATTTTTGTGTCAGATAATTTGGGTTGCTATATTGTAACCAAACTACAATCTGGCGTAAAAGATATTGAAACATATTTTGATAAATGGAAAATCAAAATAAATGCTTCAAAGACTCAGACTATCTTTTTTACCAGAAAAAGAAAAGCCTGTTTCTTACCAAGCAACAGAATAACATTAAATAACATTGAAGTTGATTGGAAGGCAAGTACTAGGTACCTTGGGGTATATCTTGACAAGACACTGACATTCAATCTACATATTCAGAACATAGTTAGAAAAGTTAACCTAACTATAAAAACTCTATATCTCCTTATAAATCGAAAATCTAAATTAAGCAATTCAAATAAACTAACGCTTTTGAAAACGATATTTCAACCAATAATGTTTTATGGTTCACCAGTATGGGGTAAATGTGCCAAAACCCACCTACAAAAACTACAAATTCCACAAAATAAACTGTTAAAAATGATGCTTAACTTGCCATGGCATTTTTCAACCAACGAATTATATGAAATTAGTAATATTGAAAAGATTTCAACAAGACTAAATAAATTATTTGACCGGTATTGCCCATCTTGCATTCAGTCTGACAATTCTTTGATTTCGAGTTTGATTAAAGAAAGCTGATGTAAATTGCAACCAGAATTATTCATCTGTGATATTCTTTTCCTGATTATTTATTTATTTACTTATTTATTGAATCATTTATTTATTTATCTATCTATTTATTTATTTATCTATTTATTTATTTATTTATCTATTTATATATATATCTATTTATTTATTTATCTATTTTAATTTATATATTACGGTATGTATCTATCTATATCGTGTCCCTATATACACTTTATTTAATATATTTTACTATGAATGTTTCAAAATTGAAATCAAGGCAAAACGCCACCTACCCCCTTCTTTCATTTTATCTTAGTTTTTTGTTTTTTTTTTTCGGTAGAGGTTTTCATAAACAGCTTCTCCTCTTCAATAATTGATGACATGAACATATTAAGTTTGCAAATAAATATATAGATTGTCAGTAGTAAGGTATTTGAACCAAATCTCTGTAAATTGTGCAATAGTGAAACTTGATGTAAAAACAAAATTTTTGGGCTGAATAAATAAATAAATAAAAAAAAAGAAGAGACTTACGTCGATTTTCGAGAGAGTCCAATGACTTCGCTAAATTGTTGTCTCCTATACGTTTTATCGCACCAGACCAGATATGAGCGTTGTACTCAAGCTTGGGGCGGATAATCGCCTTATAAATTAAAGTCATAGCAGAGGTAATGAAGTGTTTCTTGGATCGATTAAGCAATGGGCAGTATTTTTGGCGACCTCAAATATGTGATCGTTCCAACTAATTGTTGCGTTGATACACATACCAAGGATGGAAATCTTTCCAATTTCATGGACACAAGCGCCATTGATGGATAATGGGTGACTATCAAGGGTTCGCTTGAGGGACATCAGCCAGCATTGAGTTTTAGAAGCATTAAATTCCACTCGTAATTTCTAATCCATAGAAGAAAAGATTCATCGATACGAAAGGCACGCATTTTCTGTCAAATGCCTTAGAAATATCAAGCGCAACTTTTCGGTGAGATAAGCTTTTAGATAACCAGTGGACCTGTTGCTGCGGAAACTCTACTGCCAGTCATTAAGAAGCTACCGCTATTCAAGATATTTCGTTAGCTGAAGATTTATCACTGCGTTTCCATGACCCAGAATGGACGTAAATGCCATGGGTCGGTATGAGGTGGGTGAAGATTCGCCTTTTTTAGAGACGGACTGGACAAATGCTGTCTTCCATCTGCTTGGAAAGATACCTAAAAAGACATAGATGAAAAAGCTGACACAGTGGTTGTGCCAGCGCAGAAGAACACCTCTTCAGAAGTACAGGGGAAATACCATTCGGGCCAGCGGATTTATGCACGTCGAGATCTTTAAGTACTCTTGCAACTGTACGAGTGCGGATGTGGATTTGTCCCAAGGAGAAATAAATGCTCTCAAATACATTTGAATACATTTTGAAATCTGGCAGTTTTGAGCTGGCTGTCAAATGCGCGGCAAGCAGATTGACTTTGTCTACAGAGCTGACAGCTGGGATGTCATTGTAAATGAGCGTGGGAATTGAAGACGAGGCGCAAATCCTTTTTTTTTGCAAATGACCAAAAGTTTTTACTGCCCTTAGGACATTGCAGCACCTTTTGCCTCAAATTTTGCTCATAGAAGAATTTCACGTCTGATAATTGCATTGCAGTAATTTCTGGCCAGTTTGAACTTATTCTGGTATTTCTCAGTAGGGTTGGCTTTGTAAGTCCGGAAATTCAACTCTCATCCTGATAGAGTTAAGATCATATCAGCAGCTGAGATATAATTTCTACAGCAAGCAATTTTTCCAAAAATGATTCTATCCCGAATAGCTTTTCTTAACTTATCTTCGTGAAACTCAACCGTGCTGGCCAATTGTTTCACGTCAGTAAGAAATGAATCGAACGTCTCTTCCTCTTTTTGTGTTCTATTGTACATTTTGAAACAACCATACACCTCGACTAGAGTTTTCACTCTGTCTTCAGTAGTAGACATCACAGTAGCAGACATCACCGGCATCATCTCCAATTAGGTTAAGAAGTTTTATGATTTATGTCACTTTCAGATTAATACATATATTTTTTAAAACTTTGTTGATTTTTTTTTTTAAATTCTCTGAGAGATTCCATCCAAATCAATTTCATTGTTTTTACGCTTGACTTATTTGTCTACTTCAATGTCCACTGATTCACTTCCGCGATCGCTTGATTCTTCCGAATTTCCAGAATTGTCTTCTGGAATGTTTTTTGTTCAACTTTCTGTTCGTTTTGACTTCATTTCTATTTTTGTTAACTGTCCCCTTGTTTTAACTATTACTATTTTACTTTAAACCTGCTGTTTTATTGGTGTTTGATCTCCAATAATGTTTTATGGTTCACCAGTATGGGGTAAATGTGCCAAAACCCACCTACAAAAACTACAAATTGCACAAAATAAACTGTTAAAAATGATGCTTAACTTGCCATGGCATTTTTCAACCAACGAATTATATGAAATTAGTAATATTGAAAAGATTTCAACAAGACTAAATAAATTATTTGACCGGTATTGCCCATCTTGCATTCAGTCTGACAATTCTTTGATTTCGAGTTTGATTAAAGAAAGCTGATGTAAATTGCAACCAGAATTATTCATCTGTGATATTCTTTTCCTGATTATTTATTTATTTACTTATTTATTGAATCATTTATTTATTTATCTATCTATTTATTTATTTATCTATTTATTTATTTATTTATCTATTTATATATATATCTATTTATTTATTTATCTATTTTAATTTATATATTACGGTATGTATCTATCTATATCGTGTCCCTATATACACTTTATTTAATATATTTTACTATGAATGTTTCAAAATTGAAATCAAGGCAAAACGCCACCTACCCCCTTCTTTCATTTTATCTTAGTTTTTTGTTTTTTTTTTTTGGTAGAGGTTTTCATAAACAGCTTCTCCTCTTCAATAATTGATGACATGAACATATTAAGTTTGCAAATAAATATATAGATTGTCAGTAGTAAGGTATTTGAACCAAATCTCTGTAAATTGTGCAATAGTGAAACTTGATGTAAAAACAAAATTTTTGGGCTGAATAAATAAATAAATAAAAAAAAAGAAGAGACTTACGTCGATTTTCGAGAGAGTCCAATGACTTCGCTAAATTGTTGTCTCCTATACGTTTTATCGCACCAGACCAGATATGAGCGTTGTACTCAAGCTTGGGGCGGATAATCGCCTTATAAATTAAAGTCATAGCAGAGGTAATGAAGTGTTTCTTGGATCGATTAAGCAATGGGCAGTATTTTTGGCGACCTCAAATATGTGATCGTTCCAACTAATTGTTGCGTTGATACACATACCAAGGATGGAAATCTTTCCAATTTCATGGACACAAGCGCCATTGATGGATAATGGGTGACTATCAAGGGTTCGCTTGAGGGACATCAGCCAGCATTGAGTTTTAGAAGCATTAAATTCCACTCGTAATTTCTAATCCATAGAAGAAAAGATTCATCGATACGAAAGGCACGCATTTTCTGTCAAATGCCTTAGAAATATCAAGCGCAACTTTTCGGTGAGATAAGCTTTTAGATAACCAGTGGACCTGTTGCTGCGGAAACTCTACTGCCAGTCATTAAGAAGCTACCGCTATTCAAGATATTTCGTTAGCTGAAGATTTATCACTGCGTTTCCATGACCCAGAATGGACGTAAATGCCATGGGTCGGTATGAGGTGGGTGAAGATTCGCCTTTTTTAGAGACGGACTGGACAAATGCTGTCTTCCATCTGCTTGGAAAGATACCTAAAAAGACATAGATGAAAAAGCTGACACAGTGGTTGTGCCAGCGCAGAAGAACACCTCTTCAGAAGTACAGGGGAAATACCATTCGGGCCAGCGGATTTATGCACGTCGAGATCTTTAAGTACTCTTGCAACTGTACGAGTGCGGATGTGGATTTGTCCCAAGGAGAAATAAATGCTCTCAAATACATTTGAATACATTTTGAAATCTGGCAGTTTTGAGCTGGCTGTCAAATGCGCGGCAAGCAGATTGACTTTGTCTACAGAGCTGACAGCTGGGATGTCATTGTAAATGAGCGTGGGAATTGAAGACGAGGCGCAAATCCTTTTTTTTTGCAAATGACCAAAAGTTTTTACTGCCCTTAGGACATTGCAGCACCTTTTGCCTCAAATTTTGCTCATAGAAGAATTTCACGTCTGATAATTGCATTGCAGTAATTTCTGGCCAGTTTGAACTTATTCTGGTATTTCTCAGTAGGGTTGGCTTTGTAAGTCCGGAAATTCAACTCTCATCCTGATAGAGTTAAGATCATATCAGCAGCTGAGATATAATTTCTACAGCAAGCAATTTTTCCAAAAATGATTCTATCCCGAATAGCTTTTCTTAACTTATCTTCGTGAAACTCAACCGTGCTGGCCAATTGTTTCACGTCAGTAAGAAATGAATCGAACGTCTCTTCCTCTTTTTGTGTTCTATTGTACATTTTGAAACAACCATACACCTCGACTAGAGTTTTCACTCTGTCTTCAGTAGTAGACATCACAGTAGCAGACATCACCGGCATCATCTCCAATTAGGTTAAGAAGTTTTATGATTTATGTCACTTTCAGATTAATACATATATTTTTTAAAACTTTGTTGATTTTTTTTTTAAATTCTCTGAGAGATTCCATCCAAATCAATTTCATTGTTTTTACGCTTGACTTATTTGTCTACTTCAATGTCCACTGATTCACTTCCGCGATCGCTTGATTCTTCCGAATTTCCAGAATTGTCTTCTGGAATGTTTTTTGTTCAACTTTCTGTTCGTTTTGACTTCATTTCTATTTTTGTTAACTGTCCCCTTGTTTTAACTATTACTATTTTACTTTAAACCTGCTGTTTTATTGGTGTTTGATCTCTTAAAGATATGTAGAATAGTAAATACATAAACAGGCCCGGACCAACACTTATGATCTAAGCTTTACATAACAGGCTTTCAGATACGGATCAAGTGTATACTGCAGGAGTAGGGATCCTAACAAATAAAATGTTTTGCATTTACTTTGAATTGGGTAAATCAAATTGATGTACAGTGCATTCTCAATTAACGCAACTAATAGAAACTGGGGCTTTTGTAACTATCGAGTTTCTGTCTATACGAGAAGTTGCGATTACTGCGTTCGTAATGATAAAAAATTCACTGCTAACCGATCCACTTACCAAAGTATTTTGCCTGTTTTGAAATTGAATTTTAAATTTATCATAGAATTTTTGTGTGGAAATATAATACGTATTTGACGCATATTTGACGACAGACGACATAGGGAATCAAGGTGAATGTGTGTCGAAATGTATATAAATTTAATTTCAATAAGGAAGGTACACCGTTTACAATAATTACAAAAATTCCTCGATAGTCTGGACACATAAACTTTCGTCTGTGTCTGGAATACAGGAATGCCCGGAAAAAAGAGAAAAAAGGGACAAGCAGTTGATTTCGATACTTTATAAAACTCAGCTACGTACCTAACTGAATTTCCAGCTTCAATATCATCTAATATCTTGCATTTCTCAGGAGTTAAGAAAGTATTGTTCTTAAAAAGCTATGCCAAAGAAAAATCGAACAATTGTAATCCGCAGAGCAAAAATTGCAACGTCAAAAATAGCCTATTACATACTTGTTAGGTTTTGGATATGACTCCAAGTTCTTCAATTCAATTACTAACCAGCAGATCATACATCTGTATTGACTACACTTCTTCACAACAAGCACATAGTCAATATTTCGGAGTTAAAGAGGGTATGAACTGATGTTATTGATTTCTCAAGAAATAACTAACTGGGTATTTTGCTTCGACGACACTGCGAAATATTTAAATATTAATATTTACATATTAGTTATTTGATCAGCCCTTGTTGATGTAACAACGTGATCACTCTGTAGGAATGTTGCATCTGGATGTTATAAGAGCCGAACAGTAACACAGAAGATATGATCCTCTGATCATCACTTGCTTCAAATTCTATTTGTATATTTGTCGATAACAATGCTAGTAGAAAAACGTGTCGTATTTTTCGTTGATTTTACTTTCAAGCATTAACAGCAATTAAATTCTAAACCTTCATCTCGCTAAATTTTCCACATTCTTTTTGAAACCACTAATTACACACTTCTGGAATTTCCTGACTTTATTACATTCATTATTTTACGAAAAAAAACGTATGTCCCCATGGTTCAAATTTGTATGACTGTTGTTATTGAGAAAGTTACGTTGTCTACCTTCGTACGTAGATTTTTACGCATGTATAATGAGTGCATTGCAAATAAAAAGTCACTTGCATTTAGTCCTTTTGCAATTACACTACATGGAAATATGTATTTACATCTACTTTATAATAATAATAATAATAATAAAGCGTCATATTTAGGACAAGTGACAGGGCCGATACGCAACTGGGCCTATCTTGTGCAGCAACCACTCGTGTTGTGCTTGCTATAGCTCTCCCACGAGGGATAGGACCTACAGTATTATGCCGAATTTGAATAGCGAAGTTTGTGAAGCTTTTTCTAGACAGCAGAACTCTTTGAACATTACCAGTGGCTCCACAGAGGTGGAGGCGTCAAATATAATTCGGCAAACGAACCTGGCACCCTCTGCGCAGGACTCGATGCACCAAAGCACTACGCCACGACCACCCTTCGTCAATATTTATATATATGTGTGTATATACCAATTAATAATAAGTTGCAACCAAGATATCTGAAACGGAAGCTTTATTGAATGAAAGTGATGTTAATTTAAGTGATATTTCTCGAATCAAATAAAGGGATCAGTTGCTAAAAGTGAAAATCCATAGCTAGTTTCGAGAAAGACGGTATTGTGAGCCAACCAGATTTGGGAGGAGCAATTGGTGTCAGCTCGTGACAACACAGCACTTGCTTCGTACATTGGAAACAAAATAATTATACATACTGCTTTGCAAAGTGTGTCTCTGTGCCAGGTTGCCTATCAACTGGAAGGGTGGCACACGATCTCCAATCAGCACACCGAATAAGAAGGACAATGAGCTGTTTTATCACTCAACTTTCCTTAATTGTTCAGTCTCAAGTCTCACAAAAAACAAAATCACAAACATTGGTAACCTGGCTGTCTTAAAGATTAGTAGAACACAAGAACATTTTGGCGTTATTGTTATTATAGGATTGAACAGCAATAATAGCACTATAGCTAATATACGATATTTTTTATAAAGACTAGTGTTAATTATGTTATAGTTAATTATGTATGTAATTAGGTTTTTCATAATGAACTCTCTATAATGTACTTCAATGGTGAATGTCTTTAATGTAGCTGCTATTTGTTCTGTATCATATAAATTCAAATACAAAAATGTAAATTTACCTTTCCAAGTTGCGTTGGCAAGACATTGTTATTACAAGCACTTGAGTTATGAAGATGAGAGTCTTCTTGTATGTATATCAGCCAAGTTGCTTCACTGTGAAAACTTTTGTCGGCCGCATAGCAGCGCCACAAACATTGAATAAGCATCGCAGCAGCTGGGATCTGCCGATTGAAATGTTTTTGACGTTGTTTTTGTTGTACTTTCAGAGCAAATCCACTTCCGAGTATCCCCTAAAACGTAAAGTGAAAAACGTGAGGAAAAGTATCAACATGTATGTACTACACTTAGTATTCTGTAAATGCAATACAAATGGATATATGCAAATTTTGTAAACCTGCACATTGAACATTCAAAACATACATGCCATAAACGTGAGCAATAATACCAGGTTGTTTATAAGACAGGCTGCTTAGGACCACTAATTCTAGTTTAGAGTTAAACATTGCATCAAAATAGAGCACTACTAATTACATACTAAATCAGTTTACCCGGGTGTATAAAAAAGTAAGCTAATTAATGTCGCGTTTTTGAGCATTTACTATGCTATATGTACATACACAATTCGGCTTATTAGTGTCGTATTAGCGTTAATGGTTCTGCTCCCTTTTTTATGAATATCTTTTTTTCAGTTGAAGCCTTTAACAGTTTTATTTAATTCGAACACTTTTTCTTTTAAGTATTTTATTTTAACATAAAGTTAGAAGAAAAAAATCAGATATAGTTATTTTATTTAAGCTAATGGTAAATGCGGAAAATTAAAAAAAGTACTTTGTTGATAGATACTTTAGTTAATTTTTACAATGCTCATTGCGTTCTTAACCTAAACATGCGTATTACATTTTGCATATGTGTGCACATACATATATTTCTGAAAATCATAAAAATTACCGCTGGTAGTGCAAAGAACGAAATTGCAAATACGCTGAAGCAGGAAGCTACGATCTTTCCCATCCACGTCTGCGGGACAGTATCTCCATATCCTATTGTTGTTACAGTAATTACACCCCACCATAAAGCATCAGCATAGCTACTAAAATCTGTTTTACCATTTGGGCCAATTACGTCTTTTTCTGCCAGATACACGAAATAAGAACTAAATATTAAACCGAGGAAACCAATATATAATGTTGTTATCAGTTCCTACGAATTGAAATAAGAAAGTTAGTAAGTAAAAATATGGTCGTGCTTAAAGAAATATTACCTGTCTGTGTATAAATACAACAGATCCAAGCAATCGCCATGTTCCACCTTGGCGATCGACGTGAAGCATTCGGAGGATTTGCAGAAAACGAATACCACGGATCGCGCTTGTTGCGAAAACCTGTCCATTGGAGCCAACCGATAAAACAACCATGGACGCCACAACAACAATCAAATCTAAAAAAAGGTAGTTTACTATATATTATGCGTACTATTCAAAACAGTTCACACATACCTATAATGCATATTGGTTTTCGAATAAAACGAAGCCGACCACAAAATCCCATGTATTTGGAGCGGCATCCGGCTGACCACAACCTTACAACATATTCTACACCGAAAAAAACAACTAAGCATATTTCCATCCAAAATAGTGTCTCAATTGCAAATTCCTGATATGTATCAATAGTCGACAACACACTGAATATTAGACAAACCAGAACGAGCATAAAACTGAAAGAAGATATGAAATAATGACAGCTCAAAATATCGATGTTGTTAGAAATGATTTTGACGGTGAATAAGACAAAATATGTGCAGTTATTTACTTGGTAAAGGGGGGAGATGCGTCGACTCTTTGTTGAGAGGTCTAGCTTGCCAACACGACAAATTTTCATAATTCAACGCTCCACCTTTTCCTAGGAATGCACCTAACCAGAAAAAGCTTCTAGAACTGTAGCTCCCGCCTACTCATAAGAGAACAAAAGCACACTGCAACGTGTTAGATTGTTAGAAGAAAAAAAAAACAATTTTTTAAATTAAAATATTTTTTATTCTTTACTTTTTTTCCTATCTTAAACCTAACTTATTGGTTCTTCTGTGACGTGGTTCTTCTGTGACTCCCTCTGCTACTTCTCCATGACCAACTCGATGCCTGATTTCTTCTACACAAGAAACGTACACATGATGCCTTATCTTTTCTAATGAGCAGTCATCAAATACATAATTTTTTGATTTTGGACTGTATTTTACTGCACATGATATTTTCGACAGTTTATTAGTCAACAGGCTATTCCTTAATTTATTGGTTATTAAACTCTTGGCCATAAGACGACTGCCCCAATTGCTACAATCTGAGCTCCTCCACGTTTCTCTGGACGTTAAGGTATGTGAG
The DNA here is from genome assembly GCA_905231855.2 of Eristalis tenax. Taxonomy (NCBI): domain Eukaryota; kingdom Metazoa; phylum Arthropoda; class Insecta; order Diptera; family Syrphidae; genus Eristalis; species Eristalis tenax. The sequence continues at coordinate 58,116,222 of HG993126.1, read as the reverse complement.
TTCAGGTAGAAGTTTTGTTGGTCTCGCTGTTGCCTCTTTGCTTTGTATACGGACTCTATTTTATATATTATAGATCCTGATAAAATAATTGCTAATAATAATACCGGGTGTTCCCTTAAGGTATCATATCTGATCTGATATATTCAGACGGAATCATGGTTCTTTAAGTTTTTCTATCAATGATTCTAAATTTACAAATAGTCGGTTATTTATTTTTATAGCATTGATTAATTGGGTACCGTAATATGTTTCCTTATTGATAACTACTTCGCCAGAAGTAATGATATGATTATAATTAATAATATCAAGAGTTGGATTTCTTTCCAGTACTTTAGTACAATTTACTTTATTTTCGTTTAATACATTTGCCAACCTATTTTGTTCGTTCGTGAATGCACATATTTTTAAATTTAATTTTTGCTTACAAAATTGGTATAAATATACATTTTTATATAATGTAACACTAGTGGGAATAACAAGTTTCCCGCCTGGTGTGTTTAAACTAACGACCGTTTTTATTTTATTTTCCCTCTATGAGGGACTTCATTTAAGCTTTATTAAACATTATTCGTGCGGTTTTTTTTTTTTTTTTTTTTTTTTCAAAATTGGAAGTTTATTTAAGAAAAACATGTACAACAGTAGTATTCAAAGTTTTGGCCATCTGATGCTATAACTTTTTCCAATCTTTCTGGCAATTTGTGGATCCCATCCCAAAAGAACTGCGCCGACTTGGCAGCCAAGAATGAATCAAGTCAATTTTTGGTATTTCAGTGAGGGCGTTCTGCATCGACCGGAACAAATGGTAGTCAGAAGGGATAAGGTCTGGGCTATAAGGCGGGTGGGGTAAAACTTCCCATCCACTTTATTTTTTCAAATAGTTCTTAACCGGAATAGCAACGTGGGGCCTAGCGTTGTCATGACGGAAAAATATTGCTTCATGTCTGGTGGCATATTCCGGGCGTTTTTAGGCTACTGCTCTCTTCAAACGGATTAATTGCGTTCGGTAGCGTTGTCCTTTGATGGTTTCACCCGGCTTTAGCAGCTCATAATACAACACACATTTCTGATCCCACCAAATACAGAGCTTTAACTTCGCGCCATGGATATTCGGCTTTTCCGTTAATTTGGCTGGTTGCCCAAGCCAAAATCACCACTTTTAAATCGTGCAAACCACTTTTCGAACGTTAGCTCAGCTAGCGCATGTTCACCATAAACTTCCACCAAAATACGATGACTTTCGTCAGCAGTTTTCTTCATATTAAAGTAATGAAGAAGAACTCCCCGCAACAACCCTTTTTCAGGCACAAAGTTCGACATATTTGAGTGGAAAAAAATTATTGTTGTTTACGCTTCAAATGAATGACATATACTGAAATGACGTACAATGACAGTAGCTTCCCAACGCATGTTCCAATGGAATAATGCAAGTTACAACGCACGAATTAAGTTATCGACTAAATATATATATATAAAGGGTCATTTTTTAGCTATTATCTTCTTGGCAACACTGGTTTAAACAGCTGAAGCACGTTTTGTGTTTTGTTTCACTGTCAAACATCTTCAGTTTGGTCTACAATTTAACCATGAATCGTCTCACAAACGAACAACGGTTGCAAATTATTGAATTTTATTATCAAAATGCGTGCTCTGTCAAAAAAGTTCATCGCGCGCTTCTTCCATTTTATGGTCAGTTTAAGACGAAGCTCATTTTTGTCGATTTTGGAGTGAATATCAGCCGGAAGCATTGCAAGAGCTACCTATGCCCCCAGAAAAAGTCACAGTTTGGTGCGGTTTATGGGCTGGTGGCATCATTGGACCGTACTTCTTCAAAGATGATGTGAATCGTAACGTAACTGTGAATGGTGAGCGCTACCGTGAGATGATATCCAACTTTTTTTTTTGCCCAAAATGCAAAGCTTGACTTACATGACATGTGGTTTCAACAAGACGGTGCCACATGCCACACAGCACGCGCGACAATGGACTTACAATGGACCGGTCAATTGGCCGCCTAGATCGTGCGAAACAAATGTGGTCTCCAACCACACATGACACACTGGCTCTACACAGCCGTCATCAGACCTATAAGGCGTAATAGTATGATGGCCCATACTCAACGTCTGTACCCACCTTAACCAATCAAGAAAGGTGCAGAGACAAGCCAGCATCTGCATCAGCGGAGCTCTAAAAAATAAACCCACTGACGCATTGGAAACTCTCCTAAACCTTGCCCCCGTAGATATCTTTCTAAAGCAAACAGCAACCAACTCTGCAGTTCGTCTAAAGGCTTGCTCCCAATGGTGCGATCACACCTACGGACATGCCAAAATACTTCACGAACAAAATCTCATCTCAATATACTCGGATTACACTTCACCACGACACTTCCCGGAAAACAACTTCGAAACTCTGATCCTAGAGTGAGACCTGTGGTACGGCGGAACCATACCTTTTAGTGGAGCCGTTCACTTTTATACTGGGTCCAAAACTAACAATGGAGTAGGAATTGGCGTTTTCTCTGAGTGTCTAAATCTGAACATATCCGTTCGTCTTCCAAATAATCGCAGCGTCTTCCAAGCGGAAGCAAGCGATCAGCGCAGCGCTGTCCTGGCTAAGGTGATATCCACCCGCGATATTTGTATCTTTACAGACAGCCAAGTGGCAATCAAATCCCTAGAATCGTTATCTTTAAACTCTAATTTGGTAATCAATATTCGCTTGGGCTGGCTGCAAATCTGTTGAATACGAGACCTGTATACCATACCAGATGGACTACAGGCATCACCTGTCAAATCTGAAAACAGATCTGGAAACACCTTGACCCAAAAACATCAAATAGTGTGATCTCTCTAAAGATATCCAAAATCAGCACTGCAGTGGGAACAATCGCTGGACACTGCCTTCTGGGCCGTCATGCAAAGAAACTAGCCATATTCTCAGACGACTTCTGCCTGAGCTGTTTGGACGAAGATGAAGAAGAAAGCATTCAACACATCCTATGCAACTGTACGGCTCTTGCCTCAATTAGAACGACCACTATAGGCTCCTGTTTCTCCGACAGTCCAAGCGACCTAGGCGAAACACCAGTCAAAGCACTACTAAAATTTGATGAGGAAACTGGTTTTGTGTCTTAACTTATGCAACCCTGTCTCATTATGTGGGACTACTTTTTCCCAAAGTACACCACAGCAACTTTCTACCTTCCTAACCACCTCATAACTCTTACTATGGTCTCATGCTCATTTAATTTTGGTAGTACGTAAAACGTATCGTTAATATGTAATAAATTTAATTCTTGATATTCTTGAATTATAATCTTTCCATGAACGCTTTTTACTTGGGACTTAGTTTATAACATTTTCGTGTGCACATTGTTGGGTTTGACATAGTTATGGGAAGTCCTTGTGTCAATGACAATTTTAAGTACACGACCTGACTTATGGATGCAAGGCAGGCTGTTCAGGCAGTACCAAATGGTACTCAAAAATGTACCTCCTCGCCAATTCTGCGAACAAAATAATAAAACCACAAAAATAACTAATAAAGAACAAATAACGAAGGATAACAAAATAAAATAAACGTATTATACCACACAACTAACGTTAACAGTTCAAACAATAATAACAGGCAAGAACACAGAATAGCAATAAAGTAAGAAAAGTAGTACAAGCAAATCAGATCATGAGAGCATATCTTCAGGTGATCATCTCAATGAGTGCAGAAGAGTGTGTAGGGAAAGAATGAATGAGTCGACGAGTTAGGTTGCATTAAATGAGATTACCAACTACATCGAGAATGGGTGTAGAATGAATTTTGGTGAGTGTGCAGCGGTGGCGGGTCCCGGGGCAATGCATGAGACTCTGTTTGCTCCGGTACCAACGATCAGCTGGTTGTATGGAGGCCGATGTCGGCACTCGAACAGAGACTGGTCAGCGGCTATGAAAGGAAATATAAGAGTGTAGTGGGCTGCAAAATGAGACGAGATGCTTGTCTTGGCGAAGATCGAAATGAAGTATTATAGAGACAGCCAACTTCTACCTCTCTTGAGTCGAATTTTCAATATACCATGATATATGATACCATGATTTGTTCGAGCTGGAGAGAGTTTTGGAAAAATTCGAGAGAGAGAAACATATTACTTACTTACTTGCACTTACTTGCAAAAAAATTGCATCAGCTCTGTTGAACTGTCTAGCAGTGATTTTCAACAGATTTTCGTATTGCAACTGGAATTTCACCATAACCAAAAATCCAACGAACAACACCAGGAAAAGGATATTAGGCGTGTCTTTTTGCTAGCGTATATACACATGTAAAATATTGTGAAGTGAATGGTATAACGCGTATAAGATGAGAAAATCAGGACACCGACGCCATTTATACGAATTAGAAGAACGATCAACTCCGAAGAGTATTCCCGAAATTCTTGTATGTACTGCCGCCACCTAAACACTGATAGATTACAAAGAATCATGTATATAAGAGTCAGCGGGGAAATTCCATAGACTCGTGGCGACAGTAAGATCTAGAACCAATACTGGGAGTATAAATATCGGCACGGTGGTCAATGCGAGGCAGTTCAGTTGAATTCAGAGGGAGAATTAGTAAAGTTCAGTACGATAATTATTACAGTGCAGTTTGGGATGTTATACTGTTCAAAGTGTTCAGCCTGAAAGGCCGCAAAGAGTTTTGTAGTAAAGTAATAGTAGTCGTTAATAAGTAATAAAGTATAAGAAGTTAATCAGTGTGTGCTTAAAAATAAATTCGTGTTTAACGTAAGTAGTGAACTTTTGTGTTTCATTCGTCACAATCCAGTGATCGAACCCGTATTTGTGGACAATTTAATCAATTGTACGCAGATTCATTTACAGCTAAACGTAACAAAAATCCTATCCCCTCTTAAGTTACCCGGGATATTTATCGGCGCTTGTGAAATAGGCGCGGATAAAAACAATGCTTCCAGTCATTACTTTCTGGGATTTAAAAGCAATTTCAATTTTATTTGAACGGAAAATTATTTTTACAATTGAGATTACAAGTAGACACAAACTAAAAGTTAGGATGTTGGCTCAACAATAGGCCCAACTGATGTTTATTATTATTATCCTACAACGGTTGTTCAAAGTATCCTACATGGCGTTGTTCAAAGCCGAGTTCACCATGGTGGTCATTTTAGGATGGGGTTGTGGTGTGGTAGCCGATTTAGCCTCGATGGTGCATGCAGCCCGTGTTCGACGTTCGAGGTTCCTGATTTATTTGTTAGGAAAGTTGCTTTCTGAACAGTGTCACCATGTACTGTTGCAGGGCGATGATGTGTGCTCCGTCATAAAGCCTATTGTTGCTGTGGTGCCTTTGTCGATCCCTGTCGAAGGTGACTCCGGTACATATTTGCAGTATTTTTCGTTCGAAAATTTGCAAGCTTCGTCATGCTGGTCTTAGAGATGGTGTGCTATATTGGGAAACCGTACGGCTGTCGGCCGTATAAGCTGCTTGTGCGAGTATAACAGCAGTTTTGTCCTTTGGCTTAATCCATTTTGCTTGCGCATCAAGGGACAGATGCGATGGAAGCCTGATATTTCTGTACCGTTAGCTGCTAATCTGCATCCACCTCTGGATGGTCTCCTTAAGCACATAAGTGCCGATTTCCCAGCATTGATACGAATACCCCATGGTATAGTAGTCAAATTGTTCGATGTTTGGATTTCGACCCTTTGTGCTGCTGGCTGTGGTGACGTCGAGCTGGCATAAGTCAGCAAGTCATCTGCAAATAGACAGCATTTTACTGTGTCAGTTGGATGTGGTTGATCTGCCGTGTAGATGTTGAAAAGTAACGGTCCCAGCTTTGATCCTTGTGCAACTCCCGCCTTGGTGCTCCGCTCAGTTGACTTGCTGTGAATACTTTTTGCTTGTTCATTCCTGATTGAACTGATTCAGTCATAAGCTTGGTGTATGTGACTTATGATATTACACACCACTTGTAGGTATGGTTGAAGTGTTAGATAATTTTGGGAGGTTTTTTGCATATTTATAGCATTTTTGATTCGTGTCTATGCTCTATTCTCATTTACATTTATATAATTATTTAATTTAATTTATTAATTAAGTGTTTTGCATTTAAAGTGAACACACAATCGCAAACCGAAGATTGTGACCATTAACGATCAAAAATCACCTAACACGATTCCACCCCTGATTTCAACAAATATCATGAAGGTCGTCGGTGCTGATTTATGATGAGAGAAAGCAGACAAGTTGTATATATTTAGGGTGGTATGTCTTGGATATGGATAGGTATAAGCTCAAACATACGATGATGTCATACGTGATGTATAATTTTTAGATACTCAAATAGGAATTGTGAGACGGTAATTTTTATTTTGTTTTATACAAAAACAAAAAATCTGCTTAGGGGATGGAAAAGGAGGCCAAAACTCTTAAGAATGTGTACGAGTTAGATTGAGTTTCGACATAAGGACAGTTCGACTTATGGAGAGTGTTTTTGTATATAGAATTGAGGGGAATGCTAAAATATGACGAAAAACTTCGGGTTAGGAAGAAATTCGACTTAAGGAGAGTCCACTGTCAATAAATAAATAAATAACTACAGAAATAGAAACAAAAATAAAAAACCATCTATAAAAAACAATATTGCTTAAACATCACTATTTACAAGACAATTGTGGCGATTGTCGATTTGCCAAATTTTTTCCCTACAGCGAAAACCAAGCACTATAGCTTGAAAAATAACTTTGTGTAAATGTAGGTTTCATTTGCCGCTTAACAATCTGGGTATTGGCAGTAAATACATTGTACAGGGTAGGAGCTAATACCGACCCTTGCGGGACACCCATGTTGAAAGCAGTTGCTTGAGATGTGCAGCTATAAACATTAACTTGAAAACTACGACTGCACAGACAACTTGAAGCTTAACATTTTATGTATTTGTTCATTCTGCCAAGCACAGTCGAATGTCTTCTGTCGGCCACATATAAGTCAAGGTGATGCAGCTATCATGTTAGCAACAACCATCCTGCTGACACAACCATAATATAAAAACACATTTTATTGGGTCAAGCCAACGACCTATTCTGCTGATGGTGCATTACAGCAAGTGATTTTAGTTTGTAAGCATTTATTGTAAGTGATATAATAAGCAATTTATATGTTTCAAATGTGTAAGGTAATAAATAATAAGGGTCACTATTCATTTAAATTCATACTAGATCGCCTTTTATTATCCAGAATCCTTTCTGCAAGAGAGCTTGCGTCACACACAATTTAAATATCAAGTTTATGTGCTTGATATAGTAGACTGCAGAAAAACTCTTCCGAACAATGTTATTGTCAGTGCTAAACTGTAGACTATGATTTTTAATCACTTTCTAAGATTTTGCTTAGGTTGCTAGGTAAGCTTATTGGTGTATATCTGGTGGGGGACTCAGCTTTCTTATCTGGTTTCAATAGTGGCATGACTTTAACCATTTTCCACTTCTTTGTGAGTATACTGGAGAAGCGGCACAGTCCCTAAATAGTCCCCTAAATAGACTCTATTGAGTCTATTTATACTAATTTTGTGGAAGACTTAAGCGCTAAACGTACTAGCGTACGCTTAACAAAATTACACAAATTTAATGCAAATGAAAATGAAGCAATTAATCCTAAATATTCTTATCCAACAAAATTACACAAAGTTCAAGCTAAGAAAATGACGAAAGAAAAACTATTTAATTTTTATCTGCGCAAACAATATGAGGATGAAATTTGATCATTCATATGATGGAATTCGACCATTGAGGTTGAAAACCCCGTGTTGGCAAAGAATGAACAAACATTATTATGTGCAGTTCAATATTCAGTCGCGCGTTGAACTGAAGGTTCAACACCTATTTACTATTAGAAATATGTTTAATTTTTTTTATTTCTGCACTGATTGATGTTTGATACATGTTATTCATTAATGTTTATGCCAAATCTTTCCTCTCGGGTTTGTTTTCCAGTCCATTGGATTTGGGGTTGGATCAGTATTGAATGGACAAGAAAATTATGATTGCAAATGCTATGAGAATTTATAGCGTGAAGCGTATTCCTTGAGTGGGTATTGTGGGTCGCATAACGACGTCAGTAAGATTAGTTAGTGGTATATATTAAACTCTAGTGAAAGCAACACCTGATCCCAGAATCGTCAAGTACGCTTCTTCACCTTAAAGTATATAATACTTGTCTCGATGCAGGTTTATTATTAAGAATGGCGCAGGTGGTTTTATGGAAGTGAATGTTCGAATTGCCTTGATATTGTTTCCTGATCGCTGTTTATAATACTCATTGTAGTTTCGAGGAATGATGTCGGGTTTTTGATGTGACTCAGCTACAACCCCTCATTAGCCTAAACCTGTATTCCATCAATGGTTTTTGATAAATTATATGCATATTCGGAATCTAGTACTCCAAACTCGGAAGCCAATACTCCAGAATTTACCATATTTCCTACGAAATTTAACCGACTCGTTTTTTTTTTCTATGTGTTCCGAACGCAGGCGTTAATAGCGCGTTGCTTATGAAGCTCCGCGTTCAAATTCTACGCCGCAGGCTTCATGTCGTTATTTAATAGCTGTAATTTCTTCGAATATAGCTCCATGTCGTAGTATGCTATATTTTTCCATTTACCTGTTCATGCATGTATTTTCCGATCAAATGGAAACTTGCCAAAGTCTCACTGTAAGTTAGCGGTTAATCCGGATAGTTATCGACCAATAAGCCTATTAAGTAACCTTAGTAAGGCTTATGAAAAAATTCAGGAAAGGATTATGAAAATCATTGATGATAACCATATCATTCCGAATGAACAGTTTGGTTTTAGACGTAACCACAACACTGCTTGTCAAGTACAAAGAATTTATAATGTTGTTAAAAGTAACCTGTGTAACTGTGTTTGGCATAATGGATTGATACATAAAATGATAAATCTAAACTTTCCTCCTTATGTGTGCAATATAATCCTAAATTTCCTGTCTGATCGTCGTTTTCAAGTGCATGTCAATTGTGGTGTATCTTATGTAGTATACTGCAAGTCCGGAGTACGCTTGGTTCTGGAGTGGGGCCCACTCTCTATAATTTATATACCTCAGACCTCCCAGATCTTCCTGTATGTGTATTAGCTGTTTTTGCTGATGACACAGCTGTATTTTCATGCTATGATTTTGCTCTCATTCCAGGAACACATCTAACAGACAGTTAATAAGGTTAATATTACAGCGAGAGTCCCTTGCCCATTTACAAATAGAAAATCAACTTTCCCTGTGAAACAAAATAATTCTATTTAAAGCTATTCTTCTTTATGGTTGTTCAGTTTGGGGAAACTTCGCCCATTGCCACATAAAAAAAATAAAAGTAGCTCAGGATAAAGATCTAAAGTTAATATTAAACATACCATGGCATTATCCTTCTTTACATCTTCGTAAAAGAGTAGTTGAATTTGTGTTGAGAGAAAATTCGAAATCACTGAAAAGTGTATGAGTTCTTGCGCTTTTGCTGACAATCCCCTAGTTAATGATCTGTTTGCAACAACTAGTCAAAATATATGCTTTATTTATTTATTTATTAAAAATTGTATATCAAAATTTATTTATTAATTATATATATTGTTTGTCTGTTTATTTATTTATTTTTGTATTTTAATTTTAATTGAAGGTTAATTATATTGAAGGTTTTGTCGTGTTTCCTTCAAAATTCTAATTCTGGTCTAGTTTCCTTTTTAAAATGTTTGTAATAACTTCTCAGAAGGATATGTAATGAAAATATCAAATCTCTGTAATTAATATTCTATGGTGCAATTACAAAGCCATCGTAAATTTACAACGAAATTAGGCTATCTATCTATCCATATACCTGTCCATAAGTTTTGCTGCCCCTATGTTTTCGAAATAAAGACCTGATTGATTGGTGAATGATACTAGTTGAACCGGGGATCCGTTGTTCACTGAAAGTGTAAGCAAAACCAATAGCATCATAGATATAGTAGAGCTTTGTTCTTTTCCTGGATAACTCCTCTTCTTCCAAGCGATCACTCTCCTCATCACTTATCGTTGCTGATCGCTCTATTGTGTTTCGGTCAGTGTCTACTAGTAGTACTGCAAACGTGTGCATTGGTATCTTAAGTACACGGTTGACATTTCTCACCTCTGCCACTCGAACTAACTGGTCATTCCCGTTTATGCACTTCACAATTCTTCGCTTTGTCATTGCATCTGAGGCAAGTTATCGTCCTTTATAAATAACTGTCGTTTAAGTATTCATTCGACCAGCGTAGGCAAAATTGTGACCTGATTGCGATGATCGTCTTCCATCTGTTGCCGAGACTCATCCTTACATTTCGGCTTCCTCATGAACAGTGGATGTTAGCGCTTCCCCAATCAGAAAATTTTGCCGGCGTTAGGGCATTAAGATCAATGGGGTTTGATGACAGAAAGCTTCTATCTTTATCATCAATGTTTCAAGCTCTTCATATGTAAGGTTTGCCGACAGAAAGTTGCGCTTTAGGAAATATTTTGCCTTAATGCATTCTCCAATAGTCAAAATGGGGAGCTCTAGGTAGAATGAAATGGAGCCCCATGTTCTTAGACGAACAGAATTTGGCTAATTTTTTAATTTGCCGAAGTTAAATAAGCTGATTTCTTACTCTAACAAAGTTCCTCGCATCGTCACAGTAGAGGGTCCGGTTTCCTTCCAGTGAACCGTTTTAGAGCTCCTATGAATAAGTCTATAGTTAAATATGATACTACTTCGAAGTGTGCGGCCTTGGTGGTGAAGCAACATGCTGCCACGTACGCCTTGCGTGGCTGCTTGCCTCTGACCTTAAAGTGAATCCGCACTGATCTGAAAAAGTCTACTCTACTACTGCTTTCACGAATGATCGGGCAGGTTGAACGCGTGCTGTAGGTAAATATCGCATTATCTGTGTCATCAACCTCGGCTTTGCTCTGGTGCAACGAGCTGATTTTTGAACCACTGACCTTGCCATTGCCTTTCCTATGAAAGGCCAGTATTTCTGTCGTACAATTGCAAGCAATCCATGTAGCTCGACATTCCATAAATTAGTTTCCAGTATCAGCAGTTTACTCAGATCTTGAGTACAATGAAGCAAAATTGGGTGCTTGGCATCGTAGTCTAGATCCGCTGCTTCTAGGCGTCCTCCAACACAAATAATTTATTCCCCTTCTAAAAATGGCGATAGTCTTCTCAGCGGGCTCTGACTGCCAACATATCTTCACTTGATAACTGATTTAGGTCTCTCCACATGCCTCTACTATTGAGGGGTAGTATTGCTTCTGATTAACCTAATTCAATTTGCTATGAGGCTGTGGTAGCTAGATGGTTTTCCATGCTAACACAATATCTGAATCCTTCCAAAAATATGATTCAAGTTCTCCTAGCTTTAGGTGCCTTATAACTCGATCGGCGACATCTGTGGCCAATTTTGCTGCACGTAGTTCTAAGCGTGGTATAGCGTGAAATGATTTCCTCTTCCGATCCCCGCTTAATTGGTGCTACTCTAAGCATGTTCCAAGTATGTAATCAGTAGCTGAACACTAATTGTACCGTTTTGGAGAATTCATCTGACGTAAATAGCTCTTCCATAGGCCTTTCCCTGCTGTCAAGTATATTTGGAACTTGCAGTAAACACAGACCTGGTGCCCGGAAGCGTACCAGTAATGAAAAAAGATCGTGCGGGATTGTTGAACCTGCTAGCAGTAAGTTATTCAATAAAATTGTCGCTGATGTTTTCATTGATACATCTTATACAATACTTAACGGACGAAGACGACATAGTTCATGAGAAGGGCGACATATGAACGAGAGTACTATGACGCGTTTGATATATTCTGCAGCGATTAATTGACCGACATTTGGCTGATCAATGTCGCAACTCCAATAAGTAATTGATAGTTGGATTATTTTCTGTTCCCAGAACTAGAGCCCAAGCCATTCTTGTTTCCAAATCGAGTTTTTAAACTAAAATTAATACACCATGGGTCGCGGCTATTTGAGTTGATCGCATTAAGACCGCGGACAACTTTGTCCGCACCATCGTTGATTTTTCGTAATAAAGCGATATTCTGTGAATTAATTGTTGGCAAGGAGAAAAAACTAACAAAGGACGGTGTTATTTAAAGCGTTCCGTCATAGCGATTTTCTAGCCGATTCCATGCTCCTAGATAATTGCTGTCTATATTTGTTATATGTTTCAATAGATTGCTTGCTTCTTTACTTGAAAATGACTTCAAATACTGAAGAATTGAGCTCAAAAAGGTATCGCGAAAACCTAGCAAATCCTAGCAAACGTAGCTGCTCTAAAAAGCATGAAATTTTACATGCAAAGCAACCGCATTTTGCTATAATAAAGTTCATATCATATGTGATATCCTTTTTTCATTTCATGTTTTCACTAATTTTAAAGGTAAATTTCGAATTATTGATTAAATACTGTAGCAAACACAATGTAGATTTTGTTTACATTCAGAGTAGGATGTTATTTTTCGGTCACAGCATTTATAGTAAAATAAAAAGTGCGAAGAGTGAAGGTTTGAGTTTTTATTTTCTGGTGGACAATTTTCTTTGTGGTAATAGTTATTAAATAAACGGGGTAAGTACAACTATTTTTGCATTTTTATATTGCAGTATTATTATGTTTTGATTTTTGTAAACTTTTGAGTTTACACAGTATAAATTCAGAAAGAAATACGAACTTATAATCAAACATATCATATATGATAGTACATACATTACTGTATATATCTATTCTTAGATTAAAATCTCAGAAATTACCTCGGATGAAGAAATTTTAAGAATTATAACCAATTGGGATGAGACTGAGGATAAATGTGAAGGTGGGAATGATATGTATGATGCTGGTTTTGATGTAGAGTCGCAAAGTCTAATTAAGACTAGAAACAAGGAGACAGAAGACTTAAATTCTGTTGAAGATATCGAAGTCCAGGAAGAAATCATAATTAATTATGAACTTAATGACGGCACATTTGTGTTGCTTCGCAACCAGTTACAACAGTGTCAATTTTAGTCCGGTGTCAATGGTGCTCTCTAAAGGCCATCGGAAACGTTGAATGCGTTGACCCTATCAATTTCTAGCATGAGCAATATTTTCTAATAATGTTTCTTTTCTACCCATTCGATAATAAATTTAACTCGCGCTGCAGATATTTTAGTCAATGACTCTTATGTTGACGACGTCATGACTGGCGCGGATACAGTCGAAGATGTCATAGCACTTTGCTACTCCAATGAGGCGGATTTAATCTGCAAAAACGGACTACTTATTTTTGTACTTAGCCTTTTAGATAGTCAACCTCGAGTTATCACCAAAGGACTGCAGTAGTCACCATCCAAGAATTCGTTTTCGTATAAAGTGAATTTAAGTACCATATTTTACAAAACTACTTATTCTTTGGGATTCTTCTAGAATATTCGATCCGTTAGCATTACTCACACCAGTGGTCATCAGATTTACAATTCTATTTCAGGAATTATGGCGGAAGTAGTATTTATTGGACGAAACTATTTCTGCAGAGCTTTCTTAATTAGAAGAAATTAACATACTTCGAATTATGGACATTTTAAACCAAAAGTTTGAATTTGGTTCTGCGATGAATCTTTGGAAGCCTATGCCGCAGTGGTAGACTGCATTAGCAAGGACACAGATGGTAATATGAATAGCTCGATTGTTGCGGCAAAGACTAAGGTAGCACCGTTAAAGATAGTCTCCCTTCCACGCCTTAAATGTTGCTCTTCTACTTACACGACACAAACACAAAACTACTAAACATCCCCAGTTAAGGCACTTTGCTCACAAACACAACCTGAAAATATCTTTGAAAAGCTCGTGAAACCACACTTATCAAATGACATGAATTATTACATTTTTCAGTGAAAATAAACACAATAACAATAGGATGTTCAAAGGGTTAGTGAAGGGGAAGTAAATTGGCATCTCTAACTCCCATTCTTGATGCTAACCAAATCCTTGATGTCGGTGGTCATATACAAGAATCTTTTGCAAACTTTGCGGTTAAACATCCTATTATAATTGATAAAAACTCAAGGTTCGGGAAATTGGTAGTTGAAGATATTCATAAACATAAACATTTACATGCTAGTGTATCACAGATGTTTGCTATCTTAAGAGAAGAAAATTTTATCGTCGGTTGCCGAAATTTATTAAGAAAATTAGTGCATCAGTGTGTAAAGTGTTTTTGGTTTCGTAAACTGAACACAGACCTTCTAACATCGCCGTGATCGATTATGCTGGACAGTAGGCAGAGGGCGCAATCTGAAGTTCGTGAAGGTATACATCGCTGTTGTCGTATGTTTCACCTCCAAAGCTATACACCTGGAGCTGGTAAGTGAGTTGTCTTCTCCCGCGTTTTACGCAGAAATCTGGCGTGACAATGGAATGAATTTTCGTGGTAGCAAACCCCTTCTCGACGAGTTATTCCAACGTCTTCGTTATCATCAACACAATGACATTATTTGTGATCATTCATCATCATGTCATCATTCATTGGAAATTCATTCTACATTACGCTCCTCTCTTCGGTGGATCCTATTCCACTTAGCTCATTTTTTGATTGGTGAAACCTTTACATGTGTTCATCGTCCTAAAACTAATAGTGAATTCACTAAACTTTGCATTCATTGGTCTTTATTACAGTCGTTAAAACAAGATTTCTTGAAGCGCTGCCATGCAGAATATATAACATATTTACAACAATGACCTAAGCGGGTAGGAGCAAAAGCAAATGTTAAAATTGGCGATGTCGCTCTCTTAAACAAATCTTAACTACCACCTTCTAAGTGGATACTTGCTCACGTATGCATAAAGCGAGTTCGAGTGACAACTATTAAGACAGAAACTGGAATGCATTCGTCCAAGAACAACACTGGCTCCGATACCGTTTTCTTAAAGATTGTGATCTTTCAGGGCGAGCTAGATGTTTGGAATTAAAAACTGTTTTTTTTGTAATCATATAAAATTTCTTATTGTTTTTCCTTTATCTAACAATGAGTAGTTTACTCTATTTGCGCTATTGAACATATTTGTTTACTTTCGCATACAACAGGAAAACTGTTACTCTAGTGCAGATCCAAGCCGGAGTTCCTCCCATACCAAAGATTTACCGACTACATCATGACAGCAACCCTGCTGATGATACGGCAATTCTAGCGGTGGCAGACACAACGCTATAACCACGCAAAAACTACAAGCTGCCACAGAATATTTTATCGGCGGTTACTAAACTCGAGCAAATCCGTGCATATTGACTTCACAAACAAATCTGTCGCGTACTCCCTTTTAGTTATTTCAAGGTCGACTATACCATACGCTTATACAGTGAACTATCTACTTTAAAATCAAAATCAGAGAAGTAGATACTAAATGGCGGAAAATAAAATGACTCTTAGTCAGGAAATCACACCTATCTATTAATATCAAAATTCGTTTATGTAACCAGATCCTAAAACCAGTTTAGAACTATGTCGCTCGAATCTGGGTAGGTGCCATCGGAGTTACCCAATGCTCCCAGTACAAAGTCCTCAACTACATGGTACACCAGAAACAGCGACATCCATCGGCACTTAAGGGTACCTGCTGTTAAAAATAAAAATCTAAATCTTGGTATGAAAGACACGGACTAACAGTTTATAGTGCCATCAGCCCCGCATCAAGGCGGCATATATGATACAGCAGACAAATCGAAGGAATATCAGTTGAAGATGTGCTAGAGTCTGATCTGTTCTTAAGGCAAGAAGAGTACCTCGTAACGTTGTCAGAAATAAATGAATGGAGAAGGAATCTTTGAGGATAAGATAGCTTGTATTGATTAAGTCTGAACATTTTCCACCAGCTTAATGGTCTGTGGGGAGAGCTTTCCAGCTAATTAAGAGATAGGGTGATCCGTGATAGTTCAGAAAGCTGGCTGGAGCAGTACAGCAAATTTGCAAAAAATTCGTCGTCAGCGCATGAAATTACTTCTGAAATTACTTCTTGATTCAGTTCAATGTTGCTGATTGCCCCTATTTCAAATCAGCTGGCGATGATTTGTTCAGGTGCATACTACAAATCATCCGCAAAATCTGGTCGTATGAAAGTATGTCCGGCGGATGAAATCTGAGCATCGTTCGCCCGATCCTAAAGAAAGGAGAACCTGTGCGAATTACAGAAGAATAAGTCTCCTGAATATAGCATATAAGATCTTTTCTGTCGTCTTGTGCAAGCGCCTGAAACCATACGTCAACAGCCTAATTGGGCACAGGCCAGCGAAATCCACCATTGATCAAATATCGGTAGATCTTGGAAAAAAACCCAGGAGGTTTCAAGTCGATACCTGTCATCTTTTTATCAAACTTAAGGGCGGTTATGACAGTACATATAGGCACGAGCTATACAGCGCAATATCTAGTTTTGGCATCCACGCAAAACTCAGCCATCTGTACAAGGTTGGTAACGATCTTATCGAGACTTTTGATGTCAAAGTAGGCTGTAGACCAGTCGACGCACTGTCATGCGACTCTTTTAACATAAGCTTCGAGAAAATAGTGCGTATCTCAGTCAACTCCAGACGACTGAGATGACTCCAGATCATTATTTTTATAGCCACATCGCATCAGTTTTGCGTTGGTACTTTGTACCATTAATATAAAATGAGTAATGGATCGCTTGTATTTTCAAAACATATCAAATAGTGATTTCGCTAAATGTGTTTAGTGTAATCGCAAGTATAACTGTTACAGTTCCATGTAACTGCAAAGCATACAATATAGTCCAATTGTGATGACACAGCCTATGTCCGACGTCCATTTGATATTTTAGATTTCCGAGCGTCGACACATGTGCTGGATAAGCAATTATGTATGCCAGATGAAATACCTGAGCAAGTGGAATACGTTCGAAAGTAAGGTATTTGTTTTGTCAAGCGGAGTCGAATTTGAAGTTAAACGGACGAAAGGTCTGAAAATTATTTTTTTTATCGATCCCAAATTTTGTACACTGATTGCCTGAACGAGGGTTTTTCAAAAATTTAAAAAGATTTTTTTTCTGTCAAACACTGATAATCTTCCTTTTTTTAAATAAAAATAAACGTTCTCAAAAAGAAACGTTTTAGTGACCCCGACGAGCGTAAATTAATATCAATAAATACCACAGCAGCTGCAACCGGCACAAACGGCTAGCAGAAGGCCGACAGGGCTGAGCAATCAACCGAAAGCTTAGATGTTGGGCACACGACAGCGCTTTACAATGTCTAAAATACTCTTTTCAAGGAAAGTAGAATGCGTTAAAAAACGTATTATTAATTCACTCTTCAATTCATAGCAAGCTCGCTTACGGAGACTACTCCGAGGAGAGCACCAATGCGATGATAAAAACCCACTCATGTAAGCTCTAAATAGTTTTTAAGGAGAATGAATGAGTACTTTTAAGAAAAAGATGATGTTGTTTTATTTTATTATTTAAGAATATTTTATTTCACTGTGCATTTATTCCTCTTTGGCGGATCTCACAATAATGATCCATTCCTTATTTTTTCTGGAAGCCCATGAGTATGTTCTGGTTTTCTTTTTGTTTCGTTTCGTCCCAGTGTTGCCACAGTTCGGCCATCCTGATTAACAATCGTCCCGATTACAGCCCTATTCATATATAAAACGGAATCAACCCAAGGCTGCATATTTGCCACTTCCCACACCCCTTCGTATGGTATCTGACTAAGCAGATGTTCTTCCACATCTTTCACTGCGTACCTATCATTCGGAAGAACTTTTTTAACACAATACGGTCCTTTGTATTTCGGAACGAATTTCTTACAAATTCCACGTACATTAACGAAATTTCGTATCATCTTTCTCTCTATTTTAGTTTTTTGTTCTAATAGAATAGAACAAAAAATCGATTTCAGATCTCTTTCCTAAAACATTTTCCAACTTCTCTTTCAAAAAATGAACTACTACTCCCCTTTGTTTGACTCCAAACAGCAATTCACTTGGAGCCAATCCAATACTTCGATGCATTGTGTTATTCATTGCAAATTCTATTTGAAGGAGTGCTTTATCGAGTGATAATGTAGAACCATCATTCGTAATCTTGGCGATCATTGGAGCTAGGCTCCTATTAATCCTCTCCACTTGCCCATTTGCTTGGGGCGAACCAGTAGCAATCTTTACGTGTTTTATATTATTATCCGTCATAAATTCCTGAAACTCTTTTGATGTCAATGCATTACCCCTATCTGACACTAATGTACTTGGGCGACTGTATGATTTAAAATAAGAATTTAAAGATTGTGTTACTTCCCTAGTGTCGGTGGAACGAACTGCAAACAAATTTAAACATTTTGAAAATGCATCTGCAATCGAAAAAAACATATTGTTTTTTTGAGTTTTTTATTGACACTGGACCAAAATGATCCACATGCACTACTTCAAACGGCACATTCCCCTTCGGAATATTATGTTGAAATCCTTCACGTTTGCCAGATTTTGGAGAGAAAGCTATACACTTAGGACAATTCAATATATAATTTTGTACCTTTTCCCTCAATTTAGGAAACCAATATATTCTTAACATTGTCTCACACACTTTATCACACCCTTCGTGACCCATGTCATCGTGCTACATGTGAAGCAAATGCTGTTCCATATCTTTTGGAACATAAAACAATATATTATCTTTCACCTTCTTATAAATTAAACCATTCTGCATCTCAAACATCTAGCTCTCCTCATTTTCTAACTTTTTTCTAATATCATTTATAGTACTATCTTTATGTTGACAAATTGAGAGATTTTGTTCAAAGGTATTTTCCTCCAAAACCAAAATACTGGACATCCTGCTGAGAGCATCGACATGTTGCATTCTTGACCCATTACGGTGCTCCAAGATATAGTCGAAATTTTGCAGTTTGAGGGCCCATCTAGCTATTCTCGGATTAATTTCTTTTTTATTTAGAGTTGAAGTTAGAGTAAATATACTCTAAATCTCCGAAGAACATATATGATTGCCAGGGTTTCAAGCTCAAAACTATGATACTTCGCCTCATAGCTTTTCGTTATTTTGGAAAAAATAGGATGAAACTTATCATCCGCTTTCTTTTGTAACAAAATTGCCCCAAAACCAAGGGAACTGGCATTGCAATGCAACTCTATTTCATCTCGAGGATCATATATAGCTAAAATTGGGCTTAAAGATAATTTTTGTTTTAAGTTTTCAAAACAGCAAAATTCTTCTTTGCCAAATTTAAATGTTGAATCCTTCCTTATTAAGCCATACAAAGGCTTGGCCATGATTAAAAAATCTTTTACGAATCTCCTGCAATAAGAGCATAGCCCTAAGAAACTTTGAACTGATTTTGTATTTCGTGGGACAGGAAAATTCAATACAGATTCAACTCCACAACAAACTTCTCTTAATATGGTCAAATGTTCATCAACAGTAGCAGTAGGTATCATCATGTCGTCTATATATATAGCTAATTTTTTAGCTCTTATTAAGTCGTCAAACACATGATTTACGAAACGCTGAAACGTGAATGGAGCGTTTTTTAATCCAAAGGGCATCCGTAAAAATTCGTATTGACCCAATGGAGTTACGAAGGATGCATATTTTATGGATTCTGAACTCATGTTAACATGAGCGCTTTTCAAATCCAATAATGAAAATATGGTTTTGTTGACCAATCTGTCCAACATATCATCGATCAGAGCAATTGGATAATTGTCCTTTAAAGTGATCTTATTCAATGTTCTAAAATCAACGCAAAATCGAATGTCACCTGTCTTTTTCTTAACTAAAACAATCGGTGAGGAATATTCTGATCTACTCGGCCTAATTACATTTTTCTGTATTAAATCGTCTAATATAACCTGTAATTTCTCCTTTTCGTAATACGACAACCTACGGGGATGGCAGCGGAAAGGTTTTCCATTATCAGTTCATTAATCAGTTTCCAACATCAGTTTCATTTCACACAAAACCTCTGGCTTATCGGGACGACTGCTATGCACATAACACTCATTTAATATATTAAAGAACAATTTTTTTCGATTCACAGCTTATACTATAATTAGTCACATTTGTATACACTCTTTGTTCATCCGTTTCTATATTCATTAAACATAAACGCTCATTTTTATAATTTATACTTTCCATTTGAAGTTGTTTTTTACTTAGCGTTAAGTAAGCTCTATTTAGGAAATCCCTTCCCAATATTACACTCTATATTACTACTCTTCCATTAATAACGAGTGAGCTTTTATTTATACCAAATAATTTATAATTATTGGTTTGGTTTTCAAGAAGTACGGCTGGAACGAATCGTTGGCGGACGGAACTACATGGGCTTCCAGTGTCAATTAATGTATCTAATAAAGTTTTATAAATATAATTTAGTTTTATAAAAGTATAACCTAGGTTACTTACATAATCGGCACCTTCTTGATCTTTTTCATTTAAATTGTGGATCAAAGTACTCCTCTTCGGACATTCTGCTGCACGATGACCTACTTCGGCACAAACATGACATGCCTCACGCTTGAGTTGACGGCACGCTGCAGCGTCATGACCAATCGAGTTGCAGTTGTAGCATCTAATAGGCTGCCCCCTGCTGCAATGTCTTGATGCATGTTAGTCGGTGTGAATTTTCGCATGGTCACGTCAGTGAACGCTTCCAAGAGTTGCTGCTTATCTTCGAATCGATGCATTTTTGCTTGGGAGCGTAGAGAAAAGTCGTGAATTCCTTCGATCATGTATTCCAATAACTCAGTTTCGTCCTCAGAAATTCGATTAGCTAGGATTACTTTCTCATGGAAATATTCTTGGAAAATCTCTCCAGGGAGCCACTTCCTAGATTCAAATTGTCTCCGGCTTGCTCGATCTTCAAACAATATTTTTAGCTCCATAAGAAGTTCGTCGACGGATACTGCAACAAGAGCTTTACCTTTTTAATTTTGATGACAATAGAGCTCTTGTGTTGTTGTCACTTAACCCATAAGATTTACGGATGCTTTGGAGTTGTGACTCCCAAGGTGTGAAATTATCGCCACTGCCCGAATACTCAGAAAGAAGGTCTTTTATATTTGTGAAGTTGTTTCTGGGAATATTATGTTCTTCAGTGTCTGTCATTTGATTTTTGTTATTTCGTTTTTCCTTCTGTAACCACTAGTTTTCTTTCTTCAGTATATATATTTCTTTCTATTGAATATCAATTTCTCTCTTCATTAGTTCAAGTTCTTTTTTTTTTTTAGTATGATGCATTCACTCGCTCCATTTTTTTCTTTTTCATTATTTCTACCTTTCTTTTGTACACACTCTTTTGCTTTTTGAATTTCAACCCCCAATCCGTAATTTGAATTTCTGTCTCTGTATCTTCATAATCCGATTCGTTGTGTTCCTCTTCATCCGTTTCCTCGGAATTTTTGATGGGTTCATTTTCGGCGTTCAATTCAAAAGGCCACCAAGTTAAAGGCCGTAGGTCGGGCATTTGCTTCCTCATCGACACCTTAGCCATCCATAATACCCAAAACAATCACACGCATTAACACTCGACACTGGACTCCGCCGAAACATTTCATGGATGTTCGTCATTGCTGAAGTTACACACACCATCCTTGGAACCGAGTTCCAGTCTTTATTGTTGACTGCACCTAGGCACTGCAGATATTCTATGAGAACTTTCTAACGTTCCAACAGAACCACACCAGCCCTCATTAGACCATTCTGTGACTCATCATATAATTACAAAAGCATCCTGTTGCTGAACGTCCCCGCCGGCTAGCAGATAAGAAGTTAAAAGCAGCACGCGACGAATTCAATCTATGGTTCAAAAAGGGATATGCGAGCCATTCGACGTTGTTGATGGTCACGCAAAAAAACGGAACTTGGCATCCCTATGGAGATTTCTGCCGACTCAACAATATTGCGATAACATATAGGTATCCGATCCCAATCTTCAGGGCTTCATTCAGCGATTGACAGGCTGCAGTTTCTTCACCACTCTGGACCTTAAACCAAAAACGCGTGGCACCCGAGGATCGGGACACAAAAAGACATTCTCACAGTTCTCGAACCTGGTAAAATTCTGCTTATGCATCAACCTACCCAAGTACTTTTTTCTCGCCCTGAAATGCGCTACCTGGGCTACATATTCAACAGCGCAGTAATAAACTCGCCACAGGACAGGGCGGAAGTAATAGCCAACTTCAAGCTACCTGAAACCGTCGACCAACAGCGAAAGTTCCGTGGTGCCTGGAATTGAAGAATGCTTGGAACCAGAAGACTGAATCCGGAGTTCAACTACTGGGATTCTTCTCCAGGAAGCTGTCTCAACGCGAGGCAAAGTACAAGGTGTACGATCGCGAACTGCTGGCCATTTTTCGCGCTGTGAGACACTTTAGGGACACTATCGAGGGAAGGGAACTAAACATCCTTACTGACCACAAGCCTTTGGTCTACGCTTTCTTTCAAAAGACAGACCACGCCAGAGATCGCGTTGCCCGCCAGCTCGAAATAAGTCCATCTTCGACACGCATTGTCCACTTATCCGGTGAGTACAATATAGTGGCGGACACCTTTTCCCGCATTCAAGCAATCGACTTTCCAGAACCCATCACAACAGAGGAACTCGCTAAAGGACAGAGAGACGACTACTAACTGAACCACCAGCTTTAGTCAGCTTTAGAAGCCCTTCGTTTGACCTTCCTTTGCATTGATGGGATACAAATAGCAACATCCGCCCATTTGTCCAGAGGTTACTGCGAAGACGTATATTTGACAATGCTCATAACTGTTCTCACTCCAGCTGCTAAGAAGACCGTAGCTCGAAATTGCGACAACCTAAGGATGAACGGTGATATAACGAGATCGGCTCGTTCGTGATTGCTGTGTCAGCGAAATAATGTCATAATGTCAAATTGGGAGCGACAAAATCCGCACCACCGCGTCAAATGGGATGATCGAGCGATGCCATAAATCATCGTCTTATACCGAATTGTAACCGACTGTTACTCGGAATTCGCACCGTCTGGAAGGAGTATGTTAAGTAACCGCAGCAGAGATGGCGTACGGCAAAACACTGACTGTCTGAACGAGGATGGGTTTTGTCGATCGAAGCGCCATCACCGGCCGCTGATTACAACCAGATATAGTGGAGGGATAGAGGTATCC
Source organism: Eristalis tenax (assembly GCA_905231855.2). NCBI lineage: Eukaryota > Metazoa > Arthropoda > Insecta > Diptera > Syrphidae > Eristalis > Eristalis tenax. The sequence continues at coordinate 58,092,998 of HG993126.1, read as the reverse complement.
ATCTTCGGCCATTTTTGCCCCTAGGCACATCGGATATGTAGTGGTGCTCCCTTGTATTTCACACATACTTTTACACAAACCATGGATCCACCACGCAATGGCGGCCGATTCGTGAATTTTAGTGGGAAAATGGCGACATATTGCTGATCTTGCCCACAGCCATGTATTATTGTGCGGGCTGTGTTCAGAAGTTGATTCATACACTTACTTTGAAATAGATAAAATGAATGCAGATAAAAATGTTATTTAGCAATTGTTTGCATGAATTTAATATGGAATCAAATAAAAAAATATGTCTGATAGTTCAAATTAATATTATATACTAATGTGGGATGCGCATAGCTGGCAATCCCTTCCATCCAGACTCAATGACAAACTAAACGAATTCACACACGTTAACTAGACGAACGCAATTACACACATGGCAGGACATACACAAACGATCAGTCATCAAACTGAAGTCAACAAGAACAAACGTACAATAGTAATTTATCTTGAACTTTTCTCTATGTCAATTAATAATAAGTTTCGCAACAAGTTACAAGTTAATAAAGTTTACAAATTATAAAGAAGTGTTTTATTAAAATTGAACTACACTTATTATATACCTTTTTGAAATTCCGTATCTGAACATAAAATATCCTGTATTAGATGTAAACCCAAAAAAAAACACAAATCAATTCGTTAAATTATTTAATGCTAAAAAGGTTAATTTTGAAATATTGTACACAAGATTTTCACTTGAACTGAATTGATCTCATTTAAAAAAGCTTTTTCAATAAAAATACCTTATGAGTTTACTTTGTGGACACGAGCTTCAATCCTTGGTTTACCCTACTTTTCGTGGTAAATCCATAAAGTAAACAAATCCGATATATTTCAAATAGAAAAAAATCGAAACAAATCCAGGCGAAAGTTAAATTAACAATTTCAACATTAATAATAAAAAAAACAAAATGAAGCCTTGCATATTAGGATGTGAAAGTTACCTACATACATTTGGAACAAAAGACGAAAACATGCAAGTTTATTATCTCCCTTTAATATCTTGTAGTTTCATCTCCCAATTTACGCGGGAAACTTTTTCTACCCTCCTCATTTCGCATTAATTACTTTGCTTATAGCATTTAACGACCCTCCCACGAAACCCGTTCCGTAAAGTTTTAGGTGGACTGTGTGATACGCGTATGTACGTACAACGGTAACCAACGAAAATGTGTATTTATAAGTATAGTCTTAAGAATATGATAAGGCACCTAAACTTTTAGAAAAATGTGTTAGAAGTAACGAACACATAAAATATATATAAGAAAAAACAATAAAGTTTATAGACATAGATAATTTAAGATAGCTTAAGATACTAGCATATTCATAAGAATAAGAGGACGTGCAGATAAGGTATACTAATATGCTACTTCTTTTTTAAAAGGAGAGAGCAGTGGCGACAATGTCTGGGATTAGCCAGCTTGCAGAAATCGGATAGAGTTTGTGACTAACATTTTTCAGATGAAATTTTTTGCAATCCATATCGAAAACGACTTTCAGCAAGTGCTATTCCTGACATTTTGTCCGCTACAAATAAAGTCTTCGTTGAGGAAGATGTCTTTATGCATGAAGACCACAACCCAACGAAGTGAACAATTGGGAAAATTCCTTGATTTTCGAAACTTGTGACGAGGCGGTACAAACTTGTGAGTTGCTTACAAATGGTACTCCCAAAAAAGTAGGCCTTCGACAACAACTGAAAAATGTCGAGGCAACAGTTTTGAAAATGGAAGGCAAATGTCGCCCATTCGATAATGAAAAAAATTATCGAAGATAGGGATAAATACATCATATTGTTGGAGACTCAGATAAAAGAACTCCAAGAGCAAAACCTTAGGTTAAATGAGGAGAAAGTTTGCCATAACACTACAAACGACATTAAAACCATTGTCGCGAATATCAGGGAAAACAATAGGATTTATAGTAAGGGAAAAAGGTTCTCTCACGAATTGAAGATATTGGCACTCTAGGCAAAATTAGCTTTAATGTTGAAGCCCTAGAATTAAAAACAAATCAGCTACCCAGTATTTTCAAATACTGTGTTATTTCGGCTGACGAGATGTCATTAAAAGCCCATTTGGATTATTGAAGGAAGAGTGATACCGTCATAGGCCTGGAAGATTTCGGTGAAGATGAGTTTCGATCAAAGTGGCCGGCTAAATTTGTTTTATTGCTTATGGTTCAAGACATCGCGTAGACGTGGAAACATCCTAACGCGTATTATTTCTTTCGCACCAACTGCACGCCTTCAATTTAAACAAACAAAAAACTAATTTTCCAAGCTGTACGTGCTCTTCGAGACAGTGGTCTATTCCCTGCGCAGTTTGTTTGCGACCAGGGGTCCAACTTCCGCTTTCTAGCGTTAGATATAAACGTTGCTAAGCCATATTTCCTAGTCGATGATGGTAGAATTCATTTCTTCTATTATTCTCCTCATTTAATTAAAACCTCCGCAATTGTCTCTTCGCAAATGATATGATTTTCAATGGGTCTTCTTGTGATCTTCGTACCACATGGATAGCAAACTTGAGTTCAAGCTTGCTGCAAAGTTAACGGAGGCGCACATAAGGCCAACATCTTTCCAAAAAATGAAAGTTAAATATCCCTCCCAAGTCTTGAGCCACACAGTTTCAGCCGGTTGTTTCACCTACAGTTCTGGTCAATTACCCAAAACTATGCTAAGTACTGGAGAATTAATAGAATTCTTTAATAATCTCTATGACATTATTAACTCATCTTCCAGTTTTTCCCCCAGTTTATATAAGAAAGGTTTTAAACAAAATGAAAATCAAAGGCAGTTCCTACGAAAGGCAACAAAGCTCTTAAGTTCAATAAAAGTTATTGATTGTAAAGGCAAGGACGTGACAAACAACTTTTCCTTTATAAAGGGCTGGTTGCTCAACATCTCGTCACTTCCTTGTGGAAATATCTATCGCCATACCAGTTTGAATTCATTCTTACTCGGCATCAAAATCAAGATTGTCTTGAGCAGTTTCTCGGTGAAGCTAGAAGTGCTAAATAAAAAAATACGCGAATAAAACCTTTGCATTTTAAAAGCATTTTCCCGAAGCTTTGGGGGCTCGAATATTTGAAAATTGTTAGAGCCGGCAACTGTGAAAATGTTGAAGCAGAGCGACTGCAATTCATTAGCAACCAACCTCATCGCGGCTGCAAAGCAAACTAAGCGATGTCCTAAGTGTATTTCCAATGTAAATCCGACTGCAGATGTAAAAGTGAATGATTTTCTGCAAGAAAATAGTTTCATGTATGTCTGTGGTTGGCTTTCTCGGAAGTGTTACGAAGGTCATACGTGCAGTTTGCCAAAACCCGTGCTTTCGCTGTCTGAAGCATCCCCGAGCTTAACATTTACATCGTTTAAGCAATTTAAAGACATCCATTTATTTGCAGCCCCACTAGATTTCATCGAATACATTCGAGAAATCGATAAGAAGTTTCTTGAATCTTTCGTCGAGTGTTACCATAAACGAGGTGTAGCATAACATCTCTTCGCACAGCTTCAGACCGACAGTAGGTTTATCTACTGTACGAATTTGCCCGAAGATTTCATTTTGAAATATTTTATCAGAGTTAGGTTGCACTTCCTTTTAAAATTTTGGAATAGAGATTTGAGTGACCCCACCTCCAAGGATAAGATGTTACGCGTATATTACTTGTAATTTCAACGATTTTATAAAATTATTTCCATGCCTTCCATTCCACACGTTCTTCACATAAACACAAAACACAAGCCACGAACATAAAACACAGACACAAAATATTTGTTTACGTTATAGCATGTGCGTGTCATTTTAATCTTTGATGAGTTAAATCATACATTTATATATATATTAACATTTTTTCATATTTTTTAGTGCGGGTGCAATAGGCCTCTCGGGGAAACCGAACACCCGGTTAAAAAAAATCGACTAACGGACCATAAGCATACCTCAAGGGTGGTGTGGAAATGCTTTTACACAATTTGGGTTTATGCTTAGTTTTGCACAAAATACACTAAGAACCAATTGATGTTTTGATGAAAGAATTGGATTGGACGAATTAATAAACGAATCAATATGTTGAAGACTCATTATCACACTATAATCATATAAGAAGAAGAATAAATTCAATATTTGTTAATGATATGAACAATAAAACTAAGCTTTCAGCAAATCTTCGCACTATTTTTGCAGTGGAGATATTTTACCTAATGACATTCACGATGCGTTTGTCCTTTTCCTTCAAAAAACATTTTGCCAACGAATATAATTTATTTTCCTCTATTTACAACAATATTTCTATAATAAATAATCGCTCAGTTGGTTGGAGGGGAAGTCTGTCAGCTGTTCGACAGCTGTTCTCAAGAGCTCACACGTATTCACAGACAGGGGCCAAAAAGCGTATAAAAAACGCTGTCAGATAAAATCAAGGGGCAAGAGAAGTAGAAGATGGACATCTCTATCCCTCCATTATCTCTGACTGCCTGAACGATGATTTTCGATGAATTCGATAGGCGACAAAAAAGTGAAAATATGTTATGAACAATTAGTAACCCAAACAGGACCAATTTACAGAAACCCAACGACTTTTCACAGTAGTTCAAGATGAACCACTATTATTGGAACTATTGAGGCTCGATCATTTGAATAGCGAAGAAAGAGCAGGACTGTTATTCGTCCTAAAGGATGATATTATAAGGATGATCTCAAAAAAGAGAATGCGAACTCTAGTTTCACCGATGCTATTCAGCATAGGATACGGACTACCAACAACATCCCTATTCAAATTAAGAGGTATCGTAATCCAGACATTCACAAGGGTGAAGTACAGAAACAGATTAAAGATATGCTGGACAATAAAATAATAAGGCAACAACAACAACAAGAAGGCCGGTGCAAGTGGCAAGCAATGACATCGAAAATGCAAATTAAATGGGGTAACGATTGAAAACAAGTACCCAAAGCTATATACTGGCGAAAACCACGACAAGCTTAGGAGATGTCAATATTTTGCGACACTCGATTTCGCGAAAGGATTGAACCAAATAGAGATACAGGAAGAAGACATACTCGTATATACATAAGACCGCTTTAGCGTCGAGAACCGCCGTTACGAATTATTCGTACTCCTTTCAGGCAGAAATCTAAAGGAGTAAACTAAAGGAGTCCATCAAAGTAATATTACTTGTATACATGGACGACATCATAGTATTTTCAATTTTTTTATTAGACCATCTGGTTACATTGTCAAAAAAACGTGAAATTATATAATATACAATTATAAATAATTTGAAGGTACAACTCGACGAATCCGAATTCCTTAAGAAAGAATTCGAATTTCTTGGTGGAATGTGTTAAAAATTATAAAAGTTATCCCAAAAAGTAATAAGCAAATATAACACATTTAAGGTTTTGCTACGACATCGAACAATATTTTTTAAGCTTACCTCGACACACGTCATTTATACCTCGAGTTACTACAGTAAATGCATTAGTAGACCGTACAAGTTTGAAATTTTGATATTTAGACTGTTATTTGTTCAGTTTGCTAAGCAATTTGTGAGTTGATATTCTGTAGTATAAATTTGTGTTGGATTTTCTTGTTTGATATCTTTAAATAAGCACAAAAGCACACCTTTGCCTTAGATTGAAGTGAAACTTAAACGCAATGGATAGAAAAAGGTCTAGATCTGAAAATGTTAGCAAAAAGCAACGACAAATAATTTATTTAATCTAAAATCGAAATCTTGAATCTAGATTGTGGATCGCGGATAAAGACGAGAAGGCCGTCGACTTCACACGTTCCTTAGTTCTCCCGTTCTCTACTCAACTCTACTCAACTGTACACACCATAAAAATAAATGCCAGTAATTGCGAGAAAGTGCTACAGCAAGAACTCTTTTCCAGATAAAATTACAACTAAAAATGGACCTATAGTTCTGATTAATATGGAAAAACTTTTATTTGTGTGAATACAGGACTTGAACCCAAGAAAGATTCCTGTTAATGCATGTGTCATCCAAATGAAAGTGCAGAATATAGTCGATTCTATCAAGGGACCAGATGAACATGAAAGCTAGTCGACGTTGGTTTGACAAATTTAAAAGCATAAACGATCTTCATAATATTAAATAAATTGGGGAATCCACAAGTGCAGATATGGAAGCAGCAAATTTGTTTCCAACTCAACTGAAAACAATAATTGAAGAAGGTCAATATAGTGCTAAGCAAGTCTTCAATATAGACGAAACAGGTTTGTACTGGAAAAATTGCCGACATAAACTTTCGTTTGAAGAGATGTAAGCGCAGTTCCCTGTCATAAGATAGCAAAAGATAGATTGACACTTTTGCTAGGTATAAATGCTTTCGGTGACTATAAATTCAAGCCACCACAAGACTTTAAAAACATAGGTAAAAGTAGTCTTCCGGTAATCTGGAGATCAAACAGAAAGGCTTTGGTAACTTCATCAATGTTTACTGAGTACGAAACGAGTTTTGCCCAGCGGCTAAGGAAGAAAGAAAAAAGAAATCTCTTGGAGATATGGATGAAAATGTTAAAGTAATTTTTCTTCCTCCGAATACTACTTCCAACCTATGTATAAAGCGGTATTTGCATCTGTCAGGGCGTATTATTTGCATCGAACTTTTCAACAGCTACTGTGGACATGTCCACTGAAACTGAAGAAAAACAGACAATTTGACAGAAGTGTTTATTCACCAGACAATTGAAAACATTGCCAACTCCCCGGAAATATGTACCAAGTTCTAATACGCATAAAGTTTTTCGAAAAATTTTGGTCAGAAAATGGTCAGAATGTATTCAATCACCACCCATATCTAATGCTGACATTGGACAAAACGATATTCAATATTCAACCAGTGCTAATTATGACATTGCGCAAAGGTCTGACGACAGTGGTGTGGCGTGGGTAGGGCCCAATTTAAACTACTAAAAAACCTTTGTATAAGTTTTCAACATTTATCTACGCAAATGTTGGCTGATCTAGGTTGAAGGGGCTGGCTGCTGTACGGAAAGTCAGCAGGCACACTTAGGCCACTCAAGGTTCAATGTGCTAACACGCGAATCTAGGAATACCCTTTCCGCAACCCTCTTTTAATAAAGCGATGAAGATGGCTGACTCTAATGCTGCTTAGTTCAGCCAGGTATCAAAATAATAACCTTCCCCGAGGTCAAATCTACGTTATGAGCGAGCGTTGCAGTTGTATGGTTTCTTTCTCATCCTTGTCTCCGCAGCTTCTGCAGAAGTCGTTGTAGGAGAGGACTGGTCTAGAAGTGTTGTGCCTCGTGGCGCAATGCCTTGTTATAATGCCAATGAGAATTCTAAGTTTCGGCCGGCTCAATCTAATCAGACTAATCGATCTCTAAAGGCAAAGCGTAGTTGTTTGGTAATAATGCATTCTGTGCCAATTCACCACCTACGATTCATTATGCATTATACATGTGTATATATGTCAATAAACCTGGTGGTCTGTTCAGGTATAGCAGCATTTGTATTTGCCATAGAAGGACCTGTTCACCATGTTCTCAGAGTTCACCGTTAAGCTCATCACCAAAAAAACTGGAACAATGAATCCATAATCCACAGACTGAGCAGCAACACGGAACTGATGAAGGAAAAGGTGCAGGAGTATTTAGACCTCAAACCAATTACTACCAACCCATGTGTAAACACACCAGCATCTTTCAAGCAGAAGTCTGTCATAGACAGATGTGCTCAGATAAATCTTGACAGGAAGTATACCAACTGCGACATAGCAATAATGTAGGACAGTCGTGCCGCTATCCTGGTACTAGACAAATACAAGTTCGTGTGGAATGTCTACAGAAGCTTAAGGAGCTGAGCAGGAGAAACAGAGTAAAACTTTGTTGGGTACGTGGTCATATAGGGATATTGTTCAGGAAATAAAATGTTGTCAGAATTGGATAGGTTTTCTTGAAGTGCATTACCATTGTTGTCAGATTGTTGAGTTTGTTGCGCGTCATCTTCTTCTGGTATCAGGTTGATTGGAAGTAAAAGGATTTTAAGGACGTACTTTGCTTCTTCGTTTTTGAATCAAATGCTTTGAAGAATGATTCGCGTTCATTGAACCGCAACACCAAATAAACGAAAACCTTTTGTTTCTTCATTATAACCAACAAATGCAGTATGCTTGGTTTTTGCACCCAGACCACGACGATGTGTTTTTGGTATGTAGTAGAAGGCGCTACAACCAAAAACATGACTGACTTTTCACCAATAACCTCGCTTCTTGCAGAACCTGCCAGTGTAGTTTTTCGCTTTGGAGGTCTTCTTCTTGCTGTGATGAACCAATGCCTGATCTGCTACACTTTCATTACATTTATCCTCTGGAAGCATTTCTACTTTCATTAACCATTGCGTTAAATTTTGTAATGTTTGTTCCGTTGGAACTGCAAAGTCCCATTCTGATCTAAAGTGTTTATATTTTATTGGCCGACTGCAAATGATTTTCGTGATGACTGCTGACTCTGTCATTGGAGCACCCAGATCCTCAAGCTGTCTGGCCATCTGTTCAAAAGCTGGAATATGATAAGCCATGTTGTCCTCATCAGGTTTCCGATATTTGTAGAATTTTAGTTGTAAAGTACTAAGGCATTTACCAGAGCATTGCTCGTAAATGGATGATCGTTTTAAGTTAGCAAGAACTTAAGCTGGTTGAATTTCATTATTGATGATAACTAATTGGGCCTTTTGATCCTTCTATGTCAATGTTGCAAGTTTTGTTGGGTCTGTTGGCTTGGAAGCTTCATCAAGCACAACGATGGCGATTATATTTGCTAGAAATTATAACAACAATCAGAAACCTTAGTAGCCTGATCAAGATTGAAGAAGATGTATGCAGTTGCAGTGTGAGGTAAAACATGGCGTCGACACATAAACCAACTTCGTTCAAGACACTATTCAAAAGGGTATGAGTTCCATTTGTATTGGATTCCAAATAGTAAATACACAACAGAAGCTCATTATTATACTTTTACTAACGTTGTTTAAGTTACAGCGTTTGGTTTTGCTGGAGCAATTAAAATTAATACGTATGGAATTCGTATCCTACCTATAATTCCACCAACACCCGGAACAACATAAAGCCCGGAACAAATTCATTTTAAATTTTTTTGAAATAACATTTTTTTGTACTTACTTTTAATTTTTTTTTTTGTATTAAGAAGATACGTACTCGTAAGTTCAATAAAGTACTATGAATTTACGTTACATATTATTCCTACTAAAGGGTGGTTAAATTTTAAGGGCCACACTTAAACGTCAAGTTTTTTTCTGCATTTTATTTGACATTTCTCAATTTCAGACTAACTCAATTTGAACCATGGAAAGATACACAATCGACCAACGCGTTGAAGTTATTTAGGCTTATTTTGAAAATGGGCGTTCAAATCAAAATGCTAACGAAACAATGGCTCTTTTGCGCGACAAATTCAATGGCCGTGTTATCTCACGTGGTGGCGATGTCAATTGGCCGCCAAGATCATGTGATTTGACACCGTTGGATTTTTTCTTTGGGGTTATTTGAAAGAAAAGGTGTACGTCGATAAGCCAGCAACAATTCAAGAGCTAAAGGATGAGATAATTCGGCACATTAATATCATAGAACCTCAATTATGCTTCAGCGTCATCGAAAATTTGGACCATCGGATGGAGGTGTGCCGCCGAGGCCATTTGGCCGATATTTTGTTCCATACATTATTGAACCATACCAATATTATCATAATAGAAATAAATGACAATAATTTCCTAAATAATTTGCGTGTTATTCAAAATCAACACCGGCCCTTAAAATTTAACGGTTCTCTTTATCTGCCCCAATCGTCGTTCGAAGTGCACTGGCTCTTAGGTCTTCATCAGAAATCTCATTTTCTACGCCTTCTGGCAGTTGGAAATCGTTAATGATTTAAATGTATTACAAACATTGTGCAAAACGAAAAATGCCACAATTATATTTGGAGTATTTTCTAAATTTAGACGCATACAGTTTTGTAGGAAATCTCCTCTTCACTTAGCCAAAACATCTTTCAATTATTACCCTATCTTTTGAATGCATTTTATTAAATGCCTTTCCTTTACTACTTGTTGGATTCTTAAAATCTGTCATTAACCAAGGTGCAATTCCATCCCTTTCATCTCCTAATAAAACATTGTGAGTGGAGCTTCGCTTTACAGGTTCAAGCAAACTGTTCCTTTAAAATTAAACTCTGTATGCCTTCGCTCGTTGTAAACTTCTTTGGAATTAACTCGTAATAATTCGGCCATTTCGATAAAAAGAGCGATCTGATTGATTCAGATAGTCCTCTTTATTAGACCTGTTGCTATTCTGTAACTTGAAAAAAGTTAAATTAATACTACTAATGTACTACTAGTTTTTAAGTATTTACTAGTGAAATTCATCCCCTAGTAAACGCCTGTTCTCCAGAACTTCAAATAAAGGATTTACGTCTAGTAAAAGCATTTACTAGTTTTTATGCATACGATAAGAATATTTTGATGTTGGGTTGATGGGTGAGGGAAGGGTGCATATTATGTATGACACATTGTGTGTCACAGCAAGTGCGCTAGTGCCACAGCCATCTTATTTCCGTGTGCAGTAGAAGAGACTCTTTCTGGCATTCCATATTTCTTCACCAGCAAATCTTCTTGAATAGATGTGTCGAAGGGATACCTCAGGAATACCAGAATGAATACAACATATCACAAGTATTCAATCTGTGAACGAGTTCATCTTCAGTGTGGTGAGCTATTCTGTAAATCCGATCAGACACAGGAATGATGGAACGATACCCACACATATTAATTTGTGTGAAGTTCATTCTTTGTAAGATACTGTGCAGTAGCTCATAAAAGCTATGCGCGATCTATACTCATACCCATGCATACTTCATGGATTGTTGCTCATAATTTTCTTAACGAGCTTGTCATCCACTTTTATTGTTCCATTATTGTTGGTTTTTTTTTATAATTATGGGAGCTCACTTCAATAAAAACGAATATATATACGCCAAATATTTTTTACGCAAAAATACCTCTAATTGCATAGGGAGTACAGTAAGAGTACACTGTGAATAAGTTGCTCTCAGCCTCCTCATGCCTCCTCCCACTCAACAGACTATAAGTCTGCGGGATGGCGTTGTCGAAGGTGGTTATCCTAGTGTTTTTGTGTTTCTGCCTAGGTACATAAGTAATTTTGTGTTGCTGTTTTATTTTTGATCTTATTAAAAAGTGTGTATTGTAACTTCATTTGAGTTTAGTATTTGCATTTGTGCTTATATAGACTTAATATTGAATTTTTGTTGATTTGTTTACTTTGGTGAAATACCTTAAAAATTATTAGCATGTTTTTATTAAACAGTATACACAGTCAATCAGATAAAAGTGGTACACAGTGAATCCACGATAGCTTATCCACGAATAAATCAACCAAGCACTCAATATATTTTTTTGCCGCCGACGCCCGGACAAGCATCCCTTTTAAAATGGGACGTAAAATTACCAGAACCCAATTTCTCAACCAATATCTTCGCTGTCTAAATAAACCTCTGGTATTTTGTGCTTAGAACTAAGGAAAGACCTTGAAAAGGCATTCAACCTTATCATGAATCTCGCCCAAAATATCTCTCTTTTCGCCTATTATAAATATCGAGCGAAAAAAGTGACGTTCCAAAAAGTTCCCTTATCGCGACAGCAAATCCGGGCGAAAACCAATGTCAAACCAACCAAAAAATGTTCCACAGCTTTTTGCAGGCGAACATGTGGTGAATTGTCATGAATCCACGAATAAACTCAAAATAAATAAAAAGAAGGAAAGAATTCATTATTATTTCTCATAGCCCCTTTCAAATAATTTGTCTTTAGGTTAGCAAAAACTCTATGTGCGAAAAAAGAAAGTCTCAATAAAATTCAGCAAAAAGGGAGAGAAGGTGGTCCCAATAAAACTCAAACATTTTCCCATACCGACCTGTTGCAATGAAGGAAGCAGTTGAAGGGGTCTCTTCGTCGCAATCTTTTGGGCTGAATCTTCCTCAGATAAAATTCGCATGGCTACGCTGTGCATTTTAACTTAAATTCAATTTATAAAAACTTGTTTTCTAACTTCAATAAAGACTCAAACTTTGTTCAATTATTTTCGTTCGAAACTAGTTCGAATTGTCACAGCTGATTCGAAGTGGAATACTGTTCGGGCGAAATTCATGATAACCTTTTCATAGTTCGGGCGAAAAACGAGTATTATACAGAAATAATTCGGGATTCATGATAAGGCTCTTAGGCTTAGTCTAAAATGTCAAAACTATACTATTATAAATGCTCAACTGCGCAATAAGTATTATTTAATCCACTGTTAACGCCTGATTATTCTTAATCCAAGAAGACCGCGGATCTTTGACGTCTCGACCACGGAAACCAGTTTAAGAACCAGGGTTATGTATGAGAGACACTTTTAGAATTATTTCATTATTTATCTATTATTATTGCCAAGTCGGTATAGAAGTGTAGGTATATTATTTTTGACACTATCTAATCACTTTTCATGTATGTACTTACACAATAAAATGATATATGAAGCATACCCATCCCGCCGGATGTTCCAAAAACACATAACACTTTTCCTGAAAGGTTTTTCCCCTTCGATGGTGGAATACATATTTGGTTTTGAAGGCCTGATCGATTGGTAATGCGATTGGATAATATGGATTGGGAATTCCACTTGGTCCTACGATGTCACCAGGAAGATTTGCATCACCTGGATCATCATCATCATTTAATTCATCTATAAGTTTATTAATGTTAGCTACATAGGAAATTCGAATTAATAATTTACTTGCTTTCGTCATCCGGTCTGCTTTTTGTGTGAATATGACTTCGTCGACGTACTGGAGTAGATACCTTATAGTTTTGAGTTTCGAAGCGGAGACCACTCTTGTTGTGTCGAAACCTACGTAAGAATGTAAATGGTGACTTTGCAGTATGAATTTGAACAGGAATATCTTTTGCTGATTCAATATCGTCGACTAATTCGTCCTCAGATCCCTGCAGCACAGTATACGCACAGGTTGGTGAAATCGTGTCCTTAGGTGCGTCTTTAAGTGGTGTTTTTAACACCGATAACACCAAATCATCGCAATGACTTGTTGCAAAGGGTTTATCTTCTCCAAAAGACCGTGAATTAAAAGACTGTGCATGTAAATTTGAGACTTGATGAATATTCCCATAGGAATAGTGCCGGTGCCGTTGGTTTGGTAATGCACCAGACATTCCAATCCCAGAGTTTAAATGTTGACGTACTAGTTTCGCTTCTTCTTGCTGCAACCTTAGATTAGCTGATTGCCGGAAGAGAATTTCCTGTTCTCCTCTATTCATCGTCCTTGATTAAACTGCGTATATACAAAAATAACATTATTTATTTAGTGGAGCGTAAAACTTCGAATATAATATAGTGATAACATATAATTTTTACTACAATATTTACCGGTCAAATTTACGTTCAGAAATAACTAACTTATTCAAATTTAAATACAAAATTTATCTTTATACTATATTAATAAAGTGCGAAAAAAAATAGCCATTTGCCTTGGTCACGTCATAACTCAAGAAAGTCTTTACCAATTTGACTCATATTTTTTTCTAAATTTTCTAATACTTTACAGAAGATTCATACTAAAAGAAAAATTGCACAGTATGTTAAAAAAATATAATATTTATATATACTGATGGACAGACTTATTCGGCATTCGGCTTGCAAAGAAAAGTCCAAATGGCATAACCGATTTAATTTATTTAATTTTGTTATTTTTATCCTTCGTTAATTGGATTTTGGAATCTGGATAAAATGGAATTAACTTAAAAAAATTGGGTTTTATTGACGTCATAAGCTGATATTATAAGATGCCTCTTGTGACTTCAACATTGATATTCTGTCAAATTTATCAGATAATGATCTCTACCGAATACTCTACAAATCTATACTGTCACAAACGATTCGGATACAGATTATTAAAAATCTCTAAAATCCCCTCCTTTTTATTAAATCCGAGGATCAAAAAAGGCATCTGTATTAAATCACAGTTTTCAATAATTATAGACCCATATCTCTCTCTTTTAAAGTCCAGAATGATTTCATTCCTTGGGAAAACTCTTTCTTTAGTGAAGCCCAGTTTGGATTTAAAATTGGAAAATCTACCAAAGATGCGTTATTGAAATTGTGTGACGAAATTAACAATAGCTTAAATAGTTCAAAAACAACAGCTGCTCTATTTATATCATAAGTTGCTACTAAATATAGGCTTCAATGCATTCTTCGTTTACATCATATCTGCATGATCTTAAACAAAGTGCAAGAACTAAAAAATGCTTGAGTTCAGCGAAGATTATCAACTTAGGTGTTCCTCAAGGATCCGTTCTGGCGCCAATTTTATCCTTTCAGAGATAAACTTACAGTTATCGCTGATGATACGACGTTATCCTATTCCAGCAATAATTTTTATGCTGACTTGAACTCCGATCTTGAAACATTAAGATGGTTTAAGTTTCACAAACTACTAATTAGGTTCTTCCCACCATCAAGTGATACCTACATTTGATATAAGCTCTAGATGTAGTAATAATTGTAGAAATGGCTGCTCAATTTAAGTACTTATGGGATACATTGGATTATAGACTAAATTAGAAGGATCATACTTTATACATAAAACAATTTTCTAACAGGGTCGTAACACAAATTTATCATCTTAGCCTCTATTTTAATACGAATGTTCTAATTATGGTTTACAATGGCCTGTTGAAACCCAAATTAGAGTACGACATCTCGTGCTGGGGAGGTACGCATTTAAATAAAATTTGACCATTACTTATTCAAAAAAAACATGTAAATCGGAACATCTGTCGAGCTAATCGTATAAATTCAACTTTTGTTCTATTTAGACACCTTAAAATTCTTTCAATAAGACACTTATACTGCTTTAAGGTCCTTAAAATATTTTTTCTCAAAACTGGATATACGGCCGCCGGACTATATGGTAATTACAATTTACGTGTTAACACCAGTAGTTTTGTACAGGCTACCGAAATCAATATATCTATTTATTCTCATTTTATTTTGTAATAAGCTACCAACAAACATGAAATGCGAAAGAAAAGCTTCAATATTTCTAATAAATACGCGAAGCTGGCTTTGTTCATTGAATAATCATGAAATAGAAAAATTATTTACCACAATGGCCTAACAAACAGAATTTGTTTAATTATGTATTTAATAATTTATTGGGTACATAACTTAATTCGTGCGGTTTGCTAAGAGATGGCGTAACTTGTATTATTCCATTGGAACATGCGTTGGAAAGCTACTGTCATTGTACGTCATTTCAGTATATGTCATTCACTTGAAGCATAAACAACAATAATTTTTTTCACTCAAATATGTCAAACTCTGTGCCTGAAAAGTGTTTTTGTTTATGAAGAAAACTGCTGTCGAAAGTCATCGTATTTTGGTGGAAGTTTATCGTGACCCGCGCTAGCTGAGCGAACGTGCCAAAAGTGGTTTGCACGATTTAAAAGTGATTGGTGATTTTGGATTGGCCAACCAGCCAAATCAACGGCAAAGCCGAATATCCATGGCGCACAGGTAGTGCCCTGTATTTAACGGGTCAGAAGGGTGTGCTGTATTATTAGCTGCTAAAACCGGGTGAAACCATCAATGGACAACGCTACCGAACACAATTAATCCGTTTGAAGAGAGCAGTAGCCGAAAAACGCACGGAATATGCAACCAGATACAAGCCCCATCTGACAACCATTTGTTCCGGTCGATGCAGAACGAACTCACTGAAATACGGTTCACATCAGAGCAGAATATCAAAAAAATGGCTTGATTCTTTCTTGGCTGCCAATGCGGCGCTGTTCTTTTGGGAAATTCTTTGTGATCAAGTACTGATGGTGCATTCGTCACTTGTCCTTCCGACAACAGAATGTTCCCAATTATTTCTTGCAAAAAGGATCCATATATGTATTGTTATCATTTTGTAACATTTCTCATGAAATAAACTAAATAAATAAATAAAGTAAATAATTTTGTAAGCCTCATCATAGTATATGCCACTATGCTATGGCGGCTTCACCTGTTTACTCGTGGGACCTACAATGAACACTTATAATTTAAAAATTCCAAACAATGAAAACAACTCTCAAACGATCACTACAACAGACGATGACAATACGAACAAGAAACCAGTTGTACTAGATGCCAGTTATACTAGATTACAAGGATACCACCATCGATCTACTATCGGACTCCGACAACAGATCCGTGTGCAGTCGTACAAATGACTCGGCCTCCACGGTCAGCAAGAAGACAAAACCCCCAACTGCAAAAATCTGAGCCATCCGGAATGACAAATTCCAGTTAGCGCGTATTGCCAAAACGCCCTAGGAAAGCTGGAATGACAGTGAACATGACACTTTTCTCTGGGCGAACGAAATCCTGTAGGCTACAGGAGTTTCTATCCGCAAAAAGGGTGCGCTCTCATCTCTCTCATCAAGACAGCTGGCAAGCCAATTGCCAAACCTGATGTCCATGTCCCAGGATGAGGCCCATAAGACTCTTAAAAAGATGAGGAGTGGAGAAATTTGGAGATCACTAATGACTCACAGTAAGAAAATGGATGGGATCAAAGGAAGTATAGTTTTCGGATCACAGGTGCATTAAATTACTTTTAAACTCTAATACACAACCAGAAAGCAGATTCAGAAACCCAGACTAGTTTGAGACTTGTGGAGACTCTTCGACGAAAATTGAGCCCTGAGTAGACTAAATAAAACAAGAAAGCGACTGTGGTGGAATCAAGAACTAGCAGAGCTACGCAAAGCAAGTAGAAGGTGATTCTATAGAGATGTGGTCGACTGGGATTTATTCAAGCAAAGCCTTAATACCTACAAAAAAAAAGGAATTAAAAAAGCGCAAAACGAATCCTGGAAGAAATTCTGTGGAAGCATTGAAAGTGCAAAGGAATGTAGTCGCCTAAGACTACTGCTATCCAAAACACCAACAATGCCAACTTACATAGAAAAGTCACTGGGATTATGGACTGACTCGAGATCTTGATCTCCTAATAGACTCCCATTTCCCAGGAAACAAGGACGCATCAGATGAGTCAAGCGGCGTTAGACAAGGGGAACCAGTCATGGTCAATACCATCGATTATTATAACGACACATAAACTACACTGGGCAGTGATTCCTACAAATCACCGAACAAACACGGCTTCGAGCTAAAACACCAGGGCTAACAACAATTTTTAGCAGCTGCCTCAAAAAATGTCTATACCTAAGTGTTGGAAGACAATATACAGTGCTCCTGAAGATTTTAGACTTAAGAAGAAGCTGAAGCTGAAAGATCTACAGATTAGAGAAACAGCATGCCTATCGAAGAGCCTACTCTACAGAGACGGCACTACACCCTCTAGTCAATGCCAGTGAAAAATCCCTAGTAGAAAAATTTAATCTCAACTAGGCAGCGAAAATACGGAAAGAAGGGTTTCCAGAGACACATCTCAAGGAGGAGCCCTATCCCCCATCACTAGATCTTTGTAGAGGATGTTATCCTTAAGAGATTAAGTGAGACTAGATGCAAGCCCATAGTATATGCAGATGATATTGCACGAGCCGTGATGGAATCAGCCCTGAATACTTTTGCAAAATAGACGGACAGTGTGGGACTTGATGTAAACCCATCCAAGACTGAGCTGGTCCTGTTCACAAGAAGAAATAAGATTTCAAGCATTACTCCACCAAAGTTGAAAGTGAAGGAATTAACTGAAGATGAAGAGGAAACCGTGGTACATTGAATCGGCCAGGCCCTTGCAGGGATAACAAAACAAATACATGGGCAGCTATTTCCTCAGCAGCATTGAGGGCGTAGCAGGCACAAACATAAAAGACATATTTAAATTTCAAAAAACCACCAACTGGCCTCACCTCTTTTGAGTTACTGACAGCGCTTAAAAAGTAGAAATGTCTACAAATAGCTTGTCAAAGTGGCCATTCGAAGTCGGCATAAAACCATTTAATTTCGGGAGGATTCCACTCGTGGGAGAACAATAGTAGTATTATTATTAAATGTATACGATATGCTCATTAATATAGTGAACGATGGAACTGACTGTATTTTCTCTCAGATGCTCCCAGTGGAGCTGGAGAAACATTTTTAATATCATTAATATTGTAACCGATGCTAACATAAAATCGAATTACAATTGCATTTGCTTCATAAAGGTATTGCATCTACATGAAAACTAAGGAGCCTCAAACTTGCTACCTTTCTAAATTGTACGATGATTCTCTGGACAGGTGATTTTCAACAATTAGTGATTCCATGCTCAACGCCAGCGGACGAACTTAATGCATATTTAAGATTGGCCATTTTATTTAAATACGTCAACTCTTAAATTACATATGGACATGTGATTCGAATTGCAGGACTACCGAACTGGAAGATTTTTTGCAAACAATTGCTCGAAATGGACACAACATCCGGTAAGACATTTCTAATATCGTTGCACCTAATATCAGTTTTTCTAAATTTTTCTTTCAAATCAGTATTTTGTTATAAGATGCCAATTAAAAAATGCTGCATTTAATTTCCGAAACTCTTTACCAATTACTTTTACCAATTCATAATGTTGATTCATCGTACTATATCTGCGAGCCACAGCAATTTTGTAAATGTTGAGATAAATGAAACAATAGCCTTTCATTATTTAGCAGTAGTATAATGTTTGTATTAAGTTCAATTAATGCTCAAATTAATGCACACCTTTGTGAGGTGTACACAAACGCATCAGAAAAGCGTTGTCGTATTCTGACTCTGGTAAGATCTTGGAGGAAACAACAAATAATAGATAGAGAAATTGGATGACTGAAGTACAGAAGGGTTTTATGTGAACAATCAGTCATGAGTTAAGTGTTCAATGCGAAATAGGGCTTTATTTTTTTAAAAATTACGTCAAAATATTTGTTAACACAGAAATGGAATTATTGTTTCAATTCGGCAATCTGTTATGCATCAGTATGTTTTGTAAACAAATATTCACTCTGCTCACATTAATATAAATTTACCATTAGATCTTATCCATATAATTCTCACCAAGAATTGTGTAGCCTAACGATTTCAGAAGGGTTGCTAAATTTGCATTGTTATTTACAAAGTCATTTTTTGCCTAGAAGCCTTTAATACTCCAAAACTCACATCGCGTCGTTAATTTGAATTTACGATTTACATGTATTGTTGTAAAAATCGGCTACATCGAATATTTGATGACTACTTTCGTTCGATCAATGTATGATGCCTTTTCAAAAAAAAGTCAACCATTTGTTAAGCCTACGTCTCATTGGGAAAAAACATGTGTGCAAACTTCTCGTAATAAGCAAATGTGGGCAGCAAGCATGTATAAGATATGTCGCTGTATAAGGTATGTAAATCTATCTGGGTATACCGTCTGTTCACTGTATCTTAAACAATATTAAGAGAGCCTTTTCAACCCCAGTGTGCAATGAACTCATTACGTTTTTACGTTTTGTTTCCTGAAATCGTATTTTTAATATTGTGCTCATCGTTTGTCCTTCTTTAAACGTCTAGTACGACTTGAATAAAATAATCTCGTCAGACAACAAAATTTCAAGTTCAAGAAACTCAAAACGAATTATAACCACAAAATAAAAATATAACAAGCTGCATGCTGTAATATTTGCGAATTTCTATGTACACATGGCACGCATCGCATCTGCAAACAAAAAGTTTGCTACTCGCGCGTGGCATCAAAATAAAAATCCCGCACATATGTTTTGAGTTACTTTATTCGTTCTTTCTATCTTCCTAACTAACTGCATGTCTTCTATCAAGCAACACGTTCACCGATCGACGAACGTTGAATATTGCTTCCCCTGCACAAAATGCAAACGCAAAGCAATTACACGCGCAGGGCGTAACTTGCTGCGTAAACATTGTGTCGCAGGAACTGCAGTCCATCGATCGACCGGATGCACGCGTCGCTTATGCTGACACATATATAAATAGTCGCGTCAGCAGCTTCGTCAATTTGAGTCGTTGTAACCAATATTTTTTTTCGTCGAGTTGTTCTAAGCGATATGTTATTCAATTGGATTATAATGGACCTTAACTGGGACCTAAGATTGTGGTCGATATAACCGATATTTCGTTTTATACGAAGACGCTGTAAACTATTTTTACTCTATTTAAAATTGGTTTACTTGTTATCACTATCTATCTTCACTATCTTGGGATACGGTATTTGTAATGTTTAAATTTATGTAAAAAAAAACTATTTTTTCTTTATGAGGTAAAAAACGCGTATATAAGTCTAAAAACAAATCCAGTAAAATACGGAGAGAACTCGTAAAAATACAAAAGGAGACGTTAATAAAGTAATTAATTGAGAAAAAAAAGAGAAAAAGAGATACATAGGGAATTCTGTCAAAATCCACATAAATAAAGAAAATTTTCCCATCGTCCGTTTAGTGTGCTGAGATGAATAGTTTTATAAAGTGCCACAATATTATTGGAAAAGTGTTATTTAGCTCCTCAGTTTGGATTACTCTTTCATGGTTTTTTTACTTATTACCTTTTTAACGTTTTTTAGTTAAGCATAGTAAAAATTCTGCATATAAAAAACTAATGTAGAAAACGTAAAAATCAAAGTTCACTTTAGGCACTATTACTGAGCTGACTAAGAATTTGCGCCAAGTGTTTTTAAGTTCATAAGCTGGATAATAGCCAATAATATAGATGCCGTAAACCATTGTTAAAATGCTTCAGCATAGGTAACTAACGAAAAGAGTTTGTTTATTTTTTCGCGCCCATGCTCATCCTGCATATCATACAAACATACACATTCCGTGGTAGGATCCTTCGATGATATAACTTTAGTGGGTAAAAAATGGAAAAGGATTTAAAACAATGAAAATGTCCCCTCAAAGTAATGAATTAAGATACTCACGGACGGATATTTTAGGCTCCATTAAATCTCCAAAGAAGGCAAAGGAACTTTCTCCGCAATTGAGCTACAATCATCGTTTGACTGATGAATAACTATGATTGATCACTGCTTTTTTGTATTCTTTTACTTTTTGGCTTATTACTTTTATTCAAGAAACCTATTTTGTTTTGTTTAAAGCCATTATATATTTTTGCTAACGAAATTGTATAGTTAAAAATAATATAGAAATAAGAATTGTAATATAATTATATATTATAAGTGGTTCGGGTTGAAATATTATATTACGTTTTAGTATAGATATTACGATTTTGTTAAGATTGCCATTTGGTTTTTAGTTATAAAGACGAAATATGGGTTATTTTTCATATGAAATCATGACTCTTTCAATGCAGACGGTTACCTAAGGTTTCCGATGGAGCAAAGTAACCCCGTCCATTGGATAGCTTTGCCCCATTTTTAAAACACAAAAAAAATATTCTAGATTGTTATAAAAATTCCGGTCAAATAAGTATTCTTCTATTGTATAAGAAGAAATAGGAACAGACATTACTAACTAATTGTTTAACAATTTAAAAAAAAAAAAACAAACGGCGCAACGGGACCCCGTTTAACGGTACACAATATAGTGTATTTTAAGTGTATTTTATCGTGCTAGAAAACAGTTTCGCAGACGCGCATAGCTGAAAAGAATTTATTTCAAAAGTATAAAACCATAAGCGACTTAATCACGAATTGTAAATACATCTATTTTAATAATGAAGCAAAGTATAATCAATAATCAGATTAGAAATATTCATGTTAAGCGCATAATACTTATACACATGTCACTACACGGTTCACACTGAGAACATTGAAAATAACAAGTCAACATTACTGAATTCCGGCAGATTTAGGCTATGTATTCAATCGATTTTTCGTGCATAAAACGTTTAATAACATTGAAGCATTTAAAAATTAGAATACGAGTATAGTGTCAATAACACATTTTTTTCAATGAGCCGAGGACAAACTTTCAACTTTTTAACACCATATCTTGCAAGAATGATTCAATCAACTAGGCGGTGAATATACTTGCTGTCTTAGTAAATTACAGGTTCTACAGCTTAGGAGCACACTTGCCCGTACATAATGGACATACATATAATGCAAATTAAGCAAAAAAACCACTGCAATATTTGATTCATTAATATAATAAGAATGGATACATTTTTTGAAAAAATATTGTGCTACGCAGTGGGTTTAGACGTAACTGCTAAAGAGCGCAAAAGGTTTTTTTTTTTTTTTTTAAGCAAAAGGTACATATATAAATGTGCCTTCTAACATATTATTGTAATCTGAGTGCTGTAAAATTCTTGCATAATGAAATGTTTCTAAATATGTGTACATATATAAAAAAGTAATAAAATGTACCCATTGAGGGGAAATGGAATAATATCTGGAACATAATCAGCAGAACTATTATATTACTACTCCAAATAATCTTAGAAATAAATGTGTTGGAACTGGTAACTTTACATCACCCCTAAACAAAGGCTAACTACATAAACACACATATACACAAATTAAATGTTGGTACTTGCATATAATAGATTTATTGTATTACATTCGAGGCACTTTAAGATATCTTGTTCAAGAATTGAAATGAGTTTGGTTGCTTATTTTTCCTTTGATCCTTCGTACATTTTACCCATTATGATTTACTTGATACCCACATTTTTTATTGACGTAAAATGAAAGAACTACGATATCCTTATTAAAAATTAGTGCCCATTAGATACGTTATTTTACTATACCTCATCTGAACATTATCATGCGCACAAAACCAAACTTGCACAAATGTTTTTATTATTTTAACAGTTAATCTTTCCACATACTAGCAATTTCAACACTTCCAACTCAAAACCGTGCTTACGACCAACTGTTGAAAAGTTTACCAAGCTTTCTTCAGTAAAATGCTTACACATATAATCATTTCATTCTGACCGCCTCATTAAGCGTTGATACTTTTTTTATCATATATTTTACAAGCACATACATGTTGAGGTCTTAAATCGACTATTGTTATTCTTTGATATATACACAACCGGGTTTTCTTACAACGGTTGAAGAGGAAATTTTACGTGGCAAAATAACAACAACTAAAAGGAAAATCGTAATTAATTTACATTTTATCGTTCTTGTTTTGAATTATGTAGATGGATACGGTGAACATTACTCTGTACGCGTTTGAGTGTACGATACAAACATATGCCAAAAAGTTTGCTAAAGCTAAAGGATGTCTTATGCGCATGACATTTGGTATACCCTATTCTTCGTTGCACACAGCTGATTTCTCCAACAGGTTAACGATGAAATACAATTACGGAAAACAACGAAAGCAGAAGTTTTACGGTACATTAAGCATGTGTATGTTTATATAGAGATGTTTGTGTACATACGCAAATGTAGAACTTCATTACCTAATGTTTTTAGCCTTATTATTCAGTTTCAGTCCTTTTTCATTTTTCGGGTACTGTTAAAAAATCAATACTTACTCATTGAGTACTCAACGTAAAGGGATTAATATTACATATCTCCCCTATAGCAGCAAGTTGCTAATTTCAAGTTGTTTGAACTTACACAATGGCGTTTACATAAGTGAAGAAACTGTGAATTCATTAACTTTATGAATCCGAATGTAAAATAATGCAAATGTTTAGCCATGTAGTAAGGAGTATTACACTTTACGTATAATAAACCTTTTTAACCGTGTAATGATGTTATCAAAGGTCTGAATAACAAGTATTCTGATAAATAACGACTGTTATTATTAAATATAACAGAAAAATATGTATGAAATGTTTACAATAGTCAAGCAAATATGTACATACGTACATATCTTTAAGTCTTCACATGTTGACAATCTAAAGATCTAATTCGCTATCTGGGTTATTGGTTAAGACAATTACAAATAAACTATACATAATACAAATATTAAGAAAAAACGAGTGTATCATAACAGTGGCGTCGCGTGGGGCATTAAGATGAGTGTGAGACAAATAAGCTTTATGAATATGTCATACGTTTGGGAAAAAGATGAAAATCAAATTTTTAAGAGGTTCTATGTTCGAACGTATGTAGGAAGAAACCAAGTGCAGCGACAAAATTCGCACAAGTTTGCAACAAATAAAGAATGTGTCTGTCTATTGGACGTGGAAATATGTTTCGTATTTGTTTTTGTACGTATTTCTTTATTTATGTACAGACACTTACTTTGTTAAAGGCTTATAACAAAGTAAATGCCCGTAAGTACACCCACCACCTACTACACGAAAAACAATTGAAGATTGTGACGGATGTCAAATCCTGCTATAAATACAATCCGTACGTGGTAACATAGGTGTTAATGTTGCGTCCGCTCTAATTTTGTATTTTTTTGACTCGTTGGGGTGAGCGAAGTAGCATTGCCCACTTCAGTGGCGCCACTGATATATATATATACATGTATATGTTTTCATATGGCGCTGGCGTCGCATAACAAAAGTGAAGTGTTGAAAGAATCCATTGTGAATTATCAGATTTCGCAACCACTCTATCATATCCTTGAATACAGAATATAATGGAGTTTCTGGTAAAAAACTGACGGCTGCATTTTATTTTTACAGCCTTGTTATTACCACATTGAAGACTGGGTGGCGCAGTGTGGAGTCGAATCCCAGTGAAACCAATGTTAATACGCCTTCAACTGCCTTTTAAATCTTGTCCAGTCACCATTCGCCGTTGGGATTAAATTAACGAGTCGTAGTAATCTGACTGTGGGGATCGCAATAGACCAACATCAACGTCTAAGTACGCTGATGAACTAGATGCCCCATTCCCATCCTACCCATTACCACATTGCAAGCTGTGTCAAGATTGGACTCAACCAACATGGCTCTCAAGCTGGCACGATCTTTAGAACCCGTTTTATTTGGCATACTACAAGCACAAACTTCAAAAGTAAAAACTTAAAAGCTAAAACTAATCTAAAAATCTAACTTAGATTAATATATATAATGTGGAAGGGGTAGGGATAGTTAAGAGGACGTGAATAAGGAATATCTTATGATTGAATGGATGAGTGAAAATCAGGGCAATTTTGGGATATGTTTGCTAGGCGCAACATACTACAGACGAGCTCGGACAGGCCTTAGTTGGTACGATGGCGGGGAGCTCGGAAAAGAGGAACAGAAATAAGGCGACGAGGGTTCGAGTTCAGTAGAAACATTTCCAGAAGGGCGGTGAGTCAATTGTTCCAATTAAGACTTGCTACAGAAATAGATATCAGCTATTTCGCGACGCTTTTTTAGAGTATGCAAACTGATGAATTGTTGACTGTAGCTCGTCAGGGTGGTAAAGCAAGACCATCACAACACCGCTTCCCACGTTATGCAAAATGTAAGAATCTGCGTTGGACAGCTTCAATACGATTTGCGTGATTTTCTTAGTATGGAGAACAGACTTGACATGGCATATTCTAGAGGGATCTGCCATAGGTGATGTAAAGGGATTTAGTGACGCGTTGTATGAAGCCAAGGGGGAATTGTTAATATTGTTAATTTGTGATTGGTATTTTAGCTTCCTCTCACATACAATTCCTAGGTCGCGAAGGAAAGAGATGTTGGCAATTGCCCTCGATAATTTGAGATCCTATCTCTATGGGGCAAGAAAGATCCGGATCCACACTGACCACCAACCTCTAACTTTCGCTCTCAGTAAGAGGAATTTCAACGCTAAGTTGAAACGTTGGAAAGCTTGAATCGAGGAATACAACTATGAGTTAGTGTACACAAACGTTGTGGCAGACGCTCTTTCGAGACTTAAAACCAACGTAAATCATTCAACTGATTCTCTGTGGCCTGATCCAGCTCAAAGCATGGGAAACTCCAATGGTGACTCGCAGACAGATAGTGCGAGTGAAAGGGGAAGTCTCCTTACCGAAACGGCAAGTGAGGGACAATCCTCATTGGAGATATCCCACAGCGCTGATCAAGATAACTCCGACTTGATCTCACACGTCGAAGCACCGTTAAACTCGTTTCGGAATCAAATTATTTTCAAAATTGGTAGAGGCCTCGAAATCCTGGAAGAGCCACATCCTGGTTTTACTCGCCACTACTTTGTGACAACTTCTCAAGAGATATTACTTCCCCAGTACCCAGTATGACCAATCTGATAAAAAAATACACGGCACCTTGTGAAGTTTGTAATGTAAGCAAGTATGACATGCATCCTCATACCCCCGAATCCCAGCCCACTCCTGTTCCATCATATGCATGTGAAATTCTACATGTGGATATCATGGGACTGCAGGGTGAGAATTTTATCACCTACCTCGACAAATTTTCGAAGTTCGGGAAAATTTTCCACATTAAAAACCGATCTGCTCTCTATCTCAGAAACAAGTTTATAAAGATTCTGCACTATTTCACTGTGCCAAAAATATTGGTTACAGATAATGAACGAAGTTTCCTGAGTCCTATCATTTTCAATTTGATCGAGCTATTGGGAATTAAGCATTATGAAACTCCTGTCCACCGCAGTGAAGTTAATGGTCAGGTGGAACGTTTTCATTCCACTATATTGGAGATATATCGTTGCCTTAAAACCGAGTATAAGGATTTACGCCTTAAAGAGCTACTGAACATAGCCGTAGACAGGTACAATAACACAATACATTCTGTCACGAAAAGAAAAACGTCAGATGTATTCTTCAATATAACTCAGCATATTAATTACCAAAATATTTTAGGATATCGCATCAAGGTGAACAAGGAATTAAGGGATGAAATTGAAAGAAAGCAAAAAATGAATTTACTCCGATTTAATAAGAAAAAATCTAATCCTAAAAAATATAATAAGGGAGATGTAGTATATACCGCTTGTAAGGGAATTCGTGCGAAGGACAAACCCTTATACCGAAAAGAGGTTGTTGCCAAAAATAACAAGGTAACCGTAATCACGTCTTCCGGGCGGAGAATTCACAAAGCCCATCTCAAGAATATTTATAGTAGTAATGATAAGAGGAGTTAGTCCACTCTCCGACGTAAACCGATTAATTGTATTTGAGAAATTCACGTTAAGAAAATAATGCTCTTGGGTATTGTTATAAGAGAAATAAGTTATTTGTTCTACTCTCCCATAATGATTTGAAATTAAATTGTATTAGTAATTAAAAAGAGAGCAAGCAAAGAATCCTAATATTTTGTAAAAGTATACTTGTTCTGTAATATTTTATAAAGTAGAAATTAAAGCCTTATATTTGTTATAATGTAAAAGAATGTTATGATGTTTTATTTTAAAGACTCAGAAGAGCAAGCTATGGCTTGCACCCCTCTTTTCAGAACTGCTGCTTTCCTGCCCACTGTTTTAAGTTACCAATTATTCAACCACCAATCACCAATTCTTACAATAAAAGAGGGCAATGGGTGGATTGTCGAAGGTGACTTTAAGCAAGTGCATGTTATCAACTTAACTCAATTCGGGGACTTAGTATGGGGTATTAACAGGTCAATAATTGGGAACTTATTGATAGAAAAGAAGGCCACAATTGAAATTCACCTTAACAAGATAAATGACATATTGGCCTTACTTAGAGGCGAAAGACATCGAATCACCAGATTCATCAACTGGATTGGATCAGCTTATAAATGGATTGCCGAAAATCCCGATGCTGCGGACTGGAATAAAATAATTGCCAATGAAGAAGATATCATAGAAAACAACAACTAGCAATATAAAATTAATACTAGGGTGTCCAGTACCCTACACGAGACTACAAGAAAGCTCAATTGGATGATAGATCAATCTAATAATGGGATCAAGTCAACCTTAGTCGGACGATGCGAACTAAATATTTTTGATCAGGTTATTATAGCAAAGGACGAGATTAACAAGATAATACGCGCCTGTCAAATTGCTAAAAGTGACATTGTGAACACGAATCTCTTAGATAAAGAAGAAATAAGTAGAATCATCGGAGAAATAGAAACTTTACCTTAATCAAATGAAATTGAGGCCATAGAAAATGGATCGCCATCTATATACTCAAATGGGTCACTTCTCCTTTATGTTCTTTCCATGCCAAGGACGAATTTAACATTCTCTCTGTGAGAGCATCAATCACAGACGGATGGCAGGTTGATATGGATTACAATAGAATCCTAGTTAATCACCAGGAAACATACTGGATTATCAATAAATGTTTCCATGTTAATAGTCAAATGATCTGTAATACTAGATCATTGCAGAAACTTAAGGAAAATAGCTGTGTGGTAAGGCGTAAAACTCATGAGCCTGCAATCTGGATATTTAGAGCAGCGGCTTCCTATGAGAATCAACATAGTTTTAGAATTCAGTCTGATTTTACACATTGTAATGAACGTAGAATATAATCGCATCGAAATCGCATTGAAAAATCGTTGTTTTATTTAATTAACGTAAGTCGAACAGTTGGGGGGAGGCGTTGCCTCCCCGTTCACGATTTTTATTCTGGAATCCCGGGATGGTTTCCTTAACTTGTACTTTATCTATTTATTTATATTTTCATTTATTTATTTATTTATTCAACATGTACCTAGCCTTTGCTTTATTTTATCCTTCGCTATATCAATAATTATTAATTTGGCAATTAAGTAAAAAGGTAACTACTACTTACTTAATTGTCAATGTCATTAGGTTTTGTACGTTAAACTTGAATTCTTAAAATAACGCCATCTGTAGTTTTTGTTTTTCTTTTTTCTCCTATTTTATAACTTGAATAGGAGTTTTTATTAACAGCATTTCCTCTCCTATAATTAAAAGGAAAAAAATGGTCATGTATAGTGTCCAAATAAATATATAGATTGTCAGTAGTAAGGTTATCCTAACCAAATCTCCGTTAATAGAATATTTAATGTAAGATTTATAACGTTCAGCTGTAAAATCTAATCTAATCTCAATCTCAATCAAAGAACCACACCGAGTACCGGTCCCCTTAAGCTAAATGGTAGAGCAACATACATCCATTGTATCATGAATCAAAAAATTAATTTTGCAAAAAAAATAATTTGCCATCCTTTATACATTTATGAAAAAATATATTTGTGTAAGCCCCGGGTCTTCTCTTTAACTTTATCAAGTCGACAGTATTAGTGCAGACGGTTTCGACATTAGTTTCACCTTCAAATGGCAAATCTAGATAAGGCATTTACGTATGTTAAATCCTGTGCAAGCCTATGCTTAATCGCATTCAACGTTAAAAGTGGAATGGCCCATCTTTGTAGTCTAGCTACAGCAACAGATGTCGTTCCCTTTTTCGGGTTAATCAATTCTTCAATGCTTGGTTGTCTGTTTATATAGCACAACGTTTGCCATGAACATACTTAAAAGACTTCTTTACTGCAAACATGACGACTAAAGCTTCTCTGTGCAATTAAGAATAATTTTTCTGAGAGTGTAATACTTGCAAAATGAACTGGCTTTTCGATACCATAAACCGAATGAACTAAGACTGCAACCACACCTCGCGGACTGGCATCTGTGCTTATTTGGGTCATAAAGTTCGAGCACATTATTTTTTAAAATAAGCTGCTTAGATCGCTCGTGTGTCAAGAGGAGTGACACTTTTCAGTCCATAAAAACTTTGTGTTTTTATTCGGAAGATTATAAATGTTACTAAGGTTTCCTGAAAGGTTTGGAACACACCGCTTTTAATAATTAATCAGACCTAGGTAAGACTGCAATTCCTTGAGGTTTGAGGTATGGAGCTTTCGTAATGGCTTCAACTTTTTTCGGATTTGGCCACACCTTATTGCCTTCTCTTACATTCCACAAATATCCCACGGATGTTTTCAGAAAAGCACATTTCGACGGATTTATTCTTATGTGATATGCATCTAAGCGTTTTAAAACTTCGAATAATTTAAATTTGCATTCTTCCTCTGTCTTTCCTCCTATTATTTGCCTATCAATGCAAACACCCATTTTAACCCTAATATAACCCTATCCATAACTGAATGAAATATTGACGGAGCACTGGAGACACCAAATAGGAGTAAGGTATGGCGAAAAAGTCCCTTAATAGTGTTCACCGCTAAGAGTTCCATAGAACTTTCTGTGAGCTCTATTTGCTGGAAAGCACCTTTCAAATCGATGACACAAAAAACACGACTGTTCGGTAGACTTGCAAATATATCCTCTATGTTCGGAAAGAGGTATTGCTGTATGACTATGAATTTATGAGAAGTAACCTGCAGTCTATACATAACCTAATACTACCATCTTTCTTAGGTACACACACCAAGGGCGAAACCCAGCGACTGTGCCTAAACGGCAACCAAATTCCGTCAACAACTAAACGGTCGATTTCCTTGTTACCACTTCTTTTAACCTATATGGTTAAATGTTAACATATATAGTTAAATACTATATGGAATAAGGCCTACAAAAAATAGAAACAACATCCTTATGGATATTTATTTCAGCTTGGTAACCTACAAATTTTGGGTACTAGTCTTGTATATGAGATATTAGATCTACATTTGCTACATGATTAAAATTTAACAATTCATATTCACACATAATTAGTTATTTCTGCTTCCACCTCGGAATAAACATATCAAGCCACGTTCCAAAAAACGGTAAAAATGTTGCACTTTCTCCCACCACTATCTACAATTGATCATTAATCCCAAGAAACTCAACAGTCATAATATTTTTTTTCAAAACTCTCACAGGTAACTCTGAAATAGTACATAAATTTAATCGGCTATCTACAATTGAAACATTAGGAAAACGCTCCTTAAACTCGATCAAATTTATAATTGTCATTGCTGCTCCCGTATCGATATCCATCTGCACTGACGTCTGCTCGTAAACTGCTCTCCGCATCCACATTATTCACCTTGTATATAGATTTAGATAGATTTTATGCCACGTCGATGTATAATGCCTTCCCTTTTTTTCCTAGATCAACATACTTTGACAATATGACCCGCTTTGGTTACAAATAAAACAAATCTAGTTTTCTGCCTGACACTTCATCTCGGCTTGATTTTTACCACAATTGTTGCACTTATTTGAATGGATGCTTTCCTCTAATGTGCTTTGGTCTCACGTGTGTCTCATTATTCTTTGGCTTTACGAAAATTACACCACCGGTCATTGTCTGCATCATCTCTGCTCTCGCTCCGACATCTCCACGCTCAAGGCAACGTCACAGTACTTTTCGAAAGTTCGGTTATCATCTGATAAAATTATTTGTTGCACTTTTTCATTTCGCAGACCCCCAATGAAACTATACATGGAACGAGGCATTGGAAACAGTATCTGGGATGAAGTCCCCAATTTTACTTAGTTTCACAATATAATCAGCAACAGACTCATTATCCTCCCCTTTCAAATTTAAAACGTTCACCTTTGTTATTGTACTTTGAAGCACAGTGTTGTTCCAATATCGCAATCAACTGTGTGAACGACTTTGAACTTGGAAGCGCTGTGGAGAGGACTTTGGGGACAAATTGTTGTGGTAGATCTGTCTATGAGAAATTTATGCTGGCGAGGAGAAAATATACGTTTGCAATTGAAATACAATGAGTCGTACACGATAGATTTAAAGAGTTTAGGGAAAGAAGATAGTTTTGATATCGGTCTATATTTGGAAATATCATTCTTTGCGCCTTCTTGATGTGTGGGGAAGATGAATGCATCTTTCATGCTGAGGGGAATGTAGATTGACAGAGCGGAAGGCGAAGGAAAGCGGTTTTGAAGGTGAGTTAGTACATTTTTTAAGTAAGATGGCTGGTATGCCATCAGGACATGGAGATAAGTCGTCTTTGAGATGGTATATTTTATGATTTACCATGCTCTCATCAATGTCGATTACAAAGGTGGGTGTTTGAGTGCGGGTTTTCATATAACTGAAAAATCCTGGGTCAGGATTAAGGTTTTGGTTATTAAATGATTGGCTGAAGAATGAGGCGAATAGATTACCAATGGCTTGGGGGTCGTCTGAGGAATTATTGTTAAATTTTAGGGTGGAAGGGATTTCATCAGACTTTTTTTTGGTGTTAATGAACTGCTAAAAACGTCTGGAATCGTTTATAAGAGAGGATAGCCTTTTTACGATGTAGATGTAGTAGAAGGATTCACAGACCGATGAGAAGCGGAAAATAAAGTCTTGATAAATGAAATGTTTTCTACAGTTTGTTCCTTTGGTTACGGAGAGTGCGTAGTTCCTTGCTGTACCAAGGTGGGGAAGAGGGGCAATTTTTACGCATGACGTAGACGACGCACTGATAAATACTAAAGCGATGTTTTCTTGAGTGAAGTGGATCAAGTCGTAGGTATACAGTCACTCAAAAAATAATTCGGTCGAAGGTCCTTATTAAAACAAATATACATAAAACCTGGTTTGAGTCCCAGGTCCACCCCGGATTGTTGCACCAAACAAAGAAGACGAAGAAGAAGAAGAAATAAAATGTTGATTATTCATCACAACAACTTAATAAAATGTTAATAATTCCTCAAAACGAGAGCAAAGAAAACAATTATAAGAAAAATATGGATCCCAGTCACATTCTTAGTTGTAAGAAGGAAAACAAAAAAGTATTCGGGCAAGAGGTAAAGTAATAAGGAACTCAACGTTATACAAGTCAAATCGTAGGTAAATTTGTTAGTATCGTGTTGGGCCACCTTTAGCTTTGATAACTTCCTTAACCGATTTGGAATTGAACTAACCAGCTTATCGCAAAGTGCTGGTTCAATTTTATTCCACTCCAAACTAGTTCTTAAGGCTCCCTTATTCGAAATTTCACGAGTTTCTAAGTTACCCCATTGATGTTCTATGGGATTCAAATCAGGGCTTTGAGGAGGTGCTGCAATGTCCTTAGGGCAGTTATAAATCTTCCAAAGCATACAAATATGGGATTTATGCTTTGGTTCTACAGGGTAGTGGACTTTGTTTGAAATTAGTTTCGTGGCACAACTCTTTAATAAACATTTTTATCCACGATTTCATCAATTAAATGCATTATGCCAGTTCCAGCTGCTGACATACAGCCCATACAGCCCGTGTTTTATTGTACCCTGGATATTTTTCAGATTGAGCTCAGAATTAATTGTCTCTTAACTCTGATTTTTTCATCGGGGCCAAACAAGTTATATTTGCTCTCATCCGCAAATAAAACTGTCTTCCAGAACTCTGGGCTGTTTTGGTAAAGATTAGGATACTCCAATCTTACTTTAATATTCTTTCGTGTAATATTTTTAATATTTTGTTTTGTTCTTAAAATTGTTACATTTACATTTTATATTTCTTACATAGTGTTACATACATTTCATAATTGTATTACAACAATTTTTAAGACTTGAATCTTTCTATAGCACTATAATGGCTGAGGCGAATAATCTATGAATTTATATAACGATATATTTTAGTTTTTATGGGAAAGATACCAAAAATAAAAATGTAATTAAAATTCATGACATAAGTAAATTATTTCTGTAGTATTGAAAATTATTAAGCAAAAAAGAAGAACAATATAGTATGCTGTAATAATATTTGTTAATTTTCGTTGAGTAGTAAATTGACTTTTTTTAGAAATAGAGTTGGTAGTAAAGTTTAGTGATGTCGCAATAAAATACTTCTGAAAATGTGTTTTTTTATCTTAAACTCTTAACCCGTAAATATTTGACCTAAGCGTTAAGATGTAACCAATTCGCAAGAAGAAAACTTTTTGCCTTTACAGATTTTATTATATATATATATATATTTACAGATTTATTAGAAATGCAATGGATCAGTTACCATTTCACTTTGAACTTATATTTTATAAATTTCATCTTTAGCCGTTGACTTCACTTACTGAAACCTTCCACTATAATTTTGTTTTCCTAGTAATTGTCTTTACTTAGTTGCATTGGTTTTTGTTACTTCTTCATTCAGTTTTAGGTAATATTTTTTTAACTTTTTGTTTTGAGGCTGACATATGTATCTTTTTTATTTCGACGATTGAGTACATTTGGGGATATGCCGTTGTAGAATATCAAGAAACATATCATAGGCCACCGAAGGATTTCTTTCTGCATAAACGGGTTTCCAGATGGAATGGAACCCTGTGGTATTCAACTGTGCCTTCTCCGCATTTAAATTGGTCATGCAATGATCAGTAATTTTAAGACCTAATACCTCAGCAGAAAGACGATGTAGAAAACTATTACTGAATCTTGCAAAAATATGGTCAATGCAAGTCCGCGTGTTATTTGTCATACGATTTGGTTCCATTAATAAAGGTTCTAGGCATATAAAAATCCGCGTCAGAAGTACTTTTCAAAATATCTATATATTAATATCACCTACGACTAATAAATTCTTACTCTTCACATCTTTAAGTAACGTGTTCATTTCATCGCAATGATAGTGAACTGTTCATTAAGTATATGGCAATTGATTTATAAAACGTCGGCACTGTTTAAATTCTATTCCACAACTTTATTGGCATCCTTTTTTTATATGCACTAAAATACCACCAGATCTATAAGAATTATTAAAGTTACCATATTTATCATAGTCAGATATGTTATAATTGGATAATTCATAGTCAAATAACCAAACTTCAGCTAGAACAATTTCTACTGGTTCAAAGATACAAGCATTTAAATGTGCTAAAAACAAATTAAAGTTTGCTCTCATACTGCAAATGCCGAATAAACCATCGTTCCTCTCTCGGATAAAATATGCGCCCTCTGTGGATTAGGAGATTTTTCAACAAAATTAGTGCTTTTAATAGAAACAATAGCATTCTCAGTGTTTTTATCCTTATAATGCTTTACTGTAAGTTGGCTCTTGACTTACTTCACTTTTTTTGCGGTCCATATTGAAATGCAGACAGTATTTGTTGCTTTCCATATGGAGAACTCAATTGAAACTATACCTGGAAAATTCTGCACCCGAATATTTGTTTGGTTCTAATTCTGGGAACACATTGTGAAATCGTGCTATAACTTTAATATTTTTGAGGAAAACTACTCCGACATTTATTCAAATTATTTTATGCATCGTTCTTGATATAACAATTTGATAAAAATGTACTTTTAAAAAATGCAAAGAAACTTTTAATACCCACTGTACTCTGCCCATAGACTGCCCATGACTGTCTTTTGTAAGCTAAATAACATTGTATTTGTAACCAAATGAAGAAAGGCTAATTAATTAAATAAAAAACAAAGTCTTGTTTTGCTTGTTTTTATATACAATATATATATATACGCTATTAACATTGGATATTGACATGAATATATGAATTTGTTTTCTTTTTTTGAATTTAATTGAATTTCTTCCAAAAGCCATCATGCTTTCTCATTACTAAAAGATCTTGCAAAACACTTAATTTTGCAACCCTATTATCTAATCCGAATTTTTAAAAAATAATCTCTTGGTTTTAAAGTAAGTCAAATGAACTAATTTCTAAATTAATTGTAATAACAATTAGGTTTTAGTCGAATATGTAACCTGTGTTAAAAATCTTGGTATAATGTGTAACAGTGCACTAACATGGACTGACCATATAGACAGTGTATGGCTGTGAATTATTTTCTGACTATGATAACTTCTCGCACCAAAAATTATGAGAAGCAATCAACACAAATCAACGGTATGTCTTTAAACTTCGAAGATTCGATCATGTCTCATTAAAAATTAACTTTCTGTCGTTCGAGTGGTAATATCACATTGAAACCTTCTGTTCATACATGTCTAACATCGCGCAGGCATTTTTTCATTCATGCTGTGGAATCATCTTCCACCACATGTACGGTCCAAGATACAGACAATTCTGTTCAGCTTGTTTTTCTCACCTCTCCAATATAAACTGAAATAATTTCCTAAATTAATGTTTTTCAATTTGGTAGCATGTAAAATAATTCTAACGTTGTAGAACTATGCTCTCACATTTAATTCTTTTAAATTCAAACTTGAAATATAAAAATGCACCATGTCATTATCAGTTTATGTTTTCAATCCATGTAATATTATAAGCCCTTTTCTTAAAAATGAATAGTATATTCTTTAAGTACAGAGATATTAAGAAAATACAAAATTAAATGAAAATAAATAAATAACCAATAAAAACCCGTGATAAAACTCAGTTCTGTCATTGACACGGATTCAATATCTTCAAGATCCAAGGGGCGGTCCGCTACCTTTTAAAGTAAACACAAACAACAACATTTAAAATTCTTTTGTGGTTCCGTAAGCGTAAGTCTATTTAATCATCATCCATCCGCCTGTTTCTGCGCGTCCATAATCCATCCTGAAAAAATGTAAGTACATTATGAGCACACATAACTTGCCACAGAGTCAACCACCTCCCTCTTCTGAAAACTAAAACCTTTCGCCTAACCACGAAACTACCACCGGAGAAGCTCTATTTCTAACCTAAATAACTCCTAAACGATCCGTTGCCCTCACTGCCTGAAGCAACTACATAAAAGTTGCACCAACCACTGAACTCTGTCAACAAAGCCCA